>WHPX01000729.1:0-1455454 GCA_011057435.1 Actinia equina
ATGCACCTTATAGGGTCTCAATGACTAAAAGCGTTAATGATGTTCTTATTGATTGTCGTTAATGGCTGTTCTTGTAGATTTTTCCCACCCCACCCTTTGGCAGTTCGTCTCCTTTCAAAACTTAACCCCACAACGGGAATGCGGTATCTCTTACTTGTTACGCTAAACGGGGTGGAGAGGACTCCCGCAAACAGATGGTGAGTAACGGTAAAGGATGGTTGGATCAGTTCGACCAAAGCTATACCGATGTATAACAAACCAAGCCTCGTGAAGTTCTACCACAGTGTTTTCATCCAAAGCAAGACATCTAAAACAAACATACAAAACAATACAGAGCCATATAAAATCACCGGCACCTGGTTAGAGAACCTCGTAAAACGTTGAAGTCTGGAATGTCAAAAGCTCGATTTGCGTTCTAATGCAGCTCGAAGTGAACCTGCGGTCGCCATGTCATTGTTCATCACATATCTTACGAAATTTCAAAGATCCTAACGGGCACGCAAGACACCCTTACACGACCACAATGATTCGTTAGATGGTTTGACCGCCTGGATACGCTGTGAATCTCTCACTAAGAATAAGCAACATGAGTTCAAGTTGCTAAAGTAGGTCAATATCGGCAAACTGAAGGCCAAACCTGGATTAAAACATTGTAACTGCACATCAACAGAAAGATAGCGATGTGAAGACAATAAAGAAGGGCAAGGGAATAACCATTGCATTGTGGTAGGTCGCCTGTGTTGTGGTTTGGTAAAGAAATCTTGTTGAGAGCAAGAATCTATGCAGCTGCTGTGAAAGATGAAAGCACTACCATGCTGTACAACGAGGAATCATGAAAGGAAAAAAGTTAAGTTGCCTAATAATTTGAGTTGGTTTTCCAGTAGTCAAGATGGAATCTTTATGTAGTCACAGCCCAATCATTTAAAGGACTCACTTTCGGGGTGGTTTCATTCTGGAAAAGTCTATGCTCATGGCGAAAAGTGGAAAAATGCAGCTTGCATCCAAGTTTGCTGCGCTCGAAAAGAAAACTGTGATTTAGCATTATGGATAAAGAGTTTCTGCTACTCGGTTTCGTGTTACAAGCATGAGATGTGCAGAAGTGTGACGGCATAATCACGTGGACCAAGTACATTTCCACAAGTTGAATATGTATTTAGAGGGGCAAAAAAAGACACCAAAGCAAAAAAGAAAGCTCAACTTACTCGGAAACTGAGTCTTTGCCTACCTTATCGATAAACAAGATTCCCAAGAGCAAGCTTAAAAATCCGATGTTAAGCACTACTCTGACCATGTTAAAAAAGATTATTTTGAAAAAATTACCGATGACACCACGAGGGGAAAGAAAAGAGACAAAACACCAAATCAAAGATGCGTCTATAAGCGAACCCTTGAAACAACGAATGGAAAGGCACATTCACAAGATTTGCATGAAGATCTCCATACCCAAAAAAGCGGTTATGACTAATAGCAGCAAACAGTGCCCACATTCAGCAGTCCTAAGCAACGCAAGCTATACCGTGCGTTTACAAGCGGGAAAACTACACTTTAACTCTGGCGACAACAAGGACCATGGATAAATGCCATCGAGGAATGCTGTTCATCCAAGTAATTGTGATTAATTGCTTTCATGTAGACGATTCATGTTACGGTATTGAGTGCTGGAACCGAAACACATCTGCCGAACAGCGCCGGATCCGACCAAAGTAATTCAAAAAAGTGTTTGTTTTTATTACTAGAAGACTTCAACAAACCATTGTGGGGTACTCAATCATCGTCGGATGCACAAGCAACGTCACAAAGCGAAGACATCCACAGAACTCAACTAGGTTGAATAACTTTGAAATCAAGAAAAACCAAACACTACAAGAAAAGATGGACATTGAGAGCACAGTGAACTTGATTAGCGACGCTCTTAACATTAATGATTCAGAAACGACTAGCGATCAACTGTCTAAAGTAGATAACTCCTGGAGCAGAAGATTGTCCATTTGGTTCAATGACCATGATCTTGATGACACAACACACCATCAGATCCAGCTAGAAGAGGAACAAGATTACAAAGCAACTGAAGAAGCGATAGTTCATAAACCGCATGCTCATTTCGAAATGCATGGCCATAGCAAACATTTCGAAGTCCATGGCCATAGAAAACATGCTTCAGACGAGCATATGACACACCATAAACATCTGCTTGGACGAAAACACACACATCAAAAAGAAAGTGGACATCCGGATTTCTATGTAAGAACATTCCTTCCATATCAGAAGAAGATCAAATACAAGGCAAGAACATCGTAAGTTACCAGCGTCCGAAGCTAAAAGACTTCAAGGGTGACCTTCTTTCAAAGTTTAACGCAATACCATCCCTTACAGAAACGGCTGACTATGTAGCTTCAGGTGAATCAGAACTGGACACTTACGATAACGAAGCTCCAATGCTCTCATCCTCTGCTGCAAATGTAGACGAGGGCTCTTCGGATACAGAAGATATTAAAGTATCTTTTTTATCAAACAAGCAGTCCGGTTTGCCTCATAACTCGGCGTCTTGGCATATCGGTACTGTCTCGGCAAATGCAATGGATTCCTATGAACCAAGCTCGGCTTTGGAACCCAACGATATGCAAGATGTTGTTTATCTCTAATTCCACACGAGAAGTTCAATTCAATCTCATCTTCAATTAAACAACAAAAATCTCCTGACCAAAAAGGCTCAAAAACTTTATCTTTAAATAGCGGGCAGGGTGTAACAGAAAGCTCACTGCTACGAACTAGTGTATCCTCTAAATTAATAAATATGCCATGTTCGCCTACATCACCTATTGTATTTGATAAGTACCCTACTACTAGATCGTCGAGACCAAGCGTAAGAAGAAACGCTGCAGAACCAACGTTATCAGAGACAGCAACTTCAGAAACCGAAATTTTCCACTCCGGAAAGACAGAAACCGTGAGTCGAGTTGAGATGATTGAAGACATGTCTGGAAGTGGGACATATTACAAGGAAATTCAAGAACCAGGGGAAAAGGAACAAACGATACCTCGTCCTAAAGTTGGAAAAGTTGCCGTTAAAATTACTTTACCTTCGCAATATTTAAAAATTAATAGAGTACAAGAAACGAGAGGAGAACCGCCGGAGTCGTATACTGAAAATTCAGGTGCAGAGATGAATGAAGATGAATATAGTGGAAGTGAAAGTGGCGTGCATGGTGAGACAAGAAGCACTCCTGAAATATCCCCATCACAATGCTATGCTTCATATGTCTTTAATAATGCGACCTTAAAAGGAGGCTATACATCTGGGAATTTTAGTTTCCTTGGGAAATTCAATTCGTCTGATGACTGTCTGATCGAATGCTGTAATTCAAAACATTGCGACTTAGCCTTCATGGTACTTGGAAGATGCTTTGCTGTACGTTGCCGGAACGATACGTTTTGTATGCCAGTAAGAGCGCATAATTCAGATCAATATAAACCCTTGATAATGTATTTACCACGTTTTACGCATTCAAGACAACTATTCCCCGATGCTAAGGACAAGGCAGGCGAAGCTGGAAAGAAACCTAAAGAAACAGAAGTGTCGGGTAGTGGTGATGAGTATTTTGAAACAGGGTCTGGTAACACTAGTCCAAATGCGAAACTGATAGGAAATCGAGGCGAAGACCGTTCTTTTTCCTCTGCTACCATTGTTTCAGAGGAGTCAGTAAAAGATGTAGATGGTAAAGAACCGAGTCCACTAAATGACGTCGTGGGCGGTAGATCGCCAAAGAACTTGTTACCTCTGACCTCTGTTAGCTCTGACCATACTGAAATTAACCCAAGTTCAGTTAACGGCAATAGCAGTGTATTGACTACTAGTTTGAGTGCAAGGATTTTCAGCGAAACCACCCATTCCATTGAGAATGCACAGTTCACAAACAAAGATGCCCGTGAATTTAAACTAGCTGGACTTAAATGCGAGTTTGACAAAGTTCTTTATAATATTACCTTGCGTGGAGGACGTCAATCTGGTACTTTTAAACTTCTGGAGGAAACAAAAAACCTCACATCTTGTACTCAGAAATGCTGCGACCATGATGACTGTGACGTTGCACTCTTGCTGGAAAATTACTGTTTCATGGTGGCTTGTAAGAGTCGTTGGCTTGTGAGCCAGTACCAACAAAGATTGCACGGTATCAACCTGTAGCTGCATACAGAAGGACCAAGCAAGGAAACCTTAAGCATGAACACTGTAAGTTCAATAAGTAACATTATACTTTATCATCTGTTCATCTTTGTTACCTTCACCTTTATTTTAATAATGCTCAGTAAAGTTTAGCTACATATTAGCTGCATATTACTTTTTCGAGCGTGTAGCACGTTAGGGAATATACAATGAATGCCCAGCAACAGCTTCCACAAAATCCAATCACTACATTTGCTCCTAATAATACTAATGTTAATGTGATTGAAATGTCAATAATTTTGTTGCATTGCAGCGGTTCAACATACCTTGCCCGTCAGCTTATCTATTGCTTCAGGAAGTCCTAGGCCTAACAAGTCAGCCTACACCATTCTGGATAGTACACCAGTGTCAAGGTTTGATATTCCCATTGCTGAATCTTCTATCGTTGCAGACTTCAAAACTTCCATAGTAGAAACGATCCCATTAAGAACCTCAATGGCCTCAAGTATGATATCACCATCACCAACAATAACTAAGATATGGGAATCACTGCATTCCTCTAATAACCACGTCATTACTCCCTCCCTCATCAGCGTTGATTTGAATGTCACACATCTTGGGAGCAAGTCGGATATCACATCACAAGACTTTAGCAAACAAACATTAAGAGAACAATTGCAAATGCATAAAGAAACTTCGGGACTTGTGTCCCAAAGCAGTCAGAACATGCGTCAACAGTCTATGAAAGGCGTAAAGAAAACTGGCATACAACACACAGTTTCAAGTGGAATTTGGGAAAGTACATTAGTAAATAACCTAGCAAATAGTGCTGCAACAAATTGGCATAGCGCAAAAGCAAAATCCAACATATTTCCAGTAAGAGGCATTCCTATAACGGGTATACAGCTCTCAATCGAGCCAGATGCAAGTATCAGGCCTTCCTCTCAATCCAACAAGAGCAGCTTTAAAAACGGCTTACCCATTCAAACAGCCTCCATGGATGCTGAGAAATCAGGTCCTGATGACTTATTCAAGAATAATGAAGAGAACAAAATAGATTCGTTCCAAAGTGGGGAATCTGAAGACGGTGAGCCATCAGAATGGAATCCACCCTCGTCCAGGGAAATACCGGTAACATATCCAAGCGAACAGGAAAAGAATAACAGGAAATCAGAAATAGCCCACAGTGAAGATGAAGCTTCATCGCTGATCGAAGTTTCTGGAGGAAATGAAGAAAGTATGCTCCAGGCAGACACCGGAAATAAAGAAATGTTTGAAGGCATGGAAAGAGAGCAGTCAACGACAGACTGTAAGGTATGAACTCTTTTTTGGTTTTGCTGCTACAGTCGTTGTCTTGTTCCTTTTCTTGTTGTCATCGCTGTTATTGTTTCTCATTTTTGCTTTTGTTGTTGCTGTTGTTCCTTTGATAGATAACATTGTTATCATTGCCGTGGCTGTTGTTTTCTTAACTGTTGTTATCATTGCTTTTTGTTTTAGTTGTTGCATTGCTGCTATTCGTTGTCTTTTTTGCTTTGCGTTTCTGTTTTATAAACCATGGTTTCCTTTCCTTAATCTGTTATGAGGTTGCTGTATATCTAAGATCTCAAACCGTTTTCCTATTTGTTTTCATTTAGTTTTCCAAAGTCTACCAAAACGTAACGTTAAGAGGCGGAGAATCAGCAGGCAAATTCCAGCTACTACTGGATACGAATGACACAAAAACCTGCACCAAGCTCTGCTGTGAACGCGACGAATGTGATGTAGCTCTCATTCTAAGCGACTTCTGTTTCATGGTAACGTGTCAAAGTCGACATCAGTGCGATCCCGTTCCTTCCAAGCGTACTGAATATAATGCAAAAGTTATTGTCCGTCAAAGACAGTTGAATGACCTCCACTCAGGTAAGACTTTATTTAGGTGTTACTGCAGCAGCTATATCCGTTTCCGAGATCGTTACAGTCAACACTTTAAATCGTTTTGAAAAGAGTATTGCCAATATTTCTCGAAACTAGTGTAATGCATTTTTCGGTTCCCGTTAGAACAAACACTAAAACGAAGGGGAAAATGCCGCATTCAGTCATTTTCCAAAAAAGACCGCGAGAACAGCGGACGCGCCACGGGAACTACCCCTTTTTTCTATCTGAAAGTTCGTTAATTTCCAGGAAACTTGTTTCTCCAAGCGAAAGTATAAGCTTATAACAGATCATGTTACCTAGGCTCCGCCTTTCACTAATAGTTTTAATGCTAAAATTGATTACTATTACTATGTTCAGATGCAATGGAAAATCAAGACCACACACCTCGCAAAGAAGAAGATACCTCTACAAAGCACGTCTCCAATGTGCTGGGTCATTCTACTCATCTGATGAGCAGAAGTAAAACAGCTGATAATGAAACCGACTTAACACCCGATGAAGAAATGACGTCGAATGATACCATACTCGTGTCCAACGAAACGGAAACGGACTTGTTTGCAAACGAAACGGCTCCAAAGATTGTCACCATGACTCGGCCATTGTTATTTTCTGACAACGGCAATTCAAATCTGGCTTCCAAATCTGCTATTACAAGGACCGATAGCTTGTCAGCTTTATCAAGTTCGTTTAGACCGTTTCCCGCAAGTTCAGCAGCCGACCACCAAACTAAAGTTTACTTGAAGACTGTCACTATAGATGTCTCTGCCAGGGAAACTATTAGTAGATTAAAAACCAAAATGAAAGTTGCAAAAACATCAGAAGCTAAGTGGAGCAGTACCTTAAGAGTTCAGAGTAGTCAGACCGTCCGCAAGATTCCTAAGTCAGCATTGAAAGCTCCTGAGATCTCTTCTCAAGCTCCAAAAGTTGAATGGTCATCAGCGGAAAAGAAAAACTTGCGCAAGACAATGGCCCGTGTTACAGAAACAACTGTGTCAAAAAGCATGCTAAGTGTTGGTCTTGTGCCAGGGCAAAGTCATTCATTATTTTTGAATCCTCTGCAAAAGTCTTCTCCAGCCATACTACAGACAAGTCATGATGAGTCAATCAATACCACATCGTCATCAAAAACTTTACCAAGTCACGAAGCAGATTTTGAAACACACGGTGGTAACAAACAATCTTTAGTTTCAAGATCCAAGCTATCGATTGCTCCGCAACCAACTAACAGTCCTGTTCTGTCAGCCTCTTCATTATTAACTTCATTGTCGATCTCTGTATCCATAAAACCAAGTATAGCCAAATCTATTTACAGCATATCCTCAGCTGACACAGATAAGAATAATGACGAGGAAAAGATCCAACATATTGCCAGCCACATTGTGGCTGACCCAGTATTTTTCGATGTGGTACAAAAACTCAAAAGTTTCTTAGATGGACAAAAGTTTGATGGTAATTCCTTGGATACAGTGCACAGTATGGTTAATGACCTTAATGGCTTATTACTGTCGAACAGTATACTACCAAGCTCGACTGGAGTCACAGCTTCCTCGATAAAAACCATTGGGGATAAGCTTTTTGATAACTTGCAAAGCGACATAGAACGCCTCAAGCATCTGTCTTCAAGTCTAAAGAACATACAGAAAAAACGACATGAACATAAACTCTCGGACAATAACATAAGTGGAAGATCAAATATTGCTAAGCCAACAAACGATACTGATAAAGAAGCATTTCGGGAAATTAGACTTCTCGAATTATTCAACGCAAAACTGAATGAACTGAAGAAACTGGTTTTAGAGAAATGGTATGACAGAGCAATAGCAAAGAACAGTCAAGACACTACAATGCCATTCCTACTGCAGTCATTACCATTGTCTGCGACCCCAAAACTGAGTAGATATTCAACCCAAGCCGCGACACCAACAGAACGTCTCATATTGAACACCAATTCAGCCCATCCAAGCAGACAACATTCAGAATCGAAGACTGGCTCTCAAGGGCAAGCTTCGACTTTCCAGGCATCAACTCTAGACAAGCTTTCGCAACACAAAGACTTGAAGCAAAACTATTCCCCGATCACAAGCAGTACAGTTTTGACCTCACCTTCACATGAACCAAATACTCATTTTACGATAGAAAGTATTAAAGCTAAGCCACAAATATCCTACCAGAAAAAGAGTACCACTGGAATTTCAAGTAGTAACTCTGTTATTCAGGAAAATACCATACACTTGAAGGTTTCACCGCGTCCAAGTCCAAGTCAGCAACAGAGTTCGTTGTCGCTTAATTCCTCTTCTTTCCATGAACAAAGCGAAGTGTTTACTCATGTGACGTTTAGAAGTGGAATAAATGCAGGAATATTCACGGACAGAGGGATTGTGAAAAATATGACTGACTGTACCACACTCTGCCTTGGGCAGAAATCCTGTCACGTGGCCTTCTTGGTTGGAAAAACTTGTTATTCAATTAAATGCTACACTCAAAAGACCTGTGAAATACTGCCATTCAACTCAAGTATTGTCACTACCCAGGTTGTGTACATGAAGAAAAGACTATCCAGCCTTCCGTATCAACTGGGCACTACTGACAAAAAGCCCGAACTCAGCAGTAAAAGAGAAAATTCAACGGCCGACTCTCTGGCATGTGCTCAGAATATAGGAGTTCTGAAGAATGTCACATTCCGGGAAGGAATACGGGCTGGAAACTTCACGGATTTTGGTAAAGTGGATAGCATAGAGACATGTTTCAAGCATTGCTGCTCCAGACAGGACTGCGACGCGGCTTTTATGGTGCAAAGCAACTGCTTCATCGTTGATTGTCTTAATGAAAAAGGATGCAGTCCAATACCATCTCGCTCTAAGAAGGTTAACACATCACTTGTCTACTTCGACAAGTCTTTCAAGAGTGCACTAATTCCTTTGAAAGAATTAGAAATGGGTCGAAAACACAACCATACATGTATCACCATTGGTGGTGTTCTTCTAAATGTTACCTTTAAGGGAGGACTACAGGCAGGGAACTTCACAGATCAAGGCAAAGTAGATAACTTTCATTCTTGTGTAAAAATCTGCTGCGAAAGTCCAAACTGCGACGCAGCCTTTATGATTAAAAGAAATTGCTTCTCCGTCCATTGCTCTGTTAATAAACCCGATGTGTCCCAATACCTATTAAAACCACGAAATACAGTACAAGGATGGCACTGATGGAACGATCTGGAGCCGAGACATTTAAAAATAAGCCTCAAGAACTCATATCATGTTCTGAAAAACGAGAAGTTATGACAGGAGTCACTTTTAGTAGTGGTTTCAAAGCTGGGATCTTCACGGACCACGGAATAGTATCAAACATGAAGGAGTGTATAAAGACATGCTGTAGAAATCCAACTTGCGATGTTGCCTTTCTTGTCGATGCCTATTGCTTTGCGATACAGTGTCAATCAAGCAAAAGCCTGTGCCAACCAATGATGGCCAAAAATGCGAAATACCAAACCTCTATGGCATTTGTCCGAATAAAAGGCGAAAAACCCATTGAAGGAAGATCGTTTGAAGAGCATCCTAGATACGAACTGTCATGTCAGCCCCGTTCAGTTCAATGTAAACATAACAGGCGGATGGAAATCAGGTAAATTTATAAAGTATCCAGATGTGAAGGATATCAAGAAGTGCGCCGACATATGCTGTGGATACAAGGGATGTGAGTCAGCTCTTTTGATCGGAGGTTTCTGCTACAACCTTCTCTGTTTTAAAGAAAAGAATTGCCATTTAAAGCAATCAAGTAGCGCATTCATGGTTCCACAACTCGTGTCTGTCAAGTCTGCATCCAGTGCCAATCCACAACTTACAAGTGCTCAAGACATAATTGAAAACCTTGCAAGTGACGTAAAACAGATACAGCTATCGAACTCATCATTAAATGAGTCTCCGGGTTCATCAAGTGCAAGCACATCTTCTCCGCCACCTACGGTTTCGCAACAAATATCGCATTCCCAAATCAATATCAAACCAACAATTTATGCAGCGCCTTCATCTGAAGTGAAAAGTAAACTGATGCCACACGAAATAAGACTTACATCTGAACCAAAGCCGACAAAAGAAACAGTAATGGCGCCTATTTAGAAAGTATCGTTCAGGAAGTTCTAAAGGGAATGGACTCTTTATCAAAGCCAAAGAAAATTTTCTCCTCCAAAACGCATTACGCTTCTTCGCCTTCTGTGGTGCGAAAAATTAATCCAAGTGCTGTAGAAGCAGAAAATCATATCATTTCAAAATCCCCGACGGGCAACTTTAAATCAGAGACTTCATTACTTGAAGGAAATATCCCGTACCAAGAGGAATACGAAATGTTGAACGAAAGCCAGTTCACAAGAGAAAGCATGAATAACCATGAAGTTAAACACAGTTCCAGTACAATTAATCCTACCTCGCCCCTACTTGAATCCTCAAATCCGGCCATAAACAATGTTGTAGTTGAAATCCTACCAGTTGGGAACAATAACGAAGATAGGGGGATACTGCAGCGAAACCTTTCACTGCCATCAGCGTCAGTAACCGCATCAAGCCTTGTGTGGAACTCAAGTGAGATCAGTCCTACGATAACAGTATCGTATCAGTCAATAATACCAATAAAGGAAAAACATCACATGCCTTTAAGTCCAGACGATCTTCCAGGAACTGGAAAGTGGAAAATTGAAGAAATTTCTACCAATAATATTCCAAAGGGGTGTATAGACATTGTATATCTAAAAAATGCATCCCTTCGGATGCCATTAAAAGTAAAGGATTTTCAGCTTCAAAAAAGTGCCAAGACATTTGAAAAGTGTAGAGAAGCGTGCTGTGAAACGCCAGAATGCAATGTTGCTATGTTCAGAGAGAATTCATGTTATTTAGTAGCCTGCTTTGATTCGAAAACATGCCATGATGTCCATACTGAAGATCAGTCCAGTATCTCATACGTTGCACGAAATACGGATGAAAAACTTCTTTTGAAGCATTTACTACAAAGCGTAAATGCGAAGAGCGACGTGAAAACCAGTATCCAAGGAGCAAACCAAGCATGCTTCCCCAGTCCTGTTTTAAGCAACGTTCGTTTTGAACTTGGAATGGACGCAGGTGACTTCCAACTTATCGGACAAGTCAACAACACCAAAGACTGCATCAAGCATTGCTGCGCTTCTAGTACTTGTAACGCTATCTTTATGCTGCGAACTAGGTGCTTCTTAGTATCATGTCCTGATGAAATCAGATGCAGGAGTGCCATAGCGCAGTCGGAGTTTTACACACCGAAGATTAGCTTATGTTGCACGAACAAAGCAAGAGAAAGACCTGTTTGCAAAAATGATACCCGAATCGTTATATGGAGAAACTAATATTACAGAGAAGATTGCTAAAGCTGATCTCAGCGAAGAAAATGGAGCGAAGCGTATAAACATCGGGCCTCCAGCTCATAAAGATACTCAACAAACACCGATGTCTTTTTTCAAATCAGAGGTTTCTGGAGGCTTAGACTATATGGCAAAATCGTCTCCAAAAAAAGAATTAACGTCATCTGATAAATTTCATAAACAATTGCTGCAACTAAAGGAGAGTAAAACAGTTTCTGATGCAAAAATAGATAAACACGTACCTCATGAAGTAAAGGGATCGATTGATGCTCTGTTTGAACTGCTACAAGGGGACCACAGTAGCCACGAACAACAGTGGACGAAACAGTAACGGATCAGTCAACGGAAGTAAGCCTTAAGCCACTAAGAGGACTTGCTACTACTACATCTCGTTTACATGGTAGTCAAGCCTCAGCTATTTCCATAGCAACACCCATACCCATGGCAACAGCAACAGCAACACCACTTGCTTTAACTGAACCCTTGTTCTCCAAATCTACATTTTCGTCAAAGGACAGAACAGCAAACATCCAATCAAGAAAAGTTGTCGTTACTTCTCTGACAGATCATACTCTCCCTTTATCCAGTTCATTAATCATTAAAGCGTCGGTCGTCTCCATAGCAACATCAGTTACGATGTCACCATCGTCTTCTAAGTTGTCATTAGCATTATACAGAACAATCAGCAGTGTTTCAGAGAGATCCAACACTACTGCTGCAACAAAACTGCCTATTGTATCATCTCGCCAACATGCAACCATGGCTTCAAGCGTACTTCCTACAACAAGCTCACCAGCCGCTACCGCAACCTTATTGTCTAAAACACAGTTCGCTGTAAAGGACAAATCAGAAAAACTAATCATAAATGGCCTACTCCCTATAGAACTCCTAACGCCTTCCACAATGTCATCAGTTCATAACAATGAGCTTCACGTTAGCCATCCATCAGAAAATACGTATACTGGAGAAACAAAACGGTTAGAGCAAACCTCAAATGTGCGACCCACAGCAGCCACTAAATCAATAGATAACGTACTTCAGTCGATTTCCATAGTTTTGCTGCCATCGCCTTTAGCAGTTGCGTCACAGTATCCCAAAGTTTATGACAAAATGGTAGAATCTGACGGCAAAAGAAGAAATGGAGTACTAGAAAGAATAAACCTATTACCGTCACCGTCATTGGAAGTGAAGAAAGACAGTAATTCAGGGAATGCACGGATTAAAACAACGCTAGTTGGTGAAGCAAAGAAACATCAGTCTCCGTCCTTGCTTCTTGAGGCACTTGGTTCCGATTTATTTCCACAGTTACCATATGAATTGAGTGATGACTCGAGTCTGCATGAGACTTATACTAGCGTCGAGAAAAGTAATAGAAATGCCACCACGACACCAAAGAGTGAGCCTGAGCCTACTTCAACATCTCAGTATTCCATTGTGTTTTATGGAGGAAAGAAATCAGAGGAAACAGCAGCTATAACGACACCAAAGAGTGAGCCAACTTCCACATCTCGTGTTTCCAGTGTGTTTATGGCGGAAGGAAATCAGAAGAAACACCGCAGTCTTCAATTGTGTTTTATGGCGGAAAGAAATCAGAGGAAACAGCAGCTAGCATGACACCAAAGAGAGACGCAACTTCCACTTCTCTTGTTTCTGGCGTGTTTAATGGCGAAAAGAAATCAGAGGAAACAGAAGCTACCATGACACGAAAGAGTGAGGCAACGTCCACTTCTCGTGTTTCCAGGGTGTTCTATAGCGGAAAGAAATCAGAAGAAACAGCTGTCAATATATCCCACGGGTTTAGCGATAGTCCTAAACATCGAAGCTTGAGAACGCGGCAATTACATCGAATACAGTGGTTCATACTTTAGTCCCATCTCAAAGCCGCACAATATATTCCTCGAATGCGGTAAACAATACATCTAACAGTAAGACAAAAACATCCCTGTGGAAAGCGTGTTCTCTATTCTGAGCGGCAAGAATCACATAATGAATATCCTTCATCGCATACAAAGTACTCTAAACTTGAAAGCCAACTTCGATTCCTACAAGGCCAACAGAACCAGACTTTGACTTCTCTTAAAAGTGCTCAAAATCTGATTGCTTCTCTAAAACTGTATGTAAATAGACTCACTGCGAACACCGGAGCAAATAGCCACTAATTATTCAAGTCACCAAGTATCACAAATGAAAACTATGACAAAAGAAAACAAGTATCATATAAAAAGAGTGCTGAAGGAAATAACAAAACGCTTTCCAAAGGTGCCAGTTATCAAGAGTCTTAATGAAACTGTTCAGAAACTCGTGAATAACCAATCAAAGAGCTAGAGAAAACTTTCAATCCTTGAAGTCAAAGTTACTATCTTTGGAGAGCATGGTGCTCAAAAATATAACAGAAAGAGAAAAGCTATACTCATTAAAAAACACTCATTTATCAGTTTCGAATGTGGCTAGCTCAATTGAATTGGATGTTGAAAATAGTATTCGGGAGCATTCGTTCATACAAGGAATCATCCATTCAAATAACAAAGGATCATCGACAAGGCACCCTCGTTAAAAGCAGTACAATGGCAGGATCAAGCTGTTGGAGCGCCTACTCAAGTCTCACTTACAGCAACTCCTACAGCTGCAGTTTTGACGCATAAGACAAACAATATTGAAGATTTAAGTTTAAAAGCCGCATTAAAACAGTTAAATGGTTCTTCAAATGAGAGAAAGGATTCCAAATCAAAGGTAGTTTCAATCGGTAGTTTCTTAACACATCTACTACAATCCCTCAAGAACGCTTTGCATGGGAAAAACAACACGGAATCACAACTATCTATGGCTAGCGTGCAAAATACACTTGGTACTGAAGCAAATTCATTTAGCCAAGCACTGCTGAAAGAAGATATGGCACGAAATCAAAAGTATTGGACAAATCTGTGCAGTCCTGAAAGCGTTAGTAAAATAGCAACGTCAGCAGTATTTTATTCATCGCAGCGCAGCGCCCATCTTCAATTGATAACCATAAAAAAGGTTTCTCGGAAACTACTCCTGTAAAGCCGAGTTCAACTTCAGCGATGGTACAACAGACATTGTCATCAAGTCATGTACACAAGAACCTAACCGCAACATCTGGCAGAAATATCGCGATAAATTTTGCGCAAGCCTTGCAGCCCATCAGCCAATTAAGCATCACTTACACGGGAGAAAATAGGGTTAGTCTGTGTAGCCATTCAAGCACTGACTTTACATCTACTCTGCGCGGAGGAATCAAGGCCGGGGATTTTAAGGACGTGGGGCAAGTAGCCAGTGACATGGACTGCGTGAACAAGTGCTGCGATTCTAAAGACTGTGATACGGTATTTCTTTTGATGGACAATTGTTATCTTGTTTCATGCTATAGCGAACAACTCTGCAAAAGCATACCTGCGTTGAATCCTAGTTTAAAGCCAAGAGTTATACATGTCGAGAGATCTCTCTTAAAATCAGATGGGCTAAATAAACTTGCCAGTAAGATAAGCCCTGCAACTGCAGTAAAAAACGATGAAGAGCTTGAGCAATCGACTACCGCAAAGGAATCGAGCATTGGTGCATTAAGCCCCAGACGAGTCAAGATAGCCATAACTAAAGTAAATTACAAGAAAGCATTTCTGTGGCTCCCAATACTGAAGGTCCAGTCTGCACCTCCTCGCTCAAGTACAACGTAACGGTGCGTGGTGGTATCCACTCGGGTTTCTTCAAAGATCTAGGAACGTTATCAAGTATGAACAAGTGCATCGACCAATGCTGTAAGTGGGAATTCTGCAGTCTATCATTCATGATACTAAACCGATGCTATTTGGTTGCTTGCTATAGTGACGAGCAGTGCGAGCCTGTTCAAGCGAGGAACGTTTCTCTAAATCCAAGAATTGCATTTGTCAAGAAAAATAAGGACATAATGATACCACAGGGAATCCATGAGCTAGAAACATCTTCACAGGTTTCTACCCCAACATACTTCTGTAAAAAGTGTATTGCCCTCAAGAATGAATCTGCATGAAGACTTGTCCTCCATAATACAGCCAATGGCAAAGCCTCAGCGTCAGGAGGCCAAGTGTCATCCTGAGAAAGTACAGCATGACTCAACGTTGTTAGGAGGAATCGACGCTGGTGCTTTCAAAGACGTTGGAAATGTAGCCAATATCACAGAGTGTACTAACCTCTGCTGCCTAAAGATAACTGCAATGTTGCCTTCATGGTGCTAAGTCGTTGCTTTTTGGTAACCTGCTATGGGCCTTTGCTGTGCAAGACCGCTCCATCCAAGACGAAACGGTTCAACACACGTCTTGTACACGTTACAAGACGACCATATGATGGCGAAGGGATTGACCAAATCATGTCTAAGGCATTACAACCTTCATTAGCAAAAAGCTTTGAAAAAACCCAGATTCAAATGGAAGGGCTTAAGAAATACGATATTCCAGACTTCGTCACTTCAGTAGCAGTTAAAATTCAATCTTCAGATTCCTACAGTTACAAAGCACACGAAGGCACGCGATCACCTTCTGTAGCACCTGCGTCACCTGTTCCATATTTACCAATATCTTCTCTCGAAACACAAAATAAACAGGGTACTTTTTCAGTGATCCAAACCTCAAGTATGTCAACATTAACTGAGAAAAGCAAAATACTTGTCGAACGCTCGCGTCATTCCTCCTATGGGAAGATTACACCATCTAAGAGTGAAAATGTTTCACTGGATTTTTTCAAAGGCGGGATTAATGGCGCTGAGAAGAAAGTAAAAGATGAGAAGAAGGATGATCCTTCTGAAAACCCAACCTGCACAAGCTCAAAAGTTTATACCAATTCTACTGTCAGAGGGGGTGTCCGTGCAGGTCTCATTAAAGATCAAGGAATCGTGAAAGACATGAAAGCATGTGTCCGTCGTTGCTGTCAGTGGCAGACGTGCAGTGTCGCGTTTATGATTTTATCTCAATGTTATATCATCGCTTGCAATGACAAGCATGCATGCTCTCCTGTTCCTGCAAGAAATGTCTCGTTCAATCCGAGATTAGCTTCGATAACAAGAGAAAAAAGACGGGATATCAATCTTCTTGATGCGCTTCAACCGTGGGATGTTTCGCTAGCTTCAAAACTGCCAACACCTGGTTTACTGAAAACATTTCCTACGGCCTTCGTTTCTTCATCAAAGAATTTAGCTTCAACATCACTGGCGTTTTCTCCCTCAACATTTTCTCCGACCTCTACTTCTTCATTACACAACTTAGCTTCACAATCAATAATTTCTCCTTCAGTGTTAACACCGACCCCCAAATCATCATTAAAAGAGACGAGTTCCTCGTCAGCATCGGAGAAAATGAATGGACCAGCTACTTATTTGCCTATCTCGCATAAAAGCACGACTGTTCCTAACCCGCGTAATTCTTCAGCAAAGCCTGTCAGGATTGTCGAAAATGAAACATTTCCTGACAAAAAGAACTCAGAGTTTTGCAACCACGGTAAAGTACAAACAAACGTTACTCTTAAGAACGGTTTTAAAGCCGGGAAGTTTAAAGACAAAGGGTATGTACCAAGCATCGAAAAGTGTGCGGAATTATGCTGTGCTTCGAGTCATTGTGATGTTGCTTTTATGCTACTCGAAGACTGCTTTCTTGTTCAATGTCAAAGTCAAGAGGCTTGTATTCCAGTGCCTGCACGAACAATCAAGTATAACCCAAGGCTGATTTATGTTTCGAGAAAAAGACAAAATAAAAAGTCCAAGACTCCCGAGCTCTCAGGTATGACGTTACTAGACAATGCATTATCAGTCATGGAGTATGATAATTCAAAAATATTATCACCTAGCCCCTCAGTTATTGGCAAACACGAATCAAAAAAGAACAATGGAAAACTAAAACAACCAAATGATCAAGATGCGTTGGAATCATCGAGCAGTGTCCTTGAAAATATGAACGAACTTTCCATTCCCTTGCTCAATGCAATAGAACCAGTAATAGCTAAACACGATTCCAATACAAATGCGTTTATACACTCAGTCTCAAAAACAGGTTCAACACAATTTATCCCATCATCGAGAATTCAAGTTAATGTCAAAACATCCATCAATCCAACTCCATTGTCTTCACTTTCTTCACGAGTCCATACTACGAGAAACTTCACAGACGCAGCCCAAATAAAGAGTGCGTCCCCATCTTCACTTTCCTTGAATGTAAAGGATCTTAGTATCCATAATTCCAACATTGATCCAACAACAATTATACCAACGCAAGACCACCTGTCAAGTACCAGAATAAAAAATAATCAACAAAAAACTTTACTATCAACAAAAATTGCGACGACTTCTAAGAACGAAAAGAAAAAGTCACGTAGTTCATCGGAAAGCTTACCTCCGGTATTTTCTTTATCACCGTCAGTACAAGAAAGTACGGAAAAATTAGATAAAACAAAAGACAGGGCCACTCCATCGCTCATCAAAAGCAGTATTAGTATGAACAAGCTGCCAATAGAGTCAAGCAACGCGCTGATTGCATCAGACATAAATGGCCATGATGTTTCAGCAGCATTAAAGGAGATGTCGAATTCTGGGCTAGAATCGACTTCAGCGGGAGATAGAACTTTAATCCAGCCTCTCCCCTCCCCTTGTTTCAATAGCCCAATCTCTTACAATGTTACGCTACGTTCAGGTATTAGAGCGGGCTATTTTAAAGACCAGGGGAGGGTTGAGAGTATGGACACTTGCCTTGCTAAATGCTGCTCGAGTAAAAAATGTGACGTTGCTTTTATGCTTAAGAAGAACTGCTATTTAGTGCAGTGTTATTCGAAAAGGTCTTGCGAGCCAGTACCAGCTCATCACAGCGAGTTTTCAACGCAGGTGTCCTTTGTGCAAAGAAAGAATGAGTCCCAGCTTTTGTCGTTTATTGAAGAACAGGAAAAATACTCTGCTGCCGCTTCGAATACGACGGACGCTACATCAGATAAAAGCACAGGCAGCACAGAACCCAAGTATACAGAGTCAAGCTCTTCAGTCCTCCCCGCGCGATCTATTACGCCAACTCAAAAACCACCAGCAATTGTAGATGTAACAGTTCATGTAAGGCAAAATGATCAAGCCAACAGAAGTAAAACCCTTGCTAACAAGTTGAATTCCTCGAAGCATAAAATTGCAACATCAGAAAAGTCCCCAGACTTGCAGCAAGTGAAGCATACACAAGATACTAAAACGACACCCAAACCAAAACGGGAACGTTCAAGTTTGAATGGAACAAGGTTATCTAAAGGGCAGTTGAAGCTTTTATTTTCACTAATGACCCCGAAGCACCAGGAGAAACATGAACGACCAACTGACAGTTTGACTTCATCAGACCTTGAGAAAGTCTTGGCGAAAACTTTAAAAGTGGAGCCAAAACCCATTATACCAACACAGAGGCTTAGTGTTCCAAGACAAGATATTGCATCAAGACCAACTGTAGCGACATCGTCTAACAAGCAAGGCTCTAAAGAAGCAAAAAAAGAAATATCAAAAGTTCTATAAAAAATTCTAGTGAGTTTCAGTCTGTAACTGAGTTCCTACCATTTAGTGAAGAAGAAAACAACGTAAAAGCCACTCCTAAACAGATATATCCTACCACAGATCCTAAAGACGTCACCACATTGCCTCCAATTGGTGAACAAGGACATAAAGAAAAAGCCACTCATAAACAGATATATCCTACCACAGATCCTAAGACGTCACCACATTGCCTCCAATTGGTGAACAAGGACATAAAGAAAAATCCACTCATAAACAGGTATATCCTACCACAGATCCTAAAGACGTCTCCACATTGCCTCCATCTGGTGAACAGGGAAATAAAGAAAAAAACACTCATAAACAGATATATCCTATCACAGATCATAAATTCGCCACCACATTGCCTACATTTAGTGAAAAAGGAAAAACCACTCCTGATCGTATACATCCTACTACATATCCTACAGACGTAACCACATTGCCTCCTTATTACTTTACATTGACAGCTCCTAAAAAAGGTCAATTTCACCCCACACCACGAGTAGGATAAATCACAGACAAGGGAACAAACCAACAACAACCGCAGAGCATTTTAGTAGGTTAAAGCAAAAGGAACGAAAGAAGCCGCGTCCAATTGCTCGACATTTGTCGACTAAGCCAACATTCAAGTCATCAGATAATTCATTCCCAACAAATTATAACTTTTCGCCGTCGATTGGTAAAATAAGTGAGCAACAAGAAGAGACAGAGGTATTGAAGCCTTTACCTTCTACAAGCACTAACACTGGGAAACAAACGTATCTAGGTCTTGATAATTCCAGCGAAGGAGTTACATTGCCAACTAGAAAGACCTCTCTGGCAGTATTACCCTATTTGAATCCTACCGAAGAGAAGGATGAGCATACTGATAAACCTGTGGCACATGAAGACATGTCTACACAAACACCCAACAGATATAGTTATTATTCTCCAAGCTTTCATATGTCATCATCAAAGGTCAAGAAACCGCACCGAAAGCCGACAAGTCATTTTACTTTCGAAATGGAGTACTGCCAATCAAAATGGAGTCGAGCTAGGACCACGTAATGAATCCACCACAATGAAACCAACTCAGTATCATCACTCTTCTCATCCAGGTACTACTAAACCAACAATAAAACCGACAAAATGATAATACAAGCACCCTCCAGGAATCAACCGCTTAATGAATTCACCACAGTGAAAACAGCTCATTATCATCACTTTGGTCCAAAATCCACCAAAGCAACAAAACCGACCAAAATGATCATACAAGCACTCCCCACGAAGCATACGACACCAAGTGGCGATGAACCAAACGGCGTTACTATAATGATACCAACTATGTCATCTTCAAGTGGACCAACTGATAACCTCATAAAGGGCCCTCAAAATTATTGCGTAGCCGGGCCAGTACTATATAATTATACTCTCAAGGGTGGATTGGAATCCGGGCTTTTTCATGAACTCGATGACGTCAATACCATGGATTCATGTATCAAGAGGTGCTGCCAGAATAAAATTTGTGATGTAGCTTTCATGGTGCTGGATCACTGTTTTCTTGTTACGTGTTCAAAAACAGATCCTGATCAATGTGAAACTGTTTCGGCACTGGCCACAGGCTTTGATCCAAAAGTCTCTAAAATTTCAAGAGTAACATCTTTGCAGGAGACAACAGCATCACCAGTAGGTAGTTCGCCGAATCCAAATACTCAAATGCCAACAACACCACCAACCTTATTCACCACAACTAATATGGTCAAACCGTTAGTGACAACTACTAGAGAACCTGCCTATTTACCTCCGAAGACCACTCCAAAACCTCCTACATGGAGACCAACAACTCACCGAGCAATAAAGACTCCTGGTTTATTGCAGGGCTGCAGAAAAGAAGCAATACAATACAACGTTACTTTGAGAGGAGGTTTACACGCTGGAAAGTTCCAACTCTTTGGCAGACTAAAAAGCCCTCAATTGTGCGCTAAGCATTGTTGTAGCTCAAGTACTTGTGACTTGGCTTACTTTATCTTCGGAGAGTGTTACCTTGTGCACTGCTTTGATGACTATCTTTGTCAGACAACACAAGCAATGCTGCCTGGGTTCAGTCCATCTGTTATCCGTGTAAAGCATGTTAAAAGACCAAAAGCGCCAAAGCCATGGAATCTCATAAGCAGTGTTTTCAATTCGATTGAGCCAGAACTGCCAACTTCAAAAGCAAAGCCAAATAAGACTTGCGCACATTCTAATGTGTATAATGAGGTAACCCTTCGTATGGGATACCACTCAGGTAATTTTACTGCACATGGGAAGCTTAACTCATCGGACGAATGCCTCAAGCTCTGCTGCAATGAAAGGCACTGTGACCTGGTATTTATGTTCTTGGGTAATTGCTTTACTGTGAAATGCAAGAGCAGCTTTGCCTGCGAGATTGTACCAGCAAGGGAATCCCAGTATCAACCAAAAATTGCTTACATACTCCATGGGACAGCTAAAGCACCTGAGTCACCTTTTAGTTTGAGCCTGCCTAATTCAAAGGGAGAAAAACCCGTTAATGTCGTGCATTTTACAGAGCTTCCTCAAGTTTCTAGATTGAAGCAGAGACCGGGTGAAAAGAAGAACATTGCAATGAAACACACATCTGTAAAAAAGAAAGCTAGGAAGACAAGACACGGTAGGAAACACTTAAAGGCACAAAATAGAAATAATAAACCAAAACAAGTTCATTCATCATTAAAGAACCACAAGAAAAGGACAAGGAAAAAACATGACAACTCTAACTCACCGTCCTTTTTAAGAGCAAATTATAAAAAGCAAAAACACAAGAAAAGCACTAAAACATTTAAGAAAAAGACAAAGAAAAAACTGAAAAGATACAAAGGAAGCCGAAGCCACCACTTGAAAACTTTAATGAAGAAGGTTATTAAACATAAATCAAAGTACAGTTCAAAATCCTCCCTTAGAGCAAATAAGAAGAAGGGGAAACTTAGAAAACAAAGCCACTTGCAAACTCCGATGGAGAAAGTTCTGAAAGGTTTGTCGCAAGTCATGCAAGAAAATCAAAAACTTGAGAAAGAAGTTTCGAAGTTACTGCACAAAAAGAAGACGAAGCAAAGAAAAAAGGTTAAGACCACGAGTGGCAACGTTATGGATTCAGCAAATAAAACAGATAGAAATCACATGTTGAAGATTAGTATAAAGAACGTCACCCTCAAAGCTGATAATGAGCGACTCAAAAATATGTCCTACAAGAATCCGGTTGTAAATGTTCCAACCAGTTCTTCAAGTACCACTCGTTCTGTAGCCTCCATAAAACAATCAAAGGAATTTGATGGCTTAATACACTCTCCTACGCAGAATCAACAAATCTATCCCCAAGGTCACCAAGTTCTTGATAATTTTACTACATCTGTAGACAACAATTCCAGGCCTCTAAAGTATAGTAAAAACAATGCAGGTGATGTTCGTGATAAACAATTCGCCTTTCCATCTCAAATGAAGACACCGGACCAACAAAAGCTGAACCTAAATGATTCCAAGCCTTTAGCTTATCCATCAAATGAATCTGTAAGTTTGAAGTATGATAAAAGCAAGGCAGACATTATGAATGGCGAAGAGGGATCCTTTACAACACAGATGAAGACACCAGAGCAACAAAACTCCAACCTAAAATATTCCAAACCTTATGAAGAATATGCAAATTTGAAGTATGGCAATACCACGGTCGATAGTGTCAATAGTCAGGAGAAATCCTTTGCAGCACAACTCACGACACCAGACCAAGAAGTTACGGAATTTCTCCCGGGAGAAGACGGACCAGTGCCAGAACACAAGGTAATCCATCATAATAAGAAAGAGACAGTGTTCTCTGTTTTACACCCTCAAACGGATACGTTTCTCTCCAAGCAACGTTTGCCTAACTCTGAAAGAAAACTAGGGGAATCTTATGGAAAACGCGGTCACATTAATCATCAAAGAGAAAGGAAATTCAAGGGTCATTTTAAGACGAGACTAAGTAACCATGAAGGGCGGTACTCAGAACCAGAGTTGCCTGATGATGAGGAGGAGAAGGATTTTGAAGGATAATTTGGAAGATCCAAGCACTGATGGTGACGATAATTCTGTGATCACAAATTCCGAAAGAGGGAGCATTCAATCAGAGGATTCCGAATTAGAAAATAATGATTCTGAACGAAAGATCTACCGACCAAACGAAGACAGTACAGAAAGATTAGAGCATCGTGTCGTCCGTCCGTCTGAGGCACAATCAAGCAGAAGGCACCATCGTATACACAGGCATGGGCATGTAATTAGAAATCCCGAAAAGTCCATATGATTATGAAGATGTAGATGAGGACAAGAAGGATGGAGAAGTTAATGGCTTAAAGAATGATGTGAGACCTACGAAGTCACATCATCGAAAGCACATATATCGCAAAGCTCAGAACGATCACGCAAGGTATTATGGTCCTGCATATGCAGATTCTATCGATTTTGACAATTTCGAAGACTTGGAAAGTTCAGGCCTCCAGCACAGAAGACATAAATATTCAAGGCACAGAAAGCAGGAACATGGATTGCACCAAAGAAAGGACGACTATCTACCAACATCAGGACTTTGATGTCGACTATGATTCCGATGGTGATTTTGATAGTGAGCCAACATCCACTTATTTTATTCATCATCATCGACACCATCGTAGGCCTACGGCTTCAGACCTGGAAGACAAAGATGTTAGCCCCACCGCAATGAGTCCAACAACACATTCTGTGATGCACCATAGAATAATCCATCCGCCCGGTTCCTCTCGCCGGCATCACCATAAGGCTCCAATATCTTTAGAGTACGACAATGAAGACGTTAGCCCAACTACTATGAGTCCAACAGCACATTCTGTGATGCACCATAGAATAATCCACCCGCCCGGTTCCTCACACCGGCATCACCATAAGGCTCCAATATCTTTAGAGTACGACAATGAAAGCGTTAGCCCAACTACTATGAGTCCAACAGCACATTCTGTGATGCACCATAGAATAATCCACCCGCCCGGTTCCTCACACCGGCATCACCATAAGGCTCCAACATCTTTAGAGTACGACAATGAAGACGTTAGCCCAACTACTATAAGTCCAACAGCACATTCTGTGATGCACCATAGAATAATCCATCCGCCCGGTTTCTCACACCGGCATCACCATAAGGCTCCAACATCTTTAGAGTACGACAATGAAGACGTTAGCCCAACTACTATAAGTCCAACAGCACATTCTGTGATGCACCATAGAATAATCCATCCGCCCGGTTCCTCACACCGGCATCTCCATAAGGCTCCAACATCTTTAGAGTACGACAATGAAGACGTTAGCCCAACTACTATAAGTCCAACAGCACATTCTGTGATGCATCATAGAATAATCCATCCGCCCGGTTCACAGCCCCACCATCAGCATCATCACAAATCTGAGACCTCTCGAGAGTCCGGCGATGGAGATACTAGCCCTACCAAGTCAAGTCTATCACATACTGTTATGCACCATAAAATATTACATCCGCCTGGGTACAAGCCAACGACAAAGTACAGCTCGAAGAAACGGAAAATAGATAAACTCTATGACAAGGTTAATCAGCTTTATAACAAACTGGATATTCTCATGAAACTGGAATCCACTAAGAGTAACAATACATATAAAAACGCATCGGCGTCTTCGGTACATCCTACAGTTGCAGCGTCAACTACCCACCATGTCATGCACCATGAAATTTTACGTCCTCATTCTACCTCTGAAAATATCTCAATGGATAATCCTACAAAGAGTCAAGAGAGGAAAATTTCAGAACATTCTATTGAGAGGCCTGAACAATCTACTTCTTCAGGGAGTATAGGGTCATCACAAGAAACACTCTATATGAGACCACCACCAAAGAGTAATTTGATTGATCAGTCTAGTGATGTGATGCTGGATTATATTAAGAGTATATATGACCATGCAGTAAAGGTGCATCGTCAAAAAGTATTGGCGCATAAGAAGAAACACTTGCGGAAAAACAGGCCAACTGTGTCGAGCGGGGGAAGTGGTTATAGTTCAGAAGAAAACAAGAAAAAGCATCGAAAGTCAAAGAAAATCCATTACAAGCACTACCACGAAGAGAAAGCAATCCTACAAGAGATGAAAAATATCTACAAGGAAATGAAAGAACTCAAAGAGAAAGGAAGTAAAGCGAAAGATAACCAAACCCACCCTGAAAATATATCACCTGAGGATACGAGATCTACTATTCCGCATCCCCGTAACAGGACGGATAATGTGCGCACCACGCCCTCAACAAAACAGATACCAACAATTGCTCCGCCACTAAGAGGAATGCCGACTAACAAGCTTCCATATATTGAAAGTTCAACAATCAGTGAAGGTAATTTTTTTATCTTTCTGGTATGTAAACAGATGTTTGGACGCCTTTCAAGTTAGAGATTGGCCTTCACTATTAGTTTAGATTCTGATCATTGGTCATCAGTAAAATGTTTTTTATTTTCTGTACATAATATTATGGCTTCAAAAAATAATTTTCATTGCATGACTATTTCAATCGTTGAAATCTCTCACTGACGACATAAGTCATATAATAATCATTACATGTGGAAAAAATAATGTATCTTGCAATTACCACGAATATCTCGCATGGCCCCCCAAGCACGCATTGTATTTTGCGTGACAATCGGTTTCGAAATATATTTTATTTGAAATATAAAACATGATGAATAATATACATTGAATATTAAGAGTTTCTTCATAACTCGTTCAAGAATGTACCTTATGTATTTTGTTTCTTGCATTAGGGAGAGACGGCGCCCAGAAGTCATCAATTCCTGGGGATAAGAAGACACGAATGATAGACAACGTTTCAACAAATCCTACAGTTGGGCGAACGAAGCCAAAAACAACACCAAACCTCGAGAAAATGATAAGCCAAGTTGCTGAGAAGGTAGCTAATGATGTCGTAAAAGAGATGGAACATAAGAATGCGAAGAAAACATCTAAAGTAGAAAAAACAAAAATAAAAAAAAGGAACCACACAAAGAAGAAAAATACAAGAAGCAATGGACTTACCTTTGGAAATAAGAAAAGCATCCAATCGGAGTTTTCTCATCTTTTGTCAGAACTTGAATCTGTGAAGAAGAGTATAGCTAATCCACGCCTTATCAAGGCATCACCAAAGCCGGTCGCTCCTACTCCTGCAACACGAAAAAAGATTACAAATGGCTTAGAAATGAAGAACAGGGCAACCCTTGGAAACAATATGCAAAATCCTGATTTGTCAATAGCTGCTAAATCCACTGAGGATGCAAGCAACCCTGCGCTAACTGAAGCTGTAAATATTTTACAAGGTTTAGCAAATCCATCACTTTCTTCACATCCTACAAAACCGGTTACAGAGTCTGCATTGGCCAAAGCTGTATCAATCTTAGGTAACTTAGAGAAATCAAAAAACTTCCAAAATGGAAAAATTGCTGGGCATAATAACAACGAAGCTTTGCTCAAAGCCATTTCTATTTTGAACAATTTAAATACACCAAAGCTTTTACAGCCTACGAAAATGAAAATGAATGATGTCTTAAGTTTGGCGAACACTGAGAAGCCCTATAACAGTCCAAATTTGGACAAACAAAATGAAAACCCAAATAAACTCGGATCGGGAATTGCAAAGGCAATAGAGATTTTAAAAGAATTTCAGTCACCGAAATTATCTGATAGCCCTAAAGAGACTATTAACGAGGACAAGACTAAAACAGATTTAGAAGATATGAGAATAGGACAGCAGGAAGAGGATATATCTAAGAGCTCAACGATACCTCTTCATTCTGTGGGACCTTCGAATGTGCCCAAATCACCAAACCTAGAAGGTGAGAAGATTAGAACAGAGAAAATTCCAGAATTAAAAACATTTGTGAATAGCCACACCAATCATCTCATAAAGTCGCAAGAGAAAGAAGACCAAAGTCCAAGCCTTTCCAGAACACGAGAATCTTCTAATGATCTACAGCTTCAGCATTTGATAGACACAGTTGCTGACCAGGCTGTTAAAGAGGTCGAAAAATCTATGAAAAATCACAAAGATGCGGCAAGTGAAAATCCCATAGCATCGTCAGAGACATCAATTCCTAAACTGGAAAAAGATAAGAAGTCGGAAACACCGAGTGCATCTCTTATGAAAGCACTTGATGATGTCCAGGGAAACAAATTAAGCTCAGATAAGATTCAAGAGACAAGGCATTCCACTGTTGACGACCAACGGTCACATTTCGAGTGGCCTATACACAAAGTGTCTCCTAAAACTACTCAGAAATTTCCCCTCCCTACATTAACAACCGAGGATAACAGCATTAGCGCTGCAGAGTTGGGACCCGAAGTACCAAGTGCTCAGGAGCTGAAGACGCTGTTGAAGTTTAAAAACAAATGGAATGTTAGAATTGGAGGGGACAGGAAAAAAGTCGACATTCCGCACAACGGTTTTGGTAAGTGCTTTACATTTGCGTGTACTCCCTCTTGAAAGTAGTTCATCATTAAAGCTTGAAAGATTTATGCATTTTATGC
This sequence comes from Actinia equina, assembly GCA_011057435.1. NCBI lineage: Eukaryota > Metazoa > Cnidaria > Anthozoa > Actiniaria > Actiniidae > Actinia > Actinia equina. The sequence continues at coordinate 27,559 of WHPX01000729.1, forward strand.
AGACATAGTTATAGCTAGATCAACTCAAATTCACCGGACTTTTGTAATATGGCTAAAGAAAGGAGCTTTGAAGGGTTTGACCAGATAGCATAACATAGTAAGAGATTTTTATAATCTCTTCACTATATTATGCTGCCTGGAAATTCCTACTTTACAGACAAGAATGGTAAGTATTTTTGCTTAAATTTATCTGGTGAATGTCAAGTTAGTCCAAAGCAAGCGTTATCAAAATTATACCTGAGAAAATCAGTCTACAGCTGACTTAGACTGAGAGAAGTCACGTGACAATGTGGAGCCCAAAGTTGGTGATTAACTTTTTGCAGGTCTTATAATACTAACATGCTACTTTCAATATATAAACAGGATCATTTAGATCTTTTTTGTTCTTATACTAAGTTCTAAACTAACAATATCTTATTTACCACTTTCCAAGGTAATGAAGTCTACATGATTGTCCACTTCAGTTTTGAGACCATTAAGAACGATCTTGTCATGGACGACTCTGGTCTCCATAATAACGGCAAAGTATCTATCAAACCAACCAGCACAGCGACTGACACTAAGTGTGGCGCGGCAATCACCATGAACGGGGGCCATATCTTGTTCGATAACAAGGCCTTTCATGGCATACCAAGAGAAGCAATTACTGTTGCATTATGGGTCAAATTAGAAACTGCTCATAACTTTTACAACCTTTTCACCACCGAGGGGAATGGAGCCAAGTATACTTTCCAAGTCACAGACGGCAAAGTTCATTGGTCGCATTTGAACGATAATGGACACGTGGTATTCGCACTTGAGACAGAACCAGTTGTCAATCTAGGAGACTGGGCACATCTTGGTGCAACCTACGACTCACGTACCAACCTTTCCAAGGTCATAGTGAATGGTCAAGTAGTTGGAGAGAAGCAAGGATATGGGCTGTTATCTCAGAACTGGGATGGAAAAGCAGGGATTGGACTAGCGGGAGGAATACAGGGAATAGTTGACGAGTTCTATATTTTCAATCGTGCTCTGGCTGCTTCAGATGTCGCAGATCTGTCTGAAGAATGTAACCTTGGTGTGGGTAAGTGTACAGTTATTCCAGCATAGCAGTCGTTCTTTGGAGTGTTTTCATGACTTCCTTCCTGCCTTCCTTCCTTCCTTCCTTCATCATTCCTTTTCTTTAATTTTCTTCATTTCTGTCTTTCTTTCTTTGAGGTTCTGTGGTAAACATTTTTTTCTCGAGATATTTATTCTGGAACTGTGTTTTTTATAGTACTCTTTTCTTTTGAAGGTGAATCAATTCCAATGAGAGAGGGAAGCTACAATGGTCTCATACCAGACCAACTCATCGAAGAAGCTATGGCTAAATTACACGCAGCAAAAAGCAGAGCAACGACTACTCCTACCCAAGCTACAACTACGTTGCGGCCTACCACCCCAACAACTGTAACTACTACCGCCAAAACCACTAGTACAACACCTTCAACAATTGCTAAACCACGGTCTACATCACCTATAAGCAACACCAATTACACAACTCCCAAAACAGTCGCTCGACCTTTAACCAATACATCTTACGTAAGACCTACAATACCGCCTTTGACAGTAGCAGTGGACGAGCCTCATTGTCAAAAGAGTTCGTTTTACTACAACAGCAAACTAAAAGCAGGAATGAACGCTGGGCTATTTATAGATCTTGGCCGTGTTCACGTAACCACAGACTGCCTCAAACAATGTTGTCAAATGGAATCATGTGATTTGATATATCTGGAAAGTGACCATTGTTATGCTGTCGATTGCTTTAATGCTGATGTCTGTCAACCAGTGCAATTGCTGAACATCGACTTAGATGGTCCTAGTGTGTACTATGTCATGCGTAATGGCAAGTCTATACTGAAAAAAGGTAATTGTTCATCATCAAAAATCTCAATTTTCAATAAAACCTTTTCGCCATTTTGGGAGACATTTTTCTTAACTTAAACAACTGGGTATTCTTTCTTATAAATGAACGGAAAGAAAATCTAGATTAACTTAGGTGTGTCTTTTGGACGTTTAGGAAGCCTAGGTATATCAGCGATCTCAGTAATATTTATGCTTCTTCAATTAACTCATGCCTTTCCCATCCATTTCAGGTAAAAATACAAATTCAAATACTCCTGCAACAACACTTAGCCCATTATTACCTGCACCAACCAAGACTACGCGACCACCATATTCAGTTTACGAAGAGGTTGATGATTGGGATACCGTCGATGAGCCTTCGAAGCCCACTCAAAGCCAGGTCCTAGATCAAGGCTACTGCACCCAAAGCATGTTCTTTTACAATGTCAAACTGACCGGCGGTCTCAAAGCAGGAACAATTCTCACCAATACATTTGCGAGCAATATGCACCAGTGTGTACGGCTTTGCTGTCAAGATACAAGTTGTGACATCGCTCTGATGAAGAACGACGAATGTTTTACGATGCACTGTCCAATGTCACGGTGTACAGTTCAAGATGGCGGGGAGTTCCAAATTTCATTTGTTTCCAGGCAAGGACAAGGTATGGCTTGTCTCCTTATCTCTAAAACGATTCCATTTTTCATATTCACCAATTTTCCATTTCCCTTGACATTACGTCTTCAGTGATACTTGTAAAAACAAAACTGATCCTTTTTACCATGGTCCAAGTCTTCTTAACCTAATTAAAGCCTTTATTTTAAGACTCACAAAAGAAATACATGGATAACAAAAAGTATTTGAAGAGGATTTTGATATTAGTAGTAGCAAGATGTAAAGGAAATTTAATATTTTTTTAACTGAATTCATTGCATTTCCAGGAACTAGCGCAGATGATTTGTCGCTGTTCCCTACAACGTCCATGCCCACACCAACCCTTGGCAGTGACGAGGAAAAAAGCGAGCCCGATAATCACTCACAACATCTGTCTCTATATCTTGGTTTTGAACATGTGCTTGGTTCGGTTGTCGTTGATGGTTCAGGCCTCAATAACGATGCGAAACTGACGACAGGTGACTGAGTATTCTGACTCCTCCTATCTTACTACCGTTTTACTATCTTCCTTCACAGTTTTTGATGTACTTTGTCGTTAGAGAATTATAAAGTGTTATCGTCAATCTTGCTTGAGTCCAAGAATGCATCGCTGCTTTTAGTGCGTGGACAGCGAAATCAAACATATTTTTAAACGAAATATTACTTGTATAATAAAGAGTTCTCCTACATTAGCATGACCAATCTTCACTACGTCCAAGTTTAATCGAATTTTGTTCCCTTTCTCCTTCAGGAACATCGGTCAAAACTGGCAGAGTAGGCCAAGGTGCAAGTATGAATGGTGGTGATGTACTTTTACATGGAAAGCACTTCCACGGTAAGCCACGCAAGGCGGTTACTTTGGCTGTCTGGTTGAAGCTGTCGGCTACTACTGGTACTCACACAGTGTTCAGTACAACTCAGAGCAACTCGTTCCATCGGAAGGCGCAGGTGTGTTAAACCAAGTTCGATTGAATTATTGACTTGGATTGATCACGTCGTTGTGAACAGTCATTGTACGACTTGGGAAGCGAAACAACGTGTACACTAGTTGAATTTGTATTCTATTTGTATTATTTTCGAAAACATGACTCCAATATAATCAATTTAACCTTTAAGTTAGTTACCAAAATCTTAGATCACTCTTTTACCTTTAGTTAAGTTCTATTACCATCATTTCCCATTGTATAGGCCTTATCCCTTTATAGAAAGCCTTGGGATTTTATTGATCTCCCTCTTGAACCCTGTTTTATCCTATATCTAATGTATGCTAATGCTGAAATGATGTCGTTTTTGTAGTACAATTTCGAAATCTACAATGGTCACGTGCGCTGGTATCACCGTCTTGGAGTCTCGCGAATCGTCTTTAAGATCCAAACGCCTCGAGTCTTATATTCTGATCTGTGGTATCACGTCGCTTGTACATACGATTCCGACCAGGGCCTTGCTAAGGTGTTTGTGGACGGCAAGCTTAGGGGCTCCACCCATGGGCGTGGCTATCTGTCACAAGACTGGGGAGGCCGAGCTGCGTTTGGTTCTCAAGAAGGAAGAAAGATTTTCTTTGGAAAACTCGATGAAATTTATATGTTTACCAGAGCCTTGTCGGGCAAAGAAATACGTAAATACGTCGAAAATATACAAGGTCAATCAAGAGGAAAATATCTCACTCATCCGAGTACTCCAACACCAACGAGGTCACCTTTTGATGCGTTAGAACCATTTCTATCCTTCACTGAATCACCGCTCTTTTCTGAGAAACCAACTCCAAATACTCCATCTTTGGCGCAAGCCTTGAACGCACTTGGTTCATCTCAGAGACCTACAAGTAAAATGAAAACGAACTCAACGCCAAAGAAAGAAACCACAACCGCTCCAACTACTAAACCATCGACTACAACACCAATTACAAACCCACCAACAACTATCAAGCCAACTACGAAATCAACCACCAAGCCCTCTACCACTACCCCACCTTCCACCACGCCAACGCCTGTCACCACTCCATCCAAACCAAAAACGTCTTGTAAACTGGGCAATGTCCTTAGAAACAGCGATCTTGTTGGTGGACTTGGGGCAGGAAACTTCACCGACAAGGGAAAGGTGTCGACAATAGAGGAATGCATGCAGCTTTGCTGTGCGATGGAAAACTGTACAGTCGCGTATCAAGTCGGAGAAAATTGCTTTGCTGTCGAGTGCATGAACTCAAGATTGTGTGGAACTATTACCAGAACGCCTCTGAGTGTTAGCCCTGTTATTGGATTCGTTAACCGCTACAACGCTGATGGTACGTATATGACTTGTGATCTTTAATTTTGAAAAATTAAATTTCAAGGATTTTTAAATTTTTAAAAACTTAAAAATTACAACCATGTAGAAACTATTGTTGGGATATTAGGCCTCCTTTAAACAAATATAATAATTACATACTTGATATTCAAAATGTAAAAAAATAAAATTCAAATTAGGCACTGAAAAAGGAATAGCTAGTTTAAGGTTATTTTCATAATCGCGCAACAAAGACAGCACGTCTGGTTTTTAGCTTCTGACAATCCATGTCTTTACTCAATCAGTCTATTCAGGAACTGTGAATGAAAACGAAGACCCAGAAAATAGGAATCTTGGCTCTGTTTCACATATTTTCAAAAGGATCAGTGTAATATGACAAACTTTACACTACTGTTTCTTATTTTGCTATTTTTCTATACAAGGTTCATTGCTGTCCTTCTTTAAGTCCTCGACATCACCAACAAACAAGCAAACAGATTCGACCAACAAACAACCTACACAACCTATAAAAGATGAAGGATTACTAACACACACCAGCACAACGAAAACTCCAACCACGCCCACCTGTAGTCATAGCGACGTCTACCATCACGTAACCTTGAAAGGCGGGCTCAAGGCCGGGACGTTTACCAAGCTTGCAGAGTTTTCCAACATGGCTGAATGCGCTAAAAAGTGCTGCGCCCGGCAGAAGTGTGATGTTGCTATTATGATGAGTGATACGTGCTTCGGACTGCAGTGTAACTCAATCGAGGTGTGCGAGACAAAACCGGCTCACTTGAAGCATTTTAAGCTTGTGATTGTTTACATTCAGAGAAACGGACCTAGAGGTAAGAAATGGATCATTATTGATGTTGGTTCTTTCGCTCGTAATTTATCCATTTAGTTTCATATTTATAAGATGTTTTCGCTAATAATAATAAAGATATCGATTTCGACGAAACTTTGATTCAGCGAACATCGTTTTCTTTGTGCGTACACACCTATCCTCGATAAAAGGGTCCATTTTCATACACTTACTTTTTTGTTGTTCATGATGTCAGATGATCGTAATCATAATCATGAACTCTTAAGCAATCTGTTGTCTTTTCCTTGTTTTCTTTTTTCTTTTTTATCGTTGGTTTGTTTTCATTTCTCTTTTAATCAACAGCTTTATTGCATTTTTTCTTTTTTCTTTGTTATTCATAATGTATTGAAATCTTTCAGAAGATCAACTTACTACTCCCACTACCGCACCACAAACAACCAAAGAACCTTCCCTGGAGGAACTGCTTGGCAAGGTCAAGCCAACTAATTCCCCAACCACAAGATCATTCCTACTTGACGCTCTTGGAAAAATACAAAGCGCTACCTCTCCAGTACCAACAAACAGCAATCGTCTCTGTTCTCAAGGCCTTAGGATTAAAAACGTAATCTTGAACGGCGGTATGGGCTCTGGGGAAATTGCACAGTATAAGGACTTATCAGACATAGATGACTGTGCAGCAAAATGTTGCCATTCCCGAAGTTGTGATGTGGCGTTTGTCATCCACGATGTTTGCTACACGATCAAATGTTACAGCCGTGATCTTTGCAGAACAAGGCCTCTAGAGCAAAATACTTTCACTTCGAAAGTGGTGTATATCAGCAGAAATGGAATAGCTATGTTCAGCAGTGCCAACGAAGCCAAAGTGGGAGGGTTGACTTCCGATATACTCTCGACAGCCCAACCTATACAGATGTTTGCGTCCAAGACTAACACCATCCCAGGAGCAGAGGGAGATAAGAATGCCACGAAAACATCAGAACTACGATGCGAAGCCGGCAACTACTTTTTGAATGTCAGACTACGTGGTGATCTTGGTGCTGGGGTCTTTACGAAAAGAGGAAAGGTGACAAGCATGGCACAGTGTACCCGTTTCTGTTGTGATGACGAGTCATGTGACTTGGCTTATCTGTTGAAGAGTGTATGTTATTCTGTGAGTTGTCATAGCGAAGAGCTCTGTCAAGTTGTGACATCATCTCCCCTGGCTGTCAATCCCACAGTTGCTTATGCCATTAGGTACAACAGCAATGGAACAATACACAGTAAGTCGCTGGATCATTTCTTAGAAAGCTTTCTAGAACTTTTAGACTATAGTCTTGATAGGACATTATAACGGCAAGGACAATGACAACTCTAAAACTTTTCCCTTAAATACGACAAAAAAAGGCTTCTTTCTTGATCATGTCGGCAGTCACAGATGTTTCAGAACCAAACATGAACACTCAATTAAACATTAGTTATCGGAAGGCCCTTACTGCTAGCTTGGATATTAAAACAACGTTAAGGCAACGATTACCTTGATCATGAAAGAGTTTCGAGAAGGCCGTTTGCCTTTTAGAAATACAATATTTTGTCGTGCAAACGTTTTGCAGTTCTCCTGCCCTACGACCACCCTGTTACTTACGATACCTTAGCATAACACTTGAATATTGAAGTGTCAACTTATTTTTTAGAAAAACCAAGTGTTTCAAACGAAGTGGCCACCTTGTCATCTTACGCAGCACCAACAACAGCAATACCAATCAGTACTATTGCTACGACACGCCAAACGACCGCTAAAACAACGAATAATCAAGAAAACCATCAGAAGAATCATCACCATCCTGAAGGTATTGATCAATGAAGATACACCTACTTGCAAGAACGTTGTCATACGAAAATGAAACATTATTTATTTAGTGGGAAAGGAATTATGTTAAAAATCAAAAGAAGATCACTGAAGCTGAACTTTTTCTTTTGTCTTTTAATGTATTCCTTTCTAACTAAATTACTAATGTTCTAATATCGTATGACAACGTTCTTGCAAGTAGGTGTAAATTGCATTTTAAAAATATGTCAATCCTCCTTTTGAAAGAACCTTTGCATAACGTTTCGGTAGGGAAAATTATATTCTTAATAGTAAAATACAATATATAATAATTTATAAATTTAAAATCGTAAATCACATGTTATTTTTAGTAGTAACATTAATACTTTCATCTGTTTTCAAAGATGAAGAGGAGAAAGAAATTGCGGATACTCATCATCAAAACCACCAAAAAATACATCCACACCACTCAACACACCACAAACAGAAGACAGAAGACAAAACTGCAGATAAAGATAGAAACCACTCTCACAGAAAGAAACACCCAAGTCATCACCATCAAAATCATCATACTCATCACCATGGAGACGAGCATAAAGATCACCATAGAAACCATCCAAAGAAACACAAGTCTCATGATGATCATCATGGCAAAGAAAGTAGTGGTAGTCAGAGTGAGGCGCATCACGATAACAAACTTGAGAGCTTTATGTCGCATTTGTCTTCTGAAGACCTGAACACTATTGCCTCTCTTCACGCGACGGAAAGTGGAGCAGACCTCCAGGGTAAGTCCAAAATCCGTAAATCTTCATTCTTTCCTTAACAAAACATAAATAACAGGCTAAGAGAAAATGCAGCCAGCTTAACCTATTATTTTTACATCCTTTGAGGGCCACAAGTTAGTCAGTGTAAACTGTAATGTACTACAATCGATAAATAAAGATAATTATTGTTATTGTTAGCTTTTCTGTCCGCATTGTGACAATATCCTAGGTCGTTTCATCACCTTGCTTGACGTTGGGCTTGACAAGGCTCAACTGTTATGAATACATTTACAACAATGCATTTTTAAATGACATGGGCCAGAGCGCAACTCCTACAAAATCGTTACGACCCATCTTTTTTGATAAGTGAACTACCCGCCCGAGTCCAATGCGTACTGTAATTTAAATAGATGGCTGAAGTCTATCGTTTATAAGTTGTTCTGATCATAAGAACGATTACATATAGTTTACCAAGAAGGCGCTACTAAAAGCATATTTAAGTTAATACTTCAAATTTATCTTCCACCTAGAAATCATTCGCTGTACTGCTGGTCATTACGGATGCCAACATTTCTGTATCAACTTGAAAGATGGTGGACATCGTTGTATGTGTCATCGAGACTACAAGCTGGCAATCAATGGAAGAGATTGCGAAGGTAATCAACAGCACTGAAGTAGCTATTCCGAGGTTGAGGAAAAACCTGGGTGGATTTGGCATTGCAGTGCATTAAGATATAGAAATATAGATAAGTTATAGTGCTTGGGAACGAGGTTATTCCGGGCGAAAGACCCTTGGAATTAAATTCGGAAAAATTAATTTCCGACCTCACTGGGAATCGAACCCACGACCTTCGGAATTGTGCTACCGATGCTCTAAGCATTTGTGGGACTGCTTTATGGGACATATTTCCAAGATGGCGTCTATTTTGTCCGTTAAAACAGTAGCAGATCTGCACACTTAACCCAGTTTTTCCCTCTGAACGACATTCCAAGTATTCTTCCTTTCACTTTTCCGTCCCCGTAACATATCACTCTCTATATCCCCGTTCCTCTTTATGCGTTGAATTTGAACAGCCCTTTTGGTTTCCTCAGATGCGACTGAATGGACTTGGCCATCACTAACGTAATGCCCTTCTAAATTCTCGCCAAATAAATAACTGTTGGTTGCAGTAGTTTTATATATTTTATGAAACACTTAGGAAGTTTGTTAATATTTTGGGTCGTTTTGCTTTATTTTGCAGCACGAGATGAGTGTATTGATGATAACCACGGATGTGAACATCGATGTATCAACAACCAAAGCCACCACACGTGTGAATGTCACAGTGGATTCATACTCAATGCTGACGGAAAACATTGCGATGGTTAGTTGGTTTCTAATCGAAATGTGTCTTTTATCAGTAATGATGATAATTTCATTTCTCTAGTTTATCTACCTATGCTATCAAACCAGTCTATCCACCTAATCCATTTATCTATCCATCTATCCGTACATCTTTTTTTTCGTATACTTCTGTCCATTTGTTCATCCATTCATCCATCCCTCCAGCAGCCAGCCATTCATTCGTCCATGGTCCATCCATCCTTCTATCAATCCATTTATCCAACCATCTATCCATCCATTCATCCGTCAATCTATGCAACAAAAGAAAGGCATTGAAAATTTACGTCACTATTCTTATATGTTCTACAGACCTCGATGAATGCAAGCTAGAAATCCATAGCTGCTCACAGGAATGTCAGAACACGCCTGGCAGTTACAAGTGTTCATGTGGAAGGGGATACGTTCTGGACAGTGATCGGGTCACTTGTAAAAGTAAGTCAGCGTTATCCAATATCCAATATTTACTGTACTAGACTGAAACATATATTCGACTGTCATTATCTAAAGAACCTTTTGTGCAACACAATAAATTAATTCACACTATTTTTTGTATCGGAACGACAGGCATTGACGAAGCGGGAGAAAGAAAGGATCAGCTCGAGCATCATGATCGTGGTCTAGAAAGTAAGTATAGTGCATCCACTATCACTTTACTAATCTATGTGGCAAGGAAAGCCATTCGAAAGCCAAATCCTAACAAAACCATTCTATTTTTAGTACCTACAATGATTGTGCAAACACCCAAAGATCTCATCCTGCAACAAGGCCAGACGGCGATGTTTCCATGCAAGGCACGTGGGCACCCTGCACCGCACATCGCATGGGCAGTTGGACCAAACGGAGACCAACCCCTTCCCACTGACGACAGATTTGGTCTCTTACCAAGTGGGGCGTTGGTCGTCCGTGACGTTAACATTACAGACATGGGAATATACCGATGTGTTGCCTCTAATCCAGCAGGCAGTGCATCCAGAGGAGCAAATCTCAACGTGGATGGTAAGTCATTAACAAAGTGTTCCAATTTGCAGACATTATCTAAGGCTATTTCAAAAGAGGTTGAGCGTTGCGTGTTGCATACTAAGTTTGAAAAGTATTATATTCATATTTAATTACTGTCAGCACATAAGAAATTATGTTCGAAAAGCGTGCAGACAAAGTTTAGGAAAATCGCATATCGTTGTGGCATTTCGCTGATTGTATTCACATCTCCCAAAATGCAGTTCGGGCAACATGCAACATACAACGTGCAACAAAACCATCGATAGCCTTTTTTTGAGATATCTGTGTGTGAGTCATAGATATTGTTGGTTCTCTCCTGTGCTTCAACGTTTCTTCTTAAGTAATGTTGTCTTTCCTCCCTCTAGATGTGAACGAGTGTTCTCTTGGTAACGATAGGTGTGATCAAGTGTGCATCAACACCATTGGTAGTTACTATTGCGATTGTAACCATGGATACAAATTAAGCGCTGACAACAAAATATGTGATGGTAGGTGCAGTGCCACAAAAATAATATAACTCTTAATAATAGTACTTCAATTTGGTCCACAAACAGCACATGAACCAAAGGCAATTTGTGCCATAGCCGTAAGAAATATTTCTTATAAATGCATCTCCTCTGGAGCTTTGGTTTAGTTTTTCTTACCTTGAATAAGTTGACTTATATAGCTATCTTGTTCTTTGGTTTTAGACATAGACGAGTGCGAAAACGGTAACCACAGCTGTAATCAAGCATGTCATAACACTCTTGGTAGCTACATTTGTGCCTGCCTTCCGGGATACCAGCTGCAAGATGACAAAAAGACATGTTCTGGTAAGTTTCACATTCATAGTATTGACTTAAGAGTCTCGTGTGGAATTTTTATTAAGTTGAATGGCAAGCTTTCGATACTTGTATAGTTGGGCAGGGAGGACAGTGTTTGCTCTTCACTGAAGATGTATTGAGCTATATTCACTGAAATGCATTGAGTTGCATGATGGTGCACTCGATGGTTGTTTCCATTCACTGAAGCCTAGTATTGAGATTCATGAGATTCATTAAGCTGATTGAAAGCATGGAGCTGAGTGATACCAAGCAATTGAGTCCCCTTCAAGAGGTCATAGACAATTGACAAGTCTAAACTCGACTCTTATTGTTTTCAGATATAGATGAATGCAGCCTTCCGGGTCACGGATGTACTCAGCTATGTAATAACACCATGGGAAGCTATGACTGTTTGTGTCTCAGTGGTTATACCTTATCTCGCGACAATATGACATGCATAGGTAAGAAAGTATAACGCTAAGAACGCGATTAGTGTTTGAGATCCTATCTAAGAGTAATGCATGATCATTGCACTCGATGGTGTTTGCCATTCACTCAGTGTAATGCATGATTATTGAACCTAATAGGACGTTTGCATGATGGCGTTATTTAAATACCATTACCATAATGCTTCGCGAATTTTCTTCCTTATTCAAATTCGTCCAGGAAATAGGAAAATCAATGGTACTACCTAACTTAAACTAAAAGAAAGTGTGCAAGGGAGTCTAGGAGTTGTAGTTAATGAAGCCATAATGCAAATGTCGCATTCCTTAAATATAATCTATAGAATATTCACATTAATATTTAGTCCAACCTTTAAATTCTTTTTCAGACGACCACACGAGACTAGACAGCCAAAAATCCAACACATTATCAGCTGGTATGGCTGCTTTTGTTGCCCTGTTAGTGATGTCCCTCATGCTCATCACTGGGTCCATTATATTAGGAATGCATTTTATGAAAAGAAGGTCACGAGGCTCAGCTGGTGATGAAGAAAAGGTATATTATTAGTATTTTACTCTTAATTATTACTATTGCTAGTTCTTTCTATGCGTTGTCCAGATATGTTTTCGGCACGAAGTGAACATTAAAGAACGGAAAAACAAACGAATGAGTGAATACGATTGAATGAATGGATTTTAATGATTGACTGAGATCTAATACTTGAAAAACGAATATGAATAAATAAAAGAACAAATGTGACTAATAACCAAATAAAGGAATGAATAAGAATAGACGAAAGTGAATAAATAAATGCGAATAAGTGAAAAATGAATAGTTCTAAATTAATGATAAATGGTTATAATAAAGGAATCAACCAACCAATCAATTAATGAATGATGAATGAATGAATGAATGAAATTTTTGGGTACGTTAATCAACGTTTTAATAAACCTTTTTTTTTCCACAGGCCTATAAAAGATCAATATTTTCTTGGCTGGAATAAGAATAGTAAATTCAAATTATAAACATTTTTTACCCATTTTGAAATAAAATCTATACTATTTTTTATATTTTCTTTTTTAACTAAACTTATAGATATATTTTTATTTAAAAAATAATAATAATATTTATATATACGTAAATTATATATTTTTCAGTAAACTGTACATTGTTTTTAAAAAACCTTGTTATCGTATATTAAAAGTGCATTAGTAAATTAAACGTATTTATTAATAGAAATGTTGTACTGGTCTACTTGATAACCCGTGAAAAATAACAAATTCCCGATGGTTTAGCGTGATATGTCCTCTTATTTACCACGATATGACGTCAACAGTGAAATGTTACATGACTAATTTTGACCAACTGCTGACGTCATATCGTGCTGAATAAGAGGACACACTACGCTAAACAACAGGAATATATATTTTTTGCTACAAAAACACGAAAAAAAAATTAAATGAAGAGCGATTGAAAGCGCGCGCTGACTCCGTGTGATGCAATTACATCTGATGACGCAAAGAACGATTATCTTCGCTTGTCTGTCTGTTAGTCTGTCTGTCTGTGCGGCCGTCTGTCTATCTCTCCCTTTCTTTCCGTTGTTTTGACCATTCTTGTCTGGCGGGCATTTATATATATATATTTTTTTTTACGTCACCCAACTTTTGCAGGCTTTATGACACCCCAGTTTTGCAATGACATCATTTCTACGTCACTATGTTAGGTCAGCTGGAAATGAGTCCGTAATCCATGTTCACAGCGGTGTTCCCTACATATTCGAATAGCATCTATTTGATCTTTTGAAATCCGCCATTTTGTTTTGAATGAATATTCAAATATTCCCTTCCCACCTGCCAAACTCGAATATAGAGCCTTTCAAACGAAATAAGAACCGTTATTTAACTATATTTCCCTCTTCAAAAACTAATTTTATGTACTTCAGAATGTAATTTCTTATCCAAGAAAATTCTTATCTTAATGCAAAAAATGGCCCGAGATTTGACTGAATTTAGAAAGTGTCTACGAAAAAATCTAAGATAAATAGATTCGCCTCTTCTGATTGGTCTATTTGAATGCATCAACAGGTAGAATATTAAATAAGTGAGATCATCTAACAACAGAACCTCAGCCGTCGATCGACTAACAGACACCAATATCAAAGATATTTACCGTTTTACTCAAAAAAATGCATATTAGTTGTAAATAGTTTTGTGGTTTTTTGTATATATCTACTGTATTTAAAAATGGAGTCAATCTATTACAAGTTCTTTTCTAGGATCTTCACATGGATGTTGATCGTTATCACTGCCATAGCTCACGTATCAGGTACGTACTTGGAAATATTGTCTTGATTTAAAATGTTTAAGAAATAATTTTTAATGCAATTTTCACGCTAAATTCACTCAATAAATTTATGGTAACAGTGGTCTCTCTTATCGGTTATTTCTTGATTTCTGCCTCGATTTTCTGCTTCTAAAGTTGTCATAATTCAAAGGAACAGAATCTACGTTGCAATGATTGTAGTCTCAATTTCTTTGATCCTATACATACAAGGTTATGTTAAAATGAAAATATAATTAATTTTTTCCATAACGCTTTTAGTTTTGGAAAAGAAAAGAAGCTTTTCCTAGGAAATATCTGTTTGTTATGGAAAGTAAGAGTAGCACTTTCAAGTTTATTATAAACAACTTGATAGTGAATTTACATTTTAAACAGGTATTATTCAAGGAGATCAAGACCAATTGACCTTCAGCAAATATTTTTTAGATGGACAATCTATTGATTCTCGAAATAATATTTCAAAATTCAATATACCTTGAAGATCATAATTAGTGCTAGTGCAATGTGTAGTTTTTTATAGCATTAGAAAGTGTCGATTATGAGTGATTGTGTTAGAAGATGTTTCTCATTTGTTTGCACATTTTCGAGTTTAGGATATTCTATTGCCCACTTATGACTCTGCTTTGAATACTCGGAGGGTTTGGGGGAAATAGGATTCACTCCTTAAAGTTATTATGAGACATGCACTAAACGTTTCTTCCATTCCCTTTGTCAGTCCATACCCCTGCATATCGTTTTTATTTTTTCCTTTCTTTCTAATTTCTTCTTAGCTTTGCTTTTTCTTTCGTTCTTGCTTCCTTGCTTCCTTGCTTCTGCTCCTTGCTTCCTTGCTCTTCTTCCTTGCTTCCTTCTTCCTTGCTTCCTTGCTTCCTTGCTTCCTGCTTCCTTGCTTCCTTGCTTCCTTGCTTCCTTGCTTCCTTGCTTCCTTGCTTCCTTGCTTCCTTGCTTCCTTGCTTCCTTGCTTCCTTGCTTCCTTGCTTCCTTGCTTCATTCCTTTTCGTGTCTTCCTATTCATAACTTCCTTGCTTCGATACTTTTTTTTTCTTTCCTAACCTTTCTTCCCACTTTTCTTTCTAAGTGTAACCTCTTTTCCTTCTCAGGTCATACTATACTCGAAGAATACACATGTGGTCAAAGTGACATCGAGTATGGTGTAACCTTAAGAGATGGCACGCTGTCTGGAATATTCAGGGATCAAGGCTACGTTAAAAACATGCAGGAATGCATACACAAATGCTGCATGTCCAAGCAATGTGACGTGGCTATGATGACCGGCAAGAAGTGTTTTGGGGTTCACTGCCATAACGGGACATCTTGCGAGACTGTGCCAAGTGATGATCAGGATCTAGATATGCAGATTGCTCACGTGACCAGCAAGGGAATTAACAACCTAGGTAATGAACAACTGTACCAACTAGAATAGACTTCTCTTGGTTGTAAATGGCACGGCACAGTATTGCGAAATTCATGGAATCCGTTAAACCAATCACTTAAGAAAGTACTCTTAAAGGCACTGCACGTGCCTTGAATGTCCTTACTATGAATCTAAATGTAATTTCGAATGACTTTTACAGAAGAAGGAAAACCAGGTAACCTAGAGAAAACCCTAGAAGTGCAGTAGAAAACCACAAAAACAACAACTCTATACCTCGACATTCTTTAATATGACACCGAAAGCGAGAATCGGTCCCTGGCAACGGTGAAAGGCGATCACTCTCACCGCTACGCCATTCGTGTCATGCAGTGTCTATGTCAGTGTCTTTTTCAGGATTAGTCGAAAAAGAACATTTGATATTACTTGAAAAAAGGTTGATCCCTTGCTCTGGAAGCTTATTATCAATATATACATTCTTGGAATCAGAGAAAAAATTAGAGATAAAGTTACATACTTCGTACAATTTATAATTTTAGGTTCTGAGGCAAAAAAATGTTTATTGATAAACTGATAGTACTTGAGTGACCATGTGGACTTCTTAAACGAATGTGTTAAGAATCAAGTAATAGTTCTGATTCTTATGTTGTTTAATCTTTAGTTACAGCACAGAGCAACGACTCTACGAGGTTTGATCCAGACGCCAAATGCCCCCACAACGAAGTACTTTATAATGTCAAGTTAAAAGCTGGACTGCACGCGGGAAAATTCACAGATATTGGCAAGGTAAAGTGTCTGACGAAGGGCGTTTCCGTTATTCTGCACCATTAGTACAAACAAACAAGTGTACTCAGGCATATATAATGGGAATCTAGGGATCGAACGCAAAACTATGGTGATGATCGGCGGAGCATTAAAGAAGTGCACCCGTGCTTTTCAGCTAGTGGTGTGAACTAAAAGGATCCACTGATTTCCGTACAATCTAACAAAATCCAACGCGGTCCTCCCAACTGCCAAAATCGTATAATATAAGTATAATCTAAAACATTACCTCTATTAACAGGTTAAAAGTATTATGACTTGCGTGCGTTACTGCTGCGAGTCCAAGATCGAGTGTGACTTGGCCTTCATGCTCAAGGATCGCTGCTACCTCCTCAAATGCTTCTCTGAGGATCGCTGCCAGGCTCTTCCTGCTCGAGGCGAAGATTTCTCTTTCAACCAAAAGATGGCATTCGTAGCTCCATGGCTGTTTGAAAAGAACAAAAAAATCGGTACGTCCTCTATCGACGATAGAGAAATTTTTGTGAAAAACTCAAGGAACTAAGGTGCAGTGCCGTGATCGTGGTGTCTTCAATCAACCAATCACAGCCCATTTCATCAAGCGAAAATTCTCGCGGGAACATGTTATATATAGGGTCAGATTTTCATTCATACATAGCTGTCTCTATTAAATTCAGGGTGGTTTACCGGTAATTAATTCACCTCTCATCATATGACTTTTTTTTCCAGGTTTTTCACTCTTTGTAAAATAATGAATCTGTGAGTTAGCCCTGTATTCACTTAGATCAAGTAATATGAACTCAGCATTCGTTCTTCGCAGTTTACTCACTTAGATCAATTAAACTGAGTTTAAGCATTCATTCTTTGCAGTGAACGTCCCATCCGGTCACTCTCCTCACCATTTACAGTGCATCCAAAGCAAACTTTACAAAGACTCTCAGTTACTCGCAGGACCACGTGCAGGTCACTATGCAGATGTGGGCCCAGTTAGTAATGTCCATACTTGTACCAGGTTATGCTGTGAGGACTCCACATGTGATGTGGCGTATATGTTTGGCAAGAATTGTTTCATGGTGAGCTGTTATGACGAGAAAGGATGCCGTGTGATCAGTAGTAAGCCTCATGAAGGAATGAGTGAAGACAAAGCTCCTAAGAATAGTCAGATCCATAAAACAGTGCAGTATATAGTGAAGAGGAGATTCGGAGTTGCTGTGAGAGAAGGTAATTAACTTTTTTACTTATTTATTTATCCAACCAATCTATCTATATTACGCAGTAATATCTTCCACCAACTTGCAATTTATCCATTTTTCTTCCCTTTCTACCTTCCTTCCTTCCAATCCACTCTTTTATTCCTTACTGAACTAGAAAGCAATGCCTTTTTACGAGGCATTGGTCATAACTAATTTACTTTGTTATACGTATACCTCTCAATAAAACATGCTTGCAAAATACAGCTGTCGTGACGTCAAATTCTGGATGAAGTCATAGGCTGATCCAACACGATTTCAAGGTGACTGTTACCTAGAAAGGCATATATGATGTCCTTTTACAAGTTACCTTTTTTCGTATTCTTATTATTTTCAAACAATCAATCCACCCCACCACCTTGTAGCCGCTCTTGAAAGTATAATTGCTACATGGCCAATGTCAAGACTCACTGAACTCTAACATTTCTAGAGTTGCTTTCGTTTCAGACGGCAAACATGTCAAGATCACAAAACCAGGCGAAAACATCTGCAAACTGGACGGAAAGATTCACAAGAAAGCAGTTCTAAAAGCTGGTATGTTATCAGGAAAACTCACTTTACAAAATAAGGTGCACGACATGAAGACATGCATCAAACGATGCTGTATACAGAAGAATTGTCACGTGGCAATGATGATGTCAGATATGTGTTATTCAGTCTACTGTACCAATCCTGATTACTGTACACTAAAAGATGCACCAGTTGAAGCTTTACACAAGAACCCTACACTTGCCTTTGTCAGAAGAGGAGACATTAGTTTTGGTAAGTAAAGCAAATAGTACAATTTTGGTTTCTTAAGTGATGCATTACACTTACGGCCAATGTTTTCAGTTCATTGCTACGCGCTGATCAAGACAACCGGCAAACAGACTTCCGTCAATAAAACAAATCATTATTTAAATTATCTTATCCGTAGCTTTGACTGACCGCAACAATTGAGACAACTGCAAATAACTACCTAAAAATAATATTCTGCTCATACGCATTACGGTGGAAAGCCGTTTCGTTGCAAATAATAGCTTGCTCATGCGCACTAAGTATAAGGTTGCATTTGTCAACTTGGCTCATATTTGCCTCTGTCTTGGGCATCGGCAAATAATTGCTCGCTCGCCACTAAAAAAATCACGTTATTTTGCTCAACTTCATCCAATAATAATTGCTTAAAGTTCCCGCGTGATATGATTCTGTTATTCATTTTACAGCTCCAGAATCAAGATCAACAATCAAGAACCCACTAAAACCCGCTGTCCAAAATCCTTTTGAGTCCCTTAAACTCCTGCCCGGCTTTCCTAAATTACAACTTGCTTTAGAAACTCCAGTAGAGACGGTAGCATACGCCTCTCCGGTTATAAATGGTGAAGGAGAGATGGGTGTTCAGGAAGAACATTAAAAACATAAATATTATATAAAATAAACCTAGGACTAAACAAAATTTTGAAACTCAATTATAACTGAGTGATAAGAAGATATAACTAGCTAAAAACTAGTGTGAGCTGCGTCGGTGTTTCTAATGAAACAGTAACGATGAAAAGGTAAATTATACACCGTGAAAATGATGAAAAAACTTACTGACGTTGACGCAAGGCCAAAGAAATGCGGCTTATTCACCTATTGGGCACTCTTAGTCCCAATTGGATTTATGAACGCATTACTTTCAAATAACCCTTTCTTTTGTTATTTAATTGTTTGTTTTTGTTTCCTTGCCTACCTTGTTCTCATTGGTTTCTTTTGTTTTATTCCATCTTATATACACTCCTTTCTATACCACCTCTTTCTCTTTTACTCCGACGAAAGACTAGCGTCCGAAACGTCAGTAAGTTTTTTCATCTTTTTCACGGTGTATAATTTACCTTTTCATCATTACTATAACTGAGTGTTTGTATTTAACCTTTGAAACAAAAATTAATGTGTAATTATGGTACCCAAGTAGACGCATTACACAATAGAAATAAGTTCTACTGACCCGTCTATTAATCTACAAAGTTCACTTTATCGTTAATGGAGAACAACAACTGAACGAGAGATTTCATAGAAGAAATAACAAAAGCATAAATGTCAAAAATAAAAACAAAAAGTTGTTGAATTTTTATCACACCTCTTCCTGACTTCTCCCTTCTCCCTTACTAACTGTGCATGCTTCTATGTATTGCAATTGTCGTCGTAGGCAGGTATTTTGGCAAAAATAAACTGATACCCAGAACAACTGTAAAATAGCTTTTAAAAATGTGAAGTAAATATTAAATTTTTAAATATAATTTTGTATTTCCCGCTCGATTGACGATAGATCAGGCGATTGAATCAACCGCGTAATTTGAATTTCAAATAATAAAATAACTCAGTTTTAAAATATTATTCACATGTTATATATATTCTAAAACAATGGTCTAGAGCTTACATAGTCAACTAATACCTTCTGCTTAAACTTTTAAAACTTGAAGCAAACGGCTGTTTATTTTTGTTTAGCCAGTATTATTCGGCCCAAACTGCTTCAGTCATCTTCATCTAATTGTATAACAGCTGATGATTCATTCCTCGACTCGAGGTCCTTGGTTTTTTGCTAGTTTTATTTGGAGCTTTTAAGCTTCTCATAAAAAGACTATCGTTCCTCGTATAGGTCGACTTTGCTTTGACTTTATTTTCCTATTTGATCTTGAAGTACTTTCGATATCACGTGATATCAGGTTTTTGTGACACAATTATATTGGTCAGCGGATTTCAATTTGAAATCCGCTGATCGAAATAATTGTGCCGCAAAAACCTGATATCACTTGATCATCAGTCTTAGCCAATCATTTCCCTTCAAATATCAATAGTCTGCTTTGGAATGTGCTTTTGCAAAAATTATTCAGTCTACACTTTTAGGGGGTGCATGTATTTCATGCACAATAACGTCCAACATACCTTCATGATCTTGTGTAGGGCCAAACACACCCTCACCTCCCCCCTTATCTCCCCCTCGCATCTCTCAGGTTACGTGATCAGAAAAAAATATCTCTAAATGAAATTGTAAGTTACTAATCACATATTGTTTTTAGTTTGATGCACTGTCGCCAGGAGAACGCGAAAAACGTGACTCAATTTCATAAAAAGTGCTCGCATACTTGAAATGGGTTGAAGGGTTTTTTCTGGCAGCCATTTTGACAAACGAACATGATTGAGCAGCTGGCTTTTGATGACAATAACAACATGACAAAGCCCAGAGTACACTGACCAACTCTACTCTTTTTCATTGGTCAACGGTCAATTGCAACGGATACGAAGTCACTAGACGTCTTTAACAAATTATCACGCTTCAGAGTGAAAACCAAACATGACTCGGAAACTGGGATAATTGAATGAAAACTCACTTCAAGAAAGCTAGATTATCATGAAGACGCTTCAGACAATTCGAGCTCTGTTTTTTGTATCGCTTTCAATTTATAGTACGACTGCGACTGCGATTGACGGAACAGATGATGATAGAGAGATGGCGTTCAATAGCCTTCTTTCGTATAGACTAGTCCTGCCTTTAGACGTTAAAAATATTACGAGAAAGACTACAAATGTTGCCAACAAAATCCATTGTGCGTTTGCTTGTGTCAGAGAGAACTGGTGTCATTCTTTTAATTTTGAAGTCACATCACCAAACCGTAGACTTCACAAGTGTGAACTGATGTCAATTAATGGTGACAACGTTCCTGTTGGTCTAACAAGAAATGAAAGATATATTCACTTTACAAAGGTAAGAGGCTGAATCAGATGAGAAAGGCTAAATATGAAAATTCCCGGAGCGGGTGGGAGGGAGGGGGGTGTACTCTTGTCGGATTAGGGTAGGGATGTACCGTTGAGCCCACTGAACCCTGACCCTGTTCCAGAGTAAAATTGCTGAAATTCATACCTTGTTCCAGAGCAAGGTCGCTGAAAATCACAACCTGTTCAGGTATTGCGAAAATGAATACGCTGTTCCAGAGAGGAGAGAGCGTGATTTCATATACCCTGTTCCAGAGTAGAATCACTGAAAACTATACCTGTTTGACAGCACACGTACCTGTATAGCGAATATAGGGGAATTCCCCTCCCCGGGTGAAAATGCTGTTATATTGGTATATCCAATATATTTACTTTCGTTCTCTTCGTGCACAGCTTTCAGTTAATCCCTGCAGCATGAATCCTTGTCTAAATGATGGGCTTTGTAAAGCCATTAGTAAAAAAATGAACGAATATCAATGCCAGTGTAAAAAAGGATATGACGGAGAAAAGTGTGAAAACGGTAAGAATGAACTTACATTAAGATAAAAATGTACTCAAACAAAAAAGTTCAAAACTCCAATATGAAAAAAAGACCCAGAGCCTTTCACTGTTAAGTCACTATTTGTATAAAGATGCATGGGTTTGCACAGTACAAAAAAGAAAATCCAAAACCTGTCAACAGATGATCACAAAAACCATGTGCGCAATAATTTCTTAGATTAAAATAAATTTCTGAAATAAACTTAAAAGAACTTACGTCGATTTTGAGCCTTACATTTCACTCTAAAGATGAAATTAATATGGCCCACATTAATACGAGTTACCTAACAATTTGTTTTTGTTCAATTTCCTTTTGTCATGCTTTTAAGAGGGGCTCAAAACTTCCAATATTCTTCGTTCCCATGGCAATTCCAGCTACTTAGACGTTCTCAGTGGCTTCTTAGCTCCAGTGCTTCAGAATCAAAGTACGAGTCGGTGGGTAAAGTGCTGGCACGCTGCAACAGATGGATGGGATGTAACAAAGACATTCCACCCACAATGTGACGGAAAGGGACCCACGGTGACTATTGTTCGTGTAGGTAGCTACGTGTTTGGGGGATATACCAATGTATTATGGCACGGTAAGTGATGTCTGATATACATATCTTGTTATATGTTGATAACAATAGATCATAGTTTGAAGTTTTCCGACAGATCTGCTTTGCATCTTGAATCTTTTGAATCTTTCCTTAGGGTATCATTTCTTTGTTTATGGATACAAACAAAGAATTCTATTCTAAAGAGAATGATGCGTGATCTGAACTGAGAAAACATGTCAAATGCCCAACGGCTGAATTGTTGCAACATATTATTTTCTTTTTAAAAGGGAATGGAACATATTCTTCATCATCAAAGTCATTTCTGTACTCACTGTACAACACAAATGGATATCAGCCTACAAAAATGGAACTGCTTGAACTTCGCAAGCATGAGGCTATTTATGGAAACAATGCCTATGGGCCTACATTTGGTAGTGGTTATGACCTGCATATATCGAACCAAGCGACCACCAATCGTGATTCCTATTCTCAGTTCTACTCATACCAACCACCCCAAGGATGTGACCGAACAGTCCGCTGTTCGGTACTTACTGGGAGCGGTGATTTTAGCCCAAGTGATGTAGAAGTATTCTATGAAACGACGAGTTGAAAAGAAGTTGTAGAGGAACTAAAGACTTTTTAGTGCAACATGGGAAAGCTTTTTGTCACTGTGAAAACGTATGAGGTCGTGCTGTACCGTGACGGTAATCTCTTGTTTGACTGTAAAAAAACTTATGTTAAGGTCGTGCTGTGCCGCCACCGCGACGGTACTCTCTTGTGTGACTGAGAAACTAATGTTATGGTCGTAGTGTGCCGCTATTCTCGTGACTGTGCAAAACCTACGAGGCTCAGTTTAAGTAGTGACGTATCAGTTCAGGGTCCAACTGTTCATAAAAAACACTGAAATTCAGCGAAAAATGTAATCGAATGATTTAGCTTACACCCTAAACAAATAGAAATTTGTGCAATAAAGCCTATCACTGAGAAAAAGTTAGAAAATCTCGATTGAACTGCTTTTCTTTTTGGATACGAAAGTCATTTTTCCACATACCACTGACGTCAAAATTAAAACCCCTTATAATAACTTTGAGGAAGATGTTATTACAATGACCCCACCCCGGCCCTCTTCTTGTGGATGCCCTGTTGATGTCTAGTGATATATTATCGAGTTCCCTTGCCTCGCAAAGTTGACAGAGCCTGATAAATTTACCAAATTATAACCTTGGCAATACAGGAATCATATGGTGTTTGGCATAGCTATCAACAATATCACAATGAAGTCTCTGCAAACACCAATGGTAGCGTAGTTTTTGTCTCTTCCAAAGATCTCCGGTAAATATTTATAGTTATTATATATATATTATATATAGTCGTTGTTTTATGGAGGTCATATTTTTTCCAGACAATTTTTTAAGTAAAAAACTAAACGTTTAATAAACAGTTTAAAAATACGGCCATATATTTCTAGCACCCCATTTACAATACACAGGCTATATTTAGTCTTTGGTTGCTAGGCAAGGCGAAGTCTTGTGCCAGACTTGTTACTCGGGAACTTACGTCAAGCATTTTTGATGAAAAACAATTATTTTTCTGGCGAGGTTTCATTTGAACAATCGCAAAGTTGAAGCTATCAACCATCGAGAAGATGGAAAAGGTCTTGAATATTAGAATCACGAAATGTTTAATTTTTATTCTAAACTTCACTATGAGCGTGGCTTTTGATATACAAAATAATAGCTATGGAGAGATGTTATTCCAAAAGCATCTAGGCCTTGTGCTTCAATTGCCAACCAACGTGAAAAACGTAAGACGAAAGATCTTTGAAGTTCCGAATGAAATGCGTTGTTGTTTCGAATGTATGAGAGAAGCATGGTGTTATTCGGCGAACTTTAGAACCGCTTCTGGAAAAAACGGTCTTTACACGTGTGAGGTTCTTTCTACAGCTAAGTATTCCAGTCCGCCTCATAAATATTTGAAGGAAAGCAAGGAATTCGTTCACTTGAGCCTCGAGGTAAGATAATTGCCCCATTTCTCATCAACCCCTTTTTGCACGAAAAATTTAACATGAACATCACAATCTCTAAGGATTAAATGCAGAATGGTATATCTGTATTTTTAAAGCTAAGAAATTGGAATTTTAGGCACCGGAGCCAAGGATTAGTACTAATCAGAATGTAAAATAGAATAGCAGAACGGGATTACTCCAAATCCATCTCATCCCATTCCACGAATTAAGGCTGAAATAAAGAAATGGATTCTGAAAGGAAATAAAATACAAATTTACTGCTGTTGTAGGTTTTACCAAACAAGTGTAGGATAACTCCATGTATGAATGAAGGAATATGTATTTTTCTTGACAAAAGGCAAGGCTATCGCTGCCAATGTAAAGAAGGATATGATGGAGATGAGTGCCAAAAGGGTAAGATGAATGACATAAAATTCCTAGAATTTTGGACCCTTTTTCTTATGTACATTTGCATGGTAGAGTGCCAACACTTAGTCTACAGTATTTCAATAAAAGCTTGATGAAGGATTTGTTGCGTGTTGTATACTAAGTCCGAAAAATTGCATCATAACCGACGTTCTCGAATTCAATAAGCGAAAAGTCATAACAATATGGAGTTTTCTTAAACTTTGGGTCGGTGTCCACTGGTAGAACGAAGCTTGGTATTGGACAAAATAATAAAAACAAAGAAAGTATGGATTATGGTGAACAATATGTATTATTCTACATGTGAGCTGCGTTCTTTGTTTCATCTCACCATTCATTGTTTGTTCATCCACTCCCAGGCTTCGTTCTGCCGGTTGTGGATTACCCGAAACTTTGTCTGCACGTTCTTTGGGCATTTTTTCTCCTGTGCTGACATAATTTCCATATAAATGTCATACATATGCAGCGTGGTAAGCAACTGAATATATCATGCAATATATCCATGAAACAGTACTACATAAACAGAGTTTCTTATTTAGTACTTAAAAATATAAAACTGATGAAACGAGAGAATACAATAGACATGGCGTACTATTAAAAATAATTGGGGTGGTGTTTTTTTTGTTTTTGTTTTTTTTCAATATTCCAGAAGGACTTCAGACTTCACAAATTCTACGTAATTATGGAAACGCCGAATATCTGAGGGCACTTTCGAGTTACTTGGCCCCTGTGCTTAAGAATCCAAGTAAGAGTCGTTGGGTAAGGTGTTGGCACGCTGCAACAGATGGTTGGGATGTAACAAAGACATTCCACCCACAATGTGACGGAAAGGGACCCACGGTGACTATTATTCGTGTCGAGAAATATGTCTTTGGGGGATATAGTGATGTATCATGGAGCGGTGAGTACCAGTTTTACCCTGCGAGCAGAGATTTTTTTCTGACCCCCCGTGGGCTGGCTGGTCGGGGAGAAAATATTCTTTTTCTCCCCGACCAGCCAGCCCAGGGTGGGTCAGGAAAAGACCTCTGCTCGCAGGGTATACCATCTTATAATTAGTGTTGGTTCTATAGGCCGATCTTTATTTACGTTTTTTCGTCATTAGCATTAACAAAACTTCTAGCTACGAGGAAACCGACTCCAAAAATCGAAAAAGATTTAGTAACTGAAAGTTTTTGAGAGTAATATGTTCAATATTTTGGGAGTAAAGTGTTTTTGAAAGCGGTATGATTTACAAATAAATGTATGGTCGTGTGGCAAGTAAGACATCCTCTTTCGATCTATGGAGTCGGTTTGGTTGTTGCTTGAAATTTTTTAAATGCTAATGAGGAAAAAACGTAATTTAAGATCGGCCTATTATGACAGCCGGGAGTCATTTTGAATGTTTTATTCTGAAGAACAAATCTGTTGCATTTTCTTCTTTAAAAATTCCGTAATGTTCCCATTTTCCAGGTTTTGGGCCAGAGAAAAACACTTAAAATAATCTGATCTAATTGTTCCTTATTTGCAGAATTTCGTGGTTATTCATCATCGATTAAAGCATTTCTCTTCTCTCTGTACAACACCAAGGGCTACCACCCCATAAAAATCGAACTCACTGGAATTGCCAATCAATTTGCTATCTTAAGATCAAGAGACAAAGGGCCGACGTTCGGTAGCGGACCTGACTTACAAATCTCAAATGCTGCATCCTCTAACCTTAATTCTTTAGCACGTTGCAGCACGTACCAGAATCCCCCAGGCTGTCTAGATAACAAAGAGTGTTCTTTCTATACTGGGAGTTGCTACTTCTCCCCATGCGACGTGGAAGTATTCTATGAAACTATGCGTTAAATATTAAAAAAAAAACATTATTGGCTCATTGTTATATAGTACGAAACTTTTACCAAAAATATTTCGCTTTAAGATGCTAAAGTTCTGATGGTGGTAAATTTGTTTGTTTAGCTTTGCCTCAGAATAAAAGTAAACAACAATAATGATCATGATTTGATCATGCACTTTAATGCATGGTAAACGTAAAAGATGAATTACTAAGCTTAGAGTTTACTGACCGAGAAAATCAACTGTTTTTGGTTGTTCGAATCGTTCAAACATAGAAAAAGTTAGAAGCTAGTTATTACCATCTTCCTGCACAATGATGATGATGACAACGACGATGATGATGATGATGACGACGACGACGATGATAATGATGACGACGACGATGATGATGATGATGATGACGACGACGATGATAATGATGACGACGACGATGATGATGATGATGACGACGACGACGATGATAATGATGGCGACGACGATGATGATGATGATGATGATGACGACGATGATAATGATGATTCTTAATTCTTTAAAGCTGTCAGAACATCTGCACGATTAGTCTTAGGCAAAATGATTTCACACTTCTCCTATACTCCATATAACGTTCATATACGGATACACTCAATTATTCGCTTTTCTTTCTGAAAAAAATTAAAACTTGCGAACTTATGTGAACTTATAATTGCCTGCTTGGCGATTCTCTGCTGATACCTCCTGAAACTCAACAAAGGTGAGGCCGACAAGGATCTAGTCTCCCCAAAGCCGCTTTCAGTGTCATCGCGCAACGCTTTCTCCCGTGAGCGTTGCGTGACGACACTGAAAGCGGCTCTGGGGGAAACTAACAAGGATCATGAGTAAATACATTTTACATGTTTCAAACGCTTGATAACTGTTGATGGACTTGCACATCTTTCAACAATTACAGCCTCATTTCCTGCGAGGATTTTTTTTTTTTTTTTTTTTTTTTGTACCGAAAAAATAAATCTTTACTTAATTGATATGAATTGTTTCCCAAAATCCTAGGTGATCTCAGCATTCTAGGTTTTTGTTGACCAACTTTATTGAAATAAGTATATATTACAGCTTTTTATTTGACTCCTTTCAATATAAGCAGATACATTCTTTTAAATAAATCAACTTTGATATATTTATATTAAACTTCAGTAGTTCCTTCAGTTGTATACACTACTTTGCAAAAACAACTGATTCCAACAATAACTGCTAAATTTTCTTCGCGACTCGGGCAATTTCAAAACTTTGAAAACACTCGCTTAGTTTTACTCTGCCCCATACGATTACCTATAATAATTAGCATATTTCTTGTCAAAACAAATATCACTTACAATGCCAATTTCGAAGGGGGGGGGGGGGGGATATTTTAAATCTTTTAATTTCTAAACAGCAATAAAGTTAGTATAGCTAGAAAGTCAGTATCTTGAATTCTTTTTTTTTTTTTTTTTTTTATTCTTTTTTTTTTTTTTTTTGTTATTTTATTTAAACATATTTTATCGATACATTAACCCCAAGAGCGTAACGCTCATCGAGGGGGTCTACGTCAAAATTGAATTGAATTCTTATCCCTGCTTCAATGAATTTTGTCCAAATAATTAAAATGTAAGATCTTAGCAAAGAAAATACGAGGTGTGGGAAAAGTCATAATTATAGGGATGTCAAGAGAAAAGGACTGTTATATATGGCTCTGGGATTTTTCTACACTTCTGCTAGTGGAAATGAGATTTGGACACTGGGAAGTGGGATTTGGAAAAAAGTTCTGGTAATTGGGATTGGCACTCCCTTCAGGACCCTCTAAACTGAAAGCTTATGAACACCATTGTTTTTAATCATTACCAAAACAGAATTATGTTGCTAAGCGCTGAGTATATGGCCCTATTTTAATACATCAAACCACATGGTGCGTTTATCAATATACCGGGAAAACCTCCTGGTGCACATGATCAAAGTTTCACTTTGTTTACAAAAAAAACTCTTGCTTAGCTGAAACACCAAAATTTAGAGCACTAACGAAATTAACTCATTTCCCTGAAGATATCGGCCTTGCCGATCTTTGCCAATTAAGTCCAAAAAAGATGGTGAAAGAGTTCGTTTTCTTTCGAGTGCTTTGTTTCGCCATCACTTTTAGATTAACGTCTTCAGAAGTTCTTCAAGTTGCGGTAGCGAACAAGTCTCTACATCGAACCCCAGAATTCGGCTATGCTTACTTCGTTTTTCACCCAAACAGTAAATTAGAGGTAGAAAACCCCAGTCAGTTCCACGCTCCGAACTACAAGCCGTGTGCACTTGCATGTGCCAGGAACATGACTTGTCTATCGTTCAACTTTGGGAAAAAGCCCCTCTTCTTTTACAAAGGGCGAGCCCAGTACCTCTGTGAACTGTTGCCGACTGATAAATACAACTCTTCTTCCAAGTATCAAAGTCAGAACTCAGATTTTGATCACTACAGCATCAGAGTAAGTTCATATTCTAATAGTAATGATAGTAGTTATATTACTTATATAGCGCAAAAATTCATTAAAATATATGATCTAATGCGATCCATTAAAATATATGATCTAATGCGATCCATTAAAATATATGATCTAATGCGATCCATTAAAATATATGATCTAATGCGATCCATTAAAATATATGATCTATTGCGATCCATTAAAATATATGATCTAATCTAATGTCTAAAATCATGTAGTCCTATTTATTATATTCACAGATAGAAAATCAAAATAAACGTCATGAACTAAATTTACCAAAACTCACAGTTACTCCGATCTCAGAATTTAATTTTGTTTTTTAAAGTCTACTACAAATTGGAAGTCTATTGCAAATCGACTTGCACATGTGCAATATGAAAGCTTCAATTTAATCAAACCACGAAATGACGTCTAGGAAAAAAGAAGTTAAATAACATTAAAGCAAATACTTTTCCTCTGTTGTACACTAAAATCAGTTATTTACAACACTAGCAATATTTGTAAATGACTTTGATAACATTTACGACAAAATGCAGAAACAAGCAAATATAATTGAAAACTATCAAAGTTCGGATGTTTCGGAGTTATCTTTCGGTGGCACGCTGATGCAGGTGCCTCTCAGTATAACGATGTTATATAATTTATTATAAAACCACACACAATACAACATATATTATACTGATATCGTATAAACCAAAACAGGTTTCACAACTATAGCATAAGGAAACACTGACCAGGTTTTATTTCGAAAGATTCTAGCTCTTGTTTAAAGGTTCTTAGGAAGTGCACCGAGTAAATTTCAATGTCTTATTTATTGGTTGCAGTTTGCGACGTTTTATTTGGTTGTCAAGAGGATTACAATTATTTTTCCAATCGCTCGAACGAGCTCTGACGTCGTATATCACCAAGATATGGACGTTTTTTATCTTTTATTTAGCTTGTTTTCTTAGTTAGCAAGTACTCTCTTTCACAATAGCTTAATACATCCTAAAATTTAAACAAAAAAAATTACAAATTATATCATACATGTTACGGAATTAAAATCAGCAAGGTCTTTGACAGAGTTTTTTTAGATCATCCGAAAGTTTTAAACTATTACTCTTTGTTGAAGATTAAAGAATTCTATAGTCGTGATTCGCGGGAAAAAAAAATAAAATAACATTGATTTATTTTCGTCATTTTTTAGTCGAACTGCAGCAAGTCCCCCTGTCTTCACAATTTCACTTGTATTGCAAACTACACTGAAGATACTTATGAATGTTCGTGCCCGAGACCTGCATTTGAAGGCAAACACTGCAAAGGTAAGGGTTACTGTTTGATAAGATTGTATTTCATAATGCTGTGAATTCAAGATTTTTATGATTTCAATCTAAACTGATTTATTAGCCTCCTTAAATTATACTGGACGATTGAAATAACGGCTGAAATTAATGGAGAACCTAAATAAATTAAGGTGGCTGCCTACTTTTGAATGTTCGAATTGAGCCCACGATGAGCGCGCGCTCAAAAACCGCTGGAAAATCTACAAGATTTTAGCGGAGCTCCCGTGCGGGCCGAAGGCCCGCGCGAGCGGAGCACCATACCTAAGAAAAAATGGTAAACTATCGAGTTGATTTTTCATGGATTGGCTGACGTCACTTCCGTCCGTACGTCCGTCCGTCCGTCCGTCCGTCCGTCCGTCCGTCCGTCCGTCCGTCCGTCCGGGCGTGTACACAAGCATTCCGATTGGCTGGTTAGATTATCTTTTTTTTGGCGGGAATATCGACGCGTTGCCACATCCGGGTACACATAAAGGTAAATCCGGCTATTAAACTTTTGTAAAAAACGTTTTACACCTTTTATTACGTACAGATATACCGAAAGATAACAACATAATTTTTTATTCAAGCTTATATAATTTATATTAACTCTATTTACGATGGAACCCCTTCCCGAAATCGATATGTCGAAAGAAAGCTCAGAGGAGAATGAAGCCAAAAAAGAAAGGCCTGAAGTAAAAGAGTTTTTTTCGAAAGAGGAAAAACTCTGGTGGCTTGAAAAAGGAAAGCAAAGACGAAGGACTCACCAAAGAAAAGCGGCAAACAGAGAGAGAGATAGAGAACGCAAATCCAGGCGAGACTTCGATTATAAACAAGGAGAACATGATCGTGAAAGAAAAAGGAATATGAGGCAAAACTTGACGGATGAACAAGGCGAAAATGAACGTGAAATACGAAGGAATTTGAATCAAAACTTCACGAATGAACAAAGAGAAAATGCCGAGCGTGAAAGACAAAGGAATTTGAAGCAAAACTACTAGCTAAGGCGACTCTCAAATGCACAGAAAAAAATCGCTTTAGGGCAAGTTATAGACCAAAGACAATTGAAAAAACTTTCATGTATTCAAAGATGGATTAAGAGTGTTCTCCAAGAATTCAGGTGTGTTGTTTAGCAAACAATCGTTTATTATTTTTTGACAAGCATTTTTTCTCGACGAATCGACAAATCAAAGACTTTCCCTCAAAACTTTTAATATTTCTGTAGATAAGCTTAATTTATTTTAATGTTGGAGTAATGAAGAGCATATTACAACAAATATTCGTCCTTTATTTAGCTTTGTAAATCTTTAGCAATTCGGTTAACGTTGAAAAACGTTGTTTTAAACCAACCATCGCATGTTTTTCGTTCAAGAAAGACTCGCCTCCTATCGCGGGGTCCCATCTTCAAAACAACGAAACTTTCATTTAATAATTTTATTTCTACAGATAATTTATTTAAGTATTGAATGAAATACAAATTTACACCAAATATTCAACTGTTTGTTAAGCTATTCGAGCAAGTCTGATTACAAAAATGAGCTTAAATTTGTGTTGTTGAGAGATGTTGTTGTAGAAAGACCTAGACTTTCACTTTAAAAGCCGTAAAAAATATTCAAAAACATTTACAAACGCCAATTTACTGACAAAGAAATTCGTCATTTTGCATCGCCTTTTTGCAATGCCTTTATTTTCTATTTTGTCTCAGTTGTTTTTGTCTCAGTTGTTCTTGTCAAGTTTAACTGAATGTAAAACGTCTCGTTCTGTAAAAGACGTAATTATTAAAGTAAGCTTATATTTTGCTCCAAGTCTGTTTTTTGGTCTTGATTTGTCCTAAATCTCCAGATTTTCGATTTCAATGAAAGACATCCGAGGTAAATTTCACTAAACTTGATATTGTATTGGATTATCTGTAGTTATCTTTGTTTTTTTTTTAAGTAAGGGAGATTCAAAGCCTAAAAATGTCGGTTTTTTGGAAAACTTTGTCGAAGAATCTTCCAAGAGCAAAATTAGCCCCTGGGGGTGGTGGTGAGTTGTGTACAAAATTCCTAAGTGGGAGAGTATGTACTCGCGCAAATAATTAAAAAAAACAAACAAAACAATGTAGTGCATTTCGATTCGATTTCACTGCATGGTTTTTATTATGGGAGAAATTATTTTCATCTAATAATTGAAGAATTTTTTCCCCGATCTTATTTTTACTCTCAGTTTTTCATTCAAATTGTTCCTTCTGTGACTTCCGTATCGGGAGCTCCGCTTTTAGGCAGTGCCTAAATATATATATTATTGAAGAACCATATGTGTTTTGAGCTTCAACAGGGCAAAACCCTCAAATTTTGCACGGGACTCTATTTTTTAATAGCTCATTTGAAAAAAATCCTAAAAATCTAGGTTATATCAACATTTTAAAAAAACGTTTAAATCAATAACACATGAAAAGATAGATTTTTGTAGGGATTTTTGTTCGACTTTATGAGATTTTTTAAGAGCACCGAAACTACAAATTACGACAAATCAATGTATTTTTTTGTATTTTTGTCGAAAATATCCATGTAATATTGTAGAATGATTGACTAGCCTTCATTCGTGCAATCATATAGTCTACAAATAACTATTATCTTATGAATCTTAATTTTTTCCTAATCACTTCCGGTGGGGCAATTTTTACTCCAAATTTCGTGCATAGGCTTCCATTAAATGCTGATTATCTCGAAAACGAGCTAGGGACACCCTATTTTTCTTTCCAGATTTGGAATCAGCATTAAATTTTAATTCGGAAAATCGAAGTTTTAAAAAAAAGTTTAAATCCAATTTCCAAAAGTAGGCAGTCACCTTAAACAAGGAAGAGGGGAAAGTTATAAATGGAAAGAAGAAAGGTTGGTGAAGTTATGGGAAAAACAAAATTTTTAAAAAAAGTTATGATCGAGGCTCCAAGAAGCAGCCAGGGTAAGATCGGTGCGGAGCGTTGCCGAAAGAACAGTGGGTGGGTCGGGGGAAAGCCTTGCCGCGTCTTAATATAAAGTCCTATAGGGAGAGAGGGCGAGGGAGAGAGGGAAGAGAGAAACAACCAAGAGCAGTGTAATTGTTAGTAAATGAAAAAGCGTTCAAATTTAGGCATTGACTTGAATTCATTTGATTGACAGATGTTGATGAATGTACAACAGGGCAGCATAACTGTGGTCCAAATGCTGCTTGTAGTAACACTGTGGGCTCATACAACTGCAAGATCACATGTAAGTGATATATAAGTTAACATAAGTTTCCTGATCGTCGATTAATCGTTCCAAGATCATATACTCCAGTTTCTCAGAGTTAGTCAGAGTTAGACTCCATTTTGTGTGGAATATTCAAGTGGTTTCAGTGAAGGTGTGTAAAATTTCAAATTCGTATTGTTGAAATTGTGCATTCTTTACTTTACCGTTAGTATTTGTGATATTTCGATACTGATATAAGGTAAAGCCTGAGTAAATGAGTCTGTAATCAATGAACACAGGCGGTAATCAGACTCGTACCCAGTCGCTTCACTTGTCTTATTGATCTAACGCTGTGGTTGGTGGGAAGGATTTAATGAGTTCGTGGTGCATCAAGGAAAGGAAAAAGCCAATCGCACGCATTAAAAGGCATGAGTGACGACTGATTACGTCGGTTAATTGCTCAAGTTGTCGGCTTGTGATCATACGAGCTCAGCATTGATTTGGGATTTTTATTTTCAAACCTCTCGTAAATGATTGTAAAAATCCTGTTCTTTTCTGACTCTGGTAAAAACCCAGAGCAAGATATCGCTACAAGACTATATATCTTGCGAAATATTCTGAGTTCCATTTGGGAACGATTTGGTGTTGGTTTCTTTTGTTTTGTCAAACAACAAGGGTAAGTTCAAGTCTACTTTTCTTTAATGACCTCGAGTATGTAACCGATTTTTTTGGATAGAAAACACAGAGCAAAGCTTATTGTATCATTTACCTTTCCTATTTTTAGCATGCACCTACGAAAAGGCACTAGGAATGGAAAGCAGAGAAATACCAGATTCTTCAATAACAGCCTCCTCTTCATATGGTGGTGGAGATTCAGGATACATGGCCAGATTGAACAATAATCCAGCTCACTGGGCACCATCTTCCAATCGAGTCGGGGAATGGCTGCAGGTAGACTTTGGCAGGCTGACACTCGTAACCAAAGTCGCTACACAAGGAAGACCAGCACCAGCGCCGTCTTACATGACAGGTTACTCTTTGTCGTATAGACAAGAGAATGAAAGCTGGAAAAGCTACGTGCATACATCTTTTGGTGGAGTAAGTAACGCACCTATAAATAGATTTTACTCAAAGTGTCCATGCAGCGAAAGATTTTTGTCCAATCATTTTTCTATTAGTAGTGCTTTGTTTATAACGAAGAATGGAGTTTTCAGTTTCTCTAAATCTCGTTTTGTGAAAGAGATGTTTTATGCAAATTAGCCTAATAATGATAATAATAATAATAATAATAATAATGGTGATGATGATGATGATAATGATGATGATAATAATAATAATCTTATTTAGATCTCCAACTTATGAAGCTTTTTTTTGTTTCCAGACACTTCCTGGTAACACCAATTATTATGGTACCGTCTCCAACACTCTGGATCCAAAGATCACCACCAGATACATACGTATCCATCCTCAAACATGGTACCATGCTATTACTATACGGGTGGAATTCTATGGATGTTACCTGTCTTAAATCTATCTGGCATACACATCTGGTTGCAAAGCGCAATAGGCCTTTTACAACCATAGTTCACGTGACCTTACCCTTTTAATAAGAGAGGTTGTGTCGAAATGAACATCAGAAATGAAACAAGCAATTCTACTTCTCTTCGTGGATTGATACAGGTTTTAGAACAATTTTCGGTGAATTTGCGTTGAATTGACCCCTCCGACCACCATGATCCTTTGCGTTTAAACGATATATTGTTTTGATGTGACGTCATATTGAAATAGGGCAATTCCACTTACGAGAACACATTTATTTGTGGTCAAAGTTTAAAGTAGTTTTTAATTATTATTGTTGGAGCAACCTATATCTTAACCTCGGTAAGCGGGACTGTTATGTAAGTACGCTTTTGAAGTAGCGTGTTTCTTCGAAAGAAATGTTTTAAACTCGGCTCTACGCGGGCATTGTTTAGGTAAAGCTAAACTTTATTCTTGCACACAAACAGTACAATTGCGTAGAAATACCACCAAAAACAACAGGCTAGGAAAAGGCCCGGTGAAACCTAAAATGATCCAAGGCAAAAATTACGATGTATGACAGGAAAATTTAAAGGAAAACAGTACAAAAACTCACCGAATTGACAACACGGGATTCAAGTGCGGCAAAACTACTTCGTGCGCACAAGGCAATTACATACCGCGCAAAGGATTACGGGAAATCAAGACAGAAGCGTGGAAAAGAAACTCGGGAACTCCGGAGTTACTAACTAATACCCCTGTTGAAGATTAGCCTCAACAGCTTTGTTTCTTATTATAATAGTTTATAGTTTAGAATGGGTGTGTGTTATATGTTATCACTTTACACCTAAGGGCCTATAAGTTTATGCTACATTTTATAGTATTTTATTATCAATGTAATTCACCTAATACTAGAATACTATTCTCACTGAAAAAGTTATCACCAAGCAGTATAAATTAAGTCAACACACATGATTCATTGCATGACGTCGTTTGGTCGAATTTGACGTCGAATTTTGCACCACCTCTAAGCCTGGTGGCGGTGGTGTTCTCGTTTTCCCTATTCTCGCTGTTTGCCTCATCATCGTCGCGGATCTCGCCCCATAACTTAATCATACTGCGACGTGATAATGGCTTCAGTGAGAATATATTAGTATGTTTATTGTGACTCTCTTTATCATTGGCTTATTTAATGGTATGGAATTTAACCACATGAACACACAAAACGTCAACTTAAACTTTAAAGCTAAAATGCTCGATATATTAAACAAATATCTAATAAAAAATTAATTAAAGTAGACTGAATCGAATCGGAAAATAATGAGGGTGATAAAAAATATCAACTAGAATTTGAATGTCTTGGATGATAATGAATTGCAGGTGGAATCTTCGAAGAAATACAGCCACTCAGGGCGATGGGAGTGACACTTCCCTATTTAATTAACAATGCATTATTCATTACACGTCCTAATAGCCTATTGCAGAATAAATTAAGCTAAGACTTCAGTTAATCTACCAAAGTGAAACTCCACAAAGCACCGATACCATGTCGTCAAGAAATCGAGGTTTTACTATTGCTGGCTTTTTCTTTGTGGTTTTCTTGGTCCCTCTTGTCGCAGGTAAGTTGTGATAGTCAGGTTGCTTCTTTTACTCTTTGTTTTTATTATTTTCAGGGCAATTGTAGTTTAGAAAAGTCTATGTAAAGCCCGTAAAGTTCTCCATTGGTCATAAAAATGTAAACCACATTGAGACTAAATGCGCCATAAAAGAACCTTGTTTACTCTGGTAATGTTGTACTTCCTTCCTTTCTTCCTTCCTTCTTTCTTTCCTTCCTTCCTTCCTTCCTTCCTTCCTTCCTTCCTTCCTTCCTTCCTTCCTTCCTTCCTTCCTTCCTTCCTTCCTTCTTTCCTTCTTTCCTTAACCTTCACTTTTTTTCTTTTCTTGTGGTTAAAGGTAACAGCTGCAAGGATACTGGCTTCCATCCTGAGAAGAAGGGCAAGTACTTCAAACGTCACTTCATTGATACCATGACAACCGAAACTGCTTCCTTGTGTCGCATCATGTGTTATCTACAAGAGTATTGCAAGTCATACAACTATCAACCAAGCAATGGATCCTGTGAGCTTAGTGACTCGGATGTAACCGAAAATCCTTATGATCTTGTTCTCAATCCTGAACATGTCTACGTTAGCAGAAAGGTAAATTCATTCGTGATCTTTCAATTAACTCATTTTGGAATCTTTTTTTATTATTATTTATTTATATATCTATATATATATAGAACCCTTGTGAAAATAATCCATGTCCTCGGCTTAGAGTCTGCAATCCGAATTTGATAAACGGAAGTCACAGCTGCCCGTGCTCACGTGGTTATGAAGGTCCAAATTGCAATGAAGGTATGTACAACACGATTCTTATTTATCGTCCGAGAAATACCTTGAGGGAGGAGAAAATTTAATTCCAATTTTAATGACTGTCCCACACCTTCTCTCCACTCAGTAAGAGTCGCGTTATAATGTCCTACAAAAGTCTTATTGCTACCAGTTGCCTTCTCGGTCCCAAGATACAAAATCAATAATTTAATATGCTGACTTTTAGATATTAATGAATGTGAGACTGGCAAACACGACTGTCCAAGCGACTTTGAATGCATCAATACTGAGGGGTCCTTTGCTTGCGAGAAGTTATTTGGAGGGGACAACGTCAGTTCAGGTAACATTGTCACATGAAAAAATGTTCCAGCCTCAAATACTAGGAAAAGAGAATAAATAATAGCTAACTCACAATATTGAACCCTGAAGAAACCTCCGGTTCTGGACTGATCTAAGTCGAAAGGGCATGGCTAACTCACAGATCGTGTGCCCTGAAACTGCTTCTGGACTGTGACCTAATCCGAGCAAGGCTAACTCAAAGAACCAACCCGGAAACAACCTCTAGTGGCTGATCTAAGTCATGGTATTGAAAACTTACAGAGTCCTGGCATATATTTTAGCTGCCTAAAATCTTCTCTAACCAATGGAACCAAATTTACAAATAAATTGGCAAAAAAACAAGAAACGACAAATACTTGAAAAGATACTAAGCTTCCTTCGTTAAATTAGTCGCAGGTGATCTTGAAATTTCAACTATTCTAACAAACTACGGGAATTCCAGCTACTTAGACGTTCTCAGTGGCTTCTTGGCTCCTGTGCTTCAGAATCCAAGTACGAGTCGGTGGGTGAAATGCTGGGACGCTGCAACAGATGGATGGGATGTAACAAAGACATTCCACCCACGATGTGATGGCAAGGGACCCACGGTGACAATTGTCCGTGTTGGTAGCTACGTGTTTGGGGGATATACTGAGATATCCTGGCATTCAAAATGTAAGTACTTTAAGCATTTATATTTGCTGTAAAAACAGATAAAGACAATATTTAATTGTTTTTTCATGTTTCGTTTTATTTGTTTTCTTTTACTTGTACTTTGTTTTTCTTTCGTTTATTTATTTACTCATTTATTCATTTTCTTATTTTTGCGTTGATCTTTTATTTTTCTACTGTTTTATATATATTTTAATTTGTTTTAGTTTATTATTATCATTATTTTTCAGATCATCAGCATTTTTAGAAGGTTGTTTTGTGTTGATTTTTTTATAGTTTTAGTTTATTTTGGTTTATTTTTAGTTTTCCAGATTATAAACAGCGTTTCTTGGCGTCGCAATCGTTTCTCTTTTCACTATTTAATACTCACGGATATGACCCAATCAACCTAAGACTACTGAATAAAATATCATGGATACCATTTGGCAAGAAGTCTTCAGGTCCTTCATTTGGCTTGGATTTATTAGTTTCTCAAAATCGTTATGCATACACACGTTGCTATTCATACCAATGCCCACCTGGATGCTCCGTCAGAATTAACTATTGCCCTTTCTTTACTGGAAAACGCAACTGGTTTTTGGTAAATGACGTCGAAGTATTTTTTCGACAAGTCAAAGCCTAAAATAACTATCAAAAACCAGGAACAAGCTCTTTGCAGTACAATTGGAGGTAAAGAGGGTTGGCTAGCAACCATATAACCAAGAGTCTCAACGGTTACCCAAACACACTAGTCTACTATATTTTCCAAACTAATCCCTCTACGTTTATGCTACTCCGCGGTCCCTGCCCTGCTCAATCTTTAATAATTCCAATATATAATATATATATTTAGGCACTGCCTAAAAGCGGAGCTCCCGATACGGAAGTCACAGAAGGAACAATTTGAATGAAAAACTGAGAGTAAAAATAAGATCGGGGAAAAAATTCTTCAATTATTAGATGAAAATAATTTCTCCCATAATAAAAACCATGCAGTGAAATCGAATCGAAATGCACTACATTGTTTTGTTTGTTTTTTTTAATTATTTGCGCGAGTACATACTCTCCCACTTAGGAATTTTGTACACAACTCACCACCACCCCCAGGGGCTAATTTTGCTCTTGGAAGATTCTTCGACAAAGTTTTCCAAAAAACCGACATTTTTAGGCTTTGAATCTCCCTTACTTAAAAAAAAAAACAAAGATAACTACAGATAATCCAATACAATATCAAGTTTAGTGAAATTTACCTCGGATGTCTTTCATTGAAATCGAAAATCTGGAGATTTAGGACAAATCAAGACCAAAAAACAGACTTGGAGCAAAATATAAGCTTACTTTAATAATTACGTCTTTTACAGAACGAGACGTTTTACATTCAGTTAAACTTGACAAGAACAACTGAGACAAAAACAACTGAGACAAAATAGAAAATAAAGGCATTGCAAAAAGGCGATGCAAAATGACGAATTTCTTTGTCAGTAAATTGGCGTTTGTAAATGTTTTTGAATATTTTTTACGGCTTTTAAAGTGAAAGTCTAGGTCTTTCTACAACAACATCTCTCAACAACACAAATTTAAGCTCATTTTTGTAATCAGACTTGCTCGAATAGCTTAACAAACAGTTGAATATTTGGTGTAAATTTGTATTTCATTCAATACTTAAATAAATTATCTGTAGAAATAAAATTATTAAATGAAAGTTTCGTTGTTTTGAAGATGGGACCCCGCGATAGGAGGCGAGTCTTTCTTGAACGAAAAACATGCGATGGTTGGTTTAAAACAACGTTTTTCAACGTTAACCGAATTGCTAAAGATTTACAAAGCTAAATAAAGGACGAATATTTGTTGTAATATGCTCTTCATTACTCCAACATTAAAATAAATTAAGCTTATCTACAGAAATATTAAAAGTTTTGAGGGAAAGTCTTTGATTTGTCGATTCGTCGAGAAAAAATGCTTGTCAAAAAATAATAAACGATTGTTTGCTAAACAACACACCTGAATTCTTGGAGAACACTCTTAATCCATCTTTGAATACATGAAAGTTTTTTCAATTGTCTTTGGTCTATAACTTGCCCTAAAGCGATTTTTTTCTGTGCATTTGAGAGTCGCCTTAGCTAGTAGTTTTGCTTCAAATTCCTTTGTCTTTCACGCTCGGCATTTTCTCT
Source organism: Actinia equina (assembly GCA_011057435.1). Taxonomy (NCBI): domain Eukaryota; kingdom Metazoa; phylum Cnidaria; class Anthozoa; order Actiniaria; family Actiniidae; genus Actinia; species Actinia equina. The sequence goes on from WHPX01000729.1 coordinate 68,167, forward strand.
TTGTTCATTCGTGAAGTTTTGATTCAAATTCCTTCGTATTTCACGTTCATTTTCGCCTTGTTCATCCGTCAAGTTTTGCCTCATATTCCTTTTTCTTTCACGATCATGTTCTCCTTGTTTATAATCGAAGTCTCGCCTGGATTTGCGTTCTCTATCTCTCTCTCTGTTTGCCGCTTTTCTTTGGTGAGTCCTTCGTCTTTGCTTTCCTTTTTCAAGCCACCAGAGTTTTTCCTCTTTCGAAAAAAACTCTTTTACTTCAGGCCTTTCTTTTTTGGCTTCATTCTCCTCTGAGCTTTCTTTCGACATATCGATTTCGGGAAGGGGTTCCATCGTAAATAGAGTTAATATAAATTATATAAGCTTGAATAAAAAATTATGTTGTTATCTTTCGGTATATCTGTACGTAATAAAAGGTGTAAAACGTTTTTTACAAAAGTTTAATAGCCGGATTTACCTTTATGTGTACCCGGATGTGGCAACGCGTCGATATTCCCGCCAAAAAAAAGATAATCTAACCAGCCAATCGGAATGCTTGTGTACACGCCCGGACGGACGGACGGACGGACGGACGGACGGACGGACGGACGGACGGACGGACGTACGGACGGAAGTGACGTCAGCCAATCCATGAAAAATCAACTCGATAGTTTACCATTTTTTCTTAGGTATGGTGCTCCGCTCGCGCGGGCCTTCGGCCCGCACGGGAGCTCCGCTAAAATCTTGTAGATTTTCCAGCGGTTTTTGAGCGCGCGCTCATCGTGGGCTCAATTCGAACATTCAAAAGTAGGCAGCCACCTTAATTTATTTAGGTTCTCCATTAATTTCAGCCGTTATTTCAATCGTCCAGTATAATTTAAGGAGGCTAATAAATCAGTTTAGATTGAAATCATAAAAATCTTGAATTCACAGCATTATGAAATACAATCTTATCAAACAGTAACCCTTACCTTTGCAGTGTTTGCCTTCAAATGCAGGTCTCGGGCACGAACATTCATAAGTATCTTCAGTGTAGTTTGCAATACAAGTGAAATTGTGAAGACAGGGGGACTTGCTGCAGTTCGACTAAAAAATGACGAAAATAAATCAATGTTATTTTATTTTTTTTCCCGCGAATCACGACTATAGAATTCTTTAATCTTAGAAAAAAAGCCAAAGAAAACAAACATTTTTTGTCAGAGCAGTACTTGAAAAACTGTTTTTTGGTTGATCCTGAATTCTAAGTGAAAACTTTGTGCCACTTGTCGTAGTATTTTGTACTCGTAGTTTCGAGCTATTGGAAAACAAATTTCGGTAAAAAATTTAACGTAACTGGAACATAAAATTGCCGATGCTCGTTTGTAAAGTAAGCTTAAGTTTCTTAGCATTAGAGATTTGTTCATTCTTAGATACGGAAAATGTTTAAAATCATTTTTTGACTTCTCTAACACCATCAAAGGTCAAGCAAAAAGATTCTAGTTTAGCGAAATAAGGTCATTGTAATAGTCGCAGCACAAGCGAAAGAAGCTTTACTCGTCGAATGAAGTACCGATCAAATGTTCTTTAAAACGACGTATTTTCCTTTTTTATAAGAAAAAACATATTTTTGATAAAAATAAATAAATAACTTAAATTTAAAATGTCAAAATGCTTTATATTGAAAACAGAATTCCTGTGACGTCATTTCTGTTTAATTTTGCATAGAAAACATGGTTTTGATGTCATATCTATGTTCCTATACTATGATAAAACATAGCTCTTCAGCCAATCAGAGCGCGCGCGGTCGTGAAAATCTATTATATAAATATATAAACGAGACATTACAGTCTATATTTGGAAGTTTTCAGACTTTCAAAATTTTCAAACGGTTAAATATTACCGATCACAAAATTCTCTGCCCAAAGTATATTTCTGTGCTTTGTTTAACGAGTTTGGAAATGTGCCCTGTATAACTAAGCTAGAGATCTGTAATATTCAATCTTACTCCAATATGATTTCATGCGTTTGTTTCAACTGCTCTTTAAAAATGAGGAGAGAGGGGGAGAGAGACAAAGAGAAAAGAAAAAGAGATCTAGAGACGCAAATGCAGACAGACATAGAAGCTAAAGCGACTGAGTACAACATTAGCGCTTGTTCGTTTCTATTCATGTTTTCTCGGTTTTTAAAGTAACTGAGTGCTACTTTCATCTATTAGTAATTATCTTTCGAAGTAGCACATTTTAAACATCGTTACCTATAATAACATTGGCTCCAAAAAGAGAGAATAAAAGAGATCCTTGCCAACACCCTAGAGAAAAGTGAATTCTTTTACGCGGACATGCTGTCGCGTGCAGGAAGTCAAAGTGAGTTTTGAAAGTGAAACAGTTTGCAGTTAATACATATGGCCTTGGAGTTTTTTTACCCTGGGTTCTCCGGTTTTTCTCGCCAGCGCAAAAGAAACAACTTTCAAAATCCAATTTGGTTGGCATCGTAAAGCTTTGAGACGACCCTCCGACTCGGAAGACTGAGCGATAACTCCCTACATATTCGAGTTAAAATCTATGAATACTTTTACATACCGCGTATCTTCCTTTACCTTCCGAGACGGGTTGCCTATTATGCTCGACGTACCGACTCACACTTATCAATATTTATGTAGTAGTTTTAAAGGTTTAATCAAAGACAACAGAGAAAGAGACGTAAGTTGCTGATTGGTTGATTGGCGAAAATATTTTCCATTTCATTATTCCCTTCATATTTCCCACTAGCGTGGAGGCAGGGTTCAGTTTATTGATTGACAGTCGTTAAGACGCTAGTCGGCATCGAGCCATCGGCCATTATCGTTGAAGTACGACCCTCCAAGTTAGTAAGAAAGAAAGCCGCGATAGCGCACTCGTTGCCCTTAGCTCATCTCATCTCAACTAATTTCACATTTCTATAGGAGTGAAAAATGGCGCCAGTCAAGTGTCTCTCTGTGATCTTGATGCTGAGTGTTGTTCTCTTGGTCTCCCTGCCAAAATCTGAAGGAGCTTGGCCGCGCTGGATCGGGAACTGTTGGGATACTTGGAGCCGTTGCACGCGATGGAGTTCAGGTGCTACCGGTGTTCTGTGGCAATCCTGCGGCCAAAGGTGCCGCTGCCTGGGACGTGCTTGGGGGAAATGCAAGATCACGAAATCTAACTGCTTCTTTGCCAACAAGGCCTGGCAGTGTCAGTGTTATGGTAGCCGCACTGGTCCCAAACCCAGCTGGTGCGGTTACTGAATACGTACCCGAGTCGCTTAGGATATCTCGATATGAATCATTACTCACACGGACTCTGGATTTGAAAACTAAAGTTCAATCACAACTTGTGCTCTAAATAAGTAATTGAATAAATAAAGAAATAAACATGTTGAAAAGTAAATTAAAATAAAGAGATAATCAACATCACTTTCGTGTACGTCATTTTCTTCTTGGTAACCACAAGAGAAGTGTTTAAAGGGCCACTTGGACGAAAATCGCTCCAAAATAAAAATCTTTCATTCGAGTTGGAACTTTGCTGAAGTAATATTTAATACAATAAGAACCACTCACTGAAATATCTTTCTGATATTCGAAAGGAAAAAATCGTTTTTTTTTTTTTCACAAGTGAAATGAAATATTTATTTTCAGACTCTTTGCGCTCGCAGAATCGAAAGCACGTGTTACTATATTTTCTTGACCCCAATTTGTCAGTGAATCAGTTTCGATTTACATTCATATATACCGAAGTACATAGATAATTTATTCATTAGCCATGGCTTTTGAAGAGCGAATTAGTTCCAAATTAAGTTTCGAAAACTCGCTTGCATTTTCTCAGAAAAGAACGAAACGAACTATAGCAGTAAATTCAAGCATACTATAATTCGACAAATCGTTACGCAATTTTGACTTCAGATAAATATTTTCTAGGTGAAAAAAGAAACGAAACTAAACTGAACTTAGGCTGCGTTTATGATGTATGGCAGAGGGGGAGGGGTAGGTGAAATTGAGGGTATAGGGAAAATTTTGGTAGGAAAAACGGGTGGGCAGGGGGGGAGTGTATAATTTTGGGAAGAAGCTACAAGCCTTGCTTAGGGGGATCGTATTTTTTTACATGACTTTAAGAGGGGTGTTAAGATTATTATTCTGGATATTTCGAATTTTCACCTGCAACCCCTGCCATACACCACGAACACAGCCATATCTTTAATGCATCCTATTGGCTTCAATGATAATCACATACATATCTTAATCCAACAACTTTTGATCGAGTTAAATCATGAGCACGAATATCGTTTCTATTTGTTCAGATAAAACGAAACTAAAATTAAAAGAAACGTAAATTATTAGTAAGTACCCTTTATATGCCAAATGACTTAGATGATTGAAGTTTAATCCAAGACCAAAGTGGATCTTTTTACGTGTTATATGGTGTGCTGGTTTAAATGCGAGTTGGTTAAAGGCATGCCATTCCTTAAGTATCTTTATTTATTAGCTTTTTCCCATGAGGACAGGGACACCACAACAGCTTTTTGCCAATAATTACAGTGGGCCCTGTAGAGTTTAGCATGGGCACTGAAGATGGTTGTCTCCAGGGTCTTCAGTCGGTATTTTATATCAGCCTTATACAGGCTTATATAGTGAAGACTGATGGTGCCTACAGTTTTAAGTCCTTGTCCGAAAGGACTTGAAGGTCTAACCATTTTCAGGTGTAATTACACAGGCAGCACCTTCTCCTCTGTTATTTTATGACACCGAGTTTAAATTTCTAAATACCCATACCATTTATGAGTTTGAGTGTACCATGGCATATCCCACAAGTCACTTGTATTTTCACACAAATCTTTAGCGGAATGTAAAATAATAGAATTTAAAAGTGAATACAAGTATGAAACACACAATGATTTTCATTGGATCTTTAATGAGATATGCAAAATTTGGATCATTTACTTGGCCTTTTTGGCCTTGATCTTTTTTGAATAGAACTCCAGCTCTTTACCCTCTAAGATGTAACCATCACAGCGGCCACTCTGACCAGGGCGAGAGGACACACAAGCTGAAATAAAAATAGAGGAGAAATGGGTTAATGAATATAATGAATAAGCAAATACGCATTAGTTAATCAGATTGGAGATTTTAGACTATTGTTAAGAATGTTAATTTTGTCAAATTCTGAAACAAATGCAAAAATGCAAATTCTTGCTATAGCAAGTCAATAAACTAATAATAGTGGCTACATAGGAGACTAAGATCCAGGGTTGGGTCAGGGAGGTCCAGAACCCCACTGTCAATCTGTCAATCGTTAATTGTTTATACTAAAATAAAATTTTACCACAGGTTTGAAGTAAATTCTGTATGTAGTATACATTTTGAACCCCTTAAAATTTTTGGAAATGCCCTACTGACCTCTTCGGTTGAATAGGGCTTCAAATTTCTTGGGGTACGTGATAAATAATAGCTGTTATGTTGGTTGGCGATGAAAAAGCATTCTTCATTAGCATCTCTTGTTACATCAACCAAAATTGGCAGTTGTTTCATTGTTATTTATTAAGGGATTTTGAGTTATGTGGTTGCACCCAAAGAATATTGAGAACCATAAAAAACGTTTTTGAATTGAATTTGACTAGATATGCAGTCCCATACTTACAATTCCCAACCAATCTATTAAAAAAATTCAAAACATCTAACAGCAGTTACCTAGGAGACGTCCAGTGACAAACTGATCATCAAGTGTTGATGCTATCTTGGCCTGAGCCTTTCTGTTTTCAACCTTGCGCTGGCAGTGATTAGATCTCTTCTGGTTAAGCGCATCTGATTCTTCAGTTTCTGTAGTTTCCTTCTTTGAAGTCTTCTTACGGCCTAGAGGTACTCCGTAGTGGGCTTCGTACCTTCAAGAAAATTGTCCATGTTCTAGATCCTTGTTTTTATAATGGCACATTTTACAGTAAACAATTCTTTAACCTCAAAATAAAACTCACAGATTAAATTAGATTTAGCTTGTTTGGTTTTTAACAGTGCAGAAAACTGTAGAGCCCTGGAAAGACTCTTGAATCAAGGGAAAGGCATAAAATGTAATTTTACTCACATGCAATAATGAGTAGAAGAATCAAAACCAAAACCCTAGAGGTAAGAGATAGGTGCATAACCAATACTCCACCCTTCATAAAGTGCCTGTGCAGTACAAATTAAAACTAAATATGTCATAGTAAAACAAGATCACTAAACCTTACCATTGTCTGAATGGAGTACTGTCAATCTGAACAATGCAGTTCTTTACAAGAGTCTTTGTTCTCACAAGCTCATTGTTGCTTGCATTGTATACAACATCAATAATACGGGCCTTTCTGGTTACACCTGAGTTGACAATTGACGATAACAAACTCATTACTAGGCTAGTAAGCACGAATCTAAAAATAAAGTCTGGTCATCGGACAAATTCTGGCCTGAATTGGAACTTGTCTGGTTAAATCTTTGTCTTGCCAGTCAAGCTAAAACTTATTTAGCCCTGATGAACTGGCAAATCACTAATGCAAACCAACAGGATTGAGTCTTATATTGTAAAAATCTACTGTGTAGTTTACCAGTTTTAGGATTTTTTAGAGTTTTAACATAACTGTTTCTTCATAAGTAAAATAAATACAGTACATGTTTCTATGGCAATCAGTGTAACTATGACAGAATGATCAAGTCACAAGAGTAGCTTTAGTGCTAATACAGCAAACTAGCTCTTCCAAACCAAGAGGTTCATCATCTTGCCTTATGTACTGTCTTTGGTAGATAACTTAAACAACTTGCTTTAATATTAACCTCAAACACCTCTGTTTAAGCATTTAAAAGAACATTAAAGCACATGAAAAATGCAAGGTTCAAGCCACTCCATTGAAAATCTAACACCCACAGGACTAACCCAGAGCACAAAATTAACATTCACAAACTTGCAAAATGTGGGTCAAATTTTGTGTATAGTGAGCGACAGAAAATTTAACTGGCTAAGTTTTGATAACAGAAGGAAGTTTGGTACATGTCCGCTGTCTGACTTGATTTACTTACTTTCTGAACCCCATGAATAATTTCCAGTATCAAGTCTTAAGGCTCGGAACTTCTTGTTTCCACCCATTGTTCTGACAGGGTGAATACGTTTAGCACCAATCTGGAAGCAAAGTGCAAAGTTTACAGTTAGTTTAACAAATCTTTGGCTGCTCCAATTTCCAATTTGAGCTATTACATGAAGATATAGAAATATAGATAAGTTATAGTGCTTGGGAATGAGGTTATTCCAGGCGAAATCCCTTGGAATTAAATTCGGAAAAATTAATTTCCGACCTCTTGGAATCAAAACCCAGGACCTTCGGAATTGTACTACCGATGCTCTACCAGCTGAGCTAGTATTTGAGCTATTAGTAAGTGTATACTAAAACAATTGGACCTCTCTTTTTCATTGTCTACAAAAAAATAGCCCATTCAGCCTTCTGCCTCATTGGCAGTTGGCTCATAGATCATTTGGGCTCCAGGTCTAATTGTTAAGTGGAGGTGGGTGTAAATGATACGCAAGTATTTATATGTGCAATATACAATTGGACAATCAGCTACCTTGAATATCTAACACCTCTATGATTGCTATAATATTTTGGTTTTCACACATGCGAAATTTAGTTTAGTATTTCATCTAACCTTGGTGTTTGCAGGAGGTCGGCCTAACTCAAACTTCCTCTTTTTCCTGAGGGGCTTCATTTTGCCACCAGTCTGGCGGCGCTTGTGCCAGGAGTCCCTTGAGATCCCTAAAAAGATTTATTAAGGACAGATTAATGCATTGTATAAAAAATGTGTAAGACCAAAAAATATGGACATATCTATCAAATGGCAGGTACCAATCACTTTGGAGGAAAGAGCAATGAATTCTGGTAAATTCTAAAGCTAGTTATGTATGTTTCCTCCAGATTAATCTTACTGTATACATGTTTACAAGTTTTCTTCTATGCTAACGGTTTCTCTAATTTACTAAAAGAACTATGTCGATATGAATAAGGATTTTTGTGTGCTATTTGTTCTATTAAAATACAAAATCATGGATGTAGATGTAATTCTTCCACACGTGAAAGATTCAAACATATGAAAGATTAAAATGGAGAGACTTTAGGTATTACTTTCCAATAAAAATAATTAAATGAGTAATTTAAGATTCAGTACTTAACAATAATAAAATCGTAATGAAAGTAATATGAGAAAAAGTTTGGACAACAGAGGGGCATGAGATTATGGCGATCATTCCAAGAACATAACAAGGTAACTTCACAACTGTTTTCGAACTCCATCCAAGGCATTTTAATTAAAATAATAAGCTTATTTAATAATTTAGACACTAAAGTCTTTATTAGCGTTAGAAATACGGTTCGATGAGCAATTTTATCCATAGATTATAAAAGATATTAAACGCTTCTTCTTGTTTTACTCACCCATTTTGGATTTGCTGGCGAAGAGAGAGAGAACGTGAACGAGGAGGACTGGTAAGGAAACTCTCCCAAATGCATTATGGGGGAGTATAAAAAAGCTTTTTATGTGGGGTGGGGTGCATAGGACATAGCTGATTGAGCAAGTCAGTTTTGATAAAAATGAAATCATAAACGTACTGTGCATCTCGTGCGATTTATATTTACAGCAAAAATCTCTTTTATAATATTTATTCTTAATTAAATTTACGGTGCATCCCAAAAAGTCTGCGTAAATGTTTTGCAAATTTTAAGCAAACGTTTAGGAGCTTTTAAGAAATTATATTTTTTCTTTTCCTCCCAATTCTTAATAATAGAATTTAACGTTTTCAACCTTTTTTGTACCCAATTTTTGAAGATATTTTCCTTCGTAGTCCCACTAGGGTGGACACGGGGGTTACTTTATACTCCGTCCAGGCCTCTTCACGTGCGCACGGTCAACAATCCCGCCGTCTTTCGGATTTCCTGGAAGACGACAAAACAGCTACAGAAGTTTTCCAGAAGTAAAACTTCCTCCATTTTATCCCCAAGAAAGCCATATAAGATGGACTAAACAGTGCAAGTGCAGATATACTGGAGGTGCTTTAGGGTTTATAAAAATGGATGAGCTTAAAAAGAAGACAGAAACAATGCTGAGGGCTGTGTTAATCAGCAGTCCTCGTGGAGTACCTCTTTACAGGGTCGAGAAGGAGTACAGAAGCATCACTTTTGAGCCCATCCCATACTCAAAATTAGGATTTACAAACCTAGAAGGCTTTTTAAAGAGTATACCACACGTTGCTAGCATCCAGAGAGGCAGAGATGGCGAGGTTGTAGTGAAGGGAGTTGCCTCTGAAGCCGATCAACACGTAGCTAAGCTCATAGCTAAGCAGAAGAAACCTAAAATCAGGAAGTCAGCAGCAAGACCAAGAAAGCCAGTTTTTGCTTTTTCCGCGACTCCAAATAAATATCGCGGTACTAATTTTGGACCAAGGTCTCAAAATTTTGCTCCAAAGTCTTTAATTCAGAATAATACGTCAACTTTTGGTGGAAATCGGGGCCAAACACCAAGGTTTGTTCCTCCAAGGCTGAGGAAGGGTTTTGGAGCAGACAGTCAACCTGCAGCTAATCAACAACCTGTTAATGGTGCTCGGCGTGTTTCTACAGGTATAGAAATACATTTGTTAATAACAGGTGTTTATTTATTAATGTTGCTATTTGCAATCGAGCTTTTTTGAATCAAAATGCAGGCCTCAGCTCATGTCTTGCTGTAAATGCAGTTGAAGAAGTGAAAGGCTGAGTGAGTTGAAATTTATATTGAGAACGGTTTCTAAAAATCACAGCATTGCTTGAAGGTATCAATCGGTTGAATGAGTATGAAGCCATGAGAAGAAACAACGCTCTCCAGGCCCCTTTGGCCCCTCTGGCTACCTTCCTGCCTTGTGTAGTAGAGCAAGATTGTAAGTTGCATAGATGTTAAATGGGACACATGAAATATGCTTGATAGGGATCTCAAAGTGATATGCAAGACTTTGTATAGTGCTGTATATGCTCTATTTTTAGGCATTCCCAGTAGCATCCATGGGTTGAACCAAGGAAATACTGAGGGAGTACCTGTGAATTAATCCACTTCCTTTATAAAATTATCTCTAAAATAAAAGGAATAACATGGCTGAGAATTTTGCACAGTTACTTGGCATCAGTCAAGTGCCACAGGAAGATGTATATTTTTTCCAGAAAGTTAGTAGGAAGAGCTGTGGTATATTAAAAAAAAATGGTTCTATAATATACAGATAGATTTGTCAGTAGACGGAAGCAAGATGTACAGAAAGCAAGTATGGCAGGCAGAGCTAAACAAAGAGTGATAGGTTAGATAAGAAGTTAATTATACTAAATAAATATAGTTTGGTAATGGTTTTAATACTATTAACTTAAGTTTTGAAGTAGAGTACAAACACTAAGTTTGCAATACTTTGCAGTATTTAGTAGTAAATAGTGCTAATTAAACAATAGAAAACAATAGGATTAGCATACTTTAGCAGTATTTAGTGGTATTTATGTTGCACACTTATAGCGTTTGTACTCTATTGTTTGCTAAAGAAAAAAAAACATTTGATTTACTGCAGGAAAATACTTTCATAGAAAAATATTTCAGGAAAGATTTAAGATCAAAGTTTATTTGTTTTTCCAATGAAACATGTTTCAAGCCAGTTGTCATTCTCTTAATTCTTGTTACTTCCTCTACAGGCAACTTTTGAGAGGTTGCACTAATTTGGATGTAACTGAATCTCAGGTGAAAGCCAGAGAACTTGGAAACAATTCTCACATCAAATAAGAAACTTTGGTGCTGAACAAAGAATTGACATTCAAGGGAATGACACATGGTTTGATATGAGAAAGCATTAGGTTTATTTTATTATACTGTATTGTTGATGAGAGTGGTATTTATCAATAACAGCTTTTCCTTGTTTTACCAGATGATCAGAAACCAAAGGCTAATCCATCCCAAATCTCACAACGAACGGTAAAAAGTAAAGGTAAGTGTTTATACATGTAGGCATGACAATTTTATATATTAGTTGACACAATAATTTTATCATAAATTTTTGAAATGCATTATCAAAGCATTTAGTATTCTCTGATTGATGGTTTTCAACCATTCTCAAGAGAATTAAATACATGCAACAAAAGACAAAGCAGCCATGTTGGTGGATATAACAAAAGAATTCATTGACAATTCTTTTATTAACTTCCTCCAACATGGCCACCGTGAAAACCATCAATTGCTAGGTTTTATTTGACAACATATCTTGTCTTTTGTGGAATGTTCATCTGTTGAATCACAAGTTTTTAATAGAATTCTTTCTGGTTGACACCACATCATTGTCAGTGTTTGACCACCATTTTGAGCACAGGAGATAATGAGATTCAAAGACTTTTATCAGCTGATTGAAACCCAGCAATAATTCAAAATTATTGTGATTTTGAGCTGCCATTTTGAGCTACCATTTCCTGGTGGCATGTTAAAAGAAAATATACCCATTTGCAGTTGTCACTTAGCATTTGGCTTGTGATTTTAACCTTTTTCTCAGGTTTGATTACCATATCATCATAATTTTGATAGATAGATGAGGAACTTTTTTATATTATATTTTTTCATTCTTTTGACCTGACATGCAAGGATTTATTACAAGGGGTCTATGAAAAACAAAACTGTGCAGTGATTTTTAATGCTAAAAAAGCTAACCAGGGCTTGGTTGTCAAAGAGTGGATAGAACTATCCGAGAGATAAATCCTTATCCAATGGATAAGTCAATGCTGATATCCAAAAACCTATCCACTGGATAAGATGTATCTCTTGCACAGAGCGATTCACCCTTCACTCAACCAGGCCCAGATGATTAAAAAAAAATTGTTTTTCAGGGCCTAATTTTCAAGGAATGGAAGTAACATTGGACAATAAACCTCAGACTAAAAGTCCTCCAAGTACTATTCCAACAGGTAAAAAATTTTCTGTGATCTATAACTCAGAACTTGCAAGTTAGGGATATTTATACATTTTTATTTATTTATTTTTATTTTTCAGTTACTCTAAGCCCAGAAGTACTGAAAAATATAGGACAGGTAATGAAAGTATAATCATATCTGTTTTCTTATTGCTTGAACGATGTTCTGATATATTACTTGGTTTTACCTGACATCATTTCATGTCTTGCATGGAATGCTTATCACCTTGATGTCAATTAAATTGTCAATAGCATTCTTTCTGGTTGACAGCACATAGTGTTCAGGTATGACTACTATATTCAGAGCAGATAACGAAATTTGAAGTCCTACAGCACCTGAATAAAATTTTCTAATTAAATATCCCATCCCTGAATAAAATTATCTAATTAAATATCCCATGGATCCTTTCTAACCTAGCTTTATTTATGTTTCAAGATTGTAGGCGTCAAACCCAACGGGCTGTACCTCTCAAGGTTATCAGTAGAATATAAGAACAAGTTTGGTCAAGAATTACCAGGCAATTTAACAGAAACATTACTTCTTCATCCAGAAGTGTTGCGGGTTGAAAAGATGTAAGTATACACTAAAAACTAATGCTATAGTTTGTAAAGCTTGTTATATTTGTAAATAAAAGACTGTTATATTAATTTTCCTTTACTGCTTAATTAACCATTATGTTTTGAGAATGATAAAGAGGATGGTGGTTGTCATGAGGGTAATATACTGTAAGGATGGACTTAACTTGATGATGGTATAGTATCAGACAGATGGACTGACTGATGGATGGATGAGCTGATTGACTTATGAATAAATGATGGATTGACTGACTGTTGGATGGACTGATTGACTTATGGATGGATGAGCTGATTAACTTATGAATGAATAATGGATTGACTGACTTTTGGATGGACTGATTGACTTATGGATGGATAGGCTGATTGACTGATGGATGGATAGGCTGATTGACTGATGGATGGATGGATTGATTGACTTATGAATGGTTGGGCTGAGTGACTGATGGATTTACTGACTGATGGATGGACTAATGGAAGAGCTGACTGATGGATGGACTGACTGATGGATAGATGAACTGACTGACCCACTGATGGCTTAACTGACTGACTGTTATAGTAATGATCAAATGACTGACTAACTTACAGTAGATGTGAAGATTAGCTTTGAAAAATAGACCTTTGATGATGATGATAATGATAATATTCAGAAGCTAGTCAAAACAAAATTTTCTTATGAAAGTAATAATAATTAATATATTTATTGTATTGTATTGAATATCTTTCCTAGGCATCAAAATATATATATTGCCTATCCACCTAAGGTGAGTATTTTTTATATATTTTTTGTTTCAAGGGGGAGGTGTAAAATGCTAACATGACATTTATTTTTATATGTTTTTATTAAAACCATGACATTTTTTTTCATTTTGCATTTATTCAGAAATTTGAACCACCAACAAGTGAAAGTGTAAAAGAAATAAATGGTAGGTTCAGATTCCCCCAAATTTTGACTTTCTGTTTTTTTATCTTACTCAAGAAATATATTGTTTATTCCCTAAATTAGATAAGACAGAAAAGAAACAAAAAGTAGAGCTATATATTGTGAAGCCATTTACTGTTCCAAATGTAGGGTAAGTTTTATTTTATTTTTAAATTCAGGATCAGTTTTATTTTATTCTTTCAATTCAAAACTGTTTGTAAAACTTCCAAGTATGGCCAAGTTTTTAACTCGTGGATATGCGAAGCGTAGAAATGAGTTATTGTGAGGGGTCTGAATATGCAAATGTGTCACTCGCTCACTCACTCACTCACTCACTCACTCACTCACTAAGATGTTAGCAGATCGATAATTAAACGTTTATTGATCGTCTTACGTCATCTGATTACGAACGTTACACGGCACTAACAAGCACAAAGCCGTTATACAATATAGATTGCTTTGATATTTTATATGAGGAAATGAAATGCTGATGATCCATGTGGGATAGTTTCTAGCACATGTGAACGTCATGGTGTCCCACTGTGCATGCGCAGTCTCGCACATAGTTTTATTTTCGGATTACTCATATTAAAAAAATCAAGATGCAAGATGCAAGATGCAAGTTGAAGTAAAATTATACAATCAGCGCCTGAAATAAAATTTCAATAAGTCAAACCTTTATTCCTGATGCATTTAAAAGTAAACAAAAACACTTATGTGCAACGTCGACATTTCGATTTTTCTGAAGACTTAATTGTAGATCGGGCTGGCTATATATCGAAAAAAGCTATTTCAATTAGAACTCAAGGAGAAAGTCTGATTTCAAGCTCAAGAGGACTTTATTCTCCATAGAGATAGCTTAAAGTCACGACGGTATTCCGCAAAAAAATCTCAAACTCGATCGAGCGAAGTTTTATTACTGATAATTAACAGTTGTATTTACTGAGTGATGTCTTAAGAAAATAATCAATTAAGATGTAGATCGTAGAAAAAATAGAAAAAGACGATAAAAAGAACAATTCCAATGAATTTTTGAAGGAAGTTCGGCCAGTTTTGTCATTCAAATATTAAGCCGTTCTGAATAAAAAGTAGTTTGATCGCTGCAGATTATAAACAGCCAAACCAATAATGTTCTTGAATGTTGAAATGTGCGAAGGTCTAACAAGAATTCGCTCCAATAAATAATCAGTAATTTACAGACTTGGATGAAGACAAAATAAATAGCTTTACTGCAATATACATTTCTGGATTGTGTAGTGTTCCAGAAATCATTCATGCCCCATCCCCCCCCCCTTCCCCTTATCCCCACAGAGGAATGAAGAATTACTTTAAAGACCCCCCAGAAATTCCAATTTTCTTCCAATATATGAATTATCTAATTCCTCTGTGGGGAAAGGGGGGGGGGGGGGGATATGGATAATTTCTGGACACATTCTGAATTTTAACTCACTATAAGAAAATTTATTTATCTCTTCATTTATCTTAATTTTAATATAACAAGCATTTGTTTGTTTGAAAAGCAGGTCTTCAGTTCAAGTTTACCTGAGCCATGTCGAAAGTGTTGGTAATTTTTTTGTTCAATATAAAGAGTATGAAGATAGGATCCAGGACTTGCAAGCTAAATTAGATCAGGATTTCCAGGTATGATGCTAGCTGCATAACAGTAATATTTGATAATTTTTGATTTTTAGGTCATTGTAATGATTGGGAGGAAGGCAAAGAGCTGTCCAGCACTGTATAGGGAGGGGTGTAAAGATGATCTGATCAAGGCATGTTTTTGGGACTCTTAAAATTTTATTGGTTGGAGCATTATGTCACATTTTACACTAACACCAGTTTGGTAGTCCCCACTCCCCAACATCCCTAGAATGGCAGTATATTTATTTTATGAATATGAAACATTCAATTATATCATGTTCCCCTTTAATTGATAGCACCCTTTAATTGATGCTCCCCCTCAAAATGCACATTGCCTCCCTCTTTCCCCACCCCAACCCATTTAATGATGAACAGTACCATATGATACTAAAATTTCCTGGAAATAGGAAGAATGTAAAAGTTTGGTGTTCATTATGAAAAAGGTATTGATCTCAAACCCACATTGTGCCTTCTTTTCCAGGAAACAACAGCTTTTATCACAAAACCCATTCCTGGGATGTACTGCTGTGCTAAATTTTCTTTGGACGATTCCTGGTACAGAGGAAAAATATTACAATGCATTGATGAAAAAGACACACTCACTGTAGAGATATTCTATGTTGATTTTGGAAACTCAGAGTGGTTGCCAAGTTCAAGGCTGCAACACTTGAAGAAGGAACATGTGGAATTACCTCAAATGGCTGTACATTGTTCTTTAGAGGGGAAAGAAAATTTTAATCCCTCTATGACAGAGACATTAAAAACATTTATAGATAAAGAATTTAAAATGACTTTGGTTCAAAGAATTGGTGATGTTCTTTGTGTGCAGTTGGTTGATGAAGAAGGGGCTGATGTTGCAGTACGATTTGATAATAAAAAACCTTCAAAGCACATCAGTAGTGAAGAAAATTTACCAGTTCCTGAAGATAATGTTACTGCAAGTGAGGTTGTACAACCTTCAAGGTAAATGGTCAATGTTGTTGAGTTGTGAGTAGAGGAATTGCCGACAATAGCAGGCACTCAGTGGACAATGTCCAGTTAATATTGGTAAATCACTGCATAGGCTGGTCTGACTAGTCACATTGCTTGGTCACATGTTCATCAAATGAAGAGAAAAGGGTATACCAACAAGGGGGTGATATATAATCATGAAGTGCATTATTGTTATTTTAATAATTACTAATCAGAAATACAACCAAGGCTCATTACAGCAGTTTTTGATATTCTGTGACTGACATTTCATTAGTGCTTTGTGCAAAAAAGTTTTAGTTTTTACTGCTGTGTATCAAGTCAAAGATAACCAAGGTACCTACCAGAGGGCAGCAAAAAAAACTAATTGCAGAGTTCATCTCGCAACTACCAGAGTATTGAATACTGCAGTAACACTACAATTTCCCCTTCTACTTACCCTTTCCCATCGAACGAATAAACCTATCTTACAATATACACTCACATTTAATCTTATTTAATGCTGTCTTTATCTGGTTCTAGTCCACCAGCAGTTGAACAGAAGAAGCATGTCAAACCATTTCTCAGATCTAAGTCTATGACCAATGAACAAGAAATGAAGATTCCTGGTAAAATTTTTAATAAACTTAGCTAAAGATTATAATACTATGAATACTCTACTTTTTGTATGTTTTGATGTTGGATAGGCCAGGTTAGGGACTATACAAATGTGTTTTGGATAATTTGTGTTCTGCAGTTGAATTGGGATGAAAAAGTGATAGCTTTTGGACATAGTGGAGTTTGGAAGAAAACTTAGTCCAGGGGCAGAAAAAGCAAGGGCAGATCTCGAAAATTTTTGAAATGGGACTCCAAACATTGAGAGAGGCTACCAAATGTGGAGAGGGCCAGAAGTCCAAACGCTGAGAGGGAGGTCCAGACATTGAGAGGGGGGTCTAAACATTGAGGAGATTTAAATGTTGAGAGAGAGGTCTAAGCATTGAGAGGAGGTTGAGAGGGATGCCCAAGCGTGAGAGGGGGCTCCAAAAATTGAGGGGGTTCAAATGTTAAGAGAAGGGTCCAAGCATTGACCCAAGACCCAAGACCAAGATCCAAGACCCTCCACCTGGATCTACCCTTGAAGAGTAACGCATGTTTTTTTGGTTGGTTTTGGCTGGCATGGGAATAAAATGAAATTTGAAGCTTGGCCAGCTGTGGCTGCTGTGGAAATCAAAGGATTGTAAATTTTAGATGCAAAATACATATCAAAAATTCCAATATTTTTCATTTTCCATTTCAGAGCGTGTGGTCATCCCAAATGAAGATTACATTGATATTCTTGTTTTCAATGTCTTCAGCACTGATAACATTAATGTATTGTTATATGGCGAAGAATACTCTGTATGTATATTAAATTTAACTCTATTTTGAATTGTAGAATAGGACACTTGCATTATAGCATCATTTACTACCACTGCCAGACTCCCTCGAATACTTTTTTTGTTGAGTTGTATGAGCACCAGTCTTCTTTCTTTTCTCATGAGGAAATAAAAATGTGCAAGTTACATAATCAATTTGAAAAAAGATTTCTCATTAGCATCCATTGTTAACAGTACCATAATGGCTGCCATGTTTTTGTCTTTTAACTCTCTTGGGAATGCTTGCAACCCATCGATTAGTGGTAGTGGTAGTAAAATGAAGCCATCATCTATTTAGCCACTCTTTAGGGTGTAGCCAACCTAATTAACTATGATACCTAATTAACCAGAGACTGACCAGCCACTATTTTTTAGTCCAGTCATGACTGATACTTAATTCTGTTATCTTGACCATTGTCCACAATAGCCCCTGTCAGTGTAATCCATTGCTTTCAGGGTTCACAGGTGGACTATAACAAAAATGTTTGCATGTACTCTATATCTTTGTCAGACAGTCCATTCTCCTGGCTGATCTGATGACAAAGGAGTTCAACAGATATTCATATATAAAAATATCTTATGCTAGTTCAAGAAATTTCAAGTTAGAGTCATTCTCAATGGCATGCATAAGATCTCTTGGTCACAACAAAGTAGGTTTTGGTGGACATCAATCAAGGCATTCCCATGACATTCCATAGGCGTGTGTCCTTGAAAGCTAAGTGTTTCCCGACAGTGTCATGCAAACCCTTTGATTGGCACCTATTTTGTTTTGATAAAAAAGTTGTATAATTTTGTGCTTGCTATTGAGAACACGGTCTGTAATCAGTCTTTTCTGTAGCTTCAAGAATGGGGCAAGTTACTTATTGATATATTTTTGAAATGCAGGATAAGTTGCTTGCTTTGGAAGTAAGCCTTATGTCTTACTTCTCTGAGTCCTGTGAAGGTTGGTTAGCCATCCCTTTTATTACTCTTGTTTATCCATCCTATCCATAGATCTGTCTGTCCATCAAAAAATTCAGTTTTCCATCCACCTATTCAACTATCTAATATTTAATATATCCAACTATCTATCCATCCAGTCTATCTCCTCTCCTCTAACCAGCCATTTTATCCAATCTATCCCAACCCATCCTATCTTACAATTCATCCCATTTGGCCATCCCATCCTATCTATTTATTGTATTCAATTTATCCCATGCCATCCATTTGTTCTTGCTCCCTCTAATCCATCACGCTCTAATTCATCCAGTCCTTTGTGGGAAGAAAAAAAGTCAATCTAAAACTCTCTATTGTGATTCAATTCTTACGTTCACAGAATCTCCATCATCACCAAAAGCAGGTGAGATATGGGCACTAAAGACCAATGAACTCCATTCAGAGGACCAGTGGTACAGAGTTAAAGTATTATCCATTAAAGATGACCAGGCACAGCTAGAGTTTGTTGATTATGGTGATACCAGGCAAGCAGTTGTTTCTGACTTAAAGGTCTTACCAGCAAGATTCCTGGATCTACCCTTCCAAGTAAGTTGAACTTATTATCAGTGTAAATACAACTTTCATTGACTAAGGTAGTGATCGTTCCTTCCCCTCCTCACAAAGTCTTTACGCTCCCATCTTTGCCTCTCTTATCCTAACCTCTCCTCTCCTCTTTTTTTTTGTGCTTTCTCTCTGAAACAAATACTGATTCCCTTTCATTCATCTTTTCTGTCATTTCTCTAATATTATCTTCCTACAGTACCTGAAGTCAACAATTCTTTCCAAATTTGGTTGTCAAGCAAAATAATCTTGGGATTTTTCAACTTAATTCCTTTTGTTTCAGGCAGTTACTTTATCTTTGAATAACATCCCAAAGACAAAGAAAAAAGAGGTGCTGGATAAACTCAAACAGCATGTACTTGAAAAACCATTAGTGGCAGAAGTTATACAAAGGTTTGATAGTGCTTTCAATTCTGTATAATGGCATCATTTTATTTTATTTCTTAATTAGTTTGTTTTCTGGGCTCAGCATCACATGTGAGTAAAGTGGTAGAGCTTGTAAAGTCGCTCCTTTGAGTCAAGGTCCTCTAGTTATTTCTTTCCTTTAAAAAACTTTCGAGCTAAATTTCAGTTCAATCTGTAAGTTAACCACATACTGTATTGACTTTGATCAGCCCAGAGGTTGTTTCAGGGTTCAATGATGTGAGTTGGCCCTGGCTGATCAACAAAAGGTTGTTTTTAAGAATGTCAATAAAATTTGATCCTTGTCCACAATAGCTCCTTTTAGTAAAATCCATTGCTTTCAGGGTTCACAGGTGGACTATAATAAAATGTTTACATGTACTCTATCTTTGTCAGACAGTCTGTTTTCCTGGCCGATCTGATGACAAAGGAATACAACAATATTTTTTTCTATTTTGCTATTCTCTCACTTCTATTCATTATATTTTGCCCTTTAAATTATATATTCATATTTTGTCTTTTAAATCCCTACTCTCTGCATCTCGCTTTTCCTTCCTTCCTCCCCTTAACTAAAATTGTATTTTGATTTTTCAAGTCTTTATTAACCTTAAGGACACATAAAATGAGATCTTTTATTATCATCCTTGGTATTACCATCCTTGATTGAATACCAGTTTGTGCTTTTGCAAGTCCTAATTACTATTTTATTTCTTTCTAGAACCCAAGACAAGCTATCAGTAGAATTGTTTGACACCTCAACAGAAACTGATATCAACATCAATGAGATAATGCGCTCACTTATTTTACCAGATGAGGACCTCACACCTGCTCTACCAAAGGTAAGTCCTTTCTTCCAGGGCTTTAAATAACAGCTGGACATTGGCCAATGTCTGGCCAGAACTGAAACTTGTCTAGTCAACTCTTTTTGACCAGTAACTTTAAGCTAGAAATGACCAAGCTTAAACTAATTTGTCAGATGATTATGACTTGTGACTGACCGGCCATTATTTTAGGCCTTGGATAAAAGACACTATGGGTGGGTGGGGTGGGGATGTGGTGCAATTATATTAAATTCAACAGTCCTAAATTGAGGTCTTAAATACATTTGGTATATTAAGGCTGGCCAACAAGTAAATGTGGCAGTATCTCACATATCGGACACTGGTGCTGTATATATACAAATACCTGGAGCAGGTCTGTCTCGTCTGGAGGAGCTAATGACTGACATTACAGAACACTACAACTCAAAGGTAACCTCAATTTAACCTATTAGAAATCATTGATATTTCAGTAAACGTCTATTCGAAAGCATACACATCCACCTTTTGGCCAAGACATATTTTAAATTACCGTTAATTCTTTTAATTTTAATATTATTGTTTGATTGGAATAGAGTACCAAAGCTGCAGAGTTCGTATCCCAGCCAACTGATGGTCTCATCTGCTGTGCTAAGTGTTCAGATGGTTCATGGTACAGGGCTCTCATACTGAAACAGCTTCCTGAAAGGATGGTGAAGGTGCAATGTGTGGATTACGGCAACACAGAGATCGTACTGAGAACTGCTCTGAGGGAACCTACCAAAGCTAATGAACATGTTAGCTCATTGCCATTCCAGGTATGAAGCGCAGACATACAGTAGATTAAAGACTTTCGAAATTTATCTATATCCTGCAACAACCTCTGACCTGATCTAAGTCAGTGCATGGCTATTTATTTATGCCTTTATTAAAAAGGGGGAAAATCGAATAAACTACATATGAGCTTTAGTAGGAACTAACTTCAGTTATTTTCCTTGGATTTTTAGGCAGTTGAATGCTATCTTGGATCAGATTTGGTGAGTACCCATGATTTGGTTAGTACCACACAGGTAGCCCAAACTACAATTACAATTAAATTTATTTGACAATTCAGCGAGTGCACTTCTAGTATCCAGGATCTAGCAAAATGTCTTATTTTAAAATGTTCATATGTACCTATAGTATTGTTCACTATGCCCAGACAACAATCTGTACCTGTAATCCATGTCTGGGTTTTTGCCTTACATCAATCAAATTTCCTGTTTTGAGTCAATTGTTATCTATTAATGCAGATATCTTGCACTCTGTTTATCATAATTATGAAATGGGTGTGAAATTGATTTGAAGGATAAGTGCATAGAACGTTGAATGCAGTAGCAGTGTGCGAAAGTGATAGAATGACTGGACACTAAATTAAGAGAATTCAAAATGTACTTCCTATAAAATTTCATTGGAAGTGTATGTGCTAGTACTGCTTTACTGACAGCTATGAAAATGGGTGTAAAATGTACTTCCTATAAATTTCATTGGAAGTGTACTGGTACTTCCTACCTACTGACAGTTACATATCTATTTAATGATAGAACTGGGATGCTGATAAAACAAAAGCAATCAACCAAATCCTATCTGATGAAGTGATACTTGAGGTATGTTCGCACCATAATATGTTATCTATATTTGAGTTGAGTCAATGTTATGAGCATATAATATTAAATGTGGTGTGGGTGAGTGAAACATGTCCTCAATTAGTGTGAAAGTGCTAAAACAAGTTTTTTTTAATGGTTTAATTAAAACATATCATCGCAAACAATGTGAATTACAAATGTGTATGCTATTATTGGTCTCAGGTAACTAAACAAGGAGCCATTCCCCAAGTCAAATTATTCTTGACTAGAGAAGATGGCCAACAAGTTAACATTCTTGATTACATTCTGGAGGATAACCAAGCTAAGTAAGAATGCAGTTGATATTTTGACAATTAGATAAGTAAAACTCTGAGTTATTCCAGTAGAGGGGTTTCATGGCAGCCATGTCGATACAAAAAAATCATAATGAGAAACAGTTTTCTTTCAGACATGAGTTGATTGTCCTGCAGAAACATCGTTCCTTGACTACAACATGGCTTCACTGAAATCCCTGGGTAGACCTTCTTTTATTAGACACCTTTTATTGTTAAATCACATGACACATGGTAATGAGCATTGTTTTTTATTTGCTTATTATGTTTGAGGAGATAAATATGTTCAGAAGAAACTTGTAATGGGAACCCTGTGTTGCGCATGCGCGCTTTTGTAGGTCGAGCCAACCATGAGAAAAATAAATTCATGTTTGTACGATCAAAATACTTGGAAGTTATTTTACATAAACTTTTCGTTACAACGTTGCCAGCTTTTCGTTTAATTGTGTGTTTTTTTCTTCTATTTGTTTCCAGTAGATATGATGGGTCGGTAGATGGATCAGTCGATGGTAGTTCACCAGGGAAACAAGAACAGACAGACAAAGAATCCTCTTCACAAGAAGATGACCAAGATGACTTGACCCCAAACCTCCCACCACCCATAACACTCTCACGACCATGGGTGGATGTAACGGTGCTCGAAGTTATTGACCCTGGACAATTTATGGTAATATTCACTTTATTCCTTTTCTTCCATCCTTCCTCTCCCTTTCCTTGCCATGTCTCCTTTCTTTTTCTTCTTTCCTCAGTTTTTCCTTCTCTTCCATTACCTTTCTATCTCAGCCTTCCTTTCCTTTTCCGTTTCTCGCCCCATCTCTTCCTTTCTTTCATTTGTCTTCCCCTTTCATCTGTCCTTTTTCCCACCAACCAGTCACAGCGTATAAGGATGGGGGATAGAAAGGAAAGCCGTCATCCACCTCCAACCTTGCTTGCTCACAAGGGCAGCACATTATGCAGAAAACATTTTAAAGACCAAATACTTTGTGTACAGTTTCAGCCGCTATCAATGCTGAGGGATCTTGAAAAATTGACAAGTGACATGACAGAGTATTATAAAGTAAGTGGACTTTGTTGTTTATATTTTTAGTTTTTTATTGAAGATAAGGTGCAGGGTTATTGTAATTTGACACAACAGCTGCGAAATGGAGATTGAAAAGGTACTCTTCAAGTGGTGTACCATAGGCAACCCAGTAACTAAAGGAACCATTAACATTTTCACAACTGATATAGCGATAATATATCAAGGAACACGTAATTCATTGCTAGGAAGGCATTTCTATACATGTTATTAATGGGCATAAGTACAGCCAATCGTGCATGTGGAAAACGCAATGGGAAGCCATTTTAGGTTTCCATTCTCGTGGTAATGGATGGAAGAGGTGCAGTTAGTTAATGGGAAGCCATTTCAGGGTTAATGGTATATATGGATGGATATGGACGGAAGAGGCGCAATTAGTTAATGTTAAGCCATTTTAGGGTTAATGGTATATATGGATGGAAGAGACGCAATTAGCTAATGGGAAGCCATTTTAGGGTTAATGGTATATATGGACGGAAGAGACGCAGTTAGTCAACGGCAAGCCATTTTAGGGTTAATGGTATACATGGATGGATATACAGATGTCAAATGGGAACCCATTTTAATGTCACGGCACCAATCTGTGGTAATAGCACATTCTGGATCGACAAGGCGCAAGTTATTTCACTGTCAATAAAGACCTTTAGTACTACGTTCTTGCTAGGTACCGCAAACCTCAAACTGCAGTTTGACGTCAGGCGTTTTCCGTCCGATAAACTTTCGACATTTAGCAAGGCGTCATAATGAAGTTGTTGCTGGAAGAGCCTGCATATTGAACTTCATGAATGCTGAGTGTTCTTCGTGTTTGCGGGGCTGTTTCTGGCCCTGATCCCTAGCGGTAAAATTTATGCTAAAGGTCTCAAATGTATCTGCGTCACAGTCTGCATACACTAAAAATTGACGATTCGCACAAAATGTCTTTGGGAAGAAATTCATTGACTCGTTGTGGCTTACACACTGAATGCTTAATACTTTTTTATACTCTTGCCCACAGAATAAAAGTGAGACCGTCAAGAGTCCCCGTATGGGTGACCTGTGCGCTGTCAGAGATAAAGACGGGAATTACTATCGAGCAGTTGTTAAGGCTGTGCTTTCCCCAAAACAGGTAAGTAGACCTGCAAAGGACCCTTGGTGAGGTATTCACACATAAGTAGAAGCAGAAAACTTCAATTTCACACAATTATTTCAAGGGTGAAAGGAATCAAGAATGGTGATAGCGATAGCGCACTCTCGCCTCTCACCTCTAGGGTCTCTGGTTCGGGATAATTCTGGACTTGGCATAACATGTGATAGAGGTTTTTTTTGCCGATGGTTTTCTCTGGTTTTTCTCCCTCCCCAATACCTATCTCGCTAAATTCCATGCAATTTGATTTGTGGGTTGGCCGTTCCCTGACTTTGATCATCCTCTAGTTGTTTCAGGTTTCGATATAATTTTAAAATTGTTTTTTCCCCTAGTGTCAATCGAACCCTGATATTCAGTCCAATAATCTGTTAAAATCATTGGAACGCATGCGAAATGCCTTAGACAATTGACCCCATAAACGTTTCCTTTTTTTCAGGTTTGCGTCCTGTTTATAGACTACGGTAATCTCGATATCCATACCTCTAGTGATTTTCGAGTTCTCTGTGATCAATTCAAACAATTACCATGCATCGCTGTCAAGGGATCCCTATCAGGTTAGTAGTGACTAAGTGCATGTGCGTGCCAGTCTCTCCAGTGTCATCACATCGTTTTATAAGCCATTCTCAAGTTGAGGTTTTTTTGGGGGGTATTGCAGTGCATTGTAAGGCTATTTTAAGGGACGTATTTCCAAGATGGCGTCTATTTTGTCCCCTAAAGCAGCCCACAATGAACTGCGATGCCAACTTGACCCAGTTTTCCCTTCATCTCAGATGGCTGCGTCGAGTCTTTGTGTCACGAGCTTCTTGTTCGAGAGACTGAGCCCTCCCCCCCCCCCCCCCGACTTTTCGCGTACGGTAATAATTCAGTGTCATTTCTTCTCATTTTCAATATTTTCTCCTACCACAGGAATCCAGCCCAGCGAAAGCTCTGGTGAATGGTCAGTGGAAGCAACAAAAAGACTTGAAGATTTAACACGATGGAAGATGCTTGTTGCTTCAATAGACGGGGACCAGTATACCTACAGCTACCGCGAGGAGCACAAGATTCATCTAACAATCTACGACACGTCAAGCGATAAAGATATTAATATTGCTGATGTCCTTATTCAAGAAGGATTGGCCAGACGTACAGAAAGCTGAGTAGGGCTGATAGGAGTATTAAAATTCTGTCAGTGTCGAATCCTAAGACATTAACGGGATGAAGTATCCAGTGAGGACTACAGATAGTAGTACATGATACGGATGAACAACATCCGTGGACCAATCACAGCGAGTGCATACATTTAGTTAAAATGTTTGGCACAGCACCGTCACGGTAACGGCACGGCCAAACAAAGTA
Source organism: Actinia equina (assembly GCA_011057435.1). Taxonomy (NCBI): domain Eukaryota; kingdom Metazoa; phylum Cnidaria; class Anthozoa; order Actiniaria; family Actiniidae; genus Actinia; species Actinia equina. The sequence goes on from WHPX01000729.1 coordinate 93,821, forward strand.
CTCGATTCTAAAGACCGGGCGCAATCTCAACGTGATAGATGACTTAATTTTAAATATATGGGAAATGCTGCGATAACTACAAGCAGTTTAGGTACCGATTGACATGATTGGGTAAGGAACAGTGAAACCTTTAAAAGAAAACGTTTTTATTGTTCATGTTGAGAGGTCAATAGACCTAACCCGAATTCGCTTGACTGGTCACGAAACAATGGTTTCAAGTCGAGGTTGATGAATCAAGTTCAGTCTCGACTTTAAATCATTGTATCGTGGTCAGTCAAGTGAATTCGGGTTAGGTCTTTTGTTTTATTATATTTTCGAAAATCATTATCCCCGCAAGTAAGGTCGAGTCACTTCGGGGCTTTAAACAATCCTTATTGGTCCAGTTTGCATTTGCGCATTTTGAACAAGAAAATAGAAAAATATAAGAAAATAAAATTTGCAGTCTTTTAGACAATTGGTCTTAAAATAACAAGGGAATATTATACAGAAGGATTAAATAGTTATAGATACGAATAAAAGCTTGTTAGTAATAAATGTATATGTATTTTTGATTTACATTTTGCATGTAATAGTTTATACTGCTCGTCTTTTTCAACTATTGTTGCGAAAACTGACAATTATGATTGATAAAGCTTCAGTATCAATTACATTTTTTAATGAGCATAAAGGACCTTCCCTTATCAGCCGTGACGTCACCCCTTTGCTTAATTTGGGATGGTGACAATCGAATGAAGATAGAGCAGTTTTCGTATGACTGAAAAGCCCACGTCACAAACACGGTAAGGTAAGGCATACGCCAGACCATTCAAATTGTCGAGAATTTACTCTGCATCCAATCGAAAGCCCGAAACACGGCACTACCCTGATGCGGTCACAGCAGTATTAGTGCCAGAACAATCACATTGCGAGAGAAAGCAATTAGCCAATTAAAACTCTAGAAAACTTCACGTTCACGGCAAGCACTCGTTTACCGCCCTGCGGCTTTCCACTGTCGTACGAAAACCGTTCTTAAATACCTAGCTTGTTTCTTTTTAACTGATATATATTTCACTGGCATGTTAGCACTATGAATATTGATATGATCAATTTATTCACGAACAGAACCGAACACTTGCCAAGCTGAGAAAATAGTTTCAATATAGCGGCCAATCAGCTTTGCTTTCACGATACTTGACTTTTTTTGTGCGAGTGCATGTACTATAGTAGGTTATAAAATTCGCTTTCGCCCCGGCTATAGGTTGGGCTGCACAATTATATTTTATTGACGGGTTAACAAAGGTCAGCTCGCCATACGTATATACTATAGTGTAATCGTGGTTGTATGAAAAGAAGTTCACAAATACTGCCAGAACTAAGTAGATGGGATGTGTTTCCTCTTACAATCCCTGTCGGTCTGAAAAGCTGAACAATACCGCCGAAGCAGTTTGCCAAAACATCACAGCACATCAGAGCGAAACTTCCAAAATGATCAACGAGTAAGTAGTACACCAACCTGTATTCAGCGACCACATGAAAAAATCCCCAGGTAGTCGCTAAAAACCGATATGCTCAACTTCAGTCCAAGTCGGTCATGCCCACTCACGCGCGACCAGAAAAAACATGCGTTTTTGCTTTATCAGTATGGAATAGACAGGCATCGAGCGCATTTAGAAATGGAAAATTAATTATGAAGTGAGACTGTATTTTGGCTTCAGTTAAGGTCACCCTTGCCCCCCTGGCGAGCGACCGGGAAAAAAAAGCTTTCGCTTCAGCGTATGAACAAAAAAGTTATCAGTCATAGATACAAAGGGAATAAAATGTGTAATGGTTACTTTCGTTTCAGCAGTTCAATACCTTTCGTTTCGTTTCGGCGTTGCGGGCTAGCACATCAAGCTAATTCCAAATCAAGGTGCGAGAAGCTTTTTTACTTTTTTCCTTCTATCGTTTCACCCCTAAAACTTCCCTAACAAACAAATAATTTACAACGAAACTTTCCTCCGATAACTTATTTAGTTCTTTTCCTTTTCGTATTAACGTTTTTTATTGAACTTTGTGACTGTTTTTGAAAATGCAAATTAAAAGAGAAAGCAATAATTACTCGTTGCAGCTTTTCAATCGATAATTGTTCGGGAAAGAAACGTCTGTCTTTCGAGTGTCATTCTGGGATCTGCAGTCGTGTGATGGAGTCAAAACAGAGCATGTTTAGATGTGTTCAATGCTACTGAAAAAAGTCTAAATATGCCATCAGAAGGCAGGATTTTAGTCATTTCTAGTTCGTGTCATGTATAGTTTACTTAAAGGTTATGCTTTAAGGTAAGAAAAGGGATAAAAATCATGGAAATGGGTTGTTTATATTCTTTGGTTGAGTGATGCTGGACGATCGCGTACTGGCGAGCACTGGCACAAAACTACGGCTACTCGACAACAATGATGAATGAATAAATTTTACGGATTCATAAACGGCTATAGAAGAGAAAAACTGCTAGAATACCACGTGGAAGTTCTCATTAGACTAATTTATTGTTAACTATGTAACTACACTAACTGTTAGACTAACTTATCTTTGTTTGTTTTCAAGAAAACCCACCGAGGATGACAGTAATGATGGAGTGAATAATGAAGACGGAAGCCGAGAGCTAATTCCTTCGCATCGTTCACAGCAAGAAAAAAGCTCACAAAGCTCAAGTTATGGCCGCTTTTTATCCTGGGGACTTGAGGGAGTTTCCTATTTAGGAGGACAAGTAAAACAAAGGGTTGAAAGAAGTCTTCTTTGGGTTTCTCCTGAGGCTGGTGAGTGTGGGGTGGACCCGCCAGATGTACTTTTGGTGGTCGTGGATGACATTACCCTAACTTTTGTTTACCCTTTTTTACCTGCAGCTCACATCACTTAAAAATATTTTTATCTCATCTTCCTAATAGCATAAATAGATGCATTAATTTATTTTCTCCCCTATCTTTGAAATTTTTTATACGCCTACGATTTGAAGTCGCACACTTACCAGTACAAATCAACTCTAACCTCAAAATTTTGCACTTTATTAGAAGCAAGATTTTAAATTTTCTGGCCCTAATTTTCTGCTATAAATTATGTATCACCTCACTAACGAGTAGCACTGGTAAGTCGTTATGATTTTCTATCCATTGAGAAGACCCGTACCATTCAAAATAGTCAACAACGTACACCATTGGACTGTTTTGCACAACACGGAACTCAATCAAGATGGCTGACATGCGATCCAAACTTTAGGATTCCTCTCATTCGTTGGTCTTTACAAGCCAAAGAAGGCGTTCTTTATTGATGGTAATCATCCATGAGCTCTACAGTTTAAGCAAAATTAATGATCTCGCACTAAAGGGGCGAAAGCTCCCGCTCTAATTGGTAAATACACTGCTCTTAGAAACCTGATTCCAGTCTGTCAAAACGCTGTTAATTACTCCATTCATTTTTCCTCTTAGATTTTCTCTTATTCCTTATTTACCTCACGATAAAAGGTGTTATTTAAGACAACCTTAAAGATAACCTATTAAACTACTTAAATGATGATTTTTTCCTTAATATTTTCTGCAGATTTCCAAGTTGAAGACAAAATCGCAATCAACATGAGGAGAATAAATCAAAAGCCAGAGGGGGCTGTTGAATATTCGGTAAGATCTATCCTTTATTTACTCCGAAAAACTCGAGATCTCTATTCTTTTAACTTTCTTTGTTTGGAATTGTTATAGATATTGTTTTTCTTTGTGTTATCATTATATATTCTTTGAAATATAATGACCATGTTTATTTCATGTATTGTATCATGTTAATTTAATAATATTCATAATTCGTTATTTATTACTTAGCATTACTAAAGAGAGATTGACATAAGCTTGAACTTTAATATATTAATTGTTCAAAGGATAAATTTCAATCTTGATTTATGAAGCATTAATTTCATATTCTGTTTCACATGACAACAAAATGCGTAGTCAAATAATCTTTAGTCATCATATTTTTTAATATCAAGCAGTTTTACCTGGACATTCCTATTAATTTACCTCACTTTTACAATTTTTTCTGTACTCACTGTAAGTACATGCAAAGGTGCTGTAATCTAAAGGCCTCTCAAGGGTCCCTCTCAACATTAAGCATTATGTGGAAGTGGCTTAGTTGATTTCTATCATCTTGAACCCTGGATATTTAAAATGCCTGTTTTTATTAACCTTTTTTCCTGGTCTTGAGGAAGTTCAAGATATTTGGACATTACCTTGAGGACAATAGATATAAATAAAATACCTGTTACTAAAATACCTGTTACTTAACCTCCTTGCCCCATGTGGCACATAATAATTCACAAAATAAGTGAAACATAGACATGCAAAAATACAGTACATGGTATTTCCTATTACGCTATTAGATGCTAAAAATATATAAATGAAAGAGGTATGGGGAAGTACGTATTTGCTGTTACGTTAAAAGATGCTTAACATTAGCAAAGAAAAGAGACATGTGGATATATGTATTTCCTATTACACTAATAGATGCTAAAAATATATAAATGAAAGAGATATGGGGAAGTACGTATTTGCTGTTACGTTAAAAGATGCTTAAAATTAGCAAAGAAAAGAGACATGCGGATATATGTATTTCCTATTACACTAATAGATGCTAAAAATATATAAATGAAAGAGATATGGGGAAGTACGTATTTGCTGTTACGTTAGAAGATGCTTAAAATTAGCAAAGAAAAGAGACATGCGGATATATGTATTTCCTATTACACTAATAGATGCTAAAAATATATAAATGAAAGAGATATGGGGATCGTACACATTTGCTGTTATGTTTAAAGATGCTAAAAATAAGGGAAGAAAAGAGACTTGCGGATATGAGGTTTTCCTATAATGCTAATAGATGCTAAAAATATTTAAATGAAAGAGATCTGGGGAAGTACATAATTGCTGTTATGTTTAAACATGCTAAAAATAAGGGAAGAAGAGAGACTTGCGGATATAAGGTCCTAAAATAATGTGTGTTTTTATTTGTTTTTTTTTCATAAAATATTCTAAAAAATTGTAAACAAGAAAGTCTTGCGGAAATACATAGCATTGCGCTTATGCTTTAAGCTGATGTTTCACTGGATTATTTGCAAGGACAATTTTTACGCTGTTGCACGAAAAATTGATGCCGTGTAACATGCAATGTACAACGATTTTCAGATTTGGCAACAAGTTGCAGCAGGTTTTTGATTTAGCTTTAAAAACGTGCAATGCAAAATTGTAAATTTTTTTAAAGTTGATTCGTATGACAGCTTCCTTGACGATTTTTGCGCAAAGCATACCCAAAATGCATCCCAATACTCTCATAGAAGCAAGGCAATGTCAACAAACAAGATGGCAGCTTTGAAATTGCTAACAATCGTATTGCCTAACATGTTGATTTTCGAACAAACATTGTAACATATTAAACATCAATGTGTCATATTGCAAAGAATCGCCGTTGCAGAACATCCCATGTAACATCAGTTTTAATTTATGGTAAAACAATGAATGATGAAAATATGTAAATGAGAGAGGTTTGGGAAAATATGTTTGCTGTAAGGGTCAATGAAAGGTCAATGAAAATATGTACTATTTGCTGTAATGCTGAATGTAGTTCAGTGAATGTGGTAAAGCAAACAATAGTAGCAGCATTAGCTTATGTATATTAGATCAATGTCTATGATATGGCTCATAAAGCATAACATCAAAGCAAGAAAGGCATATACTATATATAGGCATGTGTAGGAAACAATTCAAATGTTATTGTTGAGAGAGTTTTGTACCCCAGGAGCTTCATTATGACCTATTTCACATCATTTAGAAATGATTGAATGATGACAGTTTTGTTGGTGTGATTAGACTCAGTTTTTAGTTATTAAATGATATTATTTATTAATATGCATGTATGAGACAGACATTTAATTTTACATTTATACCCAGATGAAATTATTGGCCAAATTACAAAATTTGTCAAATTGCTGATATTGTATGCCATATTACGATTAATATCAATCAATATTACCAATTACTATTTTTAATAAAATAAAAATAGTGGTATTGAAGCAACCATAAATGAAGATAAAATGATTTATATTACAAGTTTATGGTCGATATTCATGAAATAAAGCCATGAATAACAACCATATCAATATAAACCATATCATATCTTGCTCACAGACTCGTTCATTAGTGATATTGATATGGAAACTCATGAATAAGAACGATATCAAGCTCTGAATCATATGACCTCTCTATATTAGTCATCTCTAATAATAATATAAATTATAATAATCCGTATAACATATAATTGCACATAACCCCTGATACAATACTTTCAGTATTTATTCTACATAAAGTGAATAATTGAATGGTGAAAATGTTGCGCCTATAAGTTATGAAGGGTTATACCTCCATCATTACTGAATATGCTAAACACTAGCCATTATGAGTAGTCAAATTAAACATTGCGGAAATCTTGAGTATAATGATGATGTTTTTTTTCAAAACTGTTCGTGTGAACCAGTCAAAATTTGTCTATTTAATGAAGCCTGGGGTGATGTCACAGTCATACAAATTTTGTAAACATATTGGAAGTATAAACCTTCAAGTAAAGTATTATATCAGGGGTTAGGTGCACTTTAAGTAAACAGGTGAGCTGAGTATTGCTGCAATATAAAATAGAAATATTTATTTCTATTTAATTAATTTGTTGACCTAAATTGATATTGTAGTACAATACCTGCTGCAGTTTAGCTTTTAGAATATTCTTTAGTAACTTATTTGTTGTGGTGCAATCTTTTCCATTACAGACACTCTCTTGAGAATAAGATTCTTTGTTTCAGTTGTATCAAAATTCATGTGTCTCTTTTGTGCTCAACTGTTAAACAAAGAAATTATACTCTTGGGAATGAATGTTTTTTGTTTCCAATTCTATTTATCTCTGCAAACAGCACAAATCAACAAACAAGACTTAGTGTCTGCGTGCACGCATTATATACACCTGTAGGTGATTATAGCAGCATAAAATGTAAATTGTGACCAATGAGTGCACCAGATTTATTATATTCACTTGTGTAAAAATACAATATATTTTATTGTGTAGTTCCAAAAATCATCCATACCCACCCCACCAGGAATTTGAAATTTCCAAAGAGTAGGGGGAGTCGGAGAAAGAAAAAAAGTTACAGAGTTTGTATGGAAGAAAATTGGAATTTCTGGGGGATAGGGGGGTGTCTTTAAAAAATTCCTTCGTGAGGGGGGTATGGATAATTTTTGGATCTACACATTGTAACTTTCAAACTCTCTCACATTCGTAAATTAATTATATAAATCTCGAAGAACAAAGTCAAAATAATGGTTTATAGGGTAGATGATTCTTATGAAGTTATTTCATTTCATTTGTTTTCTTTACATTTTCATCTTCATCTATAGTAACTTTGGTAACGAAAATTAATTCTTTAGTTAAAAGGTTGTTGCCAGGCAACAAATTCAAAAAGTCAAAGTTCCATTTATATTACCTTACTTACTGTATGTTGATTCAGAAGAAGCTATTTTGCGTCCAAGTCTATTCCACATCATTTTCTTCCTTGTTGACAAAATCTTTCAAAAGATTCAAACTCAAGTTCCAAGAAAACTGTAGGTTTTATATTTGATGATAAAGATTTCACATTTGATAATAATCAAAATATATTCTAAATATAAGTTATAGAAATTCAAATTTATTTTTCATTTGCTATATTCAGTGTATTTGTATTTCTAAAACAAATACATGTAGTCCTCACATTTTCATTCACCACATTAAATTTTATATCCCAAATCATTTTTTTAAAACTCTAACCCAAGTTTTAGACTCAAATTATGTATTTTATAGGTGCAAACATGTTAAGTTGTAAATTTAATAAAAAAATTTGACCCTTTTCTTGTAGTCATATGAGCCGATATCAAAGGAAATTACATGTATTTTAAAAAGTTGAAAAAAGACATGTCACAAACTACAGTACTACCATAAATCCTAAAACCATTAAATGGTTAGAATTCCATAGAATAGTTTTTTAATGGAAATATAAGAAAACAATGAATAATTTTTAACTTTTTCCTGTAATATTTCTCCACCAAAGCAAACAGACTTGAATTTGTGCATATTTTCATTTATTTATCTGTAGTTCTGGACAACAGTAATACTTAAGGGATCCTCTGATATACATTCTAACCCAAAATATGTATTTTATTTAAAAATCTATGAAACATATTTTTATGATTACATTTGAATGTTGCAGTTCAAACATTGTCTTTATAACTTTTGCACACCCTTCTTTAAAAGAGGCTAATTTATGATTATTATATTTTCTCATTTTATCCCATACAGAAACTGTGTTTAATGCTGCAGTATTTCATTTAAGATTTGAATTTAAGTTTAGATTTAGATTTCCACTTCAAATCTGATATAAATTCCAGACAGTCAGACAGTCATAAAAAGTCAGACAGTTAATATTTTGTATGAATAACAATTGATTTAGTTTTAGTCATTTAATATGAGGTTACATGCAGATCTTGCATTTGTAAAATTTTGACTTATTATATATAGATTGTATAGTTCCAAAAATTATCCATACCCCCCTCACGGAGGAATTTTTTTAAAAACCCCTCTACTTCCTGGAAATTCTGATTTTCTTCCATGCAAACACTGTAATGTTTGTTTTCCTTTAACCCCCCCACTCTTCAGAAATCCCAAATTCCTCTGTCGGGTGGGTATGGATAATTTCTGTTGCTACACATTATGAGAAATTTATATAATCCTAACAGAGATCAACTGTTTTTTTTGTACTTAAATTATTTGTATACTGTTTTGACTATGATATTTGATGAATTTCAAAAGCAGAAAGGTTTTGAAAACATTTCTATTTCATTAATTATCTATTAATTAGGATTAATTTATTTTATTATGCAATTGTTGTGTTGTTAAAACTATGTGATGTACCAGTGCTTGCTTGACTTTAGGCTCTAGTTTTTCGATTAGAAAAAATTTACCTGATCTGGGGCTAGTAAAACTTGAGAATCACTATCCATGTTTGCTTTGCAAATTTTCTTCCTTATTTAAATGTGCATCCCCTCTTGAGAATAGTAAGACAATTGGTGCTAATTAACTGAACAAAAGAAAGTGTGCAAGGGAGTCTGGTATTGTAGAAGTCAATGATGCCATCATGCAATTAGATAAGTAAAATATAATTAAATAAGTAACAAAATATCTTGTTTTTGCCCTGTGTTTTTCAGGTTGGTAGCAGTGATACACTGGCCAAGATAGCATTAAGGTTTGACACTACGCCATCAGAACTAACCAGAATGAACAAATTACCTTCCCGTATGCTCTATCCTGGACAGGTATGCAACAACTGTTTTTATCCATACCCATATTAACATTGATCATCTATTAATTTTATTATTATATTTTTTGCTGTTAATTTTAGTTACTGTATAATTTATTTAGGAAAGTTATAATATAATATATTGCTTTTGTTGTAAGTTCAAAACTGAATGATCAGAGGCGGATTTAGGGGAGGGCCGAAGGTCCCCCCCTTTGCTGAATAAAAAGGGACAAAAAGCGGAGAGCAAAAAGAAAGTATAGAAAAAAATCCTAGTCAAATTATAAAATCCCTGAAAATGCTGCAAAACACTCAGGATCTCAATTTCAAAATTTTACCGGGGGAGCATGCCTCGGACCCCCCAAGTTGCTCCTGCCTCTGGCAGTCGATGAATACATGACTGAAGGGCCCCCCTTTCTGAAATACCTGGATCCATTCCTGATGATAGTCAAGAGTACTTTGTAGTAAGGTATATGCACGTTTTGACCAAAGCAATTGTCTGTAAAAATATAGCTCAGTGTCTGAGGCATCCATACATCTATTAGCTTTGACTTCAGTATGGAAGTAAGTGAGCAAGTAGAAAAAAGACATGTTAACCAGAAAAAATTAAAAAAAACCCCTCCCCCACCTACCCAGGCACTGGCCCTCATAACAAATGAATAAAAATTGGCCCCAAGTTTGAATTGGTTAAAAATGGCCTACACCTAATTGCAAGAATGTTGTCATAAGAAAATAGAACATTAGTGATTTAGTGTGATAGGAATTATATTAAAAAACAAAAGAAAATCACTTAATCTGAACTTTTTCTTTTGTCTATTAGTTTATTCCTTTCTCACTCAATTACTAAATGTTCTATTATCGTATGACAATGTTCTTGCAAGTAGGCGTATATGCCATGCCTTCATAAAGTATATCATAATAAATAACCATTAAATGAATATAAATATTTTGATAGAAGCCTATTGTTCTACAGCTTCTTTCAGGTTCTACATGTGGTTCTTATGAATAATTAATAACAAAATAAAAAAATGCCAGTTATAGACCCTTAATCAGTAAAGATGGCACATATATCAACACTACTTTTGCTAACTATTCTAAAATACTCACAAATATGGCAGTAAGCTAAGCTTTTTCACTACAAACAAGATGTTTTTGGACTGTTTATGGGTTGCTGAATGGCCATTTAAGGCTTGCATTAAGGTATCACATGATCAGTGGTGAAGATTCTATGGCAGTTGTAATATATATTTTTTGAAATTGTTATGATAAGATCTATAGTCATGGGATATTTAGTTTAGCTTTTTTTAGTAAGAAGATGATGGCCTTTGAAGATTTAGATCTTTGATATGATTTTTTGTGTGGTACAGTGGAACATACAGTGGAACATTATAATTTTATAGTTCAGGAGTGATTGGGCTTCCATCTAATTGTACCACAGATTACTGGGCAGCATTTCCCCCTTCAGAATAGGAAATATTTCTTTTGGGCTTGCATCATGGTTCACAGCTCTTTAAGGATACATTTTGCTCACCAACGATAATTTATTTCTATATTCCATTAAATTGTTAATCTTTATATTACAATACTTTTGACATTTTGACCATTCTTTAAATTTTGACATTTGATTATTATTATTATATAATATTATTATTATTACAGTTTAAACCTAAATCACTTTGAAAAACGTTTTTACTTCTCTCTAATATGAGTATACTGCTGCTGCTGGAATGGCACTTTCTATTACTTTTTTGTGACTTTATATCAAGCATTATAATATAATTTGTTAAGCTTTCCTTTCCATTTTTAGGTATTGTATGTGCCTGAAAAGAAACCTGCAGAAGAGTCTAGTGTGGAAAATAATCATGCTCATCCAAAGGAAACTAAGAAACCACTGGTAGAATACTATCTTTATTTTAAAGGGGGACTAGCACGAAAATCATTCAAATTTTAATTCAGCCGAAACTTTGCCCTGGAATAACTCTGACTGTGTCTAATATTCACTGGTTAAAGTTTTTTCCAGATATTTGGATGGGAAGTGTTATATTATTTTTTACAGGAGTCTGTGACGTCATACACTCAACACTCTTACTGATCGCTCCATACATTTCTTTGTAAATAACTTCATGTTTTACTTTATTTCTATTAAGCCCAAAGGTCTGCTTAGGGACTTAATGTAATAACTTGTGGTGAGAATAATTTTATGGTATCTTTTCTTCGATACTGGGTATTAAATTAGAAGATATTTTGATTACAAAATACAAAGAAATGTATGGAACAATGTTTAGTGTTGAGTGTTTGACGTCACAGACTCCTATAAAAAATTGTTAATATATTAATACTTCCCATCCGAATATCAGGAAAAAACTTTAACCAGTGAATATTAGACCTGTAAGGGTTATTCCATTAAAGTTTCAGCTGGATTAAAATTTGAATGATTTTCGTGCTAGTCCCCCATTAAAATTAATTTAGTTTTAAAGTGATTGAAGGTGGGGATTTTAGCCCATCAGACTATCAGTGCTCCTCATCATAGGACAGATCAGAAAATAGTAGGATTGACTAGTAGGATAGAAAATAGTAAAATAGTAGAATTGAAAAGAGGATTGAACCTTAGATCCTGTATCTCTGAAAACCATGCACTAGCCACTTAAGCTACACCTACTCCCCTATCATATGTCTGCTCAGTCTGTTAGTGTATGGCTTTCAAAGCTAGAGCTACAGTAACTGTACATGGTCTAATTCTCAGGAACCATCATATCCATGTCTGTTTTCACTTCTATCTAATCCTTGTACTGTAGCTAGCTTCAGCTTTGAAAAAACTCTTTAAACAGAGTACTGATGGAGAGAGGGGAGTAAATTGTGCACCATCATCTTCCAGCCACATAACTGATGGAATTAACCACATTGAATATGGTTTTGTTTAAATAACTTTTTCCTTTAAAAAAGTGTTTTAGTTGATTTCCAGTAAACATCAGTGATCCAGAGTTTATTTCTGACTTTGTTTTATAAATTTCTTTCCTAGATGTGTTTAATAAGCAAAAATGTAGTTCTGAATATAGGAAATGTCCAGGAAATGCAAAAGATTAAACTTTAAATTTGAATGAGAGAGAGAGAGAGAGAGAGAGAAAAAGAAGAAAACCTCAGGTAATTTCCCTTTTACTAGACCATTGACCACCCAAAAACTGGATTTAACTATATATTTCTTTCTTCTAATATTAGACATTAGTAAATGATGAGGCTTTTAATCTATAGATAAGAGATCATCACTCTTCTACCCAAGGACACCATGAACAAATCAAACTTACCAAGAAGGTATCATTACTAAGTGACGATGAAGAAGAGATAACAGAGTCATTCCTGAAGATAAAGGCCAAATATATTACTGATGGACAGGTTTGTCTTATCTTTTATATATTTTATTGATAAAAGAGTTCCATTCAAAACCCCTTGGCGATTAACAGGGCTGTTTACAGCCATAGTTAATGGAGTGGAATGGTTAGGAAACCTATTGTCCTAGGTTTTTGTTCGAGTTTAGCCATTGTTATGTGGCGTTGATCGTGCACAGAAAGCTAGGAAAAGTTGCTCCGTTTTTTCACAGTATTAGGGAAATTTATAGAATTTTTTTCCCTTAAAAAATTGTTCTAAAATATGTACTAACTGTTATCATATGACCCATACAGCCCTGCTCTCGCGCTCTAATAAAACCATTGGAAAAAGTCACGTGATGGGGGCCGGACGGGTTGACGTAAGCGGGCCGGAAAAACCCGTCCAGCCCTGCTCGAATCCGCACATTTTCTTTCTTTAATTATTATTTTAATTTTCGTGAGGGTCATATGATAAAATGCTTATTAACTGAGTTAGATTGGGCCTGTACAGGAAAATATTTGGCTCTCAGTCATATGTACGGACCTCGCTGCGCTCGGTCCGTACGGCATCACCTCGAGCCAAATATTTCCCCGTATGGCCCTCCCACTCAGTCAATAAGTACATATTATTTGTTAATTAATCCTATATGATTAATATTAATTGTTTACCGAAAAGGAAATTGCCCTTTTCAATGCTTTATTATTTAACTTAACTGTATTTGTGCAGAAATATTCATCCGCATATTAGTTTGTGGTCATCGAATGAACGTTTTCACTTTCAAAATGTTCATACATGAAAATAATAAGGGAATGAGAATATTTAGCCATACTTGCTTTAGTTCACTGTGCACAGTCAGTATCATGTGATGGTACAGTTCAACCTCGAACACAAAACAATAGCTTTGTTCTATGGAGTTTCTAAACCATTGCACTCCATTAACTATTTTACAATAACTTACAAATTTTGCGTGCACTGATTGGTTATTTTTTAACATCAATAAGAGGACAGACAGATAAAGCTGACGTCAAACAGCGTGCACACTCTTTCCGTTGGTTGTTTTGATCGCTAAAAATGAGAGGTTTTTATAGTTTTTGTTATTTATTTGTTAATGTTACAGCTAAAGTTTAATGATTTTATCCACAGGGTGTGGTAAATGGAGTAATGCTAGTCACTCCTCAGTCTGTTATCTTCAATCCTAATGTCTCAGAACCCTTGGTAATGGACAGAGGTAGAGATAGATATAGTATCAAGACACCAATGTCTGCTGTTTCCAGCGCTGCTCTTTTCAAAGACATTGCAGCCATGGCTATGCATGATCCTTTAAAAGCAGGAAGGTACATGTAACTAATTCCTTGCAAATTCTTGACTGTCTGTTCAGACTTTATTAGTTTATATGAATGCATGTGATATCCATTCCTCCCCCGGCCCCCCTTATCCTGCACTTTGCACTGCCCAATAATACAGTTATCATCAATTTTTTTGAAAGGGGTTGAAAGGGGTACCCCGAAAAACATAAATGCTATTAGGGTTGGGGTCTGGAAAATGTTTTGCATCAAAAACGTTTTCTCCTACCTAAGCCCCCCCCCCCCCCTCCCCCTGACTCCAATAATGACTGATCCATAAAGGTCACTAAGTTGTTGTTTCTATGAGGCTAACCATCTGTCCACTTCCCCGACCACCAACCCAAAACCTTTCCAAATCTCCTTGCATCTGAAATCATAATGATTTCTATATTTAAATTGTTAAATTAATTACCACCCAGGTTTTATCTTGATGATGCAACAAGAGAGTCAGTCTCTCACCAGAACAGCTCAGAAGTGGACCTGGCCAACACAAGCAGTCCACTTAACAAACCTACAAAGTCACATAGTAATCACGTATCATCCAATAATGGGGATAAGAATAAACTTAATAATAGCAAGACAACACATGGGTTAAATGAGCCTTTGCCACCTTCAATACTAGATAGAGGAGGATTAATTACTGCAACAGGAGATAATCAACATGATGTAGATAAAGGTGAAAATAAGACACTGGGAGATATACCAGAGGAAATAAAACAAATTGTACAAGAACTACTAAATGATTTGATATCAGATGTTGTGAATGGAGTTATAAATGAACAAAAAACTGAAGTTGGTGAAGTTTTTGCAAGCTCCAAACATGAGCATTCTATTCTAGACAGTACATCTCACGTTGACAAAGACTGTAACTCACTGTCCCCTGTATCAGAAGATTCAGGGATTTGTTCCCCCAAAAACAAATGGAATCAGTACCAGGGGACTAAATCTGGCAGGGATCAAGATGATCCATGTAAAAAAGGACTTGATGGTAATGGGTCCAATGAGGGCTTAGCTGCGCATTTGAATAAAGGACACTTGGAGAATTGTGATCATGACACAAGTCATGATAGTGTGATAGATAGTTTAAGTACTGCATCATTGGTGTCTGATGATAACAAGCGCTCGTCATCTTTTCTGTCAAGTTTGAGTGGTGAAGTGAAGTACTGGTTGGGTGTTGGTCACAGGAATCAAGGTACAGTTAGTAATACATCATCTGGAACATATTTCATATTTACTTCAAAAATCACAATCGCAATGTTGTGATCATGTCAGAACTACAAAAATGGCCTGTCTTGAAACGATTTCCAGTGAAAATTGGCACTTCTCTGGCCAAGTGTTTCTTAAGTTGGTCCATTCTTGCTGACTGGTCACATGTTGATCAGTCTGATCAGTATAAATTTGATGGACAGAAACCATAATTGTTTCAAGATGTTTGATGCAATTTTTCCCTAACCATACACTCTCTTTCTCTGCTAGTTCATTTTTTTTCCCATCACATCTTTCTTTGACAGTCTTTCTGTCTACTTGCTTTCTTGCTTGTTGCTTTGCTTGCTTCTTCCCTCCCTCCCTCCCTCCCTCCCTCCCTCCCTCCCTTCCTTCCTTCCTTCCTTCCTTCCTTCCTTCCTTCCTTCCTTCCTTCCTTCCTTCCTTCCTTCCTTCCTTTTATTCCTCTTATTCCTCTTTTTGATGACTAGCCTGCTGACTTCTTTCTTTTTTTCTCAGTCAACCTTAGTGCAGTTCTTTTTATTTACTTTTGATATCTCTCTCATTTGGAGTAACCATGCTAACTCTAAAACTTTCATTAAAGTTGAAGATGACCATGCATATGAAGAAGAGATAATTCCCCGTCCTGCTGCATCTGCAGCTGCAGATGACCAGCTACTCTACTTGTGTATCAGGATCAGTAAAAAACACTGGTGTATGTGCCTAGCAGCAGGTGGACATAACCCTCAAGAAGGGGAATTCTTGATGGACAGGGACAGAAGAAGAAGAGAATACTGGTTTGCTATTCCTGCTGACAGGTATTTAAAATTATGGTTTTTTACTGTTATTACCTGAAGCATTGTTTTCCATTTAATACTTATATATGACTATGCATACTTACCATTTTCTATTAATATATATTTATTTCAAAAAAGGTTGAACACTGCATACTGAATAGTGCATTCCAATACCAAAGGCTCATTAATTTGAAATAAAAAGTAACTGTACAGCAATTGCCCTATTTCACTATGACATCACTGCTTGTTTACGTAGGGGATAGAATCACCAAATCCAATGGAAAATTCTAATAAAATTTGCTCCTAGTGAGACTATTTAAAATGACCTGGTTTTCAGATATCATATGTGTTTATATGTACTAAAATATATTCTGTGCGTTTGCTGGCTATTCTACTTCTCTTCGTGGATTGATACAGGTTTTAGAACAATTTCCAGTGAATTTGCGTTGATTTGACACCCTCCGATGACCATGATCCTTTGCGTTTAAACAATAGATTGTTTTGGTGTGACGTCACAGTGAAACAGGGCAATTAACTCTCTGCATGTAGTTAGTATATTGTTTCAGATGGAGTACACTAAGTATAGAATCAATAATTACTATTATTGTCACTAATAATGTCACTACTACCCACAATGCACTTTGGTCTTGAAATGCACTATTTAGTAATAATGCAGTACTATTCAGTATTTACCCTTTTTCGAAATAGCTGTATATCCAAATATTTTACAATAATATTACTGTCATTATCAGAGTGCATTATTTCCACAAATACCTGCAATTGTATATTTGTCCTTTTTCCAGGGTTGATCATGTGTATGGCTTCTTCAAGCAGTATTGTCCAAACATAAATAGAACACTTAGTCTGAGTGAGGAAGAACCTGAAGAAGGTGAAGAACCTGTTGAGGATGAGGAAGAAGAGGTAATCACTATAATATTTTACAACCACATCTCCCTATAAAGTGTTTTCCGTGAAGTTCTACATTCACTTTGTACATTATACAACAAACAGCTCTCAACTCACATTTTCATGGTGAAAGGAAAACCAGAAAAGGGAGAGAATACCACATCAAACAAACTCATGATCAACTCACATATCCAGTTTCAAGGAACCCACTACATACACAGGCATTAACTACAATGATGAGAGATAGTGGTGTAGTGGCCAATGCTGTGAACCTATAGTAGAGCAGATTTCCTACGACTGTGAAAAGCTCGGAGCTGTGTGCGTGCATTGCCTGCGACCGTGATATTTTCTAGCATTTTGAATGGCTGATTTGAATGGTCTGGCATTTCCGTGACTTTGGTGTGATTTTGTGCAGGCAGTTTTCGGGCCGTTTTTCGGGCATTTGACTGGATGAGGGTTAAATTCTCACACAATGTGATTGGTTTGGCATATGCCTTGCTGTGTCACCACTGCACTTGTGCCATGAGCTTTTAAAACAGCCATATGAAAACTGTTCATATGAAAACTATTAGTAATATTACTTACGAAAGTCAGTTAATAGTTTCAAATTTAAATCATAATTTAATGATTGATATCAACATTGCCAGATATGCCGAGTTCATGTTATCAGTTTTTCAGCATGATTCATACTTCTGGTTAATAAAAATAAATTTAAACATAATAGTTTTTAATAAGATAACTAAATACAGTAAATAAATTAATCATATATAATAATAGTAATAAATTTTGCATTCAGTATGTGCAATGAAATAGAGAGGATAAGAGAAAAATATATCAAATGCCCTTGGTGGGAATCGAACCCACATTTTGGGTATTCTAGTCCGATAAGTTAACCATTACTCTACAAGGACCACCCTGAAAATGAAATTTAGGGTACTCGTGAGGATACCAGCATGATCTTAATTGTATATTATACAAGATTAAGAAAAAGAAAACAAATTCTATCTTTAAAAAATTGCCAATCATAGGTAAAGTTATACCAGTTTTTCCCCCATATTATTTCAACCTGTTTTTCACTAAGAAGTTTATGTAAATAATAATTAATAATTTTTTCAAGTTTCTGAGTAACTGCTAAACAAATTAAGCACAGCTGACGCAAATAACCTGACAAAGCTTGGTATGATACTTTAAATACACCTCTTTGCTCTAGTATTTCACCATTACACACCATGCCATTTTTTAATTATTATTGATAAATAAATAAATTTCTGTAATGATAATGTAATACATTAATTTTAAAGTTCAACTTGAGAAATAATATAGGACAAAGCCAAATGAATATTGTAATATTATTTAGAGAATATTTGTATTTTAATCCTGTCACCTATAAACTGTAAAACATGACTAATATGCTATAGTTAGTTTACTGAAAACGCTAATAATTACTAGACTAAACTAATTTAGCCCTGTACTATAATTATATACTCTTTGAAAGGCATTAAACATATCTTATTCAATTTATTTGCATATAAATTCTCTTTCTCAAGAGTTAGAGCATAGTTAGCTTTTAAATATTTAAGACAATATTTGTAACATAAATATTAAATTTAATATTGATAACTGAAATAATGCTAAAAGGTCTGACTATTAAAGCACTCTTCGGGATTTTGAATGAGCCAATAACAGAACTAACAATAATATCAACAACTTTTTCTTCCTCACATTTCTGAAGTTCCTGACAAGTCTATATTATGTACTCATTTGAATATCTGTCAAAATTCTGCAACCTGATTGGTTGACCTAGGCCTGCTTAAGGTCAACAATGCAGCTGGTTGGAATTGCATAATGACAGTGCTTTCGATTATTTTAGATTGCTTACATTTCTTTAATAGGCTGTTCTGTTTGTGGATGGCTTTTTTTCCTGTACCCCTCCTAAAGCAAAGGTAGGCATCGCATGCATGCACATGTTACATTGATTGTCAGAGCATTCAGTGCCTAGCCTTGTGCAATATATAAATCAATCGATTTCTTTACTTAATACCTAGAAGTGTATTTTTTATGTATATTATTTAATTCACTATACTCAATTAATGGTTTGTTATCATCCAATTAGCAGCAATGAAAGTATCATATTTTCAAATTTCAAACTCATTCCCTCGAGCACGTTTTGTTACTTTGTTTATGTTTCATGAAATGCAACGAAATGAAATGAAATGTGGTTTACGATGGGTAAACTCTTTTGAGATTAGATGTACAGAACCTCTTTCTCCAGATAGAAATTGAAATATTTCTCCTGGAAAAATAATTTACCACCAGTGCATGCATGCTTCAAACCAATTGAGCATTATTGAGGAGTCTGTAGCCATTCGCATGTCATTTGTTATATGTATATATACTATTCTTGGCATAATATATTAGTTACATAAAAAATTGATGTCAGTAGGCTGTGTTGTACATGTACAGTGCATGCTTGCTTGTCTTCTTTGTATTCAACTTTGAGTTAAATTTGTTGATAAATAAAGACCCGTAATTTAAAGTAATGTGTTGTCTGGAAGGAATGCCTATGTAAAAGTGTCTTAATGATAAGTCAGATCATAAAGATGTAAATAAACTAACTACTCTTCCTTATATACTTTTTGTGTTTGTAGAAGGATGAGGTGCGTTGGGTTTTATTAAATTCCAGCTTTTCTTCACCCTTTACATGTAAAATAACAGAAGAAATTCAATGATAATAACAATAATCGTAAATACAAGTATTATCAGTATTCTCTTCAAAGATAAATAATTAATTCTCACCGAAATTCTTCTTCATTGATATTTTTATTAATATTATTTATATTTATATTTGTTTAATGTAATAATATTTAATCATTTTAGTGTTAAAAAATAACTATTTATCGTTATGTTAGTAAGTAATATCACCTGGATGATATAGATTACTTGAAAATTAAGCTCCAAACTAATAGGGTATAATACTAAGAATAGCGTTTTAATAAGCCTACCAAGAGTAATGGTGCCTCTAACTGAGATATATCTGCATAATACAGTATATTATATTTACTACACAAGATTGGCTAATGCACCAAGACTGACTTCACTACAGTTATTTACAACACACAACAGTGTTCAACTCACAGTTGATTATAAAGAGAAAAAATGTAGAAACACCTTTATGGCACAGGAGAGCAAAACACATCAGACTGAAAAAACTCAACTCACATTTCATTTCAGTTTACATCAAACCCACAAACCCAGGCATTGCATCACGGTATATTGTATAAAAGCTTGGCAGTTAGGTAGAAGTGTTATTTTTTTAATATTTTAAGTTGGAGGGTCAGGGGGTTTAGGAAGCTAAAATGAAAATTAGGTCAGGGTTTTCATTACGTTTTGCAGTTAGAGAAGATCATGAATTAGCTGGAAAGTCATAGCAGGGTTTTTATTAAGTTTTAGGGGCGGCGGAAGCTGACAAATTTTTGGGGGGAACTCCAATATTTCACAGGTCAAGATCGTGCGATTTTCTGTTTATAGTTCACTCAACAAAATTTCAGTAAAAACTGCAAAGCGACGCCGTTAATCTTTGTCTATTTGGCGGCCGATTTTCAGTCCATCGCGCAACTGAAATGCATAAAAAAGATTAGCTCTGCGGCTTTAAAATTTTATCTATATGTTTTTAAGTACAAAATGATAGAAAATAATTGTTTTGACATTGTTTTGACCGTGTTGCCATAGCGACTTAATATGTACAATTAACGCTATAATTGTATTTCTCTCGACCAATCAGACCAATCAATCGAGTAGTTTTGTTGAGTGTACTATAAGTTCAGTTACTGGAACATTCTTGGACATCTGACCCTTAGTGAAAATTCGGTTTAGGTTACAAATAAAATTGTCAAGCTACAGTGTAAAATGTTTTGAAGTATGTTGACACGAGCATGAAAAAATAAATAAAATAAAATAAAGGGGAGGAGGGGGGGGGGGGGGGGAGGGGAGAGGAAAAACACGTCAAGTAAATACCAAAGAACCTGGTAATAACCCAATCTTTTTGTATTGCAGGTCCTAGTGCCTTTCTCTAAAATAGGCAAAGAGTTAATATTAGATGTGTGCCAACAAAACAGTAACCTAGAGCAAGGAAGGTTAGTAGTGTGTAAACTGAATCTGTATTGACTGTTAGCTCTTTTCGGATTGGGGCATATGCTTTCCCAATTTCGACCAGATGTCATTCCCTATAGTATCATTTCTTTGATTAATGGCTACACATGAAAGACACATGAATATGGAAACAGCCCCAACAAAGAATATTATTCTCAAGAGAATGACATGTGGGGCATATGTTTTCCTAATTTCGACTACATGTCATTCCCTAGAGTATCATTTCTTTGATTAATGGCTACACGTGAAAGACATATGAATATGGAAACAGACCCAACAAAAAATCTTATTCTTAACAGAATGACATGTTGTGTGAAATGGAAAACATTAACGCGTAAGCTAAACAAAGTCTATTGACATGAAAGAGTCTCTTCACAGAGACTGCTTGGTTAGGAGAAAATAATAAAGGAAAGAATCCAGAGGAAGGAAGGGAAAAAGGACGTTATTATTACTTCCTTTTTCCCTTCCTTCCTCCCTTCTTTTTCTACTTCCCGGATTCACTCCTTTTTCCTTCCTTATTTTATTTCTTCATTATCTCACTCGTTTTAATCTATCTCAACAGCATCAAGTCTCCAGACAGCCTCTCTGATGATATTGCTTTCTTGCCAGAGATGTCTGATGATTCTCAGATTCTATCAAAATCATTGATCAAGAAGGTATCTGAAACACTCTATCGACTCATCCTCTTGTGCATCTGCCTTTCAGTAAAGCTGTGCCTTCATTTCCACATCTCGTATTTCTCTTTCTCTAATAATTAAGCAAAAGCAACTGCTACAATACAGCTGAATAGTATAATTTTGTGATTGCAGTTAAACAAGAACCTTCCTTCTCGTCTAGTTGGACATACATGGACATTGGTATACAGTACCTTTCTCCATGGCTTTAGTCTAAAGACTATGTACAGGAACATGGAAGATTTTGATACACCAATGCTGATAGTAGTACAAGATGATGAACACCAGGTAGGTAGACAGTAGGTAGACTCTTACCTACCCAGAACGTCTTGATACACCAACTGAATGCCAACAGTAGAACAAGATGATGAACACCAGGCGGGTAGACAGTACCACTTAACTACCCGGAACACTTTGTGTTATTTTTTAAAGTTATGAAACGATTATTTGTCGTCTATTTACGGGACATATTCGTTCACAGAAATGGGATAAAGAGTATTGGCAAAATGTATCCAGGATTTCAGCTTATTCCCCCCTCCCCCTAAAGAAAAACAGGGCTTTTTGTGACCTAGTCGATACTGAATTCTTTTTGCAAAAAAACCGGTTTGAATGTGTAGCGTACCTTTTTCGAGCAGTCAATTCTTGAGCACTAAATTGACGCGTTTTTCCGTAGATATTCGGCACTGTGACGTCTTGCCCATTACGTATTAGCGAAGGGTTTTACGGGACAGGACAGTCGTTTCTATTCAAATTTGAAGGCGATGAGATCAAGGTGCGTACAAAAGTTGAACCCTAATGATTATGATAATAATAATAGTTGTAGCCTGCTTCATGTAAACGGATCAGCTTTTCATAGTCCTCGTTTGTTTGTTCTGAAAACTGGTATTCCATTTCCGTCTTGATTTTCTCTGAAATCATTCTTTTTGTCACAGACTTTTCTTTGGAGAGGAGATAACGACTTCTTCATGAAAGGATCAGTAGACTGTATTGCATTTGGAAGTGGAGGGTAAGTAAGAATACTGGATCTATGTAAGATATAAAACTAAAGGTTTTGACGACTGTCGCAATATGGCTTTCTGTTTCTTCATACGTTCCATCATAGTACCAACCTTAATTGCCCTATTTCACTATGACGTCACATTAAAAATCTATTGTTTTGGCGCTAAGGATCAAGTTCTCCATCCATCATCCAGGGGGGACGAAATAGGAACAAAACGAATAGTTAAAACTTGGTGAGAACAACTAAATCTTGCACTAAATTTCCCGAACGATAGAAGATTGAGCTTAATATTCTATTAAACAAACCACCAGGTTAGGATTATTCGATTTTATTCACCTCGTAAACAAACCGTGACGTCTATTGAAATAGGGCTACAGTAATTGCATACTTATGAGGCGTATCAAGGGTATCTCACTTAGCGGGGTTGGGGAGGGGGGGGAGGGGTTGGGGAGAGGAAGGCGGGTAGAAAATCTTGGAAAATCATCCCTCTCCCCAAGACACATACACGTTGCGACTTAACTTCCATTAGAAAAAGGTCACTCCTGGATATTCCTCAATTCAAATGTGACCCTGTGTCCTCGGTTAATGTTTAGATTTTTCGATAACAAACCAACATTGTTATAATCTCCAGGGGTCAATTTGGGTTATGGTTGGACGAAGATTTTTACCATGGCAGTAGTCACTTCTCGGAAACATATCACAATGAAACGCTTTCTAAAAATGAAGACTTCTTATGCAGTGCAGTGGAGGCATGGGGGTTTATATGATCACGTGATGTGCGAGATATTGTCTGACGTGGGTCAAAGAATGACTGCCTTGGAAAAACCGGACTGGACTTATGATTGGAGAAAACCCGGACAAGACATGATGTGCATGAATCTATCCCTATCTTCCAGATGAAAAATGGAACTGACGCCGAAAGTCACGTGATGTGCATAGGAACAGGACACGTGACACGAGGCCAATCCTATTCTAAGATCAATAAATCTATATAGTTTATAATCTCTGTAAGTGTTGAGCGGGAAACTGAAAACCATTTGAAAGTGAATATTCTTTGAAGATCCCATGATTAACGTTATTTGAGATTTGATAGTTGATACAGCATATAACCTTTAAGATTTATTAGGTTCCAAGGGGGCGGAAAATCTAACTATCAGTTCCCCGAGTTTCACTACCCTTCCCTTCTCCAACCCCTGCATTGGTGGTACAGTATATTAAGGCGGTTTCTTTAGATAAATATTATACCTAAAGACAGGAAATAGTCTTTGTAGAGTGAAGTCATTAAACCCGTGAAATAGATATTAGACTAATACCTAATTCCATTGTTTTCTTTGTGTGTATTAGACCGGCTATTACACATTGAATAGTATTTTTATTTCACGGGTTAAATGCCTTCGCTTTAATCCGTATGGTTTAACTGGCGACGTGTCGATTAGTTAGAGGTTTAAAACTTTAAAAAAAACACGGCCGTCACTTTACTGTTGCCCTGCTGAAAAGGTTAACACAAGAAAAGCTTATATATTTTGTCATAAAAATGATATTTAGTGAAGTAGGTATTCGAAGCTTCAAGTAGATAAAATAATCAAATAATAAATATCAATGAGTCTTGCAATTTTTGCATCAACAAACTTGTGATTATTTCTCTCTTAGGCTTATACCACTATGTATTACAGTGGGGAGGTGATATTTTCATTCTTAAAATTTTGGCCCCTCTTGGCCATCTAAAAAAAATTGAGGTGAAAATCTCGTACCCAGAGCCCTCGCCTCTTCTCTTTAATTTTTCACGATCATGCATCACAGAAACTAAAAACGCTTGGGCAAGTTTTGCGCAAAACCCCCTTACCGCCCCTCTTCCAATAAACATTACCGGGTTTCGTTCTCAAATCTCGTTTTGGTTGTTGATTGGTCGGTGGCCAATAATTTGTTCCTTGTGGGGTGCTGAAAGGAAAAGGTAGGAAAGTGAATAGCAAAAAAAAGTTATGGCAATAGAGGCTTTGCACCATCACGTGATGGCAGCCACGACAGAAGGCACAACAATAGAGTATTTTCGTCTGGGAGACTTATGTAAATGAGATGGACCAGATTCAATTGTTCTTGCCTCCTGCCATGGGTGCCATCACGTGACGGTGATATGTACTGCCTTGTGGACTTTGGAGTTCGCGTATATTCTTATTACTATTCTTATTATACAAACTGAAATGCGCTGTTTCGCTTTTTATCTTGCGTTCAATCAAGAAAGTTTTGTAAGAAATAAAGAGTTGGGATCCCTGTGGTAACGTTTTTCCTGATTCTTCGTTTCGCGTGCTATCAACCTGAACTTTATTTTTCTCAGATCAGATATCAAGTCCTACAGTAATTTCTAGACTCCCGGCGATTCTTATTTCAGCACGAACATGAAAAAACAAATACCTTAAGGTATTGTTTTCGAAGTCTCGTGACTAATGTATATTGAGTCACCGGGCAACGTCACAAAATATGGCGGACCAGTGGCCTGACTAAACGGACCAATGAGAAGTCTTATTTCGACATATGTATGCATACATTAGATGCAATACAACACCCCGAACGGTCTTTACCGGACTGACTTTGAAGCGCTCCTGAACTTTGGACGTGTTTCTTTACTGGATTTGTCGTTATAAGACATCGACTGATCGATAGATCTTCTCCATAAGGACTAAAGATTTCAATTTGGATTTGACGAATCTGTGAATTTGAAAAAAAAGATGTTATTTTATGCGTGTGTTTTGACGGTGCTCCTCTTGTTTCCCTCGAATCAGGTATAAAAATCTAAGTGTGCAGTTTATATTGTATTGCATAACGTTTAACTATAAATTGAGAATATTGAGGCCTTTTTCACTCCTAAACAGTTGAATACGATCACACATATGAAAGTTTGTAAATTGGGAGAGAAAAAGTGAAATACCGTGAATAAATTTAGTTATTTTTGGCCGGTATGAAAGTAAGCTTAGGAAAGATTACATGCTTTCACAATGTTAAAGTAAAATCTCTTGCTTTACAGGCTGAAGATAGTGCACCGATTCACAAGAAAGGATATTGTGTTTGGTATGACCAATGCCTTAAATCTCCAGATGGCAAGTCGCTGAACTGCCTCTACAATGGCCCAGCCAAGGTCCTCAACGATACAAAGGGGATCAGCTTACTGAAGAAGCTCTGTCCTCAGTTTTCGGGAGACCACCGCACTTGTTGTCGTACCAATCAGCTTGTAGCATTGGATAGTAATCTTAATACCCTACGCCAGTTTACGAGCCGTTGTCCAGCATGTTGGCAAAACATGTTGGATTTGTTCTGTGAATCAACATGTAGTCCTGATCAGTCTCTCTTTATGGACCCTACTCAAGTCGTAGGTTTTCCTCCTTCAATCCTGAAGGTTGAGTACTATGTTTCTCCGGAATTTAAAAATGGGCTATTTGATTCTTGTAAAAATGTAGTGTTTCCTGGGAATAACGAGAAGGTGTTGAATCTGCTATGTGGCGAGAGTGCTGAAACATGTACACCGGGTAAACTGCTTAAATATATGGGCAGCACAAGCAATGGAATGTCTCCCTTTGACATAATATTTCCCGATATTTTACCCAGAAACCTAACCTGGATGAATCAAACTAGTTATCCATGCAATGAAAGTTTTGTCAACCCATGGACTAACAAGACTTCCACGATATGCAGCTGTCAGGACTGTGCTGCATCTTGCCCATACATCCCTCCTGTACCTCCAACACCAAAACCACAGACCATCATGGGTCTAAGAGTACTTTCATTTACTCTGCTTATCATCTACTTGGTATTCTTTTTCACTTTCATGCCAATAAGTTTCTATTTCATAATAAGACAGAAAAACCAGTATGCACGCATATCAGATGGGCCAGCACCTGTTTCATCATCGATGCCCTATACCAATGGACATAATCCAAATATTCTCAATGTGAGGTTTGCGCGGAAGCCAGGCATGTGCGAGAGAATGGGCTTCTGGATGGATAGGCAGCTACGAGTAATTTTCAGTACATGGGGTCACTGGTGCAGTTGTCATCCATTCATCGTCATAATTGGTTCTATTATTTTTGTTGGGGTGTTAGCCGGAGGTTTGAAATTCTACAAGGTTACAAAAAACCCAGTAGATTTGTGGTCTGCACCAGGGAGCAGGGCTCGTAAAGAAAAAGACCTTTTTGATTCCAAGTTTAAGCCATTTTATCGTACCGAACAATTGATCATCACTGCAAACCCTAACTACCCTCAGAACCACACAGGCTACCTCCAGTACCCTGATGACAAGTTTATACCTTTTGGAAATATTGCGCATTTGGATCTATTGAACCAGGTAAGGGATCTGAAGATCTGGGGCCAAACAGGAAAGGAAAAAAGAAATCAAACCTTTTCTTGATAAAGCATTCATTTCTTTTGTATTTCCCTGTTGGCCTTGTATTCTAGAACCACACTATATACCAGCAAGAGCTAGTAAATAATAACTGTTTTATTGTAGAATAATTTACTTGTCTGCATTTGTGCAATTTATAGAGCCTGTAAAAAGCTATTATCTTGTAAGTCTTTTTTTCTGATCATTTCCGGTGGTGAAATTTTTGTTTCAAAAACTCAAGCTTAGGTGTCCATTAAATGCTGATTATCTTGAAAACAAGCTTGGGACATCCCATTTTTCTTTTCATATTTGAAATCAGCATTGAATATCATTATTGCTCTATTGCTTATTACCAATACGTTTCTGCTTTAGCTAGTGTATTAATGAAACTAGATATTGAATTGCAAACTTTCCATTTCAGGTCCTAGATTTACAGCTGATATTGACGTCAATGAAGGTGCCGTTCAAACAGAATGGAAAAGAACAAAACATAACTCTTGAGGATGTGTGTTACAAACCCCTTTCTCCCTTGAATAACAAGTGCGTCATCCAGAGTCTGTTTCAGTACTTCCAAAATGACAAGAAAAAACTCAATCGCTGTATTACTGCCCTGGGGCACCAATGTAAGCCTGGCATGAAAGATTATTTCAAAGCAGATTTCCATGATCACATACGGTATTGTACAAGGTAGGTTTATGTATGTAATGTTCAAAACATCAAGAGGTTTAGTGTTACAGAAAATATATATATTAACATTTGTTTAAAGGCTTCTTCAAAATTCATCTTCTTAGCTTTGGGCATAATAATGTTTTCAACATTCAGACCAAGTGTTGTTCCCTAGAGGCTAAGACTCTTTGTTCGAATGGTATCCATATTCACATGTCTTCTCATGCACAACCTTTAACAAAGAAATAATATTATTGGCAACGGAATGGTGATCTGAAATAGGAACAAATTACACCCCAAGCTAAAAAGGTCTATTTCATCTTTGTGGCCTTTTTTTAATATACATGTTAAACTTTTGATCAGTCGTTAGTATAATGTGGATTTTCCACCTTGCCCACAAAACCACAAAGGTTCATCATTAGTTCACATTGCCAATGTTTCCCTTAGAAAGATATACTGGATAATGCAGGATAATTAAAGAATAGCCTACTTCTGAGATATGCTTTGCTTGTCACGTACAAGGCTGTCAGCATGAGGCTAAGTGCTAAATTATATATATTCTTTTCTCATATCACAAATCACTGAGCATTCCATTATGCATGGTGCCTTACATTGAATCCTTTGTGAGTGACAAGCAAAGTATACCTTGGAAATGAGCTGTTGACAACTTTAACCCATTTAACAATTCTTTTGTAGTGCTCCAACATCACTTGATGACAAAAAATGGGGTGGAGGTCCATGCCTGGGTGAAAATGGTATCCCTATCAACCCAAACATTGTCATGGGAGGATTTAAAGGAACTGACTACAACATGGCAAATGCTCTCATTATTACCTTTGTTGTCAACAACCACAAAGACGAAAGCGAGAATGCCAAGGCAGAAGCATGGGAGAAGGCTTTCATTGAGTACATGAAGAGTTATGTTGCTGACCCCAGCAACAGCAACTTGACCATCAGCTTCACTTCTGAAAGATCTATTCAAGATGAGTTGGACAGAGAGAGTGAGACAGATATTGCTACCATCATCGTCAGTTACAGCATCATGTTTGTGTATATTACCATCGCACTTGGTCAGGTCAACTCCTGCGATAGGATTATGGTGAGTGCATTATACTTTCACGTGGACATATGCTTAATTGTAAACTCATTTCAGGTTAAAAAAACATAAAACATAGAAGCACCAAGACCAAAATTGTATATGGCAAGTATGCTAATTAGATGTGACAAGTTCTGCAAAGTGTGTGTAAGTTTGTATTGTAAATGACAATGAAACAGCCACAATCTTGGTTGATCTAACAAGAGAATCTAATGAGGAATGCCTTGTTATCATCAACCAAGATGGAGGCAATGATGTTACATGCACCTGCTCAATTGCTTATTAACAATATGATCACAGACCAATGATCTTAACCATGTTAAAATGTGGCTGCATGCAGGCTAGGGAATGACATGTGGCCTGAACTAATAACAACCTTGTTTTCAATCAACAGATTGATTCCAAGTTCACCCTTGGATTTTCTGGCATCATCATCGTCTTGTGTTCAGTTGCTTGTTCTGTTGGGTTCTGGAGTTACGTGGGCGAACCTGCAACCCTCATTATCATTGAAGTCATACCATTCCTTGTTTTAGCTGTTGGTGTTGACAACTTCTTCATTTTGGTACAAGCCTACCAGCGTTTAAATCGTTATAGCAATAAGGATGTACCCAAGAAAGTTGGTCGCGCACTTGGTGAGGTCGCGCCCAGTATGCTTTTGTCATCTTTGGCTGAGTCTGTGGCTTTTGCTTTTGGTAAGTTTGCTGTAAGGGAACTTTTGTTCCAAAGATCTTATACAAATTTCTGCTACTTTACTTGAAAAGAAAAAGAAGCTTGCTGATTCTCTAGTGATGAGGATGCTCTTGGAGATATTTAAAAAAATCTTCAAATCAAACCCTGAAGCAACCTCAGTGCTGGTCAATGGTAGGGCACAGCTAACTCACAGATTAAATTGATATTTAGCTGACTAGGTTTTCCATTGGGAGAAATACTGGAGAACCAATCCTTGTTTATTATTATTATTATTTTTATTTTTATACATGGATGTTATTATTGATATTATTTTCTCAGGTGCCATGTCCAACATGCCTGCTGTCAAGGTGTTCTCTCTCTATGCTGCTGTAGCAGTCTTTATTGACTTCCTTTTCCAGATCACATGGTTTGTCGCACTAATGTCTCTAGACGCCAGGCGACAAGAGAACAACCGCATGGACATTCTCTGCTGTGTGCGAGACAAGGACAGTAATGCAACACACCAAGATGGATTTTTATACCAGTTTATCCAGAAACTCTATGCTCCAGCATTGCTATCGGATTACGTGCGACCATGCGTCATTGCATTCTTTGTTGCTATGCTTTTTACTAGCATTTCAATGACAGCCAGGATATCTGTTGGACTCGATCAAGAACTGGCGCTACCAAAGGTTTGTGAACACAGAGTCATTATCATAGTTCGGAAAAAGTTACAATGTACTTCACTTCAATAGACCTTTGTACCTTGGACTTAATATTTTCCCACTTCAAGCCTAGTGTCATTCTCTTGAAATTAAGATTTTTTGTTCTTTTCATATACATGTGTCTTATCATGTGCAAAAGTTAAACAAAGAAAATTTCTTTGTGATGCTTTTAGGTATGATACTAGGTCTCTAATGGGCAAAGCTTTAGGATTGAGCTAAAGCGGTCTATTTTATCTATCCCTTTAACTCAGGGTTGATCAAAGTCTAGGAGCAGGTGATGTTTTGATAGCCATTTTAACAATTATTAGGTTTTGTTACATTCTCTTATTCCATTATCCAATATATTTCAATAATAACAACAATCAACCCTTTAAAACAAAATATGTATGTCCATGTATTATGTAGCATAATTTTCACCCTCATACCCAAACCTTCAACTTTTTCCAGGACTCCTTCTTACTGAATTGGTTCAAGGACCTAAAACAATACCTGCATGTAGGGTCTCCAGTCTATTTTGTGCTTGATGGCCAGTATGATTATGAACATGATCGAGGGCAGAATATGATTTGTGGTTCAGCAGGCTGTAATTCAAGTTCTCTTGTGCAGCAAGTTTTCCGAGCCTCACTACAACCTGAGAGGTAAGCTTTGAGAAAGTTGGCAAGCTAATAAGATCAAAATAAGATGAATAAGCCTTTCATAGTTTAAGAATCGATTCCACTGCCCATGCAATTTTATCCCAAATTCCTCACCTGCTTTTGTCTAAACCTCCTTTTGTTCTTAATTAATCAAAAGAACTTGAGAAATTCGGGATAAAATCGCATGCACAGTGGAATTGATTCTTAAGCTATGAAAAGGCTTATTGAAAAGAGTTTGATTGTGGCTGGGATAGTGGTTATCTCTGGGTTTCTTTTAAAATCATTTCCCGTCTTGTGCAGAACATTGTTGATCAGCTGAATGATTGCTAAAGGTCCACAGTTTAATCCTCAAGATGTCCACATCTGTTTGATTTTCTCTGTAATCAGTGTTAGCTTTTAAAACAGTGGTCTAATTGAGAGAGGAGGTAAAGTGCTGAACTGCCTGCAAGTACTTCCTGGAAGACTTACATGTAACTGCATAAACACTGATGTTAAATAAGGCCTTTTTTACCTTTTAGTTCCAAGATCGCTATGCCTGCCTCCTCATGGGTTGATGACTACTTTACTTGGTTAGACCCAAGCAGTACTTGCTGCCGAATTCTACACAAACAGTCCTGCGGCATGGTTAATGTATCCAAGTCATCCTTTGTTAATGGGACAGAGGTGAACTCCACTAGCCCAGTATTAAAGTGTGGGGTATCTACTGAACCAGTTAGCCCACTCACCTTTTGTAATGCTACTGGTAAGTGAATGGGTTTCACTTGAGTGCATATTGATTCATAGGATACCTTGGGTTGACAATCAGTCATTGCTTGTCATGTTAGATTACTTGTGTCCAAAAAAAATCCCATTCTTCCATCCTGTACATTCCATCTCTTTCATCCCATCGCTAAACTTTCACCATCAATCCATTCCCATCCATTTATTAAATCCATCTTTATATCCCATCACGGCAATTGGACACCTTTAGCTTTCTGTCCTGTCCCATTCATTCCATTTCATCCATCTGCCATTGATCTACAATTGATATCTAAATTGTTCCATCTTTTCTGGTTTTTTTTCAGTTGATAGCAAGCTGTGCTTACCCTGTTTGAACAAATCTCAATCAGGAGATCGTCCAACCTCCTATCAGTTTGACAAGTTCTTGCCATTCTTCCTGAAGGACAACCCAGAAACAACATGTGCAAAGGGTGGTCATGCAGCATATGGCAATGCAGTACAACTCAACAACTTGTCCTATCCTGGTGTTAATTTTCTAGTTAACTGTAAGTGCCACAGCCTTAACTTGTTATCATAGCAGCTTTTCCTTCCCTTATTTCCTTCCTCTGTCTCTTCTTTATTTATTTATAATAACTTTATTTGCAAACAAATAGTAATTAATAGAAAAAAAATTGCAAAAAGGGCATTGTCAGAGAAGAACTGAACCCTCGTATCCCTTCTTGTTTCTTTCCTGTTTTATTTTTCCTTTGCTTCATTTCATTCTTTCTTCCCTTCCCTCCTTTAATGTTTTTTTCATTATTTCTTTCTTTCAATCTTTCTTTGAGCAAACCATTATTTGTTTTCTTCCTCATGGTCTTATTTCAATATTAATTGGTTTGCATAATTTATTTGTTTCTCAATAGCCTCATACTTCATGTCCTATCACACAATTCTCAAGACCTCAGATGACTTCGTGGCTGCCCTCAAAAGTGCTTATGAAATTGCAGATAAGATCACCCAGTCTATTAACAATCCTAACATCAAAGTTTTCCCATACAGGTTAGTCTTGTTTTCTTCATTGTATTGTTAATAATCTGTGCCTTCAAATTACTTTGAGATCTGCGTGATGGTATTGTGATCAGTAATTCAGTCCACAAGATGACTGCTATTCAGCTGTGATGCAGGGCTTAAAATCTAGCTATAACTACCTTATGAGTAATTCTAATGTTTTCTCTCTGAACTATTTTTCAGTGTATTCTATGTATTTTATGAACAATACCTGACAATAGTCACTGATGCCTGGCAAAATCTCTTGTATTGTGCTGGTAAGTGGTATGAGTCCTCTGCAAAAATAGCTTGGGCGTAATGTTTTCCCATTTCAGACCACACATTATTCCCTCGAGTATAATTTCTTTGCTGAAGGGTTGCAAAGACCCTTATTCTCAACAGAATGACACCTTGTCTGAAATGGACAAACAATTAGGCTCAAGATAAAATCCTTGAACAACATAGCTTTCCATCATCACCCTGAAAGAATTCCGTATTCTGATTTGATATAATTTTTTGGTTTTCAGGGGCAGTATTTGTGGTCACATTCTTATTAATGGGATTCAATCTTAGTATTGCTGCCATAGTAACATTCACAGTAGCCATGATCGTAACCAACCTACTCGGCTTAATGTACTTGTGGGATATTAATCTGAATGCAATCTCCCTAGTTAATCTTGTCATGGTAAGTATGTTATAGAGTCAAGCTTCATAATTGTGTTAGGGAGGAAAAAAAAGGATAAAAAATGAATGCTGTTTTTTTAATTTTGTTTTCTTTTTTAAATGTTGAATAAAAATTGAATAAAATAAATCAAATGTTGAATTAAAGCTGTGTATGGTTATTTTGATGATAATTATGGATAATGATAATGAAGCTACATTTAATGATGATGCTGTTGATTGATGATAGATAATGATGATAGATAATGATGCTTGATGATGCTGATGACAATAATGATAGATGATGCTGATGATTAATGATGTTGATGATAATTATTGATGATTCAAGATGAATAGTGATAAAAGATGGTAAGAATAGTGAAGGATAACGATAATAACTATGGTGATTATCTTTCCAATTCAGGCTGTTGGTATATCAGTGGAGTTCTGTTCACATATAGCACGTGCTTTTGCTGTCAATCTTAAAGAAACCAAAAGAAAACGAGCAGAAGATTCATTAGCCTATATGGGCAGCTCTGTAAGTACACAATACTATTCCAATTGACAGCCACCAAATGTTAACCGATTTTTCAGGCATGCTGCAGAACTTCAGAAGGGGGTTATTAAAGGGATGTTTATATTTACTATTTTATGGTTTAAGTAAAAATCAAAAGAGAGAAGAGAGAGATAGAGAGAGAGGGGTTTGTTTGCAACTCAAAACCACCGCTGGCCATAGGTTTTTTTTCATTTAGACTGTTATTGAAATTTTATTCCAATATTAATAAGCACTATTTGGTGTTTAAAAACATAAGCAAATGTTGAGATGTTCATTTTCCAACCATTATCACAATAGTTATTGTCAAATTGCTTTGTGTCATTAGCTGATCGTCTCTGGTCGTCACAATAATATAAATAGCCTATGCCAAAGCAACTAGTGATATAGCAATACAATAAACTTTATTTAAGGAGGGTGGCACAATTATCCCAGAGAGTTATCTAACACTGTGACCCTCATGACGTAATGCTATTTTTTTCTTCTCATCGTTAGGTCCTTAGTGGAATTACTCTTACCAAGTTTGGTGGTATTATAGTGTTAGCTTTTGCCAAGTCAAGGATCTTTGAGGTATGTCCATCATATGTATCAATACCCTACAATAGCCGATCTGCACAAGTACGAATCTCTAGCACAATGGGAAACACAAATTAGAACAAAGAAATCAATAGAATTATCATAAACAAAATTAATCTTTATTGTCGTCTGCTGAAATACTTAGTTTCATAGGAAATGTCAAAGGAAAATTTGTTAGAGGAATATTTAGAGGAGCTGAAAAGCCTTAAGTACTCAGTTTCCCATCATGCTTTGTGCTAGAGATTCATGCATGTACACATTGGCTATTCACATGATCATATTCACAGCGTAGTTACAGAAAATAACAATATCTTTCCATTCTGAAAAAATTTCCCTAATACTTTGAATGAAACTAAACTAATACTAATCTTATGTTTTGAAAACGAATGTTTCAAGTAATTCTCAATGAGATTGGACTGTTTATTCAAATTAGAAAAAAAAAAGATTATATATTTTATTATATAGCTATTGCACATGAGAAGATGCATGAATATGGATACAACTCAAACAATCTTAAATTTCAAGAGAATGACGTGACCTGAAAGTATGCCCAAGCTAAAGGGTTTATTAAGCTTACTGCATTCAATCCCTCCCTGATAACTATGATTGATAAATGATCCAATCACTGCATGTTGAATCTTTAGAAGCAATAAGACTTTAAGCTATAATTATATATTAAGCATATCCGAGGTAAATTTAAAACCTGTAGTGAAGACTAAGCTTGTGGTTACAGACACAAATAATGCCTTGAGAATGGAAAAAAATTCATTATCTAACAAAACCAAAATCCAAAGAATCTACAAATGAATTGACATAAACCTTCAATAAATAGTATCTAACAATATTAACAACAATAAAATGAAACCAACTTTGTTTACCCAAACATTCATTGACATGGGAATTTTTAATATCTTATTTCCATCAGTCAGGAAAAAATATATCATTTTTGTGAAGGAAAACATTGGGATTTGTTATTCATGAGCAATCAGTAGCTGAAGACCCATCCATTTTTGCTTCCAGTAAAAATAATGAATCGACTCATTCTTTAGCTCCCCTAACTGATCGTACTCAATCATGAACTTCACTGAATTTCCTTACTTTTCTCAAGGCATTGTGTAGGTCTATCAATTCACAAGTAAATGTCTCTTATTCTCAGGTGTTTTACTTCAGAATGTATGTAGGAATGGTGCTGTTTGGAGCTCTGCATGGCTTAGTTTTCTTGCCTGTTTTCCTAAGCTACATAGGACCGAACCCCTCAAGACTTGAGGAGTTAAATGCTGATATTGACAATGAAAAAGCGCCGCTTATTAAAAAGACTGATCAAAGTTCGTGACCTTTAATACCATCAATAACTAGGCATGTATATTCATAGTATAAGCATAGTATAGTCTCGTTATTTTTGACTATGAGTTTGTTCTCTGTTGTTGACATTTGTTTGTGCACATACTCTGCCTGTATGGACTGTACAGTATTAAAAAAAATCTTTAAATCCTAAATCATGTACTAAGGCAAAGTTTAGGGTTTCTAAGGAACGGCAGCACAATTACTTATATGGCCTAATATTTTGCAATATCTTGTCAATACCATTGACAACAAATTTTGCATACTAAGCCAGGCATCCCAATTTCTGGTCTAAAATTGTAGTCCCAGTAATGAAACAAAAAAAAAACAAAAACAAATGTATCACTGATGCATCCCAAAGCTACCAGTTATTGTGTTGAACAAGTGTCCAAGACATTTTTGCTCCCCAATTCAATTGGGCTTGTAGATTGAATAACTTTACCCTGCTTCATTTCATCCCCACCCTTTCACATATTATATCCCCTGGATTCCTGGAGAAGCTGTTATGATGTTCACAAGCATTTTATTTTCTAACATGTATTTCTTTATTTCTAGGTTTTCTATTTCCGTATGTACTTAGGTATGGTGTTATTTGGTGCTCTACATGGTCTTGTTTTTCTACCAGTATTCTTGAGTTATGTAGGACCAAAGCCTTCTCGTGACCCTGACCTTGATAATGAAGAAGATGAGTCATTACGAGGGAGCTTTATAAATGGTGAAAGAAAACCATTACTTGGCTCAAATTATTCAGCTATTCAATAAGATTATCTTTCTAATTGCGAATGACAAATGAGGGAAAGTGAATAGAGCTGCTTGGCTGTGATATTCGGAAACGATATTCATCATGTCAGACAGCAAGTCAGACCACTTTTGTTACAGTGCATCAGTACACCTGATGGCTCAATAGAATTGAAAAACTTGCAAAAGGGAACAATAAATCAAAAAATGCAGACAACGCAGTTACCAGAACCAATTTTATCTTTTGGTAAACCTGTTTGGACTTGTTACCCCAAATTCAGGTTGGTTTAATGAGTCTGGTGAATGATGGTGGCCATGTTGGATGGCTGAAATAAAATAAAAAATCTAAAATTTGCTCCATAATATTTAATTAACAATTTTTTTCTTTCATGCAACATGGTTGTCGCTATGTGACCTCACAAAGCTCCACTCAACTTGAACTCTAATAATAAGAATATTCCTATAAATATGAACAAAAGCACAAAACTTTTTCTAAAAAATAATTGTTAGAGGGTATTAATAATATTATTACAGGCATAATATTTAATTCAATTTTTTTCTGTCAAGAAACGTTGTTGCTGCCGTGTGACCTCACCACGAACTTGAACTCTAATAATTGGAATATTTCTATAAATATGAACATAAGCACAAAATATTATGCTAAAAAAATATAAGAGGGTATTAATTATCACAGGCAGGAAATCGATAGACAGAAAATAAGGGTGTTTTTATTGGAAACCTCTGGGCTGCTGTGCAGCATGGTGCAGCATGGTTCTAAGGATGCACCAAACAACAGCGTGTAATAAATACCTTTTTGTGGAAGACTATCTTTGGCCTTTTAACTAACTTATAATATCTTGTATATGTTGGTAAAAAATGAGATATTATGGATGAGTGCATATGAGACACCAAGCATTGTATCGACCCGATAGCCTCACTTGTATGATTCTTGTTTGCTTGTTTACGTGCGCGCGCTACGCTTTATGGCAAGCGTTCCTTGCTTTAGTCTGGCTACCGAATTTACTCCGAAAACCGACAAATATCTTGCGTGTACACTCGTCATTCCCCATCAGATACGGAAAATAAACTAGTGATGCACTAGTGATTATTTTCCCCTCCTATTACACTCGTCATTCCCTTCCTTGCATCGATCGTAAGCCATTCGGATCGGCCGAAACCAAAACACTACGAGGAACGCCTGTCACATGATGGATTGCGCGCGCTCGATAGATCAACCAAGAACAATAACTTTCTTTACACAAACAAAATTTTAATGTGCTCCCTTGGTCCAAGCTAGAGTCTTGATCATATGATGTCATGTAAATAAGCGGTAAATAATAGAACAATGAAAGATAAGTACCCCTTGTGTTTCTTGGATAATGTTGGTTCTCAATTACATAATATGCGAGGAACACAATGTAGAATATGAGCATAGCACAGAAACCGAGTCGCAGAAATATCTCCATTGAGAAGTCGGATTACTGCCTTTGTATCTTTCAAACCTGTTGTGTTAAATCGTTCTTTCCGTCTGTTTGACAATGACCGTTCTTAAGTTCATTATTTCCACTTGGTTCATCTTGGTCACTTATTGGAATGGTATTCTGCATACCAAGTATAACGTTCCTAAGGTACCCTTTTCTGTTAAATATCAACATAGGATTCCTGATCACGGTTACTGCTATGAACCATCTATTGAGTGCTGAAGCAGACACTCTTGGACGTCCAGATGCAGCAGGCTTCAGTTCTGAAGGAGAAAGAAAATTGATGTTGCGAAAGAGTTCTATTGGGATCATAGACCTCTTTCCCATTTCATCAGATAGCCTACCTATGTTGTTTCGAACGTCATTCTCCGTACTGGCTGGAGCTACTGAAAAGAGAATTGCAAGCGGTAAATATAAGGCCGTGTCCACTTAATTTTTGATCTTCTGTGCAATTAAGTGCGTCATATTATGCATTCTGACCCTGTATGAACTGTATGTGACTTTATAACCGCCTACTAGGATATTTTGCCGCACGAGCGCGCGCAATTCTGTTTATTCTAGTTTTTCAATGGTTGTGAACAAGTTTTTGGGACTGAAAAGTTCAGTCAATAAAGCCGTCGTGTAAAAAATTTTCAAAAACCCTCGAGCATGGATATGCGGTATGAACGACATAATATCGATTAGACAACGACTGCAATTCGATTGGTCGAGACTCGGATAATTATCCCAATTAGAAGAAATAAAATATCCAATGGTCTATTATGACGTCATATGACAATTACTTCATTACTGAAGCAATTAATAAGTAATTAATTAGAAACCCTATTCACATTTTACTGAATTTCATGGTAAAAGCTCAGCTTTAACATGAGTTTGGTGAAGAACCTGTGCATGGGGGCCGCGGCAGTCGTGGTGGCAGGTGCAACAACTTATATGTTGTACCGCTACTTCAAGAAGGACGTCAAGGTACGTACGTATGGCATTAGTGAAATAATTCGATTTCGTAACGCTCGAAAAGGGTTAGTGATTTTCACTTCTTGGAACTACCTTTTTCTGTGACAGTTTTCACACGGAAAGCAAAATGCCACTGTAAAAAACATCGTTCATGAATATTTCTTTTTCAATTTGATTTTCTTCCAGAAGGCAGAGGGAGGCCGATAAGGCTGTTCCCTCCGCGCTCCAGCCGAGAACTTGGCTATAGCTGGGGACCAACATAGCAGCCGATATACCATCATTCACTGTCTTCAGTCAAGAACAAGCCAAGTGAAGCTGCATGCCGGCTGGATGGGATAACGTTTTTTTATTATTTTTGTTTTTGTTTTTCGGAATCACTGGCTAAATTGAAAATATGATGACTCTACTGAACCTCTGGAATGTATACTGGAATCACTGGTTGATATAACCCCCTTCACCTTTTGAACTATTGAACTTCTACTGAATAACTGATGATCAATCATATTGTACACAATGGACTCTACAGACTCGAAGATCAAGACTACTGAGACTAAACTGTTTATCTACTGCATTAGACTACGATCAAGTCTACCAGACTCAATGGTTGATAAGAAACCCTACTCTACTCAATGGACTCTACATTGGGCAATAGACAGTGCACAATGGAGAATGAACAATGGAACAGACTATTGACAAAAGAAGAAACGACAGGAAAACGGATAACGGACGAACGACAAACGACGACCCACAACTGACATAAGACAATGGACACCCGACAACGAACACCCGACAATAGTCTCCCGACAGTGGACACCCGACAACGGAACCCGACAACGGACATCCGACAACGGACAACATCAGACGGAAAATGTACATCGGACAACACTCAACCCACAACCGACGACGGTAAATGGACAATGGTAAACGGACGACAAACGACGAGAGACAACAACTACCAACTGACGGACAACCAACAACGGAAGACGAACGACGACAGACAACAACTATCAACTGACGGACAACCAACAACGGACGACGAACGACGACAGACAACAACTATCAACTGACGGACAACCAACAACGGAAGACGAACGACGACAGACAACAACTATCAACCGACGGACAACCAACAACGGACGACGAACGACGACAGACAAAACTATCAACTGACGGACAACCAACAACGGACGACGAACGACGACAGACAACAACTATCAACTGACGGACAACCAACAACGGACGACGAACGACGACAGACAACAACTATCAACTGACGAACAACCAACAACGCACGACGAACGACGACAGACAACAACTATCAACTGACGGACAACCAACAACGGACGACAAACGACGACAGACAACAACTATCAACTGACGGACAACCAACAACGGACGACAAACGACGACAGACAACAACTATTAACTGACGGACAACCAACAACGGACGACAAACGACGACAGACAACAACTATTAACTGACGGAAAACCAACAACGGACGACGATAGACGACAAACATCCCACAACAGACGACCCGCAACAGAAAACCGACAAAAAACCTGAAAATCATCGACGGACAACGGACTCTACTCCATAGTCCACGATGCACTCCTCTGTACTGCCTTCAAGTCTGCTGCACTTGGAGTCTAAAATACTGGCCTTTCTTTTAGCTCTTGTACCTGGTTGCTTTTTTCCACTACAAATTGTTTATTTACGCCTTTACCGCAGAAATTGCGGTCGATTTGTAGTCCTCCCTCATGTACCTTGCATGTACC
The DNA here is from genome assembly GCA_011057435.1 of Actinia equina. Classification (NCBI taxonomy): domain Eukaryota; kingdom Metazoa; phylum Cnidaria; class Anthozoa; order Actiniaria; family Actiniidae; genus Actinia; species Actinia equina. Next base: position 134,597 of record WHPX01000729.1, read on the forward strand.
TCCTGGTCATTGAGTTGTGACTTTTACGATATACAAGAATCGAGGATTCTTGTTTCACAACTTTCTTTAACCCTGCTGGACACTCGCTCATATAACATGACGAAACAAATCTGACTTTACCACACTGACTGCACAACTGACGACTTAGACTGACTGACTAGACAAACAGAACAACTGACCTGATAAAACAAACCTGACTGACTAGACTATACCACATAGACTGCATAACGACTTAGACTGACTGACTAGACGAATGGTTGTCCACTATACAACAACTGACCTGACCAAACAAACCTGACTGACTGACTAGACGAACCGTTGTCCACTACACAACAACTGACCTGACGAAACAAACCTGACTGACTGGACTTTACCACACAGACTGCACAAATGACGACCTTGACTGAGTGACTAGACGAACCGTTGTCCACTACACAACGACTGACCTGACGAAACAAACCTGACGTGACTAGACTATAACACATAGACGGCACAACGACTTAGACTGACTGACTAGACGAACCGTTGTCCACAACCGTTGTCCACAGTTGTTGTTTACACAACAATTGACCTGACAGCCGACACAAACCCGACTGACTGGACTTTATCACACCAACTGTACAACGACTTAGACTGACTGACTAGACGAACCGTTGTCCACAACCATTGTCCACAACTGGTGTTTACACAACAACTAACCTGACAAAACAAAACCCGACTGACTGGACATTACCACACACACTGACTGGACATTACCACACACACTGACTGGACAATACCACACACACTGACTGGACATTACCACACACACTGACTGTACAACACATACTTCTACCATTTTAGAACATTCTCGGAAATAATAGAATAATCCTGGATCAACAAGATAAATTATCAACCGCTGTAAAAAAAACCTTATGAAATAAAACCAAAAAAATGTATTTCTGGTTTGTTTGTGGATTGATGGATGAATGGGTGTGTTGGGGTATATAGTTGGGTAAGTGGTCAGTGATTTGATGAGTGTGCTTGGGTGGTAGGATAGTTGGATACAACAAAACGTCACATTGATGAGTGTGCTTGGGTGGTAGGATAGTTGGATACAACAAAACGTCACATATTTTGTGCGTTCTTTGCAGTATTCTATTAGCATAGAATTCCTTTATGGCATTTACAAGACTTTTGCAAAGACCTAGTAGCATTCGTCTCAAAGTAGACTTCTTTAAACATAAGCTTGCAGTTTTCAATTTTTCTGTTAAATTGCAAACCAATTACGCGGAAGTATCCATTGATTCAAGGCACCCCAAAGTCAGTACTTACCAACCATCAGGCCCTCCTCCATACGTTGGCGCTGCTTTCTGCGCATGCCCTGCCAAAGAAGATGACTGAATACAAGGACCACAGGATGCTTATGAGCCACTTGAAGGTGAAGAAACCCAATATAGGCAACATAGGCTGAAGTATATTGAAAATAGCATCAATTAATTTCCAGTTATGTAGTTAAGACTTCATAAATAAATTTTCTTTTGAAAAAAATCTAGTACACGGTAGACCGGGTTTGTCCGTATTCGAATTATCCGGTTTTCTTACTCTCCGTAAAACCAAAGACGCTAAATTCCAATTCGAACTGTGAGTTAGCCGTGCCCTGACTTTGATAAGGGGCTTTAAGACTTGCAATATCTACGACGGCAACGTCAACCGGAAGTGTAAATAATTTCTCTTTGGGGTCCTGTTCATTGGAGATATCATTCAAAACATTGTCAGTAAAGTCAACTCATCCACAGAGAAGACAGACTTTGAAGGCACGAAACCCCAATTATAAAGTGAAGTTATTTACACTTCCGGTAGGACGTCGCCGTCGTAGATATTGCATATCATAAAGTCCCTAATATTAGCCCAGTAGCACAGAGGTTGTTTAGGGTAATGATAAATTTCAAAGTAAAAAAGGCAATAAACCAAAATGCGCCGGAATCCAGAATCCAAAATAGGAACCTGCAAAATCAAAGATAGGTACAGTATCACTGCTCGGGACTCACTTCAATGTTCAACATACCTGTATCCAAATTTGTAAATCCCTTCATAATCAAAGGACGATCGATCCTTCCAATAAACATGATACCCAGCACCATCCCTTTGACAATCCGAAGCACACAAGACATCAAACCAACCAAGATGTTGAAGAAGAAGAAGAAAAACGACAATAGCAGAAAACATCGCCTAAAATTGTGACAAAGAATTGGGCATTAAAAAACAGCTGATGGAAGGCTTAAATGAGAAGATTAATTGGAGCCTGTTTCCGAATCTAGGCGCGCAATGTATTATGGGTCAAAATGAAAATGTCTTAGTCTTTTCTTTTTAAGCGCTGGAAAAATCTTCCATTAACAAAATGTCGAAACAAAAATACTCCAAACGTTTCTTTTCCAAGCGCAAAATCTTCCATTATTAAAGGAAAAGGTACATAAATTATGGAAACAATTCGAAGACGTTTTTAAAAGATGGAAAAAATGCTGAGCTCAATTCCTTAGTAATTTCTACTACTTCAAAGGAAATATTTTCCATAAACAATGACAAAGATATATGGAAACAATTTGAAGAAGGTAGATGATTTGCTGATGCTCTAGAGCTGACAGTATCACTTTTGCTAGTAAGGAATTTGGCTTGAGCGCACAAAGTTAAGCGTGAAGTATTGAACTTTCCAATTCATTTTCTCTGCTTGAGGAAATATCATGTTTATTGGCATTTGGATAAAAGCTTTTTTATGACCTTCTTGCTTAAGTTTTCTTGCTCTGACATCGCAAAACACATCGAGCTTAACTAACATTTTAAATAGCGCCGCTGTGAGCGGGAGAAAAGACTGGAGCGTGTATCATCACATGTGTTAATATTACCTGTTATTGATATTAACCACTTTGCTTTTCATTGATCTGTCGTTGAAAACAAACTTTGCCAAAAGGAGCTGCAACAGCCATACAAATATGGCCATCCCCACAACAGGACTGAAAAAGAAAGTGTTATAAAAATAAAGGCTGAATGCCAGCTAACATGGACAACTTCTCCAATAAGCTTGATACATAGTTCATGACATACGGTTATATTTAATCACGGCACAGTATGCTACGTCCAGAACAGATTTCGTATGACTGAGAAAAACGCATCGTATGAAATGCCGTGCCGATACTGGTTATAAGCATTTTGATTGGATGAAAAGGTAAAAGTTGTACTTCCGTGGCGTTACAGTGATCGTAACATAAGTGTTCCACATTCATACGAAATACTTTCTAATGTGTAGGATATCAGTTATTGAAACTCTCTCTTAATACAACACAAGAAATACTTACATTGATCCAACAATCAAGCCTGTCACCAAACCCTTAAGTTCGGGACTCATTATTTCCGGCAAAACGAGGATGGCAACAGATATGGCCATAACTACCACTATTAGAATACCCATCATGATCAGGAAACCTGAAACAATTTTCAAGAAAAATGCTTTCATTACTTAGCTATCTTAAACCTAGATATTAATGGATGGATTGATTGGTTGCTGAGTGAACAAATGGATGGGTGGAAAGATACTATGAACATGATAACTACCACTATTACAGGTAAAAAGTTTTTTCGTTACTACGTAACCTATATAAAAAATGCTCATTACTACTTAACTCTCTCAAAACTAGAGATAGATATTAATGGATGAATAGATTGGTTGGTGAATGGGCAATGGATGGGTAGAAAAATAAGAATATGGGTGCATAATGACCCAAGATTTACTTACCCCATAGAAAATATGCAATCTGATAACCACAAAACCTTAAACTCATTCCCTAATAGTGCAAAAGAAAGTACATCACTTAAATACTAAGCAATCAAATCATGCATGTAATTGGTTGGACTATCTAAACTAGTTATCTAAGTATATATATAAAGGCATTCATCATCACACATCCTAAGCCAAGTTTCTTCCCCTCCTTACTCACCACCATTGACTCAGGGGGTTGCAGGGTTCTTGGCAAGAATCTTCGGTCAGATTTGATTAACTTGATCACATGATTTCTAAACAAAAACACAAAAAGGCAGTGGTAAAAATAGACCCTTACTTTGGGTTAGACGGTGCCCTCTTTCAGACCACATGTCACTTCCTTGAGAATAATAAGATTCTTTAATTGAGCCTTACTTTGAGTTGACATTCTATTTCAAAGCATGTCATTCCTTGCCGAGAACAATAAGATTTTTTGATAGAGTCTCTTTTTTTCAAAAGTTACTGGTAAACAATAGAAATAGTACTGAATTGAATGACACATGATCTGCAATAGAAAAGGTTGCACGCTCATCCAAATTTAAGAAACTTTACAGGCCATGATACCAGAACAGTTGCTTTATAATAAAATCATTCATACCTTTGTATGAGATCTTTCGTTAAGAACATATAAAGTTGATTCTCTTTAAATATAAAACTGCCAACTCAAAATTTTACTGAAAATCCGTTTTTCAGTTTTGGGGCATGTCATGATTGAATGCTCAAGCATCTCTCAACCTCCTTCCAGTTTCCCCTTGTTTGCTCTAGCAACCCCTGTCTATATAATGTCCTTTTCTTGGATCTGTTACCTGTGTGCTATGAGCATTCGATACATCTGGAAGTATGTATAGAGAGCCGCCACTATGCTTGACACCAGAAAGGTAACTGCATAGTAAGAAAAAAAAAAGGAAAAGGAAAAGTCTTAGTTACCTTCTATCTATTCATATTACTTGAAAAACAAGAGTTTTTCTGGACTTTGGGAAATACAGAATGCAGGACACACTATCTTTTCGAGGCTTTCCTTCTGTTCAATTCACGCCCATGCATTATTCTCATCTATAGTAATAGACAAAAGTGGGTACAGTTCTACTGGACTGTGTGTCTGTTCTAGAGATCTATACTCACCAATCAAGATGTCATATATTTGTATTGTGATGTCATAGGTCTCCTGTCCTTGAAATAGTATGATGATTTCTTTACTTGAAACAGTGCTTTTTTTGATATTAATAAAAAGTCCAACAAACTCTCCACTGACCAGGATGACGAACTGAAAATCAATTAAGAAATTTATTGGCAACAGATTGTTTGTATGATGCTGTAACAGCATATACTACCAGTAAAAGAGTCTTTGCACACTCTTTTCGTTCATGCAAAATATGCAGTGCAAGTGGTTTATCATTGCGCACCTTGCCATAAAATTCCCCTATGATCCTCTAGGATGGATGTATATATAATGAGTAAGGACTCTCCATCATGTGGGACTGGTCAGTGGTCAGGTAAACGCGAACAACAAAACTTCATTAATGAGCAAACCAAAACTTGCTAAAATCAAGAACTGTGTTTGCCTCTCTAGGAATCTGATGACACTTGCACAGTTGCTAAAGCTGTGCGCTTCTTAAAAGTACTGAACAAACCTCATAAATGATGATGCCAGCCACGATAACAGTTGACAGCATTGCGACAGAGTATTTGAAATCTAGAAAATATTATAAATAGAAAAGTTGAGTAATTTAGTGTCAGTATAGTGTATAGTCCTTTTAACAGTTTTTCCATTTCAGTCCAAGTGTCATTCCATTACAAAAAGATTCCCAGACCATTGTGTCATCCCCTTAAAAAAGGATCCTTCATTTGACTTGCATCCATATTAATGTATCATCAAAAGCATTACTGGTAAAAATACTAGTCAAAACACATGGTCTGCATAAACTGGGAAAACAGCGATTACATCTATACTGCACAGTACTTTTGAGACCTGGTAAATACGTGAAGGCCAATTTACATGGTATGATTTTTCCTCACAACTTTCGCTTGCATGCAACGTTAACCCCCACCAGTCAAAAACCACAGTTATTAATAACTGCATGTTGTATAAAGCATTATATCACACCTGGTCAACCAGTTAAAAAGTACAGATAGCTCAGTAATATCTGATATGGTAAAATCTTTTAAGTCTATACTCACGTGGTTGAGGAGTGTAGACAAAATTGCGTCCCTTGACATACCACTTGTTAGTGTTACTTCAAGCAATGAGAACAATATTATAACAACATCAAATTACTATCAAAGACTAACATGTAGTATGTATCCTTGGAAGTGAGTCCTGTATAAATGGCCATAATAGGGGAATTGTCAAGAGACAGGACACTTAAACGTTAGCCAGTATATTGGTAAAAACCAGCTCTTTGGGACTTCCACAGTTGGCCACTAAGTAGAGATGCCCATTTAATAAAGGTTCGTAAGGAGGATCCACTTCTGTGTACTTGGTAATTCTCAATAGTGATTTAGAAGAGCTATTTACCTTACTAGGCTTAATGTTTTGCCCATTTCTGACCATGTGTCATTCTCTTGAGAATAAGATTCTTTGTTGGAGTTGTTTCCATTTAATTCATGTGTCTTATCATGCACAACCATTAAACAAAATGATAATTTAGGGAATGCCATGTGGTAATTGAAATGGGAAACCATTACGCTCAAGTTAACAAGGTCTATCAGGATCATATAATACCATCATATCTAGATCTTATCATCTACTCTGTTACCTCTTTTGGACTCCTTCCAACAGAGTTTTAACATGCGCTTCATAGTGTGGGTCTATCTTAAAGTCTCTTTCTTCCTAAACAGTGATAGAATCAATGATGTGGGATTAAACTAGAGTCAAGTTTATTAGAAAAGAAAAAGGACTCTAAAACCCTGTTCTGAGTTACTCACCCCTAGGAGCACAGTATAGGATGTTTCATTTCTGTTTTCACACTCTTTTTTGAGTTCCAAGAAAAAGATCATCAAGAAGCGAATAATGAGGAATATATGCGAGAGGATTGTCGGAAGGTCAAAGAACACTGGCCAGTAGATAAATGCCTGAAGTAAGATCGACAGATTATAAATGAGATATTCTTACTCTTATTTCTTGTTATCGAATACGAAGGCCAGTGCATATAGAATACTTACAGATGTTCTGTCAATTGGGCATCTCAAGGCAACGATGATGAGAACTGCTAATCTGATGGGTACAAAAGAATTGACACAATTGATTTTTATTGGAATTTTCAAATTTAAAATGTACTGATACCTCGAAAGAACCTCTGTACTTACCAAGTCAGGGCACCTCTGCATGCTGATTAACATATCAAATTAGAATTTAGTGGGATAGATTTGGCAGAGGGTGTGAAACCAGAAACCCAGAGAAAAACCCTTGCAATTGGTTGTGAGGTCATACAGAAATTGAACCTGAGACCACAGAGAAGAGAGAGTAATTCTAGCTTTCCGGGCATTTTTGTGCTTGCTATCCAAATAATATTATACAATCTTAGAATCATAGCTCATGGTACGCACATCATTTTAAATGTTTGGTCTAAACATCAATAAAAATCAACATGTGAGTCGTGCACATAGAACATTGAATGGAATCCAGTGGCAGTGTGTGCAAGTGAAAAGTGTTCCCAATTATTGCAAAAGTGCTACATGTAGAATGACTAGACACTTAAATTTATATCTTTATTTTCCTTTTTAATTTCTCTAACCTGTAACCAGTGAATAGGAATCCCATAACTGATCCAAGGATCTTTGCATCAGTGCTGAGACACAGGAAAAGAGGCAGATACATGGTGCCAATGGAGATGACTGATACAATCCCTTGAAATACTATCATGAATGAAAAGAAGAATATATATATATATATATATGTATAAGGATTAAGATTGAACAGTCAAATTTAAGCTTGAAATATATAGAGATCTGGTGGACCACAGAGGTAAGAATAGCAAACAAGAACAAGCATCTTAAACTTTTTTAAAATATTCTTCCTCCCTATTTTTAATGTCATTTTTTCTCTCCCACTCACTAATGTTTAGCCATTTCAGCCTCTGCAAATAAATGAAATAAACAATGCATTGGCAATTCCTCTTGTCTCCTCTCCTCTCTTGCGCATATGTTTCACCTTGATTTCAGCTGATTAAAAGCAAACAACTGAAAGTAATAACCTCCTTAAATAATCCTACTGTAGTAACTACAGTATATTATGTACCTGATATCCAAGGAGGCCCTTCAATTGTGAACACCACTCCAACATTGCTGGCTAAAAGTTTATTTGCAAACAAGCCTGTCACTGTTACAGCCATGGCACCATATGCAAGAGCATAAGAAAACCTGTTTTCTTCACTTCCAAGGAAATCTACAGGACTGAAACGAAATCTGTCAATATGCATGGACACATGGTCAATATATGGTAATATTCTACTTTTTATTAAATGTTTAGGTCAAAGAAGCTCTGACTAAGTGGTGTACCGCAAGAGCAGAGAGGAATGGAGAAAGGAAGGGAGAAGAGAGAAGAGAGAAACAATGGGAAAATACAGGGAAAAGGAAGAGCCAGTAAAAAGTGAATTAAGGACTAGAAAGTGTTATAAAATGCCAACAGCCTAACATACTATATTAAAACATCCCAATGAAAATAACAGAATAATAATACTGATTATACTTCAATTTCCTGTTTTAGAATTTTACTTACGGCTGTATTCCTGGTCGTCCACCACAGCATTTTGTCCTCTTAGTTCTCCTCTTCATAAACATAAGAACTATTATAATTACAACCTGATTAATGGAAAGTGGAAAATATAATTAAAAACCAATATATGTAATATATACAATACGAGTGGCCGTGTTGTATCAGATGTACAACCACGAGCCGAAGGCGAGTGATTGTATATCTGATACAACACGGCCACTAGTATTGTATATTACTTATTATGAAACGTCTAGGTGTATACATTCATGTTCTACTATAATTTTAAAGATAAAATTGAATTTAGCTCAGAAAATTGGATTTAAAGTTTATGCAAATCAGGACGATTTTGTATCAGATAATTATACAACAATTCAGTTAATTTACTCACAGCAGGCCCCATGGCAATCTGATTGTAAAGTTGATAATCACTTGATGGAGCACAAGGACTGTGAAAAGAAGTTAGAGTAAGCTGCATGTTAATTAAGTCTATATGTCAGATATCATATATACAGTTTGGCTACGAATTTGTAGTATCGTTTCCACTCATATGAAACCACTCTAAGACTTAGTAATGTATTTGTTGTTGCAAAACAAATGTTGTCGTTCAGTGCATAGCAGAACTTCGGTCATGAAGAGTCATTAATGCAGTCTTTGTCCAAGTTGAGCAAGATCTTATCAAATTACAGTGTATCAGTTCCATGACATCTAATTTACAAAAGTCCAAGTTAAACATTTTTTGTTTGTTTGACAGCAGTAAAAAACAAAGACTTTGAGCTGAATGGTGCCCATGACTCAATAAAACATCAAAGGTGCTCAATTCAAATTCACCAAAGAATGATACATGTATCAGGAGGGATGAGTGGGGGTGGGGGAAGGGGAGGATAGATGGGAAAATATTAGAAAAAAACTTTAATCATTTCAAGTCCCCCCACTCCCCCCCCCCCCTCCCCCCCCACAAATAAATTAATGAACATTCCAAGAAAGCCATAACAGTTACTATAATTATGGACTTCTGACATTCATATAGTTGATGGTGGAACTACGTGTAGGCTCAGATTTCCTGTCATTGGGGTTTCGCACGTGTCATGATATTCTCCTATCACATTATTGAGGGTGCGTACCCCGACTGCTGGAAAACTAAGCCTACTGTATGGTGGAACATGTCTAGAGATATAGATTGCTAACCTACTAGCAGACTAATTCTCCTTTTAATTCCCCCCAAGCGAGAGACATTAATCAGAGACTCTAGCTGCCAGCAGGGTACTAGATTGTTCATCTGCATGAGAAAAGTTCAGATCTTCAAGGTCTCTCATACAAAACTTGATGATTGATGATTAAAAGGAGAAATATATTTTTTCTTCAAATGCTCCATTTTACAGCTCCATTCAGTGACCACGAATAATAGTTCCTTGCCGAGGCTGGAGTTACAGTATTCTGCGTCACATCTGGAATTTTCTTCGTAAATACAAAGAAAATTCCAGATGTGATGCAGGCTAGAGTTACTGCTCATGATAAATTTAAATTTAATCAGACAAAAAATTTGGCACGTATTGAATCTGATTGTACATATTCCATACGTGCCAAACGTTTTGTCAGATTATGTTATTATTATGTCCATTGACTCCGACGAAGGACTAACGTCCGAAACGTCAGTCTCTATTTTCACTACGGTGTTCAGCTTATAATTCTACGATAACTTATGTTATTATATATCTATTATATCTATTGTTACTATTTCTATATATATTCAACTTTTCTAGTTCATTTTTGACTTGATGATGACGACGTTGTGCAACGTCGAAACGTCTTCACATTTGCGACATGTTTTTACTCAGTATCGTTTAATTTTATTTTAAAATGCTCAAATAAAAAGTTACTTATTATATTATGCAAATATCTTCCCTTTTTACGACTCTACACACTGCTCGTATGTATATATCCATCAACACTTATCTGATTATTGAACTCTGACATTAGGAAATCGCGCAATTTGATGAACTGAGTATTAAATATTTCCTTTCGAGGGGTAAAGAAATTCAATAAAACAAATTGTTTACCTTGCGTTTGTATCGTTATTGGAAGAGTTATCCATGTTGAAGAGCTTGATCCGTTTGATTATCTTAGAAATATATCGGGCAAATCGACTTTGAAAACAATATAATTACGATCGGTATACGAATTATCGAAATGGTGAATCCAATTGCAGTAATATGCCTAATGAATTAAAAACAAAGCAAAGCTCCATACTATCGCTTCGATATACCAAATACACGAACCTCGTTTCCATTCTGTACTGCAAACATGACGTATTTCCGGCTGTGAAGTTTCATGGCGTCATTTTAATTTCCGGTTAAAAGAAAAGTGATAAACTGCGAGACAAAATTGTAAAGAAAAACCTCATTTTTTCCCCGATTGAATATACTCGGAACAAATATACACGTTACATTTTTAAATATCGATTTTCGGGAATTTCGAAGGCTGTGTAGGTTTGGACCTCTCAAAAAAAAAAAAGAAAAGAAAAGAAAAGAAACGCACAACAAAACAAAAACACATACAAATAAAAAAAAAGAGAAATATGAATTTCTGTTTCCTTCGCTTTCCTTCGCAAGTTTTTCTGAACGAACGTTCCCTCCCCTCCCCTTCCGCAAAATATTTTGCCGCCTTTTTTATTTGCTCTTCTGTCAATCACTAACACCTATCTGCAACACTATGGCTAATACTTGAAACGCCGATTTTTTAAGAACATCTGATTGGTTGAGACCAAAGCACGTGAGATTTTGCACGCAAATGGCTCGTTACCGCCAGAATTCACACACTTTCATTCAAGACGTCAAAGAAAGTGGCTGCAGAATTGAAAGTAAGAAGATTAGAACCAATTTTCCTTCGTTATTTATTCAAAATTAATCTTTCCTCATCTATTTTCAGCTTTTATATGATACAGCTACATATGTTTATTAATCATACAATTACACGAAAGTTTGACTAAGTTTTAAAGAAGAATTCAGTGCCGTCGAACTGAAGTTAGATCAAACCGTCGCTCTCTACACACGTTCCGTCACGGTGAGTGAACGTTTTTTATCATTTTACTCCAATTTTTCTGCAAAAAAAATACTTGGAAAAGATAAGAATAGGCTTCTTCTTTGAGGGGCTCTTGATTTTCTTTAGTTTTGACTAGTTTTTAAGAATTTATGGCTTTAGTTTTGAACCATGTTTGTAGACTTGCTGCAGTAAATTGAAACATTAGTGAAGGACAAAAGCAGCTGGAATCTTTTGTGTTGAGCCAAACCAACCAAATAAATTGCCTTTTTACCAGAATAAAATAACAAAGTTGAAGAGTTTAAACTGAAACAAAAATCCTAAAGCTGGACAAGAGTCTTCATCGTTCATCAATCTGGCCCTTGCACAAAGGCAAGTGTGAATGAAAAATGCGTAAAACAATGTTTGCAACGCTTATTCCTCTTTTAAAAAGTCGTTTTTTAGCCGGTAAACATTTGTTTTCTTTTTAAAAAATTTAGATTTTTTAGGAAAAAACTTTCTTTTGAATGTTTTGTTTTGTCGCTTTTCTCGAATGAAATTGTAAATGCGCGTCACAAACAATTGAACAATGATACTGAGCCACTCTTTTTTTACTTTTTCTTTCCTTTCCTCCTTAATTGTCAATCAATCAATCAATATTTATTATAAACCATCAGTGTCTTGTGCTCATTGTATATTTTTTCTCATTTTTTCAGATCTGTGGGAGAAGTTAACTCTAAAATTGTGGGCAAAAATGTTGCGATATCTAAATTTCATCGCCCGGTATGAAAAACTCCCATTAAGGTAAGAACACTTTACTTTAATACTAATATAACCAAAAACCATTAATTTAGCGCATTTAGTAGGTGCAAAATTATAATAAAGAGATGGAAAAAATAAAAATATTTTTGGCGGGAAAAATGTTGATGGCATGAATGGCGGGAAAGCAGAAACATCCTTTATTAAAAGGACTAAAAGTGTTACTAAAAAAAATTTGAAAAGGCGGGAAAAACAGCAGTTCTTTGATTTTTTTTAGCGCGAAAATAATAATAATAATAAAGAAAGGAAAAAATAAAGGAGGGATTTTTTAAAAGCAGTAATAAAAAAACAATGACACTATAATTTTTTCCTTCCTTCCTTCCTTCCTTCCTTCCTTCCTTCCTTCCTTCCTTCCTTCCTTCCTTCCTTCCTTCCTTCCTTCCTTCCTTCCTTCCTTCCTTCCTTCCTTCCTTCCTTCCTTCCTTCCTTCCTTCCTTCCTTCCTTCCTTCCTTCCTTCCTTCCTTCCTTCCTTCCTTCCTTCCTTTCTTTCTTCCTTTCTTCCCTTTATTTTTTTGGCGCTGATTTAGTATTTTTCCAATCTTTTTTAGGCCTGACAGAAATCTATTGGAAAAAACTTTGGCAAAAAAGTCACATGCAACTTTTAATATCGCTCGGCATGGAAAACTTCCAATAAGGTAAAAATATCTTTCTTCCAAAATATTTATGATAACAACAACCACTTTTTGGTGCAAAACTCAATAACAAACATGAAAAAAGCAAATAATTTCAGGAAACACTTTGATGACATGCAGTGGCGGAAAAACTTGGGCTCGTTCATTATTTTTCGGAGGGGGGGTGGGTGGGGGAGAGAAAACGGTGGACCTTGAAATGTTAATGACATTTAATGGTTTGTAATAAATAAACAGGGGATATGGGAAAAAAAACAGAACTGGGGATACTAATGGTATTTGTAAAAAAACAAACCTTATCATACTGTAAATGCGTGACTAACAAAGATAATGGACAACACACTTTTTTTACTTTATAATTCATTGTTTTGTAATTATGAAATACTTTCTCCGAATTTTCAGGTCTGTGACCGAAATTTACTTTTGAGTTTTGGGTGAAAAAGTCACAACAACTAAACCTTTTTGTCCGGTCTGGAAATACTCCCTTTTAATACTAATGATAACGAAAACTATGAATTTATAGCATTTTGGCACATGCAATTTCATCAGCATTGCAAGTTTCAAGAAAAAAAATCATTATTGTCCTGCATGGGCTCATATATAATACTTTTCTCAAACTTTTTCAGGTTGGTGACCGAACACTTTACTTAAGAATAAGGTAAGAATACTTTACTTGATACTAATGATAACGCATAATTATTAGCATTTGGGTGAAAAATTATAATACAAAAAATGAAAAAAATGTTAGGGAAACATTTTGATGGCATGCAATGGCACGAGAGCATTCACTTGCAGGCCAGGAATGTTCATTATTATCTTTGATCAAGAAGATCAGCCTGGGGGAGGGGGGTGGACAGTGATAACCAGGTATTCAATAGGAAATGAACATACTTAATAACACTTTATAATGGTTCAGCTGGAATACTGAAATTCCTCTGTTATAATTTTATTCACATGATTTTTTTAACCAACATTTTAAATTTTTTCTTATTAATTTAACACAGTTTTCCTAATTGAGCTGTTTTGATGTCGCATGCAAGGGGTCTATATATAGCCTATGTAAACATAGAATGACATCATTACAAACTACAGTCATTAGTGATATCTTTTCCTTTTTCTGTCTTTTCAGATCACAGTTGAAAACCAATTGGGCGAAAAAGTAACAAGAGTAAGCTTTATCGCCCAGCATTAAAACACCAACATACGGTATTGAAAATGAAATAATCTCAATAATTCATTAGTTATTTTTCTTTTCTGGGAGTGTAGGCCTGGGCAGCTTAAAGGTTAACTGTTTCTTCATACAGTTAACTCTCATAAGTAACCACCTTGGAGAGTGAACCAAAACGTATACCTAACCCCTCTTCCCTGCAAAATTGTTGGGTGAATCATTACACTTGCATGCAAGTCACCACTTAGAACATATATTGAGCCAGGGCCACCTGTACATGTGGTGTAGGTAGTAATAATAATAGTATAGTTTTCCCAAACATTTTCTACTAACCTTTATCAGTGTTTTCCTTTCACTTCATGACTTGACACTGTCTTGATGAACACATTAGTCAGTAGACTAATGTCACCTTCGAGCGCATTAAACAGCTGAGCAGAGCCCCTGGCTCGGGAGAATTGGGCAACCACTCCCCGCGTTATCGAAGTAAAATAAATTACCTTTACCTTTTACCTTTTACCTTTTTAGAGCTCAGGGGTACAGTGTTTTCCCCATTACAGACCACGTACCATATTCCCTAGAAAAAAATATTCTTTGTTTTAGGTGTATCTATATTCAAAAGTCTTTTGCCAGGTGTATTATATTCAAAAGTATTTTCCCAGGGATTTGGATGTTAAATTACCTAAACCCTTAAGCTAGGCTTTTTAAGTTGACTAGCTAGCATAAATCTTTCCATGGGGGAGTGGGATATCAGGGTATCAGACTAGTCAATATGTTCACACTGTCTTAAACAATGGAATATAGTAAGTCCCTTTTTAATCCTTTTTTTGTGGGGGATGAAAGGGGTGTGAGACTTCATGGGAAATAGATTGAAAAGTCAGGACATGTACATATTACTGTAAATTAACATACTTTAACTCGCTTTGAATGCAGGAACCTGGCATGGTGAGACAAAATGCAGATGGATATTAAAACAGAACCATACACCAGATGACACTTATGATGAACACCAACAGAGCAGCACAGAACCGCCAGCTCAGATGACACTGTTTGAACACCAAGAAGACTACATGTTTGAAGGTTCACTAGTTGTTTCTTTTTTTCCCTTGTCCCACTATAGTTTCATTCTGATTGGCAAACAAAAAATGTGTTTTCAAGAATTTTTTCATTTTAATTTATTTTTAATGTTTTTCTGAATTTAAAAATTAGCAATAGAGCTTTTGTCTTAACATTACATTGGTCGTAATAAGGGTTCTTCTTAAATTTTTCATTCGTTATGTTACATTCGGCTAAGGCATTCCGGCACACCTGGTCATTGTGGCTTTTCGACACTTCAGCTATTAAGACGAACCCTTTAATTTACACACCAAAGTGATAACAAATCAAATTGTTTGGCTTTTTTTCATAAAACATGTCTTTGATTTTTTTTCCTTTGAATCTTGTCTTATGAGATGCTGTGTGTGTGTGGATTCAAAGTCCATGTTTTATAAAGACAAGCATGAACAAATCCAAAATATTCTAGTCTATAAGATGATTTGAGATCAATGAATCTTGACATAGGGAGGACTTGAATTAGATGGCGTGCAAAATCCGGCTAGCTTATAATTACTTAATAGCAGATAGGTTAGGTTAGGGTCAAGCTGTCATTTCATCTCTCTATCATCTCTTAGTCAAGAAGCCTTTGATAGGTTGTATACATTTATATCATCATTTTGGTCTGTTTGGCAATTATTTTGCTTCAAGATGGGATATGGATCTCATTTGTGCTCTGCAAGAATCTTGTATTCTTGTCAGTTTTGACAAAAGCTGTTAGTGTGGGGTGTATTCGTTCTACCCATCCTGAGGTCGGTTTGTACTAACATTCATCTATCAGTCATTTAGTTCTTCTAAATTTCATGATAATGAATATAAACTTCGAAGGACTTCGCATTGGTTCGTTTTAGCAACGGTAGGTCTCATTAAGTAAGGAAGGATTAACCAGCATTGGAAAAGGGTCCAAACTGCCAGTGCTATCTATCACATTGTGCGCTGTTATAGATAGCACATACCTCTGGATGGGTAGAAGGTCTTGCATTTTCACGTTTTTTTTAAATAGTTTAATAACTAGGAAAAAAGTCTAGGCACCCTCCCTTTAGCTTCTCTTGGTAAAAGAAAGCTATATCCTCTAGTATAAATTAGAGGAAATGATTTGGAAAAACTGTGCTCAAGGGGACACATTTTTTCTAGAATATAAGTAAGAGAGGAAATCCTAATAGATTCCTTCTCTAATATGACTGCACTATGTTTGTCATATTTTATGCACGCCAATAGTATATAGCTTCTAATCCGGCCATCCATATAAGTCTTGACTTTATTCTTTATAAAGGAAATAGGAAGTATGACAAAATGATCTCATTATTGTCAAGATGATACAATCACATTATCTTGACAGCTAATGAGAAGTGCATAACTGTAAAAAATCAACTTTGGAATATAAAGCAAAGAATGATGTCCTATTACATTTATTATTATATTATTATTTTATTATTATGTGTATGAATGTGTGGTGTCTTGTGAACTTCAGCTTTGTTTTTTGTCCTCTGACATGATATCTTTGCATTTTCCAGGTTGACATTTCTGTTCGGCTTTCGTCAAAGAAAAATTAATTTCTGTTTTGGTTTAAATTTTATATCAGAGTATGTGGGTTTTTATATTGGATAAAAACACTTAATTTATACAATATTACAATAACCCACAACTTTGATGTTCAGTCCTGATGACATGGTCATCATGTTTTTGGCATACAATTCTTTTTTTCAATTTTTGTGAGATTTCGGCTTAGGTCTCTCTAGGTTTCTCTTCGGCATAGGCTCATAAGTTAATATTAATAGTTTTGGTAAGGGTTGGGTCTCCATCACCTTTTTTAAGGGATTTCGTATCATATCTATTTTCAGCTTTTAGGCTTCTTTTATCTTAGGTGTATCTTCGGCTTAGGCTAATAACTTATACAACTAACTAAAAAGCATATTCATATTTTTCACAGTAAATTTAACATTTATTTATAAATAAAAATAAACAACATACATAAACTTCAACTGTAACTATACTAAAGTGGGTCTCTAGCTACCCATGGTACAAATGTTTGCTTCAGGCATTTTTGTTCTTAAAGCTGAATCTTTCTACTAACAGTCTTTTTTCTCAGCTTTTCTTACTCTCATTTTAGTTCAGCATAAAATAGGAAGCAATTGTAACATTAGATTAGTTATTTAGGCTTTATGAGAATTGTAAATACCTTGTCTCTGACTTGGTATGTTCTGAGCAATGATTGTAAAAGATTTACATTTGAATAAAAAGAATGTTTGTTCTGGTGTGTCACTAATATTTCCATTTCAGCTTGAGTTCTACTATTATAGCGTTACTTTCGTTTTCATTCCACAGTGTCTCTAAGTATCCTTTTCAAGTTTGTACATAATAATAAACTTTGATTTGAATTTACTATAAACCACTATTTAAAAAGTGCAGCAAAGGTGAGTAGCCAAAAGGTTTTCATTCTTGATACTAACTACGAAACTTTTTTCCTTTTTCGTTCTGTTTCTCAACAGGTATTACAACAAAGAAGAAGAAAAACGAGTCTCGGCAAACATTCATCACCAAAATATCAAAACGAATTGTAACAAATAACTAAATTACTACAATTGCTTAAAAATAGTACCAATTAATTTAGAAAAATTTAAACATCATTCCTAACAAGATTTTTTCTTCCATTTTCTTTTTTCACAGAATGGAACAAAAATGTCCCCTATTAATACAACAAACTGCACCCCAAGTCCAGTGAACAACACCTTTATATAATGATGAAGTATTTTGACAAGGAAACGGAAACCGAAGGTCGAATACTGAACAAAATATTTTAATGGTAAGTTAGTAGAATAAGGAAATAGGAATGGATTGGAAGACCAACATCCTAGCTTAATATTAAGGTACTGGAACAAAGAAATGCATGAAATAAACGACCAACATCCTAGTCTAATGGTAAGATACTGGAACAAAGAAGAATGGAATGAATGATCAACATGCTAGTCTAATATTAAGGTACTGGAACAAAGAAATGGGAATGAAATAAAAGACCAACATCCTAGTGTAATGGTAAGATACTGGAACAAAGAAATAGAAAAATGGAATGAATAACCAACATCCTAGTCCAATAGTAAAAGGTACTGGAACAAAAAAAATGGGAATGGAATAAAATACCAACATCCGAGTTTAATGTTAAGATACTGGAACAAAGAAATGAGAATGGAATGAATGAACAATATCCTAGCCTTGTAACATACTGGAACAAAGAAATGGAAATGGAAGGAATGACAAACATCCTAGTCTACTGGTTTAATCTGGAAACAAATAAATGGGAATAGAATGAATGGAAATGAATGAATGATAAACATCCTAGTTAATGGTAAAGATACTAGGAACAAAGAAAGAGAATGGAATGAATGAAAGATCAAACATCCTTGTCTAATGTAAGGTACTGGAAACACAGAAATTGGGAAATGGACAAACTACAACATCCTAGTTTAATGGGTAAGATTACTGGAAACAAAGAAGAAATGAGAATGGAGTTAATGACCAATTCTAGTCCTAAAGGTAAGGTAAGGAACAAAGAAATGGAAGGAAATAATGACCCCAAATCGTATTCTTATGGTTAAGGTACTGGAAAAAAGAACTGGGAAATGGATAATGAATAACCAACATTCTAAGTCTAAAGGTAAGGTACTGGAACAAGAAGAAATGAGAATGGAAATGGAATGAAGCTCAACATCCTAGTCTAATGGTAAGGCACTGGAACAAAGACATGGAATGGAATGAATGACCAACTTCCTAATGGAAAGATAATATCTTGGAACAAAGAAATGGAATGGCATGAGTGGCCAACATCCTAGTCTAATGGTAATATCTTGGAACAAAGAAAGGGAATGGCATGAGTGGCCAACATCCTAGTCTAATAGTAATATCTTGGAACAAAGAAATAGGAATGGAATAAAAGGACCAACATCCTAGTTTAATGGTAAGATACTGGAACAAAAAAATGAGAATGGAAATGAATGATCAACATCCTAGTCTAATGGTAAGGTATTGGAACAAAAAAATGGGAATGGAATGAATGACCAGCATCCTAGTCTAATGGTAAGATATTGGAACAAAGAAATGAAAATGGAATTAATGACCAACATCGTATTCTTATGGTAAGGTACTGGAACAAAGAAATGGGAATGGAATGAATAACCAACATTCTAGTCTAATGGTAAGGTACTGGAACAAAGAAATGGAAATGGAATGAATGATCAACATCCAAGTCTAATGGTAAGGCACTGGAACAAAGAAATGGAAATGGAATGAATGACCAACTTCCTAATGGAAAGATAAAATCTTGGAACAAAGAAATGGGAATGGCATGAGTGGCCAACATCCTAGTCTAATGGTAATATCTTGGAACAAAGAAATGGGAATGGCATGAGTGGCCAACATCCTAGTCTAATAGTAATATCTTGGAACAAAGAAATAGGAATGGAATAAAAGACCAACATCCTAGTTTAATGGTAAGATACTGGAACAAAAAAATGAGAATGGAATGAATGATCAACATCCTAGTCTAATGGTAAGGTATTGGAACAAAAAAATGGGAATGGAATGAATGACCAGCATCCTAGTCTAATGGTAAGATATTGGAACAAAGAAACGAGAATGGAATGCATGACCAATATCCTAGTCTTGTAAGGTAGTCGAACAAAGAAATGGAAATGGAAGGAATGACCAACATCCTAGTCTTATGGTAAGGTACTGGAACAAAGAAACTGGAATGGAATAAAATACCAACATCCTAGTTTAATGGTAAGATACTGGAACAAAGAAATGAGAATGGAGTTAATGACCAATGTCCTGGTCTAATGGTTAAATCTGGAACAATGAAATGAGAAAAGAATAGAATGGAATGAATGAATGACTGACATCATAGTCTAATGGTAAGGTACTGAAACAAAGAAATGGGAATGGAATGAATAACCAACATCCTAGTTTAATGGAAAAATATTGGAACAAAGAAATAAGAATGGAATTAATGACCAACTTCCTAGTCTTATGGTAAGATATTGGAACCAAGAAATGAGAATGGAATGAATGACCAACTTTCTAATAGAAAGATAATATCTTGTAACAAAGAAATAGAAATGGAATGAATGACCAACTTCCTAATGGAAAGATAATATCTTGTAACAAAGAAATGGGAATGGCATGAGTGGCCAACAACCTAGTCTAATGGCAATATCTTGGAACAAAGAAATGGGAATGGAATAAAAGACCAACTTCCTAATGGAAAGATAATATCTTGGAACAAAGAAATAGAAATGGAATGAATGACCAACTTCCTAATGGAAAGATAATATCTTGGAACAAAGAAATGGGAATGGCATGAGTGGCCAACATCCTAGTCTAATGGTAATGTCTTTGAACAAAGAAATGGGAATGGAATAAAAGACCAACATCCTAGTTGAATGGTACGATACTGGAACAAAAAAATGAGAATGGAATGAATAATCAATATCCTAGTCTAATGGTAAAGTACTGGAACAAAGAAATGAGAATGGAATTAATGACCAACATCCTAGTCTAAAGGTAAGGTACTGAAACAAAAAAATGAGAATGGAATGAATGATCAACATCCTAGTCTAATGGTAAAGTACTGGAACAAAAAAATGGGAATGGAATGAATGATCAACATCCTAGTCTAATGGTTAAGTCTGGAACAATGAAATGGGAAAAAAATAGAATGGAATGAATGAATGAGCGACATCCTAGTCTAATGGTAATATCTTGGAACAAAGAAATGGGAATGGAATAAAAGACCAACTTCCTAATGGAAAGATAAAATCTTGGAACAAAGAAATGGGAATGGCATGAGTGGCCAACATCCTAGTCTTATGGTAAGGTACTGGAACAAAGAAATGGGAATGGAATAAAAGACCAACTTCCTAATGGAAAGATAAAATCTTGGAACATAGAAATGGGAATGGCATGAGTGGCCAACATCCTAGTCTAATGGTAATGTCTTTGAACAAAGAAATGGGAATGGAATAAAAGACCAACATCCTAGTTGAATGGTACGATACTGGAACAAAAAAATGAGAATGGAATGAATGATCAACATCCTAGTCTAATGGTAATGTATTTGAACAAAGAAATGGGAATGGAATAAAAGACCTACATCCTAGTTTAATGGTACGATACTGGAACAAAAAAATGAGAATGGAATGAATGATCAACATCCTAGTCTAATGGTAAAGTACTGGAACAAAAAAATGGGAATGGAATGAATGATCAACATCCTAGTCTAATGGTAAAGTATGGGAACATAGAAATAGGAATGCAATGAATGACCAATATCCTAGTCTAATGGTTAAGTCTGGAACAATGAAATGGGAAAAGAATAGAATGGAATGAATGAATGAGCGACATCCTAGTCTATTGGTAAAGTATGGGAACATAGAAATGGAAATGCAATGAATGACCAACCTAGTATAATGATTGGATAATGAAACAATCAAAATAAAAATGGAATGAATGATCAACATCCTAGTCTAATGGTAAAGTACTGGAACAAATAAATGGGGATGGAATGAATGACCAGCATCCTAGTCTAATGTTAAGGTACTGGAACAAAGAAATGGGAATGCAATGAATGACCAACATCCTAGTCTAATGGTAATATATTGGAACAAAGAAATGGGAATGGCATGAGTTGCCAACATCCTAGTGTAATGGTAAGGTACTGGAAGAAAAAAATGAGAATGGAACGAATGACCAACATCCTAGTCTTATGGTTAAGCCTGGAACAAAGAAATGGGAAAAGAATAGAATGGAATGAATGAATGACCGACATCCTAGTCTAATGGTAACAAAGAAATGGGAATGGAATAAAAGACCAACATCCTAGTTTAATGGTAAGATACTGGAACAAAAATAATTAAAATGGAATGAATGATCAACATCCTAGTCTAATGTTAAGGTACTGGAACAAAGAAATAGGAATGCAATGAATGACCAACATTCTAGTCTAATGGTAAGATATTGGACCAAAGAAATGGGAATGGAATTAAAAACCAACATCCTAGTGTAATGGTAAGGTACTGGAAGAAAAAAATGGGAATGGAACGAATGACCAACATCCTAGTCTTATGGTTAAGCCTGGACCAAAGAAACGGGAAAAGAATAGAATGGAATGGAATGAATGAACAACATCCTAGTCTAATGGTAAGATACTGGAACAAAGAAATGGAAATGGAATGAATAACCAACATCCTAGTCTAATGGCAAGGTACTGAAAAAAAGGAATAGTAATGAAATAAATGAACAAAGAAATGGGAAAGGAATAAATAACCAACATACTGGAACAAAGAAATGGGAGTGAATGACCAGCATTCTAGTCTAATGGTAAGATACTGGATACAAGAAATGGGAAAAAATAGAATTGAATGTAGGTGGTGAAAGGTCACCTTTCTTCAATTAGTTCTCAGGAAACTAAAAAATCCTTCGTTTGGAAGGGTTGTCAGTTAAGAAGGCGCCAAACTAGTTTTATCAATATAAATAGCAGAGACTTCAACGTACAAGTATGTAGAAATTGAAAATTTACACAGCATAGATAAAGGAAATCACCAACAGCAAGAAAATCCACACCAAACTGGTGAGACAGATTTGGCATTCATAATACTTTCTCATCAGGACATGTTTGCACAATGATGGTCAAACACAAATGAAGCATAATGAAACTTTTAACTCACAATGCTCCACGCACCCGTGATCATGCTCCTCTGGATAAAAATGGTCAGCTCTCACTGGAAATGACCCATGGAATGAAAGGAATGGTAATAGATTAATAGTATGGTCATGTCTCACTTGAAATAGTCCATAGAAAGAAAGGAATGCTAATAGATTAATGGAATAGTTAAGGTTCACTTGAAATGGTCCATAGAAAGAAAGGAAATGGTAATAGATTAATGGATTGGTCAAGTCTCACCTGAAATGGTCCATAGAAAGAAAGGAATGGTAATAGATTAATTAAATGGTCAACTCTCATTTGAAATGGTCTTATAGAAAGAAAGGAATGTTAGTAGATTAATGGAATGGTCAACTCTCACTTGAAATGGTCCATAGAAAGAAAGGAATGGTAATAGATTAATGGCATGGTCAAGGTTCACTGGAAATGGCCCATAGAAAGAAAGGAATGGTAATAGATTAATGGAATGGTAAAGTCTCACTTGAAATGACCCATAGAAAGAAAGGAATGGTAATAGATTAATGGAATGGTCAAGTCTTACTTATAATGGTCCATAGAAAGAAAGGAATTGTAATAGATTAATGGAATGGTGAAGTATCACTTGAAATGGTCCATAGAGAGAAAGGAATGGTAATAGATTAATAGTATGGTCATGTCTCACTTGAAATAGTCCATAGAAAGAAAGGAATGGTAATAGATTAATGGAATGGTCAAATCTCACTTGAAATGGTCCATAGAAAGAAAGGAATGGTAATAGATTAATAGTATGGTCATGTCTCACTTGAAATAGTCCATAGAAAGAAAGGAATGCTAATAGACTTATAAAATGGTCAAGTCTCACTTGAAATGGTCCATAGAAAGAAAGGAATGGTAATAGATTAATAAAATGGTCAAGTCTCACTTGAAATGGTCCATAGAAAGAAAGGAATGTTAGTAGATTAATGGAATGGTCAAGTCTCACTTGAAATGGTCCATAGAAAGAAAGGAATGGTAATAGATTAATGGATTGGTCAGGTCTCACCTGAAAAGGGTCCATAGAAAGAAAAGAATAGTAATAAATTAATAAAATGGTCAAGTCTCACTTGAAATGGTCCATAGAAAGAAAGGAATGGTAATAGATTAATGGATTGGTCAAGTCTCACCTGAAATGGTCCATAGAAAGAAAGGAATGGTAATAGATTAATAAAATGGTCAATTCTCACTTGATATGGTCCATAGAAAGAAAGGAATGGTAATAGATTAATGGAATGGTAAAGGTTCACTGGAAATGGCCCATAGGAAGAAAGGAATGGTAATAGATTAATGGAATGGTGAAGTATCACTTGAAATGGTCCATAGAAAGAAAGGAATGGTAATAGATTAATGGAATGGTGAAGTATCACTTGAAATGGTCCATAGAAAGAAAGGAATGGTAATTATAGATTAATTAAATGGTCAACTCTCATTTGAAATGGTCCATAGAAAGAAAGGAATGTTAGTAGATTAATGGAATGGTGAAGTATCACTTGAAATGGTCCATAGAAAGAAAGGAATGTTACTAGATAAATGGAATGGTCAAGTCTCACTTATAATGGTCCATAGAAAGAAAGGAATGGTAATAGATTAATGGAATGGTGAAGTATCACTTGAAATGGTCCATAGGAGGGAAGGAATGGTAATAGATTAATGGATTGGTCAGGTCTCACCTGAAAGGGTCCATCGAAAGAAAAGAATGTTAATAGATTAATAAAATGGTCAAGTCTCACTTGAAATGGTCCATAGAAAGAAAGGAATGGTAATAGATTAATGGATTGGTCAAGTCTCACCTGAAATGGTCCATAGAAAGAAAGGAATGGTAATAGATTAATTAAATGTTCAAGTCTCACTTGAAATGGTCCATAGAAAGAAAGGAATGTTTACTTAATAGATTAATGGAATGGTCAACTCTCACTTGAAATGGTCCATAGAAAGAAAGGAATGGTAATAGATTAATGGCATGGTCAAGGTTCACTGGAAATGGCCCATAGAAAGAAAGCAATGGTAATAGATTAATGGAATGGTCAAGTCTCACTTGAAATGGCCCATAGAAACAAAGGAATGGTAATAGATTAATGGAATGGTCAAGTATCACTTGAAATGGTCCATAGGAGGAAAGGAATGTAGTAGATTAATGGAATGGTCAAGTCTCACTTATAATGGTCCATAGAAAGAAAGGAATGGTAATAAATTAATAAATGGTCAAGTCTCACTTGAAATGGTCCATAGAAAGAAAGGAATGGTAATTATAGATTAATTAAATGGTCAACTCTCATTTGAAATGGTCCATAGAAAGAAAGGAATGTTAGTAGATTAATGGAATGGTGAAGTATCACTTGAAATGGTCCATAGAAAGAAAGGAATGTTACTAGATAAATGGAATGGTCAAGTCTCACTTATAATGGTCCATAGAAAGAAAGGAATGGTAATAGATTAATGGAATGGTGAAGTATCACTTGAAATGGTCCATAGGAGGGAAGGAATGGTAATAGATTAATGGATTGGTCAGGTCTCACCTGAAAGGGTCCATCGAAAGAAAAGAATGTTAATAGATTAATAAAATGGTCAAGTCTCACTTGAAATGGTCCATAGAAAGAAAGGAATGGTAATAGATTAATGGATTGGTCAAGTCTCACCTGAAATGGTCCATAGAAAGAAAGGAATGGTAATAGATTAATTAAATGTTCAAGTCTCACTTGAAATGGTCCATAGAAAGAAAGGAATGTTTACTTAATAGATTAATGGAATGGTCAACTCTCACTTGAAATGGTCCATAGAAAGAAAGGAATGGTAATAGATTAATGGCA
Source organism: Actinia equina (assembly GCA_011057435.1). Classification (NCBI taxonomy): domain Eukaryota; kingdom Metazoa; phylum Cnidaria; class Anthozoa; order Actiniaria; family Actiniidae; genus Actinia; species Actinia equina. The sequence goes on from WHPX01000729.1 coordinate 160,361, forward strand.
TGGTCAAGGTTCACTGGAAATGGCCCATAGAAAGAAAGCAATGGTAATAGATTAATGGAATGGTCAAGTCTCACTTGAAATGGCCCATAGAAACAAAGGAATGGTAATAGATTAATGGAATGGTCAAGTATCACTTGAAATGGTCCATAGGAGGAAAGGAATGTTAGTAGATTAATGGAATGGTCAAGTCTCACTTATAATGGTCCATAGAAAGAAAGGAATGGTAATAAATTAATAAAATGGTCAAGTCTCACTTGAAATGGTCCATAGAAAGAAAGGAATGGTAATAGATTAATGGATTGGTCAAGTCTCACCTGAAATGGTCCATAGAAAGAAAGGAATGGTAATAGATTAATGGAATGGTGAAGTATCACTTGAAATGGTCCATAGAAAGAAAGGAATGGTAATTATAGATTAATTAAATGGTCAACTCTCATTTGAAATGGTCCATAGAAAGAAAGGAATGTTAGTAGATTAATGGAATGGTGAAGTATCACTTGAAATGGTCCATAGAAAGAAAGGAATGTTACTAGATAAATGGAATGGTCAAGTCTCACTTATAATGGTCCATAGAAAGAAAGGAATGGTAATAGATTAATGGAATGGTGAAGTATCACTTGAAATGGTCCATAGGAGGGAAGGAATGGTAATAGATTAATGGATTGGTCAGGTCTCACCTGAAAGGGTCCATCGAAAGAAAAGAATGTTAATAGATTAATAAAATGGTCAAGTCTCACTTGAAATGGTCCATAGAAAGAAAGGAATGGTAATAGATTAATGGATTGGTCAAGTCTCACCTGAAATGGTCCATAGAAAGAAAGGAATGGTAATAGATTAATTAAATGTTCAAGTCTCACTTGAAATGGTCCATAGAAAGAAAGGAATGTTTACTTAATAGATTAATGGAATGGTCAACTCTCACTTGAAATGGTCCATAGAAAGAAAGGAATGGTAATAGATTAATGGCATGGTCAAGGTTCACTGGAAATGGCCCATAGAAAGAAAGCAATGGTAATAGATTAATGGAATGGTCAAGTCTCACTTGAAATGGCCCATAGAAACAAAGGAATGGTAATAGATTAATGGAATGTTCAAGTCTCACTTGAAATGGTCCATAGAAAGAAAGGAATGTTAGTAGATTAATGGAATGGTCAACTCTCACTTGAAATGGTCCATAGAAAGAAAGGAATGGTAATAGATTAATGGCATGGTCAAGGTTCACTGGAAATGGCCCATAGAAAGAAAGGAAATGGTAATAGATTAATTAAATGTTCAAGTCTCACTTGAAATGGTCCATAGAAAGAAAGGAATGGTATTAGATTAATGGAATGGTCAAGTCTAACTCGAATTTAATGACCCATGGAAATAAAGGAATGCTTGTGAATTAATGCAAAGGCCAACTCACATGAAAATGATGCATGGAAAGATAGAAATGATAATGAATGGATGAAATGGCCAGGAAAAGTAAGGAATGGTAATGGAGTAAAGAAATGGTTAACTCAATCTGCAAATGGTCCATGGAAATAAGGGGAAAATAATGGATGGTCAAAGTTGTTTAACTTAAATCTGGAAATTGGCCCGAGACAAGAAAAGAATGGTCATGGATTAATGGAATGGTCAACTCACACTGGAAATGGCCTAAGCACAGAAAAAATTGGAAGAAAATAATGGGAATGGATGGATGAAATGGTCCACTGTCACTGGAAATGGCCCATCAAAACAAAGAAATGGTGATGGGTGGATGAAATGGCCTTACTCTAAAAATGGCCCATGGAAGAATATTTACTCTTATTAGAAATAGAAAATAGAAAGTAAGGAATGGTAATGATTAATGAAATGGCCTACTCACTCTGGAATTGAATCATGGAAAGAATGGGATAGTAGTGGAATAATGGATGGTCAAGTCACACAAGAAATGGCACATAATAAAATATCAAATGCTTATGGATGGAGGAAATGGCCAACTCAATCTGAAATGGCATATTAATTGAATAGAAAATGTTAATGAATGGATGAATGGCCAACCCTCTCTGGAAATGGCCCATGGAAAGAAAGGTGTGGTAATGAATGAATGAATGAAATAATCATATCAATATGGAAATAGCCCCTGGAAAGAAAAATTGCTAATGGAAGGGTGGTGGACTCCCTCAAGAAATGGTTCATAAAAAGGAAGCAATATATGGTAATGATAATTAAAATATTCAACTCTTGCTGGAAATGGCCCACGGAAAAAGAAGAAAGATAAATAATGTTGAATGGATGAAATGGTTAGCTCAATTTGTAATGGGCTCATAATAAACTAAGAAATGGTAATTGATAGATTAAAAGGAGAGATCAGACTGGAAATGGCCAATAGAAATAAAGGAATGGAAATGGTCACCTTTCTCTGCAAATGGCCCAAGCATAGAAAGAAAGAAATGGTAATGGATAAATAAAATGGTCAACTCTCTCAGGAAATGGTTCATAAAAAGAAATGAATGGTAATGATAATTAAAATGATCAAATCTTGCTAGAAATAGCTCTTTGAAAGAAATTTTTTTAATGAAATGGTCAACTCTAATGGGAAATAACCTATGGAAAGAAAAGATGCTACTGGTTAAATAAAATGGTCAACTCAATCTTGGAAATGGCCAACATAAGAAAGGAATGAAATTGTCTATTCCTGGAAATCACAAAAAGCAAAATAACTGATGGTTAATGGATTGATGAATTGGTCCACTCTCACTGAAAAATGGCATATACATGCAAAGAAGGGGATGTAATAGTCCAAAATAGAAAATAAAAAGTAATGAAAATAATCACTAGTGGTGAACTCAATCTGGAAATGGCCCACAATATTAAGAAGATCAGGTTGGATGGATGACATAATCAACTTACTCTAGATGGTACATGAAAACTAAAAATGGTAATGCATGGTGAAGTCATTCTGGTAATAGCAGATGCAAAGGAACAACGAGTGGTTATGTATGCCTTGATAAACCTCATCACACAGCTGAAAGTGGATGCAGAAAGAAAAAGGAAACATTGGAACCATTAAATGAAATAGTCAAAACATATGGAAATAATGTCAATGGAACAATATGTATGTGGAATGGCAATGAAATGGTCAACATAAGAGACAGCTGGTCAAGAGTGAATGAAACAAGATAATTAAGAAGAAATGGTAAGAGATGGAAAAGGTGAATAAAATTAATAGTATAAGAACCTAGACATGATTGAAATTGGAAGTCCTTGAAATCGTTATTATTAATTTACTTAAAAGACATTTAGGGATTGTGATGCATTAAATAAATGTAAACATAATCTTATATAACTATATATACCTCCCTCTTCAATTTTGGTCATCATTCAATGGTTGTCGCCATTGAACCATCATTTAAATAGTAGTCACTGCCTTGTATTGTAGGTGTATTATTATTACCTCTGTCTATAATTTGGACCATCATTCAATGGTCACTGCCTTGTATTGTAGGTATATTATTATCTCTGTCTATAATTTGGACCATCATTCAATGGTCACTGCCTTGTATTAATTGTAGGTATATTATTATCTCTGTCTATAATTTGGACCATCATTCAATGGCCACTGCCTTGTATTGTAGGTGTATTATTATTACCTCTGTCTATAATTTGGACCATCATTCAATGGTCACTGCCTTGTATTGTAGGCATATTATTATCTCTGTCTATAATTTGGACCATCATTCAATGGTCACTGCCTTGTATTGTAGGTGTATTATTATTACCTCTGTCTATAATTTGGATCATCATTCAATGGTCACTGCCTTGTATTGTAGGCGTAATTATTATCTCTGTCTATAATTTGGACTATCATTCAATGGTCACTGCATTGTATAGTATATATTAGGCTTATGATTATTACCTTTGTCTATAATTTGGACCATCATTCAATGGTCACTGCATTGTATAGTATAGGCTTATGATTATTACCTTTGTCTATAATTTGGACCATCATTCATTGGTCACTGCCTTGTATTGTAGGTGTATTATTACCTCTGTGTATAATTTGGACCATCATTCAATGGTCACTGCCTTGTATTGTAGGCATATTATAATTACCTCTGTCTATAATTTGGACCATCATTCAATGGTCACTGCCTTGTTTTGTAGGCTTATTATTATTACCACTGTCTATAATTTGGACTATCATTCAATGGTCACTGCATTGTATAGTATAGGCTTATGATTATTACCTTTGTCTATAATTTGGACCATCATTCAATGGTCACTGCATTGTATAGTATAGGCTTATGATTATTACCTTTGTCTATAATTTGGACCATCATTCATTGGTCACTGCCTTGTATTGTAGGTGTATTATTACCTCTGTGTATAATTTGGACCATCATTCAATGGTCACTGCCTTGTTTTGTAGGCTTATTATTATCTCTGTCTATAATTTGGACCATCATTCAATGGTCTCTGCCTTGTTTTGTAGGCTTATTATTATTTTCTCTGTCTATAATTTGGACCACCAATTAATGGTCACTGCCTTGTACTGTAAGCATATTATTATTACGTATGTCTATAATTTGGAACATCATTCAATGGTCACTGCCTTGTATTGTAGGCATATTATTATCTCTGTCTATAATTTGGACCATCATTCAATGGTCACTGCTTTGTATTGTAGGCATATTTATTTATTAATTATTACCTCTGTCTATAATTTGGCCAATCATTCAGTGGTCACTGCCTTGTATTGTAGGCATATTATTACCTCTGTCTATAATTTGGACCATCATTCAATGGTCACTGCCTTGTATTGTAGGCATATTATAATTACCTCTGTCTATAATTTGGACCATCATTCAATGGTCACTGCCTTGTTTTGTAGGCTTATTATTATTACCACTCTCTATAATTTGGACTATCATTCAATGGTCACTGCATTGTATAGTATAGGCTTATGATTATTACCTTTGTCTATAATTTGGACCATCATTCAATGGTCACTGCATTGTATAGTATAGGCTTATGATTATTACCTTTGTCTATAATTTGGACCATCATTCATTGGTCACTGCCTTGTATTGTAGGTGTATTATTACCTCTGTGTATAATTTGGACCATCATTCAATGGTCACTGCCTTGTTTTGTAGGCTTATTATTATCTCTGTCTATAATTTGGACCATCATTCAATGGTCTCTGCCTTGTTTTGTAGGCTTATTATTATTTTCTCTGTCTATAATTTGGACCACCAATTAATGGTCACTGCCTTGTACTGTAGGCATATTATTATTACGTATGTCTATAATTTGGACCATCATTCAATGGTCACTGCCTTGTATTGTAGGCATATTATTATCTCTGTCTATAATTTGGACCATCATTCAATGGTCACTGCTTTGTATTGTAGGCATATTTATTTATTAATTATTACCTCTGTCTATAATTTGGCCAATCATTCAGTGGTCACTGCCTTGTATTGTAGGCATATTATTACCTCTGTCTATAATTTGGACCATCATTCAATGGTCTCTGCCTTGTTTTGTAGTCTTATTATTATTATCTCTGTCTATAATTTGGACCACCAATTAATGGTCACTGCCTTGTATTGTAGGCATATTATTAATTATTACCTCTGTCTATAATGTGGACCATCATTCAATGGTCACTGCCTTGTATTATAGGCATATTATTATTACCTCTGTCTATAATTTGGACCATCATTCAATGGTCTTTGCCTTGTTTTGTAGGCTAAATTATTATTATCTCTGTCTATAATTTGGACCATCATTCAATGGTCACTGCCTTGTATTGTAGGTATATTATTATCTCTGTCTATAATTTGGACTATCATTCAATGGTCACTGCCTTGTATTATATGCATATTATTATTACCTCTGTCTATAATTTGGACCATCATTCAATGGTCTCTGCCTTGTTTTGTAGGCTTATTATAATATTACCTCTGTCTATAATTTGGACTATCATTCAATGGTCACTGCCTTGTATCGTAGGCATATTATTATTATCTCTGTCTATAATTTGGACCACCAATTAATGGTCACTGCCTTGTATTGTAGGTATATTATTATCTCTGTCTATAATTTGGACCATCATTCAATGGTCACTGCCTTGTATTGTAGGTATATTATTATCTCTGTCTATAATTTGGACCATCATTCAATGGTCACTGCCTTGTATTGTAGGTGTATTATTATTACCTCTGTCTATAATTTGGACCATCATTCAATGGTCACTGCCTTGTATTGTAGGTATATTATTATCTCTGTCTATAATTTGGACCATCATTCAATGGTCACTGCCTTGTATTGTAGGTGTATTATTATTACCTCTGTCTATAATTTGGACCATCATTCAATGGTCACTGCCTTGTATTGTAGGCGTAATTATTATCTTTGTCTATAATTTGGACCATCATTCAATGGTCACTGCATTGTATAGTATAGGCTTATGATTATTACCTTTGTCTATAATTTGGACCATCATTCAATGGTCACTGCATTGTATAGTATAGGCTTATGATTATTACCTTTGTCTATAATTTGGACCATCATTCATTGGTCACTGCCTTGTATTGTAGGTGTATTATTACCTCTGTGTATAATTTGGACCATCATTCAATGGTCACTAACTTGTATTGTAGGCATATTATAATTACCTCTGTCTATAATTTGGACCATCATTCAATGGTCACTGCCTTGTTTTGTAGGCATATTATTATTTATACCTCTGTCTAAATAATTTGGACCATCATTCATTCTTGGTCACTGCCATTGTATTGTAGGCATATTATTATTACCTTATGTCTATAATTTGGATCATCATTCAATGGCTGCATGGTCACTGCCTTTGGTATGTGCATTATTATTCTCTTACGTTTCGCCACCATTTGATGATCACATTTGACTATAATTGTTTTCCATGCTGTCTTGTATTTTTGGTTATTTTTGGTTATTACCTCTGTCTATAATTTGGACCATCATTCAATGGTCACTGCCTTGTATTGTAGGTATATTATTTATTATTACCTCTGTCTATAATTTGGACCATCATTCAATGGTCTCTGCCTTGTTTTGTAGGCTTATTATTATTATCTCTGTCTATAATTTGGACCACCAATTAATGGTCACTGCCTTGTACTGTAGGCATATTATTATTACGTATGTCTATAATTTGGACCATCATTCAATGGTCACTGCCTTGTATTGTACGTAGGCATATTATAATTATCTCTGTCTATAATTTGGACCATCATTCAGAGGTCACTGCTTTGTATTGTAGGCATATTTATTTATTAATTATTACCTCTGTCTATAATTTGGCCAATCATTCAGTGGTCACTGCATTGTATTGTAGGCATATTATTACCTCTGTCTATAATTTGGACCATCATTCAATGGTCACTGCCTTGTATTGTAGGTATATTATTACCTCTGTCTATAATTTGGACCATCATTCAATGGTCTCTGCCTTGTTTTGTAGGCTAAATTATTATTATCTCTGTCTATAATTTGGACCATCATTCAATGGTCACTGCCTTGTATTGTAGGCGTAATTATTACCTCTGTCTATAATTTGGACTATCATTCAATGGTCACTGCCTTGTATTATAGGCATATTATTATTACCTCTGTCTATAATTTGGACCATCATTCAATGGTCTCTGCCTTGTTTTGTAGGCTTATTATAATATTACCTCTGTCTATAATTTGGACTATCATTCAATGGTCACTGCCTTGTATTGTAGGCATATTATTATATACCTCTGTCTATAATTTGGACCATCATTCAATGGTCTTTGCCTTGTATTGAAGGCTTTATTATTATTACCTCTGTCTATAATTTGGACCATCATTCAATGGTCTCTGCCTTGTTTTGTAGGCTTATTATTATTATCTCTGTCTATAATTTGGACCACCAATTAATGGTCACTGCCTGTATTGTAGGCATATTATTAATTATTACCTCTGTCTATAATCTGGACCATCATTCAATGGTCACTGCCTTGTATTGTAGGCATATTATTATTACCTTTGTCTATAATTTGGACCATCATTCAATGGTCACTGCCTTGTATTGTAGGCATATTATTATTACCTCTGTCTATAATTTGGACCATCATTCAATGGTCTCTGCCTTGTTTTGTAGGCTTATTATTATTATCTCTGTCTATAATTTGGACCACCAATTAATGGTCACTGCCTTGTATTGTAGGCATATTATTAATTATTACCTCTGTCTATAATCTGGACCATCATTCAATGGTCACTGCCTTGTATTGTAGGCATATTATTATTACCTTTGTCTATAATTTGGACCATCATTCAATGGTCACTGCCTTGTATTGTAGGCATATTATTATTACCTCTGTCTATAATTTGGACCATCATTCAATGGTCACTGCCTTGTATTGTAGGCGTAATTATTATCTTTGTCTATAATTTGGACTATCATTCAATGGTCACTGCATTGTATAGTATAGGCTTATGATTATTACCTTTGTCTATAATTTGGACCATCATTCAATGGTCACTGCATTGTATAGTATAGGCTTATGATTATTACCTTTGTCTATAATTTGGACCATCATTCATTGGTCACTGCCTTGTATTGTAGGTGTATTATTACCTCTGTGTATAATTTGGACCATCATTCAATGGTCACTGCCTTGTATTGTAGGCATATTATAATTACCTCTGTCTATAATTTGGACCATCATTCAATGGTCACTGCCTTGTTTTATAGGCATATTATTATTTATACCTCTGTCTAAATAATTTGGACCATCATTCATTCTTGGTCACTGCCATTGTATTGTAGGCATATTATTATTACCTTATGTCTATAATTTGGATCATCATTCAATGGCTGCATGGTCACTGCCTTTGGTATGTGCATTATTATTCTCTTACGTTTCACCACCATTTGATGATCACATTTGACTATAATTGTTTTCCATGCTGTCTTGTATTTTTGGTTATTTTTGGTTATTACCTCTGTCTATAATTTGGACCATCATTCAATGGTCACTGCCTTGTATTGTAGGTATATTATTTATTATTACCTCTGTCTATAATTTGGACCATCATTCAATGGTCTCTGCCTTGTTTTGTAGGCTTATTATTATTATCTCTGTCTATAATTTGGACCACCAATTAATGGTCACTGCCTTGTACTGTAGGCATATTATTATTACGTATGTCTATAATTTGGACCATCATTCAATGGTCACTGCCTTGTATTGTAGGCATATTATAATTATCTCTGTCTATAATTTGGACCATCATTCAGAGGTCACTGCTTTGTATTGTAGGCATATTTATTTATTAATTATTACCTCTGTCTATAATTTGGCCAATCATTCAGTGGTCACTGCATTGTATTGTAGGCATATTATTACCTCTGTCTATAATTTGGACCATCATTCAATGGTCACTGCCTTGTATTGTAGGTATATTATTACCTCTGTCTATAATTTGGACCATCATTCAATGGTCTCTGCCTTGTTTTGTAGGCTAAATTATTATTATCTCTGTCTATAATTTGGACCATCATTCAATGGTCACTGCCTTGTATTGTAGGCGTAATTATTACCTCTGTCTATAATTTGGACTATCATTCAATGGTCACTGCCTTGTATTATAGGCATATTATTATTACCTCTGTCTATAATTTGGACCATCATTCAATGGTCTCTGCCTTGTTTTGTATTCTTATTATAATATTACCTCTGTCTATAATTTGGACTATCATTCAATGGTCACTGCCTTGTATTGTAGGCATATTATTATATACCTCTGTCTATAATTTGGACCATCATTCAATGGTCTTTGCCTTGTATTGAAGGCTTTATTATTATTACCTCTGTCTATAATTTGGACCATCATTCAATGGTCTCTGCCTTGTTTTGTAGGCTTATTATTATTATCTCTGTCTATAATTTGGACCACCAATTAATGGTCACTGCCTTGTATTGTAGGCATATTATTAATTATTACCTCTGTCTATAATCTGGACCATCATTCAATGGTCACTGCCTTGTATTGTAGGCATATTATTATTACCTTTGTCTATAATTTGGACCATCATTCAATGGTCACTGCCTTGTATTGTAGGTGTATTATTATTACCTCTGTCTATAATTTGGACCACCAATCAATGGTCACTGCCTTGTATTGTAGGCATATGTTTTATTATTATTACGTATGTCTATAATTTGGACCATCATTTAATGGTCTCTGCATTGTTTTGTAGGCATATTATTATTACCTCTGTCTATAATTTGGACCATCATTCAATGGTCTCTGCCTTGTATTGTAGGCATATTATTATTACCTTTGTCTATAATTTGGACCATCATTCAATGGTCACTGCCTTGTATTGCAGGCATATTATTATTTATACCTCTGTCTAAATAATTTGGACCATCATTCATTCTTGGTCACTGCCATTGTATTGTAGGCATATTATTATTACCTTATGTCTATAATTTGGATCATCATTCAATGGCTGCATGGTCACTGCCTTTGGTATGTGCATTATTATTCTCTTACATTTCGCCACCATTTGATGATCACATTTGACTATAATTGTTTTCCATGCTGTCTTGTATTTTTGGTTATTTAAATGAGGTATTGAATGAGACGATGGTAATAGGTTATATGTTATTAGTAGTTCAATAGTACCAACACTTTTGAGAGTTGTTATGAAGGAAGGTGTAATGCACTGTATAAAACAGTCTAGAACTAATTAAAAGTGGATTCACAAATCAAAGTAATAATGGGTGAAATCATGGCAGTTGACTTATTTCAGATCACGATAGAGTGATCTGTGTATGAGATTTCAATTTCAGCTGAGCATCTGGTAAATGTATCTTCTAAATAGCATGACACCAAAATGGACTATCTCATTGACCATTTCATCACATGAAGGTATCCTAGCAGACAGACCTTGCAAAGAGCCACTTCACTATGTTCAACTGGACCTACAGTACTTCAATATCTGGCAAAGAGGACCACTCACTTCTCCATGGAAATTGCATGTTTGGAATATGTTGTTGTTATTATCATTATTATCATTATCAAAAATTTATTATCTGCTATATTACTATTATTGTTGCTGTCTTTATCATAAATATTCATTCTTTTTTATATCATTTTTATCAATATAATATAATTATCATCACTTAGATTTAATATTGCTGTTTTATCATTCTTTTACTACTACTACATGAAATTTATATATTTTATTTTATTATCATTGTTATAGTAATCCATTATATTTGCTATAACTATTATTTAGCTTAATATAGCTTATAATTATATTCTCACATTTCATAACATATTGTTTTTATTATTTATTAATAATGTTTATATATTTTTGCTATAGTTTTTATCAATATAATATTATTATCATAATTTAGATTTTATATTGCTGTTTTTATCATTCTTTTACTATTACTACATAATATTTATATATTTTATTTTATGATGATTGTTATAGTAACCCATTATGTTTGCTATAACTATTATTTAGCTATAATAGCTCATATATATTCTCATATACATAACTATTATTGTTTTTATTATTTAATGGTTATATATTTTTGCTATTGTTTTTATCAATATAATATTATTATATGATAATCATAGTTTAGATTTTATATTGCTGTTTTTATCATTCTTTTACTATTACTACATGCATATTATATTTTATTTTTGTTACTATTATATATTATATCTTAGTTAGCTGCTTAGCAATGTTGGGTTTATATAATGAGGTTTTAAAATAAAGTATTACACAGCTTGGCTATTTGTGCACTTAATCAATAATGCTGTTTACATCTAATTTCACTGCCAGGTTTTGTAAGACTCATTAGGCCATTATATAAACCTTCTGGGCAAAAAATTGAGCAGCGCACTTGTTTGGCTTTAAGACACTGATTGGCCACCTATCTAGTGTGATTTCACAGATGGGAAATTTCTGTTACATGAATGGTAGCCTCCACGTGGCGTAACAGGGAAAGAGTATCATACATGCAGACCACACAGTATATGAAAAAGACTTGACTAACTCGCAGTCAGTCTAGTGGACTAAAACAAAGAACGGTTTTCAATTTGGAGTTAGATTTAAAACCTGATAACTGCATTAATACATTACTGTGTGTGCATTTATGGTACTTTTACGAATCACCATTTTCAAAATATGAAATGTCAATAAAAAATACTTGTAAACTACTTTCCAGGAGAATGCATGGTTGTACATTGAAGAGGGGATGTCATGCTATCTGATAGATAAATTCTTAACCAGTGGATAAGTCAATGCTGTTATCTAATAAATTTATCCCCTGGATAAGATTTATCAGTAGAATAGGGCTATCTACCCTTGTACAACCTGAGCCAGTAATTTTGTGTTTCAAATCATCAGCCAGGTTGTAGGGCAAGACAAACCTTTGTTGCCTTCAGTTTAAGCTTATTGTGGAAAGTCCCCTGCATTGTTACTACCCTACAACATGGCTGGTGTGAAAACACACTGTATTTAATAGGAAAAAGACCAGTCATAATAAAGTAGAAGTGAGCGATTAAATTATTAGCCAACAGCTACTAGATATGCACTGTAATGCTTGCTGTATTGCCGTAATAGGGCGATATGCTTAATATCTATATGAACATAGCTACAGATGAGCTTTGCATTATTTACAGTAGTGTAAGACATGGAAATCATAAATTATGGGTTACTGTCCACGATACCCATTTTTGGAATTTTTTTATTTGCAATAACAAGAAATTAAAAGTTTTAAGGTCTTTGTAATACTCTTATGCTCATCAAAATAGAAATTTTATCGCTCACTTTTGCATATGACTGATCTCTTTATAAAGAGTTTGGTTTTGCTTACTTTATTCCTGGGTTGCTGTCAAATCTGTCCGGTTGTGGCTGTATTTAGTCACTTTAAACCACTCATCTTTTGATTTATTTTTTAATTTTGAAGGCATTTCTTCGCGCTGTTTCGCTTTCTTTTTTGAAAACATTTTGCAGCTTCGAGAGGACTGGAATTAAACGACAGATTTGGCACAGGGAACCCACGAAGCACTGAAAAACTATCCACAGGAAGCCCCTAGCTTAGGCGGCAAAATGTCGTCACTCACCAAACGTTTACCAAAATGTTCTCCAGAAAGTATAGAGGCCGAGGAGTAGGGAGGTAAAATTCTATGTGTCGGCGTTGTTAGTTTTATGATTATTTTAAAACGTTCTTCAAATATTCAAGTTCCTAGCCAAAGGGGTTTCCTAGTTGGATTGGGGCGGGTCCTTTCTTTATGACGCACTCTTTTGTGACGATAGAACTTTATTAGCTCCCTAAAATCAATCTTACAACAGACATTAATTATATCATGTAGTTCTTAAATAAGTATCTGATGTTCTTAATAAGGGTAACTTCATTGAAAGTGTTACATGCCTAAAGAAATAGTTCGACACATGCAGATCATATTTCATATTTGACGCTTGTTTTATGAAAACGCTCCCTTCATTGTATCACGTGCAGTGAAAATGGAATTTGCTCTAAATGTAGGACGGTTAATTTATTGTAATTGAAAAATGATTTTGTTTGAAATAAAAAGTTTTGAAGAGAATTTGTGTGAATTTTATGTGTTGTGCCTTGATGGGGGAGTGGGTCACTTATCCCTTAAATTAGGAAACAAGTCAAAGCTGACTAATGCTGAATTGATTAGGGTATCATGGCTGTTTATTCCAAGTGGGTTAGGCCTGGTAACAGGACTAATTTACTAATTCCCCCATACGATAGATATACCCTTCCCAAAAAGAAACACAAAAATGAGGAAGTGCTATGAGGAAATGCACTTTTTCAGCCTGGGTGTAGAATTTTTGCATTTAAGATTGCTTTATTTCCAATATGTTTTTCTACACTAAGAGTTGTGGTACTTTACTGACAAATGCAGAAGGCAGATAGCCCCCCCCCCCCTCCCCCTCTTCAGAACATCATTTATGTTTCTTTAGGTGAAACAGGAATTTTTTTGTTTTGTCCTACAAATTGAGTTGCTTTAAGATCACATGTAAGGGAACCATAGAATAAGTAATCTTATTCCCAAGGGAATGACACTTTCTCTGGAAGATATAATATTGTCAATTATTGAGCTGACAAGCTGAAAAAGGAATGGGATTCTTTACACAAAGAAAAGCCAAAGGAATGGTCAGAAAGTATAAGGAATAGATTTCCTTGGCTCAGCCGTAATGTTTTCATTATATGTCATTCCCTAGAGTATCCTTTCTTTGGTTAATGGTTGTGCTCGGTTGCACACGAGAAGACTGACACATCAATATGGATACAACTCCAACAAAGAATCTAATTTTCAAGAGAATGACACATGGTCTGAAATGGGACAACATTACACCCAAGCTAAGGAGGGTCAATTAAGGAGGGGAATGAGCTATAGATATTCAAATATCAAAAGGCAAAAACATGGTGACCTGCCCCTCGTTTTAAGCCCAATACAATATGACAACCCTACCCTATACAATATTGTCTCAAAAATTATCAAACTAGCCCTAATGAGAGACTTATTTTCTAATGACACGACCACTTGTTTAAGGCTGAACGAAAGTGACCTACGCCTTTTTTTAAATAGTCTTATGCCCCCTTTGTATTCTGACTGAACAGTTGTTACTAACACATGAATCAAAACCTTCCCCCATTTACCCCATTTCAACTGTAAAATTTATCCTTCTTCCTTGACCTCTGATGTTATTTTTATCTTTAGGTTATTTCGTTCTTTTAACTTTTCCTTTTTCACCCTTTTCTAATGAGAATGAGATGATAAGATCCCAGCGGTTGGGTACCCTGTGGATCATATGTACCCAACATGCCTCAGGGTCGTGTTGGAGAAGAAGAAGATGGCGACGAGGTGAAGGTGAAACATGTGGAAACAAAGAAGACATTTACACGGTAGGAAAAGCTTCAAAACTTTACTAATCTATTTGTACATTAAGATAAGGTTCAGTTCTCATGGCTTAGGTGGTTATTTTGTGTTCTGTAGGTTTTTTTCGTCCCTGAAAATAAGCATTTCGTTTTGCACTCCTCGTGTGGTTGGTTGCACGTGGGGGGATTTCGAACCAAAAAAAAAACATGTAAATTCTCTTCTTTCCAATTGGAAGTCGTTCTGCAGTCACTTCAATCATTAATAATCCTTACGAAAACTAGTTTTTATTATTCACCGCTTTATGACAAAATCGACAAGACAAAATTGCAGCACTTTGCAAGTTTTAGTTTGGCAAAATTCTCCTTTTAAGAGATCACTTGGAACAAGTTTAAGACTTGTTTAGACCGGAAAAAATGTTTTCAAATTTAATATATTTTTTATATCGATAAAGAAACAAGAACTATATCGATTTAAGATAGGGAGTGGCGGTCGATTTTATTCGGGGGGAGGGGTACCCCTAATGATTGCAAAAATAAATATTATCTGGCTATTAATCCAATGTTATAATTATTATTATTCCTTTAGATAATGCAAGTCCATGAGGAAAAACAGTAGAAGAACCTATTAGTTCATAGTGTTAATATGGTAACTTTGATGCTTATTTGGCATAATTGTATAATTGCACAGCTGTATACAGAATTACTGCAATAAGATTGGCTAGAAGTGTTTTAATACATTTTAAAGTGCTACATATTTTCAGTTTTTTATCCATCCAATGGCAGAATCAATTTTTCATATTTTGCAGTAATTCTAGTATAGTAATCTGGGTAATTATGCTAAATATTATTCACTTTAGGTCCAGTGAATTCTGATCAGTATTTACCTTGGATTGTTCTTGGTAAATATTGACCAACATTTACTTTGTCCTCGGTGAATAATAGTTCTATAACACTATCTACATATGAATCAAGTGTTGTATGTAGATCTTTTTCACCACTTTAAGAACTAGAACACAAGGTTGTGAGATCTAAAAGTGACCACATCCTTTATTGAATGCATTGATCTCTGTTTTTACTGAATGTTGATAAACTTTGCACATATCCACTGGACACAATGACTGGCTGGCTTGGATCGACATGGCTCCATGGAATTATTATATTCTATTGATATTTATTGAATTATTCATCATTTATTGATTTGACTAACATTTTCTTATTTGATTGATGTTTCTTCATTCATGCGATTGACATTGATTGATTCAACTGACTTGTCATTTATTAAATGCACATGAAAAAGGTTTTTTTATCAATATTATGTACTTCAAATTCTTTCAATAACTTTTTGCTAGGGCCAAATTATGTAGTTTTGCTGGCCTATTTACTCCAGTTGTTTTTCAATTTCAAATTGTTGACAACTTGGTCAAGTCAAATTTTACCAATTCACTGAATAAGAAAGAAAAAAAAACTTTTTCATGCGTTTTTCATTGCATTGATTCAACTTGTTTCAGTAAATTCTTGCTTCCTATGGTTATGATATGAGATCTTTTTGTCCAAATAAATAAAATGCTAAAACTTCCAAGAAATTATATAAGGTTTCCCAATTTCTAATGTCATAGCATACTGTAGTATGTGAGAGTCTACTGTACATCTTGACATTGATTATTTCATTGATACATTTATTGATATCTGATAATACTTTTGTGATGATGATGTTCTGACTGCTGCTTTCCTGGTCTCCATCCATATTCACAGTAAGTTAAAGTGCAAGGTTTATTAACATTCAGTTCACTGGTCATTTTTCCACTATAAACATCCTCTCAAAAAACACTTGGCTCCTGATCACACAAAAAAAACTAACAAATATTTCATTGATATTTCGTCTGTGTATTTTGACATTTAGATTTCATAAAGGATGTCGGTTGAAAAATGGTATCAGATATGGTTTGTAAATGTTAGTTCTTTCTATTACACTTGTTTGGGCTGTTTCATCATGAAAGTGTTTCTCTGAAAGCCATTTCATGGCTTCTTAAAGTGGTGAATATTTTAATATAATGACTATAATTGAACACACCAAAGGTCAGATAGCAGTACTGTGTATAAAATTCTTTTTTGATATTTACATAGTTACTTATTTATTTTTTGGCAATGCCATATCAATCACAATCCTGAAGTGAATACCTTTGAAGTTTTGGCATCAAGCTTTAAATTGACTAGCAAATTATCTTCTTTTGGTTCATTGACATAGGTGAATTTGATCTCTTCAAGTACTTGCACAGTGTCTTTCTTCTGATATCCCTTAAAATCATGATTCATTTGGCATTTTTATTCACTGCATGCAAGAAAATCTGAAAATAAACCAAACCACATCAAAAATAACACAGCATAAATTCCTGTCATGTCATAATCAAATGGCATTTAGTATTCCATAGGGCTTGGTGTGTTCATGTCATAGTCTGACAAAGGTGTTGCTTGATTAAAAGTACACAAGAGATGATAAATGGTCTTTTAAAAGTGAATTATGGTCGTAAACAGGATAAAAAACAGTAAGGCTAATTGGCTTCTACTTATATCAATTTCTAAAATGGCTTTCAATATTTTGCTTTTGTTCAATTCTCAAATTGACCTGAATACATAAGGCTAATTGGCATCTCCGTATATATTGACCTGAATACATAAGGCTTATTGGCTTCTACGTAGATATTGACCTGAATACATAAGGCTAATTGGCTTCTACGTATATATTGACCTGAATACATAAGGCTAATTGGCTTCTACGTATATATTGACCTGAATAAATAAGGATAACTATTGGTCAATATTTTTGACTTTATATTTGCTTTCGTTGTAATTCTCAAAGTGTCTCAAATTAGCTCATATATTTGCTTTCAAATTTTCTTCTCTGAATACATCAATATTAGTTACATCATGGTTTATTTCTTTTTCTTGGCCTAAATTAATTATAAATTGTCTCCAACTGATTGCATTCATAGACCATTTATTACTCTTGCTGTAATATTGTTGTATGATTTCGTAACCCATGGCACAAACAATTGAGGGTAGATTTGGGTAATCCTAATGGAGAAACTGTATGATCTATACATGTCCTATGCCATGGTTTATCAATATCATACAAGAATTATCCTACTACTAGTTCCAGTAAGGATCATGCAGATGAGACATCTATCTCCATTACTTGTAAACTCACTAATAACCAAATTCCATTGCGACATATTTTTTGAACTAATTTATAACTGATTTGGATATGTCCTATACCACAAGAAACATTGCATGTCTCTTCTATGAGCCTTACTGATGCTCTAAGTTGAGGCATAAAACTGGTGTTATTCCTATAAAAATCTTCATTAAAAACTGTTTCAAGAGCAAAGAGTTTTATAATTTGAGCATTACAAGTACTTAGACTTTAAATTATTTTCAGCTATTTTATAAGAAGTACACCAGTTTTATGCCTTAATTTCAGCATTCTGTACTAGTCTTTTAATCAAGCAACACCTATGTCTTTAGAATCCAAACAAAGTGGACTGTCCACAAGGCCTTTTCGTTCAACTTACTCATCAACCTTAAGGGGTACCCCTGAACTCTTTGTTTGGGGGTACTTCTTCTTAAGGGTAGGGTAGGTTTGAACTTTTGGTCTTGGGGACCCTGTGACTAATTACCCTAGGGGCAAAAAAAATTACAAAAAGACTTAGTATATATTTTTTCAAAATTTATAGCTATTTTTTACTTTTTTTTCACAATTTTGAATTTTTTTTCTATTTTTTTATTTTTTTTAGAACCAATTTGATTTTTAAAGCCAATTTTGAATTTTTTTCATTATTAAGCCAATTTCCGAGTTCTTTTCGTAATTTGTGAGCCAATTCTCCTTATTTTACTCCATGTCTGCTAGACTTACCTTGATCCTGAGTTTTGAAGTGCTGTCCAATTTTTCTTCCATGAACCTACCTGGATTTGAACCACTTACCTTATGTCCTGCTTGCACTCTTCTTGACCAGTATACCATCAGCTAGTTTGTTAAAGGTGTAGGCTTTGAAGTACCTTAAATCATAGTGCTTTGTATTGACATGAATATGAATGAGCTAATAAAAATTCTAATGAATATTTCATGTCTATTGTTTATTGCTCACGTGACTGAAACAATCAGATAATGAGGTGAACAAAGGCAGGAGATTAGTGGGTGTGGTAAAGGTGGTGAATTAGGCAGGGTGGATTTAAGAGAGGAATGTGTTGCTATGAGATACAGGGTGTGTTCATAAGGTTATAGGGCCTGAAAAAATTCTAAGTTTTTTGGCGGGAAAAAAATAGCACGGTTGGAAGGAGCACAACATAATAAGAGAGCGTTTAAATATTCTAAGTTTTTTGGCGGGAAAAAATAGCACGATTCGAAAGTAGTGTAACGTAATAAGAGGGTGGTGAAAAATCCACGTTTTTTGGCGGGAAAAATTACGGTTTTGAAAATAGGTAAAATCTCAACACCATTTATTAAAGTAATGAATACCATCAATAAATACACAAAATTTAAAACTTTTTTTTTAAATAGAAAAAATGCAAACATATTTTAGTCTAGATCTTTATCCTGGTTTATGTCCTGGAGGTTCTTGGATATCGTAAGATTACAGCGATGATTTTGCCCGTACCTATAACAGAAAAAGAATACAATATGAGTTTTTTTATCTTAAAGTTGACTTTTTATTAATTAATGATCGAATAAAAAATGAAGACACAAGGAAATTGATTTATAGGAAAAAAACTTAAACGTTGGGGCAAATTTTCATAAAATTAAAAGAATAGACTTTTCGAGTTTTTATCTTATAATTGACTTTATTAAATTAGTGATCGAATAAAACATAAAGACACAAGGAAATTAATTTATAGGGGGAAAAACAACTTAAACGTAGCGCAAATTTTTATAATATTAAGAGAATAGGATTTTCGAACGCTTAAAAGCGCAAACCAGTGGCGCAGAAGGACCCTAACTCTCGGCCTTTACAAAATGCCCTTAGTTCTGTTCGATCCCTTATTAGCTGAGCAAAATTTCATATTCGTGAAATAAAACGTTTTTGTGCTTTATTTTAGCCAAGCGAACCCTTCAATTGGAAAATTAAATTCAAGCATAAAACGCGGCAAATTTAACTTACTGTGTAAAACACCTATATGAAACTGAACACTTTCGAGACAGATTTCAATCGCCAATAAACGATTGGATAAACTCTATTTCTAATCCTTAGAATGCTCAAGAATGTTAAATAAAGTATATAGTTCACGCTACCTTTTCATTTCAGATGTCTAATAGTCCGTAGTCTGCAAGTTTCTTAAGTTTAAAGTCTCCGCTTAGTCCTCTCTTGTTTCAAGATGGCGGATGCAGAGATCAGCTCATTTTCGTATTCTACCAATCCCTGGAGATTCAAAAGCATGTTTGGTAAACACAATAACTAATGCACAAATGGGAATTGAAGGTGAAAATTTCTTTTGTTTTATTGCCTTTCCATATGACGGGCTTCCTGTGTTATGTGCACACCTCGATAGGCCACAGGATTCCCAAATAGTAAACTATTTTATCGTCTTATTTTTCTAACTTGTGACAGACTTTTGAAACTTTTATTTACGCCATAATATGAGAGGGTTATAGAGCTACTAGCTGTGTTAGTTTTTATTTCGAAAAGAAATAAAAAAGGGTATGAAAAAAAGGAAATGCTGAAAACGCTATACCGCTGACCAGACAGCTTGCTCACTGAAAATTAATTCAACCATAAAATTTTACACATTCATCTATTTAAGAAAATAATGTCAGATCTATGTAGCCCTCATCTCTAGCTTTCTATTGATGTATATTTTTTGTAATAAAAATAAGTTTTTAAATTTTCAAAAATTTGGGTCAACCTCAAAAACGCACATTTCGAGGTCAAAATTTCAATCGCCTCATTTTGTATGAAATAAAGTAAAATCAAAAGAATTTTTTAGAGATCCTAATAGAGCTCAAAATGGACTTTCTTTCAAGTATAAAACATTTGCCGAAAGTCTTTTGATAAGGTTTTTATAAAGCATTTTTCGGCGTCAGTTGTCGTTTGGGCTCCCTGTGGCGGAAATTTAAAGGGACAACGTGAAAGTTCAACTTTTTCACGACTTTCAGAAATTGATTCCGCGCGCGTCAAATATTGAGATTTTTAGCTCCCTAGAAATTTTAGTATGCAGAAATAAATATTTTTCTTAATCATAATGAGGTATTAAACAATTGGAATAAAATTGAAGCATCCACATTTACCTCGAAATTCTTGCAAACTAGCTATTGATACAAATCAAACTTCCGTCATCATGCATCCCAAAATAACAAGCAACAAAAAAAGGCAATTAATTATTCTCGTAAGGGTTTCCACTGGCGTCGAAGGCCACCGGTAACCACTAGCTAGTTTCGAAATCAGTCTCGTGATTAAGTACGATCCTGCGATAGGCGATCCTATCGTGCGAAGCCGTGAAAGTGTGTTCTTTACGAAATTTGGGATTAGAAGTAACTGAAAGAGCGCATTAGGAAATATGGTTAAAACAGAAAGATTGTATTTTTAACCAGTAGAATAATCTCCAAAATTAAATTGAATAACAAAATAAGAAATACAACTTATACCACAGGGATCCCACACAATCGAATAAAAAGACAGCAGCAAAGTGTCATAGTCAGTCTCTATCATTAACTTGTATTTTTCCCTTTTTAAAGTTTTTTAAGTATTGTGTTGTGCTATACGACCGCTTTAGCATCGATATACTTCATGTTTTATGCAATCGACTATTACCATACGAAATTAATGTTTCAGATGTTAAAACTGATTAAAATCGCAATTCTGGTCCATCGTATTTTGTTGCACAGTATACTTGCACAGCATGTACTGAGCCACCTACCTTTGATCAAGTGCTGTAGCAATAGTATGTAGTAAAAACACGGCTTATTTCTTGAGTTGTTCGCTATGTCGTAGTGGTTTATGGAAGCAGCTTTTCAAAATGGTAGACATAAACAAGGTTTGGATCTGAACACAATGCACACCCCTTGAGACCAAATTCTTGCAAGATATGAAGAAAGCGCTATTGGTTTTTCAAGGTGAGAAGCTTTTGTCGATGCCATTGTTTAATTTTGCGCCGTATTTTTATCATGGTTGAATGCGAAGTTATTGTTGGTTGAGAAAAGAAAGGTTACAAGCAATATTTATTACCTTAATTACTTCTTTTCTCTCCCCTTTTCTGTATTAGTCCAGAAATGCCGTTTTTTTACCGGCAGTTGTAATTACGAGACATTAACTCAATGTAATAAATGAGAGAATACAAACCTGTTCTCATTCTTTCAAAGAGTTAAAGAGCTGGATGGAGGTGGGAGGGGTAGGGTTAGAGGAAGTAAAAGATATTGCAGTTCTTTGCAAGTTATAACCATTAAAACATTCCACAAAGAAAACAAAAATAAGATGCACTAACTAAGATTTAGAAAACATTTGTTTATTTTCAATTACATATCTAAAATTTACAAATTCATAGTTTGCGCTCCCTAATACTCGGCTACTCTATAAGGCCCTTGGAAACAGGATGAACGCGCTCAAGACGACGCCCAGAAGGGAGGCAAGCATGCAACTGGGGTGTTCTATTGTTCTATTCTATTGGCATAGTAGGGGGACCAAGCCACCATATATTGGGGAGGGGGGGATCTCTCAAATATAAGGAACCATTCCTTCTAGAGCAAGCATTGGGATTCGAAGTAAGGGAAGACACGTTTTTACTGGGGGGTAGGGGGTGGGGCTTCAGACGAGAGGGTCATCAGAAAAAGTTCGAATTTTTGTGTAGGGTTACTTTAAGTGAGGATAATGAATTTCTTACTGAGTGAAAGTGGGAGGGCTACAACTATTTTAAAGAAGTGACTGTGAAACCCCCCTTCCCCAATGAAAAACGTACTTTCTCTAACTGTCAATGATTTCACAAGTGCAAAGAAAGACAGACCATGGACCTTTCTCAAGCTGCAACCATGCTGACAGGAACAATCAATTTTTCCATGCTTAGCCTTGCATTCGACATTTCAAGACAAGGTTATGCAGGATTAAACAAAGTAGTTCCATTCTCATTGGCATGAGCATGACGCAGTGTGACCAAGGTCCATGTAATCAGAAGATATGTAGGGCACTATGGGGTAGTCCCCTTCACATTGTCCTGCGCCATCTTGAAAGGTAGTGCATCAAAGTGAGGACAGCGGTGACCTTGCAATGATTTTTAACACCTTGGACAATTATTCATACCTCTATCATTGCAAGGTTACTGCTATTCTCACTTTGATGCACAGGCACGGATGGCACATGGAACTGTGAAGGGAACTATTAAGGTGGCATTCTTTTGATCTGACGATGTTACTCGGGGTTTTTTTCAACAAAGATAATATATACTTGTAGACAATGGACACCAACTCATTGGAATAGTACAAAAGACTTACTGAAAGAAGATTTCTCATCGTTAATTTATCTTTGAGATTGATCACCTGAAGACCCTCCCCACTAGAATATTAGTCAAGAATATATTTTATACAGATCTGTACTCAATACGCTATAGCAGTGTTCATTCGGGTATAAAAATATTGCTTCTCCTTCTCATTACATTGGCATCAATATATTCATGCTCCAATCAATGCTGTGCCAGATTCATCCTGCATGAAAGATATAAAGTTTAATATTAATAAACATGTTTTAAATAAGCTACGTAATAGGCCAAATCTAATGTTTTCCTATTTCAGAACAAGGTGTTATTCCCCAGAGTATTATATCTTTGTTTAACGGTTGGACATCAAAAGACACATGAATATGGATGCACCATCACGTGTCCACGCCCATGCAGCTTGGACTGCCTGTGGTTAGATGGCAGAACAATAGAATCACTTTGCTCTCGGGAATTGAATTATTTCTCATGTAAGATGATTGTATTGTTCCTGCCATCTAACATGGGAGCCATCACTTGGTAGTGCAAAACTTTTATCGTTTTTTTTTTTTGTCAAGAGAGTGGCATGTGATCTGAAATTGGAAAAGATAATGCCTAGATGGATAATAGGTCAATTTCTTAATCAAGTACTTATCCAATCAGAACTTTGGGCTACTCTTGCACATGTAGACAGAAAAGCAGTCCCTGTATTTACCTTTTTCAATGTTTGGTGTTTGCTTAGGTTAATTTGGCCGAGCGAGGATTAGTACCTAGTCTAATATCCCCAGGGGAGGGGTGTCAGGAGTAAATGAGGAAAGGATTTGCCAAATTAATCTAGTAAGCAAACAAAAAACAGGACAACAAAATACAGTAGCGGTGAGAGTGCTCACCTTTTACCAATGTGATCCGGGTTTGATCCCAGAACTCGTTGTATGTGAGTAGAGTTGTTTGTTGGTTCTCTCCTGTGCTTCCAGGGTCTTTCCCTGGGTTCTCCAGTTTTCCTCCCCCACAAAAAATCAACTTCTAAATTGTAATTCGATCTAGTAATGGCCTGGATGAAAACTACTCTGTGTAATTCTAGTTACCCTATGCACAAATTGTTTGTTTTTATATAATTAAAATATATATGGACTTACATAATGCAACCACATAATTGCCAGGGAATGTTCCAAATAAACCTGTTTTTGTTGAATGGCCAACGAACCAGCCGTCATCACATTTCTCCAACACTATCACCTCTTCACCTTCTTCAAGGGGAAGCTCATCGTCATTCTGTGGGCGGTAACTGAATGTTGCTTTAAACCTAAAATAGAGAAATGACAATAAGCCCTCTGTTTACTAAAATCACTAGTCATTTGTATAGAAGAAAAAAGAATGAATGAAAGAAAAGAATTGGTGGAAGATTGAAAGGTTCTTCTACTGGTAAGACATTTCATGTTTTGAGGGCAAAGAAAGAAATAATACTCAAAGAGTATGGCATGTCTTTTGACACATGCAAATTATCTATCTTGCCCAGTGGAGTTAATAATCATAGTTAAGATCAAACCTGAATCACCACTGCAGCATTTCCCCAAATGGATGGAACACAACTACATTACACAGTATGTTTTAAAGAGTACTACGAGGATTACGAGGCAATAATATTTTATTTTAAAAGGACTAGTAAACAATAGAAACAATTTAAGATCATTTCTATGCAATCAGGGCTTAAAATTCCGAAATATTCTAGCTAATTTATTCAGTTTTTGAGACATAGCAACTGACAGTGTAACTAACTTGAGTAGGAACCATAAATTCGTAAGAAAGGAACAACGGTTGATAAGGAGGTTACTACTACTGTATACTATCACTTTTCGTACCTTTCTCCATCTAATGGGAACATCTCAGGCTCATCCATTACAACCTGTGCTGGTAACACAAAAGGTTCAGGTTCCTTACTGATGTACTGTACTTGAGGTTGAGGCTGTGAGGGCCCACCTCTCATCTGAGGCTGATTACTGTGAGTAACTCTAATTGGTTCACCATAACTGGATAAGCAATTAAATTAATTGTATTACAGGCAAGTTCACCATCATATAAGTCAATAAAAAAATAGGGCTGTTGATTAAGAAGTAATGGATCTAGGGCGTATAGGAGGGCACATGTCCGCTTTGGAATCTAACGTTTTTAGTCCAATCCATTATTTAAGTGGTGGATCTAGGGGGTACAGGAGGGCCATGTCCCCTTTTAAACAGAGGGGTACTTAAAGGTACCTATATTTTCCCGCCAATACTTCATGTTTATGAAAACTTTTTGGGAGGGTAGTACCTTAGCCTACCCCTTGAAACACCTTTGCTTTTGAATCCAAGAAAATAATTTCATAAGTGCAAACAGTTGCTGATCTAAGGAGTATAATGAGGCTATCGATCATCCATTGTTAGGGGGGGGGGGGGCCACACTGCAACAAACTAAAGTTCATACTTTGCAAATCGAAATTTATCATAAAATATACCTATAAATTGCAATATTTTTTAACACATACCTAGTTGGTTGTCCTGACCGATCGTAGGTAGTAGTAGTAGTAGTTGTCTTTCTTATTTCAGTAACCTAGCAAAAACAATTCTATATTTATAAATCATCCATTTACTCATTTGAACATTTATTCATTTCTCCACCTATTCATCAATCCATCTGTTCATTCATCCACACATTCATTCATTCATTCATTTCTCCACCTATTCATCAATCCATCTGTTCATTCATCCACACATTCATTCATTCATCTATTCATTTCTCCACCTATTCATTTATCCATCCATTCATTCATCCACACATTCATTCATCTATTCATTTCTCCACCTATTCATTAATCCATCCATTCATTCATCCACACATTCATTCATTCCTTCATCAATTCATTTCTCCACCTATTTATTAATCCATCTGTTCATTCATCCACACATTCATTCATTCCTTCATCAATTCATTTCTCCACCTATTCATTAATCCATCCATTCATTCATCCACACATTCATTCATTCATTCATCTATTCATTTCTCCACCTATTCATTAATCCATCCATTTATTCATCCACACATTCATTCATTAATTCATCTATTCATTTCTCCACCTATTTATTAATCCATGTGTTCATTCATCCACACATTCATTCAATCATTCATCTATTAATTGCTCCACCTATTCATTAATCCATCTGTTCATTCATCCACACATTCATTCATCTATTTATTTCTCCACCTATTCATCACTCCATCTGTTCATTAATCCATCCATTCATTCATCTACACATTCATTTCCTCATTCTCCGATTCATTTCTGATTCATTCATTCCAGTCCCATTATTCCCTACCTCCTGCGGCATGTGGGAAACTTTAGGCATTTCTTTTTTCATTATTACATCCTCCCGTCTGAATTGTTCCTGTCTCTTTGGCTGTTCTGTGCCTAATGAGTCAAACAGTAATTAAAGGTTACCAATATTTTCCTTTATGAAGCCAATCATTACTTATCACCTCTGGAAGGGGGGCTTAGGGGTTCAGAAGATGTAGGGGGATCACATGGTCTTAAGACTACTGTAGGGGGATCAGGTAAATATTGACAGGTAACAAAGGGGGCATCACTAAAAGATGAGAAAGTACCAACCACTAGTAAGGAGGAGTGGGGGGAGGGGTCTTAAAATAGATGGTGCCTTTTGGGGGGAGGGTCATTTCATCTTTATTATGTTGCAACAAAAATCCTCCTAACTCCCACAAGTAATAAATAATAACCCATTTCTTGGGCTCTTTTGCACACATCAAACATGACACAAACACCTATGCTCTGTTATCCTTAATAGCATACCATTTGTATTGCATTTAGGCCAGATTATACAACTTGTTAATTAAAAGTGTGATGGAGGAGAAGCCTCATCAACATTCAATATTATCATAAGTAGCAGTGTTGAGTAATAACTACCTTTTGGGGACACACTTGCTTTAGGAACTAGTCCAGGCTCTCGCAGCACCTTGTGAAAATAGAAAATGGATAATTCAATACCAATTCATCTTGATCTATCTTGCAACATTATAACTTATCTCATTGAGTTGATCTGCATAGTTTATATTAAGCAAGTTATGCAGCTGCAAATTATAAGACTCAGAAAAGTCTTGAACAGGATTTGAGCCCATGTTCTGGCAATTTAGGTACCATTATCCATCATAATCATTGTCATCATCTATATCCTATCTGTATCTGTATCTTATCTATTCAAATTAGCTTTCAAAACATAGTTTTTGCTTTAACATTTTTCATCATCATTTATTTTCAATGCGCTTAGAACAGATTCGTATAAGCGCTTTACAAGTTTTTATATATTATTATTATTATTATTATCCGACATCATCATTGCCACTGTCATCCTCATCAACACAGTCATCGTCCTCATCAACATCATTATCCTCATGGTCATCCTCTTCATCCTCATCATCCTCATTCATCATCATCAATAGTAATCTACTATGCTGTCAACAATTTAAGATTGCCATAGCATTGTAAACATTGCTAAAAATATACATCCACAACCGCTATTCCATTTCATTGAAATAATTGATTCAAAATTTAATTAATGTTAGTATGTATACCTCCAAGTAAGCAGCAGGCAAGATTCCCTTTTTTCCTTGTGATATTCCCTCATACCAATTCTGATCCACTTTTCTTGTCAAAGTCACTATTTCACCCTAAGAAAAAATCATCAAAAAAACTGTTAGCACGTAGTGAGAGCCAGGGACTGATTTTGGGCAAAATAAAAGTCAGACCCCATGTCAAAAATGGCTTGATATGTTGGCCAGTCAGTCTTAGTCTATAGCTTGCACATTGATGATATCCATTAATTCTGTGTCCTAGTAATACAATGATGCATTATAGAATGAGTGGTGATGACTAGTAGAGTACTAGTGTGGACTGCGTCTGTTTTTCTGAATAAAACAGCATGAACTTGTGGATAAATTGAATTACTGTAAAAAGCTTTGTGAAACTGATGTTTCAGACTTTAGACCTTAGTCGGAGTAAGTCCCCCATTCATAGAATGACTGACCTTTCCTACACTCAATTCTCTTGCTGACTCTGCTCTGAAGTTATATTTGACCTTAGCTTCTCCTTCAACAGGAATATATGGACTGGGTGGTGATTCAACAGGGGTTTCCTCTTCTTCATCTTCAATTGGTCTCAACTAGATAAATAAGATAAGCCTGATTAAAAGTTGTAATTGTAAGTTATGTATACGAACCGTCTCACTTAATACAATAGCTCCATCTATAGGAAGGAATGCGCATTTTTGGGCATATCTATATTTGCCTAGTGCTTTAAAAAGAGAAGTTATTCCAAAAAATGCTTAAGATCACTGAAAACTGGGAATTATGACAAAAGGGGATGATGGGTGGCCTCCAAAACTTTTGAAGGTAACTTTGCATGGTGTGCAGTGTTAATGTGCCACATCTCAACAATGCAACCCTGGTTTCATTCCAGGGCTATAATATGTTGTATGTGAGTTGTTTGTTGGTTCTTTACTGGGCTTTGAGGGCTCTCTAGTTTCTCCTCCCTTCTTAAAAATCAATTTCTAAATTCTAATTAGTTCTATCAGCTGCCAAGTGGGTTGTAAAATCTGTTTGGCTTTCTACCATCCACCCCTAAGCTTGTATATCCAATTAGATTTTAAGCCATGAAACAGAGTTGTGTAATAGAAAACCCATCACAAGTGAACCACTTTCTGGTTTGTGCAGCTCAAAATTAAGGCTTAAAAATACTTCATCAGACTCTGGAACAAAGGTTCAGAAATCATATCCCCCAAGGTAATAGGAAATGTAGTTACAGAATATGCCGCACCTCTACATAATTGGTCGGAAATATTCCAACTCTTCCTTTCAGTTCTCCTTCAATCCAGTTTCTATCAATTTGCCTCTTCACAATGATATAATCTCCTTTTCTGAATGACAGTTCCCTGGGGGAAAAACAATGAAAAACAAATAAATGGGTGAATTAGGTAAGATGCAAGATCAATAACAAAAATAGGAACAAAATAAGTGAATCTGTGAGATATTCAGACACTGAGCATTAAGCTTCCTGGTAGAGCCATTACCAAGCTGAACAGGTCAGAGGGCCGGGCTTGAGACCAGACTATATAATGAATGGATGAAAAAAGGGATGATCTAATAAAGGGAACAAAATTAATTGGCCTATAATATACTGAGCACTAAGCCTCGGGTAGAGCCAACCAAGCCAGATTGGTCAAAGAGGTAGAGACCAGAGAAAGTAATCGATCCACAGAGTTTTCAGACCAGAGGTTTGGTGAAGGCCAAGAACTCTGTCCAGTAAAAACAATGATGTCATACTGAAACTAGAAGGAGCTAATAATGGATACATGTATCATGTACTTACTTTGGATTTTGAGCATCAAAGTTGTACAAAGCCATAGCAAAAAACTGTGGTCTTTCAGCAGCTTTCCTAGCAGCTTCTTCAGCTTCTAACTTTCGTCTTCTTTGTTCAGCCTCTCTTTCTCTTCTTTGTCTTTCTTCTTGTTGTTGCCGTATCATCTCCCTTTCCTCTTCTTCTCTCCTGCGCTCCTCCTCTACTCGTCTTATTCGAGCCTCCTCTTCGCGTTTTCTTATTAAATCTTCATCAGATGGTGGCTTTAGTTTAACACCTAGTTCCTCAGATGCAGATCTGCTACTCTATAAAACAATGCGATGCGACATTTTAATCCATTTTGAGTTTATAACCTCTGTAATTAAAGGCAACACTTATGACAGGGATAGGGGCAAGGTTTGCTCTTCAAGAGAATGTGTGTGTTAAAAAGAAGGGAAAGGTGTGGCTGGCTTTAGTCATAAGGGTAGACAATCATTTTAAAAGTTATATTTTTTGTAAATTCCAATTCTGGCTTTATAAAAGTGCAAACACTGCCCTCCATGATCGATCATCCATGCATTTAGTCTTTTGACAATTTATGTGTTTAGGCCATTGACATTTATTTTCAATTCCCATTTGCTAAGAGACTTGGTTATCTTAACTTTGCTTTGACATTTGAATTTGAATTTGAATTTGAATTTATTTTACTCGTGTATAAAGAATATTAAATAATACATTTGGGAATTTAATTAGTTGATCTATTTACAATAAATTTGAAATAATAATTCACAAAAGAAAATAGAAACTAATATTAAGGTTTGAGCCTGAGGGTTAAGTTAACGATAAGTTTTCTAGTTAACCCCCAGCCTTTTTAAGTTAATGTCGGAAAAAAACAGGTAAAGGATATGTAAGGATAATCAGAAAGAGATGATATAACAAAGATAATATGAAAGTGAATTTATACAGTTAGAGAAAATAGATATAAGTATAAGTAGACTACGGTTTTTAAATGGAAAAGAAATCAGAAAGAGATGATATAACAAAGATAATATGAAAGTGAATTTATACAGTTAGAGAAAATAGATATAAGTATAAGTAGACTACGGTTTTTAAATGGAAAAAAATGTAAATAATAATTGAGAAGGATTATCAACAATAAATGTCTTTTACACATATTTATAAATATAATATACCATGGAATATTTACATGGTGAGAAAGAAGAAGAAGAAAAAAATTTTTTTTTTTTTTTTTTTAATATTAGTTAAATTATTAATTGAATTGGGAAGTGGAACAATTACAGACGTTGTGTAGTAAGTAGGACATGCTGATTAGTTCTATTCATATTCATATTCTATTAATACTAGCAAAAATATTCTACATCTTGAAATATGTGTTGACAATTTGTAATTAAATACTGTTTAATTCCAGAAAATATCCTTTTCCCCAAAACGGAGGGAACGTAAAGGGACCTCTACCCCCAGGAACCTCCAATTTTCTTCAATTCAAACTCTTTTGTTCTTTCTCTTCCCCCCCCCTCTCTGCCAGAATTTCCAATTTTCTCCGTTTTTATTAAATAATTTAAAAGACAATACTAAATTAAATAGAGAGGATACTAAGATAGGGAACTTTTGGTAAGAATGCTTCCTAATGTTGTACTTACAGGGACTGGTTGGCCTCTGAATCGGCTTTCATACATGCTGGTAGCTGTTGGGGGTTTCGATCTTTCTTCCTGTTGTACTGTTACTGTAGTGGGAACAGTTTTATACATCGGACGATCAGCAGCTGAACGAGACAAGGGTGCAACATAATCGGGTGGTCTATTAGCATGGACTGGAGGATGAGGACCTGCTGTGATCCGATGCTTAACGTCATCACCAGAATCTATATGGATGAGAGAAAATACAACGAATATTCAACGAATATTCATAAATAATTCCACCAAATTAATGCCCGAGATCTTCAAATCCTGCAACTCCTTGTCACAATTGTTGCAGCTAACCACATTCATAAATAATTTTGGTGACAGCTCATGACTTCATTTGAGAATAATATATAATAAAAACAACATCACTCATGCATAGGTTGACTTTTCAGACACTCTTTCAAGTTACTTTAAGAAAGACAAGAACAAAAAAATGTTGTCTCTTCAATATGATTTCATAGGTCATCAGACAGTCAAGAGTGAAAAAGTGTGCATATACATGTAATTTAGGATATCATTATTTAGATCAAATTATGTATTTTGTCATTGTTAATTATAATATATTGATATCTAATGGTAAATTATAACAAGCTGAAAAGATGTCAAATTTTAAGCTTTAACAGGAAAGTTTAACTGAGATAATTAATGACTGAAGTCTATACACATAGCTTTAAAATTTTGAATTTCATATGTCATTATCTAAATTAAACATTCTGATCTTCAAGGTCTCTTGAATAAGCCTTCAACTTTTAATAGATATTCATTCAGCTTGAGAGATTGGTTATTGTCATTATGAATTGCTATTATACTACCTTAAGTGATGTCAGATTCAATAGTTTTAAGAGTTATTTGGTTTATTAAGTATCTTTAAGCACTGCTGCCTAACTAACCATATGAGGGTTTCCTGTGAACCCCATACGACAATTGCTCTTCTTTGGGAATCTGTTCTCCTTTAACCATATCCTGATACCATGCTGGAACATTCACATCCCGCTGATGACCCCCTGGGGGCGACACTGGTTGAGTGCGAGTGGGGCTAACATATGGTCTCTCTGGTGCAACTGGGCTGGTATAACTTGGCTTGTATGGTTCTTCATTTATTGATTCTACTGGTCTGGCGTGCATTGGGTGGATAAAGTCACTTGGTAGTGGTGGTAGGTCATGAAGTTCCTCTTCTCTGTGTTCATCACCTGCTTTGGCTGCATCGTTAGCAAGTAATGCAGATAAGTTGGACGATGCTGGAAAATCACAGGAGCAGATTAATTGCCAAACTTTTAGCAAAGAGTAGGATTGAAATTGAAGTGCAGCTTTTTTATTCCTTGGTAAATTACCTTTGAAAACCACTAAAATACCACTTTGAAAACATTAAATTAAAATTATATTAAATGTCAAATATTCATAGCACCATAGATGGCATTAAAGATTTTTTTAGTTTAGTTACAAGACATTATTAAATTAAAAAGAGATAACAAGTTTAGAGATTAAATTGAAAGGTTATATTGATATTAATGCAAGGTTATTTGAGCACAAGAATATTAAGTAAGTAATAGTGATCATAATCAGATAATTCACTTCCTACAGAACCACCTGCAAGCTAAACACCTCCTTAGCTTGGGCGAAATGTTTTCCTATTTCAAACCACATGTCATTCACTTGAGAATTAGATATTTTGTTTGAGTCATTCTGATGCTCTAGCCACTGAGCTACTGTGAACTCATAGCCAGGTCTAGATGGCATTTTAAGCTTGGAGGACTCAGAATTGGAATTGTTGCTGAGAAGATAAGTTTTGAAGAAAAATATTTACATCTTTATACATGTAAATAAAACCTATAAAACTATAACCTACCTCCAGCTGTTGCATGCATCTCTTTAAACATCTCCTTGTACCATTTGTTACCTTTCTTTATGGCCTGAAAACAATGTCAACTCAAAGTTGGGCACTGCACAATTGTTGCATAACAATTTACATGTGTAAACTTGAAACCTCAATTTTGAGACTCCTTTTAAATCTTCCATCTGTAGACTTTGTGTACTTTAGGTTAACACTATATTCACTATATTCACAAACAACATTCTATGCACGTGTTGATATGGCAGACTTAGGAAAACCAGGGACATTGGTGAAAAACCCTAATGGCAACCCAATAATAGGTGTGTTATTCTTGACACTTCTGGAGTCACAGTTAAATTATTTAACTGAGACTCCAGGTGTGAACGGCACAGAAGTGAGAGACAGCACTGCCACAGTGCATGCCACCCATGCCACCAAATCATTATCATGTTTAATAAATTATATTGATGTAAAATGTCAACAGGGACTCATGGCAAGGGAGACAAGACATCAAAACAAACTCAATATTATGTGGTTCAGTCAAGAATTCAACTGACACCCCAGGTGTGGGCTGCACAGAAGTTAGAGACAGCACTTTCAAATACATGCCGACCGAGCCATCAATTTACAATCATATTGATTTTCATATAATGTCAATGTAAAATGTCAACAGGAACATGAAACGCACTAGCTATAAAGAAATTAAATTGTTTCTTATACTCACAGGTCTACTTGGTCCTTTGTATTTCTCTTGTTCTAGTATATTAGGGTAACGTCTCTCAGGCTTGGCAGGTGGTGGGGGAGGCACCTTCTTGGGAAGAGGTTTGGGATCTTTCGTGGCTGTGGAGGTAAAAATAAATAAAATTATTTTGTTTTAGTTTAAAAAATTAAAAATATAATAAATGAATACTACACAAAAAGAAATGTTAGCATTATTGACATTTGCATTACCTTCAATTTCAGCATTTATTTTTTGTTTTCTAAACTGATTCATGGCTGGTCGGTTGATGCTTGCATAGTATGGCCAGAATCCTGGCTGCTTGATTCACCATTGGCCATGTTGAAGTCTTCATCGGAACCAACAGAGCCTGATGTTAACCTGAAAAATAGACAAATTGTCAAAAACTATTAAAATACTATATTATTAAGAAACAGTACTGAAAGACAGTGGAATAAAAGAAAATTCAGCCAGCAACAGATGTCAGTATCAGCAAGCAGTTCGTTGATGCCAGGAATACTTGGTTATTCGTTTGATACAGCTGGTAAAAAATATTCCCCTAATTGTCTTTAAATCTAAACTGCACCCATTAATGTTTGCTCACAACATGCACCATACATGCATACCGTACATGCACCATAGTGGCAGCAAATTAATATTACTTTCTAAATCTAAACTGCACCCAATGTACCATTTAATGTCTGCTTGCAACATGCACAATAGATGCATAAATGCAACATAGCTCTTGGCAATTATTCATTTATGGTTAAGATATTAGTCTTACATGCTTTATTGCATTATAAATAAAAATGCTGTTAAACTGCAATAAAAATTAGTAATAAAGTATTACATTAACATTTAATTTATCTTTATTTTTTAGGAAAGTAATTATTCGCAAACATTTAAAGATGTAAAGCAATGCTTGTCTTACTTTGTTATTGGTCATATGTAAGAATTGTCATTAAAATTATTAAATATATCATTAAAATTAATCAAGAGATACATGTATTATTAACCAGAGCTACCACAAGCTTAATTGCTAACTTTCTCATGCTAAACTTTTCATGCAGATTTAGCTCATGCTAAAAACCTTAGATGAGATATAAAAAATTATGACATCAAACAATTCCCAAAAATCTGACTTTAAATTATACCTTTATCCATAATAATAACATAATTATATACAATATTGTGAATCCAGTTTAGAATGAAACACAGTTCGATTTTAAAGTTGCTGAAATAAATGTTTTGGAAATGTGCTGAAAATGTATGATAAGGATATATGTTTTTATTCTATTAGACTACGTGGATTGTTAGACTTCTGTTATAGTTATTTATAATGAGTAATTGTAAAATGTGGTACTAACGGTGGCTTATATCCATAAGATTCATGAGAAGGCTCATCAAATCTAGAAATAACAAAAACCATCAAAGCATAAGGGATAAAACAAAATAAAAATTATTAAATTATGAACAGCATCAATAGAGAATGCATCAAATTACGGCTTACCAAAAAAATTACTAGGGGTTATAAATATTGGGAAAAAGTTAAGAATCGACTGAAGATATAATTATGATCTAAAGATTTTATAATATTAATATCAGTTCAATTTGAAAAAGTGAAAAAGAGTGATTAATTATGAAAATGAACAAAAATAAATTAATATTAATTTAATAATTATTTTAATATGGCTTGTGGTATAATACACTGGATTCATATGGATTGAATTTAGTTTAAAACAAGTCACATAAAATGTGGAAATTACAAAAAAATGTCTAAGGAAATAATGTTTCTCTTTGTTTGTCATTGATACAACTATTGTTACTTTGAAAGGACTTATGATCAACCAAGCGCAGAAGACACAAGACACTGGAATAAATTTGAATCCTTTTGACACTGTTATTTTCATAAAGCTCCACCCTTTCAAGCACCCCTGAGCTGTACAAAACAATATTCAATGTTTGAGCAGATAGAATATCCTCTTGAACAGTGTTAATATTTGTACAAAACATTGTCTACTGTCTTCCCTTTGAGTGGTTAAAAATGTCCTTGTAAAGAGTGCATCTCCATATAATCTTTTTAAATATCAGAATTTCTATTAAAACCCTGCTTGACCTCTCATTCCCCATGCCAACCCACCCTTTAAGCTTTTGTTTATCTATGGATGCTCTGCCATGGGCATTTAACAATCATTAAATAACCAGCGGCTGTATAAGTGTAATAATCAAAACGATAGCAATGTAGTTCTTTTCAGTTAATGCTTAGGCATGACCCTTTCATGCAACTCAAACAAATAAAGACAAATTTTTGGAATGAGGTAAATTTTTCCTTCTTAGAAGCTGAAAGAGTCAGAATAATTGCACACAACCAGGGGTTTTTTTATCGTGTGTTGTTGTCTGAAATGCAAAGCTGGAGCCTGATGCTATCATCTTTCATCTAATTTAAGATATTTATGTAGATGTACATTGTTGAAAGAAAATACCACCTTAGTTCTTGAGGAATCAATGAAAAATACCATGTGCATCAAATGTGTGTGGTATTTTTCATTAATACTTCTTGAACTGTGGTAATTCCTATGCTAATCTCATGGTGATCTGTGATTAAAAGGGTGTTAAGTTCAATAATCCTTTAAGACATTAGTTTATACAAAATGTTGATACTAAAAATGTGGAATGTTAAGATAGTGGAAATTTTATGGCAATTTGAATATTAGGTTTGGCAAGTGATAATAGTACAATATGAATCGGTTGCTGCTTCAGTGCAACATTATATTGCTGCAGCAAGCTCTGAAAACTATCACAGTGTTTTGCCAGACAAAATAAAGAAATAGTTAAGTTACTCTTAAATTACCATTAAAAAATTCAACTATAATATTATGGATTTTTAAAATTCAATATATAAAATTGAATTGAATAAAAACTAATATTTTAGGCTCATCAATAGCACTTGGGTGGAATGACACAGCATCACTATAAATGTTCTTTATGGAATTATAAAGAAAGAAATAATACTCAAGGAAAGAATAAAAACATTAGTTGCAGGAAAACATAAATTATTGTTAACACGATTTTTAAATGTAAACCACAGGAGAATGCTTGTGAACCAACCTTCTAGCCCCTCGACCAACAGGCTGTGGTTTTTCAAATCCTTTATGTCCACGGCCCTCAGAATATGGAGAAGATTCTAAAAAAAATAACATGACAGTATCAATGACATTTCATATAATACAAGCAATTAGAGTTTGTTAGGTTAAATTCTCCTCCACAAAACCTAAAAAGCAAGATTCTAATTTGATCTCTGAGTTAGACCAGAGGTTTTTCGGGGTAACGAAAAAAGGAATGAATTTAACTACAGATATAATAAGGTATGAATACGATTAAGGAATAGTCATGCTTTGGCAATAATATACCTCTTGGCTTAATGTAGGATCTAAGAAGTCCTATATATACTTAATTCTGATGAGTTAAAATATACTAATATAAAATGATAAAACTAAAAACATCAATTAAACATTCAGTCATGCTGTAAAATGATTATTTTGGGTATAAGTAAGAATCAGTTCATCAGTTATTAGTAGAATACTTAATCACCTGTAGTAACAGAAGATGCAGATCTGATTGACTCGGGATTGGTCAGCAATTTGATTGGTTGAGGAGGCCTTGTAACATTAGATATAATGTTGGGGTCCCATTCAGACCTGCTATTAGC
Source organism: Actinia equina (assembly GCA_011057435.1). Taxonomy (NCBI): domain Eukaryota; kingdom Metazoa; phylum Cnidaria; class Anthozoa; order Actiniaria; family Actiniidae; genus Actinia; species Actinia equina. The sequence goes on from WHPX01000729.1 coordinate 198,070, forward strand.
TAAAACAGGAATCACAAAGAAATTCATACACACATGCATCCAAAATACTGAAGCCAGGATATCAACAACCATAACTAGATATGTTAGATATTACAGCATTAGTTCATGCAATACATCATGGTTGCCTAATTAATCATTAATTTAATAGGCATTATAAAATCTCCCCTATATTCGCTATAGGGGTACGTGCCGCCAAACAGGGTATGGTTTACAGGGATTTTACTCTGGAACAGGGCATATAAAACTGCGATTGCTCTGGAACAGGGTATCAGGGTATATAAAATCACGCTCTCTCCTCTCTGGAACAGGGTATTTATTTTCACACTACAAGAAAAGGGTAAGGTTCTCAGCCATCTTGCTCTGAAACAGGGTATGGTTTTCAGCAATTTTACTCTGGAACAGGGTCAGGGTTCAGAGGGCTCATGCAGCTGCACATCCCTAGGTCCTAAACGGGAAAGAGTACCCCCCCCCCCCCCCCCGGGTATAAAATAGAAGATTTGTTAAGTCTTGAAATGATAGGGAGAAGGTCATAAACTTGCCAGACAGTCTAAGTGAACATTTTACAAATCACTTACCTATCAATGATGTTTAAGCAAAACCGTTTAAGCTGAAGAATTTTGCTCATTTATTGGAGGCATTCTCCAATTCCCAACCCTTAATGAAAACCCTGATAGAATATAGCTCTTATAAATATTACTTACTGAATCCACACATTGAATTCATGTTGATTAATTGCCCCATTTTTTTCCCACAAGAATTATTGCTCTTTTTAAAAAGATATTTTAAAAAATCACTATGGATGGGATTTAAACAAATAACTTTTCGGAATGACACATGGTCTGAAATGAGATATGATTTAAGATGAGTCTATTAAAATCAACTTTATTCTCATACCTTCAGATACATATGTGTTATTGAAGTTTTCATCAACATCGCCTTTCCATGTCATTGGTCCTCTAGGTAAGGTAGCATAGGAGGGTGCTTCTGAAGAAGGCTTGAACGTTGCCCTAGAAACATGTGTTCCTCTGTTGATATCCTCTGTGGTGTAGGCCCCAGCACTGGATGCTGGTGCAGCACTAGAATCAGGTTTCCTTATAAGTTAAAAAAATAAAATAAAATAAACTTAACAAAGCATTGAATAAAATGGAATCAAATACTATATCGTTTTTTCCCCCATGAAATATATTTTATTATTCATACTGTATTAATAATTATTATCTTATTTATCTTGTTTACTTTGTTTATTAGTTTTTTATAATTAAAAAGCCAATTGAAAATTTTCCTACATTATTAAAAAAGTTAATATTTTTATTTATTTTTACTGAGAGTACTTATTACTTTATAAAACAGAATGAATAAGAATATTTTTCCTGCAAAAATTGAAAACATTTACAAAATGTTGAAAACCTTAAGAACTGACAGGATCGATTGTCAACCTGGATGGAATAAGCACATTCTATGTCAGAAAAGCCCTATGCTATATGAAGTAAAGATGCAGTCATGTACACACTGTAGCATCAACTGAAGAACAACATGTAAAACCTGAGTTAAAAATTTATAATCAAGAAAATTAATACTGTTTCACTCATATGTTAATCCCTTTTCAAACTTCAAAAAGAAAATATGAAACAAACGGATTGAAAAGGAAAAGTACTGTATCTCTCTAAGTATAATATGACTTAACTAAATGACAGAAGCATGTATGTCAACATCAATGTATTTTATAATTATTCATATAAAGGTTTTCCATGCTCGACTGCTCAAGTGCACAGGGTCTAACAGTAAAAGGTTCACTGGTTCTCAACAATGTAATTCATTTAGCTGATTTGTTATTTACCGTTATTTAGACCTTTATATGGAAGTGCTGTTATTGAACAGAATTGCAAACATGTTACAGAAGCATTTTATAGGTGATGGTCTACTTCCTTGAATAAACCATGAATATTTGTTCATAAGATCAATATGAGGGAGACAACATATTTGATTTAATTTCTACTTTATATCAAATATTCAAAGAATAAATATCTATTCCAAAGATTCTATTCCCTCAAGCCAAAGAAATCTATATCAGTAAGGAATTTTTTTAATGATTTTAAAGTGTTTTATTCAAGAACGCATCTTGAAGTCACAAGTCTTAATTACATGTGTGCACACTAACAATTATTATTATATAAATAAATATTGATATAAATCCTTTTTAATGGAAACAGCCTGAGTAGCTCCAATTAAGCCTGGCTTGTCTACTGCAAAGTTATGTTTTCAATATTCTAATATCCAATACATATTAATAATCTAATTAATAATCTCTATAGCAGAACTCCTGACAATATTCATATCTACAGTACAAGTACTGAAGAGTTGGTAGTTGAATTACATACTTGTAAGATGTCAGTCTGGTTTGATAACAAAAATAACTCACATATTTAAGGGTCTAAAATATATATGCTTCATACAGAATCTATGAATGGGTTTGTTTGTTTGTTTTTTTACTGCCACAGTTGAAAAACTACTAAATGATATTTTAACAAAATGCTGAAATTATAATCCAATAAAGATATGTTTTATGTTCTTCAGAAGGGAATTATCTGATAAACAAAAGAGTGAATTCAGAGGCTGTGTAATGCATATAGCAAAATATGAATTATAATAACGTGATAAAATAGACCAAACACTATACCACATACAAACACTAAAGCAAAGAATCTCATTATCAACAATAGTTTTAGTGTTAATGATCATAAGTATCAACTGAAAAAAACAATTGTAATAGAAATGAGAATGTTTAAATATGATGTAGTTTGAGTTAGAGCACTATAGGTACAACAGATCAAAACCTACTGTTCAAACGTAAATGTTGTGGTAGAAATAACTTTCTTGTCAGACATGGTGTGCAATATTCTGGATCAGCTGGACAACAGAACAATCCCTGTAGCAGGGAAACTTAACCAGAGAACAGCCTGTGTGTTGGTTATTTCCCACGGTCAAAAACTCAAGCCCTGAAATATCCAGAGACCTAGAAGTTTTGGATGCTTTGAGATTGAAATCTGATCTGACTTGTACAAAAAAACCCAGTGGGTGTCAAGAGGTGATAGCTACACCTTGAAATACATGAATGATAATCCGTCACAAACAACAGTCACAGGGGAAAAAGCATCAAATCTTGATGATTTGAGATATTCATCTAGACAGTGAAAACTAAGTCACAAGATATAGTATAAAGAAAAAGTAATATATCTGCTCTATAATCATAGATTTTTATTTTAACTTTAATTGTTACATGAGTCTCAAAGGTTAAATTGGGATCACGGATACTCATCATCAGAAGATACATTTATCAGAACTGGCTATCTGTTTTTTATAAAAGAACTACTAAAACCTCTGAGGAAACTATCTTTAACATAATTTTAAACAGAAACTTTAGATATCTTAAAATAATGATTATATATTGCTTGGCAAGTTAATTTAAACTTTCAGATCACTTAGCAAAGGTTTGATGAAAAAATTCCTTTAGAGGGCTGGGATTGAGTGTGGGTGTTTCATTGAGTCCTTCCTCCAAGATAAGGTCCACACATTGGCTAATGCATGCAGGACCAATGACAGACAACTACATTGTGTTACAAAGTCTGCACACGCTATCATTCTAAAGAGAACCACTACTCTAGACTCAGGTATTGTGGGTACTTGAGGAAAGACTAACTCATAAAAGTGGATCAATGTGACTCGTGAACCAATCCAAAAAAAGCAGAGGTAAATAATTGTGTTACTTTAATTAAATGAAGACACCAATCTGTTCAGGGTTTTATTACAAAATAATCAGAAAATTGTTCAGAAATCTAACAAACTCTGTACTCCTTAATCTAGGATTCAAAGTGCAGAATATCTTGCAAGGTACTGTTTGATGATGACCATGTGCTAATACAGATAATGTTTCTTTAAAAGTGTTTAAGATAATCTAAGACAAACCATGAAAACCAATTAAATACTTAATCTATAACCCACACACAAATGAAACTTCAAAGCCAGGTATTTTCAAGTATGCTTTGCTCTACAACAAGCCACATATATATATTTGGTCTGTATTAGGTTTAGTAGCTAAATGTCAGGCCAAAAATAGCTGTCATCCGCAACCCTATGTTACATTTTTTCACTGCACCTACAATGTATAATAATACTTGAACGAAAACAATTCATAAAATGCATTGTATATGTTAATAAGAAGATATAACTAGGTAAAAACTAGTGTGAGCTGCGTCTGTGTTTCTAATGAAACAGCAATGATAAAAAGGTAAATCATACTGACGTTTTGGACGCCAGTCCTTCATCGGAATAGAAGAGAAAGAGGTGGTAGAAAGGAGTATAATATGTTATTAAAGACATGCAAGAACAATAATGTTAGAATTTCAAGTTAAAGTATTACAATTCATACAATGTAACTACAGCTATAGATTATACATATTCAATAAATATCAAAGAGAATGATAGAAACCATAAGAAGAGGAAGATTAATGTTGCTTAGTATGGACAGACATTCATAAACTACATTATGTCTACCTATACTAAATATTGGCCACTACTCAGCAACAACTAGTAAACATGCCTTTGTAATTTAAGTGTAAGATAAAATGATAAGACTGAGAGGTCAAAAGGTCATTGCAAATCATATTATTGACTCATGCTGATATGAAAAGAGCTAGTTCTTGTATTTCATAGTCATGCACCTCCAAGCTATATCCCCAACTAAATATCTCTCTTAAAAAATTGCATAGATTTTATATTTACAAAGACAAGACACTTTGTCTTATTTAGTAGTTAGGTTAGAGCCATCAGGTGCTCTATGGATTAGAATCTTTGTTGACTCCTCAGGGGGAGGGGATGGGGGGATACTTCAGTTAAAAAACTCTTATAATCCATAATCCTAAAACCCTAACAGGGCCTCTTTTATGGTTTGTCTTGATTTTTATGTTTGAAACTGCATAGACTTATGAAACTGTGGTTAATAGTCTTTGTTGAAATATAGGCATATAAAGAAAGAGGGGTTGGTAATGCAGACAAGCACCTAAAGGCCCCTAACAAGGCCTATACAGGTGTAGGCTTGACAAAAATGAAGGGATAGATAGTTGGACAAAGTAGAGAGGCAAACAAACAAGTAGATGATAGACAGGCAGAGAGACAGACATAAAGACAAATAGACAGATCTAAGACTATATACACAGGTTTCCATATTATATCTCAATCAATTGAGAATTCAAGCTACTACACAAGCAACTTGCTCAAGTGAGCAATATGATATGAAAAAAGAGTGAAAACATAACAATTTAGATTGACACAAAACACAATTTACAATAGACATTTTTATCTTAGTTCAGTTTGTTGTTCACATTTCAGATCATGTGATGCTACTCTTGGGAGTTGATTCTTTCATGTCTAAATATTTTAACATGTTCGTCATAAAAGAACAATTCTCAAGGGAATGTTATGAGAACTGAAATGAGCGAAGTTGCATACAAAGCTAAAATTGCCTATTCACTAAAGCTTTATCACACTAATATTGACTTTAATATTAATATTGGTTTTAATTTTTAGAATCTTACCAGCACAGGACCAATTCCAATTGATTTCCACTCTTCTTGACAATATTCAGCGCATCACTGTGCGTTAATTCTGCACTTGGTTGGTTATTTATAGCCTGTACATACAGCCCTTCATAGATATTAGCGTGTTGTGCCTTACTGCTTGGTGTGATCTGAAAACAATTATATTATACAGCAGATATTTTAATATGTACATACTATATGCAAACTTATAATATAGAGTATGTGCATGTTACACCATACCACACCGTCATCTTGGTTGACTGATAACAAAGCATTCCTCACTAGCTTCTCTTGTGAGATCAACCAAGATGGCACCTGTTGCATTGTTATTCATATCTTAAGGGATTTTGAGTCACATGCTTGCACACACTGTATTATAGATACATATATATAGTCAATCCCAAGAAGGTTGACCGAAACAAAATATACCAATATGACTGTTATGTTAGGAGTAGGCTTTTAAGCCCTTGACAGCTCAAAAACACTTCAGAAATTATTTCTGTTGCCTCTTTATGCTATGAAACACTTAAATTATTTATTTATATATTTTACCATGGTTTTTGTACTTTGTGTTACTGGGAATTAGGGATTTTATGTGTGCCTTGTACGATGTTTGCTGCAGAGAAAATGGAAACTAGACAGCCTTATGCTGTAACCATGACAACCTATGAGCCAGTCACCCAGCACAAGATCAATCATTTGAAAAACTTTGCTACATTATTATGATCCTCAATGTGACATACAGATAAGGTATCCAGATGCGTCTGACCAGAGTCCACATTTTCTACCACTATCCATGTTTCTACATCCAGTCCATGTTCTCTCTGATCCAGTCCAGTCCATGTTTTAGACCATGCCATATGTACAGGTATAAGTACATGTTAGAAATTATTATTTTAGCCCCTGGAGCAGTTAGATAACAAAAACACAGACCATAACAAATGAATGACCTTTTGACTATGTGTTGAAAGAAATATCATTTTACAACCTACTGTTGACATATGTTGATATGCTAGTAAAATTTAGAATCAATTTTATTATAATTTAACCTCTAGATAAAATATGAGCAGTACTTAGTATACATTTCTTTAGTTATATTATATTATTTAAATCTGTATAATGTAAGATGATTTCAAGAATGTTTTCTCATAAATCAATCATGAAGCCTGGTTCACACTAGCATCAGAACCATAAGCAACATACCCTATTTACTTGTTTAGACGCTGCCCCTGAATAAACTCTGCACCTGGGACTAAAAATATTAATAGACACCGCATCTGCAGTGCAGCATTTATTTGAGGAAATAATAATTAATGATAAATGATAAAGAAAAAGTATATTTCAAGTTTAAACCAGCAACGGAAATTTATTTTCTTTGATAACAACATTTTAAAGTTCAAAGTGACTGTACTATTTTGCTCTTGCATTAAGTTCTCTTCCACGAATTCTTTTTGATTAAATAAATTTTGAATAAACCCAACCCCTGAATAAATGCCATCCCCAAATAAACGCCACAGCTGGACCACGAGAAATTAAATAAACGCCGCGACATCTAAATGAGTAAATACTGTATGCACATTTATCACCTAGGAGTAAAAAATGAGCAGTACACTTATAAGACTACATAATGCTTTCAACACTAGTGTGAACCAGACTGAACTGTGATTTCAATGTTTGTGATTCAATGAGCAATACTTTTAATATATTAAATGCTTGGTTGTTCTTTAGTTATAATGCTCTTCCATTTCAGTCTATTTTTTAGAGAATAAGATTGTTTAGATTCAGCTAATAAGTTAGTATGTACCTCAAACATTACTGTACACAAAGAAATAATACTCAAGGGAATGATAGATGGTCTAAATTGGGTAACCAATGAATAAGGCCTTATGTTAGCTATATCTTAGTATTGTTTTTTACATGTGCAGCATTCGGCTTTCTAAATAACGAGCTGTTTTATTTCTAAAACTAGTTTTGCTAGCCATCATGACCTGTCAGTGACCTGCAATTATTATAAGCCCTGATTTTAGTACTGTATCTAAATCATATTTCTAAATTCTCGACTTTCACATCTCCATAATCCTTTGCGTCTTTGGGGGGTAACCATAGGGTAAAAACCCACTTATTTGCTGAAGGCTGATCAGACAATGTTGAAAATACCTTGTTTAATATCCATAAATAAAATGAAGAAGTAAAAAACAGAAAAATATAGAAGCTTGAAGACGTTTAAGGTAAATTTTAAACATTTTTGTGTAAGTCAATACATTTTCTGTAAGACCAAAACTCTTCATGATCTGTACACGCAAAAATAACATGGAATACACTGATATTCAGTATTGTACAGATAAAAGCAGGTATAGTATAAATTCAATTAAGAAACCTTTCGATTTGGGACAGTTTTTTGATTGGTTACCCCCAAAAAACGCAAGGCATTAAGGAATGTGAAAGTCGAGAATAGATCTATTTATTGTTGCAAAATTCTCAACTTTCTGACCATGTGTCATTCTTTTAAAAATAAGATTCATAAGTTGTCAATAGCATATTGAATAACACATCCCCTCTTGCATCCTTCACTCCATTCAAACTTTTTTTAAAGAAACATACATTATCATCTTTCTGACATGTGTCATTCTCTTGAGAATAAGATTCATAATTTGTCAATGACACATCCCCCCTTGCATCATTCACTCCATCCAAACTTTTTATAAAGAAACACAAGCACACTGCACTTATTTATCAAAATTTGGCTCCCTTGTTCAAGTAAAATAAATTGGTTATCAAAAACATTGCATCGATAAATTACTTATTTTAATAGTATAAAATGAATCAGTGAATATCATAAATAATATTAATATAATAATATAATAATATAATATGATTTATATAGCGCCTATACAAGTCGGCTCTAAGTGCTGTAAAATATATATAAATTATAATTCAAAAGCTAGTTTAAACAAATGAGTCTTAAGGTCTTTCTTAAAAGTTTTTAGACATGAAATGTTTCTAAGAGGAGACGGTAGTGAATTCCATAGACCAGGAGCAGACACAGAAAAACAACGATAACCATAAGATTTAAGATTATACGGACAAGTAACAAGAAGCAGTTCCTTGGATGAGCGGAGAGTTCTTTTAGGTTTATACACAGTTATGAGATCAGACAAGTAGACAGGAGCCAGACCATGAAGTGCTTTGAAAGTGAGGAGTAGAATCTTGAAATTGATGCGATGTTTCACAGGAAGCCAATGCAGAGAACAAATATTCATAACACATTGGCTGTATGTGTAGCTAGATGCATTGCTTAGAATTTTCAAATTTTAAGAAAATTTAGTTAGGGGAGATTAATATATTTTTTTGCATAGAATAATTTGTTTCTTCAAACTTTCTTCGAATTGTTTAAATTTTAATGAAAATGCTAAGGAAACCAGGAGAGTTTTACATTATATATATGTCACTATAGCAAGAACAATTATGCAATATAAGCCAAAAGAAACAAATAATTTATCATACAGGATTTGGTAAATGGCGAAGAAAACCAAAAACAACATTCGTTTGTGACAAACGATTTGATTCAATAGTTTTGCAATGAAATTTAAGCTACATAAACAGGACTATTGGTAAAATTGACTGACAATGTCGAATAATTAGCGCCGGTTTCCTAAAGATTAACTCTGAGAAAACATGGCAGGGATTCCCAAATACTAACCAAACAAAAAGATCTCTTAAGACAGGTTATGCAAATCACACACGCCTCCCACCAGCCTGAGGATTGTAAAATTTAAAGACATTCTATTGTATTTGGGCCATTGTTTATCTCTATGAACCGGTCCATAACACTTGAATCTTGTGCAATTACAATCAAAATTTGAAAAATACCAATACAGAATTATTTACTTTTCGCGTTCTGATATATAAACAGGGTATAGAACCAGAAGGTAAACACAAATGGACAAGCAGAAATATAAATTAAACTTATCGGTTAAGAATATATTTAATTTTTCGATTCTAAAAAACTGAAGACTCGAATGTCAACATTTATCTTCATTTCGAAAACCTGATGGAGTTTAGCAAGATTACCATAAAAATACAAACACAAAAAACCGCAAAACCCAGCGCAATTCATCTCAGTCTTAAAACACACAAAGTAAAGAAAACAGACCACAGAGGCTACCAGTCGAAAAGGATTAAACTCAAATAAGTATTTTAAAATGACAATGAACTGAACCGCAAAAAGGAAAATTCAGAGTAATCTTATTATAGTCGCTTTGTGTTGGTTTACAGCTCAATAAAATTTTCTTTCCTAAAAATTGTTGAATTAAAATTATAAAGTAGGGTATTTAGTGATAATATCTGAAAAATCATTATTATAGTTATTATGAAATTTAGATTTATTAATGAGATTAGTAAAGAAGAACGCCGAACTGAACGCGGTTTGAGAGTCGAGTGTTCTTGAGATTTATTCAAAACCGCGTTAAGACACTCATACAGCAGCACGAAACACCAAATACTAGTTTATGTATCGCAGTAGTTTCATTTTTGAGTCAATGTAGACCAGAAATCGTCACTTCCGAGCCATAAAAAATATCAAAATCAATATACACAAAGTGAGTGACACTTCGCGGTCGCTTAAAAATTCCAGCTCGCTAGAACCGAGTGCAAAATCCACAAAACAGTTATAGCGACACCGGTAGATACTAACCTTTGCAATTCTCAAAGGAGCTCGGAATTCCTTCCCTCCTTGGAGCCTAAAACCCCAAGGAGCTCCGCCAGAAAGGACAACTTTGTAAACTTCAGAAGACGCCATTACAACAAGATTACCCAGTATGCAATGAGACAGCAGGGAAACAAACTTGGAATGTAGCGCTTGACCATATATGGACAACATATTACAATCTGACTAATCAGAAGCGCTCTTTCAAAGAGGGGGTTTTAAAAAGAGTATACTCCTCATAAGTAACGCATTATTGTCAATATTATATTGGATTTATAAAGCATTGTATATGTATGATTTGTGATAAAGTGATTTGTTTAAGTTATAAGTGGGTGAAGGAGGTTGTTAGCTTCTTTTGTTCTTGTGCTGTCGTTTTATAGAGTTGTCGTGATAGACGAGGTTTTTAGATACTATAGCTTGCCTCCTACTGAGCAGCATGTCACGCATATTTAGATAACTATTATACAATATCTTGAAGAAATATAACTTTATTTAACTACGTATTGATATTACGATCATGTTATATTTCATTTTCTTGTTAAATCATTTAGTTTTTTGATTATCGCTCCTCGTACTTATCGAGATATACTATATGTTTTATAGGATGATGTCCCACCGCGCGTCTCACTGTCATTTGACAGCTGTCTACATGCTTTCCAGCGGTGAAATATTTCGCTTAGCCACTGTGGTATCTTTCTCCTCGTCCGAAAAGTAATGTAGCGGTATACGCTTGACAACAATTCGCTGACGTTTTTGGGAAAACCAAAAAGGTAGTACAAAGCTTCAATTTCTAAAGAATTGTTACTGTTTTTTTGAACCAAGGTCTGGCTCAGGTCATCTTGATAGAAGTAGTTTCCATAAGTAGCACTTCAAGGTTGCAGAGTTTAATGGAATTTCATTAAGTTTCTCATATATAAAGTAAAGCATCAAATAGCAAGATGGCGCGCAAAATTATTCGCGGAGTCGCAGCGCGCATTCTAAATATATGCCCACGTGTTTCTACCCTCCACAAAAACACTCTCGAGCTACATGTCATACCTGTTTTACTGTTTCAACACCTCTGAAGTTAAGTATTGAGTTTAAAAACACCAAATAATCAAAATATATCTTGTTTCCAATTGAATGGCTCAAGGGATGATTAATTCAGTAAGCATTTTACAAAGTGACGAAAAACTTATATGTTCATAGTTCGGTAGTCTTCACTGTCAAAATACACATTTCTTAATTCTTTATAAATACAGCTAGAAGGAACCTCTAGTCCGTTTACACGATGTTCGCAGTCTTGTTCCAGTTAGCCCATGTGTTGAAGTCCCAGCTGGGCAAGGAATGCAACGAATCTCTCCCTCTTTCTCCTGATAATGATTGACAGGACATGAAACACAAGAATCAGGCGTCGATGAAGAAAAGAAATGGCCAGGTGGACAGGAGGCTGAAGGAGAGACAATGCAGATATCAGAAGACCTTCTGGGAATCTTGGAAACTCAGTCGCATGACTAGCGTAGCGAGGGGGGCATGTTTCCCTTCCCTCAAAGTTTGCTTTCGGCACCAAAATTTAATTTACGCATGCGGAATTCATGTAGATTTGGCGGTAAAATGGTACATTGCCCCCTCCCCTTATAATCGAGACCTCGCTACGCCCTGCGTCGCATCATATATAATGCTAGGTGTAAAAATATCAAAAAACAACTGTGCGTGGTTGGTTAGCGCTGCACAACTTTGCCCAGGCGTAAGAATCGTTATGGAGAGTGGTTAAGGCTCCAAAAGAATAAAACGGCCAACACTTTTGGTCCAATTTATTTTTAGTTAAAAAAGTTTAATCCATGGCAATTAAAATTCATCTTACCCGTACATCGACTTATCTCTTAAACTGCTCAACAACAAGGTCATTTTTAAAGCGAACATTGCGCAATCTGTGTTTGTCTTAATTACCTTATATTTCAGTAGTCGCTGTCATTAGAATATCTGGGAAGCTAAATCAGAATGCGCTTTGTTCATCCATCTATAGCTTAAAAAAGATTTAAAGCGCGCGATAGGAAAACATGGTGTCCTTCTTACCACAAAAATCGTCTTTCAGCACTTGTCCATCTTCACACTTGATACCCCTGACGCTAAGCCTCACTGGCGTAGATCTTTTTAGCAAGAGAAACTTTCCCATTACTTGAAAATATGAAACGGCTTCCTTAAGTTTCTGTTTTAGTTCCGTTATCTCAGTACTAGCATTCTTAACTAAAGGTATTCCTATTTCAAATGACACAACTAATGTATCCGCATTTCGTTTGTGTCGTCCAGCGTAACATGTGACTTTGACGCTCTCAATTTTGCAAGGTCTGAAGATACATGTTGCTTTTCCCATGGGATGCTTTAGAAGGAGGCCCAGGAAATTCTTGCGTACTTGTTGGTGATCGTGTGCCTGACAGTTTTGAGTCAAATAGTGAAGACTACCATCCAACTTTAGTTTAGGTGTTTTCTCAGCTAAATATAACAAGGTTTTGAATGCTTAGCATGAAAGAATCAAGTTCTCATGATTATAGAATAACAATACGATTTCGAAAATGCTAAACATCAACAAGGTTTGTCTAGAATAGACTTTGTATGACCTTAAATAATCACGGTCCCTGTACGGAATTGATGGACATCCGTTGACCAAATCACAGCAAAAACAAATGAACAATTTCTCTAAGACGGAAAACTTGATAGACGAACTCACCCGAACAATCAGGTATGCTTAGCAATGACCTGCTTAAGAGTCCGCCATTGTACCATTTTCCTTTAGGAGTACAAATATATACTTGTTGAGGCATAGCAACAAACTTGTACCCAGGGTTGCAGTGTACTGTACACATCATCCCCGCCGCCATGACTTCACAGGCAACAGCTCCGTGGAGAGGAGGACTGGGTTTGGTACATCCGGGGGCTAAAATTGAAATAGTTGGGAAAAAGAATAATAAGTAGATTGAGAAATATTGAAATACCATATCTTGCACTTGCAAGTTGGAATGGATGGATTATAGATACAAACACAGAGAAGGGGATTCTTCAACCATGTAACACAAATCCAAAATTAATATCACTAACCCCTGCACCAGTTACCAAAACAGCAAACCATTCGGCCGTATTCGTCTTGAAGACGAAGAAGCTTACTATCTAAGGCAAGACACGCGTGGCCTGTAATGGGAAACATTACGCCACGACGAATAAGGTATATGCATGGCCTTCTTGTAGTACTTTAGAATGCAGCTAAATTTGAAGGACACAGCAATAGCTTTCCAATTCTCAGAAGATAGAAATTATTTTATTTTGTCCTCCAATTGAGCTCCCTTGAATGGAGAATACCAGACGAAACTATATATATTCTATTTTCCTTTGTAAAAAAAAATGGTTTCAAAGAAGTTCCATAGCTCTACCAACTGATTTACTTACATGTTATGGTAATCTTAAGCGTACATTTGGCACTGTTTCCCGCGTCATCGTATGCAGTATAGTTCACGTAATGCACTCCCCACGATAATGTGGAACCATTTTGTCTGTCAGTTGTGATGCTGGCCACACGGACGTTGTCAGCGAACTCTGCCCGCGGCAGTTTGACCACACTAAACCTCTTTTTCGCTTTTTATTTCCATGTTTGGTGGACAAAACAAAGGCTTAGGGTGTTCAATATCTGCGAGAAAATATAAAGGATTTGTTAGTATCGCAGCGGTGATTGAGTCTGAGAGCATCTTGATATGTCGTTGGAAGTCGTAGTGAAGAAAACCTTTAACACATCTTACCATCATATGATGTAACTCGTGAATTTGTGACATCTTTCCTTGCGCAAATGAAGTAAGTAGTGGATAAATTGGATGTTCTCTTTAAATACAGTAGTTAAATAAATGATTGAACCTCAGCCCATTCAAAACTTTTGCCATGTACAATTTTTAAACTAATACCTGGCATTTTGCAGAATGGAAAATTACGCACTGCAGAAACAAGTGTCGTTGACAAACACATATCAATAAGATATGAGCAATATAAGGTGGAAGATCTTCTTAGAGTGCGCCAACAACGGGCCCGAAAGATGTTCATGATGAACTAAACGACCACGAGGGTCTAATTGTTTTCCAATGCTGGCACCCCCATAGACCGATCACGTGCAATGTGGGGAAAAAGCGGTGATGATGATGTAAAGCCAAACTCATATGCACATGTACCTTTCCCAAAAAATGGACTACAGATAGCGCGCATAAGTTTACCTCGAACTGTGATTACAAACGAACAGACTGATTGCAGCTTGACTGAGTCCGTTGCAGTGTACGTGAGCAATGTTCTTCCAACTTGGAACTGATGAGGGAGATGTGAGTCCATTTGGTTTAACAGTTAGCGTGGGTTTCTCTCCGGAGTTATCCTTTGGCTCAGGCCTCGGCCCAAGAAAACGTTGCGAAGGCTTTTCCTGGATCAGTGACAGTGTTTGCGTCAGTCGGACATTGGAGAGTAGGTGCTGCTACATCTAAAAAGATAACAGATAAGCAACAATAAATGCCCTTATCTGTAAACAGTTTATAGGTCGCACACTAAATATCATGAAATAGGTATGATTACAGACCTTGACATGAGATAAGGTTGATATCCACTGACCACGATCCATTTCCAGAGCACGTCAAGTGACGGACGCCAGCATTTCTGTATCCATTGGTTAGATTACACTTTACAAAACATCGGGTACCAGAAAGTACAGGGAACCCAGTAACACACGCGTTTGGCTCGATTGCTCCATTCTTAATCTGGGTAAGGGCGGGGCAGGTAACTCCTTCATGTTAGTAAGAAAAGTTATTAACTGAGATTGATGCGTTATTTTTAACTAGTACTATTAGCAACTAAGAGCAAGAAAAAGGTATATAAAATGTATTTTCTTACAGCATTTTGAGGAGATTAACGTATTCAATATAACGTGATTTCTTAGCCCCCATGTTGCTCAAATTTAACACGTAGCATTGACTGATTTTCGTCGCACTGTCATGTGTTATTTTATAGTGCTGGTAATACTTGGAATTTTGAAATTACAAAAAGGAAAACCAAACAATTTGTTTTTACTCCTACCCTTTGTTCCTAAAGCTTTCTCGCTCCAGTGCGAGCTGATCGCGAGAAAATAATACAACCTATGATCTAGAAGCACTGAAGTGAGAGAGCCTATGAAACCCAGGGTACTTTACCTCAGGATCAAATGAAGAAATTTTCGCGAACTGGATCAACTTTCCTAACCGATATGATGTCACCTTACCCACCATTAGACTATGGTCTCCATTGCACCAACCTATTTTCCGATTGATGAAAGACAGTTTCGCCTCGCGACACTATACATTTCCTTTTCATGGGCGGGCTGTCTCTACCAAGGTTAGCGTCCATGTTAGTTTTATTAAAATAGATTACTCACTCGTACACTTTGTTTCATTGCCCAACCATTGCTCATTCCTCATACGAGTTATTGTCTTTGAACCACTTAACACGTGCCAAGGTTAGCGTCCATGTTAGTTTTATTAATATAGATTACTCACTCGTACACTTTGTTTCATTGCCCAACCATTGCCCATTCCTCATACAAGTTATTGTCTTTGAACCACTCAACACGTGCCAAGGTTGACATGTAAAGGTTGCCACAGAGCCATAGGAGGTACCGCAAGACAGGGATGATATCAAACCATTAGAAGGAGCCGTGAGATGTCTGCAAGATCGTCCTAGAAACAGATATGATGATATAGATATTGTTTCGCTGACTTCTTGACATTTTGGGATATATTTAACCTTATACCGCGGTAGTTGAAATCCTCTTTGTACTGAGACTACACCATATTGCACCCCTGTTGCTACTGTATATCAGAAAAGGCAATTTCCTTATCTCAACCCTACTAAAAACCATGAATTTTATACTTTTTACGCTCTTTCTCATTAACAAACGCGGTTTTGTGTAATTTGCCTGTCGCAACGAATAAGGTTTTAATGGACATGTATCACTCTGCGCGTTCTCATACAATTCTACAGTCAAGAACCTTTTGAGTTTCCCGACCGCGTCATGGAAAACGTTTGATTGACGTCTAAAAAATTTACTTCGTCGTGAGGACTATCCAGCGAGTGTTTGAGAACGACGGTAAATAAAATAAATGAGAACTCTTATCTCCTTGTGAATGGAGAGGGCGGCCCAAGAAGGTCTTAAAGTTGACGGAATTTTAAAGAGACATGGTGATCCTTCTAACACTGAAGATTACTTACGGCTTACTTGGATCTTGAAAACACACTTCCGTCTAAAGCCCACTATGTCTATGGCTGTATAGTTCAAAGTGTAGATCCCTGGAGTTAATGTTAATGGAGGACCTTGACTTGGACCTTGCAGCCTTACAACACCTGAATTAGTCTGTTGCCGTAGGTGTGGTCCAGTTAACTGTTACATTACTGGAACACGGATCAACGATGTAGACCGTGTCACGTGGGCAGGTAGACGAAAACGATGGAGGGGTCACATCTATTGTTAAGTTTTATTTTGTAAATATAATAGTACAGTATTATTATCGTACATTTCATTTAGTATAGGACAATTATTGCTTCGAAAAAATATAGTTCTTTTTAATCAATCTAAAAATGTTTGGTATTTAGTCGATCTGTCCTTCTTTCCTTTTTTCTCTCTTTCTATCTCTTTTTTCCATAAGTTTTGTGTAATTTCATGTTTAAACCATTCGTTACCTTGACACCAAGTGTCGTTTCGTCCTGTCCATCGTCCACTCGATCTTGCATATACGTGTTTTGGTGCCATGGAGTCTGTATCCAGTAGCGCACGAGTGAGTACAGATAGTACCGTAGATACTACGTTGTAAAGCAGTTGGATGGTGCAATTGACCCGTTATGAGGAGGGGTTAGAGAAGGACACCTGTTGGCTGCGGGAAAAGTGGGAATGCTGTAATAGTGGTAATGTTTTGATGAAGATGATGTTGGCAATAAAGAAGAAGATGATAATAATAATGGCAATGTTCTAGATAGTGACATTAATGATGATGATGACACCATAGCAATTTACAAATAGACATCAGTTTTTTGTGTCTGTCCTTTTATTGGCGATAAATTGCGCCATCACATTGTCAAAGTAGTATGTCTAGTAGTATGTCTATTTGCTTTTTTAACAATAACAAAAACGATAAAAACTTCTTATTTTTAGCGATCAAATCGACCAATGGAAAGAGCGCGCGCTCGTTGACGTCAGCGTTATCTGTCTGTCCTCTTATTGATGATAAAAAATGACCAATCAGCGCGCGAGAAATTTGAAAGTTATTGTAAAATAGGCGCTTGAGGAATATTTAGGTGCAATGGTTTTGAAATCGAGAGGTGCGCTTGAGGCAAATTTAGAAAGGCTAATGCATACGCTTGTGAAATGACAGGACCTCAAACAAATCCCTGCAGTGAGGATTGGGTGGAAAAGGTTTGCGTCCGCACCCATCGCATCCTACGAGCCTCCTATAACGCTTCCCTTACCTTGACAAACTGTATCCTTTCCGCTCCACGTTCCATTCGCGAGACACATCCTTGACAAAGGTTTAGTTGACTGGTATCCAAGGAGACACGAAAAGTGACAGACAGTACCAAACACCTTAAAGAGTAAGTCACTGCATCCAAATAGAATAGCGTTGTCAGGAACTTGAAGGGGTGGACACCTGACCACTAAAAGAGACATCATCATGATTAAGAAGGAGCTGTGTAGGGGAAAACTATGTAGCATTGAATTCATAGCTCCGACTCGGACAATAGCGAACCAATCACCATTGCAGCAGTCTTTCAAGTCGATATAAATCTCGTACCACAAACAACTACGCAGTATCTGTTTTAAAGAGTACTACAAGGATTACGAGGCACGTTTTTTTATTTATGTCACAGTACAGATGGAAACAATTTATAATCAACCTTCCACAATAAGAGTTTTAAATTCTGAGATATTTGAGCTAATTTGCTGAGCTTGTGGGATATAGCAACAGTAACTAAGGGAAGTGTCGGAACCATGATTTGATTGCGCATTTAGACGTAAGTACGTTCTCAAAATTGTGCAACCCATTTTATTTTGCGATCGTAATATCGTTCTAATGTACACGTGCAACCTTACAATGTATTCGTATGATATTTACTCCAGAAGTGACCCAGTCTCAAAACCACAAGATCAAAGATTCCAACATTGAATTCTTAAACATGCGCATCCAGAGACGGCATGTTCACGTGCGCTGAACCAAATTACGATGCCGTATCGCGCATGGGTATCGCCCATGACTCCAAATACCTTCACATTTTGGTGGTTCTCCGTTCCATGTTCCTATTGGTTTAGATTCATTTTTTACCAAACACGTGATCGTTGCCATACCAACTAAGGTATACCCCACTGGGCAAGTGAAGCTGCAGTTGCCTCCATGATACGCATCACAGCTGGCAAGCTGCAAAACTCCGTCAGGAATCACGGGTGGACAGTATATTACTGCAATGAATGCAAACATGCAACTGATCAAAAAATGTACGTTTCTAATTGATGTTGCTAATGATCTAAGACGTATCAAAAAAGTAAAATCGGGAAGGAGGGACTGAAGAACTAAAAGATAGAAGGAATGAAGGGAGGAAGGGAGGGAGGGAGGGAGGGAGGAAGGAAGGAAGGAAGGAAGGAAGGAAAAAAGCCGAGTCGATCGCATTTCATTGAACACTTCCCAAGAATGCAGCATTTATTGAAATGTCTGATAAGATACTAACCTTTAACAGTAATCTCAAACCGACATATCTCTCTGTTATTTTCTTTGTCTGTAGCTGAGTACACCACATAGTGTTTTCCTTTACCAAGTCTTGCTGGCGGGTCAATTCCTGTTATTGACTTCACAACAGGCAAATCATCCGCATTGTCTGATGCAATTGGTGGTGCCCAGTCCACTGTGGCAGATGTTTCTCCTCGGTCTGCGTACACTAGTATATTGCTTGGACAAGATGCAAAGGTAGGGGGAAGGCCATCTGCAACAATTAAATATACACACCGCTTCGTGTCAGGTCCGTTAAAAAGTACATAGGCAAGGTGCTTTTTGGTCTAGCTTTCACATAGAGTCTCACCACAAGTGGAATGATTTAAAGTTTACTTTTTTGGACCAATGCTAGACAAGAATGCTCCATGTCCAACAAAGGTAGCTTTATTCTTTAAGTATTAAGTGCGACGAGTCTTCCTTGCTTTGGGTCTATATTATTAAATCATGAGACTGAAGTTTAGGATGGGACTAACTTAGTTGCGCAAAACTGTTGTTCGCTATCTCAGAACTGTAGGACCATAGGACCATAATGCCTACTTCTCATATGCTTTAAGTTCGACCCCGATGAGCTGCGCCACTGCTGTAATTTTGATAGTGATTATTGATGAAAAGTCGTTTTTTTTACTAGCGACGCAAGCGCAAAAGAACGAAAGAGTTTATTTTACATGCGTTAGCTTGCGCATGTGCTTATGCTTGCGTCGGCTTGCGTCGCTAGTGATAACCAGGCTTAAAGGGCCGTCGAAGCCAAAATACTAGGCGTTGGTCTCGATTTGGTTGCGTAATAATGAAAATGTGTACGATTAAATTACTGTTTACAAAATAAAATTGTCATTGCTTATCACCATGGCCACCGCAAGTATAGCAGTGACACAGCTTAACGGAATCGAAGAACTAAAAGCATGTGAAGGCACCTCTGGCAGCCGCTATGCAGTCCATGTTACATACCTGTACAGGTAGGGCTTTCCGATGACCACTTGCCGTTCATTTGACATAGTATTGAGGTGCTTCCACTTCTCAACGAGTAGCCCTTTCTACAGCTAAACGAGCAGCGAGAGCCATTTGTTCTGCCACAGTCCGGTGATACCAGGACAGCATTAGGCTTCGGGTTTGGTGGAGAACATTTTCCTACACAAAAACGTTAACGTTAAAAATCTGTCCCAATTTTCTCTTCCCAGGGCCTTCTGATAGAAGGCTGAGACTGAGGTTTTCATTTTCTGTTGCTAAGGCAGAATGGCTGTATAAAAATAACATATAGACGTGTGGAGATTGGAGAGAGGTGGAATAATTTATAGTATGACTTAACTGTTGATATAATATTGAAATTACCATGGTTACAGTAATCCAGGTCAGTGCTGTTCGTTGTGGTTCCGTCTGTGCATGTGCAAGTACGTCCACGTGGTGTTGGAAGACATAAGTAGGCGCAGTCGCCATTAGATAAACTGCAGTTGTTGGTACCTGAAAGAAAAGAAGCAAATAGATGAAATAGGAAGAGGAAAGTGCAAAACATGCGAAATTAAAAAAGGAAAAAAGGAAAATAAAGAGAGAAAAATAGAAAAGCAATGAAATCAATAGCGTTTTCCACGGATAACGTCACAATTGTGTATCATGGGATTGGAATGCGGACAAGCCAAGCCCAACCTACATGCTAACATGCCGCTGCAACAATGTTTTGTAGTCTTGTTGTCTTTGATTATGGAAGAACTATGGTTTTCCGATGTTATTATTATTCTTTTTAGCCATGTAACAGAAGCCTTTATTTGTAAAGGCGTGAAAAATACTATTGTCAAAGATCTGGCCCCGGTTATAAGAAGCCTGGATAGCGCTACCAAACGGATAGTAAATCTTATCCAGGAGATAAATTTATTGGATAACAGCATCAACTTATCCACTGGATAGCGCTATCTTTTAAAGCTGCTAGCATATATTTTTATCAGTAATAAAAAGCCTTCATTATAGCTTTAAAGTAGTCTCATAGTGTCTTATACAAACCTTGATCAAAAGCATTTCGTTCGTAAGCATGGATTCCAAGTGGTTTTGCCAATCCCGATGTCAAATTTTCAACTCTTCCACTCTCTATTTCAACCTTTAAAATCTCTTTCATCTTTAAGTCTGACCAGATGACATTCCCATCATACAATGCTAAACCAAACGGATGGATACTACTCTGTTGTAGTACAACCCTACGGTATCCTCCATCCAGATCACATTCTTCTATCCTATCGAGGCCAGCATCGACCCAGTAGACCTTGGATTGCTTTTTGTCGATAGTTATTCCATTGGGCCAGACGAGGGACACGTTGAAGAGGGTTCTGCGATGAGTGCCATCCATGAAAGAGGACTCGATCTTTGGTCTCTTTCCCCAGTCTGTCCAATACATCACTCTGTAAAAAAATGTGTTTAATAACTCATTCTTTTGTTGCCTTTAAATTGTGCAAAATTAAAGTATAAACTGATAATGGTAATAATATATGTAACTTCATTGACGTTTAATACATACGTTGGACGAAGTTTGTACATCAGCTGAGTACACCTTTTTCATTGCACACTGTTCAAGTTACTTATATCATTGGACATTAATCAATCAATACATTCCCCATTTTTCTTATTAAAAAGCATAAAGGTCGAATTTTACAGAGTTAAGGTGTAACAAACGAGAATCATACCAAGTGCGCAAGGTATATTTATGTTTAGTATATACCAACTTGTGTACTTCTTAAGAACGCGCGCGCTCATTGGTTAATTGGAGGTGAATATTGTACGATATTCACCTCTGAATTTCGGAATATTGAGTCGGCAACAAAATGGCTCGAAGACTCGCGTCTCGGTAAATATTCCTCGATATTCACTTCGCCTTCGGCGAATAATTGTTAAATATCACCAACCCAACCCCCTTCAAATATCATGAAGTGTGCCCCCTCCTTACACGCTACTATTGGTTTGCGTTGTAACATTTCTCTTACCCGTTTTCGCCGTGAACGGCAATCCCTCTTGGTTCGTCCAGATCTTCACTGATCAACGTTTTCCTATAACTTCCATCTAACTTGCCAACCTCGATCCTATTGGCTCCACCATCTGTCCAGTAAAGGTTTCGTCCAGCATAGTCAATAGCCAGTCCTTCTGGCCTTACAATACCTTTTTTATAAATCACTTCGTATGACGTTGATAAAAATAAAGCTCTGGCGATGTGTTTAGCCAGCAAGTCTGTCCAGTATAATCGGCTTTCAATAGGATCAAAGTCGATGGCTACTGGGTAATTGTTTCTGGTGTGTCGGTGGTATATTTTCCAGGTTTTGTAGTTCTCTTTGGGGGCAATGATGTTGATTGTTCTGTGGCTATTATCCGTGAATAAGATGAGGTCGTTCACTACTGGCAAAATAATATATATGAGCACTGTAATGAGAAGGGTGCACAAAAGGCAAGACAAACGTACGCACGGACAGCTAGACAGACAGACAAACAAACAGACAATCAAAATAGAGATTAAAGGAATATATAAGGAAGAACGGCGAAACGAATGAATATGGTAGTATGCTACTACAAATATGCTAGTAAGCAAATGAATAAACGATCAAACAAGGAACCACGAACCTTTCTCGCATGTTTTTCCATCTACTGAAAGAGAGAAGCCCGCTACGCATGCGCAATCATGTCCATAAGGAGTCCGCAGACACAGATCACTGCAGCCACCATTGTTTTCTTGACACTCGTTTCTGACTTAAAGAAAATAAGATGGAACAAAATTCTCATGAGCTTTCGAGGCACCCGGGAGTTATTGACGTTCCTGGTTTACAGCTCTAGACAGAGTCTCATGCACTTGCGACTACAAAGCCCTTTAATTCTTCCTGCGCATGCGTATGTCGGGATCGAAAGTGAGTCTGGATTTAAAGTCGTTTTTTGGTTGCCTCCATTCCCACACGGCCAAGACGATATATACACGACATGATTGAGAAATACTCGATTATTGTAAGAGTAGGTTTGAATAAACTTACATGAAGGCTGTAAGGAGCTGTCAAACACTGCGACGCCCATCCGTATCCCGCTAATAGATAACCTGTTTTGCAAATATCCTGTTTTTATATCCATCTTGTTGAGCTCGGTTTTTGGATGCCAATTGGTCCAGAACAACCAAGAACCAAACAGCGCCACTCCAAAGGGATGTATGCCACGACGATGAAAGATTTGCTTGCGATTATTGCCAGAGTAATCTGCCGACTCTATTTTATCTGCATCAGCATCAACCCAGTAGATTGCTTTGGCTGTGAGGTCTAATGTTATCCCATTGGGCCATCCGATGGATGAACTGACGATCGTTTGACGGCTTTTGCCATTGAGAAAAGCTCGCTCTATTCTTGGACTTGAACCCCATTCAGTCCAAAACATCAATCTAGACAATCAATAAAATATATTTTAGATGTTTGATTTGATAGTTCAACACAAGGTATTGACACATTTTCCATGAAAGCCACGCACGTTTTTATGGAGAGGAGCTAGAGGGTCGATCCGGGGAGGAATGTTCCCCTAAAAAGTTTCTTTAAGTTTTCGGATATGCTATTTTGCACATTTTTTGAGATGTACGGTGTGCATAGCACCCGTTGACCTTCCTTATCGATGGCCCAATAACAACAACTATTATTTTCAGTTGAAAAAAAAAAAAAGATTAAAAATAGAGTTGAATCGAGGTAATCACCCAGACGATGGATCCAGAGCTATTCCTCGTGGCTTGTCCAACTGACTAGTAACTAGAACTGTTCTTTTTGACCCGTCAAGTCTTGCTACTTCTATAGTATTTACGTTCGTGTCGCTCCAGTAAAGAAGATCCGCAGTCCATTCCACGGCCAGTCCATCACAAATACCAACAGTATTGTCAATAATGATTGATACGTTACTTCCATCTATGTTTGCTCTTTTTATATTCTTCTCGATGACGTCACTCCAAAATATGAGCCTGCTGTTCACGTGGACTCCAATAGCGACCGCTCGTGTGAGTGTCTTGAAGACTGGTTTCGAGGAAGTGAAATCTGTGTTTACAGAGAGAATGTCTGTCGTGTTTGACACAAAGATGCATGGTAGACTGCAGCCTTGAACTGTGAACGATAAATAAAAAAGACAGTCTATCAAACTCTGAAACAACCTCTGGGCTGATCTATGTCAGGGCGTGGCTCTTAGTGGGCAACTTCTTTAGTTACTGACAAAGAAATAAAGTTATCATCATCATCATCATCATTATTATTATTATTATTATTATTATCATCATCATCATCATCATTATTATTATTATTATTATTATTATCATTATTATACAGCTTCTCATTAATCCCATAAAGGTAACTGTCCAATTATTTTCTTAATTGGACAGGTCTTGTTGATATGGGATTAATTAGGCAGCTATATAATTAATAGGTAATGGGATTTCATGCTGCACAATCAAGAAATAATTAGACTCGAAAAATTCCTCTGACTGCTAAATCATCCTCGGAATTTTCCTCGTCCAATTATTTCTTAATTGGACAGCAAAGGAGTCCTATTACATATACACATTTTCATGGAGATAAACAGGGAAAGCCGTTCACATTTGTTATAGAATTCCATATCATAAACTCGCAAGCTGATTTGCGAGAGATGACATATACAAGATCAGGTCTTCAGTTTTCGTGAAATTCAACGCGGAATTCCCTTGGTAGCCAATAGCCTGTTGCTCGCTTACCTAAAGCGAAAAGGCAACACGTCACGAGAATCAACCCTTCCTGAATAAACATCCGAGATATTTTCAGTGATTTCTGAGCTAGGAAGAGAAAGAAAAAAAGACGTGAGTAGAAATTCAATTCCGGTTTGAATTTGGAGCTATTCCAGAAACCACAAGGAATCATTTATATACTTTAATACTGCTATTGTCTTAGGTGGATATATATTCATGGTCATTAGCAGGGTCATAGTCCAAATACCAGCATTAGAAACTGTATCGACTTTGCACAGACGGTCGAGTTTATAGCATTTATTTAGTGCAAATGATTGTCAGATATTTGCTGAGAAAAGTTTTTCTTTAAGCATGTACACCGAATGGAAACCATTATAGCGACCAATTTGAATAACTATTGTCCTGCACTGACTAGCGACTGACTAGCCTCTCATACATGTGATAACGCGTGTATATTTCCACGTGAACACGAGGCTAGTCAGTCCAGAACGATAGTTACTCAGATTGATCACCGTATTTCTATTCGGCGTATGTGGTCTTTGTCTTTCTGTTAGACAACCGAGGAAAACCAAGGGAAATAGGATTTATATTATGATAGCCGGGAGAGGAAAGAGAGATCCAAGCTGTGATGAGTATAAAAGCCATGTTCATGCACATATATCAATATTACGTCCATTAGGCCAATATCTCAGTTACTTGTTAATTCGGCTATCAAGCCCACTCAAAAGTGATTTTATTTCCCAAAGAAGGACATTTCCATTGTATGTCCTGCAACATGGCGGTTGTAATTAACAGCTCTCTGTACTGACTTAATTCCTCATTTTCATAATGACATCCTAATATGGCTCTTTCAGTTTTAGTATCCCCTTATAATATCACTATATAAAACGTTTTCCATCAAAACTAGCATACAAAATAGCTTTTCCAATGAAAAACCAAATTACATACCACGTTCAGTTGTCAAATCTTGTACACTTGAAGTTCCATCTGCACAGTTCTCGCTGTCAGACAAAGTTAATTCGATAGTTTGTTTTTAAACTGTATAAGGTTATTGAAATTTCAGATCATCTTAGACATTGACAAGGTCAAAAGGAGCTAGAAATTATCAAGGCACGTCGAGAACACTACCTGAATTACCCTTAGGGATGTTTCATCTTAAGTGGGGAAGGGGCCAAGGAATCTAGGGAGTTCATTATGTGTCATCCAATTACACAGCTGACAGGAATCTATAACTTCGATGAATCAAAAGTTCTGACAATCAGTGAAGTAGACTAAGTTAGTTCTGTACTTCTGGTGAGGATCAGGAAAATATTTGTTCCTTTGTAGAAAGGAGAGAGTCGTTGAAATTTGTATGATAGTATTCCTTTGGCCCTTCCATCCTCCCCCTCCCTCCCCCCCTTTAGAAAGATGAAGACTACTTCTACTTCCTTGAGGACTGTTTCAGATTATACTAAGTAATAAATGGCAAAAGCTGTGGACAAAAGAGTAGGATTCAAATTTGCGCGTCATGAAAAAGAGTGTTGGGGAAGGAAAGTACCAAATTTTGCGTCCATACAAGTATTGTGCCTCTTCTCCAACCTCACGGGCTGTCACCTGTGCCCCAATGGGCAATTTAATGAATATTAAATACTTATTATCTTTATAAATCGATTAAATTACTCTTATTTTCCCATTAATATAGCAGGAATAAGACACTTTCGTGATCTTTTTGAATAATAAGAGAATCAAAGGAAAAAAGAAGCTTCTCTCAGAGAAGAATGTGTATATTTTTGTATACGGAAGATGATATGATAGGCTTGGGTCAGTAGAGGGTGATTTGAACTAAGTGTTTAATGAATGTTAGTCTTTAGAATTATCTAGTCTTTGTCTTCACCTTTAAAATCCAGAAACCCTTGGCATGTCTCAGGGTAAGATGAAAGTCAGGTTTTACGGTATAAAAATATTCTTTCTTTTAGTCCTTGTTCCATCCTTCCTTGCTTCATTCCTTGCTGCTTCACTGATTTCTTCTTTTCTAGCTTGCTTCCTTCCTAATTCAAATCCCTACAATTGTAGCTTGCTTTTTTGCTTCCATTCAGTTTTTTCTTCCTTAAACCCTTCTTTTTATCGCTTTTTCTCTATTTTTTAGTTGTTTTTCCCTTCCATTCCATTACTTTCATCTTCCCCTTCTTCTTTTCTCCCATGACCACTTCTTTTTCCAATTCTCCTTTCTCCCTTTCCTTTCTTTCTTTCCTTCGTCTATTTCGTTCTTTCTTTCATCCTCTTTTTCTTTCTGGCGTCTCAATGAAGTAGATTTTTTCCCGGCGGTTTATCAGTGAAATCAAAACCAGTGTACTTTTATTTTTCATCCCCAAAAGGGTGGCATTTAGGCTGATGTCCCGTCGATGAATTCACCCACCACAGCGATAAAAATAATAAAGATTATTATCAAAGAAATCTTATATTGCCAAGTTCAACGCTATATAGACCTTGTCTTAATTAAAAAGATAATAAGTAAGTCAATATATAGGTTACAAGAGGTCAATAATTAAAAACACGTACCGTCGAACTTCCAAGGCACTTGTGGAGCTTCGACTGATGCTCTTTTGTCCAACATCAGTTTTTCAGCCTGTCTTTTCTATTCAATCATGATTCGAGCAACTTTACGTTTCCTTGTCTTGTTCTTGCTGGTCGCTCTTGGGGATTCTTGCTGTCGAAGGCGTAGAGCACCACCTCCAAAACGTAAGTACCAGCAATTTCTGTTGCGAAAGATTTTATCGATATGTGCGCGAAAGCACAAGATTCGAGCTAGGAGCCATTTCTGAAGAAACGAACAAAAATACAATGAATAGAAGGAGAAACTAAGATAAACAAGTTCAACTGCATGCTCGTTCATCAGACTTTTTGTCTTTTTGAAGAGAAACTTATTCTAACTTATTTTTACATTTATAAAAGGTTTAATCATTTCATATAAGACCCTACTCAATGCCAAAACAATTTAGCTGCAAGTTATGGTTTAAAAGTTTCTTTGCTGTAAGTTCACAAGTTCATATCGTAAGCCAAATGCCGACATAATGGAATAATTTTATTTGTGTAACTTAAAGCACTCTCAAAGGTTTTTCGCCGGCGCCTTTGCAGTAAAATTAACTTTACCAACAAACTACTCAATTGTTTGCTTAACGATAGGGCAAGGAAGACTGCGTTGCTCAACTTTTTACTTGCGTATTTTGTAGAAGCCGATTATTTTTTTAATAGCAGACCTAGACTATGGCGTAGTAAAAATGAAAGCATGCGCATATGCATGGGTCTTGTCCTTATCTTTGAAACAGCAACGCAATGGAATACTGTACGAAAAAAAGTATACAAATGATTTGCAAGAAGGTTAGGGAAGAGATCGAAACTAAACCTGCTTTGAGACTACAGCGACAACAACACTAACAACAGCAAGATGTTATAAGGGGTTAGTAGTTTCGTTGCTTTATAAAACTTTAAATGCAAAACCTAGATTATCAATAAATTATCAATAGATTTCGCTTTGCTTAAATCAATTAATTATCATCGTGCTAAGAAGTCAAGCATGTTTTGCTACACTATGTGCAAGTTTTCAACGAGTACGTTCATATTTGGTTTTCTTAAGAGCTTCAGTATTAACGGAATAAGTTTTTAAGTGTTTTATTTTTGTGCGATAAACGATATACAGAATAATCCGGAAATACATTGTCAGGATTCAATTGTTACTCATTTTGCATGATGATAACAAGCAGCTTAACGTCAAAATCTAAAGGTCAGCCAATCAAAAACAGTTACAGAAATGAGCCAATCAAAAGCAGTAAAGAGAAAGGGCGTGAGAAGGCGTTTCTCATGAGCAAGGTCATTGATCAATCCGATTATAAGTTTTATCCAAAACAAATGTTGGATATCAATTATCGTTTGGGAAGTTCATAATATAGCACAATGGTCATCTTACAGTGATTACACACAGCAGAATTCCAACTCAGTCACATCCCATCCATCTCAGTCACATCCGATCCATCTCAGTCACATCCAAACTATCCCAGTCACATTCAATCCATCCCAGTCACATCCAATCCATCTCAGTCACATCCAATCCATCCCAGTCACATCCAATCTATCTCAGTCTCATTCGATCCATCCCAGTCACATCCAATCAATCTCAGTCACATCCAATCCATCCCAGTCACATCCAATCCATCCCAGTCACATCCAATCCATCTCAGTCTCATTCGATCCATCCCAGTCACATCCAATCAATCTCAGTCACATCCTATCTATTCCAGTCACATCCAATCCATCTCAGTCACATCCAATCCATCTCAGTTACATCCAATCCATCTCAGTCACATCCAATCCATCTCAGTCACATCCAATCCAATTAAATCGAATGGAAATTAAGAGTGGCATCTCAGTAAAGTGCCTCTTCATCCACTGCCTGAATCAAAAATAACAGAATTCAGAAATGACATTTTTCAGTAGGAGAAAAACCGGAGAACGCAGGGCCCCTTTCAAAAGCTGCTTTGGATACACGGGCTCTCTCAATCAGGAGATAACCAACAAACAATCGTTCCTCTATGCAACACCACAAATTTTAAAATACATGAAAGAGCAAAAAATACTAACTGTGCTATAGGATTTTCCATACTAATGCGTTACTTAGATTAACCTCTGATATTTCCTTAAAGGGCATGGAAGATGGGGTGGTTGGCATCCATCAAAACCATCGTGTTGTAAGGGGCTTCACAGACAGGAAAGACACTGCAACAACCCATCACCAGCTTTTGGTGGAAGTCAATGCCCAGGAGGACCCAAAGAGGTGCGATACCTGGATTGTAACGAGTGTTCGTGTGGGAATGGTGGCTGTCAACACAAATGCTCCAACTACCATAGTGGATACACTTGTAGCTGTTATGGTGGATACAGAAGAGAAGGCAGTAAATGCATTAGTAAGTAAATTTAACAACTTTACCACAAATTAAAATTTTCTCGCTTTCTGATTGGTCCAGAACCATGATAAATACAAGGACATATAAACAAATTACGCCAGAAATTAACGAATTTGCTCGGGCAACTGGGCCCTGATAGAGGCTAGGAGTTGATCAAAGATGTATTTATCACAACAGAAAAAAAAAATTAACGAATAGGACTGCTTAAATTCACGTCACGTGACAAGAACAATATATACAGGTTAATTTGGAAGAAGAGAAGAACGAGCTACACGTTTTCTAACCGCGCCCTCCACCCTCCCTCCAACATATCTCCCACGAAATGCGACCTTTCATCATAAAATCGTTAAGCAACAATTACGAGCATCTGTATTACCTTTCTCTACAGGAATTACATGCTCCACTTCGGACTGGGCAACACCGCAAAACGGCAGAAAGATCGGTTGTGTCGATGGAAAGACGGTCTATATGGGTAAAAGGTGTCGTGTGACGTGTAATAAAGGCTATAAGCTGATTGGACACAGTTCTGCTACTTGCGGGTCCACTGGTAACTGGATACCAAGTGCGGCTCCACAGTGTAAAGGTAATGATGACTTGTCTTGTACTCTTGTCTAGTCTATTTTCTTCCATCTTCTTTATAATTTCTGTCTTCATCATCATTGCCATCATTTGTTACACATTTATGATAACTGATTTGCCATTGACATCCTTTACCTTTATCATCATCATCTTCTTCCTCTTCTTCTATATCATCTTCTTCTTCTTCCTCTTCTTCTTCCTCTTCATCTTCTTCTTCTTCTTCTTCTTCTTCTTCTTCTTCTTCTTCTTCTTCTTCTTCTTCTTCTGTTTCTTTTTCTTCTTTTTCTTCTTCTTCTTTTCTCCTTCTTTTTCTTCTTTTCTTCTCCTTCTTTTTCTTCTTCTTCTTCTTCTTCTTTTTCTTCTTCTTCTTTTTCTTTTTCTTCTTCTTCTGTTTCTCCTCTTTCTCCTCCTCCTTCTTCTGTTTCTTTTTCTCTTTCTTCTTTTTCTTTTTCTTCTTTTTCTTCGTTTTCTTTTTCTTCTTCTTCTTCTTCTTCTTCTTTTTCTTTTTCTTCTTTTTCTTTTTCTTCTTCTTCTTCTTCTTCTTCTTCTGTTTCTTTTTCTTATCTTTCTTCTTCTTCTTCTTCTCCTTCTCCTTCTTCATTTATTCCTCTCTTTCTCGTTTGCTTTTCCTCATCTATTACATTCCATAGACTTACCTTCTCCATACATGCCGCCATCACAATTTTCATCAGATTATTGTCTTTAAAACTAATATTATCATAATACCTTTATCGCTTTACAGTCATAACTTGTAGAAGTATGAACACCCCGGAACACGGTAGAGTAAGCCCTGCAGAATGTACCGCCAATCCGAGAATAGGTACCACATGCACTGTGACGTGTAGCAAAGGATACGCTCCATATGATATGTACGGACTGCCTAACGACAAAACAAAGTGCAATGGATACTGGACCAATGGAAACACGATAGTTTGTAAAGGTAATAAGGACGCTCACCGGTTAATCAACCTTGTTTAGTTTCCAGTAAATGAATGTAATCCTGTCAGTCTTTCTTGCTGGCTTCCACCAAAACTTTCTTGATGAACGAATTAGAAATATAACCGTCTATCAAGGGCTTGAATTGATAAGGGCTTCAATGTCCTTGAGAACGGTATGCATTTCAGTGTTAATAATAACAAAGGCAGCCCAATCTCTTGAAGAAATAGAAAACGCGCGCGCGGTCCGTGTTAAACTTGTATCAGTGTGTAGCCAAACATCCACTATACGCACAGCCATTATGTATCTTAAAATTGTTTTTTTTCATATTTTAAGATATTCAAAAACCTGTTTTCACGAGCTGCCCTACCAAGCAAATCGTTGTTTATGCTGACAAGATGAAGAGTACTGCAACAGTTTCTTGGAAACCTATTGAAGCTAAAGATAACGATGGTAAAGTCCCAGAAATGACTGTCACTCCACAAATCATCCCATCCAGTTCTACTGACTACAATTTCAAAGAAGGACGCCATTTCATAACATACGTCGCGAGAGATAGAGCTGGAAATACTGCAAAATGTAGCTTTACCGTCATCGTCAAAGGTTAGTTTTCAAATGAACATCAGTCCCGAATTATCACATGACTGAATAATCATTACCTATTGCATTTCTCGCGCCGTGCAGTCAGACGATGTCCTACCATAAGAAGCCCACTGCATGGTAAAACATTAGGTGAAGGATGCTCAAATCTGGTGGGTTCCAAGTGCATCTTTGAATGCAATGAAGGCTACAATATGACAGGATCTGCAGAAAGAGAATGTATAATAGAAGAGCAGTTCGACACGATAAGATGGACAGATGACACGACTAAAGAAATAGAGATCAACACAACATTAGAGGCCGACGGCAACACTACACTGGTCAACTCAACGACATCCTCGGCAATCGGTGTGTCAGTATCTACAGAAGCTCAAGGAAATACATCTAAAACAAAGTCAGTAGAACCAAAGTCTAAAAGACCTGAAGGAGTCAACGCGTCATCAGAAGTTGATGCGTCAACACCAAAAAGAATCGTTGGAAGAAAACAGACCGGTGCCATCACCACTAGATGGACGGGAGTAGAAACGGAATGTCACCGTAAGTTCTGGTCTGTCTGTGTTGTCTTTTGCTGTCTTTCATAACAGCTGTTTTTTGTATGACTGTGAAAAGCTCGGTACCGTATGCGTGTCTTGCAGCCACCGCGATGTTTTCTAAGATTTTTAATGGCGGATCTTTTCCTAGTGCAATGTGATTGGTCTGGCGTACCTAGGCATTGTCGTAACCGTATACATGCCATGTTCATGCCGTGTTTTTTGCGTATCTGATTGGATGGAGAGTAATTTCTTGCGCGATGTGATTGGTCTGGCGTACTTAGACAGTGCCGTGACATTGTCGTAACCGTGTGCGCGCCATGTTCATGCCGTGTTTTGGGTATTTGATTGGATGGAGAATAATTTCTTAAGCAATGTTATGGTACTGGCGTATGCCTTTGCTCTGTCATGACCGCGTTGGTGACGCGAGCTTTTCACAGTCATTTGACAACTGGGCATGCTATACTACTTTTCATTCCGCCGCCGTGTGTTCATTTGGTTTTTGGATGGTTTTACTCTTGGCTTCTATTTTTCGTTTTATAGAGATCACGTGTAATGCACCTCCAGTTCCCGAGCACGTGGAAAGGGAAGTAATACCCGGATGTTTTGACGACAATCCTCCTTACAAAACCATTTGCAAGTTTGAATGCAGGCCTGGATACGTAGCTATCTCTGGATCTAAGACAAGAATGTGCAAAAAAGATGGCTTGTGGAGTGGTGAAGATTTGAAGTGTCAAAGTAAGTATAACATTTACTGAACTTGCACTAAGAATGGATTATTCGACATTAAATACGTGCATCGGACCGTAAAGGAAAGCAGTATTTTTGAGTTAATTCAGTCAATTCAGGGGGCTATATGAGAAATCCGAGAATTTAGCTAATCTGTTAATTAACCTAATTCCCTAGCAACTTCTATAAGTATTAGCCTCTAGTTCAAGTGTGTTCTATTGTGTTTTTGACAACTTCTAGTTGTGAGGTGTCACACTCTTCCTGAGCCATCTGAGGGTCTTTATGTGTCTAACAAGACCTTCGTTACCAATGAATCGGTGTATCAAGACGAGTGTCAATACGAATGTAAGCACGGCTACTTACTGGCAGGCCCCGATTCAAAGAAGTGTTCTGGGAATGGAGAATGGTCACCGAATGTAAATCCATTTTGTAGAGGTAGTATAAACTTGTAGCCATATATACTATATGTTATGTTAGAGAAGTAAATTATGCTTCATTAAGCTAATTGTTCTCGTAAATAACCATGATAGGGAAATTTTGAAATCATTTAAACCAATCACAAAGCATGAAACCACTGCGCAGCCAATGTAAACCAATCACAAAGCATGAAACTACTGCTCAGCCAATGTAAAAGGACTCGGTACCTTACGACAGTGCACGATCGTACTATGAATTTTTTTCAAAATTATATTGAATTTGCTCTAAAGACAAGAAAAAATGAACTAGTTCATATTCTCTTGCTAAATATTAATGAATAAATTCAGGTCGATTATAAGTCATAATTATAAAAGTTACCTTAATTATTAGTTCATAGAAGGCTAGTAATGATATTTAACTTCAATTCTCTTTTCTGGGAGAGAAGCTACCAAATGAGGAAATCGAATTAAGAATGACATATATTAGCGAGTGTAAGTTTAGCCAACACACTGGCTGGAGAATACTAGGAGAGAAATCGCTTCCTAAAACGTGGACTAGTGATTGTTGTAACAATTCCTTATGGTAAATATTTGCATGTACTCATGTACTCGTTTTGGTGCGTCTTGTCCTTCTGATACAAAAATTGTTGCGAGAGTTTCCTATAAAAATAACCATGACCATATCTTTGTGTTAGATATTTCAATGCCATCTTTTGGTTCCACGTGTCCTTCTGATATCGAAAAAGTTGCTAAACGAGCTAAAAGATCAACTAAAGTGGTGTGGGACTGCCCGTTAGCAAAAGACAACTCTGATGAGGAACCAGTGGTCTCACACATTGGAAAGAATCCAGGAGATGAGTTCAACGAAGGATACCACACCGTTCGGTACGAAGCAAGAGATAAGGCTGGTAATTCTGCCAGATGTATGTTCCAAGTTAACGTTAAATGTAGGTGAATGACTGTTTTTCTTGCTCTTTGAATATTGTTGATCATCACGATGTGTATCACTTTTTGTCTTACAACATAGAAAATGCAGCCAATCCGAGAATGCAGGAACTAAAACTGTTGCAT
The DNA here is from genome assembly GCA_011057435.1 of Actinia equina. Lineage (NCBI taxonomy): Eukaryota > Metazoa > Cnidaria > Anthozoa > Actiniaria > Actiniidae > Actinia > Actinia equina. Next base: position 232,645 of record WHPX01000729.1, read on the forward strand.
ATTATTACTTGGTCATCATGATCAATTACCTGAATGAATTTAGTAACTCATTACCAGTGCTTAGTCAAAACCTCTACTGGCAACTCAAAAGTTCTTTCTTCCTAATTCTAATTTCATATTGAAAAAGGATCGTTACAACGCGCGAGTGACAAAAATGGTTTTTACTTCCCCCAAAATTTCCTTGTCGAATTTATCAGTACACAATCCATTCTCATTCAGTTATACATTGACGTATATCCTACTTTCATGTGTTTTTTTTTCTCGATAATAATATATAATAATATAACTAACTGTTTTAAATGCCTTGACTTTTTCTTTATTCCCATAGTGGTCACGTGTGCGCAGCTCCTTGCGCCACTCCGAGGCTCAATGGAATGTTCTAATGAGAACATTTATGGGTCAGAATGTATCTTCCGTTGTAACACAGGATATACTCTGAGGGGTTCCTCAAGAAGAACGTGCGAAAAGAAGGAAGATGGGACGAGAGGGTACTGGAGCGGAAATCATACATACTGTGAAGGTTTGTCTCAATACACTTTTTAAAAAAAGAAAAAGCATTTCAGTGGAAACATTCTTGGTTGATATAAAAATGATCTTCTTACTATTAACCATCTCAGTCACATCCAATCCACCCCAGTCACATCCAATCCATCTCAGTCTCATTCGATCCATCTCAGTCACATCCAATCTATTCTAATTCCTATCTGCATTATTTACTTTTTCTATCCCTTACCCTATTTCAGTGATCACGTGTCCCATTTTGGATTACCCCGAGAATGGTTTCAAGACAGGTTGTTTACAGCACACGTTTGGAGAGAAGTGTCTTTTCTATTGTAACATGGGATTCGAAGCCGTGAGTGGATCCAACAGTCGAACTTGCATGGCAAATGGCACATGGACTGGAACACGTCTAGGCTGCAAAGGTTAGCTATAAGAGACGCGGTACTCATTATTCTGATGCATTTGCAATCTAAATCGAAAACACTTAGTTGCGAAACTTCTTCCAACTAAGTGGTGATAACTAGTAGATCTAGCGTAAACTGCGTCGGTGTTTGAGAATAAAACAGTAGGAACTTGTAGATAAATTGGATCACCGTGAAAAGCTTTGTAAAACTGAGGTTTCGAACGTTAGTCCTTCGTCCGAAAGTCAGTTTCACAAAGCTTTTTACGGTGATCCAATTTATCTACAAGTTCCTACTGTTTTCTTCCAACTCAGTAGGGTTAGCCACCAAAAAGAGCGGGAAAAGATCACATGACTATAGCCATTAGGTGCATTATAGCCAATCTCTTAGCCAAGTATTATTTTTATATGAGTCTGAAAGCCATTTTTTCCCAATTCGTTGCAGCTATAACTTGCCCAAGCCTTAAATCCCCACCTCATGGCAAAGTTGTCCCAGATGATCAATGTGAAAACGACCCAGGATTTAGAGTCACGTGTCAATTCCTTTGTGACGATGGCTATCGACTATCAGGATCAAATATCAGGACTTGTCTCGCAAAGGGTGAATGGAATGACAACAGCAAAGTCTCCTGCCAAGGTACGAATCCATTACAAAAGTTTGTGTATTTTTGGGTACTTGCGAAGTCACATACCTGGTTTTAAAACTTTTTGTGTGTTTTTGTAGTTTACACACTACTCTCTGCAATACTGCTGGGATATAAGCATAAAAATGAAAATAAGAGAGAGTATGGCTTTGTAATAACAGTCTATTTTTGGGTTGAACGTGACTTTGTGGCCGTCATATGCATGCTTGCTGGTTGACATGAACGAAAGATCTTTTGGTTTCTTATATTATGTTAACCAACATAGCAGCCGCGCGTTGGAAATAGCTTTACCATTGAATAGTACCGTAGGCAAACATTCTTCGCTTGAATTTTCAAGTCAAATGCATTTGTTTTTGTAAGCTCAATATATGAGGAAAGATTATGATAAGGATAGTGTTTTAGTTTTACTTTGTGTACTTTAAGACGTGGAGCGACCAAGGTTCACAAAGCGGTGTCCTTACAACATTGATGTATTTGCGGAGAAGAACCAGAACTCAGCTCGCGTATCCTTGCCAACGATGGAAGCTACAGACAATTCAGGCGAGGTGCCGACCATTAAAGTAGATGGCGCGAAAATGGTATACACCGCTGGACGGCATCAAATTATAATCACAGCTGCAGACTCATCTGGAAACTTCGCTGTTTGTCGATTCTTTGTTTATGTGAAAAGTAAGTAAAAAAATTGTATAAATAGTACGTTATATTGCTTAGCATTTGTGTGTTGGTAAAGCCCTTGACAGAAACGAATTATATATTTTCATATCTTACTTGATGTGTAGCTGGTTTTCAATCAATTCATAAAATTCATTGAATCTCATTATCTGCTCCTATTATTGTACAGTGAGCAAACTGACTTCCACTGTCAACCAGTATGAAAAACTTGTAATGCAGTTGATGAACATTCTAATTCTGCATGATACAGGAAAATTAAAGATATAAAAAAACACAAATAACAAATAACACAAATAACAAATAACACAAAGCCATTCCGAGGTTAAGGAAGAAACTGGGTCGAGTTGTCATTGCAGTGCATTGTGGGGCTGCCTTAAGAAACATATTTCCAGGATGGCGTCTATTTCGTCCCCTGCAACAGCCCCAAAATGCACTGTAATGTATGCCAACTCGACGCGCTTTTCCCACCTCAACCACGGAATGGATAATTAGTGGGTTTCATTTTCGATAAAATATGGCTAATACAAACCCAGTAGTGCACATTTGTCACACAAACTATTGCCCAACATGTTATAATCCTGTGACTTGTTTCAGTTCTACGTTGCTATCCACATCCATCCAGTATAATCAATGGTCAGGCCGTTGGTCCATGTAACCATACGTATGGCTCAATCTGTCGTTTCAAATGCAATGATGGGTATAAGATGACGGGCTCAAATGAGCGAACTTGCCAAGTAAAACCAGGACAAATACAAGGATACTGGAGTGGAACCATGCCCTTCTGTAAAAGTGAGTAGTGATATTACATAGCATTGCGTCTAAGCCGTGCACTCGTATGACTTTCATTTGATGATGTGTATCACTTATTTATTTACTTTAGATTCTCATGTTTAATGTCTACAAATAAATAAAATAAACGAGTAAATAATATGGAAATGAGGAAGGGACACCACAATAATTTGAAACCAATTGACTGTAGGTCTTGGGCCTGGATGCACGAACGGTGGATAGCGCAATCCCAAATAAATATAATAATAAAATAAAAATATATATATATATTTAAATGTCTAGTCGTTCTAGCGCTTCACACTGATTGGGAAACTTTTCACTCACACACTTCACCACTACATTTAATGTTTATACTGTATAAATTCTATTCCAGTGGATAAATTAGTAAATAAATTAGTTAATGAATTAATAAATTAGATAGTAACAGTATCGATTTAACTACTGGATAAGGATTTATCTATCGGAAAGCGCTATCCACCCTTTGTACAACCGTGTCTTGAAGTCATAAATTGTAATCACTTTATATACAAACGTCCTAAATATGATGTTTCTCACAAACAAACTAACCAAAATTGTCCTTTTCTTAAATGTAGTTATAATATTTGTAAATGCACTCACCCATTAAGTTATTGCGATGACTGCGTATCATCTGATCTCTTCAAGTCAAAAGATGCGAACCTCTTAAGATGCCCGCCAAAGGCTACGTATATCCTCCAGTGTGCTCGGCTAGTAATGGACCTGTTGTGCAGACGACATGCAAGTTTGGTTGCTACAATGGATTTGCACGCAGCTCTGGTATAACCTCCATCACCTGCGGTAACAATGGACGATGGGATCAGGATGTATCTTCAATCATAACCTGTGAAGGTTTGTTACGACGCATAGATATAGAGATCATTGATCAATATAGAGGTTTCGTACCATCACGTGACGGCAGCCATGTTAAATGGCAGAAACAATGCAATTGTTTTACATGTGAAAGAATTCAATTCCCAAGAGCAAAGGATTTCATTGTTATACCATCCATCCACAGGCAGCCCAAGCTGTATTATAAGCGTGGGCCAGTGATGATACCAATTACTAAGTATTTGTTTCCCTTCTGAAAGACAAAACACCACCGATGTTTACAAAGTCTTGTCCTGCAAACATCCGAGTCGTTCTGGCAAAAGATGGTACCGCAACAGCCAATTGGACAATCCCTGTGGCCGAGGACAACACCCTGGTGCCCCCGAAGATGACAGTAGATCCATCCAATGCTATTCCACCATTCAAGGTAAAAAAGCCGACTGTGGTGACGTATAGTGCTACAGATGACGCTGGCAATGTTGGAAAATGCTCCTTTAAGATAATTGTCGAAGGTAAGAACAAATTGTTATGATATGATTTAATCACAGTCAGGTCCGAAGTCCATACGCCGCCTCAGCTCTGCGGATGTCTCGGGGGTATGGCACAGTGGAATCGATATTTTTCATAACTTTTTGTCGGTGGGTTTGAATCCCGTTGTATTCGGAAAGTATGTCATCATAAATTTGTTAATATCTTCTTATATTTTGTAATTAATGTCCGCTATATGGGCTATCGTACTTTTGGGCCAACATACATACCAATCAAATTAAAACAAATCAGGGACATGGTTTTCTTTGTTATTTGAGAATGATAATTTGTGTGCGAGACCTTACCAAAATTTGGAACAAATCTGTTAAGTACCTCGAACGTCGGCATTAGAGAGTCTTAGATTGACTTTTTTTTCTCCCCGCAACGTGAGCACATTTTCATAGTTTTCCTGTATTTTACTTTACCTTTTACGAACCTTCTCACCAAAGACAAATCCTTTTTTTTCCCTACTACTTGGACTTTTTTTGCGTTTCTTTTTCAGTAATTTAAAAGAATTTTTTACTGGTCAACTGACGTTTCACGTTTGCCGTGAACGTAAATCTAAAACTCTCTATTAAGTCCATACATCCCTTGGGCCTCACCATGTTCTCGGTATTTAACTCTTACTAGTAGGTGAATACGGAATTTACTTACTGCATTTGCAATCGGGGCAACCAATCAGCATTTTTACTAGATTCATGTTTATCTTGTATCAAAACAGATAACAAAGGACCAGAGGTAGTCTACTGTCCAGATGACCTTCAAGTGCTTGCCACAAAGATGAGAGAACAGGTCAAATGGAAGGAACCTGAATTCAAAGACAACAGTAACGATAAGATAACAGTCAACTGTAACAGACAAAGCGGCGCATCTTTTTACTGGGGAGTATGGAATATATTGTGCAGGGCTTATGATAAGAATCCTAATAACAAACCTGGTATCTGTAGCTTCAAGATAACTGTTAAACGTGAGTTATTATACCTCTTTACTTTGGGGGTAATGTTTTTTCCATACCAGACTACGTGTCATTCCCAGGAGTATGTTATCTACTGCCTGGGATTAATCATCTACGGCTTATGGGCCGACTAACCTCTCACTAAAGGCCTGTTTAGTCGATACGATTTTCGCCTAACGCATACAACACGCTCGCGTCTGTCGTATGCAAGTTGTAGGCTTGATTTACACGCTACAACTCGAGTTGTAGGAAGGCGCGAGCGTGTTGTATAAAACCGGCCTTAAGACTTCGGCCGAGCTTCATCATCCCTTAGTAAATTTCTCCCGGGATAGCGATGTCGGGGTCGAAGTCTTCGGGGTACGACGATACAGCACTCATGTCTGGAAGTATGGTATCCTCTTATTTATAACCAATCAATAGTAAAAAAATAATGCAAAGGTTTATTTTTTTCTAAAGCAAAACCATGTCCAGAACTGAAGCCTCCAGATAATGGAGCGAAAGCTTGTGATTTATGGATGTTTGGTAGCTTCTGTACTCCCATGTGCAACAGCAACTATGACTTTGCCAGTAGGATTATTCAAACCATGTGGGTTTGTGGAGCTAAAGGCACCTGGTTTCCCAGCAACAAATTACCAGACTGTTCTAGTAAGTGTCTATTTGTCTTCTTTATCGGAAAATGGTGCCTGGTGTCTGGTGCGCATGTCTGGTGCGCATGCTTGGTGCCTGGTGCGCATGCCTGGCGCCAGGTGCCTTGTGCGCATGCCTGGTGCCTAGGACTTGCGCACTATACCGGACAACGTGCAGAAGGTTTCAGCGTTTTTCCCCCTTAATTTTACAGAGGTTTATGTTCCCAAGAGTGCAAGGAAGGCCGGAAGTATGTTGTTTTATTTCGATGGTGACTGTAACGATCCAGCAGTACAGACACAAATAAAGAAGCAGTTTATAGAAATTTTGAAGACCTCAGTATTCAAAGATGTTTGCATTGATGAAGCGTTGAAGGAAAAGTGCAATGCTACCAATGTAGCCGTAGAATGTGGAAAAAAGACACTGAGAAGAAAGAGGACAATTGGTAATGTAACGAGCCACGATGTGCAATAGGGTTTGGGGTTGACTATTACAAAAGTTTTAACAGGAATCTGAGGAAAAGGGGGATGACTGACTAATGATATACTGAGAAATTTGAGCAAAAGGGGTAGGGGTCAATATAGTTATCCCTATTACCATACCTGGATCCACCCATGGTTACGTCATAAGATTTTACCATTTGTTTATGTCATTAAAAGAGCTCATAATTAATGTTTGTAAAAAAGATTTTCAGTGTGGTTCGCAATTAAGTTTGGGAGTAAATATATCTTTGATCTAGAACCGATATGTTTTATATCAATAATTTACATCTGGTATCTATAATTTCAAGGTGTTTTTACCCATGCTCACAAGCTAAATTCCAATTTGACTTGTTTACTAGCCGTGCCTTAACTTACATTGACCCAAAGGTTTTTCGGTATTTGAAAATTAACGCTGGTTTGGTTTTTTTGTTTTAGAGTTGTAGTTACCAAATGTTTTTTTTTTCTTTTTCAACAGATGACTTCCTAAGTTTGGCGTTCAAAAGAACGCCTCGCGCTGCCTTGGATTTGAATGAATTTAAAATCAGTTTTGAACTTTCTGGTAAGTTGTCGTTCGTTTTCGTGTAATAAAATCGGCATCGATAGGTCAATTACTTTCAACTGAAGAAATTACTTTGAATTTGATTTTGGTGCTCAGTACCTAGTGTGTTAGTGTTGCTATCAAGAAAAGTAAGAAATAAATAAAATTTATCTAATATAAAGAGGATATTACATGGGCAATATGATATTATAGAGTATTGAAAATGTTGAAAACGATTAGTTAAATTTCGTATCTCCAAGCGCCTATAATATTCTGTTTATTATATAATCATCCATAAAATCAACTTAATAAGCTTTTTATTATTATAAAAAGTTTTTATTTATAAACTTATAGCAAGCTCAACAAAATTACTCGACTCTGATTGGTCGAGAGGAGTACAATTATAGCGTAAATTGTACTCCGTAGGAGTACCGAATTAAGTCGCTATGGCAACACGGCCAAAACAATGTCAAAATAATTATTTTCTATCATTTTGTACTTAAAAAACATAATAAAATCTCAAAGCCGTAAGGACTTTTTTATGCATTTAAGTTTCGTGATGGACTGAAAATCGGCCGCCAAATAGACAACGATGAAAGGCGTCGCTTCGCATTTTTTTCTGAAATTTTGTTGAGTGAACTATAAACAAAAAATCGCACGATCTTTTCGTACAATTTGGAATTAATAGACACTCGTGATGTTTTGAAAGTTCTTGTAATTGCACGAGCCTTTAGGCGACATTTTGGAATTTAATCGCCTAAAGGCTCGTGCAATTACAAGAACTTACAAAACATTACTCGTGTCTATTAATTTCCAAATTGTACTCGAGATCGAGCGATTTCCTATACTAATAGCTTAAATACACATGGTGACGATATTGTCATGTGAAAATATCAGTTTTTCGAAAAGGAGAAATATAGATTTTATGGATAATTATATATGATGAAATGAAATATTTATGAATTAGAAAAGTAGTATAGAAATCATTCATAATTTGTCACCCAGAAAAAAATCAGATTCCCTGAAATAGGAAAATCAATCTTGTAAAATAATGTCTAATGATATCTTCAAAGTTTAAACACTAAACGTATCATATCTGTTAATAGTTACACTTACAAGTGAGGCGAGTGTAGTGAACAAGACGAAGGAAGAGGTTATAGAAGAAACTCAGAATGCGACACACACAGTGGATGAGATGGTAGATAAGGTGGGAAAGTCATTGGATGACATGGTAATCAAGATCAATGATCAAGTAATCAAGCCATTGAATGATTCTGTGGTCTTCGACGAAACCATGAAGATTGAATGTAGTTACGGCCAAACCTTTGTTGATGACAAATGTGGTAAGTGTTGTTGCAATCTATCTGACTGTTCATAGATTTTATATTAATGATTACTAAGCTCCTGCTTGGGGTGATACTATCAGTGTTTCAGGATCAACCATCATTAATATATCACTGCTATCACTACCCTTACCATTATTTTTATAACTAACACAAGGCAATAGACCCCTTGCAAGTGACGTTAAGGCAGCTCAATAGACCCCTTGCATGTGACGTCTAAGCAGCTCGATCTGGGGGACAAAACAAAAGAATTCCAGTCTCCTAAGAATTGAACCTAATCTTTTGTCCCCCAAATTGAGTTGCATTCCAAAGTGCTGCAAGGGGTCTTTAGCACTAGAACTACCAATAGTCCCCTTCACAGTAGTCCCCTGCGCCATCTTGAAGGGTAATCGTGGCTGTACATCGAAGTGAGAACGGCCAGAACCTTGCTATGATAAAGATATGCGAATATCATCGTCCAGAAAAGGTGTAAAAAGGTCACCGCAGTTCTCGCTCCTATGCACAGGCACGGTTACCTTTCAAGATGGCGGGCGCAGGGAACTCTGAAGGAGACTATTATTCGCCTTTCACACTGCTGCTGCTGATACTACTTTCGCTTTTTACTAAACAAGTATTTTTTACCTGTACGTATAAGTGGCTTGCACCTTGGGTACGTACCTTAACAAGACAACAGAAACATGCGATGAGTGTCGTAAAGGATGGTACCAAGAACAAAATGGACAGGAATATTGTATCCGCTGTCCTGATGGAATGTCTACCGTCGATACAAGGTCCAAGTACAAAACAGACTGTATAGGTAACAAAAAATATAATCTTTAATTCGTGTTTTTAAAATAGGTTTCCCGTCTCTTTCTTGTTTTTTAAGGTACCTGAGGCTCGAAAACATTAAAACAATGATAATAAAAAGGATAATGATTTTGGAGCTGCTTTGTTGTTTCTGATGATATACGTTTTCAACAGAATATTGTAAGCCAGGATTGTACTCACCCACTGGTCTGGAGCAATGCTCTCCTTGTGACAAGGGCTCTTATCAAAGCAAGTCTGGTCAAGTCAAATGTATTCCATGCACCGATGGCAAAACGACGCAATTCTCGGGAGCAGTACATGCAAGTAGTTGTACAAGTAAGTAGACTGCTATAACTAGATTCTTACTACTCTACTTTCTTCTTGCTCGCACAGGTTCTAATAGGGAGACGTTTTCTTGAATTCAATGTATCGTTGGTGGGTGGAATAGATTTTCCTCTCTCGCACAATCTGAAAAAGAGAGAAGCAATCGTATTTTTTCAATGATATCAAACCCACGAATGGCTGACAAATGGCTTTACCCCGTGACATCATGTGGCTTCCATAGGAAGTCCATCCTTCATCCGGGACTAGATTCTCTGATTGTTTCTCTGTTGGTGATGCTTCTATAGCGTTTTCTAGTTTTTACAGGGAAGGGTTGCTAGCCCTTCGCTCAACCCTCCTCCTTTCTCATCCGGGCTTGGGACCGGCCATGGCGGAGTTAATCGCTGCCAAATACAGCCAATTTTTTTATCATTTATCATTTACAATAAAATAATGATTTATATTATTTATGATATGTGCTCACCAAACGAATATAAATCCTATGATTTGTCTTGTAGGTCCTTGCAGTCCTGGAACATACTCAACAACTGGCCTTGTCCCATGCATCAAGTGTGATACACGATCGTACCAGCCAAACAAGGAGGCAAAATTCTGCATTCCTTGTGATGGAACAAAGATAACGCTGAGTGAAGGAAGTGCTAGTTATTCAGACTGCGTAGGTACGTAAAGCGAATGAAATTTATACGTAGTACTTTCCATTCACTTGCGCGTATAGTTTCCATGATATTGAATAGCCACGTAGTGTCATCGAAACACTCTGATTGACGTCCACCAAAATCCTTTTAGTCACGGCGCAAATTGAGCGATTTTTTCAGGCGCTTCTTAAAGGGAAGCACTGTAATGTGTGGAAGCACAGAAAGAAAGAAAATGAAATGTCAGAAGTTTAAGATGTTTCTCCATGTTTTCCCTTACAGTTTGCGTCATAAAATCTTCTAATTTCTTATGTATATTCGCTTAACAATTTAAAAGATAACCATTTTGAATTAAGAGTACTGCTCTTAATATTAAAAACTGTTTTAGAAATTTATTTAAAAGTGGAAAGAGAAATCGATGAAACGATACAGAAACATATTGACATCCATGTTTTTTTTAAATGTCTTACCCAGAAATCAACGAGTGTGATTCCGGTCCATGTCAACAAGGCTCCACTTGTGTAGATCGGATAGCCGACTACAGCTGTGTCTGCAAGCCAGGATACACTGGAAAACAATGCCAGATAGATATCGACGATTGTGAGCGTTCTCCGTGCCTGAACAATGGTACTTGCCACGATCTTGTGAACAGCTTCACTTGTAGTTGTACAACAGATTTCAAAGGCGATATTTGCCAGACGGAGATAGAGAGGTGTGATGTAAAACCTTGTAAGAATGGCGCAACATGTCAGGATTTTATTGGGGGATTTAAATGCTACTGTAAGCCTGGTTACTATAGAGATACGTGTGACAAAGAAGTCGACGAATGTGATTCAAACCCATGTGCAAATGGTGGGACGTGTTTTGATAAGGTATTTTTCACTCTCGTTTCCATTTGCAAAACACATAAAATATGGTTTGGAATATGACCTAAAATCATAACTTGTTTATGTTATTGTCCTTCAAGTTTTACCGAGCCCTGAAGTCAGGCTAAGACTAACTCACAGATCAACTTTCAGGTAAACGCTTTTAAATGTGGGTGTAAGAAAGGTTATACTGGATCAACTTGTGAAGAAAATATCGATGAGTGTGCTTCTAACCCATGTCTTCATGGCGCCGAATGTAAAGACCTCGTGAATGACTACAGCTGTTCCTGTCTGCCTGGGTTCACAGGAACTAACTGTGAACAGGAAGTCGACGAATGTCAATCAAATCCTTGTTTGAACAATGGAGCTTGCTTCAATACTCTAGGAAGCTTCTCTTGTGCCTGTGTGCCTGGATATAATGGCAGTCTGTGTGAGCTCGAGGTTGATGAATGTCTCTATCAACCTTGTCTTAACGGCGCAACCTGCACGAATTCTCCAGGATCATACTCATGCGCATGCCCATCAGGTTTCCATGGAGACAACTGTGAAAGTGCTATTGATCATTGCGCGTCACAGCCATGTGCAAACAATGCAGACTGCAAAAACAGAAATGGTACCTTTGAATGTTTGTGTGCTCCTGGTAAGTTTTTTCCTAGCTTCAAGCCTCTTTTCAACATTATATGACCCATGATAGATTCCGGATTGCATTGCATCTCGTTTTTTCGCCTCAGATCAAGAGATGTGTTGATATCATTCACTGATTTTCTTGTGAATTGCGTTGCAGGTTTTACTGGTGAAACATGTGGCACAGACATCGACGAATGCTCGTCAAACCCTTGCACAAATGGTGGCATCTGCTACAATGGAGTGAATATTTTCACCTGCAGCTGTCCAGATGGGTACAACGGCAACCGGTGTGAGGTTGATATCGATGAATGCGCTGGAAATCCTTGTAAAAACCACGGTACTTGCCAGGACGGAAAGAATAGATATACTTGTAACTGTGTTGCAGGCTTCACAGGAGAAAACTGCGAGACAGACATTGATGACTGTTCTGTCAATCCATGCGAGAATAACGGTAAATGTAGGGACCTAGTTAATGACTACGCGTGCGACTGCATAGCTGGTTATTCTGGTAAGAACTGCAGCGTTAATATTGATGACTGTGAGAGTTATCCATGTTTGAATAACGCGACTTGCGAGGATTTGATCAACGGCTATCGCTGCTCCTGTGTTCCTGGATTTACTGGGAAACAATGTGAGAAGGATATTGATGATTGCGAGGAACATGGGTGTTTGAATAACGCGACATGCGTGGACGCAGTCAACTCGTACCGTTGCATCTGCCCACAAGAATTCAAAGGAGAGTTTTGCGGGGTTCAAGTTGGTCCTTGCGATTCTTTTCCCTGTCATAATGGCGGCGTATGTACATCTAAGGTATGTTAACGATGCAAAACGTACTACCGAGAATAATAACATATCTCTCATGACAGGAAGCTAGTTCTAGTATGTAACATTATATGACATTGTGTGACAATGCATCTTTGTTTAAATAGTTACGTTATGGTTAATCACATGATTGTAATCGTATATATATACACATGTACGCCAGATATATATTTAGTTCACGTACTGATCAATACATGTAGTACAGAGTCAAGATAAGACAAATAAATCGAGACACAACGATCGAAGACCATCACATAGTATAAGATTGCATGATATTGAATTTTAGTGAAGATATAACAACGAATCTAATGAATCTTTACGACGATTCATCTGACAATGAATCCAACAACATATATGGGTGTTCAAATAACGTCTCATTGTGTTATGTTTAGGATGAAGATTACAACTGCAGCTGTTCTGCTGGGTTCACTGGTCGTTATTGTGAAACTAACATTGATGACTGTAAGCCCGTCAACCCGTGTAAGAACAATGGTACCTGCACAGATCTTGTTTCAAACTACACCTGCAGCTGTCCCGAAGGCTTCTATGGACGACACTGTGAAAATCTCATTGATCATTGTTTAGACTCAAATTGTACAAGTCATGGAAAATGCGTCAATTCGCCTCTTGGATTCAAGTGCAAGTGCAGTAAAGGGTACTATGGAGAATACTGTGAATATAAGATCAAACCTTGTGAGTCAAATCCTTGCCAGAATGGTGGAAATTGTACAGACATCGAGGTCGAATTCCACTGTACCTGTAAAGCAGGTTTTACGGGAAAAACCTGCAAGATTGACATTGATGAGTGTAAGGAAAACAAGTGCTTGAACAAGGGCACGTGTGTTGATCAGGTTAATGGTTACTACTGTGTTTGTTGGGACGGTTATAATGGGACAAACTGCGAACACAAGCTGTATTCATGTGCTGATGAACCATGCTTGAACAATGGGACTTGTACAGATGTTTTTGGTGGATATAAATGTAACTGTAGTGAAAGGTACAGTATTTCTTCCTTCCTTCCTTCCTTACTTTCTTCCTTTCTTCCTTCCTTCCTTCCTTCCTTCCTTCCTTCTTTCCTTTCTTTCTTTCTTTCTTTCTTTCTTTCTTTCTTTCTGTCTTTCTGTCTTTCTTTCTTTCTTTGTTTCTTTGTTTCTTTCTGTCTTTCTTTCTTTCTGTCTGTCTGTTTTTCTTTCTTTTTTTCTTCCCTTACTTCTTTCTTCTTTGTCTCCCATTTTCCTCTTCTTGGATTGCGCATTTGTTTGTTTGATTTCTTTTATATTTTTTCTCTTCATTCTTAGTTGTCCCCTCTTTCATCGTGCGTATCAGTCTGTAAAACCCTTACGCTATCTTACTTACCACTAAGATACATTAAACCCTGCTTGACTCTCTTCACGTAGGTTCGATGGCCAACGCTGCCAGAATGACAAAAGCCCTTGTAAAATAAAGCCATGCCGGAATGGAGGAAAGTGCATCGAACTTAACATCACATCATTTAACTGTTCCTGCAGTGGTGGCTACAAGGGTCCCTTGTGTGACGTTGACATCGATGAGTGTGCTTCAGCCCCGTGTCCATTACACTCCAACTGTGTAAACAAAGTGAATAATTACAGCTGTATTTGCCACAAGTCCCACACGGGGAAGAACTGCGAAATAGGTAAATTGACTGAGGCTTGAATGGTATCCTCAGTGACATCAACTATAAGGGGCATGTCCACTGGATCGACCTTCAGGTGCCTGTGATCCCCATTACCAGTTTTCTGGTTAACGGGTGTAGTAGTATATCTGGGCCCGATTGTACGTAAATTGTAAATCCTTATCCAGTGGATAAGTCGATGCTGTTATCCAATAAATTTATTCCCTGGATAAGATTTATCCTTTGCATAGCGCTATATACCAATCGTACAACCGGGCCCTGTTGTATATGTGAAACCAAAATAACTGACTGAAGGAAAACATGTGTTATACGTGAAGTCTTTCATATTCAAAACAGAAATTCCTACAAATAATAAATACTTTGTTATCGTGGTTTAATTCTAACAATGTCATAATCCCGAACAGAAATTAGCGACGACTTTGACGTCGAATTCAAAGAAAAATCCCAGTCAGACTTTGTTGAATTCAGAGAAAACCAATTCAAGGGTGCTCCAACACTCGAGGGACTGACCATAGCCCTCTGGGCCAAACCAGACTACCGCTTTCAGACAGGCACCATCATGTCATACCTGGTGCCAAATAACATCACTGAAAACATTGAGGTATCTTTTGCTGCGACTCTGATCCGTGCTGTAGTGCGCAGTGACGTCATCGAAGGATCAGCCAATATTATTGATGGGAAGTGGCATTTCATTGGTATTACTTGGAGTAATCAACAAGGATTACTAAAGATGTATGTTGATGGGATGCCTGTGTCTTTGCTTCAACGAACTACTCCTGGTAAGAAAGATATTTTCTTTTAATACGTAATTAATGGTAAATGTCAGTATGATGTTATGTTGTACGCTCGCAGGAGTTTTAGTGAAATCACGCTTCACGTGCTTATGGAATGTCATAGAAACGCCTTGATTGACGTCCAACAAAACCTCTTTCGTTGCGACGGCGATTCCGCGCGCACTATTGAGAAGTACAGTATAATCTTGCCTTCAGTGGTGCAAGATATAATTTGACAGACTAGCAGATATATCTGTAGATAACGTGTATACATACATGATTCAACAACAGGTCGACCACTAAATGGCAGTGGACGGTTCATACTTGGTCAAAAGTTTTCCTGGGAGAGGAATAGTTTTGTCAAGCCTGACTCGTTTGTTGGTGCTTTACATCAAGTGAACGTGTGGAAAGAGCCAGCTAATGCAGAGTATATGTGGAATGCTGCTCACAAATGCCACTGGCCTGTGGGAGGAAACGTCAATTCGTGGGTTGGATTCTTGCCTGGTGTTAAAGGAAATACGAAGAAGAGGTTCCCGACCTCGTGTAAAGGTACACACCACCGACTCCCGACTCCCTTTAGTTACCGTTACTATGTCACACAAGATCAAATGTTCGGCTGAAATATCTCAGAATAATCTGAGGGTAAAATTGTGAAATAACGAGAAAATATTTTTTTGGTGTAGTGTACAGGGAACCGTTAAGTTGTTTATAAACTAAGATTTTAGTTCCACTGGGAAAACTGCTGCAACGTAATTGGGGTTCGTTATTGCGTTAGTCGAATAGATGAATGATAAAGATTGATGAATGACCCTTGTTCCATGATCAAGGAATTTGAAATACGTTTGAAAATACGTTTGAAAATGTTGTCCCATTTCAGACCACTTGTCACTCTCTTGAGAATCAGATGCTTTGTTTGAGATGTATACAAATTCATGCGTCTTCTCGTGCACAACCGTTATAAACAAAGAAATGATACTCTAGGGAATGACACGTGGTTAAGAATGGTAAAACATTACGCCCAAGCTAAAGAGGTCTATTGTTTTACTTACTGACAGTTACGGAAGAATGCACAACCAATTGTACGCATTACCAGTATTGCTACAAAGCAAAAGATGAGATGGTTTGCGCATGCGACAAAGGTTACACTGGAAAAATCTGTGACATCAACATCGATGACTGTGCGTCCAAACCCTGTGTACATGGTAGATGTGTTGATGACGTAGCGACCTATCGGTGCGAATGCCAAACTGGTTACTATGGTGATCGATGCCAGAATGCTATAAAAGTCAATATCAAACGTAAGTAAATAGTTTGCACTCATTAGAATGTAAAAGTAAATTGCATACCATATCTGTGGAAAACGCTGTACGAAATTCCAAAAAATTGTACAAAATTAGTAAGTTCAGTAGACCTCGGTAGACCGTTATCTACAAAATTTCAGCACGGATTTGTATGATTTTGTTAGTTAACGGTTTCAAAGATATTTGGTATGCACTCTAAATGTCGGTTGCAGTAATTAGAAAGAGATCATATGATCCATTGGCTTTAACTAACAATGAAGGACAAGCTCTCAAATAAGACCTTGCGATGGGAGGTAACGATACCCTACTTCCTTCAAACCAAGCAGTTGTACTTTAGAAAAATAAAACATCTTGACATAAATTAGCAGGAGGGCGACGTTTCAGCTCGTAATGTTGAATATGGCACAAATGAATTCGGATTAGATATAAAAAATCTCAATTAAATACTTTATTTGTTTGAAAATTGACTTGTAGAATGCCCAGTGTTTGGCAACCTGACTAACGGTGAGGTCTATGAAGTGTCTTACTCTGGAAAGAAACTGGCCTTCTTACAATGCAACGAAAGATTTACCTTAAGAGCAAAAGATGTAGCGAGATATGAATGTGGACCCGAGACTGGCTGGAAATGGAATGGGTTTGATAACATCAAGCTCCCGCGCTGTCTCAGTAAGTCTAGTTTATTAATTTAATTTAATTTATTTATTATTAGAGATTTTGCTCGCAGCCTGGTGCTGCACAATACGAATCAGAGTCCCCTTCGAGGTACATTGCACAAGTTTTCCAACCCTGTAAAATCCCCATACTAATAATCAACGTTTCCCATTGAGGAATCATTAGTAAAGGCCAACACTGAGGGTAGTCACTCCCAGGGTTTCTTTACTTCAAAGTTAATTCTTTATTCACATATACGTCTATGTAATCTATGATGTTCGCGAGATAACTATGATGAGAGCGACAATTTGTAGTTTTAAGAAATACAGACGGGCGACGGGCACTAACAAATTTCAAAATAACTTTTATCTATTACCCTTAATGTTTTATTCTAGGTATCACGGAGCCCACAAAAGTCCGTCATGTTTACAGAGTCGTAGTTCCTCTAGACCCTGCAACCTGCAGGACAAGACAAGAGTACACGAGTTTGAAGTCAAGTTTCGAACAAGCCTTGTTAGATACCCTCAAAGGCGTCCAGCAATACAAATGCTTTGAAGAAGGGGTTTGTAAGATCGAGAAAATTAACATGCCAAACTGCGAACCCCGACAGTGGACCAGAGTAAACACTGAGATGACAGTATCGTTTGTATTGCTGTACAGCGAATGGGGAGGCAACACTTTCGAGGAGAACGCAGGCACAGTGGCGTATCAAATCAGTTATGCTGTTTCTATGGGAAAACTTGTGATGTTAGTTTATGGCAAAAAGATCAAAGCGCGCGAAGACTCGTTTAAAGTGACGGAAATCCAGGTTGAATGTAAGGATGGCTACATCACAAATTATGAGAAGAAACTATGCGGTATGTAGAAAGTTATATTGGATAGCTATTGAGAGTTTTATAAATAATAATAATATTTATTTTTATTTTTATTGTTATTATTATTATTGACAAGTTTATCATTAAGTAAATGCTACGTGTTTTTACCCTTATAACATAAAGTTGGTATTATTATAAAATAAATATAGTTGATAGGCTTTCGTGGATTAAAGACAGTTCTGATCTTTAATCTGCGTTATTGCTCACTATTGGCAAAAGCCAACAATGAAAGGGAGCGACATTGCGCTGCGCACTCATCAACAGTTAACCACAAATTGGCGATAGCGTTAGAAAAATCACGGGCGCGGCACGGTAACGGTGATATTAGAAGTAGATAGTCATCAGAATCAAACAAGGTACCATCACGGCACAGAACCTGAACACTCATCACGTGACCACCTTTTACCGCACGAGTGACTCACTAAAAATGGCTTTACCGTACACTTTCATTGTGCTCTTTGATTTTAAGGTGAGAAATCTATTTTGTTCCTCCCAAACAGTCGCCTGTCCACTAGGAACACACTTCTACCGTTACTCCAAGGAATGCATCCCATGTGCCATCGGGTCTTACCAAGATACCGAAGGGAGTACTGAGTGTAAGAAATGTCGCGATGGATACACGACTATTGGCGAGGGATCGCAAGACGAGAGACAGTGCATCAGAATGAGGTTAAGTAAACGAAGAATTCAGCGGGATAACGATTAGACCGATATATGCAGATGTGATAATCAGTGTATAGCCTAGACTAGGGAGCTAGCAAATTTGGATTTTTAGCCCATTATAAACGCAATAACTGCGCTTCGGGCTTCCTGACTCACGAACTAGTTAATGCAATCATAGCGTAGCGTAACATAACGTAAAATCCTAAATCAAAAAGAGAAAGAAAAAGCGGCTTTAGACTTTATACATATTTATACAGTAAAACCCCGTTAATCCGGCCACCGAAGGGACATCCAAAAGTGGCCGTTTTAACGGGGTGGCCGTATTAAGCGGGCTGTCAAAATATGTTTAAAACATTTTTTTTATTAATCAGTACGAAACTAATAATGTTTCTAAAACTTCTGATGCTATTGGAGCTCACTTATAACTCAACTTTAGTAGTACTTTTAAACTTTAAATTATACAGTAGTATACAGGACTGTAGATATGAACAGTAGAATAGAGAAAACTGAGTACAGAAACAACTACTTTTTAAAACTATAGGCAGTGACTTCGCTCTGTACAGACGAATGAAGCTTCCTTTGAAGCCATACTGACTCGAGGCTGGATATCACCCCAGACAGGCTATCGGCATTGCTCGTTGTAATACGGTACTGCTATAAAATAAATGCGGACATACTTTAGCGCATCGCGCTGTACGTGTTTCTGTGTTTGAAGTTGTTGTGTTGGTTCTGATTCTACAAAAAGCATAACTGTAGAATGTTAACCGAAATAAAAGAATCACATATTTTGCAGTGATAACTTTACAGTATTTATACTAAGATCTAAACTGTAACCTATTTGTTCTGGCCGTAATAAGGGGTTAAAAAGTATGGAAGTTTGCCAATCGGCCTGATCCATCATCAGTAGTATCGGAAGACAAAATATGCCCTATGGGAAAGCTGGTCTTGTTTAATCGATTGGACTTTCTGAAAACGGAGGTGGCTCCCTTACTTTATAGTTCAAATACTGGTGGAGAACTGTAGGGTCCGCCGGGTAGTTTTAAATGGGGTTACGGAGGAAAGCTCCACCCCTCCGTTAGCCTGCGTAGACAGGCGTTCTTCTTGGGGGATTGGGTTCCCTCTTTCTTTCTTTCTCCACTCCAATCCCCCACGAACAACGCCTGGCTATGAAATTGGGGCTAAGAAAGCCCGGTCCGTGTACTGTAGTCACGTACCGAGTATCGTGCAACGCATATTGCCTTTCTCGAAACCCTGCATGTATCAAATTTCAAAACTGCTAAACATTCTCAAAAACCAAGATTTTCTGTTGTCTGCTTGACTGTCTGTTGCCGCAGAATAAATTAAATAAATTATCTCGCAAAATCCTTTCATTCCAAGCCTTCATTCTAAGGACGTTTGACCGTTTAACTGCGCCTTTAGAAGAACGCTTTCTATGTTTCTACTACGACCGAGAAATTTCCAGACAAGTTTTCTGTCTAGAAAACTAATATAATGTCCGAGTTGGTAATTTTTGAATGACGGAAGCCTAAAATCTGCAGATACTTTGAAGTTGTCCAGAACGCTAAAAGGCCGTTCACTTTTTATTCAAAGGCTAGGGGTATGGCTGAGAAATTGGGGCCTTGAAATCAGTAGTGATACTGCAAAGTAGGGTCTTGCAATATGTTCCTTCGCAATGTTGGAAATAAATTGGGGTCCTCACAATAGTACTAATTGTATTTTTTTGTAATTGTTAAACGTATTTATCAAACTTATTTTATCTATTTTCTCCCCTATTACCCCCACCCACCTCCCCATTAAACGCGAACTCGTCCTCAAATCTTGAAAGGCACTTTAATAGTGGCTCTTCTGCGATCGCGTGACAAACGTGTACATATTTGTACATGTCATTTAACGTTCATCTGTCTGACTATCTTGTTCTATGGGCTGACTTTCAACGTCTGATGTCACGACAAAGAGACTTCAATGGTAGTCACCGATCAAAAACACGGAACATTTAAAACAGTCAAACAAATAAATTATTAACAAATTAAGCCTTAATTTAAAATTCTCAATTGTCAAATTGTCAATGAATAAAACACTATTATATTTGTTTTCCATTTGTATGCGGTTATCAAATTCTCCAATTATTTTTCTTGGGTATTTTTTTCAATATATAAACTTAATCTTTCCGCATCGTGATTGGTTATTTGAGATCGTTTTGAATAAATTTACAAGCGAAAGTCGTGAAGTGCTTTAGGCATCTAACCTTTCAATATATGGAAATCGAGCCGTATTTGCATAGTAGCTTCAGGACAGACAAAAGCAACCATTCGACCATCCCAGGTGAAAAATAGCGTGCGAAAAGATCAGCCGATACTAAAGCCGTTCAAAGTCCAACACTCAGTGCTTGCGAAATTTCAGGTAGGTAGAGGTCAGTTGTGACCAGCCAAGTTGAATTAAAAATTCAAGTTAACATTTACATGTAAATAGCGGTTGTTATTTGGTACTGACTCTAGATTCGACTTTCATTTTTTTTAAACAAAGCTTATAAGAAAAGAATACCAGCTCACTTCTGACTGATTGGTGCAAGCCGTTATGACTAGCGTCTCAGGTAAGAGAAGTCTGTGCATTCTTTCCGTTTTAACGATCAAATGTGAATAGTATTTTAATGGTCGTTTTCTTTTCTGGCACCTAAAAAGCAATGTCCACGGAAGCAGATGTGGGGTTTCCTATAGTAAAGGACAAGTACGAAAACCCATATCTCAGTATTGATCGCTTTTTTCTCTCTCTCGCCTTCTTTCTGTTTTTACAATCAAATGTAAATACTATTTTAATGTCTTATTCTTGTCTGGCATTCAAAGCAATTTCCATGGAAGCCCTCAGCAATAGATGTACATTTTCGCATAGTATAAGGACTATAAATTTAAGTTCAGTTTCAGGTAGATTGACTCGGATTATCGTGAATTGCGTTAAACCGGCAAAATTTCGTATTCGAGACTGACAGCTATAACCTTCAAAATACCTTTAGTATCATATGCTATAACTTTTAATTTTCGTTTTGATATCGCTGCTGAAACAGTATATTGTTTTATAGTAAAGCACTGATAGTACTCATATTTTTGGTCTGGGTGGGTCGATGTATAATTAAATTTGATGCATCATTACTGAAACTCTTTCGAAGTAAATTTAGATAAAGAATATATTTTCTGCTCTGTTTATGACAAGAATATTCAGGATAATATATGCGTATTTGAAGTGAACCATACGACTGCAGTAGACCAACATTAGTATTCTTTTGTTTCCCACTTGAGCGCTTAGTTACCGTTGCTACGCGCGACAGGGGGCATGATATGGGATTGTTCAGTTTCGTTTGATTGTTTTTACTTTGTATATGTTTTGCATCCACTTATTTAATTTTATGAGAGAAAAGGGGGAAAGAAGTTATCAATTTATGTATTTAACATCTTAATTTAAATTTGTTTTTAAATTTTAACTAATATAATTAAAAGTTTATTTTGAATGTTAAGTGTCCTTTCTGCAACAGAGAGCAAGGATTCACTATAACCAGGACTAGAAAAGAAAGAATACAAAAATAAGATAAATCAGGCATAAACCAAAATTACTAGAATTATTCATGGAGTGCAAACAATTAATCCATGAAACACTAATTACTAAATAGTACAAAATAGTGCTAATTAAACACTAGAAAACAATGGAACCTGCATGAAATTGTTCTATTTAGTATTACTAAAGTTTCACGGTTATATTGTTTGCACCAGTCTAACATTTAAATTTTATCTTAGTTAAACATCATTATTTTGTAGTTAAATCAATGTACCATTTTGTGTATATGATGCTTAATAAAATAATACTTAAAAAATACTCATAAAATAATCCAGTACCATTCAAAAACTGGATTTCCATTGCTCCCTAAGTAGAGTACTGCTTTTGTAAGGTTGCGTTTAGTGCTATTGTTTGGACGACCAATCTATTGTTTTTTAAACCAATCATGTAACTTGTTCCGAGCGCTATGTGCTGGCTCGCCTACTTACTACTTTTATATTCTTGGTGCACCACCCCTCTCCCTCTCCCTTTCCAATTCCACTGTTCCTTGTGATTACTGCTATGCTCCTGTGAGGTTCCAGTGAGGTGGTTGGGGGGCGGGGTCGTAAGAGAGATTCAGAAGATTTTTGGACCGGATTAGGGGGGGGGGGGGGTATGGGGTGGACGGACAGCCCCTATGAGTTTTGCCAGTTTCTTTTGTTTGAAAAAAAATTTCTTTGTGGTGTTAGTACATTTGCCAGACAATTGTGTACAAGGGCCTTATTGATCATATGTTTTTTTCTGTTTCAATTTGATTCATTAAATAGCACTTGTATTCTAATCCCTTTCTGGTTTAACTCTCAATTGCTCAGAATTCATTCTTGGCCTGAAAGATGGTATATTCAACCTGCAGTCGACTCCTATTGCAGCCACTTATCTGTCTTGTGTGATATTATCACCAGTGTGGAGACGATTTGTGCCAGCCTTGGAACTTAGGAAAGTAAGTACGAAATCCAACATTTATCACGCGACAGGTTATAGAGAAAGTTATTTCTCAATTGACATGGTTTTCTTTGTTATTCCCAAGGCTTTATTTTTGTTATAACCCTCATTATTAATGCGAGGTCAATATATAGTTAGTTATTAACCCGGTGAATAACTATATATAGACCTCGCATTTATTATGAGCAACATTTGATAGAAAACCTTCTCAATTGAGAAATAAAATACTTAATTACCTCGAACGTCGGCAATAAGCCTATGCATCCCTTGGGCCTGCGGCCCTCGGGATGTATATGGCTTATTGCCTCCGTTCTTGGTAATTAACTCTTACATATTTTATATACTCATTCAGATATTTTAAGACTCCGAGTGTTCATTCAAATGCGGCTTGAACCCACGATCGATATATTGAAACAATGAACGAGGAGTTTTCATTTTCACAAACAAGCATTGCGCACTTAGATTTGGAATCCCCTGCACAGACGGGCGATTCCAGGTGCGTGTGTAGCAAGAAGTCGATAACACACTCTCGAATCACATTTACCATCGAGAACATGTTTTTGAATACGCCCCAAGTGAGTTAACCTTTGGCTTTTTTATTCCAGCCAATGGTGGTTTATAATTTCATCTGCGCCTTAACCAGCCTGTATTCTTTAGTGTACTTCATTATACCACTGATACCAAATTGGCCCCACTCCCTTTTTGACACGGCCGAAAATCCGTACGTCAAGCATGCCATGTATGTGTACTGGATGACAAAGATCTTTGAGCTGTTGGATACAATCATCATGATTCTACGACACCGAACCAGACAAATCTCTTTCCTTCATGTAAGTATGGAACTAACAGTTCAATAATAACTGGATGGTAAAAGTATTTGGTGTTGAGCCATACGTTTACGAGTAAGTAGGAGGAAAGGGATTGACTAATGCGTTTTGGACAAAACGATGTTACTGTAATAAGGAATTTTGAGGGTAAGATTTATGGCGAATGGAGTACAAAAGTACGCACTCCAGAAAATCAAATCAGAGCAGATAGTAGGAAAATACCACCCCAGTTGTCTAATTACCGATAGATTTTCTGATTCCGCTGAGCACGCATCAGGAAAATATCAAAATTTAGTTGCGCGCCCATGCGGATCCCGCGCGGCATGGCGCAATGACCATCTACGTTCCCTTAGTGATGTTTCTTTTCTTGAAGGTCTATCACCACACCACTATAATGCTGATAGCAGAATTTGCCTACATAAGAGGTGCTCGTCCCGCCATGGGTGTGATCTTGGCTCTTAACTCGTTGGTCCACGTGTTTCTCTACTACTACTACGGTCAGACCGCGCGTCGCCCTATGCAAAGACCTATGTGGAAGAAGGCATTGACAGAGCTCCAGTTGACCCAGTTTTTCATCGGCGTTGCTCATCAGATAGTGGGATATTACTATTATAATTTCTGTCTATATGGTATAATATACGAGACGACGATGATCGTGCTTTTCTCGAATTTCTATTTCAATGCTTATATAAAGAGCTCTCCTCAACAAAAAGTCAAGAAAGTAGAATAAAAGTATAACCGGTGCTGTACTATCCGTTACATAGTGTCCAAGATTAGCAAGGGTTATTTATGAATGGAATACAAATGACTGTCAATGAATATTTCTTCGGGATGGCATTAGTATTACTATTGACAGGTTTTGGTTCTTTTTCCATTCGTAATTTTCCGAACGTGCGCAACACATTTCTCTGGTCTTTTGTGAATCTGATTTTCTTCGAAAATACACACAATATTCTAAACCCATGAAAAAGTATTAACTAAGCTAAACAAACCAAATCGAACTAATTATTTCAACAACTGAAAACTAAGGATTTGGCAAAATTGATACTATTTAGTATTTATTAGTACATTTTCACGGGTGAACCTTTTGTACTTTTAAAAAGTCTTAGAATCAAGAATATCTCTCGCCCACCGAAAGCTCTTGTGGATGTTATGTGTTTTCCAATTGTTACTGTAACTAATCAGTGTGACACTTATTTACTGTTTTTTTTTTTTGAAGTCTTGATATTAAAGCTAAAAAATCATTTCCGACGTTAAAATTAAACTGATCACAGGAATTCGCAACCAGAACTCCCTCCCCCCCCCCCCCCCCCCCCCCCACTTCCTCCCCCGTCACGTCTTACAGATTTGACAAACCAAACATTAAAAACTCTCTAGAGATCAAAATTCTATTTTTTCCTCCAACCATCACCACTTAGCCTTGTTTTCAATGAATCCATTTCAGTATTAGCCTTGAAACTATTTCAGGCTCGAGAAGGATTTCACATTCGGTACCATTTGGGTGTTTGAAGCCATTTGAGTGGCAGAGAGAATGATCTTTATCAACGGAAGCCATTTGAGATGCAGATGGAATGATTTTTATCAACGGAAGCCATTTGAGTAGCAGATGCAATGATCTTTATCAACGGAAGCCATTTGAGTAGCAGATGCAATGATCTTTATCAACGGAATCCATTTGAGTGGCAGATGCAATGGTCTTCATCAACGGAAGCCATTTGAGTGGCAGATGGATTGGTATAAGTATTTTCTTTGGCAGGAACAAAACATTTCAATGCCATTTTTTGACGTCACGAAAAAAAGTACGATTGCTAATGATAAAGTTCTCATAGTTGGGATAAAAGGCATTACAAAACAGACTCTTAAGCCTACCAAGAACACTGAATCTAAAACACACAGTGTCATCAATGGATAAATTAAGAAAACAAATTAGCAGCTGTATTCTAATTTAATTTAAAATCTAATTTTTAAAAACATAGGCAGGTGGATTTTGAGGATAACATGCACAAATTTTTGTAATAAGGGATAATTAGATGAAATTGATTACAAGGATAGTGAAAAAAATATTTTAGTGACAACGTTCTTGGTACCGCTCTTCGGGATAAAACTCAACCCCCTCCCCTCCCCACAGGGCCAAATTATCGAATCCCGTGCTCCCCATCCTTGGTCGTGCCCTCAACTCTCAAACGCTTTCGTGAGCCACACGCACCGCTCGCAAATGCTAAAAATCTACAAAATACAAATCCATTGAATAAATATGACGTCTAGACTAGGTAAGTGGGAAATTTGGGTAAGATCCTAATCGTATTAACTCTTTTGCGGGTACATTAATATGGTAAAATATAATGTTTGAATGTATTTACATTAGGCGCCTTGATGGCTTGAGGTTCATTTCGTTATAACGGGTGCCTTGAGTTCATTAGCTGATTATCTTGTTATTTTAGATAAAAATTCAATTACTTTATTTGCGAACGAAAACATATATTTATAGAGTGAAGTCATCAAACCCGTGAAATAGATATTAGACTAATACACATTAGTAGACCCTAATTCCATTGTTTACTTTTTTGTCTATTTGACTATGACACGTTGACTAGTATTTTTTATTTCACGGGTTAAATACTTTCACTATAAGTAATCCGCACTTTTAGTAAGCTGTACCTGAGTACCTGTTGTTATTATATAACATATAATAATTTATTTATTCAAGCTACTGGACCGAACAGATTTTATCAGTAGGTATTTTCTTATATCAAGCTTTTAAGCGTCTAAACATAATCCCAACTTACCGTCAAAACACTGATCGCCCATTCTCAGAAATACACAGTATATTTGGAGTTTTATATCTTGCTGTGCGCCATACTTTTCTGCCGGCATCTTACGGCTTGGCCATAAAGCGGTTCGTTAGTTCAGCGCTACTCTTACATGTAACAGAGCCTAGGTTTAAAACGACCTTACTAAACGATAACAGATAATAGATTAGACATATTTGGTACCACAATACAAGAGAATTTTAAAGAATTTAGCTAACTCCCTATCTCATAGTCAAAACATAGAGAACATAGAGTTTTATTCTCCTGAGAGTTTAAAACATGATTACCATATTGTTTTGACCCCTGTCCCCATGATAGATTGACATCACATGCCGTGTGTCAAGACATAACATTAGGAACCAATAGATTATTATATCCCCCTGTCCCCATGAAAGATTGACGTCACATGCCGTGTGTCAAGACATAACATTAGGAACCAATAGATTATTATACCCCCCTGTCCCCAAGAAAGATTGACGTCACATGCTGTGCGTCAAGACATAACATTAGGAACCAATAGATTATTATACCACAGGAATGGGTTCCAAGGGTACATTTGGGTGGGGCATGAATATTTGGGTACATTCCTTCAATTTTCTTGAAAATTTAATGAATGAAAAATTTATCTAAATTTGTAGAGCGTTATCAGCAGTTCTTAAAGGAAGTCATAAGCTTACGATCTGCCCCAGTAGTTGCTGTATACCTGATTCTCATACCAACATCACTATTATGGAAAAAGATTGTACCACCACTGGATCTGAGAAAGGTTTGTCTTTAAATACAAGAAATATTGATGTATTAAGTACTGTTTAATAAACGAGCAGGAGTGTTTTATCGGATATAAAACACGAGGCGTAGCCGAGTGGTTTTATACCCGATAAAACACGATCTGCGAGTTTATTGAACGGCTTAAAAAACTCGTGATGAATGTTATCATATTGTACTGAATTCTTTATGAAATGAACAAAGTTTGATAGAGAAAATCCAAGTTAAAGTTTATGCAAATGAAGACGAATCTTTATCAGATATAAAACCTCCTTCACGGTCATGATTTCTATTGTGTTTCCTTCATGAATTATTAATGAGTTTTTTAAGTATATTTAAAACACTCATTAATAATTCATAAGCTTATTGTCCAATTGAAGCCACCATACACATCACATGCATGGACCTTTATACCCGATAAAATCCTCTTTATTAGTATTCAAGTGATTTTATATAAAGACATGTGAGGTCTTTATATATAGACCACTTGAATACTATGAGGATGAAAATGATGATGAAGACTTAGAGCCTCAATAAGGTCATAGTCAACCTTAAAAAATCTTTGACTAAAGTGCCTTGGCACACAATATCCAACGTGTGGGAGCTTCTATTGAATCTGGTTGCACATGCCCTTGACGTCAAATCTCTATCGAAGTATAAAAATCCATGTTCGTGACGTGTATGGTGAACCAAAATCTTATAAATGTTATTGTTATTATTATTATTATTATTATTATTGTTATTATTATTATTATTATTATTTCATTTCCTATCCTTTTTTGTGCTGTGTTGATTGACATAATGTGCGTATTTTTTTTATGTCGAAAGAATATGAATAATATGAATACAATTAGTGATTAACAAACAAAAATAGTTTGCAAGGGGTCATGGTTTTAAGCTTGTTAAGTTGGTGGAGAATCACACTGTTGTGCACAAGGTTGCAGGTTCCATCCTTGACTGGAAAAACACTCAGGCTATTCCTAATGAGAAAATGTAGTTTAAATAATCCAGCACACTGATCACTTAATTGTTTTTCAGTCATACAAAAATGACTCTTTAATTTATCAAATTTTTACTTTTCAGATAATGGTAGTCTACAACTTTATATGTAGTGGATTGAGTTTGTACTCACTTGCCTACATTACAATGGCTTTTGTTGCTGATGGGATGGAGTCAATCTTTAAGATGGAACACAACCCCATGATAAGTCATGCCTTCTTTGTCTACTGGATCACCAAGAATGTAGAGCTATTAGATACTATATTCATGATGTTAAGGCACAAACAAAGACAGATATCTTTCCTGCATGTAAGTATGTTATTAATGTGTCTCAATGTTATTAGTGCACAATCATTTGTTATTTAGAGAAAGAGCAGTATTCAGTTTTCTTCCCTCTGCAAAAATCAGCTTCTAAATTCTAATTGACCACTTTATAACAAGCAAGGGCCTGGGGCAAGATTTGAATTTAAATCTAATTAGCAAAAAGAGTTTTGATATCTGATAAAGTCTCAATACTAGTAAGCGTGCAATATTTGAATGTGTTTTGTAAAAAAGAAACAGAGTTACTGGAAATGTAATTTCGGTGGATGTTAAGAGCCACCCTGTGGAAATGCCTCTGCTAAATCCTATTTTTTTCATTTAATTTAATTTCATGTTATGTTATTTTTGTTAAGTAAGTTTTTTCATTTTTTCACAATGTATAAATTACCTTTTTATCATTAGAAACACCGACGCAGCTCACACTAGTTTTTAGCTAGTTATCTCTCGTTATATTATTGCCTTATTGATTTCATTTTATTTTATCTTAATTTACATTATTTTTTCCAGGTTTATCATCACTCAACCATCCTTCTCCTAAGTGACTATTCATACCACTTCTATCCCTGGCCAGCAATTGGATTCATGTTAGCGCTCAACTCATTTGTCCATGTGTTTTTGTATTTCTACTATGGTCAGAGTGCTCTCTATCAAGCACAGCGACCAACATGGAAAAAACTGATGACTCAGCTACAGATCCTCCAGTTTTTTATAGGTTTAGTGCAGTGTATATATGGTTATTTGTACTATAGGTTTTGTGTGTATGGTATTTTTTATGGTATTAGTATGGTGGTTTTGTTTAGTAACTTCTATTACCAAGCATACGTAAGAGACAAACCAGCTGATAAGAAACAGAAATAATATGACATTTAATTGATTTTCTATTCTTGTGCACCATTGTTATGGAATGACACATGGTGACTCTTTGTTCAATCAAACTTGTGAAAATATAATGACCTCCAAAGCTTAGTAGAGGGTTAAAGCACTGGCCTAAACTAGCTATAGTACCACATGGTACCATGTAAGTCTATAGGGTATGTAGGTTCTGCAGACACACCCCTATTTCTGGAGGTTCATACTGTATACTGAGAGAGAGAGTCCATCCCAGCCATTCACTTTCCTTTGATCCTCACGTCACTTGGTCAGCACTTGATAATTGTTCCACTTCTTCATTTTGAAGAACAGACAAGGCATCATCCATTCCACAACTCCTCAGTGCAGATTCCAAAGCCTGTTTTGTAGAACCTTCCTTCTCTTTCCAGTGTTTAAGCATCTGATATACTTGTTCACGAGATCTGTTAGGAAAGTGCTTCTGTAAAACCTTCATGTCTTTGTCAGTAAACCCAAGGTCCTGTGCCAAATGATGCCAGTTATGTTCAACAATCTTGCTGGAGATCCTTATAATTATTTCCTCAGGAATCGGTGAGCTATGATTGTTTGACCCAAAATATCGAATGTGAAACAGTAGATACAGTAAAGTGAGTTTAACGAGCACAGAGGATGAGTGAATTTGTTTTAAGTGAGCCAAGTTTTAAGTTGTAGATTTAAATGTAGTGGTAATGACAGGGCACCAATTAACGATCACAAACTTGCAAAATGTGTGTGAAATTTTGTGTTTAGCGAGTAAGAAAAATTTAACTAGCTCAGTTTTGAGAGTGTGACCACAGTCCAGAAATTAAAGGACTGAAGGACTAAAAAAGTTTAGAACCTGCATCAATTAACATTTTTTAATCCCCACAACGGATAGCTAGTGACTTTGAAGTTATTGCTACTGTAGTGAGAACAAAACTTACTAGCAAGGTTTTGCTAGTGGGTTTAAAAATTATGTGTAACTTCATCCCATGAATGAGTGTTAAGTAAAGGGCCTTCATGGAATATTCACTGACAAGGAGTTGTAAAATTTTATAACCAAAATGTTGTCATAATCTTTCAACCATGGCATTTATTTACACACAAAGACAAAAAGACAAAAATAAAATTGTCAGAGAGAAAACACCCAATACCCTTCCTAGCATTCTTGGATCATAATGCAAATAATTTAATTTGCAATAAGGGAGCTCTTTAGCTGGAGCATAATGTTTTACCCAATTCAGACCACATGTCTTTTCCTTGATTATCATTTCTTTGCAGGATGTGAATAAAACATCCTATTCTCAAAAGGCATGACAAGTGTCCTGAAATGCCCAAGGTAGAGAGCAAGGTCTGTTGTAAATCATATTAAGGTTATGTATTACCTTTGAGTGTGGAGTATTGGTTGAGCGGATGTAGGTGGTAAAATATATACACTGGTCAGGTGACTTATCTCTTCATCTGACAGTATGGTCTTGATCCTATCAACCCACTGCTCCTCGTCTACATGTCCTGATGATATAAATAACGGCCAGTCAATGGACAAAGTCTGGCCAAAATTAGCACTCTCAAACACTCCCAAATGCCTCTCAGGTCATTCTTCTCGACCAGCCACATTGACTGGTCAAACGTAGATCAGTCTGTTGTGTCAAATAGTCACATCTGGCAAAACACCTCTCAAGTCATTCCTCTCGACCAATCACATTGACTGGCCACATGTTGATCAGTCTGATGTGTCAAATAGTCATGTCTGGCCAAACACCTCTAAGGTCATTCCTCTTGACCAGTCACATTCACTGGCCACATGTATAGTAGATCAGTCTGATGTGTCAAATAGTTATATCTGGCCAAGTTATCGTTATGCAAATCTAGATTAAAAAGATGCATAAAATTGTAAAAATAATATAATACCTTGATTTCTGTTATCCAAGTAAGTCATCAGCAAATCAGCCTTCCTCTTTATGGAATCCTTTAATTTAAAGCACACAGGTGTGTAAATTTTTCCAATATGTATGAATTGGTAGTCCATTTATTATTTATCAATAGGAGCAACCAACACAATGAAAGTAAATATAATTTCTTGTTGTATACCAAAGATGGTACACCAGCTCTGATTGGGTGAGAACTGTGCTGCTGCTATACAACAAATATTGAAATATGACAACTAATTTGAATAACTATTGTTGTTGACTGGCTATCATCTTACACATGTTAAAAGGCTTTAACATTTCTATGTCAGCACAAGGCTTGTCAGTCCTGGACATTATAGTTATTCAAAATTGGATGCCATATTTTAATTCGGTATAAATGAACCAACTTCATTTAAGCTGCTGTCCATTGCGTTAATGATATGCCTGATTGCCGCTATGTCTAAAGGTTGACCAGTATTGAGTAATCTGAAGATACCTAATAAATGGAAATATTAAATTTGTATTTTTATTATAAATATTAATATACAACTAATTCAAAAGGGCTAAAGTTCTATATACACCTGTATCCAATGGGGAATAAGCAAGAACAGCAACCCAGATGTCCTGTTGACCTAATCATTATGGTCGTTATGTAGTTTACTTTCTTTAAAACTGTTGGCTGTGCAATGCCTAGGTAAAAGTGGATTGTCTTCGGAGTAATGGCGGGATGTCAATCAAACATGGCCATGAGTCTGTTATCAGTCATCTGAGCAACTGCTCTTTTACCTATCTAACATAGTACACTCATAATGAACTAACCTCTCAGTTTTGTCTCTTGGTCAACTGATTCCCACCATTTCAGTACACCAAACAAAGCAGAAAATGTCAAGTTGCCACTAGATTCCCTGGGGATAGTATTCCACACCTTCCAAAGGAAACAAACAAATTATTCAAACTTCCAAGGATCCCAGAATACTTGTAAGGCCCAAGGGTGGTTAGGAAAGGGGGACTAAATTTGGGGACTAGTCAAAAGGCAACTGCAATCTCAGGCCCTCAGTATATGATAGTTTTCACAGCCACCATGTTGGATGAATTTAGCAATTTAGAATTAGTCTCTTTTGCGATATCATCCAACAAGGCAGCTGTGTCTTTTTGATATTTCATTCTCTTGGGAATGATTGAAAACCAGCAAATATAGTCCCATGCTTCATACCTGTCTGAGAAATGGTTTGGATTTAAAGGGTTCCTGCAACAAGATGTCATCATTGACCAATTGACCTCTGACAATTAGCTGTTGGTATCTGGCCCAAAGATATTCCACTTCAGATACTGCAACTGTAAAGACAGACAGACATTAATTATACTGGGTATTGTATCTGTAAGCAATTTACAACCAAGGTTTGTGGAAAAAATGGAGCTTTTATCAGCTTTAGTGTCAATGTTTCCCATTTCAGGTCGGGTGTTATTCTCTTAAGAATATTTTAAGATGCTTTGTTAGAGTTGTATCCATATGTATGTCTTATCATTTACATCCGTTAAACAAAGAAACTATACTCTTGGGAATGACACATGGTCTGTAATTGGAAAACATTACATGTAAGCCAAAGAGGTCCATTTGAGAATGACTCAACTGTAAGGGGCTGTTTATATGGAGGCGAGCCAGCTCAGCTCGGCCTCTTTTCGTTGTAAAAAATGCTTTAGGTTCATACGGGCTGGCCCGCTTACCGAGATCTCGGTTGGGTGGTGCCGAGATCTCGGCAAGCGGGATGGAAAAATTCCCATATAAATGGGCCAGCCCAGTAAGCGGGCTGGATTTGATCCTACTGTGCATGCCGCCATGTTTTTTCTTATTTTTGCGGGACGAGTTCGTATGCTAACGAGGCCTGATGATCATATGACTGATTTCATCCCGGTATGCGGGCTGAATTTTCCCATATAAACGCAATCCAAAATTCATCTCGGCAAAGCGGGTTAGCCCGCTTACCGGGCTGGCTTGATCCATATAAACAGTCCCTAAGGCCAAGAGAATATGAGAGCCATAGATTTGAGTCCACCAATCGTATGCTTTGAAAGCTACTGTTGAAAATTACCTTCCCTGCTAGCAGAGTCTCTCCTCTTTCTCTCCCTTCCCAGGGCTGTCAACCCCTGCGATATTCAAATCTGGAGAATTGATAGGGAAGGGACATGACATCACAGCGGAAAAAAAGTGCGCAGAAAGACGTCATTTGCTTTGTAACATTGGATGTGATTGGTTTATTTCTGACCAATCAGATTATCGCTTATATTACAATGGCCTGCTTGCAAGAACAGTTTTTGATAGCGATGTAAAATATTACATTAAACAACATAAAATAATTGGAATTTTATTGTTGTGAAAGTCGAGTCTCACAAGAAATGGTCAGCTTCGGCGATTATCCGGGAGATTTGAGACTCTATTCTGGAGACCGGGAGATACTGTCCAAAATCTGGAGACTCTCGGTTTATCCGGGAGAGTTGACAGCCCTGCCTTCCTTCTATTTTCTCCCTCAAAAAGAAAATAGGAAAATAGGCTCTGCTAGCAGTGAATTTATTACCCCAAATGCAAAGTTACCAAATTACCCCAAAGTTCCAAATCACCTACATCAGTAAATGTTCATTTTTCTGTGGTTACCCTGATTGTCCGGACGCAAAATCTATAAGTCTTATTCTCTTGGCCTAACCTACTGTACCTTTCAACCCCCCACCCTTCTTCAATGCCATCATTTCCTGTATCCTTCTCTAAATTTTTAAATTAAAAAAATATCCATGCAAAGATTTTCCAAATCGTCCTTTTATACCTGCATATCCTCTAGGTTCACTTGGGTCTAAGGTGTCATACAACTGATTCAACACCTCCTTCAGTGGTTGCTGTGCAGAGCTGTCACTTGACGACCCTTCATAAGCATTGTTTTCTGCTTCATTTCTAGCTGCAAGTG
Source organism: Actinia equina (assembly GCA_011057435.1). Classification (NCBI taxonomy): domain Eukaryota; kingdom Metazoa; phylum Cnidaria; class Anthozoa; order Actiniaria; family Actiniidae; genus Actinia; species Actinia equina. The sequence goes on from WHPX01000729.1 coordinate 266,915, forward strand.
GATCGTTTCTATTTTTCTTACTAAAGAGAGACTTGAACATTATCGAAATTATATTTTATCACATCTTTTTGGAAGAAAAATTGGAAATATAAAGTGATTTTCGACGACTTGACTACCACAACGCCTGTCAGCCATATTGAAAATAACAGAACTGTCACCTAAAGGATTATGGGTAATTACGGGCTTCCTGTGGTTCTTACTTTTCCATCTCTTTGAATGCATGGGCTTCAAAAAAAAATAGAGCAGAAAAATAATTAATTTTACAATATACTCATGATCAAAGGTAAGAAATGATAGTTTTTCGTTCAACAGAGACCTATCAAGCATTATTGAGGATCTAGTTTCTTCAAGATTTAAATTTAGCAACAGAAAAAATTAAAAAATGATGACAATATTGACAGAAGATAAACTATGTTTTACAAACAAAACGTTAGATCGATTCATTTTACTCCCTCTTCTCTTACAGCTTTTCCTACGCTATTTCGGCAACAGTTGATTTGCAAAACATTTTTTAACAGCATATCAACGACGTTACAGGTAACCATCGAGAAATAATGTAATATTAACCGCAAAAAGAATCATTGTGTCATCATTGTGTTATACAATCTGTCAATCATTTCATATTTTAGATTACAATTATTGTAAATGTTTTGCCTTCTCCAGAAAATGTCTGTACATGCAACCATCACAGAGAATCTCACCAAAGAATTCAAGGTATGACTCTGGTCAGAATTTAGATAGGAAATCCTCTTCTGGTGTTTTGAGCCATAATGTGTAGCCCTCTCTTAATTACTGCACACCTAATGAACAACTGTCCCCTGTACAGTTCCCTGTGCCATCTTGAAAGGTAGCCATACATTTGCATTGAAGTGAGACAAATGGTGCGCTTACAATGATAGCGACCTATATTTAACACCTTGGACTGTCAATTATTCACATGATCTCTATCATTGCAAGCTCGCCATTCGTCTTGCTTTTATGCAAAGGCACGGCTACCTTTCAAGATGGCACAGGTAACTATACAGGGGACTAATTGTTTTGGTCAAATTGATTTGTCTAATCAATATTATTCTTGACTATAATGCATAAGCTGCACCATATTATTGCCACTCCTACAAGATTAACTGTTTTTAATGTAAAATTTATATGGTGTAAGTCAATGTTGTTTTGTTTGTTTACTTGCAGCCCTCTCATCTTGAAGTTCTAAATGAGAGTTACATGCACAATGTTCCAAAAGGTATTGAATTAAATCATGCAGGGGCTCTGTATGTGTTCCTACAAAAAGATCAACAATTTGCAGACTTCTGTCAATTAAAAATATGTTAGTCAGACTAAAAAGATGAAAATTAATGCATCTAATAGGCTGTAATAGAGAATTTTTCTACTTCAGCAATATTGTGTGCATTCACCCATTGTCACATATTGCTACTTGATTGCCTGTGTAACATTGAGCACAATGGTACATGGTGTGTCTGCATGTAGCTAAAGTGTGATATAATCTGTTCTGAGTCAAAGATGAGATGAAAACTTCTTTATCTCTTACAAACTATTAAGGACTGCAGATATCTAAAGTGTTTGGAGGGGGGTTGGAGTCTTTATGATTGGAATCTATACATGACTATAGTTTGCAAAAGGTAAAAAGTCCCTTCCTCTCCAAGGTTCTTGATCATATTTCCAGCATAATTATGACATATGGCCAGCTACAGAAATGTATGCTGCAAGCTTCAAATCTTTGAGCTATCAAACAATTTTAATTAATGAACTTCTAAAATTGTTTTGCAGGTTCAGAAACACACTTTAGAGTCATAGTGGTATCAGATGTCTTCAAGGATAAATCATTGATACAGGTAATGAGAGTTTGCATGATCAAATCCCCTGCCCCTCCAGGGCCCCCAACCCATACTCAAACACATACTCCTGAGAAGTAGTGCTGAAATGTTGTAAAAATTCCACAATGTGGTATAAACTGATAAATGGAACACATGCAAGCATATTTACCTTGCTGACAATACAGACAGATAAATTTTGGTTAATATCATATTCCAGAGACACAGAATGGTGAATGAAGTGCTCAAGAAAGAACTTGAGGGGGGAGTCCATGCTCTTTCAATACAGGTAAAGTCTTTTTACTAATAGGATTTGACTTTGATTCCTACTTTTTAAGGTATTTGCTGGGCTAATATTTTTTTATGTGCACTAGCTGTTTCATTTTATTTTTTCAGGCCAAAACAGCCGAACAGTGGGAATCATCTGGGCACAAAGTGCAAAAGTCTCCACCATGCATGGGAGGGTCAGGCAGATAGCAGTCATAATAATATATAATTATTACATAGCAACTAGAGCAGATGCAATGATGTAATTTAAAATAGAACTAAATACTAACTAATAGTTTCTATGTAGTGACTAATAGTTGCTATCACTCAACCAGAACATTTATCATACAAAGACAAATACAAAAGAGACTGTTTGTGTCTATTGTTTGATAAAATAATGTCAAGGTCAAAGGGTTAATAATAAACTTTTGTTAGAATGATTTTAACTGGTCCATAAGAAACTAGTGAACATAATATTTACAGACATGTACATACTGTTGTATGTACATGTACATGTCTGACAGGTGTTGCTAATTAAATACAGCTATTTCAAAAAGGTCTGTGTTAATGAGAATAACAATAAGAAATGCCAGCCATTCCAGCTAATTGTGAATCTCGTAATGTAATCTCCTTCCACATTTTTTGAAATAGCTAATACAACTTATTTTTGCAGGATAAATAAAATCCCCTCAATACAAACAATCTAGCGACCTATTACCAACTTTATATTTTAGGCTACCAATACTTACAGTTCTGTTTTTGACTTCAAAGGCATAAATATTTAATTTTGTAGTTACAGAAAATATCCATACCCCACCCACAGAGGGAATTCATCTTTTCAGCACTAGCCGTTACATGGTATAAATTGTGTTGGATTGTGTTACGGTCAACAATAAGTTCGGACATTGTTCTTGGATTTCCGTACAAATGTACTGACTTGATGAACTATTTACTTGGTTTATTTAGTAAGTTCTCTATACAAGTAAAGTATCATTTTTCTAACTTGATTGAAGCTTTTCGTATTTCTGTTAAGAGAGCTAACTAAAGAAATCTATCTAAATTTTCTCTTTAAAATCAGTGAATTTGTATGGCCATAACACAATCCACCAAAGTGTTTACAACATGACGGCTATGGCTGAAAAGTTGAATTTAGCACATTAGACATGAGATGCGACTGTAGTGATTGTGATATAAATATGAAATAAGAGTATGGTACTGTAAATAGCATCAATTAGTTTTTATTATTTCAATGTTTATAATAATATTAACAAAGGCCATGTTATTTTTACTGTTTTACTTTTTACTGTTAAAGTGCATATGACACGAAAAAAAATGTTAAAAATGTGTAGTTTATTGGCATTAATAAAAATCTCACAGTTAAATTTGTTTCAAAAACATATTTCTCTAGAAATTTAAGAAAATTTAGCATAAGTTGTGACGTCATTTTGTCTCTCAAGTCTCCAGATTTAGTTGCAAATATACGAAATATGTTTGAATGTAGAATCTTAATTTCAGCTAGTACACTTTTCAGTTTCCCAACATTTGGAGAGTACTACATAAGGTATCAAATGAAGCACAAAACAATATGCCTTTTGCTGTTATTTTATTACAAATTACAACATATATTTAGTACATTACTACCGAATATAGAGTATGTGTCAAAAAGATGACGTCACAATATGCAAATTGGGCTTAATTTTCTCAAATATCTCTAAGCTTTTAAAACAAATTTCATTATGATATATTTATTATTACTAGCAAACTGTACATTTTAAACAGTGAATTTTTTTCATGTCATATACACTTTAAAGCAATACAGTATTGCATGATGATCTTGAATTTACAATACAATATTAAGGATATCATTTTGTGTAATAATAATTTTGCAGGAGGTAAAAACTTATAATTATTTTTAAAATACTATTTACATATTTCATTGCATGATTTTTAGCTATTTCTATTATTATTAGACAATGCTTTATTAGTACATCATGACCCTTGACACTTGAAGACCATTTGAGAATCATTTCTCTGTTAACCAGTAATAACATTTTAAAATACTCCTTTTTACAGTTCTGTTCATTGATCACGAATAATGGTTCCAAGTCGAGGATTGAAGTGCGGCAACTCCAACCTTGGCTTATTCTATTATTCGTGGACGCTGAATGGAACTGTAAAATGGAGTAGTATTGCTTGCAACAATAACGAATTTTATTCCACAAAAAAAAACAAAGCAAACAAAGAAAAAGAAAAAAGGAAAAAAAAAAAAAGAAAAAAAGACATGTGGCTGAAATAAAAATTCATTAACCAAGCTTAAGATATTTATGGAGTTTGTCTTGTTTTCATTTTGTTTTTCTTTTATGGTTACCAGTATTATTTTAGAATTAAGTAAAATATATTCATATGGTCAAGTGATCACTGACTTGCTGTAGTGCAAGCAGAAACAAAGGCCCAATTAAGTCAAAAGGATAAAGCCATGATGAGGATCTATCTAGCCGTGGAGATAAAATGTTAAGTGTAAGAATTTGAAAGGAAGCACACCATAAAATCCTCTCAAGTTGAAAGAAAGTTGGAAAAGTAATGACCTATATGTACCCCCTTTTGTATTTTCCTGCACCATCCCTTTCCTTTGATAAATTCCAAACATTCTATTTGTATCCTTCCTTTAGTAATTAAATATTTTGGTTCAATTTTGATCACATACATGTTTGGAATCCATCAATGAAAATGGGTGTATACAAAATCACATAAGAGTGGGAGTGATTATCATAGGAAAACCCAAGCCTGTTCTACAGTTCGGTGATTTTCATAGTAACTGTGTATTACGTTGAACTTCAAAAGATCAAAAGATAGCCTGCGTCACTATCTTGTAACGATCACTGACCACTATCATTAGTAATAGTAATCCAAATCTTAGCACCTAAACTAAATATAACGAAACCTATAAAAAAATTGAATGTAAATTGTATAAGTTTGGCATTTTCAATCAGTTGAGAAAAATATTTAGGTTCTATTAAAATAAAGCAACTATGAAACTACATACCTATGGTAAGTATCTTATTCTTAATAAGTCATGAGACAAACACAGTACAATCATGACCGTGAAGAGTTATAATTCTGATACAGAATCATGTTCATTTGCATAAACTTCAATTTGGAACTAGAAACTAGCCTAGACATTAAGCAATATACAATATTTATGTTCGTGTTGTATACAGTATGATATACAAACTCTCAGCTTCGCCTAAAGTTTATATATAGTATACAACACAGCCACTCATACTGTATATATATTATTATTACTCTAAGATAATTTAACCACATCGAATATTTCCATCAATTCGCTAATGTGTAATGTATGTATGTAATATTCAAATAATTTTCAAGGGTAAAAGCTGGTACACGTCCACACTAACTATGGGAGTATGACACAAGCCAAGATAATCCTAGGTCTAACTAGGATAATTCTAGGTCTAACTGTTGTCTGCCTACATCATGTCCTAATTAATGTATGCCAACCTTACTACAGATTATAAAGGAAGTAAATGTCAAAGTCCTGAAACCTGGCACCTTTTTCATTCATCATGGCTACCCACACTTTCAAGAACTGAGAGGTTGTCCATTTGCGAAACATTAACGTGATGGGCGTTGTCTTCATAAATATCCACATTAGACTCTCCTTCCACATTTTCAGAGACAGTAGCTTCCGCAATAGATGAAGTGGCCATATTCTCATTACCATTCACATTGAAATTGTCAAAGCTACTGGCAATACTGACAGTGCAACTCCTAGGAGCAGGGATGAGGGAAGCATGGCTGTCGTTGTCTGCTGTGCCGCGAGGTCCTATAGTACTGCTGTTGATACTTGAACATTCTTGACTCATGCTGACACTGGGCTGTTTACCACTTTCTGTGTCTTTAAAATAAAATGAATTTTTATTATTAGCATACTTTTGGGGATTGCCTTAACACTCTAAGCTGAATGCAAATTTCTATAGTTTGAAAATAAACATTGATTAAATGCTCGATATTTTTCTCACTATTGACGTCCAGTAGAGATTTAGTCCATGCATGATTACCTATTTAAAATGAAATAAAATTATAACTACCCTTGAGGAAATCCATGCATAATTATAATATTGTTTATTTGGTTATCTTAAATAATTTAGTACATAGGTAAGGCCAAACTAGGGCAAAATAAAATTCATAAAGAGAAAAAAATTTCTAATTGCATGAACAGGCTCTTTTGAAGACTCAACAAAGATTATAATCATAACAGTCTTTGAAATGAAAAAAAAGAGGTTACTAGGATTACACTTATAATAGAAAAAGACTGTTTTGGCTATGCTTGTGATAGTCCTCTTCCAAAGGATGGTAAATAAAAAAATACCTGAATATGTGGTTGTCACAAAAACCCCTAAAGTATTAGTCTTTAAAATGATTAGAAAAATGTATTTCAATTATTTACAGAAACCATACATATCTATTCATCAATCATACATGTACATCCTACAAAACTAGAGTCAAAAAGTGGGCAATACACAAAAAATCATTTAAGATATATTTTTTTTAAATTCCTGGATCACAGGCATCTTTTTACAAATGAATAAGAATAAAAATAAAAATAAAGGAAAGAAAATTTTTTAAAAATATGGATATTAAAGAAAGTTCTTGAAAGCATAAATATTACATAGAAATAAAACTGAGACTATAAAATACAAAAATAAAAAAGAATGAAAAACTTTCTATCTTCTAATGGATTGAATTGAACATGTAGATAAAATCAAAATGTAATGCTCTGCTACCCACGACAATTCAAGGTTTTTCAGTACAACACATTGTTATTCTATTCTGATTTGTTGAGGCTTCATAGTTGTCAAGCTAAAATAAAAATAAGAAACTAACCATTTCCTAAGTTATTTACAGTAGCCACCACAGTCACAACTCCTCCATTTTTGTCTGTGTTTTTCATGCTCCCCCGACTGCTAGATCTTGAAGCTCCAAATAGAAACCCTGAAGGTCCAGGAAAAGTTGGGCGATCTTCACCATCAAAATCAATATTAACACCTTTACCATTTTTGGTAGTTGTGACTGTTGCACATCCACCACTGCGGCAGAGGGAAACGGGTACTACGCCATAGATATATCCCAAAGCAATAGGCACTCCTACACCTATCGTCAAGGCAGCAAGGATAGGGGATATTATAACAGATATTGTCACACCACCAGTAATTGCTAGGTTACGTTTGTGTGCAGAGTGGAAAGGCTTCTCATATTTATCATGAATCTGTTGGCACAAAATACATTAAATAAATCACTTGACAACAAAACCTAAATGTTTGTAATCATACAATTTGTGTGTTGAGTGGAAAGGAATCCAAAATTTATCATGAGTCTGTTGGCACAAAGTACATAAAATAAATCACTTGACAGCAAAGCCTTAATGTTTATAGTCCTACAATATGTGTGTAGAGTGGAAAGGCATCCAAAATTTAACATGAGTCTGCTGGCACAAAGTACATAAAATAAATCACTTGACAGCAAAGCCTAAATGTTTATAGTCCTACAATGTGTGTGTAGAGTGGAAAGGCATCCAAAATTTATCATGAGTCTGTTGGCATGAGGTAGATAAAATAATTCACTTGATAGTTTAAATCAATGTTTGTAATCCTAAAATTTGTGATTTGAGTGGAAAGGTTTAATTGTTATATGAAATGTACATTATACTATAAATGAAATAAAATCTGTTGGTGCATTAAGTATTAAGAGCTCTTCAAAGAGGAAAGTAAATAGCAAATTTTATTAGGATGATCTGTTGCTTAAGTGGATTTTAATAACACAATAAATATATCCCACATACTGGGCAAACATCCTTATTTCTTCAGCTGTTTTTCCTCAAATCAATTAGGTAGATATAATAAATTCCCACAATAAAGCGTGTTTAATTGTTATCAAATACAGTAGATAGTGTTTTAAAACAATTAGCTAGTCAGGAATGATTTCCTTTTGGTAAATAAAGTATGGACATTCTAATTCCAAAAAGATAAATGAAATAAAATATAAGAACAGAAAAATCATTCTGGCATGTTCTGGCATTTTAATTTTTTTTGATTGCAATTACATGTATTTTGGTGCAGTTTTTTCCTGGATCCAATAAAAAAAAATTATCTCAATAATTAGAAAGTTCATGGTAAAAATGAAACACATATTGATCAAGGAAATGAAGAAAAAAAAGGAATATTCTTTTATTTTCAATTTTTTTAAAGTATTTGTTAAGATTATTGATGCAGGTGTAATGGGCTTTATAAGAATTAAAGTTATTATTATTATTATTATTCAAATGTGAGCACCAGCTGGCAACAAACTCTCAGCCAATAAGAAGTAAATATAAAATGTATAATACTCCTCCAAACATTATAAAATGTATAATGCTTATAGAGGTCATGGCAAGTTATACGATGTATAGTATATTTCCAGCTCATAATCTGCTATTCAATATTAAAATTACAAAAAGCTCTCATCTTACCTGTCGGCCAACATAAACAGGTATCCCAATCAACATAGCCGGCAAAACAACTCCAGCAGCCAGGGCTATGCCAAGTGGTGCACCTATTAGAGTTCCTACTTGCCAGAGAATTTTCTTTTTCCTACTCCATGGCTTTTTACCCCAGAAAGTACAACCAGAAGGACTGCGAAAGGACAAAACGCATTGACATTATTAAACCTTGAAAGCAATAATTTAAAGACCATTTTTTAGAAAAAGTTATTGGTTAGGGCTTCAAATAGACTTTCAAGTAAAGTAACTAATAACCAGTGAAATGAATGGACATCAAGAGAACGTAATTAGAATAAAGTTTAAATTTATGATTTAACTATCTGCCTAAAATAATTGGTAATAATAATCACTGAAATAAATGGAAATCAAGAGAAATATTTAGGATAAAGTTCCATTTTAAGACATTACTATACCTGGAAAGCAATAATTTAAAGGCCATATTTTTGGAAAAACGTAATGGTTAGGGCTTCAAATAGACTTTAAAGTTAAGTAACTAATAACCAGTGAAATGAATAAACATCAAGAGAATGTAATTAGAATAAAGTTCCAATTTACAATTAAACTTTCTGCCTAAAATAATTGGTTTCGAAGAAGAGTAATGATCAATAGGTCGGAAGACTACCTGCCTCATTAAAGATATAGAAATATAGGTAAGTCGTAGTGCCATGCGGTCCACATACTCTCATACCTGTCAAATTAGTTCAAGGAGGGTTTATAGATTTCAAAGAGGTTTATTAGTTTTGTCTGATAGTCTTTTATCATTACAATATCCTGAATACTAAGTTCTATGATTGCTGAATTGGAATTAAAAAGCATCCATCAGGCCCCGTCCACACGTATCAAGAAATTTTTGTATCCGCAAAATTAATTATTTTTTGCAGATAAGGAAATATTTGCATCCACACACAGTGTATTCGAATCGTTTTCACCGTCCACATGTATCTGTTTTCGTGAAATTTGCGGATACAGACACAAAAAATTGCAGACATGTTTGGACGCAACCCATATTTGTGTAAAAAGTTACGGATACGAGTGGACGGGCCCTTAAATTTGATAGTTTTCTTTCATTTGAGCTTGTGGTAATTAGATACCTTATTCATATTTAATTTCATTCATACTTAATTTTTTTAATTTTGGCAAGGTCCATATTTTGCAAGGCTTGAATTTCACAATATTCCAAATGGGCACTTTCAGGTTTTGGTTTGGTTAGAGTATTCCAAGATAGAAAATAAATGCTCCAGGGAAACAATCAAGCATTAATTGAGAAAGAGAGCTTTTCTAAGTATAAATTGCTTGAATTCATAATCAAAATTGGAACTGGCGATGGCTGTAAGATTGAAAAATATATTACTATAGAATAATCAAAACTTAGCTTTTTTTATACGTAAATTTCAGATGAAAATAACAACCGGTCATCAGACAGTCCGGCCAGAACTGGATCTTGTCTGGTCAATACTTTGCCTAGCCAGTAATTTTGATTAGTAATGTTTTACCCAGAAATAAGGTCATCATGACAAGCAAATTATCAGCAGTTATTTTAAGCCCTGCATATGGTTATCCATTGACTACAAAGACTTGTAATGAATGGTCTTTTCTGCTATAAAATGTCCCAAACAGTTATTGTTGCGTTTCTGTTTTTAAGTTTATTTCATCAAATGTTTACTTATATCTTACATGTTAGGGTAATAAATTTAAATATCTAACAAATACAGTACTGCAGTATTTGTGTGAGATATTTAAATTCATCATTAAAATAAATTTATTATTTATTATTAAAAAAGGCAACTATAGCTGTAAATAACATTTAAATTTTTTTAAGCTAAAAAAAGGCAAAAAAATAGGGTAACCAAGAGAGTAAACTGAATTTCTTACCTAAGATAATGTAAATCTGATATTTCTTTCATGCAAAGCCAACAGAACTCTGCTCCACAGATGGCACAAGTCATGTGATTACATGAGCCATCGTCCATCTTGATAATAAATGCACCACATCTTGGACAAGGTTTCATATCATCACACCCAGGAGAACTCCGACCCTCAGTTGACATAGATTTGATGTGAGTTGCCCTTCTGTATCTCGCCATATCGCAAGTCAAATTCGGATGCCATAACTGTTTGCAGTGATAGCAAAACTCAGTATTGCAGTTTTCTCGCTGACATTCAAGCTTTGGGCAACTTGCACAGCCAGAGGCAATAACAGCGTAACCACAATCTGGTGCTGGACACCAGCGACAGTCGGGGTCAGAAACTAATGTGCGTCTTAACGTAAATTCATCATATTTGTTCATCAAACCATTCATCATTTAGTATATGTTTTATATCATTTGGGTGAAACCTCTCAGAACACTCTGGGCAAGTCAGATTAACACGTGACTCATTAATCTCTATAGTCATATATTGTCGCAAGCATTCTATACAAGATCTGTGTTCACAGGTAGATATCTCAGGAAACATGCTCCGAGGACGAACAACAAAACAAACTGGACAGATAACCATTCTTTCTCCACTAAGCTTTCGATTCTTTGTGACTTTTTCCAGCTTATTTTCACCCTTATAATTCCTAGAACGGCCAAATAAGCTACGCAGAGAGAATCTTCCATTACGTTCTCGTCTGCGTTTGGAGTCCTTTCGACTACCCGTAGACATTCGTCTTTGGCCTGCTGTGCATGGTCGTTTGGTCTCAACCTCACCTTCAAGAGCCATAATTCAAGATTTCTGTTATCTTCCTCCTAGAGCTGGTTAAAAAAGAATATAATTAATTGAGATGAATAATGCGGGACTAGCATGAAGTATTTCCCAAAGCTCAATCAAAGCAATTCAGGTGTGTTTTCTCTAGGAAAAAAACAATAGGATGTGTATATACATGTAGTAGTATATTCCTTGCATACAATCACATTAGAGTTGCAATACAATGACATTCATTAACAGGAAGCTGAAGACAGTAACACATTGTCTGAGAAACAATGATGCTTCTAAAAATAATTCATCCCAATCTTTAACCAGAAATCTTAGATTCAAATTGGATGGCAAAGCTCGATAATTTGGATATCTAAGGCAGGTTTTTTTATGACTCTATATTGAATGTCATATATCTAGCAACTATAGATCTTTCTAGTGAAGTTATAAATTACATCGTTTTGCTCATACAGTAATACATGAGTGGCTCCATAGTATAACTTAATAATGCTGTTATTTGTTAAGAGATTTTTTTCATTCCTTTTTCCCCTAAAACATTTTCCTTCTAACTTGATACCACAGATTACGTGTTGGACTTCTAATTTTTTTACCTTATTTTTTACTTATTTACCAAAGTTTTTGCAGCCACAATAACTTGAAGTACGTTGTTGAGCAGCTGGAACGGATGCTTGCAACAGGATATAGATCTGCGTAGTTCGTGTTATAGCAACAAGAAATAAATATAATTTGGTACTGTAGTATCTAACTGGTGCTTTAATACAGCAAAAATTTAGTTATGACGAGAAAGATCTGAACGAGAATCATCATTAAGACTCAAACCACAAAACTAATACGAATTGGCTGTTCGTACAGTAAAAGTTCGCCGACTTGGAATTTCTATTCGTACGGATATTTAAATATTTTGATAATACGACAAATATCGGAAAGCATCCCAGCGAATTCACTTAGGTTTAGGGTTGGGATAAGCATTGTAATATCATTTGGTGCCAAGGGTGCCGGATCCTGCCATTGAATTTTTTTTTTCAAGTGAGGAGAACCAAAATCCTCGAAAAATTTAGTCCCACACGCACTATTTAAATATCCGTACGAATAGAAATTGCAAGTCGGCGCACGGTTACCGTACGATGCCAATGCCACACGAATAAAATAATTTCTTGAAGCTTATTTGAGGAATATTTTTTTCACATTATACCAAAACAAATAATGAATTTTTATAACGACTCTACTAAACTACAAAGGTCATCAAAGCTATTTTCGATCTACGATTTAGGATTTAATGTATGCTTTAATATGGATTCCACTTCATTTCAACATCTTGAATATATAGCTCTTATAGATTTTCTGGTTGTCTTTAACATTAACCAAATAATATTGTGAATATTCGAACAGTGTCTATATAACTTGGTTATTTATTTTATTGTCATTTCACTATCGATATCAGAAACTGCGATCAAACTTTCCCAAAAAAACATTGTATAAATTGACAAAGGCCTTTCCTCGCTCACTCTTTATATCAATGGAATTCATATTCAGGTCAAAATCCCAGAAGAGAGTCACGTACGTACATGTAATGATTTTGTTTTCGTTCGTTGACGTTGAAGCAGCTTTGTGTTGCGAACGAAACCAAAATTTCACACCATTTTCAAACTATTAAAACCGCCCTTAGCAACATCCCTATCGAAAAATGACAAAAAACATTATGTAAGACAAGTAAAACCATACCTTTTTGTCGTCGGTTGTCGATGAAAAATGTTAGAGTTGCCGAGCATATAATATGTGCTGGAAGTGGTAAATTTAGTCGTTGAAACGTTGTCACAGTTGCTGGCCTTTGAGTCTGTTTCCTAACGAGTATTCGATCAATCGGAGTATTTCCAAATCTAGACAGACGATCCTTCTTGGTTCTGAAAACTGTGTTGTAACGAAGGAAGGGCCAAGGCCATCCAGAACAAGAAAAAAAACAACGGTATAAAGAGAAATACGATATACTGCAGACAGATTTAGACCAAAGGTTCAAGACAGAGCAGACAGTGAAGGTTTTGTTGCACTAATTCACCCCGAAAACAATCAGCTTCGAGCAAGATATGTACAAAAATAAATTAATCTAGAATACTACTAGTTATTTACTAATTTACGACATTGAGGGCGTTGAGGTTTGAATTTTTAGCCAATTTTCGGGTAGAAATATAAAGAATAGAAAATATGTCCCTGAATGTTTTTTTAAGTAACTTGTCATGTGACTTTGCCGTCAAAAGACGTCACCAATGTTCCATATTAGGAAATAAATTAGCATATTTTAACGGTCAAATTTTTCCGTCTGTTGAATCTTACTCCTTTCCTTTTTATATTCTTTGAACTTATTTTTTTCATTGAAAAAATCAACCATGAAAAAATTAATTTCCCAGTAAATAAGCTCTTTTGTTTTTGATAATAATGTTTTTCAAGCTCTTCACAGCACGTACTTTCGAAAGTGTAAAATATCGTGGGTTGTAAATAGGATATTCAAAACTAGAGCTTTTCTTTCCGCTTATCCTTTTCCTGTTATTCTGTTATTTCAAAATATTTTCAGAGGCGGATACAGGGGGGTGGATTGGGTGGATTTCCACCCCCCCTTCTTAAAGTAAAAGTGAATATTTTTAGGAAAATAGGAGAATATGATTGCATCTAACTACAAAACATGTCAAGATTCAAAATTTTGCTGCATTCTCAAGTATGCAGTACACTGTATGTAATAATTTAATCATTTTCTTACCTTTGTGCTGTAAAAGGAAGGCTCAAAAGAACTTTTTAAAATTTATCCACCCCCTTTTTAAAATCCTGTATCCGCCTCTGATTTTACATTGATCTTGCTTCGTTTTCAGCTAAAAAAGGACCTCCTAAAATGTTTGTAATTGATTAATTAAAATGAAAAAAGGACTGCTAAATATGTAATCATGATCAGTATAATAATAACAACAATAATAATAATAATAATAATAATAATAATAATAATAATAATAATATGGAAAAGGATATGATCACGATGATCATGATGTTAATGGCGATGATAACATTATATTATAGAAATTATTTATCATTAACACTTTCCTTGCTCATAAATAAGAGTCGAGTCATATATATATAAATACTGTTTGGAATTTCCCATTCTTCTGCAGAGCTAAATTAAAGTGTGAAATTAGTAGAGAGATTTTTGCTATTCAACTCCCTCGTACTATAGTCTGCATGCAGTTCAGCTCAAAGCAGACTAATTCTCACAACCCTGCTGTGTTGCTCAAGAAGAGGTGGTGAGTGAACGCAATCACTAGTACTTGATACGAAAACGAGGGCGTCCACACTGAGGAAGCAAAACTTACTTGCATCTGGGCTACGAACAAAACCCATTTACGCTCAAAAATCAAAAATCTTTTTAGGAAACTTGGGTTTCGTCTTTACTGCAGACCTTCTCATAATCCTTATAGTAGAAATACACCTAATTCAAAAAACGTTGTCATCGCCAAAGGCCATAGGTGATAGGTCATTCCCACATGGAAATGGTTTCGTTGAGTACAAAGAACATTGAATCAGTCTCAGCATGAAGATCCATACTCTTGACGAGAATACTAATAAGAAGCATTCATTCCAGCATATTCTTGGATCTTGGAATGACATATATCCTATAGCTTTTTGCCTATTGCCTATCGCTTTGGCGATGACAACGTTTTTTAATTAGGTTTATATAAACATAAGGGACCGGTCATACTTTATCTAGAGGATCCGGAGGGGGATGAAAGATCTTTTTGTGAAAGATGTTTTTTTTTCAAAGCCCCCCTCCCATTTGAAGAGATTGTACATGGCCCCCCTCATTTATTTAAAAAAATAATGCTTGCTGGCCTCCCCCCCAATACCCATGAGTGGTTCAAGAACCCATTACCTTTGTTGCTTTTAATCTTGACTCAGCCCAACCACGCACGTACGCCTCTTTTTCTGCACCAACTCAATTTATGTTAGATCATTTACTTCAACGCTCATAACTAGTTTCAATTATTCAATAAAAAGCGTAGGATATACTTATGTTGACGCTCTTCAGAACCATACAAACTAGTCAGTGTGTAGGATACTAAGTTGACGCTCTCTAGAGTCGATCATACGAGTTATACAAATCAGTCAGTAATTATACGATTGACGTCATGCGGCTCTTACATATGTTGGAATTAATTTACTGAAAGTGAAAAACAAATTATGAAAGAAACCGCGGAGAAAAATACTTAAAATTAAGTATTTTTTTCCACAATTGCCGGTAAATCCAGAGGAGTTGTGCGTCTAGTCACATCTGAGGTCATGTAGCCAAAGCTTGGTTTCTGTGATGTAATGTTATAAATGAATGTGTGGGGATTCTTCAAAAATTTAAATAAAAGTCGAAATCCCCCCCCCCCCCCCCCCCCCCCATGCACACTCCCAGGAGGTTTTCCGATCCAACGAAGGGCGGGGATTATCGTCGTATATTTTATAGGGGTTGAAATCGTTAATCACTCTCACTCTCTTTTTGGGGTGAAAAAGAAAACCAGTTGGTTCTTCAAAGTGGCATCCCTGCCCTTATTACATTGGAGTACCCCTCCCTCTCACACCAACTCCCTTCCCTCCCCCTAGCCCCGAGCGAAATCATAAAATAAATTCGTATGCCAAATGCACTTTGGCTTCTGATTCAATATTCAATTCCGCTTTTGGAAATTTCTTTGCTTTCAGAGGAAGCTAACAAACTGACTCATTGATGATACATCCAGCCATAGTGACATAAATGTAATGTCCTGAACTAACTATATATAGTCCACAGCGTGTCTCTGCTCATGTCTCACCACGGCACGACGTGGGAAGGTTACTCTTCTCAGTTTGTCTCTTGTTTTGTTTGTCATCATACATGCAGCATGTTATTTCAACTAGATAGTGGATATGTGGTGAGGTTTCTCAATTAGAAAAGTCTCAGAGTGTTGTTCTGAACAAATATGATACTAATCCAAAAATCGGGCCTGCCACCCAAGTGTGGAACTAATATTGGATTGAGTACAACAACATTTTCGTATGTAAACCAAACTGATACTCTAGTCTAAACCAGACTAATACATTAGATCTCCCTAATTTCGACTAAATTATCAAAGGCCATGTTTATAACGGTTGGCATACTGTTTACTGATAAAACTGGATCTGGTTGTTTAGTGCGCATCATCTTGGACTTCACTATCGTCGTAAATTTCCTTTGCACAGGGTGAATAGGTATTAATTACTAGTGTGTATATACATATGAGAGAAATTACAAACAGCACGATTAAATATTTTTTTTATCTTTGATGAACAGCCGCTAGCTGAGTACGATACCTGCCGCACAACAGGAGACTCCAAGCAACTCCCTGCGTGAACCAATGCATGCGTGCCTGTTCAAACGTAAGCACGATTTTTAATTATGCGCGCAACAAAATGGCTGGGGGGAGGGGGGGGCAGCGTTCTTTTCCTAGGTCACCTAGGTGCATGTAAGATATTTTAAATTTAAGACGAGTGCATTTTCATATAAAGGAGGTAAATTAATCCAGACTTTAATCCATTTTATGCAGGGAATTCGCTCTCGGCCTTTAATTTGGGACAATTCACTTGTTATTGTCAGAAGGAAGCCGGTGAATATAGAAGGTGGTAGATGGATGAGGTGGCAAATGGAAAAGGTGACAGATTGATGCGGAGGTTGCAAAAGGAAGAAGGTGGCAAATGATGATGGCAGAAGGAGGTGGCAGTTGGAGAAGGAGACAGAAAGAACTCTGTGGCAGAAGGAAGGCTGTGACAGGAGGAAGGCTGTGGTAGGAGGAAGACTATGGCAGAAGGAAGGCTGTGGTAGGAGGAAGGCTGTGGCAGGAGGAAGGCTGTGGCAGAAGGAAGGTTATGGAAAAAGGAAAGCTGTGGTATAAGAAAGGCTTTGGCAGATGGAGGGAGCTGGCAGATAGAAGGAGGTGGCAGATGGAAGGACGTGACAGATGAAAAGAGGAGGCAGATGGAAGGAGGTGGCAGATGGAAGGAGGTGGCAGATGGAAGGAGGTGGCAGATGGAAGGAGGTGGCAGATGGAAGGAGGTGGCAGATGGAAGGAGGTGGTAGATGGAAAGAGCGAGCAGATAGAAGGAGGTGGCAGATAGAAGAAGGAGGCAGAAGGAAAAAGGGGGTAGATGGAAAGAGGAGGCAGATGGAAGGAGGTGACAGATGGAAAGAGGTGACAGATGGAAAGAGGTGGTAGATGGAAATAGGAGGCACATGGAAGGAGGAGGCACATGGAAGAAGGTGGCAGATAGAAGGAGGAGGAATATGTAAGGAGGTGGCAGATGGAAGAAGGGGGTAGATGGAAAGAGGTGGTAGATGGAAATAGGAGGCAGATGGAAGGAGGAGGCAGATGTAAGAAGGTGGCAGATGGAAAGAAGAGGCAGATGAAAAGAAGAGGCAGATGGAAAGAAGAGGCAGATGGAAGGAGGTGGTAGATGGAAGGTGGTGGCAGATCGAAGGAACTGACAGAGGAGGTGGTAGATGGCCATGGAGTAATGTCGTTTGTATGTTTGTATGTAAGTAAAACGTTTGCGTGACTACAGGTTCGTGACACTTGAAAATATACGTAATTCATTTTATTAAACATGCTACAGGACATTTTATTTGACATTTCTGTCATGTCATTCAATCATATGTGCAGGTGACCAATTGTTTCAGATAGCTCAGCAAAACACCTCGTGCTCTAGTCTACATCATTAGCATAAAGTGTCAGATTTCTAGGTATAACACCAAAAATAAAGATGCCTGTTTACAAACTGCATTACTTTAACTCTCGCGGTCGTGCAGAACCAACCAGGCTCATTTTCGCTGCTGCTGGAGTTCAATACGAAGATATTAGATACGCACCTGAACAATGGCTCAAGATAAAACAAGGTACAATTAGTTTAATTTTAGTTCAAATCTGTACATAATCGATACTTTTTGAGTTAACGTTGCTCGTGAGTCATAAGTCAGAAGAAATAAGGAAACATGCTTTTGTACACCCCAACACGTGTAAGACGTAAAAAGGAATCTCTGCTTTTATAATACGAAGGACGGCGCAGCATTTTTGAACTCGAGGCCTCAAAGCCAGGAATTAACCTATTGTATGTACGGAAAATATATTATTATTTCTGCAAAGAAAAGTATATGGTAGCGGGCAGCGCATGCCCGGTGAGCCTCATTTTCATATCTTTCATATACAGGTCTATTAATGGCGAATAGTTGCTCATATTAATGGCGCGATAGTTGGTTCATGATTTAGATTTGAGAGCATCTGGCGTATGATCATCCACTATAGTACGAAATGGCATCCTCGATACTTGATGATGGAGAATACTACAAAAAAGCTTAGAAGTATTTCTAAAGAAAACTAATGAGGTAGCAAAAGATAGAGAAATCATTAATCTCTACCTTCCAAATGTCGTACGCAAGATACTTCCACATCACGATAAATCTCAGTTTAATGTTTTAAGCATTGGATGTGGAGATGGAGAAATGGATCGATACATCGTGGACGTCATCAAAGAAGAGCTACAAAGGCACGAGAAACACAAAAATACAAAGATATTTACACGTGCGATCGATCCTAACGACCATTATGTTAGTAAATACAAAGCTTCCCTCGATAGGTCACGCAATGATGACCAATCTGTCTTCAGTGTTTCACAAAAGACATTTGAAGAGTACAAAAAAGAACAAATGTCCAAGATCAAGCAGGCAAACGAGGAGGCAAAGTTCGACATTGTGCACTTCATACATAGTATCTATTATGTTGACCCAGAGGAGACCTTGGCCTACTGTTTAGAGAAGGTGTTACACGACAATGGCCAAGTGGTTTGTGCCGTCGAAGGTTGTGATGTTGTATTAAACTCAGTCGTTGAAATGGCGATTCCAGTCAGGCAGGTTAGAAAGCATTCCCCTTACGAGTCATATGCTGAGCAACTCAAGCAAATTGCCGAGAAGCGAGGATGGAATGTGGATCTACATATGCAGGACTATTCCATTGATATTACAGAAGTCTTTGATGAGAAATCAGAAGAGGGAAACTTGTTACTTGATTTCATGACCCAAGTAAAGAATTTTCGCGCCGTAACAGAAAAA
Organism: Actinia equina; assembly: GCA_011057435.1. NCBI lineage: Eukaryota > Metazoa > Cnidaria > Anthozoa > Actiniaria > Actiniidae > Actinia > Actinia equina. The sequence continues at coordinate 286,392 of WHPX01000729.1, forward strand.
AACCAAAGTCGAGCAATTCTAAAGTTGATTAAAGAGTTATCGAAAGTCACGGAAAATGGAAAGCGTTTGGGTAAAATAAGAAATGATGGAGTTATGTTCATTTCTAAGAACTAGTCAAGAGCATTTCATTTCAAGGTTCATAGCTTGGCTGCTGTAATATTTTTAACCAAACTAATAGACTTTTTTAGGAATCAAAAGAGTGAAAACTCTTTAATTTGTGTCTTCTCACAATTAGTTGCTACTAATACAATTTTGTCAAATCCTCGACTAATTGCTAAAAAGCTAGTAGGCTATATATAAATAATAGAACAAAAGAATAAAAATATAAAGGTATAACTAGCTAAAACTAGTGTGAGCTGCGTCGGTGTTTCTAATGAAACAGTAATGATGAAAAGGTAAATTATACACCGTGAAAAGATGAAAAAACTTACTGACGTTTCGGACGCTAGTCCTTCGTCGGAGTAAAAGAGAAAGAAGTGGTAGAAAGGAGTGTATATATGATAGAATAAGACAAAAGAAACCAATGAGAGCAAGGTAGGCAAGGAAACAAAAACAAACAATCAAAAGACAAAAGGAAAGGTTAATAGTTGAAAATAAAGCGTTCATTAATCCCGTTGGGACTAAGAGTGCCCAATAGGTGAATAAATATATAGCTGATAAATAGTAAGCGTTAAGTTAAAATGTCGGACTTGATACTTTTTTAGAGTTTAGTTAACACCCGACTGAGTATAAATGATACTAAAAGCAAGCGATACAGTGTAACTAAGGTTGCGCAATGAATAGTCTTTGTTCCATCTAATATCACATCGCACCAAGTAGAAACGTATGAGGACTAGATTTTGCGGAATGTTTAATACATCTGAAAGATCATCTTTGTTTAGCGGGGTAATGAAGATCTATATTGATTTAATTTTGTCTGAAGATTGTACGATCGTGTTAGCCGAAATTTTGTATAGCGCTGATTCGCTATCTTTTACAGTGCGTACCCAGGAATCAGTATGATATTGACCTCAGCCAATGTCAGATATCTAGGATTCAATTCCTTGCCTTGCTCCTGATTGGCTCAAGTTTGACCAAGACAGGGCCGTATCCAGAACTTTTAACAAAGAGGGTACATATCAAATAAAATCCTGGACCATTGATTGGTTTTTAATACTAACTCAGACCTAAAAAAATGGAGATGGATGAGCGGAAATTAAACTTTCATGGGGGGAGGGGTCCACGTGCACCCTTCGCTTCCCTCTGGTTACGGCAAGAGAACATATTTATGCTCTCTTGGTTTGACTCAAGTTTGATTTCTTTGGATACACTCATGTATCATGTAACTAGTGTCACAGTAAGTCAAGTTGTAATTAAGATTAATCAAAATAATTAATGATTAAAAAATATTTGGGGAAGCGCTGTCACCAGCTAGCTGAAATTAAAGACGATTTTCTTTTGGATGGGGACTGAATAAAAATCTCATCCTTGACCATATTAAAGAGTATCCTTGACCGTATTCAAGAGTATCCTCGGCCATATTTAAGAGAATCAATTTTTTCAAATGACCGTATTTAAGAGTATCCTTTTTCCAATTGACCAAATTTAAGAGTATCCTTTTTTTTAAATGACCGTATTTAAGAGTATCCTTGAACCTTATTTAAGGGTATGCTTGAACATATTTGTATTGTCTTGGATAATACACTGATTCGCGTAGCACTGATTCACGTCGGTTTCACGGATCGGCCTTGATTGACATCTCTCTTCATCGATGATGACAGCAATTTTGTCCCTAGAGCCCGCTGTGTTCCTTCTGGTCACCGCGAATTCTGCCCTGAACGTAACAGAGTGTGTTTGGGCCCAACGAGATTGGTAATGATAGCAAACATAAACTAGATTGGTAAATGTCTTATTGTTTTATATATGTTTTCCTTAAGAGGGTCAGCTCAGTCCGATGGGATATCTTCCCGTACTGGAGGTAGATGGCAAGAAACTTTGTGAATCTATAGCTATCATACGATATGCTGCAAGAGAATGTGGCAAGTATCATTACTTCCTTGAGATATTTTTATTTTTAATTTATGCACTCTACTGTAGTTAAATTGCAATCCTGCGTGGGTGTGGGGCGAGTTATGGGATATGTACTGTCTGAGCTACAAGCCAGGGCAATGCATTCAATGTCTGTTTAATTGCTCATTCAAAGGTGCGTGCGGAATCCACGAAATAACACTGACCTAGCTTCTAAGCTACGAGGTGTGGAACTTGACGAAATCTAACCGGTGTAATGCACATCCGGATGATGCGCTCATACAGCGTAGAAAATGCGTCACCCTTTCTGGCAACAAGAGGGTATCAAGCGAACATGACATCCTCTTGGCTGGTGCGCAACATGAAAAACTTATCTGAGGCAAGGTCTAATTTGCATGCGGCTAACGGCTTAAAATGTTGGCTTTTAATTTTACGATTTACTTTTATTTTTTCTCGAGTTACGCTTAATGAACATCGGAATTTTGTGTTCATCGATAAAAATGGTTGTTATTTTTTATTTTATTTTATTTTTCTTTGCAAAATTCGTCATGATTATTCGGAGGTTCACTTCATTAAACACTATGATGAGACAAATGAGGTCCAATAAGGTGTCACTTTTAAACAAAAGCCGACGTTTCTAAAAGAGGAATCATAAACGATGTTCATGAGGATTATCACGATATGTAGAAAATCGAATTTTTAAAGGTTAAAATTCTTTGATTCCTACGTCTAACACAAAATTTTAGGCCTTGATTTACGTCCTAAAGTTAACCCCATGATATAATCTTAACCGTGTCATTCCTTTTAGGGATGTGTCCAATTAATAGCTTTGAGATCGCACAATGTGATCAGATTGTTGATGCTTTGAGTGACCTCTACGTGAAAATGCTGAAATTTGTTTTTGAAAAGGATCCAGAGAAAAAGGTGGGCTTTTTTAACATGTTATTCCTACAAAAGCATTACATCGCAGATGTCATGCATTCTCTGTTTTGTTTACTTACATTTGAAAATGATTGCGCATGACTGGGTTGCCTGAGGCATTCCAGCCTAATAAAGCGTTGAGTGTCTCCGTATTTTCCTGCGTCAGAAAATGCCAAAATTGCGCAATAGTACCCAGGTACCCAGTATGTCGCCCATCCAATTGCTAACCTTCTCGGACGAGCTTGGCTCAGTATATTGAACGACAAACGATTTATCCACTGGGCCATATAGTTCCAGGAGAATCAGCATAACAATAGTTGTGAAAACAGTGCACCGAATAGACTAGACTTTTTAACATTATAATTTCAACCGATTCCGTGCGTGGCAGAGGTGCAAGGGATTAGCCGATATGGTCTGGGAGCCGGCTGGTCTCTCTCCTGATGCTTTGGCTAGAACATTTTCTTGCGTAATTCGTGCACCCAAGGGCAGAAGGATTTAATCGCCGTCAGGTCCGAAGTCCATACGCCGCCTCAGCTCTGCGGATGTCTCGGGGGTATGTCACACTTGAATCGAGTTTTTTTGATTTTTTCTTTTTTAAGGTGGGTTCGTATGCCCCATTTATCCACATAAGATTGTTCTTTCCTTTTTTTAATCCATTTTTTTATAAGATTTAATTCTTCTTCAACAATAAGGTAGTCTTTTTAGTTGAAAAGATTCCTAGTCGGTTACTTATAAGCCTGTTTAAGTTCCATCAGACGTTATCAGTCATATAAGCAATATTGATTTGCGAAAAATAGAGCTACGCTTTACTGGATGTCTGTATCATATGCCCGCAAAGGACTAGTGGATTGTGCCGTGAAGACTTATTGACACTTTTGCGCAATTTTTGCATTTTCTTACAAGGAAAACAAAAAGCCGCCCCAGTAAATAATATGATAACAAAGGATAGTAAAATTAAAAGAAAATATATTGATGATTCTGCCCTAGGACATTGTCATATTTGATCTTGTTGCGTCATCGCGAAAGATCATGTTCTCACAAAAGTAGTGTGACATATGCGAAACGCAAAACTGTTTATTTTATAGCCTAAAAGGGTAGAACATGCAAATTCTTCCCCAATACTTCCCGGGCGAGTTAGTAATTGATAAAGTGTGGAGAGAAAGGGACCGCGCCATTTGAGGTGGTTACCCTAACCGCGCTTAAAAGTCTAGCACATCTAGCTAGTACACACCTTGTTATCGTTCTACGGCTTTTGCGCATTTAACAGTACTTTGGAATTTCAACCCCCAGAAATTGACGAAAGAAGAGTTTGACAACACTCACTTGCCAGCCTTCCTGACTAAGATGACAGCTTTGTTGAAGAGCAACAATGACGGCAAGGGGTTCTTTGTTGGTAACAAGGTAAAATGAGGCGTAGGACGATGTCTATGTAAAATACAAAAAATGGAATGGCGACTTTTTACTTTTCGCAAAACTATTTCACAGTAATTTCTACAGCAATAATGCAAGTAGTTGACCACTTAATTGAGCTAGCTTGCAATTTAACGGTTTCCATATCGTCAATCCTTTGCCTTGCGAGTTGCAAGTTGATTTTGAGTTTATTTTATTTCATTTTCTACTTCTCGTTACAGATGACTTATGCTGATATCTGCATCTTCAATCTGAGCACAATTATTTGCATGATGGCCGTAAATGCTCTTGATAAATTCCCTGAATTGAAAGAACATTATCAACGAGTTGGCGACACTCCTGGCATCAAGAAATGGATCAAAAAGAGACCCCAAACTCCCATGTGAATGCCCTTCACATGTGGATTCTTATTCCACTTTAGTCTGTTAATTTCTTACTAACAACTAATAAACAAAATCAAACTAAACCGTCATTTGTACTTGATACGATAGGATATAATTGTTGGCACGATTGCAAGCGCCTTTTAATGTTATGCTGCCTTCGCGCTTGCAACAGGTGTCCCTCAAGGTACTAATTGGGTCCATGGTAGGCAATGAAACGTGTTTAAAATGTCGCTACTACTGATATGGTCACTGCTCGTGCATTCGTAGGTGTGGTTGGATATGTATCACAGGTTTATCACTATGCTTTGCCACATACATCAGTGATGACATCGAACGGATCCAAAAACGTAGTCCCCTCTAGACGTTAATCTGTGGTCCTGAACTATCCTTCAGTGAAAGACCAACTGCTTCATGCTTTTCACCCCTGGCAACCCGTCGACATGCCGTATGTGAAAAACAAACGACTATTCATAGAACCTCGCTATAATACTGATCGTTTCGGGATCGGAACTCTTTCATTCCATAGTCATTACGTAATTTATAATAAACTTTCTCATGTCGTCTCATTTTACATATTCTAATTCTCAGTATTTATACTGTATTTTAGACCATTTTACGTCATACCAATATATTCAATTTTCCAACTGCAATATTGGAAAATGTTAATAATAAACTATAATAATAATATTAAATTTATTTATTTATCATTAAAATCATTATTATTATTTTCATTATTATTCACCCAGCAGAAAAGTTCGAAATTTGGAAGGCCTGAAACACCATTTTCAACACTCTGAGACAATTGATTTCTGTAAGAAAGTATCTACTTTGTTTCTTTTGTATCTCATTTGTTTTCCATTAATGTAAAGTATCGTAACTTCTCAGACATAGTGCAGTTTTCGTATGACTGTGGAAAGTTCACGGCATGAACACGGTCGTGACACAGCAAGGCATACGCAAAACAAATCACATTGAACGAGAATTTACTTTCCATCCAATCAAATGCCCGGAACACGGCATAAACACGGCGCGGACACGGTCACGCCAGGATCAAGGCACTTTTAGACCAATCATATTGCGCGTGAAAAAAATCGGCCAATTAAATTTTAATTAAAAGTACCATGGTCACGGCACGTCACGCTTACGGCACTGAGCTTTTCACAGTCATATGAAAACTGCTCTATAAGGGTATACTTAAAGTGTTCACGGAGTAAATTACTAGTAATTAGTTCAATTATTTAGTCGTTTTTGCATATAATTAATGTCCCTTACACACGTGACCTGGACGCCTTGTCTACGCCCCCCAACCGATGCTGAGTCATTCTGCACGAGGTCGACTCCAACTACAAGAGCCTTACCTTCTTTGGTAGCATACGTATATTTTAAAGCTTTTCCTTGATCCTGAAACTTGCAAAATGCCTTCGTATAAGCTTTATTACTTCAATGCTCGCGGCCGAGCGGAGATAACTCGACTCTGCTTCGCAGCTGCCGATGTTAAATACGAAGACATTCGGTACACAAGAGAAGAATGGCTAAAGAAAAAGGAAGGTGGGTTTATAAATTAAAATGCACAAATAGCTACTCCTATAAGGCTTTGATTTCACGATTAAAACCTGAAAGAGGGGGTTGCACAGGAATATGCAAATCTGTCGATCGGTTAATATAGAAATTACATAATAAATTATGCCCGATCCGTCGATCCGCATAAAAATTCCTCTAATCCGAATCCGCAAACAAGATGTGTGTTAGTTGTTGTGATTTAGATCCGCAACTGCAGGACCCGCCAATCCGTTAAGGATTTAATCTGAAACGCGGACTTTTAACCCACTTCTCCTCTGCCCTTAAGGTATCAGTAGTTTGTAGTCTTACTAATCATTCCTGTTTTGCAGAGGGTCTCAGTCCAATGGGATACCTTCCAATGCTTGAGGTGGATGGCAAGAAGGTATGCGAATCCATGGCCATTGCCCGATACGTTGCAAGAGAGCACGGTAATATTTTAGTTATCAGCCTAACAACATGGATATGCAGTTATGTCTTTATTATTTATATGTTTACTTACAAATATTTGCTAATGTTTCAGCCCCAATTTTCAGCATTTTCAGGGGTTGGGGAGCATTCTCCCAGGCTCCTCAGATTAGACCCCCCACCCCACCCCAATCCAAAACTATGCTCTGAAGTCCCTGTTAGAGTGGTCTTTCAAGAGACGTTTTATATCTTTTAGGGGAGGGGTTTAGGTTGTAGGGAAAAGATTGTTTGGGTTTTTCTGTATGGAAATGATTGCTACAGACATGCAGAACTAAAACATTTTAAAACATACATGACAACTATCACAAAATTAGGCCATTACATCCAGATAATTTTTTGACCTCATTCCTAACTGCATTCTTAACTTTCCATGCAGGCCTTTGCCCATCTGACACCTTTGAGATTGCACAATGTGATCAGATTTGTGATGCATTTGGAGATCTTTTGGGGAAGATAGTGAAGTTTCATTATGAAAAAGATGAGGAAAGAAAGGTTTGTATGAAAGACTTCTCATTTTCTTTTTAGATTACCTGATGTTCTCCATATACATGAAGTGTTTTTTGCTTAGTCACTAGACATTGATTATCATTTTTATTTTGTTAGTTACTATATATTATATTTAATTAATTACATCATTGTGTTTGCTTTTTTTCTATAGAAAACTTTCAAGGAAGAGTTTGACAACACTCACTTGCCAGCTTTTTTGACTAAGATGACAGCTTTGCTGAAGAGCAACGATGATGGCAAGGGGTTCTTTGTTGGTAACAAGGTAAGTAAAGGCATATGTAGTTGCAGCATGGCAAGAATCATGATGTAAGTCAAGATAGTCTTTTTCCCTGCCATTAGTACCCATGAAGGTTGAAGGCAAGTTTGAAGTGACACACGAAGGGAGGAAGGGAATATTCTTTCATGTGTAGGAAATATTCTTTCATGTGGCATTGGCAACTGGTGATTCAACACTTACTATTTAAAATTCTAAAAATTTGTCTTTACTGAGTCTAGGGGGGGGGGGGGGGGGAGGGGAATGTGGGACTGCTTGTAATGTGGCCTGTACTGTATGTAGATGCCCCTAATTATTTCTACTTTATTTTCAGTTGTCATATGCTGACATTGTCATTTTTCATGGTTGTGGTATGCCACCAATTCAAAGTGCTGTTGAAAAATTCCCAGAAATAAAGGCACATTATGATCGCATTGGTCAAATTTCTGGCATCAAGGAATGGATTAAGAACAGGCCAGACACACCAATGTAATGATCAACATGCTGAACAGCTAGCCCAGAAGATTCAATATCATGATTGCATGAATTAAGAATAGCTCAGAATGGGGCAGTCATGCCCAGGGGGCGGGGGTACTACCTTTGTTCAGGTGGTAGGGGTGATCCAGTGCTTCTTTTAGTGTTGAAAATATTCCCTGTGTGGACCTTTTAGGGGTTCTGGCTCAAAAGTCAATTACATAACATAACTTATAATTGTTATGATCTTATTATATGCTGTCCTGTCATTTGTGAAACCGGCGTTGATAGCTGGGGTTAATATTAAATTACTGAAATAAAGCTGTACCTTTTAGGGTTTGAAATCAGGTTGGTTTTAAGAGCCTTTTTAATTTGTGCATACCTTTTAGGGGCAATTTTAAAAATTGGCCGCCAATCACCTATACCACTTGAACAAAGGGAGTACCCCCTAGGCAGTCACACCCCAACACTAGCATGCACAGCTTGGCTCCTTAAATTAGATACAGGGATGTCTTGAGCATCAAGCTAAGCTCACCCATAGATTAAAAAAGCTTGGTTATGTTACTAGTTTGTATTATGTATTATTATGCAATAAATGTATCTTATTGATCATTTCACATTGTTTAAACTTTAAGTGGTAGCCCACTCCCTTGCACTCCTTTTGGCATATTAAGTTATGTAGCTGAAGGAACCTGTTGACCAATGCTGAATGAGTAAGATAACAACATCTCAAGATGTGCATATGGGGCCCTCTGAAAAAATTTCCTTGACTGCATAAGATAATCTTGCTTGAAATCAATAAATATTATATATCTGGGGACATTCAGTTAGTTTTTGAAATCTTGACCTCAATCTGCCCCTCTCAAATCCTGTTGTATCTCAGAGCGTTTTAGTGTCCACATTATTTTCTAATCTAAAAGGGTAAAAATCAAGAATATCTAAAGCCCCATAACTCATTAGATTATATCACTCTGATGGGTAAGAAACAAGTTTGGGCTACCTGTGGCACTAGTAGGAGTGACGGCGTGACTCGGCGTTTTTTTACATTGGGTACTCGGGCTTTCAACAGTTGCTTGTTGGTCGGATTGGTTTGCTCGCAAATAACTGTCTTTGCAAAATGCCCACTTACAAGCTTTATTACTTCAATGCTCGTGGCCGAGCTGAAGCTATTCGACTTTTATTTGCTGCGGCTGGAGTCAAGTTTGAGGATGTGAGGTTTGTAGGTGAAGAATGGGCAAAGAAAAAGCAAGGTTGGTGCAGCTCATCCTTACATGTAATTGTTATGCGACCTTCGATAATTTGCAATCGATCAATAACCATAGAAACATTACCCCCACAAAAAAACCCTGCAAAATTATGAAGGCCGGGTTGAATGTTGAAAAACAAAAAAATGTACAGACTATAGTTTCTTTTCTTTTTTACCCCCTGCGGCCATGATTTGAACAGTCAGTCAGCGTTGAATATAGTATAACACGCTTAAAAGAACCCCTCTTTTCGCGAGTCAGACTGTTTTGGTTCTTATCCAGGCGTAGTTTATCAAAAATTCGGGAATCGATTTCAATCGAACATGGTCAATCGAATGATCGCGTTAGATTGATTCCGATCCAAACAATTCCGAGCAAAAGCGAAAACAATTGAGTCTGATTGCTTATGTTTGTAAAATCAAAGAAATTGGCTAAATCAATCGAACACAATCGAATTCACAACAAAATAGTGCCAATTGAACATGTGCTATCACTCAATGTATACTGCTAATCAAAGATTTGTACTTTTGGCCATTACAAAGCAACCTTCTAAGTAAGCCACTTTGGAATCTTCACATATGGATTTGAAATGAATTTCATTTAATTCTTGCCTTACAGAGGGTCTCAGTCCAATGGGATACCTTCCAATGCTTGAGGTGGATGGCAAGAAACTATGCGAATCCATGGCCATTGCCCGATACGTTGCAAGAGAGCACGGTAATTATATACTAATATTAATATACAATATTAATATGTGGTTAGGGACTGCAAAAAGGCCTGAAAAGATTGGGTTTGGAAAAGGTGCTCATTGTGCCTTTTAGGGTCCAAATCTTGAAGTTGTTGTTACCTCTTATGGTGTCACAAATTCAAAAGGACAACCAGAGAGTAAGCTGTACCTCATCTCATTTCTGTCAATCCCTAAATATTGCTACATCCACTAAATTGTCTCAACCCTCATCGAAACTATATTTGGTTCAAGCTCCTCCACTTTAAAGGATGCTGTCACAGTCAGCCCTGGCCTGGTGGGTTGTAAAACTGAAAAAGCTGAAACTGAAACAGCTGAAAGACACCATTTTCCAAGGACAGTGGAGGGGCTAAGATTGGGAAATATAAGAGACTATAGTGTGTGTGTGTGGGGGGGGGGGGGGGGGGGGGGAGACTAGTGCCCCTTCTTCATCTCCATGGTCCCTGTTTTTAATGTAAGGGGAGACTTGCTTAAAAGAATGAGGGTCACACCCTATGATGGCCCCACCCCTTTTCACCAATATTAACACATTTAACCAATGCTTCCAGGGCTGTGTCCATCTGACAGTTTTGAGATTGCCCTTTGTGATCAGATCACTGATGCATGTGGTGATTGCTTTGGAAAAGTAGTGAAGATATATTTTGAAAAAGATGAAGAAAGAAAGGTATTGATTTATAATCAACTGACATGCCCTAGTCTAATAGGAAAGATTACAGGCAGTTTGGGACTTCTAGGGCCTGAGTTCTTGAGTTCCTGGGTTTTGCACAATTACTAAAAAATATGGTTTTATTTCACATTGCCACAACATCCAATTATGATGAAAATCAGCAGAGATTTTGATGCTTAATGTAAAATTTTGACTTTAGTCTTCAGTAACAAGTATGATAAGTTGCAGTAATTGTACTACATGTTTGAAAGAAAAATATAAATTTTCTCTCACTAGAAAGCTGCCAAAGAAGAGTTTGACAACACTCAACTGCCCGCCTTCCTGACCAAGATGACAGCTTTGCTGAAGAGCAACAATGACGGCAAGGGGTTCTTTGTTGGTAACAAGGTAAACATTATTAATATGTAAGCCTTTTTAACTAACTGGAAGAAAATGCTTTGAATAGACCTAAGTTCCTGAATTTGCTTCAGTGACCAAAAAAAGGTGGGTTGGAATTTGTCTTATACAAATTCTGTATTTTATCAAAACCAACCTCAACTTGGAGACATTGTTTCAATAAAGGTTAAAATGCTAGGGCGAGGGTTTGCATTGTGGCCCTTGGTCTTGAATTTCAATGCTAATCCAAACACTGGTTTAACAAACAGCCAAGCCCTATTTTTAATGTTCGATGGAGGGTTTTAATTTTGGTGGAAAACCTGACATCAAACAATAGAAATAGGGCGTGGTTGGTTTTAAATAGTCAATCAAGTAAATTTAAGAAGGGTCTAGGCATATTAAAGACGTCTAGGATTTACAAGTAATCAAATTGTTTTTCAGTTAACCTACGCAGATGTCATGTTTTTTGATATGTTCCAAAAGTTTGAGGCTGCTGCTACTGAGAAGTACCCTGAGTTAAAGGCTCTTTGTCAACGCATTGGAGATATTCCTGGGATTAAGGAATGGATTAAGAACAGGCCAGACACTCCAATGTAATGATGATGGACACACGGCTGTTTACAGTATATCCATAAATGCTACTAGCATTTCTTCTAAAAGTATCAAGGCTGTATTAGTCACATTCTAATGACATACTTTGCATTTGTGAAGTAGAATTGTAGCCAGAACCTCCAATAAAACAGCATTTGAAATGTGCGTTCTCTTGATACATTTTTCCTTTCCTACCCCACTTTCTTTCACATACTAAGTATTTTATCAGGCATAAAACACAAGGCGAAGACCCGATAAAACAGGATCTGCAAGTTTATTAAACGGCTTAAAATACTCACGATGTATGTTCTCATACTGTACCGAATTCTTTATGAAATGAACCAAGTTGGATAGAGTAAATCCAAGTTAAAGTTTATGCAAATGAAGATGAATTTATATCAGATATAAAACCTCCTTGACGGTCATGATTTCTATTGTTTCCTTCATGGATTATCGAGTTTTTTAAGTTAGATTCGGTTTAAGTTAAATTTAAGTTAGATTGTTTCCTTCATGAATTATTGAGTTTTTTAAAATTAGATTAAAATGTACCCTGCCTTTTGTCTGCCAACCAACTCATCACTTTAACTTTTACCGAAATACCCTGAAAACAACCTCAGAGTTAATCACAGTAGGAGCACGGCAACCCACAAATTAATTTGGGAAAAGGTCTAAGCCAAGGAAACTGAAAAACCCAGAGACAAGTGTTTAGCATCTTTTACCGTTGAAAATGTTTGTTTCTTAGAAAAAAACCTCAGACCTAGTTATCAGAGTGCATGCAGGAGCAGGTCAACTTTCAATTAGGAAAATATTTTGAAGAGTCAGGAAAACTGGAAAGACCCAGAGAAAAGTGTTAGAATCAACAATTTCTACCAATGTATTGCTCAGTGGAAAATATTTGCATGCAATGCCGGGAGAGAGAATTAAAAATTTTCATTTTGTAAATGAAGAATGGTGAGCTTGAAGCTGTTTGATTGTGGGCAGGAATCAAACAAAACTAAAAAAGTTACAATGTATTTGTTTATTTGAAATTGGCAATGTATTCTACAGAAGAACAGATCTACTTGGCTGCAGCCTCCTCTTCTTTGGCGTAGGCACTAAGAATCTCCCTCCTCTTCTCTTCAAGTCGCTCTTCTCGTCTCTGTTTGGCTGCCTTGTTCTTCATACGACGAGCCTCAGCTTGGTCACTGTAATAAATGAAAGAGTTGTTAGAAATAATACTTTATGACATCAGAACACTATCCTTTAAGGATGACTTGCAACCATCTCCAGATAGTCAAATAACAAAGACGTGATGACATTATTGGAAATTACTATACATTATTATTAATGAGTATAGATTAAAGGATATAAAATTTAGCAAGCGCCCAGGACCATTCTCTCGTACCAAAACAGAGGTGGTCAAACAAACCCTTGCGATTGTTTCTGCACATATAGTCACCGCACCTTAATGAAGATAAGGATTGGCCGGCTTATTATGTGCATTGACTCAATATACATACATGTATGACTCATATAATATACATAGAACATGCCTACTGCTATGAATGTTCAAAGAAAACTTTGTTTAGGGTGATAAGTTTAGCAGATGCAAAGACCTTTTTCAGTCTAGCCAATATTTGTTCCAAAATATAAAGCATTCATTCAAGGTGGCACTTTTTCACACATCAATATTTCTAACAATCATATTTTCACATATGAACTGTATAAACTGCATAAAAAATAAAAGTAGAAATGATAAACCTGGAATTCATGAATCTTGCTTCACATTTTACTTTTTACACTTATCACACTTAATTTAGCTGAATCACGAATTCTGTCTAATGATTTTGGAATCAAAGACACCATAACAAACCATATTTTTCAAATGCTCTTATGATTCAGTTACAATCATTGATGTTAAAAAATCGGACAATAGACTTCCAGGGCTTTAAATAACAGCTGCTAAGTTACTGATCATGATGACCAGCCAAATAAGTTAAATAGTTAGGTCATAATTGGTTTCTGGCTCAAAACTACTGGCCAAAATGACCAGCAAGGTGATTTGACTAGACAAATTCCAATTTAGGGCAGACATTGTCAGATATCCGGTTGTTATTTGCCTGTACTTCCATCAATCAGAGCATGTAAAGGTACTGAACAATTTACTTGATTAACGACAGTGTAATTGCTTGATTTCCCTGTCACGACTGTTGTTTCAATAGCCCACCTCCTAGATATGCTTCGATTAACTTGCACAAAGGTTTTAGAATGAAGCTACGTGCTCAATTAAATTTATTCTTACCACCTGTCACGAATGACCGAGCATTTAGCACATAGCCTCATACTGAAACCTTTGTGCGTGACAAGCAAAGCATATCTCAGAAGTGGACTATGTAGCAATTCAAACAGTAGTAAACAAAATCTTTCAGAAGCCAATAGCACTCATGTTGGCAAATTAATACACTACAATAGGTATTATCGCTATGGGTTTACTATCAATAAAAACTCTCACTCGTAGAATTAAATAACAATAACTGAAAACTTACTTAAGAAGTTTGGAACGTTGCTTCTCAGCCTTCCTCTTGTGGATGTATTCCATCAAGACTCTCTTGTTCTTGAACACATTACCCTTTGCCTTCATGTAGAGAATGTGGTACATGTGGTTATCAATTTTCTTTGCTTCTCTGTACTTACGAAGCAATCGCCTCAACACCCTCATGCGTCTGATCCAGATGGTCTTCTGAGGCATACGAGCATTGGCAGTACCCTTCCTCTTACCATGACCACTATGACGTCCCTTTCTTCTTGCTTCATCAGCAATGCGTACTCTGGCACGACTGTGGATGATTTGTGGTTTCTTGATGATCAGACCATCTTTTATGAGTTTGCGAATGTTTTGACCTGGACAGAATTAAAGATTCAGTCTCTGTATACCTTTCTCAAAAATATTCCTGAAAATGTCAATGGTGGCAAACTATAATGAAGTAAGTAAAGCCATCTAAAAAGCCATGTGTGCTTTGTATTCCAAATACACAAACAGCAATTTTTTGTTCTTGTATGCTTCTTGTGAATACAGTAGGTCTACATGATGAAAATACTGTTGTATACACTAAAGAACCTACAGTAGCTGAAATGGGCAATTGACATAGTCCCATTTCATACCTTTTTTAACAAAGTATTTCTTGTTTATCAGAATTGATCCTCAAAAAGATGCAATGCTTTGGGTGTGCCTTGATCAAAGAGTCTTATTCTCAAGGCAAGTGTCTGACTGTCTGAAAACAGTCTACCGTGCTAGTTTAGTCCTATTTGGGTCATACATTCAGGATGAGGTGATAAACATTAATCTGAATTTACAGATTCTTATTTCTTTAGTCTCTTTATAAGTAAAGAGGAAGGATTCTACTAGCATGATTTTATATATCCAGTCCATTGAGGTCTGGATAAACAGATTGCTTATGATAATCATAATTTTATGCTAAATGTAATTTTATTTTTTTAAGAAAATAACTTACGAGAGTTGGCATTGGCAATCTCATTGCTCTCGTTAGGGTCCAGCCAGATCTTCTTTTTACCACACTTGAGCAAACTAGATGCCAGCCGCTTTTGAAGTCTTAATGTACTGAAATATAAAGACATGACGCACATGAATATAGAAATCTGTTACGAAAGTGTGTAATATGCTGACATATGCTGTCAAAGGTATGTATGTCTCATCTAAATACTACATGAGAGTATCTTTACCGCCCCCATATTTATAATTATTCCATTCCAGGAACAACTTTCAATAGAGTTATATAGAGAGTGTCGTATGTTAGTCTTTCTTTTATGGGTATAAGTGATTGATGTGCCATCTTGACATAGCTTTATCTGATACTGAAAACTCTGTTAACATATTGGATCTAATGTACAGTTGAGATTAAAGGTGATCATGAAAGGGTGACAATTCATACTGATGATATGAATACTGAAGAAGGAAAATTTCAGCTACGCCTTTTGATATAAAGCCACAGTGACATGATCATATAAACTGAGCTTGTATAAGACTCATTTCATCATTGCAGGTATAGATCTTAGAGGCATAAGCTTAGATACTATATACAAGCTATATAACATGAGCTAATTTTGAAAAGAGATTTTTAACATTATCTTAAAAAAGGAAAAAATCCACATATAAAGAGTTGAACTAGAATTTCTATCCCATAAACTTCAATATATATGATTTTCAACAAAAAGCACACAAAATATTAAGGCAAAAAAAATTCCAAACCAAATGATCTTCCTCACGTGGCCTTAGAATTTACCCCAAAATTACACAAAAAATGCTCCTTTTGTGATTTTTTAAATCGTGAGGCGGTTAACCATGCTACGTATTATCTAACTTAGCAGTTTTTGTATTCTAACATCTTAATTAAAAAGGTAAAATTTAATATTTTGTAGCTCTATATTTCTAGTTGTCTCACCTCATAATGGCGGCGACTGAAAGGAAGAACGTGGTGGTGCAATGCTGCCTATAGGGGGGTCATTACATTATGATGAGGGTACCAAACCATTGAAACCTTTTTGAGCCCGATATGTTTCAATCAGCGGAACTTCAAATTAATGTTTGAGAAAGCGTTTGTTAGATAAAGCGGATGTACCCATTGATGTTAAAAATTCTTGCAGCACGTGTTGTATTTTAAAGATTTTACTACACTTTATTTGCTGTATTTGATCCATAATGCCGAAATCTAAGAGAAATAAGATTGGTAAGTGATTTTCGTGGCTTCTTATCGGCTCTTAGTTGCTCTGTTGTCGTTTGGCGCACCGATTTGTACAAAGAGGAAGCTTTACGCCAACTCTCAGACACCAATTTTTACCTTGAAATCAACAAAGACCTCACACCTACCTACCACCAAACTGTCAAAGACACGATCAACTCTTTTATTTCTGACGGCAGTCTTCCAGCTACTGCCAACAATCTTATCATCAACACTCCTCGTACCTCTCATGTTTACTTTTTACCTAAAATTCACAAACCCAATAATCCTGGCCGTCCTATTGTATCAGCTTGTAGTTGTCCCACCGAACTTATTTCTAGCTTTCTTGACTCTCTTATGTCACCCATCGTTCAGACTCTACCCACCTACATTAAAGACACTAATCACGCCCTCAGGATTTTTAATGACTTTCAATTTCAAAATTCTCAATCTAAGTTTTTATTTACCATGGATGTCAAATCTTTATACACCGTCATTCCTAATGATGAAGGTCTCAATGCTCTCAAACATTTTTTTGATCGACGCACCGCTTTAGAACCTAGCACTCCTACTCTATTGCGTTTAGCTGAACTTGTTCTCACCCTTAATTGTTTTTCCTTTGACAACCGTTTTTTTCGACAGATCAACGGTGTAGCTATGGGCACCAAAATGGGACCTAGCTATGCTAATTTATTTGTTGGCTACATCGAGCAACAAATTTTTGGTCTCTACCCAGGCATTAAACCTGAATTTTTTGGTCGCTACATTGATGATTGTATTGGCGCTACTTCTTGTTCAAAACAAGACTTAGATTCTTTTATTCTCTATGTCAATTCGTTTCACCCAGCTCTTGAATTCACTTGGGACATTAGTGAAACTTCTGTCACATTTCTTGACATTTCTGTGAGTATTTCTGCTAATCATCTTAATACCACCATTCATTATAAACCCACAGACTCTCATTCATATTTACTTTATTCCTCCTCACACCCTAAACACACTCTCAATTCTATTCCTTTTTCGCAATTCTTACGTTTGCGCCGTCTTTGCAGTGACGACACTGATTTTTCTCACAAATGTCAAGAAATGCGTTCCTTCTTTCTTAATCGTGGTTACCCCATTACCATCATCGAGCGTGCTATGCTTAAAGCCTCTTCCATAGATCGTAACACTGCTCTCACCCCTAAATCACGCAATTCTAACCTTAACCGCATTCCATTCACCATCACTTACCATCCTATTAACAACTCTATCAAACCTGTTATTAATCGTAACTTCAATTTACTCAATTCTGATCCAACCACGTCTAACATTTTCAAAGAACGCCCTCTTTTTTCGTTCAAAAGGGATCGCAATTTACGTTCTTTCTTAGTTAAAGGTGTACTTCCTTCTAATAATGAACCCGGTACTTTTCGCTGCTCTCGCAAACGTTGCTACACTTGCCCTTTTGTTGCTTCATATACTTCTATTAAAGGTCCCAAATCCACCTTTAATATTACTGATCATTTTGATTGTACTTCTTCTAACGTCATCTACTGTATTCAATGTTCAAGCTGCAACATGCTCTATGTTGGAGAAACTGGCCGCCGATTAGGTGATCGTTTTAGAGACCACCTTTACGACATTCGAAAGAAAGATTTAAATAAACCAGTTGCTCGGCACTTCAATTCTGCTAATCACTCTGAGCTTAATGCTATTGTTTTTGGTCTTTGTTTAACCCACGGCAGCAACCATCATCGCAAAACAAAAGAAATGCGTGTTATTCATTCACTTGGCACCGTTAATCCCCACGGGATGAACGAACGCTTCGCCTACATTTAAGTTGTTTTGTTGTTTTTTTCTTTTCTTTTCCCCTTTTTCTCACCTATTGTTGCTTTCTATCCTTTTGTTTTCTTTTTGTTTTATGGCTTGTTTTCTTCTTATTGGTTTGTTTTCTCTATCCTCTACTATATAAACAACTCTCTCACTCTTACTTTCTATTGATTCCGACGAAGGACTAACGTCCGAAACGTCAGTTTTCTATTTTCACTACGGTGTAAAACTTATAAATCTACGATAACTTGGCTCTTAGTTAAGATCTGTGTTTATGATTGTCCATCTTTGTACGTGATTGTTTTCCGGTTTCGACATCATTTCAAAATTTTAAACTCCAATTTCCAAAGAGAATAAGATTTTTTATTGTTTATATCGTAAAAATGAGTTCCATGTCTTTGTTATATTTGCAGTTTCTTTGACGAGGACAAAAAAGAAAGGCCTGGAGACCAAATCAGGCTTGGTAAAAGAGGTACTGTAAACAATCAATCTGTATTTTAGTCTCGAAATATGTCATACTTCCACACGTACAGTGGAGAGGGGATTTGATCTCAAATCCCAAACCCACCCTCCCTTAGTACAAAATGCAATCCAATGCAATGGAAAGTTTGTCATTTTACTGTTGATCCTCACAATGGCACTTGATTGCAGACCAACTTCTCTCTCCCTCCAGAGGTGACCTTGCAATGATAAAGACACATGAATGATTGATGGTGTTAAAAACGATATCTCTAATGCTCTTTTACTCTGACAAAGGACTAGTGTCCGAAACGTCAGTTTTTTTCGTCTTTTCACCGTATGAAATTTACTCTTTTATCATTACTGTTTCATTACAAACACTGACGCAGCTCACACTGGTTTTTAGCTAAATTATCTCTTCTACAATGCATATAGTTCCAGAAATTATCCATACCCCACCCACCCTTGGATGAATTTTTTTAAGGATCCCCCTATCCCCAGAAATTATAATTTTTTTCCATACGAACTCTGCAATTTTGTTCTTTCTTCGACCCCCCCTACTCTGCAAAAATTCCAAATCCCTCTGTGTGTGTGTATGAGGGGAGGGATATGAATAATTTCTGGATGGAAATACAAAATTTCAAAGTCACAGTTCTTGCTTTGATGCACAGGCATAGTTACCTTTCAAGACAGCACAGTAAAGGCATGCAGTTTGTCAATTAGATCTAGTATAATTTGGTCTTATGTTTCCAGGTCCAAGATTGTATAGATGAATATAAAGACATTTATGTGTTTTCTGTGGAGAATATGAGAAATAGTAAGCTGAAGGATGTAAGAGAAGAATGGAAGCATAGTAGGTATGTGGATCAAACATGATTATTATTATAGAAATGATGTAAACTGCCAACCAGTTAGCTCAATTGAGCATTGGTTGGTTAGATCTTTGATCTATTTTGTGTTGGTCGTGGTTCTAGCCTAGGCCAGACCAACACTCAGGATTTTAAAATGACTAAGAGGGTGCCTCCTTTGTAATTACATCTGCAAATAGTTAAACCTTCATGTGGCTGATCATGTTAATGGCAGTCCTATCCCTAATTAACTAGAGACATTAAGAGAAGACCACTATTTTATCAATTAATTTACTGTCAAGTTTCATCCTCTATAAACAAAGAGTTTGCCAATCAATTGCTCTAACCACTCAGGTAGTGAGCAGCTCATAGTGATGAGCAAGGTTTAGTTTATGACTATTGTACACTGTACATTGCATGGTAAATGGGACTGTCATGGTACAAAATTATAACTTATGCTTATCCACTAAGAAGATTCAGATAATCCATCACAGCATTCTATTCCTTGTGGTTTACACAGTCTTAGTCTAATTTGCTTAATATATAACTATATATTATTAATTACTACCCCTGGTAAGTTTCAATTACAATATGGTAACTGCATGGATACATTCACAAAATATTGTATTCCAACACATATAATTTCTTTGTTTTTGATAGGTTTTTCTTTGGTAAAAATAAAGTTATGATTATTGCGCTTGGTAAAACACCTGAAGATGAATACAGAGAAAATCTACATGAACTAAGCAAGGTATTTTTGGAAAAGTCTTTTCTTCTCTGTTATCACTGTTATCAATGCATGAGTAATCAGTATATAAAGTGAACATTAAATGAAGCCTGGTTTTGTACTTTCCCCCCTACTGTTATTTCAGAGGCTAAAGGGTCAATGTGGTCTGTTATTCACGAATCAGTCCAAAGAAGATGTCATAAGGTATGTGAGCTAGAAGAATATAAATAAATACATGTATAATATTTTTTATACCTAAGCTTCAGCCTTTGGATACGAAGAGTAAGCAGTGACTAGCCATATCACAAAAAAGAAAAACAGGAAACTTTTCTTTTGGCATTACACTACCAACTGAACTGTATTTCACTATATGTAACTAGAGCTGAATGTTCAAATTAATCAATAATTTTTTAGCTGGTTTAAAGATTACAGTATTATGGATTTTGCACGTTCTGGAAATAAAGCAGTCTATGACTTTACCATAAATGCAGGTTTGTACAGCTTTATTAAACTCTAGTCATTTAAAAAAATTATCTTAAAATATAGTTAGCACATGGTTTTTCAGAATATCAGGGCTGTTGCAAGAACTTTAGAAATTGAGGGGGGAGGGGTGGGGGGCTGTATCCTTCACTTTTTATGGTTAAGTAATGTTAAAAAGTGGGAGATAATTATGTACGGAAATTAAAGGGGGTTTGTTTGCTTCCCATAACTATCCCTGGCAACAACAGGCCTGCAAATATCACCACCCCCCTGGAATTACACCAACCATTTCATTACTAGAATACGGATGTAAGAATATAAATGATAATGCACATGGTATAACCTTAAAATCTTTACCAACAGGGCCTTTAGATCAGTTTCCTCATTCTATGGAGCCAAATTTAAGACAGCTTGGTCTACCAACATCTCTTCAAAAAGGTAATAGAAAGTGTTCTACTTTCATTCATCATGTCCTTCAAAAAAATATGAGTAAACTGTTAGAGTCAGTTGTCCGATTCAAGATCATTAAATGATCTTGAATCGGACAACTGACTCTAACAGTTTACTCATATTTTTGTTACAAACAGTATAATAAGATTGACTTTGTCCAAATACAGCATCACAAACCTAAAAGCTTACAAATCAAGTTAGTCATGATACTTCCACATTTTAAAAAGTCTTTAATATTTTTATTGTTGCAGGCGTCGTAACTCTTTTGAGTGACTATAATGTGTGTAAGGAAGGTGATGTCTTAACTCCCGAACAAGCAAGAATATTGGTAAGATATTTGTAAGATGTAGTTACATAATTTAAAGCTGCAATGGCATATCTACATAGTAGTCCATAGATCCTATCAAGAATTATTGACCATGCATTGCCTTGGAAATACAGACAATATCATGATATGTCTGGGGGATTCTGTCTGGGAATGAAAAATTTAAAAATGTTGCAGGGTATACAAGCAAGACCCATTAGAAACTTGCATGTTAGGCCTAGGGCAAGCATCAAACTTTCCATGCACTGAACTTAATTACATCAAAGAAAGCCAGCCTCATTTTCATCTGATATCCATTGTTTTTAATGAGTTTGATGCATGGAAAGTTCAACGTTTGCCCTAGACCTTAGTTACAGTACATAACAGCTGTGTTAAAGGAATACCTATCTACTGTAGCTACTTAAATGCAAAACAATCCTGAAATTCTGAAAAGTCAATAACACACAAATCAGATTACAAGAAATACCTGCATACTTTCCAACATGTAATCTATGTTTTAGGTATGAATTAAATTTGAAAAATCCTTTTGCATTTGATGACTAATTATTAATAATAATAATAACTCTATTAATAATTGCACTTTGTAAACTGAAACTTGAAAGATGTTATAATACTAGAGGA
Source organism: Actinia equina (assembly GCA_011057435.1). Taxonomy (NCBI): domain Eukaryota; kingdom Metazoa; phylum Cnidaria; class Anthozoa; order Actiniaria; family Actiniidae; genus Actinia; species Actinia equina. The sequence goes on from WHPX01000729.1 coordinate 308,431, forward strand.
AATGTACTGTCTTGTAATATATTATACATATACCATTTGCTTGTGGGATGAACTCCTTCAACCAAATATGTTTGGAAATTGAAAGCTGTTGTCAATTGTTCTTTAAAATGTTTTAATCGAAATTGTCTGCTCATAATTTTTCAAATCAGCAAGTAACTACATTGTAATGTTTCTTTCAATCATCTTTTGATAGAAATTATTTGGCAACCCAATGGCAGAGTTCCACATCAGTCTTACATGTCGTTGGAGTAATAATGGAAAGTTTGAAGAGCTTACTTGAATCCAAACTACTTAAATAAGATTGAAAGCTGTAGCAGAAAACCCATTGACTCCATTAGTAGACAGATCAGCTTACACTAGTTTCACACGAAGACACAGGTACTCGCCATAGATGTAATAATTTTTAAGGCTTTTATGTGTACATTAAATTACATGTAAAACCTTGTGCCATTTTTATGTAAATAAATATTGAAAAGTTATTTCAACACTTTTGTTTTTAAATTATCTGTTTCTCAGAGTTTGTCTCTCACCATTGCGAGTAGACTTGTTATACAGTATGTGAGTAAATTAATTTTGTTTGTTGGTTCTTTCCTGTTCTTTAAGGGTTGTTTGGCTTTCCTCCCTCTGCAAAAATCAATTTCTAAATTATAGTTCGTTTTAAAAAAACTGCCTGGATGAAAATTACTCTTTGTGAATCTAGTTACCATCAAATTGTGTCAAGTAAGATTTGATCTTGTCTAGAATATTCGTGTGTTCTTGTTAAAGATGGAGTGGATCCCTTGTTTGGACATAATGTTTTCCCTTTACAGACCACGTTTCATTTTCTTGAGAATAAGGTTCTTTGTTTATTGTGTCTCCGCATAAAAAATCTAAAATTTTATTAATGCCCAGGTATGGCTAACTCACAAAATCCAATTAGAATTTAGCCAAGTACAGTAGTTCTTTTTCTAGTAGTAAAACCAGAGAAAAATCCTCGAATAACAGGAAAGACCCAACAAACTCCGCTCATATGTGATGCTGAGTCAAGGAATCGAACCTGAGACCCTAGAGGTGAGAGACGTGTTTACTACTGCCTATCTTGGTATTGGTTCTGCCAATCTTCTCACTTGCACGACCAGTAAACAAAGAAATGGTAGTAAACCCAATAACACATGGTCATCCAACTTCTTAACAAACAATCAACAGTACTCCTTAAATAGCTTTATTTAAATATCCGTATGAATGGGACCTTTATAAATCTAAACTTATTCACACCTTTTATAAGTTAATAAACCACAAAAGACCATTTGTAAAATCTAGTAACTAATATACATTTCAAGTCTTACTTTTCTATCTTTTCCACAAACTAAATATCGACTGTGTACATTGGTGTTGGCAGATTCTTTGAAAAAATCTGTTGGGCAATGCTCATGAATGCACTTTAATTGGGTTTTGGGATGCCTACATGTATATATTGATGTGTAATTGAGTTCTGTCTGTTGCATAAAGTGCTGGACATAAATAATTGTGTTTTGTAAGATGCACATCTGGGCCCAGTTGTACCAGGGGTGGATAGTGCTATCCCATGGATAAATCTTATCCAGCGGATAAAGTTATTGGATAATAGCATCACTTTATCCAGTGGATAAGGATTTATTCGTCGGATAGAGCTATCCATCCTTCGTACGAATGGGTCCTGTTGTAAAGTTTATTTGGCATTTAAAATAAATGGTTATTCAAATTCGTTTTCAGTAAATTTTTAATCTTTGAGCCTGTGTGTTGCCCAGTGTTAATGAATTAATACTTTCTGTAAGATAAAATAAAAATCGTTTTTAAATTCAAACTTCTTTCCCTTCAAAAGCAGCAATCAGACTCATAATCTTTTGTCTTCCTATCGCTGTTTGTCTGTCCTCATCTTCTTCCGTCCTGTTTTCTGTAACATCTTCTTCAGGTTGAGCTTTCTCAAGCAGTTTGGTTCTCTGTTTTGGTTCTGGTAGCTGTTCTTGGGGACGTCCCTCGCCGCCACGCCCATTGTTGCCACGCCCTTGTTCCCTACCAGTTATTCCTTGGCTTCTTGGTTTGGGCTCTGGCTTTGTGTCAGCCTCGCCTTCTATAGTGTCGTTCCCAGTCGCGCTCTGCAAGTCTGCATTCTTATTCTGCGCTCGCTTGGGTCGAGGTGGTCGCGTACCTGGTTTTCCAACACTGAATGACTTCTGCTCAAGTTGCTTTATAATATCGCTTGGTCTTCTAGAGACGGGCTCATCATCGTCAGAGTCCCTATCAATTTTTTGGTAGGATCTTTCTTGTTGGGTAGCCTGTGGTCTTTCTGGTTGGTTACCCTGTAGAATATCTGGGTTATCGCGTTCACCTTGCTGTGGTTTCTTGTAGCTCTCGGTTTTGTGCCTTTCTATGTGGCTACGTTTCTTTTCGTTTTCTTCTGACGAACGTACGAAATCTTTCACAAAATGTCCTTGGTCTTGTAAAGGCTTGCGTGATGATGATGGCTCGGGTGATTCTAAAGCCTCTGTGGAGCTATCCTCAAGTGCAATATCGACCTGGATTTCTGAAAACCCTTTCTCTCGCGACTTTGGCTCGCCTTTGCTCGGGACCCATTTAGAATCGGGTATTGAGAAATCATCTTTCTCTTTAAAGTCAAAACCAGATTCGCTTGTGAATGTATCTATAGGCTCAACCTTATTTTCAGCAATAGGGACAATCTTTGAATCTTTCTCCAACTGAACAACTTCTTTGTCCTTGTTGTCTTCAGTCAAGCCAGTCTCCTTGCCGTCGTCGTATTTCTTATCGTTGATCAAGATCAGAACCGGTTTATCCATTTCAATTGCTGTATCATCAAACAAATCCGTCGCACCTTCAGCTTCAAAACTTGAATTGCTCTCCTCATCCCAATTTGGAATATCAAACGGTGTTGAATAGTTATCAGTGACGTCACGAGGTGAATAACTGTCAAATACACCTGGCTCTTCGTTTACAAAATCATAGCTATTCCTTCCTATATTGTTTGCAGAACTCCTTTTTGTATCATTTCCGTTCTTATTAGTTTGCTTTTCTTTACTCTTACTGAAGGGATCAAAGTCCAATAGGGACTGGTTCTGGCTTTGGATTGGTTCGGACACTTCTGTGACGTCAGTAGCGCTCGTTACATCTGACGCGGTCTCAAACCCGCTAAAGTCTAATAAATGCTCTGACGGTGGCGCTATGACTTCACTAGCTCTTTCAACATTTGGCTCTAGAAATAATGCATCATTACGTGTTTTCGATGTATATGTTGGTTGTATGATATCAAAACTGTCGTTTTGTCGGGGCGAACTCGTGCCATCAGGCCTGGTCTGATCAAGCAAGAATTTCTGCAAAAGTGGGTCTTGCTTCTCTGCTTCATTGATATCTGAGATCAACTCGTTCAGGTTACCAATGCTGTGGTCAAACGAAACGTCTTCATTGGCTTCTTGGTCTCTGCTTGAGGTTTCCGAGAAGTTGTCGTTGGGTTGTTTTGAGGCGGTGGGCTCTAGGTTTCCAAACCTCTGATTCTTAGAGTTCGTCGGCAGATCAAAGCTGAATACAGGAGAAGTTGGAGTCTGAGGAGTGTTTGAGCTCATTGCTTTTATACTTTTTTCGCTCCCTTTGGAGTCAAAGTCACTTCCTCTGTCCAGACTCCCATCGGTCGAATCCACGGACCTCTTTCTGGAAGAGCCACGGTTTTTAACCAAGAAATCGTCTACGCTACCACTTAATTCAGAATCACCTGAATCAGATCTCCTAATCCCGTATTTATTGTTCATCCCGCTTACATCGTAATAACCTGATCTCTTTGCTGAGTATGGAAGGGTTGGCCTGGTTTTGATGCAGTCTAACTCATGTCGCCTAATTTCCTTTGAGAGCTCGTTTTCCAAGTCAGTCACTTTAGTCTGTGCTTTGGTCAGTTTATCATCCAGTGTTTTGATCCTACCGTCCGCTGAGTTCAGCCCGATAGATGTAGCGCTACTTTTCTGTGAAAATAATGGATCTACCTCCAGAACACTTACAAAGGTCGGCTCAATTTGCATTCCATTTCCTTCCATTTCTGCTAGTCTCTTTCTTGCATTTTCCAGATCTTTTTGTAGCCTCTCATTTTCATTCAGCACCTTATCATAAGCGTTCTTTGTCTCTTGGAGTTTCTTGCTTGTGTTTGCTAGATGCTTCTCTGCTTCTTCTAGCTCTTCTTGATTAGCTTTATTGACTCCTTCTCTTCTTGCCAAGTCCTTTTTCGACAGCAGCAATTTATCCTCAGCATCGTCTAGATTGAGCGTTAACTTTGTTATCTCGGCTTCTTTCTGAGCCAAACTATTCTTATATCCTTCACTTAACTGCTTCTGCTTTTCTAACATCTTTTCGAGGTTTGTATTGTCCTCTTTAAAACTCTTCAGCATCCGTGCATCTTCCTCATGCTGGGTCTGTAGTCGTGCAAGCGATTCTGTTGACTCTTTCAAGTCGTCCTCCATGTCTAGAACCGTTGCTCGTTTTTGATCCAGTAACTTTTCCAGTTCTTCAATCTGTTCCTTTTGCGACTCGATTTCCACTTCCAGATCAATGATCTTCTTTGAAGATTCCAGCAAATCTTTTTTGAGTTTCTCTTTTTCAGTTAGATTAGCATTTTGTTCAAACTCAGTCTCTGACAAGCTATTCTTTAGCAGCCCCAGCTCTTGTACTGCAACATCTCTTTCCATTTTCTTTGCTGCTACCTCATCTTCTAAAGCATCCACCCTCTTTTTTTCTTTATCAAGTTTCTTTTTAAGATCTTTTACTTTGTATTCCAAGTCATCTCTCTCGACTTCTAACTCTTCGTAATATTGTCTAAGATCAGCAAGTCTTTTGTCGTTGTTTTTCTGTCTTTCTGAGTATTCAGTGTCTTGAGTTTCCAAGTCATTTAGTCGGTTCGTTGCTTCTAGTAGTTTTCGCTGAAGTATTTTTTGTTGTTCCTCAGCTTTCGAGTGATCTTCCTCCAATGCCGCGATCGTGCTTTCCTGTTTCGTTTGTTTATTTTCCAAGTAATTTATATCTTCCTTGCACTTCTGCAACTCGCTGTTTAACTCTTTGACCTTTTTCTCAGCAGACTTTGTTTGTTTCTCTGCTGCCATTAGCTCGTTCTGCGCAGTGTCATCTCTTTTTTGCAGCTCTGATATCTTCCTGTCCGCCTTGTTTAGCTTTTCTTTCAAAAGTGTATTTTCAGTTTCTTGTTTTTCAAACGCTTTCTCCAAGTCAGAGATGCTTTTCTCCGCTGCTTCCCGCTGATTTTCAGCATTCTCTTTATCTTCTTGCAGCTTATGTACAAATTTATCAACTTCGTTTTGTTCTTTATTGGACTGATCAACCGTTTTTCTCAGTTCGTCACTCTCGTCTTTCAGTTCCTCATTCTCCTCTTGAAGCTCTTTTATTTTCTCGCGCAACTTCTCAACGTCCTTTTCATTATTATTGATTATGTTTTGTAGTTCATAATTTTCACTTTTCAAATGTTCAACAATTTTGTCCTTAGCTTCGAGGTCTTTGACAAGTTCTTTTTTAAAGTCGTACAATTTTTCGTTTTTATTTGTCAAATCAATGCATTCTTCTTTGACTTTCAGCAACTCGCCTTTCAAATCTGAACTCATCACTTCATAATTATCCCAAGAAGACTTCAAATCTTCACATTTTTGCTTCGAATTATCTAAATCTTCTATTAGATTCTTGATTTCTCGATTCTTCTGTTTTAACATTTCGTTCATTTCAAATTCCAAGTCTTCTTTCTCGTCTTGAAGTTTTCTCTGCTCACCTTTCGTTTCTTTCATAGTACGCTTCGTCTCTTCCCATTTTTGCGCAATCTCATCTTTTTCATTATGCAGTTCTTTCATTTTCTTTCCCAACTTTGATTTGTCCTTTTCAAGAGATTGTATATGCTCCTCTAAGTTTCTTTTTGCTCTTAGGAGTTCCCTGCGTTCATTTCCTGATTGCGTTTCTTCATGTTGAAGTTCTTTTATTTCGTTTTCCAAATTCTTTATTTTGGTCTTTGCCTGGCCTAGTTCAGACAGGATATTAGCCTCGTCCTCTTTTGCTCTCTCCACCATCTCTTCGAGAGCCTTTTTGCTAACAGCACCTTTGTTTTCTAACTCAGCGCATTTCTTTTGAGCATCTCTTAATTCCTTTTCATTCTCTGCAGCATTTGCTTTCAGCTTTGCAACTTGAGAATTAAGATCGTTGCATGCCTTATTCGTGGCGTTTAACTCTTTTTGTAGCTCACCGATCTTGGCTTCTTTGGCTATGGTCTCTTTGCGTAAGTTCTTCTTTAGCTCTTCCTTCCCTCCCTTTGCATCCTCGTATTCTTTCTGTTTCTTCTTCATCAGTTCACGAGTTTTTTCCAACTCATTTTCCAACCCCTTATTCTCATTACTTAAATCTTCAAGCTGAACCTGATAACTTTCAATCTCATTTTTCAAATTTTCATTTTCTTTAAATATCTCACTGCCCGCGATGTTATTATTGGGTGCATTTTGCAGCTCTGATTCTGAGGTCCTTACAATAGGCTCACTAAAGTCCAAAAGCTCTCCATTTACTCCTGCTTCCAAGGATTGAGCCTGCTCTTGTCGAAATAAGTCAAGTGCCGGCTCGTTCGCTCGTGCATCGAGCTCCCAGGGGTCCATTACCGGTGATGACTCGAGAGCATCGAGTTGATCGAGCAACAACACTTCTGGATTTGAAGTCTTATCTTTTTGAACTTTCCCATACTTCAGCGCTTCCTCCAGAGACCTCTCCTTTTCCCTCAACCTTGAGTTTTTATCCTGCAGGTCAGACACCTCAAGCTTTACATCATTCAAAGCTTTCATTAAATCATTTTCTTTTCCTTCAAACTCTTCCTTCAGGACTGTTTCCCTTTCTTTCATTCGTTGGCACTGTTCTTGCAAGTCTGCAAGTCTTTCCTCCTTGTCACTCAAAATATCATTCATCTCAGCTTCTTGCTCTTTTAGCTTGATGTTTTCTTCCATTAATTCAGATATCCTTTGCTGCAATCTTGTCTCCATATACCTATCATTTCTTCTTCCATCTTCTTCATTTCTCGATTCTTCTGCAGCATGGCGGTTATTGCCTGCGACGTCACGGTCTCTCCCACGTGTCTGTCCAACGGTCTCACAGAAACCACTGTCTGGTGTAGATGGTTCAACGCAAGGGAATGACGTAGTATCTTTATTTAAACTTCTCACTGGCAGTTTTCCAGTTTTCAATAATTCTTTTTCTTGTTCAGCCAGGAGTTTTCCCATCTTGATACTTTCTATTTCTCGATTCTTCCGTAGAATTTCATCCGTGAGAGCATCATTTTGATTGTGGAGTTCCACTAGTTCTTCTTGGAGCTCTTTGATTCGCTCATCTTTTCTCATAATCATCGTTTCATTGCCATCTAATCTCACTTTTTGAATAGAAATTTGTTCACGCAAAGTTTCAATAGCATTTTCTAATTCATTTAATTCTGACCTGCTTGAACTCAAGGCATCATTTAGTCGTGAAATTTCACCATTTAATTCTCTGTTCTCACTTTCCATTTCTTCGGGATCTACACAATTATTTCCCAGTTTCCTTGAATCTCTTGCAAGCCGAAGTTCATTTTCAAGTCGAATTATCTTCTCCCGTGCAGCAACGGCCTCATTCTGCAGCTCTTTTTTCCTCTTTTCGGTTGATTCGTAAAATCCACGAACCTGAGCCAGCTCTTTTTCAGTTGCATAAAGTTCTCGTTCAGCGTGTGTAAGTTTTTCTATGTTAGCTAACACATCTTGACTCAGCACTGCCTCTCTCCGCTCTGCATCTTGGCATTCACGTTGTAATTTCCTTATTTCATCTTCTAAGTCTGATATCTTATTCTTTAAACGAGCTATCGTAGAATTGCTTGCCTTTGTGGTGCTTTCCGTAGAAAGTCTGTCGATATCTCTATCAGCATTCTCTCTCTGCAAGCGTTCATTTTCTCGTTTCATTCTTTGAGCCTCGTTTTTTGTAGCAGATAAATCTCTCTTTAGCGTCTCAAGTGTCTTAGCCATGTCTTGGTTATCCTTCTTCATCGAATTAATGAACTTTTCTTTATCGCCTAATTTATCTTTATAGGTATTGCATTTATGTCGAAGTTGGGAAATCTCAGGTTCATAGTTTGGAAAATTTCTATCGCCGTCATTAGCACTTGGATTCACTTGTGTTATATAGTTATTCAACTCATCTCTTTTCTCCAACGCTTCAGCTAATTTCCCTCGTAAAGCCAGGAATTGTTCATTTTTAAACTGAATTTCTTGCTGCAAGCTTGTTTTCTCTTTTTCTGCATTCAAGCGACTTGCATTTACTTTCAAAACTTCATCTTGCATCGACTGCATATCACTTTGCAGACCCTTATTTTCTGCTTTTAATCGTTTGATAAGTATATCCTTGGATGCCAAATCCTTGTCATACGAATGGCACAGCTTCTGCTGCAAATCAACCTTTCTTTCCAACCTCGAAGAATCAAGATTCTCTTGCTGTCTAAAAAGTCCTCGAAGTCGAGCATTTTCCTGCATTAGTTTCTCACTAACGTCAGATTTTTCGCTAGAATATCCCGAGTTTTGCGAACTTGGAGCAAAGTTTAAACTATCCGATAGAGAGTCCATCGAGGAATCAAACCCGTTTAAGAAGCTTGAGTTTTCCAATGCGTATTTCTCATTTTCGGTTCTCAGTCGCTTTACCTCCTGTTCGAGTTGTCGCTTCGATTTTTTCAAATCTTGTATAATAGTATCCTTCTCTGCTGCTTCCTGTGTCTGCTCTTGGCAAATTTGTTGATGTCGAAGCAATTGTTGTTGCATGATATCAAAGCTATTAATTAAATCCTCTTTCTGCCGTTCAACTTGCTCAAAATAGGATAGTAATGAGGCTTTCAAATCATCTTCCAGTTGCGACACTTGATATCCTAGTGCTTGAACTAAATTATCTCTCGCCGCAGTAGAAATTCGCAATGGATGATATTGCCTGCTTCCCGACCGCGTTGTTACGTCGTCTGAACGCGAACTACTTCGCGTATCTCCGTTTGGAAAGTGGTTGCTTGAATTTACTGATGTGTTAGGATCTTGTGATGAATCAGTGCCTTTCCATTCGGCATTAACTTCACCGTTTCTCCCAGGCGAGTTACTGCTCTGCCTCAGCCTGTTGAGAGTCTTTTTGGCCTCGCTTAACTGTTCTTGGATAAGTTCTCTTTCCGTTACACTCTTTGGTCTCGCCATTACGGGAAATTGTCGATGATCGAGTTTAAAAATTATAATCTAATTCAAGCGAATTACAATCTGAGTCACAAAACATGAATATAAAATACTCAAGATATCACAGCAACGACTTCAGTTAATCCAACTTTCTCCATTCACAGATGAAACATCTTCCTATTTCTCTTGATTAAATATATGAAGTAAAGATTACAATAGAAAAGCGAATGTTTTCTTCAAAATGCGAGCATCAATCCGTAGTATCTTCAGGTCGGTCTGCGTGAATCTAGCGAATTGCCCAGCAAACCACCAGTTCTTGAATAATTTGAAGTACGTTTTCTGCTACAAGCAACGAGACCAGAAACTGAAACTTCCGTTAAAAGCGTTATGATTTCGGCTGGCAATTCCCCTTTTTGTAATGTATTTTTTCGCTTCGCGAAGAGAAGTCGTTGCTGTAACGAGTGAATAAAGATGAAAAACAAAGCCAACACATGGTATTCAGAATAATCTCACCACAAAATATCCCCCCTAGCACCTGTAGCAAAGCATCACTAAATAGGTCTTGACCCAAACAAGTCGCTTTATTGATTGTAATTCCCCTTTCCTGATTGGTTCCTGTTTTGGCGGCAAGACAGGTGCTACTCCGACTCGACGTTTCCTTAGTAACGGCTCCGGTTTTCCTCTAACATAATGGGCATTTCAATAATAAGGAATCATTTAATGTTTGAAGAGCGTGTTTGAGGGATGCTGACACGAGCCAAAATAGAACTGAGTATTGAAGCATACTTCTAATTTTTGAAATTCTAAAATCGAAGTCACAATCTTTTTTTGTGTGTGTTGTATTTGAATTTTTGATGTACCAGAAGAGATGAATCTAGAAAGAACAAGATTTCTTAGCGAGAAATCCTGTGTTTTTAAGTATTTGATTAACAAGTTATCTGCCAGAACCCTCTGCCCAAAACCGTGTCCTAAAACAACAGTGCATGTATTTCTGACAATTCGCTCCAAAACGACAGCATTGGCACCGCCTTTATCTTTTCCTTTTTATCTCTTTCTTTCGCGACACTTTGCATGGGTCGTTTCATTGATTAAACTGAACTCCATAGACGCTCTAACAATTATACCTATCGTATTACGAACCACCTCTAATATATTATTCTAAGCCTGTCTAGAAACACGATAAGATTGACATGTAATTGCACGTAGTGAGTTAAAAACAAACTTAAAGCACTTGATAATTTTCCCAAACCCATAATATCAAGTTTCTTTGAGGTATCGTTTAACATGTAAAGACTATTGTTTTTCTTTCTATATTGTACTTATATTTATGGAAATATGTTTCTGCCATGCCACTTTCTTTCTTTAGTTTTATTTGTATTGTGTACTGAATGCTTTGGTGTACCAATAATTCGGAATAAGATTATTCCACCGTTATGTCATGGTCAATAGAAATATCAGTCACAAAGGCTGAATTACGTGTATCTGTCAACTAATCATGTTTTAACGAAAGTAAGTTACACTTTACTCTATTCACAAACCAAGATGTTTATTATTAACACAATTCAATAGAGATCTGAGTTCCAAATCGAGCATTTCAAACTAAACGTTGAAGTTAAAACATCTTTGTGAGATGAAAAACGTAATTAGTGTCTGCATAACTATTTACTCTAAATAAGGTGTGGTCAATGAGTGCGCTTCAGCTGGTTGAAATGCCCTGTCAAAAAAGCCGTGAACGAGTGCGATAGTCGCGCAGGAAATGAAAATAAATGAATAGTTATTGAATATAGTCAAAGATGTTTAAACTGAAACATGAAACTGATAAACAACGAAATATCGAAGGCCTTAGTCAAGCGCTGTCTGTAAACAGCTTTTTTCGTCGGAAGAGTTAAACATTTTCCGTTGTCTGCATATAAAATTCTTTTCTCCGAGGCAAGAAAAAATAATAAATTGTACTCAAGTTACTAAGAATCTATTCGCTTGGCCATCTGGACAAGTTCCCGAATTGAGCTCAAAAGACATCTAAATTTGGAGGTTTTTTTTTGCTCAACATTACAGGTGGTTCGTGGTTTTATGCACAAAGCTTTTGTTTCCGTAGTCACACTATTCAAAGCGTACAAAATTGTGTCGTACTATTTACAAAAGTTTTCTATTCTATTGGCTCAAACGGTCCAATTAAATAGGCCCCTCGCTAAGCTTTGTGGGACAAAAGAAAAAATGCTTATATTAATTAAAGTACAACAAAGGTGTTTTTGAAACTCAGACGGAATTTTTGAAGCAGTATTTGCTGAAGGTAAAAAAACCTCGGTGCTTATTCGTTTGGACCTGAAAGAAAAGAAATCCCATGCGTTAGCGATAAATCAATTATATCTTGAAAGCCAAAAACATTGCTGTTAAAAAACTGTTAACGCAAATAAACGCAATAAAAGTATTAAGAATAAGGTAAAAACACCGCCTAAAAACCAAATACTAAAAATATTATAACAAAAGAACAAACTCCACTCACATGTCATTGTTATGTTCATTTAGGATCCAAACCCGATACCCTCAGAGCCGCGAGAGGCGAGCGTATTACCGCTACGCATTCCTTGATTCAACGTAGCCTTTAAAAACCCCTTAAAAGTCCATACTTTCAAATTACTAAAATGTTAAATATACCACGCTTTATTTAAGAATTCTTTACATGGTATAAATACAGTATAATTAGGTTTAATTACAGTATATTACACTATTTTCAAATATACATATTATAACTATAAATCTAACAATTTATATTAAATACTTAATTGAATATTAATAATAAATATTTGTATCAGGAATTTCATAGAAATATTTTGATGTAAGTTGAGATTTTAAAATCAAATGGTATACAAAAACCAAATGCGCACAGCTCCGCTTCGGGACGTTTTTAACGGCGATCTTAACATAAGAATTTCTACTTCAGCGGTAAAAACTTTTAAAAAAGTCTATGAATCTAATTTTCTGTTAGAAAATGAAAGAAGAACTGCCTAACGATGAACGGGTTTTTTTGAGGTCGCACCGATTAGCGACGCCTAGTAAGTTTATGGCGGATCTTGAAAAGATTGTGTGCCTGCGGAATCATCCTTCCTACTCAGGATTTTCTAGAAAATGCCAAGTTGTAATAGTATCTCTAACCTGGAAGATTGATCTTTGTTTCTAAGTAAATACCTTTACGCAAAATCCCCAAAACCCAACCCTAGGAGAAAGGAAGCGTGAACCGAATGAATTACTTATTACATGTACAAACTAATTTACAGTAGATTTAAGTTGTGAAATTCATTGAATTCGCCTACGGCCATGTGATCTTGTTGGTCGGTCTGATATCATTGGTAATCTTACTTCTTAATCTATAAACAGCCCCTAAAATCTTACTAAATATTGCGTAATAACTATATAATTTTATCATCATCATAAAAATCCCCGGCAATATCCTTATCAAATATGAATAAAAATTAGAAATAGGAATTCTAGCAACGAACTCGTCAGGAATGTCTCAACCACATGATCAAAATACTTTAAGATACTCAAAGTGAATTTTCTTGTTTATAAATAATGTAACGTCGAGGGCGGTAAAACGATGTTGTATGTCGGATGGTTTCTATACGCATGCGCATTCCTTTGTACACAGCCTCACTCACCCCTCCCCTCGACTTCCAGCTAATTAGCTTATTCGCAATCCTTCCATCTAATGCCCAATGGCTTGGATCATAATATAGTGCTATATCGCGGCCATTTTCTTGCGCATCTATCTAAAATAATTATAAAATACTAATAAAATCTGCGGTGCATCGTCGACAAGCACCAGTAAAAATCAGTTAAAAACTCATACACGATTAGTATTTCCATCTTCTCCTTGGTGAGCTTTCGATATCAGTGACTTCAAACTCGCCGTCTTCATCTTCTTCCAGCGTGACAGCTATGGGTACATAGGTTTGGACACTTGGTACTCTGATGGTCGTCACGGCTCGTGGGGATTCAATTTCTTTACCCTCCACCTCGATCTCTAGTGTGCTCGTCTCCAGTGGTTCAGCTATTATAAACTCTTTAGGTTGGAATGGTGTATCGTTTGCTTTACCGTACCTTCTTCCACCATAACCATGTGGTTCAGAGCGGGATATTTCACTACTGTAAGGAAGCTCAGGAGTTGCCTCATAAGCAATGGCTTCTATTACATCTTCGTAGTCGTTTGATGGACTATTGAAGTCTATGACTCTCGTCTTTTCTGTCATAACTACGTGGTGACACATTCGTTGTTCGTGTCTCTCTTAATCTCATAATCACTCGGTTGTACACTGACGTTAATGACCCTCGCTTCGTAATCATGTGATTCAGTGTACATGCAGTCATCGAGTCTTGTTGTCTCATAGTCACGTGGCTGTACATCAATATCCATAACAGTGGTTTGCCTAGCACGAGGTTGTATGTCCAAGGTAAGAGACGTGGTTTTTCTCACCTCTTCCATTTCCATATAATCTCTCGTCTCAGTCACTTCAACTAACCTACACCTCTCCTTCAATTCCTTATACGCCGTATGACTAAGCACCAAGTCATTCTGCAGACTTTCAATTTCTTTCTCCAAGTTTTCAACCCTATGTTCCAGTCTGTGAATCTCAGATACCTTCAATCGTAGCTCTGATCTGCTAGAGTGCTGCAGCTCCTTCTGCTCGTTTATCTCCTTTTCGTATTGCTCTTTCTGTATTAGTACATTTTTTGACTCTTTCTCAATTATCTGCATTTTCTCACGGACAACCCTCAACTCGTACTCATACTTGTGCTTTTCTTGTACAGCCTTAGTCTTCTCCGTTTCCAACAACTTTATGTCCTCGTCGTTACTACGAAGCTTTGACTTACAATCCTCAAGTTCGTATTGCAGTGTTTGTTTAGTTCTGGTAAAGTCATCCTGCTCTGATCTGAATCTCCACTGTTCTTGGTCCAGTTTCGAGTACTCGTCTTTCAATACTGATAGTTCTTCGTCTTTACTACGAAGCTTTGACTTACAATCTTCAAGTTCGTATTGCAGTGTTTGTTTAGTTCTGGTAAAGTCATCCTGCTCTGATCTGAATCTCCACTGTTCTTGGTCCAGTTGCGAGTACTTGTCTTTCAATACTGATAGTTCTTCGTCTTTACTACGAAGCTTTGACTTACAACTCTCAAGTTCGTATTGCAGTGTTTGTTTAGTTCTGGTAAAGTCATCCTGCTCTGATCTGAATCTCCACTGTTCTTGGTCCAGTTGCGAGTACTTGTCTTTCAATACTGATAGTTCCAGGGCACAATCATCCTTTTCACGATGAAGCCTTTGATTTTCTTCATTGATCTGGTTGTTTTTCTCACTCATAATAGCAAGCTCGTTCTTTAGAGACCTATACTCCTCATTCCTGGTCTGGTTATCATCCTTTGCAGTACTGAAATCATCCAAAAGTCTCTGTTTCTCGCGCTCCATTTTTTGCTTTTCATTTTCTTTTTCTCTCAACAAACGATTAAGTCGTTCAATTTCTCTATTAGCGTTCCTCAGCTCTTCTTCAAGACGTCGGTTCTCTCTCTTATTCTCGCTGTTTTCTCTCCTCGCCTCCTTCGCATCTTCCTTCAATTTCTCACGCTCTTCTTCCCATAGGCTCGTCTCTTCCTCGACGTCGTCCATCTTGTTTCTGAAATATTCCACTTCCCCTTTAGCTAGAATAAGCTGTTCGTCAAGTTCTGCTTTCTCTTGCAGGAGATTATCCATTTCGAGTCTTAGTTTTTCAATTTCATAGTCGTACTGTTTACTTTCCCATTCTCGGGTCAGTTCTTCTAGTTTCAGATTTTTATCTTCGAGTTCTTCAGTCAGACTTTGGATTCTGTTGTCAGCGTAGTCGGCTTTCCTTCTGAGTGTACGCTCCTCTTCCTGACTCTCGTAATACATGGATTCCATCTTGGAGTATTTGCGCTGTATTTCGATTATTTCATTCTGCAAAACTGTCTCCTTCTCTTCCCTTCTCTCGTAGCTCTTCTCGGATTCCGTAATTCTATTCCTTAACGTCGTCAATTCATTCTCCAGAGATCTCTTCTCAGTTTGCACAGTTCTGTTCTTAGTACTTAATTCCATGAGTTCATTTTTCAGTTTAGTTTTTTCACTATCACTGACTTTGTACAAACGCTCAAACTTTTCAACTTCTTGTTTGAGTTTTCTAATTTCAAAATCGTTTTCATTCTTTGATTCTTTCCTGAGAGCTTCGTTCTGTCGTTTCAGTCCCTGAAGCAGTAGCTCGGTTTCGGAGAGCCTCTTTTGCGCAACTTGTAGCTCATGATGTAGCAATCCATTATTACTTTCAACGTCATTTTTGTCGTCCTTTATCTTGCACAGGTAATTATGTGTCGAAATAGATTCATTTCGTATCCTTTCGTTCTCTTTCTCACTTGCTTTTAACTTCTCTTCAAGCTGGCTTATCTGATTCGTTAGGTTGTCGAAATCATTCTTGAACTTCTCATTCTCAACTGCAGTATCTTCATTAACCTTGTCTTTGTTCAGATTTTCGTTCTTCAAAGTCTCGACCTCGTAAACTAGAGATGACTTTTGTTTTCTTAACTCTTCGATTTGTTCTGTCTTTTCCGTCAGTCCTCTTCTGAATTGCTCACATTGCATGTCTAGTTCTTGAACCTTCCGTCTCATTTTGTTCACGTCATCTCGATCAGCATCTTTTGCGTTCTTTAGCTCCTCCAGATACGAGGAAAGGCTATCTCTTTCTTTATTTGCGCCATCAAGCTCAAATTCCAGTGTCGAAATTTTAGATCTCAGCGCTGCAGTTTCATTAGGTTTGTCTTTGGTGTCAGCGTTGCCTGTTTTATCTGTATTGTCAATACCATCTCCTAGCATCACTGCTTCAACAGGTGCAGAAATAAAATCTTGGGATTGGACCAGTTTTCCTTGAAGGCTTCGTACCTTTTCGTTAGCATCTTCGAGCTTTGATTCCAAATCGTGGATTTTTCGTTGGGCATCAAGTACTTCGCTGCGCAGATCAGAATTCTCTTTCTCTGAATTTGCGAACTCGGAACGAAGGTTATCAAGAATTTCGCGTGAAGACTGCAGCTCGTATTCCATCGTTGAGGCCTTCTTGTGGTTCTCAAGGTTCTCACTCTCAAGCTCTTCCTCTCTTGTTTTGCTTCGAGACACCGTCGCATCAAGAAACTTTACCTTGTCTTCAGCAAACGAAAGGTCTTTTTGCAGATCATTCATTTTTGCCTGGCTGAACTCGTAGTCAGCTTCTAGTTGTGCAAGTCTTCGTTCCAACTCGTTAGTCTTTTCTTGATATTTTTCTTTCTCAGAATTAACTTCCTTGCTCGATTGCTCCAAAATTTCCAGCTTCTCTTTAACATATTCCAACTCATAAGTTATCCTTAGTGTTTTCAGTGTGCAGATTTTGATTCTTATCACGACAATCATCCACCTCTCCTAAAGTCGAACTAAGTTGATCTTCAAGCTGGCCCTTTTCTATGGAAAGATCTTCGTAAGCTGTGTTCAAGGATTTCAGTTTTTCAATCAATGTTTCTAATTCATTCCTCAAATTATCTTTTTCTTCTGTCACAGTGTCGAGTTGAGCAACGACTTCACTATTTTCCGTTGCTTCTACCAACTCCGCGTTCAACGTTTCTTTTTCCTGTTGCATCGTATCTAAAAGGTACTTCGATTCTTTGTAATTTGTCTCAGCAACCGTCTTTTCTTCCAGTAACTGTTCATTTTGGTTTTTCAGCGTCTCATTAAGAGATTTCAGATCATTAACTTGTTGTTGAATGTCACTGAAATCAGACTTCAAGTCATCATTTAACCTCTTCATTTCCTCTAGGTCCAGCTTGGTGGTCGTGAGAGCATTTCTGGTGTCCTTGAAGTCATTCTCAATGCCCGACTTTTCTACTTCAAATGCATCAATTAACAGTTGTTTTTCATTGCTTTCTGTTTTGTAAATTTCGACGTCGCGCTTCAGTGTCACAAGCTGTCTTTGAGTCTGGGTGCTATCAAGCTTAAGGTTTTCTAGCTTGCTTTTTGCGTCTTCAAGCTGGCTCTCTAGATTTGTTTTTTCCTTCAGGGCCTTCTGCAAGTCACTTTGTAAAGTGATACATTTGCTCTTGGCATTGTTAAGATCTTGTTGTTGCTGGGTCTTTAGTGCCTGAGAGGCATTCAAAGCCATTTCAAACTCGGTAGCCTTCTTGGTTGCGTCCAACAGTTCCTTTTGCAATCGAGGTTGTTTTTCTTGCAGACTTGTCAAAGCTTGCTCAAGGTCTGCAGCATTTTGTTCAACCTTTATCAACTCATCAGAGAGGCGCTTGTTCTTTTCTTTATTTGTCTCATCGAAGGCTTCAAGTCTGACCACCTTGTTGCGTGCTGCTGTTAATTCTTGATCCAGACTTGACACCTTCTTCGAAGCATCCAGCATATCATTCTGCTGATTTTTAACTCTTTCATTTAAGTACGCTACACTCTGTTCCAGATCTGTTGTTTTTCTTTCCAGCCCATTTATTTGGGTTTGCATCAAGTTCTTGGTTCTAAAGCATTCACTATGCTCCAGCTCAATTTTGACGTATTTCTTTTCCAGCTCCTTGTTATTTCTGTCTTTCGTATCACATTGCTTCTTTAGGTCCTCATGTGAAGACTGAAGACTTGAGAGCTCGTTCTTGATGTCCAGTAAGTCCCCATTAGTCTCTTTCTTCTCTTTATTGAGTTTATCCATGTTGCTCTGAAGATCATTTAATTGACGTTGCTGTTGTTGGTTCTCTGTCTCAAGTCTTGCCTTGTCCCGTTGCAAGCTATCGCAAGCCGCCTGCAGCTCATTCCTCTCACTTTTTAGATCATCATAATTTCTCTTAAGATTGTCTTCTTCCTTAGAAAGGCTTTCATTCCTTGATTGAACATGGGATATTTGTTGATTGGCAAAAGCAAGTTCTTGTCGCAGATTGTTGCTTTCATTTAGGGATTCTTGATAACTTGCTTTGATTTCTCCAACCTTTTCTCTGCAGCTCATGATATCCTGCTTCAAGATTCTACCTTCTTCTAGGCACATCTTGTAAGTTTGCTCCAAGTCAGACAATCTTTGATCCTTTTCATCCAACTCTGAATGAGCTCTTGACAGTTTCCCTTCTACATCAGCTAGTTTATCCTCTTCGTCCTCGTACAATTTGTTCGTATTTTCAAGTTCTTTTTCCATTTCCTCGTTTTGAAGCTTAACGGTCGCCAAAAGCTCCTCTGTTCTTTCAAGATCACGTTTCACCCTCGTAAGTTCTGAGTTCTTCTCAGCTAAATCACGCTCCAAGCAATTCACCTCGTCTCTGCTATGAGAAGCTTTTGCTTTCAAGTCTTTTTTCTCATTCTTTACATCTGCTAGCTCTTTCACAGTTCTTTTTAATTCGTCTTCAAGTCGGTTCAATTTTGCTTGTCCCTCTATAAGCTCTTTCTGAATTTCTTCGTTTTCTTGTTTGGTCGTTTCGTATCGAAGTTCAAAGTCAGCGCATTGTTTCATGGAATCAAACAGATCTTTCTCCATTGCCTCTTTTGCTCTCTTTAGTGTTGCCAGACTTGTTTGCGCATTCGTGAGTTGACTCTGAACATCCCAGACCGTGTTCTCAAGGTTATCTTTTTCGTCTGTTAACGATTGTATGATTTCTTGTTTACTCTCAAGCTCTTTCATCTGGGAATCATTTTGGACTTCAAGTTCTTTCACTTTACACTCCATTGGTAACACTTCATTGTCGTACTTGTTTGCTTTGACTGAAA
The DNA here is from genome assembly GCA_011057435.1 of Actinia equina. Lineage (NCBI taxonomy): Eukaryota > Metazoa > Cnidaria > Anthozoa > Actiniaria > Actiniidae > Actinia > Actinia equina. The sequence continues at coordinate 327,394 of WHPX01000729.1, forward strand.
CTTCTTCGTAACGTTTTTCAATCCCTAGCTTATCTTTTTCCAGTTTCTCGACATGTGTTTCAAGCTTGAACATCTTATTTCTACTTTCAGTAATTTCCCACCTCAAATTCTCAAGCTCAGTAGTGTCTTCGTCATGACTTCGTCGAGTGGAATCAAACTCCATTCGAACAATTTCCAGCTCTTTCTCTGTTTCGGTATTCTTATCCAACAAGAACTGATAACTCGTCTCAAGCTTTGTTAACTGTGCTTTGGTGATAACTTGTTCTTGTCTAAGTGTCATTTCTTTCTCTTGACTATCGAGTAGTTTGTCTTCAGTTTTCGAGATACGTTCCTGCAATGACGTAATCTCCTCTTCGTACCTCTTCCCAGATGCCTTGCTCATTTCATAGGTACTTTCTAGCTCAGTAAGTTTGTTCAAAGCAGAATTGAGCGCATTTTCAAGTTCCTCTCTCTTAGCCCTTAGGGACTCAAGCTCTTGGTCTTTTCTTTTTAAAGCCAGTTTCATTTCATTGATGTCACTTTGCAAGATTTCTCTCGTTTCTTTTAATTGTGATATCGTTGCATCACGATCTTCGAGTGCTTCTTGTAAAATTTCGCACTGTCCTTCAGCTTCAGTAACATTCCTCTGCAATGCAACAACTTCGTTCTTGAAGTTCATCGCTGTCGTTCTGTACTCTTCCAGACCTTGGTTCAGCCGATCTTTCTCAAACAGGCAGTCCTCCAGTTGTATTTTAAGGGATTGGAGTTCACTTTCGTGTACTTTCAACTCATCCATGAACTTTTCCCTTAAATGTTTTTCTTTCTCCAGCTTACTTTCAAGCTCTGATATCCTTTTGCTCAGGGTTAATTTCTCACGTTGAACGGCGCTTTGTTCTTGTTGAAGTCTCTCGCACTCCTCCTTACTGATAGAAAGAGTTTGTTTCATCGCTTCAAGCTGCCCTTCAAGGAAACTTTTTCGAGACCTCAGCTGTTTGAACTTCACATCCTTGTCTTCGAGATCCTTCTTTGTAGATTCAAGATGAATCTTAAGATCCATGATGGCTTTTTCAAGCTCGTTGATTGTGCTTTTGCCGCTATCATTTTCTGATGTAGCCAGCTGCAGCTCCTCTTTAGTGGTGTTCTTTTCACTAATTTCATATTCCAAACGAAGCTCCAAATCTGCAATTTTGTTCTTTGTAATAACAACTTCTTGCCTTAAACTTTTTCTCTCCAAATCACACTTCTCGTACGTCGCTTCTAGTTCCACTATCTTCCTTTCTAGGACTGTAACCTCTTTTCTCGTGTGGGTCTGCTGCTGAACAAATACCTTATGTTCAGAATCTAGCTCATTCATCTTGAAGGTACAATTTCGTAACTCCTCTCTTAGTTCAGTCTCAGCTTGATAAGATTTCTTGTACTTTTTCTCAAGCTCATTGCATTTAGTTTCTTTAAGTTTCAGCTGGGAAGTCAAAGAGAGGTGCTCCTTTTCTAGACTCGTTACTGTTTCTTCTAGATTTATTATAGTAAGTTTGGACGTCTTGACTTTGTCCAAGAGCTCGTCTTTTTTCGTGTCAGTGTCCTTGAAGCTTTCTCGTGCTTCCATAACATCGTCTTTGAGACTGGATAACTCTGTTTCAAACTTGATGTTAGTTTCACGCAGCGTCGCAATAATTTCTTCTCTCTTTTGAACATCTCTTGAGAGTTTCTCTGAGCTATTCTTATAGTCTTCCAGTAGCTTTTGAGCACGGGTCTTATCTTCAGTCTCCTTTACCAGCTTGATCAAAGCATCATCTAAGTCAGTCTTCAGTTGGCTGCGGTCTCTTTGTAGCGCCCTTATCTCGGTCTCCACAACAGTTTGGTCTCTAACTTTGAAAGTCGTCTGCTCTTCGATCTTGGTATGGATTTCTGTAAGCTCAATAACCTGTTGTTTGAAATCTTCGATTCTTGATTCATATTCAAAAATCTTGTTCTCCTGTTCCGTTTTCTCGTTCTTTAAAGCGTCGCAGGACAACTGCAGATTCATTTTTTCTTTCTTTAAAACTTCCATTTCTTTTTCCATATTGCTGATCGTTTCCTGATGCTCTTCGATCAATTTTGTCTTCTTATCGATGGCCCTTTTAAGAGACTCGGCCATTCCTTGCTGTTCCAAAAGCTGGCTACCAGTTTTCAATCCCTCTTCTTTCAACTGGATGATTCTGTCTTTAGATATATCAAGCTGGTCTTTGATTTCTCTCTTTTGTCTTGTTAACGTTTCGACCGTTGCCTCTAACTTGGAAACTTGGTTTCTTACTTCAATTATTTCGTCTTCCAGGAGTTCTTTATGCTGTCGTAGGTTCGCGTTGTCGTCATCGAGATTATCCAGCTTTCTTTCAAGATCAAATGATTGCTGCTCTTGTGACTTTTGGTCAGTGTTTGTTCTGTCTTGCTGCAGAGTAAGTGCAACGTTTCTCTCTTCGGCATCTCTGAGGTCACTTCTTGCTTCTTCAAGTTCATCCGATACAGTTTGGTAGTCTGCTTCTAGACTGTCCGCTCTTCTCTTAGCCGCGGCAAGTTCAGTTTCAAGCTTGGAAATGTTATCTTTACATACTTGCAACTCCTTTTCTACGTTCTCCAACTTTTCTTCTGTTCTCTTGGCACTTGTCTCTAAGGTCGCTAGTTTCTTGCGAGCACTCTGCATGTCTGTCTCAAGTTGTTCTTTCTTCTTCTGGGTTGCTTCATGAAGAGGTTTTAACTTAAAAAGTTCCTCAGTAGTGTCTCGTATTTTTTCTTGGAGGCGTTTCTTATCACTCTCAAGATCGTGATGGTTTTGCTTCAATGAGTCAAGCTGGGCGTTTAAGAACTCGTTCTCTGAACTCAGCGCTGCAATCTTAGTCCTACATTCTTCAACGACATTCTCTTGCAGTTTATAAGTACCGGCCACATTTGAACAAGACGTTTCATATTCTTGTGCCCGCGCCTTAATGATACGTAATTCCTCAGCAATTTTTCTGTTAGAGTTTTCGGTTTCTTGTGCTTTTGTTTCAAATATCTCTTTCTCCTTCTTGGTTTGTTCGAGGAGCATGATAAGCTTCACCTCCTTTTGCTCCAGTACTGAAACCTGTCTCTGCGCATCGAGCTTTTCCTGTTCACAAATGTGGTAGCTTGCTTGGAGTTCAGAAATCTGCTTGTAGAACAACTGTACCTCTTCCTCAAGGCGTATCTTTTCTTCTTCACTGATGTGAAGAGCAACATCAAGTTCTTGCATCTTCTGCTGTGTATGCAGCAATTCTTCTTGCAAGGCTTGTTTATCAAGTTCTATCAGCTCGTTTTGCGTCTGTTGCTGATGAAGAGCATCATCAGTTTGACTCAAAGTAGACTCCAGAATCGAGCATTTCTGTCTGAGATCTGATAAAGTACTTTCTTTGGTCCCCGTATTTTTCTTTAGATTGTCCAGATTGCGTTGGTAGTTAGATAATTCTCTCTGCAAAGAGGAAAGGTCGTCTTTGGTTTTCGCAAGCTTAACTTTCGACTCATCAAGCTGCTCCTTGTACTGCGTCTTTTGTTTCTGCGCGTTACTAAGCTGCTGTTCGAGCTTTGAAACTCGGCCCTTTGTGGAATCCAACTCCCTTTCTAAATCATCATATTCCTCTTCGTTCTTTTGCAAAGAAACTTTGAGTTCTGCGATCTTCCTCTCTGCATGCTGCAGCTGTTGTTTCAAGTCATCTTTTTCTCGTTCACTGAAGTCAAACGATGACTCCAACTCCGTCATACTCTGTTGAGTCACTTCTAGTTGGTACTCCAGATCTTCAAAGTTGCCAGAATGGTGTCCATAAACTGCTTCATGCTCAGTGACGCTGCTTCTTAAAGCAAACACTTCTTCTTCTAGCTCGTTTATATTCTTCCTCGCATTATTAAGGTGTCCCTCTAATTCTTTTATCCTGCCTTGTGCTTTGCCATAGGAAGTTTCTATCTCGTTTAACTTGCATGTCACGCCATGAAGCTCTCTTTGAGTGTCTTCTTTCTCGCGTTTTAATTGGTCAAAGCTGTGCTCAAGTTCAGCCAATCGTTCTTTAGCGTTGGTCAGGTCGTTCTGGAGATCATCTTTACGTTGCTTTGAGGCACCATCCTTCATCTCAGTAGCTGCAAGTTGATTCTTTAGAAGCTCAATTTTTCGCTCTAGAGACTGTTTCTCCGCTTCCAGCTTTTCGAGTCCGTGAGTCTTTGACATCAATTCATTGCGGTAGATATCACACCTCTTTTGATGCTCAATAAATTCTTTCTGCAATGAACAGTAATCAACTTTGTTTCTTTTTAGTTCGGTTTTGACATCCTCGAGTTGATCCCTAAGGGAATCTCTCTGCTTCACGATGTTCTGTACCTGCGATTCAAGCTTTATTATCTTCAGTTGACTCGAATGAACCTCTTGATCAAATTTCTTTTGATTATGATTGAAGTCTCCCTCCACATTATTGAATCTTTGCTCAGCAGTTTTCAGTTCTCTCAGCATATTTTCTTGTTCTTCTTGTAGAATCTTGTACGCATTTTCCCATTCATTTAACTTTTCTTGCGCAGACTGCAGTTCCTGCTGAACATTAGTTTTCTCTTCCTTATAAGTCTGAACAGCGGAACAAGATGCCGCGAGTTCTATTTTAATGATTTCGAGCTCTCTCGTCACTGTATTCTTTTCTGACTGAAGTTTCTCAATAAGGTTTGAATTGGAGCGGACACCTTTTTGCTGCGCTTCTGAATCCCTCTGTCGTTCATCTAGGAGCTCTCTTAGTTTATATGCTTCGTCTATGTTTCTTTTCAAGTTCTCACGCGTTTCTTCTAACTGCTGCTGAAGCTGTGTCTTCTGTCTTTGGAGATTTTCAACCTGGTTCTCCAGTTTTAAGATTTTCTGTCTGTCAACTTCTTTTGCAGTTTCATTCTCGTTCTTTTTAATTCTGTAAAGGCTCTCTAGTTCGAATAGTTTCTTTCTTGCATCTAGAATCTCTTTCGAAAGCTCCTCTTTCATTTCTTCAGACGATTCAAAGGCACTCTGGATCTTTACCTTGTTGTCACTGTGTTCATTCAGCTCGTACTCCAACTTAGAGATGTAATCTTTATTTATTGCCGTTTCTCGCTGTAATTTATGCTCCCGTTCCTTCAGCTTCTCGAAGCTCTTTTCTAACTCTTTATTCCTGCTTTGTAGCGAAAGCAACTCTTTCTGTAACTGCATATTTTTCTGCCTCAGTGATTCGCGGTCGTTGTCATAGTCATGCGCCTTTTGACGAAGTTCTGAGAGATCAGCTTTTAAGATGGCCAACTCGCGATGTTTGCGATCCTCCCTGGGACTTGCAGCCAGTGTTGTCCTGTTCACTTCATCAAGTTCTGTTCTTAGGCCAATGCTTTCTTTTTTCAGCTGTTCAATCAAGTCTACTTTGACCTTGAGGTCTTTGGTCAAGTAAAAAATTTGTCTATTTTTTTCATCCAATTGCCTTTCCACCAGCCTGTGATCGTGTTTGTTTCCTTGACTTTCTCTTAAGCGATTGTTCAGATCTTCTTCTGTCCTTTTTGAGTTACTCAACTGACTCTCGAGGTGGTCCACACGTGCTTTTAGGGATATAACTTCACTGTTATTGGCCGCATTTCGATCGCATTTAACGTTGGTTTTGTTTGCTTCATAGCTCGAGATGGTGCGCTGCAATTCAATCAATTCTTGCTGCAGCCTTTCTTTATCCTGTTGGATTTTCTCACACATGTCTTTCCATTGAGTATTATTCTCTTTCATCACGACCAACTCGTGTTGAAGCTTTTCTCTCTCACTGCGCAAGCGCGTGACGCTATCTTCAGCTTCCGACGCTCTCTGTTTCTTACTTGTCAGCTCATAAACAATCTTTTCCTTCTCTCTTTGGCACGCTCTAAGGTCACTGTTAATGATTTCAAAGTCGTCTTTTAGTTTCTGGACCTCTTGTTCTAGGTTGACCTTTTCATTTCTTAGCTCATTAACCGTGCGTTCCTTACGGTCGACTTCAGAATAAAGGGAATCGTACTTTTGTTGATACTCCTGCCAGTAGGTCTCCATTTTTCTGCTATCTCCCGATGATTGCCAAAGCCTGCTATTAGCGTCTTCTAGTCTTGCAGAAATATCTCCCTTTTCTTTGGTGACGCGCTGTAATTGTTGCTCCATATTGCTCAGTGTGTTCTTGATGCTATTCAGCTCGCGTTGGATCTCACTTTTTTCTTGTTTGATTCTTTCCAACTTTGCTTCGGCTTCACTGACTTTCTTGTGTGAAAGAAGAATTTCCTCTTGCATCTGTAGCTGCTGCTGTTGGCTGCTGTCAAACGCACTTTTCAGATGGGAATTTTTCATGGTCGCAGGCACGAGTTCTTGCTGCAGTTGTATCTTTTCTTTTTGGCAGTTTTCATACATGGCTTCCAGTTTGGAACACTTGTTTCGCAGCACTAAAATCTCGTTTTCCAAATCCATATTTCTTTGCTGATTGGATGCATCGCTTGACTTTAACTTTGAAAACGTTTGTTGGTAGTTCTTTACTTCTCTTTGTAGTGCATCTTTGGTCTGACAGCATTGTTGGTAAGCTGATTCTAACTCACTTATCCGTCTTTCAGCACTGACCAAACTTCGACTAAGGTTTTCTCTTTCTCTATCGAATCCAGACTCCAAATTTCTTGTGTTCATTAGTTGGCCTTTCATTTTCTCTAGCTCTTCTTCGCTCCATACAAGTCTTTCACGAAGCTGCGCGACCAAACTGTCCTTCGCTTTAATCTCTTTGGCGTACGTCTCCGCCTGGAATGACTGATCACGTAAGCTCATCTTCAGCTTCGAAAGCTCCTCTTTCTCCATTGCACTGGACGAACTAAACTGCTCTATCCTGGCCCGCATTAGTTCTCTCTGTCGCTTCTCATTCACCAAATCAGATTCCATTCTATCAATTTGATTTCTGGAGGACTTCAACTCATGTTCAAATGTACTTTTTTCCTGTTGATAACGCTGGTTTTGGTTTTGGCAGGAGACCAAGTCACGCTTTAGTGATTCTACTTCGCTCTCAAGTGACGCCTTTGCGGTCTTCAACCTTTGAATCAACGTATCCTTTGCCTCCATGTCTGTATTGTGCAACTCTTGGTGTTTCTGATACTCTAATAACTGTCTCTGCATTGTCTTAAATTCTTGGATGAGCTGCTCCCTTTCTGTCTGAAGTTGGTATTTCTGCGATAAGACGGCGTTGCGCAACCTTTCCTCTACTTCTGTCATTTTGTTCCCCAAGTCCTGTATCGTCGATTCGTCTACTTTATGCGCTTCAGTCGCGCTTCTCCCGTAAGACCTGTGCGAGTGATGTCCACTTCTAGTATTCTTATATCCCCCGTTAGTATCCATATTTCTTATCATTTCTTCGTAATGAGCCGCTGTCTGTATCAACTCCTGAAGGCTCTCCCTTTCTTTCCTCACCCCTTCTATCCTTACTTCCAGTTCTTCCTTTGATCTAGGAGTATCAGAACTCGGGCTGCCGGTCGCATGAAACTCTGCAATTGCAGTTTGTGATATCTCTAATTGCTGGTCAAGCCATTCCTTGTCGATACTCATGGCGGACAAATCGGCCTCCACCGACTTGAGTCGATCAAGGACGCTACGTTTATCTCTTTGCGAGACCTCAAGCGATTCCTGCAGGTTACTGATTTCTTTTTGCAGCTTGCGAATTGTCGCGTCCTTTGCCTCGATTGTCCCTCGTGCGCATGCGTAATTGTGGTGTAGCTGTTCAATGGTCTGTTGTGAGTTAACTAACTCTTGTTTCAATTGTTTGATAGCAATTCCCTTTCCTTGTAAATCCCCTCGTAAATCCAAAATTTCTTGCTCCAGCCGGAAGCGTTCTCCTTCTCCTGGATTCACTTGAAAATGGTTGTTAGCTCGTAACTCTTCTCTGAGTTGTTGGATTATGGATTTGTGGCTGTCAACCGCAGCCTTAAGCTCCATGTTCTCTATCTCCAATGAGGGCTGCCTCAGTTTATCACGATGTTTTCTTTCATCCATTCTTGAAGTCATATCCAGTGTCTTCTATCTCTTCATGAGCGCGAATTCCTTCAAAGTAGAAAAAAAAAACTATCATTTATCTTAGCTTTGATAGGCAAGAGAAATATTTATAAGATTTCTGTTAATTGGATTTGCGGTTTTGCCACCAAAAGGAAAGCAACCCATGTCTGGATAGTTTGTTTAACATGTCCAACGATTTTTAGCTTTATTTTGATCTAATTTTATCCCACATTGACCATGACGCTAACATTGTTTACAAGCCAAGTTGATTTTTAGGATTGGATGTTACTAGAAATAAAGTATTTTAGGATATAAAAATTCACTGCCTCGACTTTGGGTATCTTTCTTTCCAAGAACCTTTGCTAATTTAAAATCAGTTTATATAAATATGATAAAAAACAATTGTAAAACTGAAGTTTTCTTTTTCCTTTTCTTTTCTTTTTTCCCCTCCTTAGTTCCATCACTTGGTTATAATCCCTATCTTTCCCTTCCATGCTTTTACTCTCATTTTCTTTTCTTTCTCTCTTCTTTCTGACTTCTTTTACTTTCTTTCTTTCTTCCAATTCCTTTCTTTTCATTCCATTTTTTCCTTTTCTTCCACTTCTATAATATTTTTTCACTTTCACTTTCAATGTTTCTTTCATTTTTTTCTTCGTTTTCTTTATAGATAAAATATTTTGTAAAATAAATAAAAAAATAATTTAATAAAATCGTTTAACTGGTGACTCTGTTATTTCTTTTAAACTTAATATTTATAATTAATCAACCTGCTATGCGATTTGAAACATTTCACAGTTTCAAATAATCAATCAAATCAAATCAAAACACAAAAAGAATGAAAAAAAATTTTTCATTTAGTTCATTTTGGTATCAAATTAAATCAAATAGACAATCTTCGTGGTGTGACAATGTTTTCCCAATTCAGCGTGACAAACCTCTAGGGGAATAAACAGCTATTGTTTTGAAACTCGTCGGGATATCATCGTTATTCCTTTCGTATCCTTTGGGATACTAATGAATTTTTCGAAGAGTAAAAACAAAAGAAAATGAATCCCCTGGAGGTTCGTCACGCTGAATTGGAAAAACATTGTCACACAACGAATAAGGTCTATTGAGTAATAGTCAATAGTCAGACAGTTTTCTTTTTCCAGTGGTGAACCTGATGAACAAGAGAATCAAGGTTATATTATAAAACTTGTTGTTAAAGAAAAGTCATATATTTCCTTGTGAGAATCTTAACAAATTTTAGAAATTTTGACGGTTTTAAGTTTAACGTTTTTTTTCCGGTTTGACTTGATAGGGAAAGGCCGCTGACACACTTTTTTACAACATTCAATTGTTCACTCTTTTTTTGAGTTTACAAAGATATGCTAACAAGGCATTTCTTCTGGCTAATAAAAGTTAAATAAACAAATACCCTCATAACAATGAAGTTGTAAATCTATTACATCAAGGCTGTTAGGATTTTACCACACTGCGATAGAACTACAGATTATTTTTCAGGTATAATTACTCTTGCCACATTTGATTACAAATGGTTGCCACATTTGATTACAAAAACTATAAACAATAAGTATAGTAGTTTTGAATTGTATACGGAAGTGGACAAAGAAAATTCTAATATCTGAAGTAGAAGCAATTAAGTTTTTTTCTGGGTACGAAGTAATTAGATTTCTTATTGATAAATTTTTTTTTTTGTATTTAAAAAAAAAATCCCTTACCTGCCGTGTGTTATCAGACTGAGCATTAGACGAGATGCTAGTGGCAATGTTCTTTTAAGAATTTTCTTAAATTTTCAACAAAAAATAATCAGGCCTCTTTCAAAGAGGGGTTTATAGAGCTCTCACAGAGATTCGTCTGAATGATAAAATGTTTGATTTTCGTGGGGTTCGCGTGAGTTTTTAATAAACAAAAGTTTTGTCTGATTGAAGTTAGAATAGCTCACAACCTTATCTGGACCAATCAGAGTTGACTGTTGATGTGGTATCATGTATATTTCACGCGTGTGGTGGGATGTTTTGATTTCGTGTTTGATTATACTGGAGCATGAACGTGTTGAATGGATCTTTACCTAAAGTGTTATAAATATCGTTTGTTCCCTCCTGTGCTTTGAGGGTTTTTCTCCTATTCTTTTTTTCCTGTTTTCCTTTTTCCGCAAAAACCAGCTCACCATACCATATTCCAATTAGATCTGTGAGTTAGACGTACCCAGTAACGTAGAAAGGGTGGGGAATGTACCCCCTCTAAATGCTTGATAATTAATGAAATAAATAAAGATGCTTGTGGGTTTTTTTTATTCTAGAAGCCCCCCCCCCCCCCCCCCCCTATCTCCTACCTCCCAATTCCTGGGTCCTCGCCAGGCCCTACACATGCCCCAACTTAGATAAAAGTCAGAGCACGTCTAATTCACAGATCGAACCATGAAACAACCTCTGGGCTGATCACATTGTCAGAGCATGGCTAACTCACAGATCAAATGGGATCAAATTGGGACTACTGAAGATAAAGAAAAAGAAAAGACATACTAGTAGTTCCTAGACCAATCACCGAAACAAAACACCTTTACTAATTTATGCAATTTATTTAAAGATTCTGTCAATTGACTTGAATTAAAAAGAACTTCGTATGAGTTTAATTACATTAACTCGTTAAATCGGAACTTACGTCTAAACACAAAGCCGTTTTTTCTATCTCGATTTCCTTAGTGACAAAGAACTGAGAGAACTGCATGGCTATAAGCGAGACGGATGGAGACATGAAACAAAGAAACGACGCTTGATAGAAAAATACTCTTTTTTCTCTTTTCTATAATAGTTTTGGTTTTTGTTAGGATGCTATTGTAACGTACAAACACCTGTTCATGCCATCTAAACAATATATGTGAAATGAGGTTCCTATGATTCTCTTAGTTTTTCTGAATGGAGGGGAGGGTGGGGAGGTAAGAAAATCATCGTTACCTCTTCTATATAAAACCACAGGTCATTCTCTGGAGACAGTATTATTTCTTTTTATCTGGGTAACGCGAAAAGGAAAAGAATTCTAAAAACACTCCACACACCTGAAAACACATCAATCGTACGTAAAACCACAGGTCATTCCCTTGAGTATTATTTCTTTTTAAGTGAGTAACGCGAAGAAAATTATTCCAAAAACACTCCGGACACCTGAAAACATACCTATGGTATGTAAAACCACATGTCATTCCCTTGAGTATTATTTCTTTTTAAGTGGGTAACTCGAAGAAGAAAATTATTCCAAAAACACTCCGGACACCTGAAAACACACCTATCGTACGTAAAATTACATGTCTGGGTAACGCCAAAAAGAAAGGAGTCCAAAAACACCCATGCAACTCGGGTCATTGCACTCTCAAGATTTCTATGGTGTACGTAGTACATTTGTGAAGGTTAAAAAACCACCTACTCAATCCACTCTTTCTAACAAGCTATTTATCATTTCCACTTCCAATTTCAGCCACAAAAATAGTCGTTAAATTGACATTAAATTCTCGCCAAACCCGACATGGATAAAGTATTATTAAAGGTCTCTTGTTCTGACTGACACATTTGAGAAGATACACGACATACACTAAGCTTGATTACGCATTGATGAAGTTCTGTGTATAATAGGTTTTAAGTGACCCTGTGTGGTCTGTCTGTCTATAATGCAAATGGACATTTACTCTTTTTTCTTGGGCTAAATTAGCTACAGAGTTTAATGTGGTTAAAATGACTTTGATTCACGAAGACCAATGATTCTAAAACTGGTTAAAAATTGAAATCAATTAATAATAACAGTCTTTTTAATCGTAGCTAAGAAGTCTAGGTAAGTTGAGTATTTTTTAAAAGTGGGATTCGAATATGACAAGACCAGTCAACGTTATTTACATAAGGAAAAATCATGAGTTAAAGGAAAAAGCGAAATAAAAAAAGATGATATTGAAATAACGTGTGCTGACTAGTTCTAAAAAAATTATATTACAGCCACAAAATTATAAAACAAAAACAATGAATCAAATTGTGTCAACTTGTGTATCTGATCTTAGATGTAAAAAGATCGACAAAAATTAGAATCCATTTTTAAATCGCGAATCATTCATCTTGAAAAAAGTGGTTTAAATAATATTACAGGATAGAGAAATCATAGTTAATAAAACTGCAAAACATTAATTAAATGTGTGTCATTTTGTGTGTTATTTAGTATGGGAAAAAATATCAATATAATTTGAAATTATTTTTAGACCTTGATTATGAATCTTGATCGCAATATATGGGGAATAACAATTAGGGAAATTCAATGTGTGTGTTTTACAGCTTCTTACCTTGATGTTGGTGGTGTTTGGATGATAGACTGTGATGATCCAGGATTGCACTCCTTGAGTCGATCATGGCTTCTTAAGGAAAGAGAGACAGAAAACCAACCATTATTTCATGGCTGCATTTGGAATAAAATCTAAGAATATTTCTAGATATTTACCCTAAACATTCCTAAAAAAAATATTATTTCCTAAATAATCACAGAAGGAAAAACTAACACTAAATCACAATATTCAATCACCTACTGAGGTAAAAGAGCCCTTTTCAAAGGCAAATTGTATCTATAGAACACCAAAACCAATGTAACACGACCGACATTCAAAACACTGGCAGTCACGTGACGTAGGATTTGCCGTTGGCATGGTAACGGTTATCACAATCGTGAAGTTTGTTTGATGTTTTTATTTAATGGTTTGAGTGTTTTAGCATCTGCTGTCAGTGTTTATGGATCTTTGAACAATCATTTTTAAAGAACATTACTGAAGGCGCTTTTAGGCGGAAGAGTAAAATGAATGTAAATGAATGAATGTATTTGAAAATGTGCATTTAAATTGTTAATTTAGTTTCTATTTTAATTGTTGTCTAATTGTACATTTGTTGTGTAAAAAAAAGGAAAGCTAATAGGAAAAAAAAAATGGAAAAGAAATTCCATATTTTCTCTGGAAAATGTGAATTTGGTTTGTGGCTCTACGGTTTTTCTTCTAATTTCCTGTTTTTCTCTATCTGCGAAAACCAGCACTTTCAAATTCCAAATTGATCAAGGAATGGGAATTTTAGATCTGTTAGCCAAAGGGTATTTTTAAAATGATAGCCCCATTAACAAGGACGATTTAACAAGGAACGTCACATCGGGTTCAATTTGATTGAAATCGGGGTCTTACTCGACGTGGACCTCTCTCTCGTTGTTTCATTCATTAATTCATTCGTTCATTTATTCTCATTCACTCATTTGTTTGTTTGAATGTTTGTTCTTTCGTTCGTTCTCTCTCTCTCCATTGCTTGTAAACACGACTAACAGCAATCAATGTTCCTTTTGTTTCGTGTGATCAAGCAACACTCAGACAAAGGCCACCATCGTACAGTGAGGCAAATGCGATCATTGTACAGTGATTTGCCCTTTAGCTTCAGTAAGATATCCTCAAATCTTGAGGCAGGAAATGAGCAAAGATCCGCTTATAACACAAGCCGGTGTTCTTGAAAGACTGAGGTATTATCGTACAGACAGCACGAGGAAAAGATATAGCGATATTGGTAGAAGCTAATGACTACAGATCTGATTCAAACAATATAATGATACCTAATACTCTGTGAAAGGGGAGAGGAGGGTCAAGGCGTTAAACTCATAACGTAATAAGCGATGTGCAGCAAAGCTCACAAAAAGCCTTGGAAAGCGAGTACTGCAAAAAGGAACAGGGAAATCAAGGGAACTACCAGGAAAAAATTACTCTAATATTTTCGTCAGTTGAAATACTTGAATTTCCACTACAAAAATTGTCGAAGATGAATTTCTAGAGGAGCCGAAAAACCGTAAGTGCCCGGGTTCACATCATGCTTTGAGCTATAGATTCGTGTTCGTGCACATTGGCTGTTAGACTAAAACGCTGTTTGGATGATGACGCATTTTACTACCATTACCAAAATGTTTCGCGAATTTCAAAGTTACTTTTCCTTATGAGAATGGGTAATACAGTTATTGGTAATTAACTACAAATGAAAGTGTGCAAGGGATTCTGGTAACTGTAGGAAATGAAATGACACATCATGCAAATAGCCTATAACCTACAGAGGTGATAGCGTAGTGAGATAAGAAAATTGTGAAAAGAAAGAAAGAGTGGTTTGAAGAAGCTGCAAACAACATTCACACACGTTGAATTTTGACTTATATCACGTGATTTCAACCCCCTTAGCTGTCAATGAACGGGAATCTTTCTTATAATAATAATAATAATAATAAAATAATAATAATTTGATAATATATTATGATAAAAAATATATTCGTATATATCTACCTTAGATCCACCATCGTTTTTTTTCTTTAATTGGAGTAAGCTTTAACGCGATCCATATCAAATCCTCTTGCTCTGTAAAGCAGTACCTTAAAATATAAATTATCTAAATCGCTGAGAGTGCAATAGAAACAAAGCCTGAAAGCAAAGAAATGGAAGACAATAAGGTATGGTTTTCCAGATAAGAGAGCTTCAAAATTCACATTAAAGTCTTAATTTCATTTCGATATAATGGAAAAAAACTGAACTAAAAGCAATTTTCAATAAAAACTTTAGTCGTTTTCTAATAATTCCAGTCATGCGCAATACGAAAAAAGCGCGCGTGTATCATGATATTGAAATGACGCCAATCAACTAAGTACATTTAATCTGTAAAACGTGGATTATTATACATTAATTTTATCTAATACCACTTTGCGCGAGTTGCAAATAAATGCTTTTCGAGTATCGTATATCCACATTAATGACACGACGTTTTCTTTGTCTGATGTTTATAGTCATTTCTGTACTTTAAAATATGCAGTAATTCTTATTTTCTTTTTTTTTTCCTTTTCCCCTCAAATTCAATTTCACTTTTCTCATTCCTTTAAAAACTTTCCTTTTTTAGTCTTTTCTCGTTTTGTTTTTCTCAGAACGTGTCATCCCCCCTTCTTTTTATCTTTCTTGTTTTCTTTCATTTCCTTTCCTTTTCTATTATTCTTTCCCTATTTTTTTCTTCATACGATTCATTTCCATGTTTTTGACCTTCATGGTTTCTTTTCCTATATTTTTTTCCATTTACTATTCTTTCCTATTCTCGCTGCTTTACAATTCCAAATTTTGGGGGTGGGGATGGAGACGCTTCGGTAGCAGATTCAGAGGTGGTTTCATGGGTTCCATTGATCCAAACTTTGTTAAGCCATTCATGTTTTCAAATCCCGAGCTATCTTTCCTAGCTTATTCCTTTTTCAACTTTTTATCGTTTTTGCCATAGCGCAACTGATATTTAAAAAAAGTATACTTATGATCAAGGTTAGTGGTTAATCCATTTAAATGAAAACAAAAGAAAAGAATGGAATTTTGTTAACAACTAATGTTAATGTCTATTTTAATCTAATGGGTGGAGTGCAACCCATATATCCATGAAATAGTACTAACTAATTCGTACAAAATAGCACCAATGAAACAACTGAAAACAAAAGAAATACATGTGCTATTTCACGATTATGATGATTTGCAAGTTAGTTTGCAAAATTTCTGACTAAACATACACGGGACCTAGAGTTAGATAATTGATGAACTTACGAGAATGTGATTCCTGGACCAAGAAACAGGTCTGAATTACGTACTTCACATTTACCAAACTCATTCAGCAACTATCCTTCACCAAGGCAAAATCGAAAGGCAAAATAGCAATGAACATCGATCTGAAAGCACTAAAACAGGAAACGAATAGATCTCAGAAATAAGTCAAGTTTGAATAATAACTAAGGAAAAACAGAATACATGTAGGTAAGCTGACAGTCGGTGACGTTATTGACCATGACTCTGATCAGTTTTCATAAAAAAAGTCCATTTTGTACTGAAAAACAGGTGGGCAAAGATGACTAGCCATTTGGGTAATAAAAGACGAAACGTTTGAACACTTTTTAACGAAATGAGAGATCATTTTTCATTATATATCTCATTCCCTACTGGTCAGCGTTCTCTGCCAGTCTCGTTACATCAGCGACTCCAAAAGTGGTTCTTTCTTTGCACCAACGCAGGTGATTTGTAAATTGTAATGCTAAGTATGAAAACTGATAAAGCCGGATCGATTATAAATATATGCATCGTAATTTTTATTTTTCTGTGACTACATAGAGGCCATGTTGATTGATTTTTGCAGTCCCACCTATATACCTTGTTTACTGATTTGCTACTCGTACCATATGGCGGTTATGACGTAACGTGCAAATGGAGAATTGCAAGCACCGTTATCACATACCTTACATTC
The DNA here is from genome assembly GCA_011057435.1 of Actinia equina. NCBI lineage: Eukaryota > Metazoa > Cnidaria > Anthozoa > Actiniaria > Actiniidae > Actinia > Actinia equina. The sequence goes on from WHPX01000729.1 coordinate 343,675, forward strand.
CTAGCTAGATCTCCCAACAAGGCCTCTAAGACTGTTATTAAATGTGTAGTTTACCTCAAACTGAGAAGCATTTGTTTTTTTCATCGTTAGAGCTGTCCTCCATGTCGAGTCACCATTCATTCCAGAGTACGGTATCAGGCATACGGTATCTTCTTAATTTCTCGTAGCTTCACGGTTTAAATCTTCCCTTTGTCCTCCAGGGGCTCTCACTCTGAGAGTCGCTAAAAAATGAAAACGGCAGCCGACCATGACTCCGTTTTCTCATTTCTACCGCATCATGATTATTTCTACCGCCATTATGATCTCTCCAGTGTTCAAAGAAAAAATTCTTACAGCCCCCTCCCACTAAAAATAACTTCCTTCAAGACCCCTACAGTAAATGCCGAAATTTTCACTTCCCCTTGTTACTCATCCCTCAAATTTTTCCAAAACTAGTGAAAGGTTTTTAAAGACTGGAGTAGTAAGTAACTGATTAGTTGTAGTGTTGTGGAGTGACGGAATACTTTAATTTGTCGGTTTTTTAAATAGACTTGTTTTCAGGTGAAGTTATTTTTATGATCGATCGCTGACAAAATGTCAAACCGAGATCAACTTGTTGTCAATCCTGATGATAGATTAACACTGAAAGGGCTTCCTGAAGCGATATTAAAGATCATTTTTAAGTTCTAATGAGTCTTCTGGTATAAATAAATGTATTTATCCTATGTTGGCTCATACTGTATACTAAAATGAAATATAATAACTCGTTTATTCTGATAAATTATTGATGCTCAGTGTCAAAAATCAATCAATCTCTTCTATCTTATATTGATGGATCAGCACTGAGAGGGCTTTTCTAAACGATACTGATAGTTTATAAATTATCAACTTTGTTTTATAATTGTTTAATATTATAAGGTGCATGCTTTGTTTCTGAGGCAGGCTTCCTTTGATCAATTTTTTTTTGTCAGAAATTACTCCTGAATGATAAACACTGAGTGGGCTTCCCAAGACGATACTATAATAATTTATAAATAATAATCAATTTATTTCATAACAGTTTAATTTTATAAGGTGCACGTTTTTTTATATATTGGCTAATTTTGCCGTGTAATGTCAGAAATTTATCCACCATTCGTAACTCCTATTGATTGATTTGCACTGAGAGGGCTTTCCAAATCCGGCGATATTAATAATAATCATACATTATCAACTTCGTTTTGTTATAGTATAATATCATAAGCTGTACGTTTTTTTATTTAGGGTTATTTTGATAAAACTGTTGCGTATTGTCAGAAACCTATCACCTGTCATAACTCTCATTGATTGATTAGCACTGAGAGGGCTTCCAAAAACGATACTAATAATAATTTATAAATCATCAATCTATTTTATAGCATTTTAATATTATAACTGAGGTGGGATACGGTGCACGTTTTGTTTATGTTTTATTTAGAGTTGTTTTGAAAAAAAATGTATTGTCCAAAATCTATCCATCTGTTGTAACTCTCATTGATTAATTAGCACTGATAGGGCTTCCCAAAACGATACTAATAATAATTCATAAATCATCAATCTATTTTATAGCATTTGAATATTATAACTGCACGTTTTTTTATGTTTTATTTAGAATTGTTTTGGAAAAAATGTATTGTCCGAAATCTATCCATCTGTTGTAACTCCTTTAGATTGATTAGCACTGAGAGGGCTTCCTAAAACGTCAATGAAAAAACCTACGACATGCATTAGCAAACGAAAATAACTGTCTATTAATAATCGAAAATGAATAAAACATGTTAACGAATTTAATTCAATTATATACATTTAATACATCTAAACAATTTTTTTAGTGAAAACATTCCTATCGTTAGAATTAAAGCGGCTTACTTTTAGGAAATTATTTACAAATTCGTATTTTTTTAAACTTCACTTGCGAATTTAGGTATCTGTTTACAAATGTATAAAATTTTTCAAATCTCATATACGCAAGTCAAATGGTAAGAATTTGAACTGTTTTCTTCAAAATAAAACAGAAGAATTAACGGGAAAATATATTATAATATTTTGAATTTTTATTTTTATTTATTTCATTTAAGTTTTACTTCAATATGAATTTTTAGTTGATAAGTTTTAGGTGCCCAAGGCTTGATACAATAATTTTAGATGATAAATCTTTCAGCATTATTCATTAAAGTGTATATTTTCTATTAAGAGTCTTGCCGCGCTTATGAATATTAATACCGCGTCTAAGATGCTCTACTGAAATGGTGCTCGATTTTAAAAGCAATTTCCTGTTTTTAAAGGCATAAAAATCATGACACTATTCATTCAAATCCTTGGGAATATTTTCATTCTGGTACCGTTTTTGAATCACAGTTTTTCAAAACACAGAATCGTAACATCATAGTAAGTATTTGTTGTCACATTGTTGGGCCTTTTAAATCGACCAGCTGACGTCATTGTCTAAAAAAAAATTCCTCGAGGTTTTAGTCCTGTGTGGACGTTGAAGGCCGAACGATTTTCAGAGCATCTTTCAACCACACTGTTTCTGTTTCTACGACAATAAACTTTTTCTTCAACTCTGTATAATCTCTAGATTGTTGTTCCAGGCGATTTTTAAGGTGTGCATTATCCTGGCAGGTTGCTAAGATAACATCTTTTAATTCTGCATTCTTTTCTTTGTATTTCTGGATTTCAATATTTTGACTTTCATAATCGTTCCTAACATCCTCGAGTTCTTTTTCCTTGGTCGTTAAAAGTTCTTGCAGTGCTGAAAACCTCTCTTGAAAACTGATATGTTCTCTGTATACTTCATTCAGCTCGCTCGATAAGACAAGGAATCTGTTTTTCGTTTTCTAGATTCAATATTTCATTAGTTTTTATTTTGCTACGAATGGTGTCACTATTCAAGCTGTCATCAAGTTCGCAGCTTTTTGTTCGATTATATCTTTTCCCACAATCGCAGGATTCACTTTCAAGTTCACTAACCCGATGACTTAGTACTTCATTGCTTTTTTTCGTTTCCATGAATTTTTCATTCAACTCTTTAATTTCGTTTTCGTAAGACTCCGTCTCATCCTCCAAAATGTTCCTTGAAGTATCCCTCCTTACAGCATTTTCTTGCGCTATTCTCTTCCACATTTCCAACTCATCCAATATATCCATAACTCTATCATCTGTAACACTTTCGTTATTCCGAAGCTTGGTATTCTCAGCAACTATTCTCTCTAACATGACCTTTAGATGACTGATTTCCTCTTTCGCGTTTTCGTGTTTATCCGTCAGTTCTCTGAAATTATTTTCCAGATCTTCAATTTTCTGGACCGCTTCCCCTTCTAGTACTTGGTTTCTTTCTCTTAGATCCTCAATCTCTTGTTCTTGAAGTTCTCGCTCACTACAAAATTCATCCTCGACCCCTAATCTTTCAAACAACTCGTCCTCAAGTTTTGTTTTGATCTCTTCGACCTCCAGTTTCTTCGCTTCTAATTCCTTCCGCGTCGCGTTCAATTCAGATTCCAATTCATCTAATTCCACCATCTCGCCACAGTTCCTACAGTATGTTTTTAAAGGGGTTAAGTCACCGATTTCATTCGATATCACGGGCGTGTTTTCTGCGCTCCTCAGATCATTGAGCTCGTTATTTTTCTCTTCGGTGGTTAAAACACTTCGGCTTGTGGTCTGTATTTTAGCCGGCTGATTATCTGTCTTGGTAGTGCTTATGGATCGATGTTCCTCATCAGCGATCTTAAACTCGCCATTCTCTAGGTTTAACTCCTTCATTGGCGCAACTCGGTCGGGTGTCGTAACTCGGACACGTTCGTGGAACAAGTTCTCTTCAGATGGACTGGAAAGCTTAATTACAATGCGTTTCATCGCTGAAAGTCACTTTTTGTTTGAACGCATAATTTGGTTTGTTGATAAATACTCGACTCACGGTCTTTTGTTGAAGCAAGAACTGGTAAGGAGTCAAGTATCGTTGCTAGGATACTGTTGATAGAAACAGACTTAATCACCGGATGATGATGAGAGTTCTGCCAAACAGACAATGGATTTGAAAGAAAATAGATCATGATCTACTCAAAGAAATATGATGGATTATTTCTAGCCCCTTTAGCCAGAAAATTAAAATTAGTCTCCCCGATTAGTAGGGTACTTGTGCCCGGCTAGAAGATAGAGACTTAAATAAAGTTATTATTATTATTATTATAAAATTAATAACAGAAGGAATTTTGAGAAGATTTTGAGTACTGAAAACCTCATTTCATTTTTTACATATCATAAGGAATTCTGAAATGGATAAAGATAATTCAGGGGAAAAAAGTATATCTTCTATCTATTATCTTATGAAACCAAAATTATTCAAAATTTATCAAAATAAGAATAAAACTTTTTTGCATTGTGGCGTTTTTTGATTACTAAATATAAATTCATATATTTCATACTTTTTTTAATACTTAAGAAAATTATTTTATGATGAGTTAAAATTTTGAAATAAAATATAAAGGTTTAGGATTATGGAAAGGGAAATACAGTTATCGTTCTTATAAATTTTTTTATAAAACAAACAAGTAGATAGAGCAATCAAGCAATAATTAAGATCGATCAAGATTACATTTTTCACAAAAATATATTTTTTAAATATAACTGTTAAACATTTTACTTGTTTTCCTTAGCAATACTTAGCTCAAAAACAATTAGTGTGGAGTGCTTGTGTGATGCAAATAACTACCCCCTTAGTCCTTCATCCCTTAGACTGTCACAATATAAGATATTGGCACTTTGGACAACAATGATCCCAATTTAAGGTACTCTATCTGCTACCTACAGCTGTTGCTAGCTACATATAGTGTTGCTAGGTATAACAGGGCAATTTTTAGAAGCACTTAATTATAAATGATCTATGAGTTAGCTGTGCCCAGACTTTGATCAGCCTGGAGGTATATCTAAGGGCATTGATAAAATTTGAAAAAAAAAATTTTTTAATTATTGGCTGAAAGTTTTAGTGAATTTTAGTGCCATAATTTAACATAATGAGAGCAAGTACTTCAAACCTTTGGTTACATTAAAGGACACACAGACAAACATTAGCCTGCTCTGCAGCCATTTTTAGTGTTGTCACACAATGTATAGTTTCGGAAAATATCCATACCCCCACCACAGAGGGAATTTTTAAAAGGACTCCCCTACCCCCAGGAATTTCCTAATTTCCTCCATGGGTGGGTATGGATATTTGCTGGAACCACACAATGCTTCTTTCTGGTCTCCCCTGCAGCTGCTTTTAGTGTCAACATCTGATGATCCTTCCTGGGGAGAAGGGAGCTTTGCATTATGACACCAAAAATGACTACAGCTTGGAGACTTACATAGATATAAATCTATGCTGAAATCTCAGAAACACTAAAATGCGTATCAGTTAACAAGTAATTGACATCAATCAATGCATTACTTTCACCTTGTTTGCAATGTGGAGGAAGGACAGACAATTCAAACTGCCTTTCACCAGATCTGAAGTCCTTTCTTGACTTTATTCTCAGTATGTAATCTATCCATCTTTCATACAGATTTTGTCTTGGGATTGGAATGGTGCTGGTTTCTATGGTGATGGATATTACTAGTATACTATTGCTCATATTTGCATCTTTCTTTTTCCTGTTACATAAGGCAAAAATAATTGGTTTTAGCAAATGACTATGAGTGTAAATTTAGATATTAAATTTTAGTGTGGCAATCATCTAAGAAGTACTACTCCAGTTTGGAGTTCTCTTTGCTCAGCCTTAGCCTTGGTTGTGCGTTAAAATATTCAGCTATTCACCAAAACCTGTGGAATTTTAATCAACTCGTACTGTTCCATAGTGCATACATTCTATACTATACAGTGGGGCTTGGGAGTATTACTCAGTTTTCCAAACCTAACATTGACATTAAAAAAGAGTCCCTGGGCTAGCAGTGTAGGGAAATTTTTACATATTTGAATGATTAGAACAATGAATAGAACTTTTTAGATGCAAGGGCCTTTCTGTTATCCCAGCATGGAACAATATAGAATGCCATGAAATTTCCTGTCATAAACCTGTCAAAAATAATACACAATTAAAAATAGAAACCAAAATTTTGCAAGGGCCCCCTTGCTCACTTTCCCTATGCTACCTGAGACTTATTATAAAAATGATAGATGCCAGATTGCATTGGACTTTTTATGTGTTTTTTTTTTTTTTTTGCACTGGGGCACATTGTATGTCCCTACAACCCCAAGAGCTATGTAAGCTTGAGTTTTCTACTCCTGTTAGGGCCACCCATGGCAAACAAGTTGAAGGGTAGAAACCAGACAAAGAGTTACTGTGTCTCCTGGTCCTCCAGGTTGGAGGTTGGAGACAGGGCTAACAAACCTAAATACCCCTTAAAGTTACAATGTTGCAGAAACTGGAAACATTATAATGAACAGAGAAATAGTGTGAAGGACTTATGCATCACCTGAATTAGAAGTAATTTTTGTTGCAGAGGGTAGAAAACTTGAGGACCCAGCTGAAAAACCTCAAAGCTGACAAGATCAAAAACAACATCCAATCTTTTTTCCTATAGCCCCAAATTATAGGAATGAATTGAGGCCTGCGTATAACAAACTCCCCACTACTAAGACCATGCGTACACTTGGTAATCATTATTTTATCCACTAAGTGTAATCTTTATTAAATTTCTTACCCTTAAGCTTCTAAGTACATTATACTTAGCTGCTAGAAAACAAAGACAGCTATCAAAGTTCATGTCAAATTATAGTCATGTACCAGAATTAAATATCAGGTAAACTAGTATAGTCTTACCTAATAGTTTATATTATATACACCTATTTCGAAAATTTTTGTCGCACCAAGAGACTCAAGTAACATCCCAAGGCTCCAGAGAATGTAGGTACTTTTAATTATAATTCATTTATTCTTGGTTCATGCAAGTGGCTATAGCTCTCCACTAATACTCCAAGCAAGGATGCTTGAGATGATAATTATTATCATCTCAAGCAGCCTTGCTTGGAGCAATTTGAGAAGTCAATAAATGAAATTATGCACCATGAATAAACGTTATGAGTATCGTCATTCTCTGAGGTCTTGGCTTGTTGCTTGAGGCTTTGGTGGGACAACGATTTTCAAAATAGGTGTATACATAATCATTGTATATATAATTTTTGCATCACCTCCTTATATCTATTTGTTTGACCACTGACACTTATATTCATAATAAATATGATCTGAACAAAGGTTCAAGCACTTTAATGACAAGCATGAATTATGTCTTTTAATGTTTCGAAATATTGAAGAGTTGGCTTTCCTTAGTGCCATGGTTTATGACATATTGTTTGTTTTCTGTATGCTTAATGTAACTATATCTGTGGGTTTCATGTGACCTGAACAAGACTAAGTCTTCTGGGAATTGTGCTCTCTCCTAATATAAAAGTGTTTTTCTTCTTCTGACAATGATATAATATTAAAGGTCTTAGGTAGCATTCATAATACATGGGAAGGGAGGGGGGCTATTGGGATTTTATGAGTTCAATAAACCAGACACATTGTGGTGTAGCTTTGGTACAAACAGCACCATATAAGGCATAATGGACAAAAGATGTTTGTACCAAAGCTAGACCATAATGCAACATGTTTGCTATCTAAAAAATGGTCTATAGATCGTTTTCACGTGTCGTCATCAATTTCCGGTCGCCATATTGGTGTACCTCGATAGCGTGACTATGCAAAAACATGTGTGTAACAATCATGCCATGACTAGCGAAGTGCTCTGAATAATATGGAATATGTTGCCGGGGAAAAGGAAAAAAAAGAGTTTAGCGAAAATTTATCTTCAATACCTCTATCTGAGTATGCCAAGAAGCTGGAAACTCGAGTGAAACGGCGTTATCTTGATAAAATTTCGTCGATTGGAATCGACCCCGTGTTAGTTGACAGCAACCTTTTTGAGCCGGACTGTTTACCTCCAGTAGAATCTACAGATCTGCTATTTTATCTCGTCCTAGAAACAAGTTTCTACACAAACCAACAGTTTAAAGCTTTTCGTAGTCTGGAAGCTTATAATCAGATGGTCTCCGGATTTATTGCAAGCGTAGAAGGCCACATCATTTCTGACAAGTTTGTTGTTGTCGCGAAGGTGAGACATTCTCAGCGAATGAACGATGCTCTGATCCCAGTATGGATAATCACAGAAAAACAGGGGAACATAATTTCTTGTCACTGTTTAGGTTGTAAAGCGGGTCTTGGTGAGTCGTGTTCTCACGTAGCTAGCGTACTATTTTACCTAGAAGCCTGGACGAAAATAAACGGCAAGTTATCCTGTACCCAAGTAAAGTGCACGTGGATTTTGCCAACCTACGTGAAACAAGTTGATTATGCTAGAGTACGAGATATCAATTTTACTTCTGCACGAAAAATGAAGACGGACTTAGAGAAAAAAAATCGATTATCATAACGATATTCCCAGTCAAAGCAAGTCAACACAAGTTTTAGGAACATTAAAGTCTTCTTCAAAAGAATGCAAAGCTCCTACAGAACCGGAAATGGATGCTTTCTACGCGGAAATCAACAAGAGTCAAAACAAGGCCGTGGTTCTAAGCTTGATTTCTCCATTCTCAAGTAGCTTTGTGCTGAAAAGCAGATCTGTTCCAACAGTAAATGATCTTTGTAAAAAGGAATACTTAGATCTATCATATCCAGAGCTTATAAAGGTCTGTCAAGGCATAAAGATTGAAATTTCAAAAAATCACATAGAACAAATTGAGAGAGATACCTTAAAACAGTCAAAAGGACATAACTTTTTCAAACACAGAGCTGGAAGAATTGGAGCTTCTCAAAGTAAGGCTGCATGCCACTCAGATCCTGCTTTGCCCTCCCTGTCTCTAATACAATCAATTTGTTACCCAGAGCTAGCCAAGTTTACCACTAAAGCCACTGTTCATGGTTGTAAACATGAGGAAGATGCTATCAAGGCCTATGAACAAATAATGAAAGGGAAGCACACCAATTTCAAGGTTCAGAAGTGTGGTCTGTTTATCAATGAAGCTTATCCATATATACATGCGACACCTGACTTCTTATGTTCTTGTGACTGTTGTGGAGAAGGATGTGGGGAGGTGAAATGCCCTTTTTGCATTGAGGACTGTGACTTTAATAGCTATCTATCAAAGTCATCATGTTGTCTACTAAAAGATAACAATGAAATGTTTACCCTTAAGCATGATCACCAGTATTACTATCAAGTTCAGCAGCAGCTGTTTACTTTACACAAAGATTACTGTGACTTTGTTGTATGTGCATTTGGAGATGATGGGAGTACGACACTTGTCCAGCTGAGAATATTCCCAGACAAAGAACACTGGGAAATTGCGTTGCCAAAGCTCACCACTTTTTGGAGAACCTGTGTCTTACCTGAAGTGCTTGGAAAATGGTCCACTAGAAGGCATACTTCAAAAACAAGTGAGCCAACAGCAAGTGGGGCTATTTGCTTTTGTAGAACTGCCCAAGATAGATCATGTGTCTGTTGTGCCAACCCCATGTGCCCAATCAGTACATTTCATCTTTCATGCTTGGGACTGACAACCACACCCAAAACATGGTACTGCCCAAATTGCAGATTGTTACCTGAATTCAAAAACTCTAAAGGCAAGTCCCAATCAAGCAAGAAAAAAATAGCATCTTCTAAAGCCTTGGCCCTGGATGATATCTGTATATGCAAGAGCAAGGCAAAGAATACAGATAAGCTTATTGAGTGCCATAACCCTGTGTGCAAAAATGGAACATTTTTTCACTTGGCCTGTTTAAGCCTTAAACGTATGCCAAACAATGCTAATTCCACATGGTTATGCCCAGATTGTAAAAAGAACCAAGCACAATCTAATAAGAAAAATGGAAGTGGAAGTGTCAAGTTTGTCAAACAAATCCAAGGAACCAACAGCAGTGTCAGTGACAAACAAAAGCCACTTGGAAAGCTTACACAGTCAGAGTTTGACCTTATTGCATCTCCAACAGGATGGTTAGACTGTTCTGTGATCCAAGAAGCACATGTACTGCTTATGAAAGTCAACAGCAATGTAAGTGGTTTCCAAAGACCAACCCTCGGTCCTGTCAGACAGTTCAGTGTTGTTACTGGTGATTTCATTCAGATAGTGCATTTGAATAACAATCACTGGGCATGCTTAACATCTATTGGCTGTCTTCCTGGGTATGTTAACCTGTTAGACAGCATGACATCACCAATTTCGCAAGAGATAATTGAGCTCATGAAGAATTTGCTTGGTCCAAATTTCAAGAACATCACTCATATACCTGTACAGCAACAGCAAAATGGGAGTGATTGTGGTGTGTTTGCCATTGCATATGCCACATGCCTAGCCTATGGTAAAACTCCAGTTGTGAAGTTCATCATTCCAAGGATGCGGCCACATTTGCTGAGTTGTCTTAAAGCTGGTCATTTGACACTTTTCCCTACCACTTGAACTTCTTGAGGCATTTATTTTGGAATAAAAATTATTGCCTATTTCTTTAATTTCATGAGACATTTACCTCTAAAGGTTTAACTATAAGAGTTAATTATGAAATACAATGACCTAAAAAAGTTAGTGTTCATGCTATTAGAAAATTTCAGAAAAGCATATGTATATGTCATGATACTTAATCATATACAAAGATTTCTAAAGATAGATTGTGTTGGAGTTGCGATGAAAGTGTGCATGCCTAATTCAAACTTTCACATGCCTACATGTATTTCACATTTCCATCACAACTTCAGTGATCCGCCTTAGCTTGACCACATTAGTTTTATCCCACGAAAACATATTGATAAAATTTTCAATAAAACTCAGCCCTCCATACTCAACTGAAACACGCTGTATGTTAAAATTTTAAAAAGTATTATGTGTAGTAATGCATCAGGGGTAATAGTAACATTTGCAGCATTAATTTACAGAGAAATAATTGTGAGCCCTAATTCTCATTCAAAACATGTTACATTGTCTAAGAACAATGGCTCACAATATATTTCTCTGGTTTTAATCAATCAAATGCAACTATTCCAGGGCACAAGTTTACAAGAGCAGCACATACATTAATTATACGGTCAATCATTGGTTTTGAATCTTTTTTGGAATCATTAGGGCTGCACTGAAGGAAATCTATGGGTAGAATGCCAGAAAATATTGTGTACTTTCGCCGAAGAAGTCCAATGACTCTCTCCACATGAATACGTACATTAGCAATGCCACGTGTTTGCTCTACATCAACAGGATCAAGTTGGTCTTTTCCCCTGGTGAACGCAGGGATGGCAAGCTGTGCACGGTGAAACATTAGGCTTTCTTGAATAGTGAAGCCTCTGTCTGCAAGGACTAGATCTCCAGGTACTAGCATCTTCATTAAACCACAGTTCTCTGTCAGGAACTTGTCAGAAGTTCTTCCTCCCCAGGCTTTTGAAACAAAGGAGATACTTCCTTGTGGTGAAATGCCAATGAGTATTTTCACTGTATTGTGGTGCTTATAAGAAGAAAAAGTTTGTGCACGGGCATAAAGGTTTGAAGGTCTGTTAATAAAGACCTCAAAACAGTCAATGATAACAGTGGTTTTGTTACCAAAGGAAAAGTGAAAACTTTGGGGCATGGTACGGTGCAAATCTTCCCTTTCTGGCCAGTGGATTAATGGTTGTAATCTTATATCCAAAGCTACCATCCAGGAAGAAAAAATTCTTGAGACTGTAGATAGAGACACCGAAAATCGATAGCTTAGATCTTGAAATGGCATGTTAAGTTTGAGTTTCATCAGTGTCATGGCAAATTCTTGAAACTGTGTCAGGCTTTGAGTCCTTCGGTTTACGTGAGGTGAAACGTGTTTAAAAACTGTGTTTAATATATCAAAAGAGGGTAATCCAGTGTAGAAGGAGACTTTGTCATCATTATTTTCAAAGTCATAACAGTCAAATGGCTTATTATCGTCCAGCTTAAGAGACTCGAAAAGATATTCAAACTCATCGGTTTGTGTACCTGCTTGGGAGATTTTTGCTTCCTCTGTCTGAGTGGCAGCATCCTTTTGTTCTGAATCATCTTCTTCTGGTGTACAGAAGTCAATATTCAAAACTTCAGTACCTGGTTCATTCAGTTTCTTTCGCTTTGCCAACAGCTCTTCGTCACTAGTGTGTTCAGTGTCAAATGGCAAAGACCTCTTTTGTTCGCGATTTCTCGCTCTCTCGCTTCTCTTTGCCGCTGTTTCCAGATTTGAACGCTGCTTTTTCTTGTGTCCTAATTGAAGAGTTGGAACCCAGTCTATGTTGTATTTATCCCAAGGTTTCGCAGCCCTTCCACTTACGAAGTGTTTGCCACATACTCTATCATTCTCGATAATCGCCTCCGTCAGATCATCTCGGCTTATAGCTGTGATCCACCTCGATCGCCTTTCTTCTGACAAATATTTAGCTTCTTCCCCTTGACTAGTAACGATAGAAGGTACTCTTGCAAAATAAACTCCTTTATCTCTTCCACTTTTCGATGCGCAGCCAACAATCATACATAAAACCATCTTCACACTCAAGACGCTCTTGGTTTGTTTACACTTTTGGTACACCAATATGGCGGCTAGCAACGGTTGTCAAGTGATTTGGTCACGTGCGTGAAAACGATCTATTGGTTGCCTAAAGACTTCATTCTCTAGAGTATTATTTCTTTGTTTAATGGCATATGCATAAGAATGTGGATACTTGTAACTCGACTCAAAGAATCTTTGAGAATACTCCTTTTTACAGTTCCAGTTAGTGACCACGAATATTAGTTCCTAGCCAATTAAGGCTGGAGTTTCTCTAGAAACTCCAGCCTGTGGTCTGTGGTCACTGAATGGAACTGTAAAAAGGAGTATTTAATTTTCTTCCCAAGCTAAAGGTTTACTGCTTGGGAATCATACTGAAGCCAATTTAGCAATTTCCTCATGTATATAAAAAGGATTGAAACCCACTTAAAGCATCAGCATAAGTATGTTTTAGTATGTACATTATGTGTCGAAAGAAATTTATGTCATTTTACTTACAGTTTTTTCAGTTCAAAGCTGAAAGCATCAACAGTAAACGCCAAAAGTCTTGCCATTACAGTCAAATCTTCGTTCTTGGCAGCTCCAGTAACGTAACTGTCCAAACCATCCACTATTAGACAATGAAATACTACATCAAGATTACAATGAATAGAGGCCATGTACTTCAGAAACTCCTCTCTTGTCTCCAAATAAACCATATGTATTTTACGTAGAATACTCGTAGAAGGCTTCTGTTCTCCTTCTGGAAGAATTGGCAGTGTTGAAACCTTCTTTGGGCAGATAAATAAGACGTTTTTTCCCTCCTCTGCGAAAGTTATAGCAAGAGAAAAGAGTAAGGATGTCTTGCCGCATCCATGGGGTCCTCCAAGTATCATCTTTTGCGGCTCCGTACGAGTCGCATTTCTATCAAAAAACGTAGTTAGGACATGCTGAAACTCTTCTCTTGAAGATACAGTAGGTTTTGGATCTGGTATTCGAAATATTCGCGAAAGCATCAAGAAATAAATAAAATGTACTCTATAAGAGTTGAAAAAGTTTTTTCTCCAAATAAGCGTTGTCAACCAGGCATTCCAAGTACGGAAGAGAAAGACTGGAATTGAAATGAATTTTCGCGCCATTGAAAAAGGCGGGAAAACACCGAAGCGCGCACGTGTACCGTTTACGTCACAGAAGGGAAATTCGGGGGAAAAGATATAATAAATTTACGAAAATGAATGAAAATTTAATAAAATAAAAATGAAAATAGTTATAAAGAAAGAAAGGTATATGGATTATTTGGGATTCGAATCTTAATGAAGGACCAATGATGATCGCTCACTAAGTTGAGACTACTGACTGTCTTAAATAAAATCGAAGAAAATGAAATTTTAGGGGAATTTTAGGTCTTCTTTACTCCTGGGAAGTCGTGCGGAGGGTGGATAGCACTATGCAAGAGATAAACTATACTTATCTATTCGATGCTGTTATCCTATGTACTTATTGACGGAGAGGAAGGGCCGTACGGGAAAATATTTGGCTCGAGGTGATGCCGTACAAATGACCGAGATCCAAACATTTTCCCGTATTTTATCATTTGACTCTCATGAAAAGAAAAATAATACTCAAGAAAAGTAAGAATACGATCGCAGGTTTCGAGCAGAGTCGTACGGATTAGAACGGCCCTGCTCACGCCATTTTCCCGAAGGTTTTTTAAAGAGCGCGCGCCCGGGCAGATGCGGGTCATATGATAAAATAAAATTATATATCCACTAGATAAGATTTATTCGTCAAATAGCGTTATGCACCCTTCGTCAACCGGACCCTAGCCGGTAAATAACCTCTACTGAATGAGTCAATATGCCAAGAGTGAATTGCCCGGGCAGATGCGGGTCATATGATAAAATAAATTTATCCACAGAATAAGATTTATTCGTCAAGTAGCGCTATCCACCCTTCGTCAACCGGACTCGAGCCGGTAAATAACCTCTACTGAATGGGTCAATCATGTAAGAGTGAATTGCCGAGAACGGAGAGGCAATAAGCCACATACATCCCGATGTAGGCCCGAGGGATGTATAGGCTTATTGCCGACGTTCGAGGTAATTAAGTATTTTATTTATCAATTGAAAAGGTTTTCTATCAAATGATGCTCATTATAAATGCGAAGTCTATGTATATAGTAATTAACCGGGTTAATAACTAATTATATATTGATCTCGCATTTGTACCGGGTTATAACAAAAACAAAGCCTCGTGAATAACAAGAAAACCGTGCCAATTGAGAAATGATTATTTATTCCGTTTAGACGTTTAGTTTAAGACGTCTACCATTCTCCAAACTGGCGAGACCAAGTTTTTTCAAAAACTGAACAAGTTGCAATCAAAGGAAAGCTTTAGGCCTCCAACCAACAAATCAAGCTATTATTTGGTGCTAACTGATTAAGTCTGTTAACTGAGGTCAAATTTGAAGGGAGGCCAATGTCATTCAAATCGCCAGCACGTGGTTGGTTAAATCACACTAAGTTTTTTTTATAATGTGCGGGTTGCAAAAGAAAAAAGGCTTTGTCAAACTAGAACTATAGTAGCTTTATCTAAACTACCTATGGACCCCATAGAATAGAGCAAAGGAAGCCACATCTTCACTGGGTGAAAAAAACTGTAATCACGATGTTATAGATAGCTTGCTTGGGCTCTCCGGTCTCTCCGTGGACTTTTTACAATGACAAGAACCGCAAAGTTCTTTGAAGAACTTTACCCTTATCATTAGGTACCATTCGTAAACTGCATAAATAACGAAGTAAGCCGACTATCTCAAAGGCAAATCAGTCCAGGCTGTAGCTAGTGACTAAATAAATATTTTAATCTTCTCAATTGCCGTTTCAAGTTTCCGTCAGTACCGATTGAAAGTAAAGCTATACACTTGGCGTCAAGCTGTTTTTACGGCTCAACCGCTGATATTCCCCCAGGCAGGATCCCAAATTGATCGTTCAGTTTCCTGTCGCTGTTTCCGTGCGACCCGCTGAAAAGAAACTAGCCTGAACTGTTTTACGCTTTATTCTGCCGCCATAGGTTATTAAAGCAGATGCTGCTTATGGTTTCCTTGGGCGGTACGCAATATTTTCCCGTTATCAGTCAGTGCTGCTAAATGGTTCCCTCATTCAAGGCTGCCTACGTTGAAATGTTTTCGCAGTTAACATGAATCAACAGCTGGTCAGGAATATTCCCTATTAAGCGGATTTAGATTGTGTTTTACGTTTCCTTTCGTTCGTTTGTCTGTTCTCTAATTACGACTAATCCGGTTCAATGGTTTCCGTGAGGCCGGCAAAGCACATGAACCCATGAGCATGAGCGAACACATCGTTTGTTCAATTAGGGGATATTCAGACTGTTTTCTGTACTGACTGTAAACATTACACTGTTTCCATGGCGGGTATTGGATCGAATAATTGCAATTGCTCTTAGGTGATTCTCATAAGATATAAGACAGCAAAAAAATCCCAAGTAAGATAGAAATTTTGAAATTATAATTCCCTAGTTTTGCACTGCGCATTTTTCTGCACATGCAACTAAAAGCCTGTAACTAACAAATTTTAGGCATTTTTCTTTCGGAAATTAAATAAGGAACATGTTCAAAACCAATTTTCACTTTTTTTTTTTTTTTTTTTTTGAGTAGAGAAATTGCGATTTTATCTTACTCGCCCCAGTCTCCACTCGGAAAAGTGTCAGTTTCCTACTATTTTGAGATGTTTTTTCAAGATAAATCAGACGAGAATGGTGACCCACATTTTTTATTTCAGATTTTTGATAAATGGAATGCTCCTCATTATATTTCAAAATATGAAGGAAAGTATATTGGATAGATTTTGAAATATTTTGATGGGAATAGTTAACATGTGCAATTTTTATGTTATGTTAAAATATAGAAGCAAACAATTATCCTATAAGTTGACAATATTTTATTGTTTATTAGTTTAAAATCTCTGCGGTTTTTGTTGATACTATTTACAATTATTAATTAATAATGATATCCTAATTTTTGAATTTTTTATTATGTGGCAACATAACATAACTTGCGCCTTTCACATCACATTCTTGATATATTCCTTACAATAAAGGAAACCTGTTGGAAAATCATAAATATCACATTCTTTCACTGTACACACGCCAGTCTTCCACTTTGTATAAATACTGTTCGTTTATGTAAGATGTGATTTTTGGGACGAAGTTTTGAAATGACCACCAGATTAATTATAAAACATGTATAAATTATTCTAAAAAGATATAACTAGCTAAAACTAGTGTGAGCTGCGTCGGTGTTTCTAATGAAACAGTAATGATGAAAAAGTAAATTATACACCGTGAAAAGATGAAAAAACTTACTAAGTAAGTTTTTTCATCTTTTCACGGTGTATAATTTACCTTTTCATCATTACTATAAATTATTCTTTTAGTTAAAAAATTGTCTTGATGTTATTAATATAAATTGTTTGTATAAATATAGTGAGCATTCGGCCCATACACTTTGTGTGTATATGTCTTACAGTTCAGTAATGCCGCCATTAATTCTATAATCATTTATATGACAACTAGCCTTTTTATGAGCTGCTCAGGTCTAAGTTCATCGTCTTCGTAGTCTAGCTCTTGGCGGGGATTTTTTCATTGATTCTATGGCAACTTTTGCATTGATTCCTTGAAGGTCAGACTTGGGGAGATTCAACATTTTTATTCGCAACACGCTTCGTCGCTATTAATAAGGAAATCTCAGCCTTAGCTCTACCATTACGTGTTGATAAGGTGACATGTAAGATTCCATAAGTATACCAGACCTCCAATGAACGAAAATACTGTGGCAAGTGATGACATCCCATGGAACATTGCAAACTTGTGTGTGAGAGCTTTGTATTTCGGGTTGGCCAGCAGCTCTTTGTCCTTGATTGGTCCAATCTCGTTACCGAAGCCTCTCTCTTTTTCAAAGGCGAATCGATCCATCCATAATCGTGTGGCTTTGGGCTCGAAGTAAAATGAATTCAATATCCCACATAAAAGTGAGACCAGAAGACCAGAAACATGCTGTAAAACAATAATAAAACTTGTTGATTGTTATGATTTTTAAAGAGTAAACAAGTTCATGTGGATACTGAAGACCACATAGGACGAGAAACTCTTTTTTTACTATCAAACTGGGCTACTTGCAGGTCAAGTTCAATACTAGATTTTTGAGTAAATAGATAATAAACAACCCTTCATGCCGTGACCAACCCAGGCAAAAAAGCCGGGGGATCCAGGGGGTTCCGCCACTTTGAACCTACGATTTAATGAATATTAAAAATAGAGTATCCCTTCTCCTCTAGACTTGTGAACGTATTCTAATTTAATATTTGAGGTACCAACCTGGAATTCTTCAATTCGCGTCTTTTTTTCTTTGAGTTGAAGTACCGCCCCATTGGTCAAGAGAGCAATGACAGTCAGACATGTACCAATCCTGAAGTACATTGGCCACAGTTTTGATTGGATGTGTCCAAACACGTGACGCGGCATGTTGAAATACATCGTTATGCCTGTTGAAACAAAAAACGTAAGCCAAACCGATTAACCAAAGTTTTATCAAACTCCAAAGCGTTGCTAAAGTTTTTCAGAAAAAGAAAACAGCTTGGAAACAATTTCTTTTCTAGTATCTGTGCCAGCACTTACACTGCAAGCAATTACGCTTCAAATTTTCCTTCTTTTCGTGAAAAAAAAGCCGCCTCATTGTATTAATCACAATCTACTATTACTATTACTTACCGGCAACGAAGATAACCCAAGCTTGGATGCCAATCCAAGAGCTAATGGCTAGTGAATGAAGGTATACAAGAATCGTCTGGTTGATGGTACCTTTTTGAAAAAGAAACTTTACTTTATCCGAGAAGCACGCCATGACCAGAACGAGAACACAGCAGAACACTTTTTGTCCAAATAAAGAAGTCATATTTTTGTTCTTCGTCGCAGCCGCTTTTGTTCTTTAGTTTGTTCTTCACAGTCAGTTGGAAATACTGGTGTTGGACGGTCAAGCGAACTCTATATATAAAGCCAGACGACCACGTGGGCACTGATAACATGAGCTGCATGCTTGAATGAGATGTTAAAGTTCAAAAACGATGATGTAACTAGAGCACTCAGTCATATCCGTGATCGGATTATCAAAATTTTACGCAACTAGACAAACCTAGACGAACACAAACTTAACGTTTCTCAGGAATAAAAATATACAAAATTCCAAATAATTCCCAAAACAAATGTCAATAATCAACAATGTTTGTGTCGTCTTGAGTTTTAAAATATCTATCTATGAATAGTAGACGTATTGGGTTACGTGGCGAGAGGAGTGCTTTGCAAGGGCATGAGATTACGCACGATTTCGTATTTGCAAGCAAAACTGTTAATACATCAACGTCTTCTAGTTCTTTGAACTTGACTGATTAGTTGGAAAAGAAAACAAAAACTATGGCGTGAAAAACATCGCATTTTGTCATTACGCAGCTTCCTCTTGTCACAAAATTTTGCCGATCGTTCAATTAAACTTTGCACAGAGTTCCTTTCCAACGACACAATTTTTGGTGTATTTTGCTATTTATAAAAAATGCTAAGAAAATAGGCTAATTGAAGGTTTCATATTCCTAACTTCAATACTCTCATTTCATCATGCAGTGTCGTTCATGGAGATTTACGATTGTTTTTCGCAACTACTTCGAGATTAGACGAATTTATCGCCCAAAACCACAAATGAATCATCGTACGAACGGAAAATCCGCAACGTCGACACAACAAAAGATAGTTTTCAACCCAACGCAGGATAACGATCTTGAATTTTCGAAAATCAAACAACTCCCTTCGTCGGCAAAGAATATATTTTGAAAAGACACTTGTTTTTGCTGACATTTCCTTTTCATGAAGAAGGTTAAATATCTTAACCGGATTTGCAAGGGCCAATAGCTTGAATCTTGAATCTTTTGATATCAGTATTTGTTACGCACAGAATTTAGGGCTTGGATTTCGATAACATCTTTGTAATAACGTTTCGTGGATTCTTCAAGAGTATCAGTAGATGAATGCATTAACGTCTAGGTGCATTGTCTGATGTGTGAATATTATAGAACGTATTATTTTATTTGTAATTTTATTCACCAATGTTCAACTTCAGTTTCTGTAAGACTTGTTTGTTCGTTTTATCATCTTCCATTCGTTGATATCTTTTATTATTTGCCAGTAATCCTATTTGTTTGTTTATTTATTTATCCCTCCTTCAGTAGATATGAAATGACAGTTCTGCACCATGTGGATCGTGGATCAAGGATCAAGTGGATCGTGGATCAAGTGGATCGTGGATCAACCCCCACCCCCATCAGGGTCTTTACAGAGGTGACGTTATAGCTATTCTAAGTGAGGTTCCAGTGAAGTAGGGGGAGAGGTGGTCAGTTATATTTATTCTTAGTTGACTGGATTGCACCACATCCTATAGTTTACGTCAAAGCTTAATCCTAATAAAAGTTTCTAATTATTCATAAAAACTACTTTTTCTGTCTCAAAGCCTTAAAGGATTAGTTTAGGCTTTTGTTTCATCCTAATTGAGTTCTACGGATATTGTCCTTTGTCTTACTACCGCGCGTTTTAAGTCGTGTCTGTTTTTAGTTGGCTGGATTGTATTATAGTACTTGCGGCATCTGCTTGGACATTGTCCTTTTTATTGTTGAACGAAACAACAACATCTTTTCCAAACAATCGATAACAAAATCCCTATTTGTACGCCCCAAAAGTGTAAACTCCATGACAGGGAATCAAACCCTGGTCTCTCGCTCGACAGGCGAGTATATTAGCCACTATACTATCATGGATTTGATGTTTTTTCTTTCTATCAAAAAATAGTTTTATCTCCCTTTCTTCCTTCCTTCATTCCTCCCTCCCATTCTCTTTTATGCTTCTCTTTTTCTGCGTTATCGAATATCGTCATTACTTTTTCTTCACAAGCTTACAGACTTATGGAAATTCTTTCCTTAGCTTGGTCAACGAGTGGCCAACTCATTTCCTAGTAGTTTTATCTAAACAGACTAACCCAACTAAGCTCAGAACAATGATCAGTAAATTCAATGAGCAAATGGTCGTTCAGCTCTCTCTAATTGACAGAAGAAAAAGTTTACTATGGAAGGTACAAAGTTCAAAGAACAAAAGGCAATATTAAAGTAGCTTAAAGTGGTTAGAAAAGACGCGTTTTAAAAGTCAGCCTCAGGGCTCATGTGCCGAGAAAGTTGTATGGCAGATTAACGTGAAAAACGGAAACGGTGTTACCATTTCTCGGAAAATCTGAAAACCTTCGCAACTTATATCCTCAATCGGTTAAAAAACATCTGCTAATTCTCGATATTTTTTATAAAATTTAAAATATATTCAGGAACTCATTGACCTTAGAAGTGCTCTGATACCACACTTGGTGACACCCAAGAAACCAAGTCTTTTCAAAGAAAAACAATTCCAAGTTCAAGTCTATAAATCATTAGGTCACACGATGTTTCGTTTTCATTATTACAGATGAACTTTTTTCAAATTTAGCTTTAATTTTTAGTTTTTTTTTAGAAAGAAGTAAGTCCCAACTTTGATAAAACTGCTAAAAAAACGATTTCATTATGAAAGTCTTGCTTGCAAACGTCTGAATGCCAGATTGGGTTCATTGCGGTCATTGTCGTGTCATACCATGTCTTTGCCGCCTAAATAGCTTATTTTTAACTCGCTCGAAGATACACACACACAAATATATATATATATATATATATACATATATGTGTATTTGTATAGCGCAAGGCCAATATAATATATACAGCGATAATTGAGACATATATACCATTCATACTAATTGTCAATGATGATTACTTGTGTTCAAGTCCTGCTCAAGTGCATACTGATAACTGTGATTTACTATTTCACAATCAATCCAAGTATTTTAGACATTCGTAAAGCATTTTGAGGCCTCGTGATTCTGCTCATGAATCTAACAGGAAGGGCACTTCTTGATTCCGAGTAAGGCATTACACTTGTCGACATTCTCTGGCTGTTATGGCCGATGCAATCTGAAGTTCATTGCGCGGCAGTGAGATTAATGTTAACCCAAACAAGAGATTTTTGATGTTTTATACCATATAGACATAGTGCTTAAAATACCAATGATTTGTTTCAAGTATGCATTCAGTCAATTAAGATAAGATTTTAAAAATTTTTCTTAAAAGCCTTGATAAGAATTACAAAAGTATGAATAGTGAATGGGTGATTGATAAGTGGCTGCTGGAACAAGTGGTCTGCCTTGAGTTAAACCAAGACAAGGATTTATTTATAATTTAGTGATTAGGATTAATTTATAAGTTCAGTAGTTGCTAACAGATTATTTATCAACCTGACGAAAATGAATTTATTAAACTAAAGACAATAAAAAAAGGTCTGAAGACTTACAAATCCTATATCGTTTGGCTATGAGCCATCGATGGGGTGTGCAAAGATTGGAACTGGTTTTTTTTATAGTTTGCCAAAACTTTTGAGGCCAATGAAAAGGAAGTATTTAAACTAAGTGTTGTGCGATAAATTGAAAGATATAAGCTTATATGAATATCATGTTACAGAATTTGGTATACAAGATTCGTTGGCTTGCAGTGCACATGCAGTACTGCACGCCCCTCTTGTATTGTGCTTCTCTAGATCTTTAGGTTATTTGTCAGAAATCTGAAATCATATACCCGCTTATGACCCTTTTTCTCGCGATGAATCTGCATTTATGAGCCAAAACAAACTAAGCTACTTAATGAAGTAAGTTTCTATGAAATTCATCACAACAAGCATTTGAGACAAGTTTACTTGACTAGACTAGCAAACATGCTCAAATATTTTATTTTAAAAAAGTTGCCACGAATTTTTTTTCTTTTGAACTCAGTCATCCAAGGACAATGAGAATATATATTGCACGTATGTAAAATCAGTATATATGTTTTATTATTTTCTTCAGTATAGGAATTTTAAGAACCCTTTTCCTTTGCCACATGGATTCATTTACTTTTTGAATAATGGAATGAAGTCTGTGTTGGAAGTAAATCGTATAAGTTTTTCTGTTGTTTAAATTAAAAAGGCGCAGCCGGGAAAATTCCATCAAAACGCAGTCTAAGATTAGGATTAAAATGAGGTATTTTCTCGACTAAACAAGTTTACTGTCTTTCACTAGACAATTCTAATTCATACACTTGAAACTTGAAATACTTTTTATGATAAAAAGGCTTTTTCCTTTTGCTTTCGGCTAAGGGTCTAGTACAAGCTTATCGCGATTGTATAAATACAACTCATAGGACCAGAGATTTGGTGTCCGTGCTGTCCGTATTGACATGTCAAGTTTAACAGGTCCTGTTACACGACCCTGAAACTTTAAGATGAAACTTGTGTTGCAAGCAAAGTTTCAAAAGGTTGTTACACACTGGACCATTTAATTCTGATATCTGTTACTATCGTGAGCAGACAAGTTTTGGTTGAACGAGCCAGTCTGAGCAGTCCTATTGAGAGCAACCGAAACTTCTACGTGTCGCGAACATGAAGTTTCAGAACAAAATTGCGCTGAGTATGGCACCCCCGTAAAACTTGTCTGGGAAACTGAGCTGTTGCACACAAGTTACAGTAAACCTTTCAACGTGTAACATGGTTTGCATGATGCATATTGCATTCTCTAGAGCAAGCGTTTTGTATGGTTATCAATGTATAGGATTTGAGAAATGTTGTCTAAAATGCTGTCAGTACACCCAACGCATTCAGGGATGCTAGTAATGCCTAGTCTAGTCAAGACAAACTGAAAGAAGTATCTGTTCTGTATTTTCCATAATGAAGGCTTCTTATTTGGGGGACCAGAAAACGAATGGCACCCAAATATCTCAATATTCTAGAGGAGCTCAAAATATTTTTGACAATTTCAAATTGTAATAGGTCACATATATCAGTAATAAGCGATTGTGTATGGAATATAATTAAGAAAAAGCGATTGTCTTGCCAAAGCTAAGCCCTAACACGCATATATTCATCAGTTGTCTCATCATTTGAATTGCTCAGTTTTGACTTGACTGACTTGACTGACTTGTGACTGACTTGACTGACTTGAATGAATATAACAGGACTCATTTCATGTTTACTCTTTAATATTATACCTCTATGATTTTTAAACAGACGCATAGAAACAAAAATACAAACTTACTAATGCAGAGCATAAGTTAGATTCCCAGATTCCCAGAAGCCAAATGTTATAAGCATCGATCTTTTCAAAATTTAAGGCTGAGATACTTTAATAGGGATACACCCAATTGATCCTATAGTTACTCAAAAATCCATAACACAAAAAACTGGTTTATCAGGTTATAGCAGAGTTAATATAGGGGGTCCCCTATATTAACTCTGGTTATAGGGAATCACTTAAAAAAAGGAATTTTCTTTCTGATCATGAGCCGTGTAGAAGAGTAATGATCTTATTACTAGTATTTACTTTGCTTACAATGCTTTGGTGTTGGATGTAATGTGGAGTTAAGCCAATGAATGTATTATTGATCATTAAATCCAGTATGATAGACAATAGTTCCCCATTTGAGTCTGCAAAACTTGGTGTTGTCTTTTCCAGCTCTAGCATCACCGAAAGTCGTTCGATCACCATAAATGCCTTATATGGTAATATTTTTACCTAAGATAGATTCGATTCCCTTTGTTTGTCGAGTTAATAAGGCAGTGAGGACACTCGAACGGTGTCGTTTTGAAAAAAAGGATGCTGTAAATCATCCCTTGAACCAATCAATTGGAAATAAGGTTTATTTTGATCACTCGGGGTGTATTTGAACTCAAGTTTCATTCAGTTTAGATAGTTTGCAACAGTACTGAATTTTAGGATATGTAGCCTAAAAAACTCAAAAGGTTCGCGGTTTGATCGAGTGCGTCCTCACTTTATTCGAAAATCATGTGCCAATGGCTAGAGTCCAAGAAGGTTTTAAGTAGGGCTAGTATGATATTCTGGTATGATATTCTGGTATATTAATCGTTCTTATACAACATTTCTATAGTAATGTACATGTTATTCGATCTGAATAAAACTGACATACATAAAAATATTTTTCAAGAGGATGAACTCACAAGCAAAAAAAATAGGAATAAACTATCAGCAAGCGTTAAACACACATACTTTTCAATATCTGTGTTGTTTTAGTCACTCAGAGAACGTGTAGTCAACGTGCCACACGTTGCCGAGTTAAAGCATGGTTCATTTTTATCCGAGGTTTTAATTGATAATGCAACGACCGACATCCGACAGTTTTCAGTTATATAAGGCTTTGCATTTATTTGTTTGAGCCATAGACCCACTAATGCGTAGTCGACAGGCCGCCGGAAGGGAGCAAGTTATTGCTGGACATGGAATTGTTATTAACGTCAATAGAGACTTGAAATTAATTAAAATAATATATTAACCATATGTTTTGGACCGGACAAAGTCCCTTTGATCGAAGTATGTGACTTTATTTGATTTCCTATCGGAGTCTATTAAAACGAAGCGGAAGCAAAAACGTTAAACATGCTCAAGGAAGGATGAAGCGGGATGAAACAGGAAGTTATCACTACCGATCGATACGGTTCTCCGATCTGCAGCCATATACGTGTAGAAGTGCAAACCTATCTAATATTTATATAGTTTTTTTTATTGATTTGCCTCAAACAGTTTTCCAGTTCGTTCTTTTGTAAGTATTACTGAAATAACAAGGATTGTTTGGGTTCGGACTGCATGGGTAGAGCGGAGGGAGACGCTGAACTGCATGGGTAGAGTGAAGAGAGAACATTCAACTGCATAGGTAGGGTGAAAGGAGACCATTCAACTGCATGGGTAGGGTGAAGGGAGAACATTAAATTGCATGGGTAGGGTGAAGGGATCGGAGGCCATTCAACTGCATGAGTAGGGTGCAGGACGACCATTAAACTGCATGGGTAGGGTGAAGGGAGACCACTAAACTGCATGGGTAGGGTGAAGGGAGACCATTAAACTGCATGGGTAGGGTAAAGGGAGGCCATTCAACTGCATTGATAGGGTGAAGGGAGGCCATTCAACTGCATGGATAGGGTGAAGGGAGGGCATTCAATTGCATGAGTAGGGTGGTGGGAGGCCATTCAACTGCATGAGTAGGGTGAAGGGAGACAAAAAGAGATAAAGAGGTATTTTAAATTTCCGGCCCACATTTCTAAACCTAACAAAATTAACATTAAAATATCCTAGTCATTTCCTACCACATACAAGATTTTCTTAAATCCGTGACCCTAAACTAGTATGATTAGAATATGTGGATGAAAGCATAAATATCAAAATCCTGCACTACAGCACGTAATATATATGAGAACACGCCTCGGCAACAATTCCCCTATAGTATTCTCGCATCAATCATTTGTTTTTCTTAGTGGCTTTTTGCTAGTTCACCAACATGTTTCCGGTTTTGCTATACCAGTCATCATGGCGGCGCTATGTTTTTGGTAATTTAGATCTGCAAAAGGAAAGAATACTGAGAATAAGTGCAAACCGCGTACACGTCGAATCACTGACTTAAACCATGAACAATGTGACTGCGAATTCAGGACTTGCGGCCTTGCGCTTCCTCTATCAGTCTGAAAAAAATACTATACTATCTGGCTTTAAAAAAATGAAGCATTAGTACAGCGGTAAATAAATGTGGCGGCGTGTTCTAGGGCGTAATACAATGGGAGAATCGAGCAGAGACCATGAAGGGGTGGGGTGCGGTGACTGGCTTCACTAGCCGTTACGTTACTTTTACGTTCACACGTCTTCGTCACTCAGCAATCTAACGTAATTTGCACGAGCCTCTCTCTCAAATGACTCACGTGACGGAAATGAAAAAGGAAATCTCCATAAAGGGGTCGAAATGGAAACAGTTTTGCAGTATTAAAGTTACTTGTTGTGGACGCACTTTAGTCCGTGCATGCTTCAGAAGAAGTAGAACGTCACGGAAACACTTACTGTACGCAACACGCCTAGGATCAAAACAGACCAACAGAGCTCTTGTAGTTAAACACACTGACGGTTTACTATGGTTAAGTACGATACTAATGCATGTTACGGTACTCAGATTAATCCATGTACTTAAAGTCTGAGTTGTATGTGATCCGCCCTTAGCCTTTGCTTGATGCGTGTTAAATACGCGATACGAGTCATCTTGTTATTGAATTACATGCACGCAGTTTGTAAGAGACGATCACATGCACGCGCGTATGTATGCATGTATGTATGTATGTATGTATGTACGTACGTACGTACGTATGTATGTATGTGTGTGTGTGTGTGTGTGTGTGTGTGTGTGTGTGTGTGTGTGTGTGTGTGTGTGTTTGCATGTCTGTTACGCGGTGCATGAGTTGAAAAGTAATGCAAAGAAATATACTCGATTTGTCCTAATTAAAGTCACAACTATTGCAGTGACTTTACATGATCTTCATTACGTTGTACTTAAGTAATCTTTTTAACCTGACCGTAATGAAAGGATCATTGCGTGATGACATTTAATCTACGCCAATGTAACTAAATACAAACGGACTTAGATTGGAAATGACGAAGTAACCGTGACCGAGAGCGTACGTGACTTAACCGTCAGGGTACACGATCGGATAACCTGGAAATGACATTATGTTCATTTGATGGCAACAAGATCATTATCAGTCACTTTGCCTTAAGCTAAAGGAATGAAAGATATTTCTAATGGTCTCGTCGGTAATACGCAGTCCCTAGTGAGAAGAAAAACCTAGAAACAAACCGGCCGCCAAACATTGTACCTCTGGGGCGGTCAGCTTTTAGAAAATCCTTCCGAAGAGTTTCACGTTTTTATAATTAGCTAGTCTTCTGGTACTTTCGATGAAATTCTCTTTCTCTTCAAATGCATAAAAAAGCCTAGAAGTTTCTAGGAAAATATATCGTACCAATATAGGATTACTAAAAATACGATAACAAAACACACACAAAAGATATTATATACAACAGATACATGTTTACGACATGCCCTTTCTCATGCAATCTATATGATCTAAGAAAAGCATGCAACATGCTGGCGTGAAACAAATGCGGAACTCGATCACATGACCATCACCGGTTCCGTGTCTTAATTGAAACACCAATCTCCGACATCGAATCCGAGGCCGATTTGTGGGTAGTGTGGCAACATTTTCGCATTCCAAAGCCGCTCTAACGTGCGTGCGCTGTAAGATACTCAATATATTTCACTAAACCCTTACTGTATTATCCTTAATAATCCCTAGTAATCGTGCGCGCAAAGAACATACGAGAACTCTACGACAGACCCCACTTATTAAGATTTGAGCACCCTGAATAAATATCATTATTATTGATCCAGCACGTATCCTCGGTCAAGTAGAGTGAGGCGGGATAGATTTTATAAACGTGTTGTATGCCAGGAAAACAGGTTAAGAAACAAGGCGCATTGAGGTATTGATTATGATCCATTTTCAACTCCGATAGAGCAGATATCAGGAAAGGCATTACAAATACACTTACGGATAATATGTCAAAGTTGTTATGAATAACACTATTTAAGAGGTGGCGTCACCACGATTGCTTACAGGGCATGCGCAAGCTATGGAATGGAAGACACAATGGGCGTCACGTTTATTTCTCCATTTGGATTCTCTTGTGTTGTGATTGGCTTTTGAGCTCCATCGGATGAAAGGATGAGATTGGCTACTTTTGAAATGAGAAACCAATTACAAGTTTCAAAACAGTTGATCATAGAGGGCAAGCAATTAACAGAAATGTTCGAATTACAAAAGTTTTCCGGTGCCAGTTCTTAATCCTTTTCCTACGCCCGTTCCTTGATGCAATATCTTGATGCAAAATCTTCTCACATATTAAGTTATTCTATTCAACAATGTCAAGGTAAATTCTTGTCAACCAAGCCGCACCCACAACCTCCCAACGCCCGATCTTATAATTCTGCTTTTGATTCCATTGGATGACCAGAGAGGATATATCAACAGTGATTTATGTAATCAAATCTTAGGCAGTGTGGTTCTCTTGGAAGTACTAATTGCATGGTCATCTGGTAACGGATTGAAATCGAT
This sequence comes from Actinia equina, assembly GCA_011057435.1. Lineage (NCBI taxonomy): Eukaryota > Metazoa > Cnidaria > Anthozoa > Actiniaria > Actiniidae > Actinia > Actinia equina. Next base: position 372,342 of record WHPX01000729.1, read on the forward strand.
GCTTGTACTCATGTAATTTATTCGACTCCCGGCAAAGTCTCTAAAGTAATTTTTAGGGGGAAATGTTATAATTAATTCCCTTGCGGTTAGTCTTTTTGAATTTAAATCTGTTGTATTTTTCAAAATATCTTAACTTTTTTAAGACTAAATTAAGTTGGGTTCACCGAATTTGTTTTAGCGCTTACGTAAGAGTTTGGCTATCAAAACATTTGAATGTTGTCATTAAGATAATCGCGCGCGCATTAAACGCATGCGTTGTAGGGCTGTGTGAGAACAATGCCCGCGAACGTCCTAAAGTGCCATAATTGTAATGTAGTAACTATCCCAAAATGCATTGTGTTTCACGTAATCATTTAATAAGTCAATATTTATAGTCAATTATAAGAACAATGCCCGCGACAAGACAATATTTTTATTTTTCTCTTGGATTTCTATAGCTTTGCTCAATAATGCTAATCTTTAATGACGTTCATTAATCTTTTCGGCTTACAGATACAACAGATAAAATATGTTTTAAGCACCAGTGCTATGCATCATTTATCAGTGACATACGATATGGTTTTTTCTTAAATAACCAAAAGATTAAATACGTAGTTTGTTTTGTTAGTCAAATCTCTCTCTTAAACACTCCAAGTAAAACCCTCGTGGTAAACTTTCTTTTTGAAAAATTTATCCCCTCCCAACAAATTTGCACCACAATATCTTCATCATCCCCCCACCCCCCAAATTTTTCGCAATTTCGGGAATTTGATCCGTGCGCTGACTTAGATCCGCCCTGAGGTTCTTTCAGGGTTCGAAAAAAATGCATCCCCACCCAAAGTATTGATAATAGAATTGAAAGGTCCTCAAGATAACAGCCCAAAACCGAGACTTTAATTACACACTTGCCCTCCCCACCTGTTTGTCCCTAAAATTAACCAGTGTCTGCTTATGTAGATCAAACACACCCACACGCATACCCCAAAAAATTAAAATAAACTTGACTCAAAAATTAAAGTCTATTTATCAAGTAATTCAGAGTCCAGTCGTCAGTGCGGATTATTTCATATTGCAAAGGTCATAAGGTTTGAGGTCGTTACATTAGTCATCTGTGCAGTCGTGGATCAAGATTCTCTTTCCCACGAAGTCGCAATTTTTTTAAAACTTCCATCGATGATCTTTATTTTTGCTTGCTTCCGGTCAAGACGGTAAGCTTCTTTGCCCTTAAGTAAAAGCGTCTTTTGTGTATCTTCATCCCAAATATTTATCGTTGCAAGCATCTTTCAACCATCATACATAAACCACAGTTTTCATCTTCTGGTGTTTCACCACCTCAAACCTCGCAGCCTTATTTGCAGATTATATAAGCTGGCCTACCGCTGACATTCTATAAAGCATTTTCAATGACAAGCAAATCTACAGTATAGTGGGCTATGATTGGCTAATGATCTTGTCAATTACATAGTCACTTGTGTTGCTAGGTACCACAGGTGTAATAAGCAGCCAGCGTATGACATGAGATTTGCCATTGACGAAAACCCATGAACACAAGCGAATGATTTGGTTATTTTAAGATATTCTTCGTCGTTCTTGAGCTTGTTGTCAGGAATTGGACCAATTTCCTGGCCATACCCTCGCTCCTTCTCAAATGCGTACCTTTTATCCATCAGTCGTGTTGTGGTTGGTTCGAGGTACATGTAGTTCATCATGGAGCAAATCAAGGAAACCAAAAGCCCTAAAGACTGTAGAAAAACATCGATAAATTAATAAAAATAAAATAATATAAACGAGTTACCAGATAACAGAATCAAAATTTAGTCAGACGTTTCCAAAGTGGACACTAGTTCTTCCTTTATTCAGTGGCGATATGAAATCCGGCCACGAGGCTATGACAAACTGTTATATTTATATGGGATGGCGAAAGTGAATTAAATACACTCTAACTTGACATTATATCATTTTCAAGTAACCTTAACAACTCTGCGGAAATCCTGGGGTGCAGATCTTCAAGCAGGTAAAGGAAAGGAATAATTCAATATTCAATATGCACGGGCATTTTCCTTTGGCTAAAGTCTTAGCTAGTCATTTACAAAATCCGCTTAACCTTCTACCCACTGCGAGCCAGTTTAGTTGACCTTCAGAATAAACTCAAGGTCAACCAATCAGAATTGAGGATTCAACATTATATTTTGATTAGCATTTCCCATGATTCTGCCAAGAGAAACCATAAAATATGTATTATTCTTTCTTTAAATTGATCGTAAATCCTACTAGTATAACTCAAGGTGGAATTCTAGTTCATTCAACACGAGAAATCTAAATTGTACTCAGCCCCTTCTAGGAAAATGCTAACCAATAATAGTTGACCCATAATCCCTTTCGGGTAACGCCGTCAAGTCGGCTGGAGAGGAGGTATAGACCTCCTTAGCTCGGGCATAATCACCATTTCAGACCATGTGCCATTTCCTAGAGTATATCATTTTTTGTTTAATAGTTGCACATAAGAAGACATATGAATATGGTGTCGAAAACCTGGCTATCCGGCAAATACAGACAGCATGCACAAGGTTCAACAAATTACTTGACAGGTCCCTCCCGTCTTTACAACTTTATTGGGTATCAATCAGAAAGCAAAATTACAGAATCAACATGCTACCCAAAGCGGAAAGTGCGAACGGGACTCTAGGACCCATGCTAGGCATTTCCTTTTGACTAACGATATAAATCAATAGAGAATTGTCTTGGAAAATTAATACAGTTATAGTAGTAAAAACTGATAACTAGTGAACCGAGAATGTCAAAAAATAATCAATGGAGTTCAAACAAACAAAAGTCCCTGAGGGAGGTTCAGTTATTATCGAGTACGATGACAAGGACACTTACGAACTAGTGACCAAGTACATGTCAGATCAACATCAAATGTATCCTCAAGCAAAGAAAAGTACCTATGCCTTAGAAACAATTTGAATTGAGATTGACTAGAAAAAACACTAGTTGGCGCCTCTTTACAGACGGTGTTCCAAAGGCAAACTATCCTATTAAAGTAAGATGCTTTAAAAGTAGTGGTTTTACAAAAAGATGTTTCAAGAACCATACCAGGATTTTGAGTAAGACGAGTACGTCTATGTTTGGAGAATTTGACAAAATCTGAAACCTGAGAAGTATATGGATAGCAGATATTAAAGTTACTCTATAGACCCTTTGCATGTGACATCGAAGCAGGTTAATTTTAGGGGACAAAAACAAAAGAATTTCAATCTCCAGAGAATTGAAAATCTATTGTTATGTCTTCCAAATTGAGATGAATTTCGACGTGCTGCAAGGGGTCTTTTGCCTTTCGCAATTGTTTCAAGTAGAGTATTACTAGTATTTAGGTCTATACAATGAAATGTAAGGAAACTTTCCCAAATGCAATATTGAATTTACACTCTATATTGCGGTAACTCTAATATCCACTAGAATTTAAATATTAAGGAAAGTCATAGTTCATTTTGTTCATTTTTACTTAGTTATTCGCAACATATTTAAATATGCCACCAAATTTGAAAGATAACCTTTCCCGAATTCAGATCTCCGACCAACAAGGTTTTTTGAAATAGCTGTATGTCATATGCGATTTGACGACATGCCACAAATTAAAAATCAATACAGTATAGTTCATATTTTGTCTTTTTAATTAGTGCTTCGCAACAATTCATTATCTCAATATGCTACCACCTTTAAGAAATAACCTTTCAGATCTCCGGCAGACAAGGTTTTTTTGACTAAAAAAGGAGTATATCATATGCGATTCAACGACAAGAGGGCAAACATATTAAACCACCTTAATTCAGATCAAGTTCCAATGGAAAAAAAGAAACTAAAAGCAAAGATGCATGCAGACCGGTTCTTTGGTGGTGCTACAAGACACTAGACCAAATGAAACCTATAGCCAACATTGAATAGAAGAGAGAGAAAATCTACAAAGAAGGCTGCTCGCGATCGAGAAAAGGTCTTCTTGCGGTGACCACCTTACGTTTACAAAGTTAGAATACATTTTCTCATAACTTCATAACTGTGGACTAATTAAGGACTTCTCTGTAATTAGTCGTAGGGTTCATGTGATGCCTTGCCGCCATTTTGGTTTTTGGTCTTGGGTCACCTCTGTCATGTCAACCAAAATGACGACTACTTCTTTTGTTTTCTTAATTCCATGGATCGGGATGCAAGCCACATTACATACCACTTTAAGATTCTACTTACACCCCCCTAAACGTCTGGCTCTACTAACCTGAATCTTATCTTTGCCTTCCCAGTGCTGTATAGGATGTATCAAGGAGTACGTGGCCAAGGTAATAGCAGTCAAACATGCTCCAGAAAAAAAGTACTTTGGAAAAAGTTTACTTTGCAATTCACCAAAAGCATGTCTTCCCATGTTGAAGTACATTGTAACTCCTGTATGGCAAAAAAAAAAAAAAAAAAAGAAAAGAAGAAGAAAGAAAGAACATGGTGTAAAAAAGAATTAAAAAGGCTACAATGTGTGGGAAACTTAACTATTTCTTTGCGCACAAAATTACGGTACCGTGTACTGCTGTCGGAGAGATCGGCCCAAATATTGTTTCAGGGTTCGATACAAATAACAGGTTCACTTAAATGTCCGTGTTGTTATAAAACCATTAGATGAAATATGTGAGTGCATTCCCATGCTTATCTTAAAGGTTTTCTATACAATCTTTTAAAAAAGCTTTTTTGTGGCTCGCTACTTTGCATGATCCATTCGCACCAACATGTTCAATACAATACATCTTTATTCACATTTCCAGTTTTATGTTACATTAAATTAAATTCGAAAACGTTCAAAAACGTAAAAGACTGCTTTTTGTCCTGAGAACAAAGCTCATAATCGACCGTCACGCGGCACATGAGAGCAAGGCCGGTCCGTGGTGAATTACATAACTGAACTCCCCTTTTCAAAGAGTACTAACCCGGCGTCTAGAAAAATACCAGGAATAAAACATTAATAAGATGTATAACATACCAGCGATAAACGTCGCCCAAAACTGTATTCCCAACCACGTTCCAAACGCGAAAAGATGCGTAAACCTTGTTACTGTAGAAAGAATGCTGCCTCGTCGAACTTCTTCAGATATTCTTGAGGACAGGCTAAGAGCAAGCATGAGAACCACGAAGGTTGTTAACTGTGGACACACTCTAAGTGTCATGGCTCGTTTCTGAAGCTTACTCTCTTGGTTTAGTTGGTTTTGCGCGGGTTTTGAACTTAAAACTTGATTACTCGACATTTGTTCGCAATGTCTCTTGCCTCGTAGACAAATTTTGCCGGTACGCTTGAAAAGCCGCTTATATAGTGAGTCTGGGGTCAAAGATTTAGTTTTCGTGCGCAAAATCACAAGTATCGCCACGAGTGACTGACGCAGCCATAAATAGGTTTGAAGTGGTCTGCTGACATCAATGACTTTTCGTCCCAATGCATACCTCACGCAATATATTACACCGTAGGAGGAAACTCAAATGTCGGTTTGCATTTGTGGGTATATTAGGAGCAGTATGAGAATGGGGTTATAGAGAGGGAGCCAGGACACACTTTTGCTAGTAGCGGAAGTAGCGGAAATGTAAATGATATCGATTTTACGTGGAACAAAGTAAGTGCTCATTCTCCAGAGCAAGAAGATAAAGATTTTAAAGCATTCAATGCCAGATCAAATTGGAACGGATTAAAAACTTAAATTATATTTGCGCAGAAAAACCGTAGAAAAACAGGCGTTGAGGCACAGGCTGGAGAGACATCAAGTAAATCTGCTCACATCGCGACACCTGGTCGCATTGGTTATAGCTAAACGCTATCAACGCTATGCCACCCGTATTGTTCCTATAACGGATGTTGCATTGGATGTGCAGCAACAAAGTGCAACTAATAGCCAACAAGTCCGGCTTAAGACTTCAATTGTCTATTTCCTTGACGTCATGGTTGCAATCCCTCTTGCACTTTATAGGCTTTATAAGATCTTTTATGAAAGCTTTGTCCGCTTTTGAAACAGGCTTAAATTGCCATCATGCAACTATGTTAATGATTAGTTTTGCAAAAGTTTTTTTCCTGAAACTGGGCCTAGACATGTTGCGATTAGATCAAGATGGAGTAAAACGTTTTTGAAGTGTTTTTGAAAGTTTTCAAGCCTGAGAGAAATAGTGTTTCTCTTCTCGACATATGTTATCATTAATAGCGGCTAATGAAGCGAAATCCTGGCATATCTCTCAAACTATAAATTACCAAGGCTAAAATACATTGGCACACTATACAAGCACACATTCTTTTATTTATTTTAGTTATTGGCAAATAAGTATTACTGTAACAAAGGACGATGCACTGCATGAACATCGTTTGCGCAAGCGAGTGCGTGGAAGTTTAGCGATACGCCTTGTATCGTTATTTGTCGTTCTTTATACTTTGAGTCGGATTTGTTTTTTGATCTCAGTGTCTGGTCAGTTACGCAAGAAAAACTCCCAAGCAAATGAACAGGCCACATTATAATCTAACAACGACGAGGAGAGTATTGCATAGTATCGCAGGAAAAGGCCTGGAGACATACAGTATTGATATACTGCGATATCTTTTTCGCTACTCTAGATTACTTCGTACAGTAAAAATAAAAACGGTTTTTGAAACATTTATTCGGAAGTCTCCTTTTGGCGGAAAGAGTAAAATTCGCCTTGAAGAGCTCGATAAAATACTGCCAGACTACGCGGAAAAATAAATCCATCCCATACTACACATTAAAGTGCTATCATGATATGAAAAACATATACAGTGTATGTCATAACGTTATTGCTTTGACATACATCTTTTATTGATTTAGAATACACTCTTAAGAAGTTCAAATATCAAAGGTCCTGTTTTGTTTTTTTGTGTCCCTTTGCTTTTGATTGCTTTTTTTCATAAAATATTTGAAATATAACTCGCGCGCTGATTGACTTGCTACCGTGTGAATATTAGAGGACAGAGACACGCTCGTGCAAAATACTTTTAAAATATCTCAGTAATGATAAAAATAAAAAATCATACACCGTGAAAAGATGAAAAAACTTACTGACGTTTCGGACGGTAGTCCTTCGCCGGAGTCAATATCGGAGTCAAATATAACTCGCGCGCTGATTGACTTGCTACCGTGTTAATATTACTGAGGACAGAGACACGCTCGTGCAAAATACTTTTAAAATATCTCAGTAATGATAAAAAGGTAAATTATACACTGTGAAAAGGTGAAAAAACTTACTGTCGTTTCGGACGCTAGTCCTTCGTCGTTGACTCCGACGAAGGACTTAAGCGTCCGAAACGTCAGTAAGTTTTTCATCTTCTCACGGTGTATAATTTACCTATTTATCATTACTGTTTCGTTAGAAACACCGACGCAGCTCACACTACTTCTTAGCTAGATATATCTTCTTAAAATATCTCAATAAAGCCAATATCGGGAACGCCTGCTTTTGTCTCTGTCTATGCTCCTAAGCTTGCTTCTATCGTGCTCTGCAGCTCCCAAAGTGTTTGTATCACAGTACAGACACATGTGCGCGCGTCCTCGCCGCCAAGGTCACTAAATAATTTTATCCTCGATTTCTTCAATTAACAACACTTGAAGTGGTAACGCGAGAATTTCAGTTTTGTTGTCAAGAATCTTTCGAAAAACTACTAGGTCAAATCCTCTGACTTGTCGACTCGACGTTGTAGCAAAAACTATTATATATCTAAACAATAGAAGTGGCATGTCGCTGCTGATGTAAAAATACCACCCGTTCATGCGCTCAGTCATTAAACTGAGTTACGCACATTGCGCTGAGATTTTGTATCGTATTTTCATGATCTTCATTTCACTTGAAAGCGAGAAATGCCCTGTTATAGTGAGATGACCTTCCTGTTTGCGCAAGCCATTTGAACACACTTTGCAACATCGTCAAAGAAAATAGCCAACATTATAGCTATGTTGTTTTTGCGTCACCTAGATTAAGCTGATAGAAGACGATGGACGTAAGTTATCATAACCTTGGAAGGTGATCAGTCGCCCTTCATACGACCTACAGATGATACAGGACTGGTGTTTCTAGAACAAATGATAATGCATAGTGCATGGCAATTTATTTTATAGGCTTTTCTTCCTTCTACACGGTCAACGTACCTTTCATTGCCACATGCGCAAGTCAATTAAAACTTCAGTTAAAAGTTTTACTGCGTTTAGCAAACCGGCCTTTTAAAATCTTTCTACGCAAGAATGTTTCACGATTTCGAAGTGGAGCTTTTAACTGCTCCCACTCATGCACTCAGTTGAAACTGTACGAGCCAGGCAAGTTTAATCTTAAGGGTGCACTATTTGACAAAGTAGTCTTGTGCAGAGAATCTCTCAGCAAAGAGTTTCACGATATAGTTGAACTATTCCTACCAAAGCAACTGAAACTGCCTCCAATTTGAGTTGTTTATTCACCGAATTAAAGACCGTTAAACACCCCTCATGAAATGGTGAAAGTGTAACGAGGCTCCCCAAGATGGCATGCACGAGCCCACCGTCCTCGCCACCGGCAACGAAGTAGCTGATCATAATATAGATATATATATAAGGATTTAAAAAAGATTACATAAAGGGCACTACTTGTGATTTCTTTGATAACAATTGTTTATCAGTACCTGATAAATGTATTGCCCGGACAAAACTTAGAACAAACAAGGATGTTGGAAACCCGCCAGCGCGTTAATTTTCAGCATAACTCCTTCTCTAAGAGTAAATGTTCATTTTTGGTCTTCCGTTACTTGTGTCACGCAGTATGTAGGGAGGATTCTCGACAGTCATTTTTAGGCAATTTACAATTAAAATCAATTGCAATTTACGTTAAAATTTATTTTTCCAATACTGAAAGGTAAAACTTTAGCTAAATTTCACGAGTGCTGTCTTAAAAACCCCTCTATTTGTCGTTTCATCATATCTTGCAGCTTTCTGACCAGTTTTAGGCACTGCATGGCCAGCTGCGTAACGAAATGTTTTGTAATTCATATTTTGTTTCTAATCATTGCAGCTACCAAGAGGTGAGTTTATGATAAACTCTACTTAAAAAGATAATAATAAACTTTATATGACACAGAAATCCTTCAGTACTTACTGATTTACAAAGATGCTGTGATAAATAGTATCACTTGACTTCCTCGAGGTATTGAAGGTGAACAATTGTCTATTGAACTGTAGTAAGAGTGAATATTTTAAATATTTCTTATAATAGAAGTGTTATTTCGTGCACCGTGTCAGGCTGTAGGCTACTTGCTAATCTCAGATCAACATAGCATAGAATATTCTAGGTCGCCGCATTTCAGAGAAACAACTTGTGGCTAGTTGAGCGTCCCGAGGGAAATATTTCTTATAAATGTATTACTGCATGAACGTTTAAGGCTGCAGGCTGCTTGCCAAGATCAGATTTTAAATACCGTAAATCCTCTATTTAAATCCCCTTTCAAATAAGCCCCCCCCTCTAATAAACACTCTCTAAGAAATATAACTTTAGGGTGCCCCCTCTTTCATCGTCAGACCGAGGGTGGTAGAACCTTTACTGTTAGAGCCATTAAATTATGGAACAGTATGAACAATGACATTAAGCAATCACAATCAATTAAGGGCCTCAAAAAGGGTTTGTACGTTAAGTACTTAGAATATCAGAAAGAAAGTTTAACATTTTATTAGATTATTAGATCAATTGTATGAAAGTCATGCTCATTTTAGTGACGATGTAATGCGTTTGTTCTGAGTCATGGGGGGCTCCGTGCCAGCTTCACCCCGGGTTTTCCAGGTTGCGGCCTGAGGACTTGGAGTGGAGCTGTGCTGCGGTGCTCTTGGCTTGGAGGAAACGTCTTACGTTATTATTATTATTTTTTTATCAGAGATTCCTTAATTTTATTTATTTTTTATTCACGTTTAGTTTGTTGTTAAATTTTGTTGATTTATTTTTCATTTTTATAATTTTCAGAGGGCCACTGGGTTTTCAGTACAATGTGTTTTTATTGTAACTGTTGTGTGTCCCCTCTTTAAATAAAGTTTTATCATTATTATCATTATTATTAAACCCCCCTCAATTAAGCCCCCCTCTCTAATAAGCCCCCCTTCAAATAAGCCCCCTCTTTAATAAGCCCCCCTTTTTTAAAGGAAGAAATTTGTTAAGCCCCCCCTCTCTGTTTAGCCCCCCCTCCCTCCCCTCTCCCTTCAAAACTAAACAATCTGATTAAAGGTGAATTCAAAGCCTCGATCGCTCAGTACATTTCTTTTTAGCTTGCTTTGTTAAGGTACCATGTTTTAGTTTTGCTATTCACAATAATCGTAAATTATACTTGAGAGACTAACACAGGTGAATCAAATAATAAAAATGCCATGTACATCATTACAGATTATGCGAGACGGTCAGCAGTTATGCTTCCGTTTAATCCTGAGTTAAGATCATATTTCGTCCTGACAGCGTACAACATACTGCGTTTCGACTAAATCGATAAGCCCCCCTCTCAATTAAGCCCGCTCCCTCCAATAAGCCCCACCCCCCTCCCAACGTGCCTGAAATAAATAAAATAGGGGATTTACGGTGTAGTTCTTTCAGATCGCCGCCGCATTTTGAAAAAAACTTGTTCATGGCCTGGCTACTTTAGTAGTTAACGCACCGAGAGCGAGAAAAATTACACAAGCAAATCCTTCCGCAACTTTATAAAGTGGATATTGGAGTCTCTAGTTTATTTCGGTCATGGACACGGCGAGACTTCTTCCTTCAGAACTGCAAAGGAAACCGCAATTTTTGAAGAACAGCGCAACGAATCATTGGAATTGTTTTGTAAATTCAAGATTAACATTACACTTGAATTTACTATTAACCATTTATGAGAAGACAGCTTCATTATATTCAGCTGGGTGCGCAAATTTTTCTTTGCTCACAAATATGCAAATCCTACGTAAGGTCTAGTAAATCCCGATCATCGTCATGATCCCATTTGCCAAGCCAAAAAGCAAAGGCTTGGGCCGAAAATGCTGGTCATTTTTCCTACCAGTGCTATAATTTTTTTTAGCCTTTTCGCATAGTAGTGAAGCAAGCGGCTATTAGCCGGCGTTCAGCCTGTATAATTTCTCTCGAAACAACATTTTATTCGGAGACAAATCATATTGGCTATCGAACGCAGGCTATCGGTTATCATTGTGGGTAAAAGACCCCGCGCAATGAATAGGACCGGACTCGGACAAATACAGAAGTTTCATATTGAAGTGACCTTTACCTATTTGTCTTAAACTAGTATATATTACAGGGAAAAGCCCGCCCGCCTAACTAGACATGTCTCCAATGAGACAAAACTAAAAAGTCAGACACACATATGAAAATGAGTTGTGTAACTTAATTCTAATGAAAACGGACTTTGAACTGGTTTTGTGATGGCCGCGTCTTTGCTCGTCCGTAATATTTGACTTGAAGAAAGAGCATTTGAAGTCAGCTAAAAGAAATAACAATACCATGCTATGTTGTTGATGCTGTTGCGAACGCTACTGTAGTTGTTAAAGTATGTTGTGGTTGTCACACTCTTCTGGTTTCTGTTGTTGTTGCTGCTGTCACGTTGTTTTTCAAATCAATATATATATATATGTATATATATTGCGCAAACTTCTAGCCTAAGAATTAGTCTTTAGCAAACTCCAAAACAAACACAGAACTATTATGGCATCCCTATATTAAATTCTATTATCAGTAATTGAAACTATTATTTGTTTTGTTTCATTTAACCTCTGCATTGGTCCCACAGCGTGGATAATTTGTGGTTCTCAATACCTCACTGGTAGGTTTTATCCAGCTGGTGCGGTACAAAGGTCGAGAGCTAAAGTCGGATTATTTTTATCACAATATAAATAAGTGTTGCAAAACGTGATACAAGTCACCTCAGAATTTAAGAAAATTCTGTTCGGCAAGTAAAAAGTTCTGATTTTGAAATATAGAGGAAGATCAGATCAAAAGGATAAATATTTACGAAAATGCAATAACCGATCTTCCTCTCTCTCTTGTTTGGCTATGAGCTACTTGTAAACAAGCATGCACCGACCGACACTGAATTTACTGAGCACAAAAGTGTTTGAAATTGGAATGGTGAGAGCATCACTGAACCAAAGGCTAAATTCCATGCTTGCGCTACGAAATTACAGTCGTCGGTAGGGAAGGAACTCATCGTGAGCTACATGTAAGAACAGCACTTACAATCACCTGATGAACTGAAGTGCTCTTATCTTATAAATGTACAACATCTCACTACATTCTTGTTAATTAAATACTTGTTTTTACACAATAAAAACACCAGATTTATCGCTATGATTCCTCGGTTCATTGGGAGTTCTCCGTCTCTTGATTCTATCTATGATGACCTCCAAGTTCATCGCCATTTTCAGATCTCCTTCCACAGTCAATAACTCTTGCATATAAGCATTAAAAGGTGATACACCGCCTTGAAATATCGTTTGCATATTTTCCACAGTCATGGTCAGAACTACGTCTGGTTTTTCCATGGGTGTGGATGTTGCTGTAATGCTGCCTGATCCACTCCTCAGGTCCATGATCCAGGTTCCTCCATTTTCACCGATGACATTGAACTGATACAGACCACCCAGTTCACGGACCAGACTTTCGTCCAAGACACTATGAGCTAACTGTACAAGATTTGCTGGTAGGATATCTGAGTTATCTTTCATTTTGATGGCTTTAAAAGAGGCAGGCTGAGTAGTCCCACCAGATGCTAATAAAAAGTTCATTAATTGGTGACTGGTCAAAAACCAGCACGGTCATGTGTGGAGGGAGGTGGACAGAGAAAGGGAGGGAGAGGGAAGGAGATATGAAAGGTTGCAGGGATTTGGGGTAAGTATGTCAAAGTATGTATGCTAAGCGGAGAAGTTTGAGCACAGGTGTGTTCTAGAGAGAGTTTCTCCAGCATTCGTATTACTGTAAAGATCAAAGGTAAATGACCTAAAGGAAGTATTATCCATTCCAAAGTTGAAGAAAAAGCTGGTTTGAATTGGCATTGCATTGTGGGACTATTTAGGTGGCATAATTTTAAGATGGCAACTATTCCTCCGAATGGCTAATGGTACAGTACAGCTTTAATTCAATCTGAAATCTGATCTATTTTGAATTAGACCCTTATCTAAGTGCATTGAGAATCTATAATGCGCTATATAAGAATATATTTATTATTATTACCTAAAAGTGAAAATAAAGGTAATAAATTAAGAGTCCACACATCCCTTGCTTTTCTTACTAAAGCTCGATTTTCTCTCACCTGATGCTAAAAGTCCTGACAGAAGGTTTGCTGTGGATGGATTGGGTCCACCTTTGAACAAGCTCAAGATGTCTACTCCTTCATTTACTGGTGCTTCCCTTAGAACTCGAACCTCTGATCTATCAAAACAGGTAAAGAAACACGTGATCAAATATTACCTTAAAGACTACAGAAATATGCTCTTTTTAAAATTTCCTAAAATTTAATTTTGAATATTTAATTTAAATAGAATTTAACATATCAAAATGTTTTTCCTTTTTACTACCTTCTCAAGGATTGAATTGTTCAGGCAGGTGAGAGGACAATACATAGCCTGACAGATTTTTTATTGAGATAATCATTAAGCACAGCTGGCACAGATGAATGTGTGCTGTAGTATGGGGCACACAGAATAAAATATATTGTGAAGCATCCTCATTAGAATCATCGCCATCGCCATCGCCATCCCCATCCCCATCGCCATCGCCATCGCCATCGCCATCCCTAACACTACCATCAGGTCCATCATGATCATGATTGTATTCTGAATTATTGTCATAACAACCATCACCATCACCAACACTACCATCATCATGATGATCATGATCATAATCTCCCATCAGGAGCAGTAATTATCACCATCACCAACACTACCATCATCATGATGATCATGATCATAATCTCCCATCAGCAGCAGTAATTATCACCATCACCTACAGACCATCATCATGATGATCATGATCATAATTTCCCATCAGCAGCAGTAATTATCACCATCACCAACACTACCATCATCATGATGATCATGATCATAATCTCCCATCAGCAGCAGTAATTATCACCATCACCAACACTACCATCATCATGATGATCATGATCATAATCTACCATCAGCAGCAGTAATTATCACCATCACCAACACTACCATCATCATGATGATCATGATCATAATCTACCATCAGCAGCAGTAATTATCACCATCACCAACACTACCATCATCATGATGATCATGATCATAATCTACCATCAGCAGCAGTAATTATCACCATCACCAACACTACCATCATCATGATGATCATGATCGTAATTTCCCATCAGCAGCAGTAATTACAGTATCATCATCACTAACATGGGTTCGATTCCCGCTGAAGCCTGGAATCATTTTTTCAGGTCTTTCTTCAGAGCGTTCGCTTAGATCCCTTATTCACTGTGATGATCAACATTCTAACATTATTACACCACAGTTCTATCCATTCAATTCATAGTCATTACAACCATCACTAACACTACCATCTCCACCATGATCATGATCTTAATCTGTCATCATCATCAGGAGCAGTCATCATCATAATCATTACCACTACATCCACCAATCCCATCATTGTCATTAGTTTTCGTGCAGTTATCATCAGTCACCAACAACATCATATTTAAAGTGCCTATCAACCCTGGCCAAATTCCATTTTTTATTAAAATTTACCTATCAAGTAAAAAGTTTTCGTTGGAAAAATCCACTTTTGAATTTTTTCTTGATTAAAATTCCCATCTAAAATCACGGTCTTCAAACTCAAAAACGAGCAAAAAGAGGACTGGGCACTAATAAGTCTTGTGACGTCGATCCGGTATCACACATTCGCGCGTCTGTACTCTTCATTGTATTTTATACTAAAACTTCTCTACGCGATCTCTATATTTTTCGATAAAAAACTTTTTTTTATCAAGCTTAGCTGCAAAATGTCAAACTCCGAAACCGATTCTTCATGTAGTTATGATTCTGATGATTCCGAGTTTAATTTTTTGCCTGGATACTTGTTGGAAGTGGAAGGTGAACAAGACGCTTCGACATCAACAAACAAGGATCTCACCGAAGTTGATTATAGCGACACTTTCATGCCATATGCAGATGAGCCAATTGCTAACCAGGAATGGCTTGATGAATACGACAAACAGCAAGATCTTCAAAAAGAATTCGAACGAAAACTGCAGAGCCGATACGATGAAGAAGAAGATGTGAGTTCGTGGTAAGTGCGTTTGATCATCATATAAGCTTATAAATATAAGCTAAAAGTCCTGTTCTAATATTGTATGATAAAGTTCCACAATTTCAATACTTTTATTAAGGTCCTATAGCTTAATTCTATCTATTTTTATTAGGTGTCAGTGCGGATATTGTCAAACCGTGTATCTTCAAAACCCAAATGAATTTCAATGCTGTAAGGAAATTGAAGAATGCGTCGAATCACTATCGAGCGAAATGGTTCTAGAAGAAAGCTTGGAAACTCCAAAGTGCATTACACTTCATCCTGGTTTCGAACAAGTTTGCCAATCCAAATGGAGTTTACGTTTAGCGGCCGACAAATACAAAAGAAAAGATAAAACTAGATATCGTCAGACTGGATCAGAGGAGGGGTGAGTATATATTAGGCTTTTCTTGTAATGAATATCAGTCTTCATAAAGGAAATAGACATTTCTTTTGCGAACAAAATATATTCCAGAGAAAGCAAACATTTTCATCTATAAACTTTTTATCTTTTGGCTGTTAGACTCTCTTCTCGATATATAATAATTTGTAAACAATATTGAATAATAAACTTGAACTGGAACTTGAATCATGAGGGCCTGATAGGTAATAAAATTTATAGGGTTTTGGTCTCATTGATCCTATGCATATTTCGCCATCTCAGCCAATCTCACTTTAAAAATATTATTATCATTTTAGGTTCCTGCGTAGTATTGCATATCGAGAATTCACTCGTCTTGTTCATGGCTACTTGGGGGGAAGAAGAATACCTTTGCCAGCATGTGCATATCACAGGATCAGGGAAACATTTAATGACACTGCATACAAGGGATTTGAAGTTGAGGAGACTGATGACGATGAATAACAACATTTAATAATAGCTGATCAGCAAGCACTTTTTAGCTTGGAATAGACTGTTTTGTTCATAATAGAAAGGAATAACTAGAAGCCATTTCTTAGAGAGTCATTTTTTAATGTTTCAGACAGTCACCTGTCAATTTACACTGCTTAATTAATTCAGTGTCATTCAAGCATTTTAGTTTGTCATGCCAGTGCAACAGAATTCATTCTGATGATGGTTATCGATGATAACCGAAATATTAAAAAAGCTATCACAACAAAATGGCTTCTTGTTTTTTAGTTCCTTTACTTCAAACATATGTCTGCATAGATATATTTAAACTAGCCTTGTTTTAGGCCCTATTCCCTAGGGCCTGATACTCAGGCTATATCCTAACACCAAGTGCAGGCTTTCAGTAGGAACTTCAGATTCTGAGTGTATTATTAGGCAGCTACAGTAGTTTTTAAAAAAGGCTCCCAGAAAATACTTGTTTGTTTTAATTTTCTGCTGTTTTCCTCTGTTTTTTTGGGCAATCTGTCACCATTTTATGTCCCTTCATCGGTTTCTTGCATGCTGAACATAGTGGGGTTCTAGTTGGCCTTGATGCTTCTTTCTCTTCAACTAAAAGCAATAAAAAGTGTTAAGGGGCAAAATGTTAGTTTTCTGCAGGTTGAATAGCTCTAGCATTGCTTGTTTTTGAATTAGTAATTTAATGTTTTATGCTTTCAATGCCAAATAAATATACCTGATGCTGTTGGAGGGACATCAACAACCTTCATTTTTTTCCTTTGTTCCCTGATTTTTATGGCCTCTTCCTTATTCTGTTTCTCAAGCATGCTGTTCATTGGCTTGGGAGTCATGGTCTTAAGTTCGGCAACAGCAGGTGATAATTGGCCATTATGGTGTGCCACAAGGAAGGACTGGTAGATATCTTCCACATAACCTAATAATTATATCAAAATGAAGGGAAAATATTCAATTAGCTGCTTTAGTGGTTCCTACCTAGAAGTACCTTACACAGCTGTCTTTGTATTAGAGATATTAGTCTAAGACAAGTAAACTATGGTGGTTGAGTTCACTTTCTCAAATTAGTGAATACATAGTAAGATTTGGTTTTCTCCTATTATTCTTTATGATTTAGAGAATCATTTTGACCAGCATACACCTCTTATTGGTACATCTCAGGCAATAAATTAGTACATCCAAAAATATGTGTATTTCATCGTATAACAAAAAGTAACTAACCAAAATCTGGTTTTACTCTGATATCACGGACAGTTGCTTCGCCATTCTTGAATTTAGGCCAGATTACTTTGACCTGATCTGACCCGCCTGGATTTTTTTTAATGTCTCGCTGTAGGTTAAGGTTAAAATGCATAGCTGCAATGATGTGCCTAAAAGTCAGATGACAAACAATGCAGTTATTATAAGCAAGACTAAAAGTTCAAAATTATTTCTTCTTATTTATAATTTTATATTCCTTCAATATACATAGGAGGCCATTCCTTTTTAGGTGGGGATGGGAGGAATCCCAAAAGAACCAGTAAAAAATGTTCCCCCTATTGCTTTTCAAAATGAAAAAAAATGTCCCACCCCTAAAGCTGTCCAGTAATTGTCCCCCTCCTATAAAATGATTGGTCTCTAATATGATATTTCCTACCTGCAATACATTCCCGCATAGGAATAGGCTATCATCTTTGGTGAGAAGTAATTCACAACTGAATGGAATCCTTCCAGACAGCTCGTCTGGGCAAGTGGCGAAGCTTGCTTTATGGCATTTACAAGTGAGGTTTTACTTAGTGCTTGGCACATCTTTTCATAAACTGGGGAATCTGCAACATTAACAAAATAAAAACACTATTATAAGAAAAAACTCCTTATGTGGATAATATTTATATTTCTTGTAACTGACCTTTTGTAAGCCATTTCCTGCCTTCTATTTCACCATGAGCACACTTGTTGAACAATGGTTCATCCAAATTGTCATGTTTGTTGATGACATGACTGAGGAATGATTTAAATTTTGCATATATAACCTTTCCATTTCCTGACAAAGTGGATGTTGCACTCCAGTAGAAGTGGTTAATGCAGGGCTTGATCCACTCAACCAATGCAGACCCACCACTCTCTTAACTGATTTTTGTGAGGACTTTGAAGATTTCTATAATAAAAGAAGTTCTATTGATTAATGAATTATGTTAAATAATACAGGCATTTCTATGTTTTTGCAAAAAGTGAACATTAAAAAAATCAACCCAACAATATAAAAAAAGGTCTTACTCTTTTTCAAATGCCAAAGGTCAAAATAGTGTGTGATGTTCGGCTGCTGCTCCTTCATGTACTTTCTTATGGATACATGCCGGTCCGTTATGATTGTGCCAATAGAAAGTCCACTACCAAGGAGAAAGGCCATACAGTTTTTGAAGCCAAGGAACTCCATAGCTGTACTGCTACCAGCAACATTTCTCTAAAATAAAAACATTGTTGAAGTATTAGCCAGAATAGTTTTGAAAAGCATTTTGTTTTGCTTTAATGCCCAATTTTAGGAGTAGGGAACTTCATTTTCATATAAACAGAACTCTGCTTCAATTAATCCAAATTAAATTATTGGTAAAAGAAGCATAATTCTAATTAATCCTATGTGCAATACCCTTTCTTTAGCACTGTTATCTTCAGTTGAATGGATACTAATATTATCACTTTACCTGGACAAGTGAAAAGGTGATGATCAGTGGCAGACAACATGAAAACACAGTGTAAGCACCATATTTGGCACTATGGCCCATGCTGTCATGGCGAGCGTCACCAGCAATCACAAGGGGGGCTGCAATGGATTTCAGTTTGCACAAAACATTTTCTTGATATGACTTCCAAAAGAGATGAATGGTTGGAAATAGCTTTTCCTGAAAATGAAATGTAATAAACTATTCAGTATCTCGTAAACCAATCTAAAAGGGTTGCTTTTATCTACAGTCTCTATATTTTTCTTCATAACAATATCAGCAAATATCAGGGGAAGATCTCCCATTCCTAAATGGGTATGCTCTGCTGGATATCTAATTTCTCTTTTCTCTTATCATGTATAAGATATGGATTTTTCGCTTTGGAAGGTCATAAATAGGGTGAGGTATTTTAGACCTCTGACAGCACATCCCTATCCAAATCCAGGTTAAGCATCCCACCTCCTGGCCAGGGTCAAATACTCACATTTTGATGTTTAAAGAAGGTTGTCAATGAGAAGCAGCACAATCCCATATTTTTAAACAGCTGGATAATCTTGGATGCTGATCCACCAGAGAGAAGTATAGAGAATGACAGCAAAAAATTTCCGGCAGGAATTTTTGTTCCTGTCATGTATGGCTGACTTCTCCAGATCACATCTTTGGAATTGCAGTTTTTATTGGCACATGTGGATGTTACCACCACCATGGTCCCTACTTGCTTTGCCTCTACAAGTGGTCCATCCGATTTGCAAGTGTGACAAAAGCGAAACAGGAGAAGAAGTTGCGACAAAAAAACAATAAACTTGGGTTGTGTTCTAAGGTTGTCATCTCTGACATATACTCTGTAGAAAAAAATAGAAAGAAAATGATAATTGAATAAATATGAATTAATATTTTTAGTTTCAACTATTAGTTTACCATCTCAAATGTAAGGTTACCTGCTCCCTTCTTCCTGATCATGTTCATCTTCAGTTTCTGTATCTGTTTCAGACTCCATATCCATATCCATATCAATTTCTGATAACTCTGGCTCTTCTTCCATGGTGTCATCAGAATCATCATCGTAATCATCACCAGCATCATTGACATCATTTTCTAAAGGAATGGGAGGTGCTGTTTCTGAAGTATAAATAGATTTATATATAATTATAATTATATGATTACAATAATTTATTCTTATAATATTATTATGATATCCTATCACAGCTTACCAGTATGCTCCCTACCACTGATCACCACAATATCATTACAATTATACCATCACTACCACAGCTTATGCTCACTATCCCTACCCCATGATTCAAAATTGCAAATTTTTGTGAAGATGGTGTTGCTGTACATAACAGATGACAGTTTAAGAAGGAATTTAATATACAATGCAGAGAAGAAGAAAAATAGTAGTACCTGTTTCATGACTGTTATTCATAGCTCTTTTGGTTGATTTATTCTCCGTTCTACACTTGTTGAGTTTAGACCTCACCGTTATGATCTGGTTTCTGAGCTGCCGGTTTCGACTTTGAAGCTTGGCGCAACTTTGGCATTCATCATTTGCCTCTTCCACAGTTTGAGTAAAACTATCTCGCGTCTGGTGATAAAAGTGGTTTCATAAAAGTTGATAAAAGTTAAAATCCGAAACAAGAAGGCAGATGTAATATTAATACTACATTTTTGGGGCATAGCATAATACACACATTTAATAAATGATGCTCATCTGTTCCACTTTCGTCTTCAGCTTCGGCTAAGATGTTTGTGTCCGCATCATCCAGGCGTTCCACCTCGTTATTACATGTATCTCCATCCTGACGTTCCTCTTCGAGTGATGCCATTCACGTTTTTGCGTTTTTCAGGGACTAGAGAAAGCAAATATAATTATCAAATCGCGGAGCTATTTTAACAGAAAAAATCAGGATTGTGATCTATAAAAAAGATGAAAACCAATAGGGAGTCAAAAGCAAATCGACTCTTACCATTCTTCGATTTCGGCTCGCCTGAGCCTCCGTAACCTCACTTGTCAAAGTCAAGGACTTTGCATGAACGCTAGGACAGACCGAAACACCAATATCATCCCTTATCAGTCGAGGAATGATTGGGCGATTTGTCAGGGCATCTGGTATAGTGAAAAGTCTTTGAAAATCCTCTGGTTTGAAGTGGAGAGAGCACAAAGCCGAATTTCTGGTGGGTTCCCATTGAGCTCTCTTCTGCTTCACGAAATCGACCCATTTTCGTCTTCTTTTTTTGGCCTCTGGCCTTTCATCGTTTGAGAAAGGGATGCCATGGAGTACGATCCCTTTCTCCACATTAGCAAAGTTGGAACAGCCGCCAGCAACACATCTATTTGGCATTTTTTAAAGCTTTGTATAACTCGCACTATAAACAAGAACATGTATGCACAACAACGCGCCAGCAGCAGTGTGATACCGCGTCGACGTCACGAATTCATTTAGTACCCAGTCCTTTACAAGCGCGGTATGAAAATCGAAGCGGGCGTGAATTAGCGATTTTTCAGAAGTTAATCTGCTCGTTTTTCAAAGCAAAAAAAAGTCATTCATTTTTTTTCTTCGGAATATGTTTTAAAAACATGTATATTTTCTAATAATTCATGCTTTGGCCAGGGTTGATAGGCACTTTAAGGCTTAGCACAATAATTGTCTATTTTGTTTGGAAAAAAAATATGAAACTGTCTTGAACTACTTACATTGTTACCCTTTCAACCTCTGCTCCCCATTTCTTTGCCACATCATTCAATTCATTCTGCCAACAACAAAATATGTCATAATATTAATATAATAATATAATATAATTATTTATTAAGTGTCTATCCAGGTTTGCTCTTGGCGCTCTTCCTTATAACATTTAAAATAATAAACAATAATTGCAAATCAAATAAAGAAAAAGAACAAAATTATAATATTGCAAGCTGAAGAAGTATTCCATGCAAAGTTTGTCTAAAATTTGACTTAATACTTAGGGAATTCATACCTGCATTTGTAAATTTATGAATTTTTTATCAGTTTCAGCCTGTAGTATTGTCTTGGATGCCAGGCAGTTGACTAGAATTGCCTGTGCAAGCATGCGCAAAGAGTGGTTTAGATCTTGTATTGCTGTTTGTGAAAGGACAGGATCCTCTAAATGGAATTGTACATCTGCACCTACTGAGACCCAACCTTCATCTTTGGTTAACACCTGAGATGTTGCCACAAAAGATGACAGAAATCAGTTAAGCACTATTGAAACATGATGATGGTTACTGCACTAATAATCTTTTGATTGTTTTATTGGGGTATATTTTTCTATCTTATTCTGAACTGAGTGGATCTAGGGCTTTGAAACAAAATTACTTATGTAATCATAGATGTTATTTCCTCTCTTTTTTAAGCTTAGGAGATTCTGGGCAGGGAGGGGGAGCACTGCCTGCCCAGGTATTCTCACCCCCACCCCCAATCTGCCTAAATTTGTGTGTTCAGGTTATAACAAGATCAGACAAACACATTGGAAAAGGGGTAATTTATAAATGTCTTTTTCCTAACCTCCTGTGGTGGAACACTGAAAGCTCTTGCTCTCATGTCAATTCTTGTCCATTTGTCCAAACATGGCATTATCAACACAATCCCTGAATAAAATAAAAAATGTTTTACAATAACTCACAAATTTATCGCAAACTGTTTGGTTATTTTTCATCATCAATAAGAGGACAGACAGATAAGCTGACGTCTTTGAGCGCACACTCTTTCTTTGATTCTTTTGATCACTAAAAACAAGAAGTTTTTATCCTTTTTGTTTTAGTAAAAAGCTTGAGGCAATGACCACTGACACCAGGGGTGGATCCAGACTAGTGCCACTAGTTCCATGGAACTAGTCAAAGTTTTTGAAAAAAAGAAGAAATTAATACTTTTTAAATAAATCATAAGCGAAATTCATACAAAAAAATCTTTCGACATTTTTAATCCCACGAAAATGCCTGCACTTTCGGTCGTTCTTTCCGGAAACAAATATTCTTGAGACAAAATTTGTGTATTAGGGTCGGGGCCCATGGGAATGTATTGCTTTCAATTGTACTGTCATGGTTGTCACGGCATTGATATGTGGCACTGGTCAAACGCTCATCCCATTGGCTGGCACCATTTAGCTTTGTTTTTTGGCACTAGTCAAAGTTGCTTGCTATTGGCTACTTATGTGGTTGGCACTAAGAAAGATGCTAGTCGACGTAGTGTGACCAAAGATTACAAGTATACACGTTATTTACAGGCCGATCAATTACAAAGCATGGCTTGTATTACTCGTGGAGAACCAACCTTTCGAAAGGAGGATTATTCTTCATATGATTTCACAGTCATTATTAGCTACTTCCATTATACACAAGAAGTAAAAATTACACTATTGAAGATTTGGAATAGATGGATTTGAGAAGTGGCACTGGTCAGGAAAAATCCTAGATCCACCCCTGGACACACATGGCTGATTTGAACCTTATTTAACTCTTTGCAGGGATGAGATTTTGAGAAGTTTTCAATTGATCGATTCATGATGTTTGGCACTACTACTTGTGAGTATGTTCAAATACACTGAGTCTGAATCAGTGACCAATCTATTATTCACATTAATACATCAATAGCCCTGATGAACTTAACAAGCTAGGTTTGCAGTACTAAATAAAACTACTATCATACCAAACTCATTCAACTGCACTCTTTGACCAACAATGTGTAACTGTGTAGTGATAACAAAAAGCTTTGCTATTACTTTAAAAATGCTATTAAATATGCTGCAATTGCTGCTAAAAACTGTGGCATTAGAAATTCAATCTCAAACCTTTTAGGAGGGTAAGTGCATTTTCCCAGATTAGCCCCTCCCTTTCACCACTCTAAAATATGCTCTGTGATCTCTGTTGGGGAAGGGAGAAGCAGAAGCAGTAAGAGGAGCAAGCAGAGAAGATAGAAGGAAGAAAAAGAAGATGATGATAGATAGATAAACTTTCCTTACCTGGTCCTTTTGGCTTTAGTAGTCTTCCCAGTCTAAACACCACAGCCCTCTCATAATCCCTTAATACCTGGATACCAGCAATAACATAGTAACCATGATAAGTTACATGTAATTTACTCTGACCTGTATTCAGTGGGCAGTGATAGGTGAGGTCTTCGTTTTTATTACACATATATATAGGCTGGCCTTTCTGTTTTTAGCCAAAATATCCACGAGTTGGAATAGTGATAAAAATTGTTCTGGAATGCCATAATCCTTATGTTTGTAACAATAGTTTATATCCACTGGAATAGTGATAAAAATTGTTCTGGAATGCCATAATCCTTATGTTTGTAACATTAGTTTATATTCAAATTGGTCTCGATATTTCAATTCGGTGTATTCCCCTTTTCGTCTCATTAGACACAGCACTAACATGCATAATTCCTGTCATACACATGTGTACTGTATGTCAATTGTGTGTGTGTCTGTAGTGTTTGTTTGTTGGTGGGGCAGTGAGATATCTTCATTGTAGGTATGTAGCCTCCTATTAAACTAATAAGTAAAATTCTAAAGAACTAGTTTAAGAATAAAAGTCAAACTGATAGACATTCATAAGTATTGAGAGTAAACCTTTCTTACCTTCACACAGAAAAACACTGAGATGGGAAGTGTAAGAACCAAGAAAACAGAACAGATTCCTGTGATTATAAACCCTACAAAATCTTGTTTAACGTCTCTCTTTCCATCCACTGGAAGACAAAAATGCAACAAAGATAAAGTAAGTAGTAGTATGGCTTCCCTGAACCTTGAAAAATAAAGCAAAGCTCTACAAAATTGAAGAAAAATGACAGGTTGAGAACTGATTTTCAGGTCTTTTTTGTCCAGAATAGAGCTTCTATTACCGAGTCTTTCGTCTTCATCATGGTAAATAGCAACTTGGTGTTCTGGGATATTGGAGTAGGTGAAATATTTCGACATTTAAAGGAATAAGTTGGAGAGGAATACAGAACGAAAGCGTTAACAAGCAAACTTCAAAACATGGTGGTCTATAAATAAAACTTTACGTATCTAAACTTTGACTATGTTGGAGGGGGAAGGAAAATAAATATTGTCCAAATCGAAAGCGCATAGTACACAAGTCTAATATTACTATAAACATGACTTCAAGAAGCTTTAAAAAGATGGTTTTCATATAACATTTTGCTAAAGACCGTTAACCTTTACAGTTGCATGTAAAATTTTGTTTTTAATTTATTTAAAGGACAAAAATATCTACGATACCCACCCCACCCCACTAAGAAATTAGTTTTCTGCGGAGATTCCTTTTGGTCAGCGTTAATCTTCCAAATCCAAGATGGCGTCTGTATTTCGTCCATGTGTCTCTCGAATTCGTTCATTTACTCGTTTTCTTTCGCCGATTATTGTTACTACGAGGACGCTAGCTTCGCAAAAGGTCTCAGCCGCGTTAGATAAAGCAAGGAACTATGAAGATAATGTGTATTTATTGAACTACAGACCGCCTCCTTCGCATTCATTCACCGAAGCTCTGGCAGTGCTTCGTGCTTACGCTCTCAGTAACTTTGATGAGACCGTGGAATTACACTTGAAGATTAACATGGGAGAAAAAAAGGTAGATATTGAAAGAAAAGGACTTCATTAAAGGTTGCTATGCACAGCACTTGTTTAATTGCAATTCTGAGAAACTATTTCTACCCCTCCCCTCCCCCATATATATCAGAAAAGTTTATCAAATCAAATCATAATCCTGCTTTGGGAAGCATCTCGTCTCATGGAAATGAAAACACCAAAGCTCTTCCTTATTAGCCTCGAGATTGGTTGACATAGTAATAAGAAAGAAGGACCAAATATTTATCATCAATCAACAGGTGCTGTGTAATCCCAATAACCAACCCTCCCCCTCAAACACCTTGCAGAAACGTTCATACATATGCATGTATGCTTGTTAACTGCACCTTCAGCAAACTTCATTCTGAAATTAAAGTAGATTTGATCTTAATGCTCCTTTTAGAGTAAAACATTTTATGGGGGGAGGGAGGAGAAGAAGGTGGGAAGAGGTAGGTTCAGATGTGCATTTTTTATTTGATCTTTATCTGATAATTGTCGATATATATTTTCCAGAATAAGGTACAAGCATTTCGAGGAATTGTCATGTTACCAAAACCATATGGGCTTCAGAAGACTCTCTTGGTTTTTGCTGAGGTAAGTCAAAGTATGGGATATATAGTCTTCTTTGATAGGTATCACATTGTACTAGATATACTATATACTTTGAAGGTGGTAGACCATGAAATATCCATGCATCACTGCATTACTGGTGTTACATCTATTCAAAAACATTTTCATCTCCAAAGACGATAGGGAATAGGCGATAAGCAAAAAGAGATAGGAATTAGGTCATTGCAAGATCTGATAACACATGGAATGACTTGTGTGTCTGCTTCTTATTCTTGTTGAGAACATTGACCTTAGTGTGAGACTGATTCAATGTTCTTTGTATTCAATGAAACCATTTCCATGTAGGAATGACCTATCGCCTATCACCTTTTACGATGGCAACACAATGGCAGACGGTAATTATATGCATAAATGCACTTTCCTGCATTTTCATTGCATGTATTTTCTAATGACATGGGTGATTACAATATGTGACAGTATATAAATTTGAAATCAATATATATAATTGTACTTCCAAATAGTAAGTTATAAGATAACTTTACTGTGCGACTACACCAACCAAGGCCACCCAGACAAATATTTATACAAATAAGCCAAACACTATTGAGTATTTAAACAATAGAATCTGTACAAATTTCATATTTTCCTCTTAAAGGCACATATTTTACTTTATGCAAGTGTGTGCATGATCAGAAGTGAACTGCAAGAGACAGTTTAAAACCCAGAATTCACTAATTCATCTGATGCATTAGTTGATGTAGTCGCACTGTAATGCCTAACAATGGTATACCTAAAAAACTAAATTGGTATTATATTTTTTAAATAGGGAGATGCCGCCGTTGCTGCAAAAGAAGGAGGGGCTGATATAGTTGGTGGGCAAGAATTATTCGAACAAGTAAGAAATAATGCTATTTTTGTGGTATCACTAGAATTGAGCTTTTGTTATGTAATCCCAAGGGTCTCCAAAAAGGTCACAGGACAGAAAAATAATTCCATAGCTAGAAAAAGCATGTTAAAATGAGTAAAACTATAGAGTTTGTGAATTTAGTATTCAAATCTGGCAAAGATATGATTTTTTAAATCCAAATTTTGTATGAAAAAAATATCATGCTGGTAGGTAAGGGATAACTACATAGCAGCAAAGGTTTTAAAAAAAATAAATAATAAACACTTTTCAAAAATCATATATTCAAGAGTTTTGAACTTATTTCCTTCAAACTTCACCATTTTACAAATCTTAGCATGCTCTTTCCAGATATGGTAATTATTTTTCTGTTTTAATAATTTCAAACAACCAAAAAAAGATCTTATTTGTTTCCGGACAGGTATCCTAAAAATCATGCGTTCTGATTGGCTGTTTGAGCGGGTGGTATTTTGTAAGTATCTGCCTGCGCTTGCAGTCCGGTATCCTTTGCTGCTAAACAAAACAAAACGATTACAAAAACTAGAAGAAGAAAAAAATAGAAAAAGAATTTATAAGTTATTTACCGCCCTATAGTTGGTCTGGATAGGAAACAAATGTGCCCTCCGTCTTAAAAATGGACCTATTGGCCACAGTTTTTCCTTATCCGGACATCCTGGCCTGTAAATAGCATATATATAGATTTGTATAAAGAAAATTTTAATTTGGAACAAGTCATATGCATCTCAGATAAAGTTTTGTCACCCCATTTTTAGTGTCTTAACACATCACACCATCACCATAAATTTGTTTCATGTTTATGCTATACATCAAGATTATCCATGGCCATTCTAAAGGTGAAAATTCAAAACCTTTTTTTGTGATTCAAGATCCAGTCACTGACTGAGGCCCAGTAACTTCCAATCCATTTCATTCACAACCAATCTATTCCAGTCACATCCAAAAAACATCCAATTTATCTCTGATACAATCTTAATGGAGGAAAATTAGTCGTAAAAATTTGTAAAGATCCACAGAATGACCTATAGGCATTGATTGAAAGCTGCAAATTTGGCATAAAAAAAACCTCTAGGTTCTGTACAATCCAGCTAGCCAAGGTTCAGTCCATTCCATCTACTCACAATTCCATATTTGTTTTGTTCCTTTTACTAAATTTGGTGTGAGAAAAATATAAGACGTGTTCACAAGTTCTGAAAGGAAAAAATACGCCTAAAATGTTCCAAAGAACCCGCTCCCAATTAGCGGTACATAATAAAGATTAGGTGTTAAATAAGCTCCAGCATATCAGCACATTGGGCAACCCAGTGCATGGTCCAAGAGCATCTTGTCCTTCATGTTGGACAAGTGGGAGGTTTAAAGCCCACTCATCCCCTTCCACCCAGCTCTGTCGTCCCTAGGGCTGGAAGGGGAAAATGAAGGGGATAAGTTGAAATGTCCAAAAATAATTCAATTATGTTAAACTTACATTGAATTTTGAAATTTTTCTAGATTAAAAAAGGAGGACTAAAGTTTGATCAGTGTCTCTCTACCATGGAAATGATAGATAGAGTCAAATCCTTACAAAGAATATTAAGAGAAAAGATGCCAACAACAAGGAGAGGTAATATTGGCCATTCGATCTAAGGTTGAGGAAAAAACTGGTTGAGTTGGCATTGCAGTACACTTGGGACTGTTTTAGGAAACATATTTCCAATATATTATGTCCCCTTTAAACAGTTTGCAATGCTAATTTTACCTAGAATGGGTAAAATCGATGCTCAAGGAGTCGCAAAATTCAAACATACTTTTCTGGAATTTGCTTGAGTGACCAGTGGTGCAATGGTTTCAACTCAATAGAAAACAATAAATTGTATGAACCCATCCTGTTTAATTGTAGACTTGAAACAATATTGTTTCATGGTTACTCAAGCAAATTTTTGAAGGTTAGTATAACTTACTGTTCCTTTAGGAGCCATTCATTTTTTGTTGAGGGGGGGGGGGGGGGATTCCCTTGGTAGCCCAAACAAAGAATCTGACCACCCCACTCCAATGGCCTCTCTTGTTTTTTTCTTCGCTCTGACCAAGGGCGCTAGGGCAAAAATTGGTGTCTTTTTTAGCCGTTAGACTCTGTTATATTGGTGTTTTTTAAACGTTAGAAACTGTTTAAACTGTTACGCATCTGTACTGCTATGTGCTGGCTTGATTTGTTCAGTTTTTCCCGTCTATATACGCCAAAAATATTGCTGTGACCAACGGTTCAATCGCACATAACGAACTACTGTATCCTTATACCTGCCTCGTGACCGCTTACGTAAGCGTACGCGTCGGTTAATAAGTTAATAAGTTAATCCAAATCCCCTAGAATAACCAAGAATGAACAGGGGTAGGAAAGGAAAGGCCAATCTATTGTTCTCTCGTCTGCTCGTATAATAGGATTAAAGTGAAAGGTACGGTGGCAATTTGTTTACTCAACGATGACAGACGTGTAACCAACGAAACCTAACGAACCAACTTCGGATCTAGCCGAACTGGCCTCGGCGAAACTCGAAAACTAAACTGTGGCCCAAACAAACTTATCCGATGACAGCCCCTGGCCGTGACCTTTTACAACGTTCACGTGTTGTGTTAGATGGTGCTTCTCTAATCCGCGTTGTAAATGATATTTCGGTTCCCATGACGTTCTTGATAATTTTGAACGATTACCAATAATATAATTATATATATAATTATAGAATAACCACTAGGGGATTTGGATTAACTTATTAACTTATTAACCGACGCGTACGCTTACGTAAGCGGTCACGAGGCAGGTATAGGATAAAGTAGTTCGTTATGTACGATTGAACCGTTGGTCACAGCAATATTTTTGGCGTATATAGACGGGAAAAACTGAACAAATCAAGCCAGCACATAGCAGTACAGATGCGTAACAGTTTAAACAGTTTCTAACGTTTAAAAAACACCAATATAACAGAGTCTAACGGCTAAAAAAGACACCAATTTTTGCCCTAGCGCCCTTGGTTGAGTAAACAAATTGCCACCGTACCTTTCACTTTAATCCTATTATACGAGCAGACGAGAGAACAATAGATTGGCCTTTCTTTTCCTACCCCTGTTCATTCTTGGTTATTCTAGGGGATTTGGATTAACTTATTAACTTATTAACCGACGCGTTCGCTTACGTAAGCGGTCAGATAGCAGTACAGATAGCAGTACAGATACATAACAGTTTAAACAGTTTCTAACGTTTAAAAAACACCAATATAACAGAGTCTAACGGCAAAAAAGAAGACACCAATTTTTGCCCTAGCGCCGTTGCTCTGACTCTTCATTTTTTCAAGCCTGTATTTTTTTAAATCCCCCCTTCCCCCAAATACCACAATCCCCTGTCCATTGTAAAAAAATGATCTCTTATGGGATCTCAGTTTTTGTGATTTTTTTCACATGTTTGTTGCCCTGCTTTCCCAGGTACTGCTACAGATGATATTGTAACAGCTATCAAAACTTATAAACAAGGTCATTCCTACAAATGTGACAAAAATGGATTTCTTAATGTTGGGATAGGCAAGGTATGATAATATTAAATGAAAAGCTTACAAGCCAGACCAATCGGCACTTTTATATCATATTCCTTCACAACAGCATGTATTGGAATAAATGGATAATTCAGCTTTGAAATTCATCTGTTACAAAGTATTTAACAAAGCAGTCATAGAATTTTGATAATTCCTTTTTTGTTGTTGTTGGAATTAGCTAAGTTTCCAAGATCAAGAAATCAAAAACAATGCAACATCTTTAATACAAGCTGTACATTCTCATAAAATAAGCAGTAAAGGTAAGCACTTGTTATCTTATTCAACCCTTCTATTTTAACAAAGTTGATTTTATCAACAATTATAAATAGCAAATTGTTCAGAAGGCTGCAGCTTTGATAGATTTCCACATGAGTCTGGCATTTTTGTGGGAGAAAATGGAATAATAATGCGTGCATACCATGAAATTCCCTTTTTAAATCCTGGGGTTTGACAGTTCAATCTGTCAAGAATCATACATAGCTAATTAGGGAAGGTATGTTTTTTTGGGGCAGGGAGGACTGGGGGATTTGCAGTTAACCTTTAAAAAAATCTTTGTTTTACTCAGTAAGAATACTTTCGTCACAGCTCTCGTCAAAATATAAAGGTTTGACCCTCCACAAAAAGCCCTAACTACAAAAAATCTAAAATCTTCATAAAGGATGTGGAATTATTCCAAAAGTATGAGAATATCACCTTCCTGCCAATCTAGTGCTACTGCATTTCAAATGATATTCTGTTTTCTGCAGGCAAATTCATCACAAGAATAATGATATCATCTACTCATGGGCCTGGTTTACTACTTCATCTAAAGGAACTGGAACCATAATCATTATAGTATTCCATGTAATACTTTTGCCCTATAACCTGTAGAATAATTTCCAAATTATTGAAATATTTACTATCAAAATTATTATTTTTCTGACAGCCCTTGGTAGATTTTTGACTGTTTTACTGATGATTAAGCAAAAAGACAAATCTGAGTGGAGGCTCAGGGGAAAAAAGAATAATTACGATTTCTCACACGCTGATTGGCTAATGTTTATCTTGAATAAGAGGACAGACAATAATCTGACATCAACGAGAGCGCGCTCTTTCCGTTGGTTGTTTTGATCAGCTTTGACGACGTGTGGATACCTGTTTAAATGACCATTTCAGAGGCGTCAAAGGCTTGCCTGGAATTACTAAAGTGTGCATGCAAGTTGCAGTGTACAAGATGTAAATGTGTGAAGGCTGGCCTAGATTGCACTCCTCTTTGCAAGTGTCAATGCCATGGAAGTAACACACATTAATGATATTGGCATTTGTATAAGCTAAGAATATCTGTTTGAGATTCCCTTGAATCGAAGATACATGCCATACAAGATAGTATCCTATTGCATAAACTATATGTATGAAAGTTTAAAAGTATCGAAAATGGGGAAATATGTAAAAATCACCATACGCTTAGAAGAAAATGGGTCTCTTTTAATTTTGTCTATTATCTTGTATGACCAAGTTGAGGACTGGGTACGAACTTGATAAGTATTTATTTGAAAAACGCACCATTATTTCGATGTTTGAAATATGTTCATTAATGGAAATATAAAATATGAATTTTAAAAAGAATATCGGCCAAAAACCAAATTTTTAAAGATATTGACCACAGGAAGCCCATAACTGACTTTTTTCAGAAAGTTAATGTCTAATTAATATGAAATCCTGAAGAGATTGAAAAGGGCGCCAGTCCTAATATTGATTACCATACTCTAATCTACCTTTATGCAAATTTTGGTGCTTTTGTTTGCTGTGTACAGATCTGACCAAACTTTTGCACTTAGCCACCTGACTATTAAGAAACCGCATGCACGTCCATAGATATTAACTTACATAATATAAATTATGTACCAAAGGAAGACCAATCAACAAATCTGCCGTGCTCCCAACCTTGAACCAAAGCGCGACAACTGCTATAACGGTTTTCCTGTGTCAAATTACGCCATCACCACAGGAAACCCTACTTTACAAAACTCCACGCGTGCGCACATTCGCCGTGCTCCCTTGTTTTCATGTGGAATCGTGGTCCACACTGCACGCTGGCCTAGCACTTGAAACATGAAATCGAGGCTCAGACTTGTACACTCACATTCAACATGGCGGATTTACTAGATGGACTGGAAGTACAGGACGAAAAAGACTTCGCTGGTGCTAAACTAGACTTAGAAAACTTGTACAAATACAGAGTCGAAGAGTTAAGATTCTGGCTGCAATGTAGAGGGGATTCTTTGAAAAAATGTACACTAAAAAAAGATATAAGAAAGTAAGTTTGCGATTTTACACTGAGTGGTTAATGTGATTTCCAAGGCATCAGTGATATCCAACAATGATTTGTCTATTTTTGCTTTCAGAATAAAAAAATATGTTGATAATGGTGATCACACAAAAGTTGTTGACCCAACCACCGATAAAGCATGGGAAAAATTAAAAAAATTAAAAAGAATACCATCTACATCAACAACAACTACTAATCAAGTTAGCTTACATCTACAAGGGGTTTATCATTTAATACACTTTTGTTAAATAGTAATATTGTACAACTGTTGTATATTAAATATGTTGTATATTAATACATGTAGAATAAATAATCATAAAAAGGAACATTAAATAATTATTCACGCTATGATCAGTCTGATCTACGTGTCTTGTGTCACCACATTTTGATTATGAATTATAAATTGAATTATGAAAATTCAATAATAAATTTAATATTATAATATATCACTGTGCTCGGTCCATAAGGCATGACCTCGAGCCAAATATTTTCCTGTCCCGTCTGACCTAACTCAGTCAATAAGCATTTTATCATATGACCCTTTGAGCCCGACGGGTTTTTCTGGTCTGCTCACATCAACCCGTCCGGCCCCCATCATGTGACTTTTCCCAGAGGTTTTATTTGGGCAAGCGAGTAGGGCCGTATGGGTCATGTGATAAATATAATTTACAAATATAAATAAATAGAATGATAGAATACAAACACTAAATGTTTTTATAGATAGTACTGAATACATTGAATTATATTTAAAATTATAATTATAGCATTGGCATAATTTTGCAGTATTTAGTACTTTCTAAGTTGTAAATAGTTCAGAGTATGTATTGTGCTTGTACTTTATCAAAATGCATAATAATTAGTATTGACTTTATAAAGAGCTGTCATAATCAATGGGGGTTTTCAAATACAATTAAATTCACTTACATTCCTTTTTGTGCACTTCAACTGTGTTGTCTTTTTATCAATACATAGAATACTTTAATTCCACCCAAAATTTTAAAAGAAAAAGATTCTGTCATAGTTAGAATGAAATTAAAGGATTCTGTGCATTGCAAAGTAGGCAGCAAACTGTCCAGATTTGATTAATTGAACCATACATTGTCATTGGGATTGCTCTGTCGAAAATGTGAATTTTTTTCACTCTGTTAATGGCCCTTTCCACGTGGATCCTCTCTTTTGCTATCTGCTGCATTTCAACTGTTTCTTCGGTGTCTAGTTGTTCACACTCACCAAAAAAAGCAGGTATGTTGAGTTTCACATCTAAAGGTTCATTAAGAAATCCACTCCTGATAACAATTTCACGGTCTGATGTCGATCCTGGATATAGTTGAGAAATAAAAGAGAAAGCACCACTTGGTGTAATTCCCACTAAGGACTTGTAAGTGATTCTGTGCTGAATATTCTGTAAGATGAATACATCATTTTCTACAATACCAGGGAATCTGGAGTTTGTACTGAAATCTCTGTACAGTCAATGATGACTCGAGTATCAGGAAACTTACGCTTGAATTCTGGTGGCATATTGGCTCTTATCTCTGTTCTTGGAGGCCAAATAGAAATTGATCCTAATTTTAAATACATATATAGTTAATCCAAGTGATAAAGTATCTAGAGACAGTGGCTTGAGAAATACCAAATATAAATTCCAGGAGCTTCTCATTAATTCCTTGTCTGAGTCGGCAAAGGGTGAGGAGAAACTGCTCTTTTGGTGGAAGTTTAGTGCAGTTAGTTACTTTAGTGCATGTATTCTGAAAATAATCATGATCATCGTCTACAGGAGGAATGTTTACAGATTCTTGGTCTGCATTATCTTTTGCTTTGTTGTAAAGAATTAGATTTTCTTCATTGTTCTCTGGATTAAGATAGTTGTAAATCAATTCCATTCTGTCACAATTGGGGAATCCTGTATAAAACTTTATAAGATCTTCTCTGTCTTTTATAAGTTCTGTGGAAAACGTTTTCTCAAAAGTTTTTGTTTTAAATCCTTGTTTTCCTCCTCTAATTCAGTTACTCTTCGATTCAACTTCGTTATGATGCTTACAGCCTCCGTTTGAACTTCTGCATCAATCATTTTGTTCTCAGAATAGTTATTATTAGATGCAAAACACTCTTCTTCAACGCATTCATGCAATGTTTGACTCGTTCCTGATGACTTAGTCGACTTACTAGCCCTCTTAATTGGAAAACCGTCCATTCTTCTTTTAAAAGGATTTCGATTATTTGTTTCTTTTGTCCAGGGAAAAATAACAGGCTCTGCATTTGATCTAAGTCTCCACTGCCTACCAAAACCCTTCTTAATGTCGTGTGGATTAAAATGCTTCTCTCTTGTTGTTGATGTAACAATGAAGTTATCTTTCCCATCCTGGCGTTCAATTAGATTGCACCAGCGCTGTTTCTTTTTCTTGTCGCGGCCTTCACTGGGTAATTTAAAGAAGTGGATGCCTGTTGACTTTCCATCGATATACTGAGCTGAATTACAGTTAAAACTGCAGCAATAAAAGCCAGAGGATCCACTTCTTGCCTTGAAATCCGTCATGTTGAAGGTGAGTGTGCAAGTCTGAGCCTCGATTTCATGTTTCAAGTGCTAAGTAACCGCGCGCGGCCGCCATGTTTGGGTAACGTGTATTCCAACCTCGTTCCCAGGGTCCTCTCGGCCGACTCCAATTCAATATGGCGGTCGTCGGGGAGAAGACCCTGGTGTTGGCTGGTATCACGTGAACAAAATCTCCAAGATTTCTGGAGATTTTGATCACGTGGTTTTCGTTTCAAAATGGCGGCCAAACTACTATTTCAAATCGTGTTAATTTAGGAAAAAAGGCATTTCTTTGTGGGTATATCTTGCTCCCTTTTTAGATTACAAGCCATTTTTCGGATTGCTTGATGTGTGAAAGCTGCAATTTGTGCGAAAGTTCACCAACAACGGTTTTTTAGCCATTTTTTTCAGTCGTCTTAGAAACAAATGTGATGTAAATTTGCTCCGGGACTTTTCTTACATGGTTTCACTTTTTACTGCTACTGCTAACAATTGTGGCCAATTGTGTCTTGTTTCCCCAGCCAAGAGGGAAACTCAGGTTGCTTGTGACAGACCTTGGTAGAAATGGCAATCTTAATGTGCTCAATGTTCAAACACAATTCAATATATACTGAATATTGTATATGTAGCCCTAAAACTTTAGAATTTCTGTTGTATTTAAAAACGAAAAAAAAAAACCTCTCTCTAAGAAGGACTCATTAAATAAAAAAGTATTTGCTTTCTTGCAAAATTGTTGTTACTGTCAGAGTTTTTTCATGTTTTAGGCAATCGCATTTTCACCCTTTTGTGCACCCCTCTTTGGGCTATCCTTTTTTGGGGTAGACCATAACTTCATAACTTGTAAAAGTTCTTTTTCATGATGATTACTGTTTGCAATATTGCATTACACTATTAATGAGGATTTCTCATACTTTTATGAGTGCCCAGGTTGGAGAAAAAGAATTACATAAAACAACAGGGGGGGGGGGGGGGATATAAAATTAAAGTTCAGCTATCCCATATAAAGACTTGTCTAACCCTTACATGTAAGAACTTCAATGCCTTCTAAAATAATAAGGTCACTTGAATAAGTAGACAAATGAAAGTTACTAGATAGTTACTCTGACAACAATAATTATTGCTATCTTGCAGCTGAACCAATGACTGACTTGCAGTTACAGCCAAGGGCATATGATATTTTTCTCTTATTTCTCTAGTTACAGCAATGAATAAGTTTAGTTTAAGGATTCAGTGACAAATGTTCTTATACATACACATTTCTTCTTTCAGCATTGCCAGTTAGCAATGTTAGTTTTTTAACAGGTTTTTTTAACACCACCAACAACAATTTATTACTTCAATACTTTATTTATTTACAATATTACTGTAAACTCATTACAAAAAATATACAACTACACTTTATAACTCTCATATTCATATAATTGAGAGTATGTGGTATATGTATGTGGTGTATGTGGTGTATTCATATAATTTTTAAGGCAGCAGACAACTTAAACAACTGAAAATGTAAACTTCATTGTTCAAGTCTGTCTTTCTTTTATTCCGTTTGAAGACTTATCGTGCGCAATTAAGGTTTTCATAACTTTCTTGGGTTATATTTTTGCACCCTGTACTATGATTATTTCATTATGTATTATGTGCATATTTGTTAGGTCATATTTGTGAATAAAAAAAATTCGAACCTACTTTGTTTCATGACAGTTTTTAACATCGAACTAAGCTGTACCAAATCATTAAAACCTTGTATGCGCCATTTAGGATATCAGTAGAAGCTGTTAGGTCAGTTCTCTTCCTTTTTAAATCATAATCAACGCGACTTTTTTTTGAATGATTCACCCAGGAACAAAACAAGAGAAATATGAGTAGTCCCCCATCTTGTACTATATAATTTTAATCAATCAGAGGGCTTGTAAGAATTTTTTTTCAGGAGCCAATCAAAACGCGCGATATACCAGCCAACACCAGGGTCTTCTCCCCGACGACCGCCATATTGAATTGGAGTCGGCCGAGAGGACCCTGGGAACGAGGTTGCGTGTATTCTTTCTTGGAATGGTCAGTATCATGCATGTTCAATATACTGGTCTGTGGCGAATCATGAGGGTCTGAGTACGAGCGCTCTCATTGGTCAATTTCGATCAATTTGAGATTGTTGTGTTGTTTTTGTCAGCCATGATTTCTGTTCGTAAGGGAAGGAAGAAATTCGTGCAAAAAAAGACATGCAAATTTTAAGTTTTGTATTCCATTCTACAACATGTATGTTCTCAGTGGTTTGAAGACGTAACTTATGAAGACTGAAGCGTTTTACTGTGATTTTTGTGGATTTAGCGGATCGTGAATTTTGCAAGCCGTTGTTCGAGCGTTGTTCGACATGACGAACAAACAAGATCCAAGATGACTGCCTACGATATTGCATAGCGATTCTACTCGTAAACCTGTATTCCGCAGAACATAACATATAGTCTAAGCCACACAGAAAATGTTGAATGACGTACTTTACATGGTCATATCGAGATTCAGGGTGCATGTTCAGAGAACGGCTTCTTGAAAAATTTAGATCAGTGAATGAAGCAGATGAAGAAAGAAATTATTAAAACTTCTTGATTCAAATTCACTGCGGATTATAATCCCAAAAGGAGAACAAAAACTTTTCAAATCAATATCACAAGATTGTCAAGGACTTTTTTGATAATTGTCGTCCAAACTGAAGCCATATCTTTGTTATGAAACAAAAATGGGATATTTTACTTCACTTGTGGCAAGTGGTTAATGTCGTAAATCAAACAAAAATTTCACAAGGCTATAATCGGAAAAAGGGCAAAAGGTTTTGTTCTTATTATGAAAACTAGAATATACTCTACCTAAGCCACGAACGACTGACTGGTAGTACTTATTGGGACTGGATATAAGAGTTCTGACCTCCAGGTAAGCTGGAAAGTTTTGTGAAAGTTTTGAGTTTGAAGTTTACTTAACATTGCTATTTAATTGTATACTTGATATACATGTGTCTAAAATCATTGATACACGTAAAGATTGCACGAATCTTGTTGTATAATTGTGTACATATTTTCAATCATCTTACTACTTACAGTTTTAATCACTACAATGTATTTACAATTTTTTGAACTGCATTGTTCATACACGAGATACAATAAATTGTTCAAAAATACGATAGTTTCACTCTGACGCCTTGTCAATTTTAAGTTTAGGAAGTGAGCCCCTTTGTTCTTTGTTGTGCTTGGTTTTTACTGCCAATTCTCCAAAATAATGCACAACTTTCTCTTGCTTTTCAGATACACATGGTCCAATATCACTGCAATCTTCAGCATCTTCATCACTGTCTTGTTCATCATCTGCTGATGTACCTGATTTGGGAACATATTCTTTAGTGAATGTCAACTTGGCTTTTTCACAAACTGTAGTTGTCAATTCTCGTAACAGAGAAGTGCAAATTGTACAGCTTCCAGATTTCTTGCATGACTTGTGGACAATGTGACTGCATGGTAATCGAATGGTTTCTTGATCAGGAAGTATGAAATTCTTGCAACAGTGGCAAAATATCCTTAGAGACGGTGATGTGTCTTCTCGTGTACACCCTTCACAACTTGTAATTTTCATCTGTTTCTGTGCTGGTGTCAAACTGTCATTCAAGCGCTCCAATAAAACTGCTTTTGTGCCGATAGTGTTGAGGTTATACATGCTGCATAGAGATTTCACCTCGTCTTTGTATCATGCTTTTAATCGTATGCTTCCAAGATTAGGGATGAGGCAAAGCTGATGAAACATGTGGCCACATTTTAATCTGATGCGGCTTTTGTACTTTGTACTCCTTTTCTTCAAATGATGCAAGCTCATTTACTCTGTTTTCTAGAGCATCTCTTGCTTTTTCTACCCAAATACTCATGTATGAAGTTTCTTGTGATGCTATTAGGGTGTCTTGCATTAATTCCAGCATTTTTTGCTTGTTGATAACCTAAATGGTAACCATTAATAGCTTTTATTTTTTATTTTGATTATAAATTCTGTCTTAGATATTTATTCCTTACATTATTCCATAAACATAACATGCACTTTGAGTTGTATAAACAATATTCACCCACCCCATCAGACCCCTAATTCCTTTACATGTTCATTCCTAACCCCACCTATCAAATACAGAAAATTTACCAACGGATCATTTACTGGTGTGCTAATTTGTGAGACCTCAGATGCCATTGGGGTATTTCTGGTATGGATCCATGTTGCAAAGTTATGTGTTTGCTT
The DNA here is from genome assembly GCA_011057435.1 of Actinia equina. NCBI lineage: Eukaryota > Metazoa > Cnidaria > Anthozoa > Actiniaria > Actiniidae > Actinia > Actinia equina. Next base: position 411,932 of record WHPX01000729.1, read on the forward strand.
TGATGTCTCACCAGGGAGCACAAGTGTAAATATGAAGTTGCTTTGATTAAAGTCGTCAGCTAAAATTACAGGTGTTCTTGGGGTTGTATCAGTGAGATCCTAGACAGAAATAGTTAACTAAATATGCTATAATAAACATATGAAACATTTAGTAATTTTTTTTTTTTTAGAGCTAGTGGTTAAAATAAACTTGTAAAATATGCAATTTTACTGATTTTCTGTTTATTAAACCCATTACACACTAACATTCTATTTTAACTGCAAGTTTATTGCAATCACTCTAGCTATAAAAGATTATCTATTTATTTCTTTTTCTTTTTCCTTCTTTAAATTAGTTGACATCAATGTTTTAGCTTCGTAAAATGGTCTAAGCTTGATTCTATAACTAGTTCAATTTTATTACAAAATATGACGTAGTGTCTAGACATCCATAACAATCGTACGAAATATACCTGATAAACTGTGGCAAGCTTTTGATGATGTAGTTGTACGTGACTTTTCTCCTGCCTCCTTGATGTTGTCTCTGACTTGCAAACGCCAGCGTGGTTCAACAACTCCAGAGGCTGCATTGTTACTCCTTCATATCGCAGATATTTGTTCATCGTCAAGCAACATTCACTGGCTTTCTGGCTGTGGAAATTTAACAACGTAGCTATAAGATGGTAGGCTCTGGTCTCGGCAAGGTGCACTCTCTTATTGGATCTTGCATTCTTAGACATCGAAAGAATCTTGCATCCTGACCAAAGCCCTTCAAGATTTGCATCTGCACACAGTCGGCGAAGATCTTCTATTGACTTAAACTTGCGATCGGTTCTCACGGAAAAGGTGTGAAGTTTGGAGATAAAATTTCCAAGTTGCTCTTTGGATATTAAAAAGAATATCAAACCATTTTTTGTTTTTCCTTTTTGCGATTCGGTACATCAGATGCTTATTTATTGTATTATTATTATTTAATCTTACCAAAAGTTCTCTCAAACGAGTTTTCATCTTGGGGAATGTTTTCTTTTGCTCGCTCTCCTAGGTCGACCTGGCAGCAACTGTCTTTATGAAAGGTGAATCTTTTCTTCTGGAGCTAAAACACTGGGAATCGTTTCAAGAGCTTCTATTCTAGTATTAGTCGAAGAAAGAGCCAATGCGAGAATTTGCTGCAAAAACGACGATAACTTTTTTGTATATTTGTTGTCACTTTTACGTAGTACGTCAAACGATTAACAATGGTTTTATTCTGTTCGTATTCAAATAGTATACTTACGGAAAATTCCTCAGGTGTGAGAACTTGCTTATTTTCTTTAAACCACGTAGAGAGATTGTTAAATAAAACACTTGATATTCCTTTTGGACACGGTTTCAAAGGTACAGGTGGCATATTTTTGCTTTTATCGCGATTATCGCTACTCGTATTTTTGGTTTTTCTAATTTTACACGGCTTTTCATCTTTGCTTTTTTCTGCCAGAACTTTTTTCTCTTTCTTCCTAGATGAGTTTTTGTCATCTTGGGTTTTTTCTACGTGATTTTTTCCTTTTTTTTGAAAAAGCTTGTGATAAAAACAAAAATTTAAATATCCCGCTATTGACCTTTAAATTCGCGGTGGCTATAGCAACCATGCGAAAATCTTCTTACCCTACCCTAGAGTTTTGATTTTGTATTATTGAAAGCGAGGCGTGCACGCGCGTCTAAGTTTCAACCGAGTGAGACTGAACCCTAGTCAAACATTTGCCACAGACCAGAATATATGTCGAACGTTGTACATGGTAAAAGGACGGGCATTTCATGATATAACTAAATCGCCGTTTACCAATCATGAAAACATTGTGTGTTCAAATATGGCTCTTGCTATGATCCAGTAAGAGGACTGGAAAAATGGTAAGTCCATTATATAATTATAGCCACTGCAGAAATTCTTGGCGGTCAACCTATATTCTGTTTTTCGGAGACGGAAAGGAAAAACGTGAGAAAAGGGAAAGAGGAACAGATTTAAGAATACTTTGCTAAAATATAAGAGAATTTAATTTATAATTTTGCTAAACAGAAAACGTGAATTGAAAAGTACTAAAAAAGCAAAAAAATAAGGAAATAAGCTTTTTTCTTTTTAAAAATCGCCACTAAAACGACAAATTGCAAGATAAGTATAAATCGCTAGGTTTTAGTTAATAAGGTAATATGAGCTTTTGGATTTTATTTTTTATTTTTATTTTCTCATTATTGTTTCAGCTTATAGTACATGTGCTCTTATATGTAGGCAGTATCACCTTTAGCCGCTGGGTGCCCAGCCTTGTTCAGTTGAGGCCTCGTCCGGGTAAATTTGAATCCGAATTTTCAAACCGAAACCGAAAAAATCGTTTTCCGTCCACGCTAATACGGCTAGCCGGCGTTTTCAAATTGTTCCACTCTGGAGACCGTATTCGAAAAAATTCGTTTTCAGTGAATCGCCCGGACTAGTGTGGACGGTAGGCCTAACCGAATATTTTTACTCGGGCTACCTGCAAGGTAGACCGAGTCTAGGTTACGGTTTTCTATCTATCTATCTATTTAGAATGCTGACGAGGCTGACGTTGAGCTGCGGGATCCGTGAAATGGTCTATTACCTCCTATGAATTGTTTCCGGAAATGAAGGACTATTTTTGCAGTGTAATCAATTTTTCTCTGAGTTTAGGCCACACTTTTTTAGAGCCTTCAATCAAAAATGCATTTTAAAGTTTTCTTTCGGCGAGGCTTGTTTTCGTTCACGTGAAATGAGTTATAACTAGACGCCCTAAAGGCGTATACTCGGGCTACCTGTGTATAATAGAATGTAGAAATTTAAAGGGAAAACAGAGAGCACTAGTTAAAATAGCGCATTTCAAAAAGTTAGTGGGTTGATAAACTTACTGTGATTGATTCTGTGATTGAGACTTTTGTAAACATGGGATAAAGCAGCATATTTTTGTGAACCTGGATTTGTCAAGAGTGGCAAGTAATAAATAAGCTTATGACTTGCATTTATTGCTCTTTTGTGTAAGTAAAAAAGGGATTTTATAGAACATAATTTCCTCCGTCTGGGTAAAGCACTACCATGGCCAGTGTTTCTCTTAAACTTTCGATGACAACTTTTGACATATGATTTAATTTCTTCGGGATTGAAATTACATTTATTAAGAAAACAATGAATTCTAGATAACATGGGTACATTATTGATCACATACTTACGAACCATTTTCTGTATTTTTCTGCTTTTGTGCAAAAGTTGGGTTAGTCGTTTAACTGGGACTCTATCTACTTAGTTCTCGATCACGCGAAACAACACGAGGCTTGTGCTCAACATACTGATGAATATGAAATTTAGCATAACGAGACCTGCATTCCTCTAATAAATGTGACTCTTTATTGGGATAAACAAATACAGATAATTGTACAGCTTTTTCAAACACATCGCAGTCATTTAGTAAAGAATCTACGAAAGTCTTGGTCGAGGTATTTATGAAATGTACAACAAGAACCATGCACAGGGCAGCGATCAACACGCTCGCTACTGATAGTTCAAAGAACGATAGAGTATTGAAAAATATATTCAAAATCGTAAACGAAAACAATACAATAAATAAAAGACTTATCCTCACTGTCAATGATATATGTCCAAGGCTTCTTGATTCTGGAAACGCATTAATTGTTATCTTGGAAGATTTAAACTGACGCTCGACATCTTTTAGAGTGGGTCTACCGCGAACGGCGTGTGCTTTTGTATGTATTTTGAGCGCCTCAGCAGAACAGCAAGTCGCCATTACTTTCCAATAAGTTTTCAAGATAAAGCACGAGAAGCAGCTAGCAAGATAAGCAAAAGGAAAGAGACCTACACAACCTTCGAAAAGCAAAGCAAGTCAAATGACTTGTGGTAACCCGCCTCGTTTTCATACTTGCAGGGGAACACCGCAGACCGCCGAGCATCGCAGGCTTACACACTTTCGACAACGTCGATAGATAGATAGATAGATAGATAGAAAACCGAAACCTAGACTCGGTCTACCTTGCAGGTAGCCCGAGTAATAATAATAGATTTTAATCCTTAAAAGCGGATCTTGGGATCCCTGTGTGACGCACGTGGGTTCAGTGTAGGCCATAACAGCGGTTGCAACGGTTCGGTTCAGAAGTCGATCTTTTGCCGTGTCCACCTTCCTATATTATATACAGAATGTTTGCCTTTTGCACTTTAGTACCTTTTTTCTGGATTTTTGCTGCTGCAGGTAAAGTATTCTTTCAATTACTTTTAAAGAGTCTCGTATTTGGACACAATATTTGGACATGAAGCCGATAGCTCGATTCCAATGTACCAATGCCTAGTTTTTTTAATATTTACCTTCAATTGAATACCAGCATCCAATAAAACAACTAGAGCTTTTATTCTTGCAGTAATTTTTTTATCCATTTATTACATTGCAGTGTTCCAGAGTAAAAATCTACTGATTGACACAAGTATTGGGTGCAATTGTGTAACATTTAAATGGAATGCAAGCAAGAAGGCTGAAAAAACAGAAATTGCTATAATTTCAAACTTTTCGGAAGATGACATGGCACTCAAAGGAGCAAAATGTTTTGACAAATTTGGTGTCCAAAAAATCAAAGTAGCTATCAACACCACTGGTACTTTAGAGGAAAAGTACCAAATCACTCATAATGAAAGCGACCTTTATGGGAGAATAAGTTTTGTAGGGAATATGGACTCTGGGCACTATTGGTGGAAAATACAGAATGTCAAAACAAGTGATAAGGACTATGTGTTTCTACATTGCCTTAGAGAAAACGGTGAATCGTTTGCATCAATAAATACCTATGCTAGGATTACCTTGAAAGGTATGTAGATATATATTTCTATATATAATATAAGAGTAGGGATGAATTTTATTCATAGTGACTAGTATTTATAGGGGGGTGGGGTTAAAAGCAAGGTAATGGAGAAAAGCATCGATGTTTTCATATGCAGGGTCTGAAAAACCTCAATCGAAAAATGGCTATGCAGGTTCATTAGATTCAAATTTGTTTTATTCACTCACACATTGACATGGATATAGTTATGTGAAATACTGTAAAGTAAATTCTTAAATTTCCCTTAAATTTCTGCTATGAAATACTTCCACAAGGGCTACATGAAGCTGGTATCTGATAGATTTGCCTATGCGTAGTTTCCCTTACTGAAGTTCACCTATGTATTCACAGGTAGTTTGCCAGTTACAGTGACTTAAGTCCCAACACTCTTGTTGTCACACATAGTCATTGGTTCGCCTCTAAAATTTTGATTGTGTGGACACTCGAACCATAAACACTTCAAGGTTTTTTTTCAACATTTCTTGAATAATCCAATCAGAAGCCAGATTCTTACAGAGGTTTCAAAATTTTTTGGTGCAATTTTAGAGGCTCTTGGGTTGTGGTTGCCATTAGAGTTTTAAAACAAATTACAATATAAAGTATATCAATTATTTCATAACAGCTACTTTGTCAATGAACAATAATTTCATTTTATTTCTGTATGTTTGCGCTTTGTGCGACAATATAATCAAGCAATTCATTAGTTCACACGGAGTGAGCTAAAAGTAAAACATCTAAAGATTTTCACCATTTGTTGTAACTGAGGTGGTGCCTAAAAAAGTTTGATGCCTTTGTTTCTAAAGAGCCGAGAGATGTGATTGGATAGTTATGAAAAAATGTCAAAAAGACCTTGAAGTGTTCATGGTTTGAGTGGACCGCACTGTAACTCTTTTAGCCTTGAGTTTTACAATAAACATTCCTGGAAATAAAACTTGTGTTTTTTACTCGAGATTTTGGCAATCAAGCAATATATATTTCGTACGCAATACCAGTAGTTTGCTGGTCTCATTGACAAGTCCAGTGACTCTTTCAACAGTTACTCATTTTATGTTTTCAGTGTTAACCTCTTACTTTGTTTGCCTTGACATTCATATAAAACATTTTTCTTTGTATGAGAACTATTCCTCCCCCCCCCCCCCCTTTTTGACAGTATATTAATTTATTGTCTCATAGCTAGGTTTTACGATATATGTAGGCGAACTTCAGTAGATGAACTATGTATATGCTTTTATATATAGGCAAAACTATCAATATTCAGATGCCATATTTCTTAGATTGTGTTATAGAATGAAGGAAGGAATTGAAATACTAGCTACTGCATCAGAAAAATGAGAATAGGTACTGTAATTCAACTTCTAGCAAATTATGAATTAAAACTGACCACCTGAGCATGCACTCAGCTGTTCACATGTGGTTGCAAGATTCTGGCTTCTAGTCCATTAAAGTTTCCATGAGCCTACAATTATTTGGCTAATGAATAGGGACCATCTGGGTATTAGAATTTAATGACCCCCAAAAGTACATGTACTCACTATTGCTAACTAGCCAACTGGAAGTCAGCTGTTCCAGTAACCCTGGGCTTAAGTATGCATGTAACTATTATAATATGGTTCTTCTTCTGCTTCTGCAAATATGAAACATGAAATCCCTTTTAATTAAAGAATTATAACAAATTTGTAAATGTTTGTAATAGTTATAAAAAAATGGCAATAGTTTGGAATATTAATGAAAGTTAAAATTGAAATTTAGAGTTTGAGCATTTTTTTACCATTTGCATGGTTTTGTGGTTTCGGTTCTGTAAGGGTAGTCAGATTAAGGAAGAGCTTCCATGCTATCATGGCTTAATGAATTTGGTGTCCCACATTTTTTATTTCTGGATCATTTTATTTAAGGATTATGAAGTGCTTTTTGACAAAATTAAAAAAAATATTTTGCCCAGGAGGCAGGGAACAATCGACGGACCCCCATAATGGACCCCATAAAAATGAAAATAAATAAATAAATAAAATTAATAAATAAATAATAGATAAATAAACAATAAATAAATAAACAATAATAAATATAAGCATTCATGAATGGATGGATTGATATTTTAACAAATAAAAGCAAAAGTGAGTGAGATATGAAATTTAATTGAAAGACTAATCATTAGACAAATTATTTTTTTTACACTCTGTGTTTTTGTTTTTTTTAAAATTTATCTGAATTGATTTTTGTAGGGATTTTTGTTTGACTTTATAAGAGTTTTTGAGAGCACTAAAGGGACAACATAATTATGACAAATCAATGTATTATTTCTTTGTCTTTTTGCCAAAAATATCCACATATTATTGTAGAATGATTCATCAAATGGCATTCATGTGCAATCATAAAACCATCCCGTAAAACCATTTCACACAACCCCCAACTCCCATGTATGGACTGTAAGTTCCAAGTTCTTCCTTAGCTTCCTGTCATATTTAGGGTTTCTATACATTCATATTGACCGAAACTGATTATTATAGTTGTAAAAAAACGATATGCGAGATGACATGATAATTGAAAAAGGAACTCAGTGCAATAAATTATATCTTTTGTCATAAACATGGTCTACAAATTTGAGTTTTTTGTCATAAACAGGGTACCCCTTTCAGAATCCCAGCGGAACACCCCTACCCAAATTCTGATGGAGTACCCACCCCACCTGGGACACAACCATTTCCCATTGTTTTCCCTCTGCAAAACCCAACACACTAAATTCCAAATGATGTAGATCAGCAACTGCAGAGATTGTACAGTTTTGATAGAAATAAAACCCAAAATTATTAGTTGCAGCTTAAAAACATATTTCAAAGTTTTCATACTTTTTTGCATTAAGATACGAATTTGACAACTGGGTATCCTCGTGGACCAACAACAACCAAAACGTCTGGACATCCCCCAACCAAAAAAGGTAAGGATCTTATAAGCTGTTATTTGATTAACCATTTTAGAGTTGAGGAATGGAATAATTTATAGTTTGGCGATTTTTCATTGCCATATTTTTCAATTGTTTTTAAGTGAGATTTTAGTATTTTTCTAAATGTAATAGTATGGATCTAAACATTCTGCAAGCCCTAACAAAACTAGTTGGAGTTTGGAATGACATTGTCAGTGTTTTAATGTACAATTTCAGTGAACTTTAAATAAAACCCTAACTAATAATTATTATTAGTTGTAGCCTAGAATATATATTCAAGCTTTTCATACTTTTGTGCATTCAGATACAACTTTGACAACTGGGTATCCTCGTGGACCAACAACCAAAACGTCTGGACATTCCCCAAACAAGAAAGGTAAGGATGATGTTATTATTTTAACCATTTTAGAGTTGATGAATGAAAATGTTTTAAATAGTTTTGGAATTTTTTATTGCCTTCAAATCAAGAAATAATCATGATCATATATACCATGTGGTATTTAAGTTTAACCCTTTGACTGCTGGGCATTTTTGAGGTATTTTAGTGTATTTCTGGATCTATGTGTTCTGCAAGCCCTAACAAGACCCTGCTGGGGGCAGGGTTAGACTGAGATACAGGGTACATGTACCTGGATGGCACTATTACTGAGTCCACAGGGTACCTAATTTAGATTAAAGTACCTCATCCTCCGTAAAGCGGTACATAACAAAGATTAGGTGTTAAATAAGCTCCAGCATATATACCAGCACATTCGGCAACCCAGTGCATGCTCCAGGAGCGTCTTCTTTTTTTCTGATTCCTCTCCGACAAAATGGACAAATTGCACAATAGTACCCAGAGTTCTTCAGGGCCTTACTCAAGAGACCTTTGCAGGCATCTGCTATAGGATATCTGTTTAGAGTGGTTTGACCTACAGTACATACAGCCTAGATGTATGTCACAGAGTCCATGCGTGTAATTTATGGACAGAGTGTGTGAATTCATTACACTCACAAACATGTAAACCGTGCTTTGAAACATGGACGCATGTTTAGAATGGTCTGTCATACAGTACGTACAAGTATCTGGATGATGTGTACTAGCTTGTTAAAGAAGATGGTTCTTATAATGTCCTACGTGGTTCTGTTGATGTAAATACATATAACAGTCTAGAAATAAAGTACTTTTAAGAACTTCTAAATCTGAACTAAATAAGGGATTATTAAATTAAATTAACTTCTTATATATAATAGCTTTCTAAAGGAATGGAACACTCTATCTGTCGACATTGATAAAAACGTTGCCAACCATGAAACACTTTAAATAAGAGAGCAATTCTTAATAGATTCAGTTATTTATATTTCTATTAGCTATTCCATGTCTAATTTTTTATTGCTTTGTATTTTGATTCTTTTTTTTTTTTGGTATTTTTTTCTTTTATTTGTTTATTTTTATATTTTTATCCTATTTTACACAGAGAGCAATTAAATTGTGATGTAAGCCGTCTGCATGCAAGAGTGCTTTTAGTAAAAGCGTGAAACGCTAATTGCTAAATAGTACAATGTTGTCCTATTTTGTTAAAAATTAGTTGAAGCTTGAAGAGCAAAATAATGTTTGCGTGACTGCGTTGAATAAAAAATAACACAATACACAAGTGAAATGGTTTTAAAGTTTTTATCAATTCAAATCAAGACACAAGACCCATCTCAAGCTAAAATAACTAAAATAACTACAATATGCAAGTGTAATATTGGTTTTAAAGCTTTTATTCCTTCGTGCTGCTGCAAAATCTAGAACAAGACACATCTAAAGCTAAAATAGCTGCAATATGCAAGTGAAATGGTTTGGCACACTAGAAGAATAAATGCTACTACTCTATTGTAGCTCACCATTCAAATCACAAAAGTTAATCATATACCTAGTCGTTTTGTTGCTTTTTGTACACAAGCGTTTATAAAATTAATGCGCTTGACTTGATTATTCGCATAATCGCGGTTCAGTGATTGCACGTGCACACTAAATTTACTATTACTAATTTGTACAAAATAGTGCAATTTAGTATAAGTAAAATTTCACGCTTTTACTAAAATGCACTCTAAAATATTGTTATTATTTATTTATTTATTTCAACAGATGGATTGAGTCCTGAAATTATTGTTTTCATTGTGGTTGGTTGCATTTTATTTCCGGTACTAGTTGTGGTAATCTTTACTTGTTACAAAAAACACCGACATGCTAGCAAAGGTAAAGCATCAATCTATTTTTCTTTAAAATGATCAGGAATGTTTCATTTTGATTACATGGGGGTACTGAGTCAAATAATGCAAAGCCTCAGAAAGGATAAGGTATATATATATATATATAGTAAAGATAGGATTAAAGACGAGACATATATATATACTATATATATCTATTGCTCTGCATCCCTACGCATCGAGCACTGTTTTACCAGTATAGACCACATTACATACTTTGTCATATATATATATATATATATTTGATAGATATTAATATGCATGTTCAACTTAAGTCTAATGATCCCTCTAAAGCCTTTTTTAATAGTAGGAGGTTCTCATATATCTAGCGCATTCATACAACATCTTAACATGCTTTTTTACATTTTAGTGACCAGTGGAAGATTTAATTAATCATGGGATGCATATTAATATAAGGCGCTATTAGCAGCCGTGCAGCTTATAGTTAGTAGATTAGTATAATGCCTCCAAATAGGGATAGGTTGTTAAACCAGGAGACATTATCCCCTACAAGGCAGCACCTTCTCCTCAGTTATTTTATGACCCTGAGTGTTGGTTCGGCTGTGCTATGCCTTGAATGTTGATGTCCCGCACAACAGACTGATGCTCTTACCAACTGAACTACGTGGGTGGCATTTTTTAGAGAAAAAAAAATTTAAAACCTTCATTTATTCCCTTGATCACAATCATGATTATTTATGTCCTTTTAATTTGGAGCCCAAACAGAGGATTGAAAAGAATTAGGTATCATGTATGCACCGGGGTATGCACTATCTATGATAATAATTATTAATTTTTCAATTTTTATTATTATTAGCTAATAACTTTTATTATTCAATTAACGATTTTTAAAATATTTTTTTATGTAGTTTATGATGTTTTATTTGAATATGTGTTTTATTGATTTAATTTTACATTTTTCCAGGCAGAAGAGATGGAAATGAACAATGTAAGTTCTACTTAGTGTAACCTTACAGGTAGATTATTATTTTAATACTTCCTAGGGATAGAATCATACCTAAAAACTAGGGGTATATTATATTATTTTATATAAGTGAATATCGGGGAATATTTACTGAGACGCATATTCATATTCACTGAGCCTGAGGGGAATAAATGTCCTATATTACCAAATATACCAACTTGTGTACAGAGTAACATATTTTTATATACAATAATTCAATAAAAACAAACAAACAGAAACTTTTAGTTTGCATGACAAATTCACGCAAAACTTTTAGCAAAATTTAACCTTTTAGGCCATATTTCGTTGCCTTTTTATTATTGATAGGAATGGCATTTACTTTCATTTTTTATTCAATTTCCTCACTGGAAATTTTAGCAAAATGATTGCCGGCAGATGCCATTTTGTTGCCAACTCAATATTCCAAGATTCAGAGGCAAATATCGTATATTCACCTTCGAATAACCACTGAGTGTGCGCGTTATTAGTAAGTACACAAGTTGGTATATTTTAAATTGTATTATTTAATAATTAAATATATTGTAAATGATTTATAAGAAGAGATTACAAATTTATTGTTACATTAATTATGAGAATCAATATTGTTGGCTAATAAAATTGGAATCCAGCCCTTAAGCTGCATCAAATTTTGAAAAATCCAAAATAATTCTTAACACCCCCCTTAAAGTCATGCAATAAAATACGATTTACCCTGAGCAAGGCTTGTAGCTTCTTCCAAAAATTGTGCATTCCCCCTTTTTCCTATCAGAATTTTCCCGGTCCCTCCTCAATTTCACCTGTCCACCCTCTACCATACATTATTAACAGAGCCATGCTGTATTTTCACCCACTTTGAATAAGGATTGTTAATTACCATTATTAGTGGCAAAGTGGGGCTCACGAAAAACGACCTCTGCTAGTAGGTCATCCTAGTAGGATTCCAGAGCTGCAATTTGGTACTTCTTAGGGTGTGACAAATCTAAAAGGACTACCAAAAAGTACGCCAGTACCTCTTAGGGTGTTTTTTTTTAAGGCAATAAAGATGCGTTCTCAACGTTCTCACAATGGCCTGACAAGTGCACGAAAACGAGGTCACCCAGTCATTAGTTCAACAAAATTAATAACTGATATAAGTGATTTGCTGTTATAGTTCTCTGTATAATTTTGGTACCAGTAAACCTGTTTACTTGCAGGTGTCCAAATGTGTAGCCTTCCTAAATTGGTTCGAAAAGCACCTTTATTCATTATCAAGAACTGAAAATTAACACAAAAATCGCATCTCGAACATCCTTATTTTCAACTTGAAATGCCATTCATCTCTATATTGGATACTCAAAACTTGTCTCATTTTTAAATTATCACATTTGGGATTGGTATTTGTTATAAAAACCCTGATTGGTGCTTTCACACATCAGTAGCAACCAATAGGACACCTGCACGTGATTGAGTGGACTGACGGCGGGTGGACACTATTTTCACGTGTAAAAGAAAACAGTTAAAAGGAAAAATCACCGAGAATTGACCTAAAACATAAATATCAACATGAAACTCATAATATTATTGTTGTTAGTTTGTTTGGCTGTTGTTTGCTTGGCCGATAAGGAAAATAAGAAAAATGAGAAGGGTAAAGTCAAATTTGGAAAGAAAGTTGTTAAGGCAGCCGCCAAAGTGAAAGACGAAGAAGAAGATGGAAAAGTTGAAGTGGACACTGATGAAAAACCAACGGAAAAGAAAGGAAAGAAAGCACAAGAAGCAGACGAAAGCGAAGAAACGGAAGAAGAGGAAGAGGAGGAGGAGGAAGAAGAAGTTGATCCAAATGCCAAAATCGAAGTTGAAGACCTTTACGTACCAAAGGATTGCAAGAACAAAACCAAATCTGGAGACCAAGTAGTTGTCCATTATACAGGCTGGATGGACGATGGTTCACTATTTGATACAACAATCGACCAGAGAAAGAACTATCTCCCATTTGAGTTTATCCTAGGGAGTGGCGCCGTCATTAAAGGTTTCGAGCAGGCTCTTACAGGAATGTGTAGGTCACAAAGAAGAAAGGTTGTTATTCCACCATCACTGGCTTATGGCAAGAAAGGGACTCCTGATATACCAGGTATTAAAAAAATGTTTGTAAATATAGCAACGAAATGTTCTAGTTTTACAGTGCTTTAGTTTATATTTTTGTTAATGTAGATTTTTTATCAGTTTTGAATCTAGCAGGAGTTTCGTAACTTTTGGATTCACTTATGAATAACGTAAATTAAGATAAACTTTGGATTCATTTAAGGAAATTTCATTCGATAAACCCACCGGCTTTTGCATAAACTACCTAGAAAAAAATGAATTTAAAATACCTTGAAGTGAACTTTCCATATTTTTTAAAAATATTTTCATTTACGCTTTGTCTTTAATTCGAACTATTAGGACTTCCCATTTAGTGATCTTTCTTTAGCAGGATGTGGTATTTCTTTTTCCTCTTTTATCTTTCTGACCGTTATTCTTTTCATTCAAGGAAAAAGCAAGTTTTTAATTTTGTTATAACATTTTTATCATGAGTTCGCAAAGTGGGACATTTCCTATGACATGACGTAGCTATATTAGACACGACTATAGATCTAACTGGCCTAGCCAATCAGGACATGAATTATATATTACTGAGAGATTGTTAACAGTTTAGTGAAATTGTAACTGGGACGACTTTATTACCACTGTTACATACTCGTAGTTTATAGTGATATTAGTTGAAAATAGCTTTTTTAGTGGCGATAGAAATGTTACTACTTATTTGCAATTTTTAACCGACATTTGGCTTTGGACCGTTCGCGGTAAATTTGATGGACGGAAGCGAGGACACAAAAAAACCTGTTGTAGACACAAGTCGGACATTCTTATTTTTCCGAGAAAACGAGTGAAGCTTATTTTTGCGAGTGATGAAGGACTTTTAGAAAAGTTTAGAAAACTTGCCGTGTTTTCGTGGACGTCGCTAGGACACAGTAAAAATACATCGGTTTAACTTTAAACTTTTTCCGCTGCATTGAAAGCCGCTGTACATCTTGAATTATTATTATTTAAACAAGTTTTACTTTTTTTTTCTTATTGATTTCTAAAGTCATCTATTTGCGCCTCGCACGTGCCTCTTGAAACCATTCAGTGATCTCTCTTAGTTTGTTGCGCGTATATCATAAGTCGTGCTTGCCATTTCGGTTGAGTTCAAAAACAATTTTTTTTTTGTTGCAATGCGAACCAACATGGCGGCCATGTCTTCTCATGAAAACTCGTTTATTAGGTTATATGTGCGTTACCAAGCTTAAGACCGTAAGGAAGGAAGGCGGTCATTTCTTCAATCTATGTCATGTTATTAGCCCTGCCTAAGAATGCAATTGCATATAAAACCCTGTGTTTTCCAGTAATATGAAAACCATTAGTTATAGGTGCGTTTGCAAAAGACTACAAGAGAGAGCGAGATCCTAGCACGCTTGTATATCTGAATTTATTCAATAAAGTAATTTTTAGAGCATGTGGAACTTTTCTACTGCTGCGCCAACTAGTGTTTGCACCTGTCTCACATCAACCACTTTTGACCTGTGTTTCCTTACAGGAAACGCCACCCTGACCTATGACCTTGAACTACTTGACGTCCGCAAACCCGCGCCCCACCATGACATGTTCAGCTACATGGACAAAAATGGCGACGATAAATTAACACGTGAGGAAGTATCTAATTATATGCGTATCCAGGCCGAAGCTCGCTTTGCACCAGTCCACGACGAGCGCTGGCAACAAGAACATGAGAAGATGGTAGATAGCGTCTTTGAGCAGGAAGATCTGGACGAGGATGGTATCATATCACATGAGGAGTTTAGTGGACCGAAGATTGCGAAAAGATCAAGCCATGATGAATTCTAAAAACCACATTTGTGGGTTAGCTGTGGTTTGAGTAATGAAAGTGCGAAAGATCAAAAGCAAAAGTGGAATAGATAATTCTTTTCTTTTTCTTCTTTAGTTATAATTCTTAAATGTAAATGTTTTTGCATAAAACATCATTCTATCTCATTTATATTTGATTTGATTATATTCTCATTTTAATATTTGATTTGATTTTCTTTTCCTTTTTTGGTTGTTTTAATTAGGAAAGAAAACAAAACGTAAGATCCAAAATACCTGTCTGGTTTTGGATTTGAACTTCATTTTATGCCCATCTCCCCTCCCATACAATGCACACAATTCCATATAAAAATATCGTTACAAATTCTTTAGCTGTGATTAAGTCACAAAACTAAAGATATTATCCAAAAACCATTTCCAAGTTCTTGATACAAATGCTTAATTTTTTTTACACAATGTAAAGAAAAAAGTTTTGTTTTTAAAAATAAATAAATAACTATGTTGTTTCTATAGAATAAAAATGTAAAAGGTTGAGATAAAGTGTGAATTAAGTGGGCATTTGGAAAGAGGATTGGAGTGAAGGATTGAAGACAAGAGATAACAAGGATGGGAGATACATGGGTGAAAAATCAAGGAGTGAGTGGAATGATGAAGTGGAGCGAATGAGTGGGTAGGCAAGGCAAGCCTGGGAAGAAAAGGGATAGAAATTGAAGTGATGGCAAACCAAGCCTTGGAGTGACATAAGAGATCTAGAATGAAAAGATGAAAGAGTTTAGGAAGGGAAGAATAAATTGGCAAAAGCAAGGTCAGGAAAGAAATTGGGTTCTATTATTGAGAGAGAGGGGGGAGGATGCATTGGCTATCTGTAAGTCATGGGCGAAATAATAATTGTGTAAGCAAGGATAAAAGCAAGGACAATCCTATTGCAAATGACTGAGCTAACCGATGGGAAAAAGAATGAATGAAAAATAAATGAACAAATGA
Organism: Actinia equina; assembly: GCA_011057435.1. Classification (NCBI taxonomy): domain Eukaryota; kingdom Metazoa; phylum Cnidaria; class Anthozoa; order Actiniaria; family Actiniidae; genus Actinia; species Actinia equina. The sequence continues at coordinate 427,768 of WHPX01000729.1, forward strand.
ACCAAGGACAAACAAAAATTGAATCAAAGGGTAAACGAACAAGCATTTGAATGCAGCAAAGAACAAAGCAACAGATGGAACAAGGATCGAATGATTAAGGGAAAAAATGAATGAACATTTGTAGATCAAAAGAAAGAGGGGAAAAATAAAATGACTTTAGCATAATTTACTTCTTTTAGAATACAATTCTAATAAAAACATTCTAATATTGAAGACAAATTTTACAAGGATTGTTTCTAATTTAGGAAGAACAATTCATTTCTTCCTTTTCTAGCTTCTTGTCTCTGTCTTCTGTCTCTTCATCAATCGATTCTCTTGATTCTTGTACTTGAGGTCTGGATTCAGTCGGAGATGATTTTGTAAAAGCCTTCATACATATTGGTGAGAAACATTTCATATCACAGTTCCATTCCCTAAAAAAAAAAAAAAAGAATAATCATAACAATTTTGAATGTCTGTGGTTTCTTTGTCTTGTTTTTGACAGCAAGCAGTCTCCCTCTCTCCCCCTTTTCTCTATTACGGCAGATATAAACTTTATACATCTTTATGCAACAACTTCCCGTCATGCCCTAGAGTATAACTCCCTTTAACTGTCACACATGAGTACACACATGAATATGAAACTATACAACTTAAACAAAGCATCTTATTTTCAAGTGAATAAAATGTGGTCTGAAATGGGAAAACGTTATCACCCAAACTAATAAGGTTTTCTGGGTGGATTAAAGAGAAGCTGAAGACTGTTTGCTATTACAATGGGGATCGCGCTGCAGGTCATTTATTTGATGACATGCAAGACACCGACCCATTATACACAGGGGATAGATTGAAGTCCTGGTGTCATGTACAGCAAAAACAGAGGATGAAACTTTATCATATGGTGGGGAAAATCTATTGTGCCTGCCACATCAAAACATGGTTAGAAATGCCGGTGTACAGCAAATAAAACTTACTTGAACAGTTCAAAGTTTTTAGCAGATGTAAGGTCTGGTACCTCTGGCAATCAAAATAAAAATAAAAAATGAAGAAAAAACATAATGGAAATGGCCAATTGGAACAAAAAGACAAAAAGTTTTATAGATAAATGTAGACAACTACTAACCAAGGCCTCCTGTATTAAAAAGCTCACTTTCAATGGAAATGATTGTCTTCATGTTGTCTTCCTTGGCGGCATATATTCTCCCCTGTCTGCCTTTTACTGCATTGTTTAGTTGCTCTATCTTTTGCAGCTCTGCATCAAAGCGTTGAAGGTATCTAGAAACAACATTTTTGGAAAGGTATTCTTTATTCACCTTATGCAAAGATTGAGGCACAGAGACTTGATGTGGATAGACTAGTGACGTGATCAGGGGCTAAACTGTTGCATGTTTTGTGTTTAGAATTTCAAAATCTAAGTGAAGGGGAGGCAAAAGCTTCCCTACTACAGTAAATATTTACAACACATTTCTATGCTAGTATGTTGATTTTTGAGAAGATACAATCTCTGGGCTGATCAAATTCAGAGGGCACAGGTAACCCACAAAGCATATTTTGAAATTCAAATTATTTTTGCAGAGGGAGAAAAACAAGAGAATCAAGAAAGATTCCTTAATCACCCAAGAAACTCTACTCACTGGTGATCCCAAGTCTAGAATTTAAGCCCAAGATCCCAAAGGTGAGAGGCAAGTTTGGCTGCTGCGATGTCACCCTTGATATGGCAAACACAATCAGTGAAGAATGACTGATTAATAAAGATCAATGTCTACTTACTCTTCAATCAGTTCTCTTATTTCTTCTGCTGCATATCTCTGTTTTCTTTCATCAATGTGCTCAAAAAACCACCGGCACTTTTCACCAACTGAAAGAGAGCAGAAGCAAAGAAAATAAGAGTAGGGATGCATGTCAAATATTTCAAAAGAGGTTTTGCACCATTATGTGCCAATGTCTATAATACATCTTGGGTTACCTGTGGTTACATGGCAGAACAATAAATTGCCATTATTCTTGGGATTTGAATTCTTTCTTATGTAAAACTATTGTATTGTTCCTACCATCTAACATGGCTGTGATAGTACAAAACTTCTATTCCAAAAAGCTATATTATCTGAGAATATTTTGTTTTAAAGACTTAAGTATTTTGTTGAACCATTTTAATTCTTCAATAGGCTGTCATGTCATCACAACCATATTTTTGTTTTTTTTTAACAAAAGATTTCTCATTATCATCGATTGTTAATCACACAAAGATGGCCACCATGTTTTTGTCTTTTGATTCTCTACAAAATGCTCACAACCCATCAATACCTCTTGCTTCTAGAAGTTGACTTCTTTCTTCTTTTTTTCTGAATTTGAATAAATATATAAACAAGTCAAATAGATGTTTGGGGGAATTGAATGAATGAATGAATGGATAGATGGATGGATGGATAAATAAATGAATGGATGGATAAATAAATGACTGAATGAATGAATGAATAAAGGAATGGAAGGATGAATGGATAAATAAATGAATGGATGGGAAAATGAATGAATGAATCTGTAGAAAGTTAGAAATGGATGGATGGATGACTGAATGAATGAATGACACGATGATTGGCAAATGAATAGAAGAACAAGTGAACAAACAAACAAAAAAATAAATAAATGAATTATTTATTATAATTAATGAATGAATGGATGAAAAGATGATTGGATAGGCAGACAAGTTAAGGACCAATTGACTGACTAGGTAGTATATCAGTATATCCATGTATCAGCATCTCCAGTACTTACCTCTGTATCTTCTCTTTTCTGTGAGCTGCTCTTGCTAACTGAGAAGCTTTTCTAGACTGTGGATGAATGGCCTTTTTCGTATGGCTCCTGACTTTAAATGCCTTGGGCTGTAGGCATAAAGAAGTGATTCATTCAAATGAAAGTCTCAATCATCTTCTAATTGACAGTTAGCTACCTGCTTCACCATTGGCAGATTCAGGAATTTTAGAACGGAGGTCACTATTACAAATGTTTTACAAGGAATTTGAGGAAAAGGGGGTGATTCGGTGATTGTTACTAATGATATACTGAGAAATTTGAGCAAAAGGAGGGTGACTAGTCACTGATTTATGATAATGAGGACAATGAAATTATAAACCCCCTTCAATAACAGATATCAGTGTATTAAGAGATACTGAAAACAAAAGGGTTAAGCTTACATGTAACATAAAAATAAATAAGCTAGGCTAAAATGTGATGAAATACAGTACAACCATTGATAACTTCTTATTATTTCCGAGATCACACAACCTGTACATGTCTAGAGCATTTTAACGCTGAAATCTAAAAGGATCTTACTTAAGCTGGAAGTCGATCTCCATTCTATTAATAAAACATAATCACAACAAACTATTGACGTCAAAACTACAACAAATACGATATATCATTAAATCTACCTTGCTTTACTATATAATAAGAAGGCAAATATAAGTAAGTGAAACTAGAATTATCCTCGATTTTCCGTATGAAATCTTAGGAGACAAGAATGACATTCAAAATATGTAGTAAGTCTTATTTTAATAGTATCAAGGAATGCCAAGGTTCATCCCATAAAGACTCAAATCATTAATTAAGATTCCTATTATATATTGAGCACATAATAGGTAAAATTTAGTATTTAAAGAAAGATAAGGAGTCGGAGAATAGTATTGCCTTTACAAAAATAGAGAAAAACTCACCATTTTGGTAAAAATTCTTTAAAAAACACTGGCTTTTTTATCTTGTTATTGGAAATATTTTGGCTTGAAGACTATCATGTGGTAAACTGAGCCCGCGATTGATGCGAAGCATGCGCTGTGGGTCGACTCGCAAAGCAAAATGGCGGCCGGAGTGAGAAAGGTGTTACAAACAGCAAATCGTGTAAATAACACACTTTTACCCCAGTTTGAAAGCCTCAAACAGCACAGACTTGGTAAGTCTGCATATAATATTTATGTGGACTACAAGAATGTGTTTGTGGATTTTCTGAAAGGCATCAAAAAGAGGCCTTTAAAGTCAGTGGTTCAGTTTGGATTGGTTGGTGCAGGGTATGTGGTATATCGTCACGATCCTGACGAAAATTCATATTACGATACTCTTATGGAGAACAGTTTAGCGCTCTTACAAATTAGTAATAACATCAGAAGCCCAGAATCTGATAGCTATACACAGAGCATTCAAAAGCTTTACAATCAAGGCAGACTTCAAAGGCAGAGCTTTGGCTTTTTCTCTTTAATGTTGCTCAAAGATTATGGTAAAGAATACGATGGATATGAAAAACATTGCTATTATACCAAGACCAGATGGGTATATCTATGGAAACAAGTGATTGACATTGGAGCCTTGGGACATTGGTATTACCTTGAGAAATCAATGAATGACTTTGATATTAATTATGAAGAGTTAAGAGACTGCCCAGATGATGTTGAGGAGGGTAATGTCTGGGCAAAAAAGGTTTCAAAGATGAGTTTAAACCTCAAGGACTTTGTGGGGGATTTGTTGTTTCGCATGAAGCAAAGTATGACATCATCTGAAACATGATAGCTGTCCAAATTTTTGGTCGTCATTTCCAAATAGTTTCTAGGCTTCAGTTGTTAGATGCAAGATTATGGCTGTCAAGCTTTTGCAAGGACCTGAGTGGTCCATTTTTAGAGTGCATGGATGTGGCAATTTCTGGTTTATTCCAAAAATTGAAAATACAGCCAGAATGCCAGAAAGCTGTTGAACATTTGGAGGTATTCCACTGTTTCTTCCCATCATGCATTGCATCCTAGGTTTATTTTAAATAGTGTGAGAGTAGCTCTCATTGTTGTATCATTCCTCATTTCATTCATATTTTCTCAGTATACACAGATGCACAAACATTAGAAACTACAAGTGCCTGATAGGGTATCCAATGGTATGCCACTAAAAATCATTGTATAATCAGTATATATCATCCACATGATTAAAGCTAGATCCGTCAACAGGCATCTTTTTCTTGTCTGGGTTTCCTGTTGAAGGTGTCTAGCAGACTATCCAAATGTATATTTTATTTAATATTTTTCAATTGCTCAAAATTATTCTACATGTAACATATCTGAATTTGGAGCTATTGACTTTGTTTTCTAAATTTGACAAAAAATTTCAAATATGTTTCTTTCCAAATAAGTTCCATGTGGCAAGATAAAACTCTATTTCTAGGCCAAAAATTATTTTTAATATGATAAAATAGCATCAGAAATTCATAATCGCCACCCAGTTAGCTTAGTTGGTAAGAGTATCTGTATGTTGTGCCGGAGGTCGTGTTTCAAGCCTCAGCTGGACCAACACTCAGGGTCTTAAAATAACTGAGGAAATGGTGCTGCAAATGGTTAGACCTTCAAGTCTTCTCAGATAAGGACTTTAAACTCCTAACCTACAGTAAGACGGGGGACATAAAAGAACCTGTTGAAAAGAGTTGGGGATTGTCTCCCGGTTCAACAGCCTATCCCAATTTGGATACATAACACATAACAAATCACTCATGATCGTATGCTGCACGGCTGCTAATAGCACCTTAATATGCAGCCTTAACAGGAATGCTTTCCAGTGATTCATAAGAGGTTTGCAAGAAAGTCTTCATATTCTTGAGAACAATTTGATTATTTATTTTTACTGTATCAGTGTGAGGCTCATCTAGTTAATAAGATCATCAAATGCTTGAGACAGGTTACCATAACAGAACATATTGAAGATGCTCTTGGCACACAAGATAATCATCCAGGAAGGTTGATTTAATATCTTGTGGGATGAGAGACTAAAATAACCTTGGGTCACTTGAAGCAAATTCAAACAGTCACATTTGAAGAGTGTATATGAAATTCTTCTGTGTAAATTAAGATGCAATGACTTGGACTCTGAAACATGGAATCTAGAATCCAAGATGCAGAATCTGGAATCCAAGGTGTGGACCTGTAGAATCTGATATCTAAGTGATCCACAATACAAAATACAAGGGAATCCAGACTGGAATCTGATATTTGAACAACAGAATCAAAGATGCATGAAAAAAATCAGGTTTTAACTGTCTCAATCCACACAACCTTACTAAAGCTGCACCATGATTTAAAATTCCAACCTTGTCTAGCTGTCAAGTGTTTTTGTAATCTTCAGGGTCATCAATTGTCTAGGTTCCTGATTGACTCAGGATAAATAAGTAATGGTGTTGTCTTGTTTGTAGCAAAGCCATCCTCCATGTCTATACTTTGAGTTTATTTTTCACAAATCCTTGCAAAGCTGCACCACTTCCTTCAATGGATTGTGCTCTTCAGTTCTTCATATTTAAAAAGACTATCCTTCTCGAGTCTCTTTTTCAGTTTGTAGAACTTGCCTGAAAGTTTTGGTCTCATTGCTGTAGATAGATTAATAGAACTCCTCGTTTCGATTGGGTGACTCGTTTAGCTAGTTTACCAAGTTGATGTTATCAATAGAGTCCTTCTATTGAACTAATTCAATTTAAAGTCTAAACTAAATGCAAGTACCTTTATAAAAGTGGGTATTCTTCAGCACTTGACCCTTGGATGCATCACCCATAACATGTATATTCTGAATTCTTACCAATGAAAAGCGTACTTGCACGATGACTTGCTAGCCTAGACCATACCAAACTGAAAAAGTTATCAGTCATTACTAATTTAATTTTCACTAAGAAAACAGTATTTCACCGTCTGCTTCAGAAGCAATACTACAACACTACATTCATCAATTTTCGTCATTACAAGCAGCCGTTATATTATGGAAAAAGTGCAAACTATGTGAATTATTGTCATCAATCTACTTAAAAAGATTCTTATTTACAACTGAACGTTTCTATTTTGTCCTATAGCTTACAGTTTTAAAGGTTTTTTGTTGTTGTTTTACAACAGTCTTGTGGATCAGAGAGGGGATGACCTGAGGATTGCATTTGAGAGACTGACATCAATGTATTTCGTTGAACTTTTAAAACTTACTATTTCGTGGCATTTGATGGTAGTTTAATAGTGTCAAGTGAACACACACGATGGCTGTTACCTGCATGTAAGCAACCAAAACATCTGTGAAATCTGTTACCCCTGTCACACTTTGCCCTTGAAACTTTAGTGAAAAATCTTCAGTTCTGCGGTTTGATTGAAGGCTTGCAGAACACGTAGCCTGCGTGGCGCCTCTTGGGGGATTGGGGACGAGGGAAAAGGAAAGAGGAGAAGGGATAAAGGATGTAACTATCCTCCCCCTTTCCCTTTTCCCTCGTCCTCAATCCCCCTAGAGAGCCGTCACGCAGGTTACAGACCACGTGATAGCAGCTTCTATGTGAGCCACCAAAACTTCTGGCCCGAACGATAGACGTTATGACTGATGTAAGATCCTCAGTTCCATTACACGGTAACAGAATCCAGTCATAAAAAGCTTACCCCCTGGACTTCAGTGACAGTTAATGTTCCCCTCGATCGCTAAGCGATTGTGCATTTCTTCTAGAATAAGCTAAAGTAAACTAGAAACATACTGGGTGGTCTTAAACGAAGCAATCATCGGCCATCAAAAGGACGTTAGTGGGGTGATCTCGATTATTTTATATCCCATTTCGTTGCGTTTCTCATGACTGACCTTTGGAATTGCAAGCAAGACAAGTCTGCCGGGATCTTCCTCAATGAACTTTATCATGCCAAAAGGCGCAGAGAGAGAAAGGGTCTCAAAATTAACTAAGGGCAAAGAAAATATTGCAAACGGCCGCCTCATACCTTACCACCTTCACTAGCTTCAATCTACCGATTATAAGACATTCCGAACGAAATATACTCTTTGAAAATTTTTTTGATTCAAAGTAACTTTTGAGGGATGTTAGCTCAATTGAAAATCTTTGCGTTTGCATCACTAAATGTCCTAATTAAGTACTGACCAAACTATAGGAACAGAACAGCCACTGGAAATTGCGCTTTGTAGCTTCCATTTGCTCATGGAAAGACATGATGTATAGTCGTGAGAAAAAATGAGATATGCTGCTAAGTATCTATAGCAATAATACTTCCTGGAATTTATTTACTAATTAATTCAGTGTCTTAAATTCCTGACCAAACTTCTGACCGTGGCCTTCAAGTCGAGTGCGCGTGCCATTATCTTCCTTGCGCTTCCGGACCCCCACCAGCAATAATGCACACAAACTCCACTCGTAGTCATGCTATGTTCGATTCAACCAAGAACAACCCCCGGCCCTTCGTTATACATTATTTGACTTTCCAAGGTGAAAGGTTTCAAAGTTTTCGTAAAAAAAAACTATTGTTATACATTTACTTTAATTAAAAATTAGTCTTCATTTTTACGTTTACACCAAGAAAAGCCTGTGTAACAGTAATGAAAAGGGTTCTTTCTTGTGTCTTTTTTCTTCTGAATATGCGTCATTCAATTATTCCATTCACGCGCGCAATTCGACAAACCAAACTTATCAAACGATTACATTGTGAATTCTATATTATGTTCTAATAAATACACTAGCTATACATAGTTCACAGCGTGCACGTAATGTTTTTGATGAGCCGCGATCGAATGGAAGTCGGGAGTGTTCTTAAAGTCATCACTATGCGCCTGAGGGCAACCAAGAGAAATTTCTGGAAAAGGTGATTAATATTTTCTCTTGACCAAAACTGCATGAAATAGAAGGTGAAATGGAGAAAATGCAGGCCAACAGTTGTACAGTTTCAGCGACATGGGGTAGATGTGTGGTGTAACTATGGTAACAGATGAAACCCCGGGAATGAAGTAGCAGTAGGATGTTACCAAGACAACACAAGTAATAGCAAAATATGTTGTTACTCAAAGGCGTTGCTATGACGATTGTTGCGTCAAAAGTAAATTGACGTCAAATGATGTAAGTAGTAATTCCATGACCACACAATAGCTCTAAATGTAAGGTGTTGCTATGACAACTGCGAGTCCAAAAACAGAGTCATTCCTAAAACTAGCAGCAGCAAAATTATCTTGATTCGAATCCCACAAAGCTTGCGTAGACATGAATATTCCCTCGTCTCTGACCGCCGCGATGTAAACCAGACAAGCCACTTTGAATGGCAGTCCCTCTGATTCCTTGATTGATTCTACTATAGTCTTGATGATTTTACTAATGCTTTTCCCTGTGCGGTCACAGGTCTCACGTTTATAATCTACCATTGACAGCATGTGAGACCTTAGGACTTTTCCCATCAAATCTCTCAACCTGATGTCTTCTTCTTTGAAGCTGGCCTGTTCGGGTTCAACGCGCAGATCATTTTCTTTCAGATCCTGTACGCTTGGCGCTAACGAGTTGAAAGAAACTTTTCTCACTCTCTCTTGGTTTGTTTCGTCGCTCTCCGATTTCAGAACCTCTGACTCCGATTCCACTACGGTAGAAGTCTTGAGTTTTTGAATCAAATTAGGATCTGTATTCCTGCGCTTTTTAGTTTCACTTTTATCTGACGAGCTTTGCTTTTGAAACATTGTCAAGGAGAGCTTCCTACTTCCTTTACTCTGACTGGAAGTTTTTTGGACTCTTTTTCGAACAAATCGGGTCTCATTTCAGCAACGTTGATGGGAGCGCTTGGAAGGCCACTCGCTGTAAAAATGCTTAATGCTAAAGGCGACATTAACTTCGTTAAGGATGATCTTCTCTTTCTACGCTCACTTGAACTACGTTCTAACTGCTGATTTTCGGAATGCCCTGGGCTGGGGTTTGCAATACCGGAATTGAATGAAAACAAATTTGAAATCTTTTTGCTCTTTCGTCCACTTTTCCTACTATCTTCTTCTTCTGCCTCACTCGACGAAGGATAGCTAAAAGGCTCTGCAGTTTTCCATGGAGTTGGTGAAGAAGTTGACTTAGGTATTGTAGCACTTGGCTCCTCATCAACCGGCTCCAAAGTCACAGTAACTGCGGAGCTACAAGTCGAGATCTCGGACACAATCGAGACATTATCAATATCATCGACGTCAGTAGAACCTGGCCTCTTCGGATCGTCGAGTAAAATATCTTTCAAAGAGTCATCTAAATCATTGATGTTTACTCCAACCAAATCCCGCAAGTCGAGTTCCAGTTCCCGAGGCTCGAAACCAGGACCCGAGAAAAATGTCATCATCGGTGAAGCTGTTTCCTTTCGAGGCATCTCCTTGCGCTGTACAGAGCTCTTTTTACCAGTAGGCCTAGCTATGGAGTGAAGAACGATTTTGATTTGGTTACTCCGACGCTTAGTACTGCTGCTAGGTCTGTTATAGTATACGCTCATTTTGAGGCCGGTGGACCAAGGTTAAATGCTCAGTCAATTGAAATCCAAGTACGTACAGCCAGTAATTACGAAACAAAGCTGCCAATGGCTTGCTGTAGTATGAAGTTTAAAAGCTCTTCAATATTCTTTTATCTGACAGCTTTTTTTGACCCTATTAACAAGCTCTTGGAATTCTTATCAAGTTCTCAGGATTCCTCAGCTCATTGAAAAACAAAGCGAACACTACAGCGGCTTTCGTTTGGCTTCAATGCGTCTCAGTTGGATCTCTAGAAGGATTTTATCTTACTTTCAATTTAAGAGTTTATCATATATCCTTGAACAGTTATTTCTCTGATGGCCGACATGTGTAATTGAAATTCCAGCTGTGGGAATTTACGGATTAGGGAATTTTTTTTCTCGCCGGAAAAATAAATTAAGCAACGAGATAGGAAATCGTTTGAATCGATTAGTATTGCTAACGACCTTTCGTTGAATTTTTCGAGCGGTAATAGTCCTAACTGTTAAAGAAATTACTGTTAAACCAGGGGTTAAATTACTACAAAAAGAAAAATATGTCGTATATAGTGAATGACGGCTGTACGGTTTTGCTTTTACTGAGTTCCAGCTTTGTTATTCGCTTTTCGGGTTCGTAGTGTTTCATTTTGGCGCAAGCTTTGTTCAGAATAAACTGTACTGCTAAAAAAACCCGGAATCTTGTATATATAACTTAAGTACCGATCTCATACTTAATGAAAACAAGGCTTTATAAATATATGTTTGTACAAATATGATGACATGTAAACAAAACATTATCAAATTATCAGCAATAATTAAGTTATCACCAATTAATTCATCAATTAAACAATATATATATATATATATATATTGGCACTGCACTGAACAATAGGGGGTTCTTGTTCATGAGTTCGTTCATCGCGATAGACAAAGCACGCTATGTTTTTGTGTTCCATACGCCCTCAGGCCGATCGTGTTTATTATCTTTGGGGTATATCGTCACGCTGATAAGACCAAGAATCATCGTATATTTACTGTATAATTCACTCTATTTTTGATGACACGGTCGGCTTAACCTCTTATCAGATTAGCAGACTGAGAATATTACAAGTAGATCATGCTGAACACGGCAACACTGTTATTTGTAATTTTATCTTAATGTAGATTTTGTTGATAGTTTTCGCCTTGTGAACTATCGGTTTTTATAATCTGTCATGCATTGTTTAATGCTAGTGGAAGAATTTATTTTCGTATAAAGAATGTTTTGCAACCTCCCCAGAATTTGTCAAACCTGGAAAACCATAGTGAGAATAATGCGTGAGTCGATCCGGCATATATGGAAGGTATTCCAGCTGAGATCCGGAAAGGAAGCACACAAGGAGAGCTATATAGTGTTAAAAAACTCATTAATAATTCATGAAGGAAACACAATAGAAATCATGACCGTGAAGGAGGTTTTATATCTGATAAAGATTCGTCTTCATTTGCATAAACTTTAACTTGGATTTTCTCTATCAAACTTGGTTCATTTCGTAAAGAATTCAGTACAATATGATAACATTCATCATGAGTTTTTTAAGCCGTTCAATAAACTCGCAGATCGTGTTTTATCGGGTATAAAACCACTCGGCTACGCCTCGTGTTTTATATCCGATAAAACACTCCTGCTCGTTTATTAAACAGTACATAGTGCTTTGGGAACCAAAATACTCGCCCACAGTCTCTCTCGTTTTCGCCGCCATCTGGAAAATATTGAAACGAGAGAGACTGTGGACGAGTATTTTGGTTCCCAAAGCCCGCTGGGTCCAAGTTTTCGGAACCCATAAGTCCTTTCGGTCATTGTACCGTTACAGTCTCTAAGCATGAGACGGAACGGACGAGCGAGAGACTGTGGAAGAGTCTAGGAAAAGCCAAGCCCGGTCTATTTAAATGAAACGCAAGAGTGCGTACTGCCAAACGACTCCAATATAAGCCCCCACCCCTAAGAAAGGTTGCGGTTCCTTTCCCTTGGCAGGCCTTTGGAAGACATTTCATCTGTCGAGATTATGAATAAATATTATCATACATTTCAGAAGATTAGAAAAATTTATAAAGCCCCTGACATTTGTGAATAAGTCCTCCCTATTAATAAACCCGCCGAAAGTACGGTCTAAAAGCACAACTGAAAAAGAATATCATTCCCCAGGAGGTCTTACTGTGCGGATACTCCAAGCGGGACCACTATGATAAATTTATTTTGAACCGGCCAATCAGATAGCACATTGATATAATAAGAGCGTGAGAACGTGATAATCTGATTGGCTAACACTGTTATCAGTTCGAGTTCTGTCTAGATTGCCGTTATCTGATTGGTCAGTTTTATTCAAGAGGTCCCGGTTAGTGTGTCCGCACGGTAATGGAGGACTGCATGAAATACGGTATTCAGACATAGCTACATCATGGACATGTGCTACGTAATATGCGCCCTTCGCTTTACAAGCAATACGGGTGACGTAAAGATATATGTTTTAGATTTATTTTATATAATATACTCCTGAAGTTTATTAGAAAGTGCGATTCGGTAGCCTCACAGATAACCTATGAGATGCTTGCTTAATCAAAAATTTGCTCGTAGATTTGTGTCAAAGATAGACATGGCGGAACCAAATAATTCATCTAGAGAATCCGATGATCCCTTATCTTCAAATTTGAGTGTCCAAAAGTTTATCAGATCTTTTATCCAAGTTTGTGCTTCCTGTAATTGAGTGTTTTCTAATTTAGTTACAAATTCTTCACAACTTCTTACTTAATTACCCGCGTGCGTGGAGCTAGTTCTTCGTCTAAAAACGAAAAAAAACGTTTATGCGCGATTCGCGCGCCTTACTGAAGTTCAAAGAACTCTTCGTGGCACGAGGAATTTTAATTTCAAAGTTTAGATAGGGACACGTTGAAAAAGCTCACTGTAGATGAGACTTATCAATACATACTAATTTTTAGGTTTGCGCAATTAGATAGACATACCAGCTCTTTAATTCTTAGAACTGAGACAGCACTTCTGTTTAAATAGTGGGATGTGCACCCATGCACTGAGACCTACTACCCCAACTGCTCCATTAAACGTTGATGTATAACCAATCTAACTGCATCGATTTCACTGTTGCGCGCAGACGTGCCAATCGCCCTTCATCTTGAAGCACTCTCCCTTTCTCGGATGATATTTTTGGGGACATTTTAGCATGATTCTTAAAATAAATGCGCGCCTGTTTTATATCTGATGTGATTACGAACTGATAAGTTTGTTTGAATTCAGTAAGGGTATTATTTGCTTCTTGTCAGATCGATATCTTGTTCTTTAAGGAGTTTAAAGCATGCGTGATTGAGCTTGACATTTGCCATGAGAACGATCTCATCTCAGAATGCAGACACGCAATGAAAGTGCACGTAATCATAGATTAAGACAAAGGAGTAAACTCCTTGGTTTCACTTATACAAAAACGAAGTATGGTTACAGCGTCGATAGCCACAGTTATACGTATGGAAATAAATTTAAGGGGAGGGGTAGCTAAGGAGGCATCTGCGCGCATGCTCAGACTAAAAGACTGAGTACGTTATAGGTTTTGCGTGATCCGAAACGGTTGATTGTCTCGCAACAAAAATATTTAAAAATAAGGTTTAGCGACACTCGCGAACCATTAAATGATGTGCAAAGTATTTTAACATCATCTTTTAACATCAGGAAGTAGGGGGTCATATCCATAATCATTTATATGAATTGTCATTCTAGATGGTACTAACCTATCATATCGCTTGAAAGGACAGAGCTAACTATCACTAAATCAATTGGCCTTCTAGATGGTTTTAACCTTTATTTTCATACCGCTTGAAAGGGCACAGCTAATTCTCGCATATAAATTATTCTGCTAGATAGCACTGACCTATATCATAATACCGGTTGAAAGGACAAAGCCTATAATTTCTTAACTCAAACGTTTTCTAGTCGATTTTAAATATTCCATTTGTCTAAATAAACTTTATCAAGCGATTTTACTCTGCTTTAGTAGATTTCAATTTGACGTGTTTGTCCGTTCCTGGCACAAAATACAAACCTCTCTCTTCGTAGTGCTTAGAAAATCGCGGACCAATTTCTCTGTAATTTTTGCGATTGAGTTGAATTACTTAAATGTCAATTCTAAATATAAGATGAGCAAAAGAAATTGGGTATTCACTTAAAAAGAGATATTGCCAATTGAAAATGAAGTGCAATATTTTCTTTTTTATTTGTATACGATGGGGTTCGAACTAATCCATTAAAATAAAAATAAAAAACTCGATTCAAGTGTGCCATACCCCCGAGACATCCGCAGAGCTGAGGCGGCGTATGGACTTCGGACCTGACGGCGATTAAATCCTTCTGCCCTTGGGTGCACGAATTACGCAAGAAAGTGTTCTAGCCAAAGCATCAGGGGAGAGACCAGCCGGCCCCCAGACCATATCGGCTAATCCCTTGCATCTCTGTCACGCACGGAATCGGAAAATATAATGTTAAAAAGTCTAGTCTATTCGGTGCATTGTTTTCACGGCTATTGTTATGCTGATTCACCTGTAACCGTGGTCCAGTGGAGAAAACTTGGGCATCAAAGACAATGAGTCAAGCCCGTCTTTGGAGGGCGAGTATTTGGATGGGTGGCCTAAACATTATGCTTACTCAAACAAACTTTTGAAGGTCTAATGTTTCTCTAGAAAAGAATACTGAATTTCTTTTTTTAATTCGAAAAACGGTCAAAACTTAAAAATTGTAGTTAATTTAATCCGAGCTAAAAAAAAAACTTAATGGACAAGCGAATGTGGTTTAGGAGTGGATTAGAAGCTTCAAAGTTCATATTACTGGATTTGAACTTTATGGTATTAAAATAATCAACATATGCCTTTTTGAGAAAGAGTAAAGTAGCCTGCCCACAGGCGTTAATCTGGTTTAACTAAAATGTATCAGAACGATTCACCATTTTCGCGCCAGCCATCAAATGATACAAATTGTATACTGCATTTTTTAACGGTCACCAAAAGGTTTCAGGACGAATTTACTGACTTCATTAATCCAATTATTTACTTGATTTGTTTAGTTAGCTCCCTCAATACGAGCAAAATATACATTCTAACTTTTCTTATTACTACTTAGAGAACTAGATGAACAAACAAGGTATATAATTTGTTCAAAAACAAGTACGTTTGTATGGGAATCGCCGAGAGCGACGTTAATACTTCTTGATACCTTAACACAATCTAATACAATTTATACCACGTGATGGCTAGCGCGGAAATAGTGAATTTTAGAAAAGTGGTCGGGCGGAGCGCTCTGTTACCGTAATACGGAAAATAACTGCTGAAAGAGAGAAGGAAACCGAAAAAAAGTTCCTAAAGCTAAGGGGAGAACAAGATAGAACCACATGTGGTAGCCATGAGGGGCAACAACGCGGCAAAAATAGCAATAAAAAATATGAGACTAGATTTCTTGGGTGCGCACCGGCATCCGGTTTGACTCTGTGAAAAAGCATCTTTATGTTTTGCATTAAAACAAATGATAATTAATAATAACTAATAACAGCTCGAAAATTTAAGCAAATTAAAGACGTCGTGCACGCGCGCAGCCCATTGCGCCCGCGTAAATCATAGCCAGTGGTAATATCCACTGAGCCAGGCGTATGATGTTATTAGCGGCAAGAACAACTACTAGAATACATCTTGCAGTTTATTCTTCTTGTTGTTCAATATTTCTCGTCTAGTTCACCTTTTCTTCCTTCCTAGTATGTGTTTATAGAACTAAATAGCTTGATACAGGTCTGGGAATGCCTATTATCCACTTTGCCGTCCATCCTTTACCGGTAACGGTGGATGAACTCCACGAAAGGTTGGGAAAACTTCAACACGTTTTTTGGCTTACGTTTCTTTTTTCTCGGTTTTCATTGCGATTTATTAATATATTTTTACTCCATATCAACTCTTTTATTGATTCTCGTGAATTTATCTGTCTACAGACTTAAAGAGGTCGCCGAATCTAAAGGAAAAGCTGGCCATTTAAGGTACGTTTGTTTTGACCACGAGAGACGAGCAGAATACAGTCTTGCTTGTTCAAGTACCCGGCTGTATCTGCTCGTGTCGCTGCTATATATATATAATAAAACGCCAAAAAAATTACAAATTACTCAAAAGATAACTTGTTTAACAGACGAATTATTCTATAAAAATCTATAAATCTTGAAATGATTTATTAGTAGATGAGAAATTTTGCCTGTTGGGGGCGAAGCTGTACATGTATTTAGGGAGATTATCGCCTTGACTTTCATGCATGTGAAAAGGTAACATATTTATTGAACGGCTTAATTGCCTTATTTTTCATTCCGAGGCCCATTTTTTAGGTCTTCAGTATCTTTTTAATAACTTTCCTTTTCTTTTTACATTTATTGTTTATTTTTAATCTCTTTTTGTACTTATACTAAAAATCATTCCGTAGTTACATGCGTTTCACATGGTACTTGGTTCGACCACATGTTGTGAAAAGCTGGCCAATTTTTTCCTTATTATAATAGCTCTTAATTGTCTTGACATTCTTACCAGACAAATGTAGGTGTGGTATAAAAGACTATTCAATGTAGTCTCTTTATAGAGACTAGCTACTGTCTGCCTTCATTATAATTCATAATGTTCGATGTTGTGTTTAGACTCCAAGATCATGAAATAAGCCATTCGAATATTAAAACTCTAGCAGGATACCAAGACTATTTAGAATAAAATGTTGAAAATTGCATTAAACCTCAAAAGGATCTGTTGATACAGTGCTGTAGATTCGATTATAACATTGTTGAACACTGAAATGGTGAAAGTTAGGAATGTCATCTGACCATACACCTAAAGCCTCATCATCAAAATTGAATTTTATGATAAAAAATGTAACATAGTAAAAATCTGCCATTAACTGTTGGAAATTCTACTTAAAAAATCATTTAATTTTATCAATGCCCTATAACAGTCTCTGGACTGATCAAAATGCAGGGCACAGCTAACTGACATTACATATTAAATTGGAATCTAGCATGTTAGGGTTGGGGGTGGGGGGGGGGGGGGGGGACTGGTGAACCCTAAATGTTTAAATCGATGTTGAGTCCAGGAATCGAACCCAAGGGAGAGAGACCCAGCAAACACATGTGATGTTGAGTCCAGGAATTAAACCCAAGGGAGATAATTTAGCAAACACATATGATTTTGAGTCCAGGAAACAATCAAACCCAAGACTTACTTCTATTAGTAAGAGTGTACTCAGGTTTGGAAGGCAACCAGACTACATGTACAAGTTATCGTAGATTTATAAGTTTAACACCGTAGTGAAAATAGAAAACTGACGTTTCGGACGTTAGTCCTTCGTCGGAGTCAATTGACTCATCGACTCATCGTCGTCATTGACTCCGACGAAGGACTAACGTCCGAAACGTCAGTTTTCTATTTTCACTACGGTGTTAAACTTATAAATCTACGATAACTTGTTCATTAGAAACACCGACGCAGTCCACGCTAGTTTCACTAGCCATCATCTACAGACTACATGTAGTTCAATAATTTTGAGATTAAAAGAAAAAATTATACTTACATTCAAATTAATATTGAAAAGGAGATGTTATAAATGTATTACAATAATTGTTGGTAGTGTTTGTATAATACAAAGTTGTTATAAGTAATCTTTTGGATTTTGAAAGGTAAAATTGTTTCTTAGTAAAAGTCTCATTTTTGTTGTTTTTTGTTTCAGTCCTGCTGTAGTGCAGATTCTAAAGGATTATGTTATCAAAGAAATTGTTGTGGGTCCCCAACATGTGGCTTTTTTACTTGAGGTGAGGCATGCCATAGCACTTATAATCATATTTCTGAACAGCATATTTCAGTAGTGTTTTAGTTTCTGTTCATCAAATTTTCCATGGTCCAAGCAATTTTGATTCACAGAGGCCAAAAACCAAAATGTTAGGGGTTTCATTTTGTTTTAATGTAATAAGAGAAAATCATGAACTAACCGGAGAGTTAACCTTGAGTTTCATTAAGTTTTGAAATAATAAGATCATGGTATTTTAGGTCTGATAATTTTGTCCAGTTCCATTCTCCAATCTCCAACCCCTGGATATCCTAACAATGTCAAATAATGTTGAAGTACAACGACAGGTTTCCAATAAGCTCTTAGATTTCCTTTGTGATCTTCCATTTCTGAGACTCGCCTGTATCTCTGGGAATCCATGTTAAGTCTTCTCAAATCTCTTCATCAGTACATGTAATACTAATTTAATATTAGTAGATCAGTACTGTACAAGTGAAATTAATTTCATTGTTGTTGTTGGTTTAGGATGGACAGATTTGCAGGATTCCTTTTACCCTTCATGCAGATAAACTAGACTTTGGTACCAGAGAACCTCCACTGTAAGTTAATAAAATATATCTTAAAAATTGTAAATTAAAGATACCAGGTGCAATAATATCTGTAATGTGTGTACATGGTGCATATCTTATGTATATTCGTTATACATAATTACAAAGTCAACTAACAAAAATGTACAAAAATGTACAAATTAGTGCAAAGTTTTGTAGGTCTATGGGCTAGAGTGTAAATCATATATCCATCGAATAGCACAAAAACTAAATAGCACTAAACACATGCATTTCTTTGTTTTCCAATCTTTCATTGGTACTATTTTTCACTATTTCGTGGATATATTGTTTGCACTCTACTGAGGTCTACTGAGCTTACTAATTTGTCCAATTTCTTACAAAAGTTTTCACAAATATTAGTATGCACTTTTTTAGGTTTGATATTTGTGACAAAAAAATTGAAGGCTCTGATAATACACAAACCAGAAGACCCAGATTCTAGATTTTCAGATATGTGCATGCCCCACTCATTCTGACTTCTGGTATAAATTCAAACAGTCTTTTTTTTCTTCTTTGTTATGCAAAACATTTAAACCAATCGAATTAACGGCTGATTTGTGTGTTACCAGAACCTTCAATTTTTCGTTAGAAAGCTTGCTTTGGTTAGAATGGAGAGTTTCATGGATGAAAAATTAGAAAGTACTTTCTATTTGAATGTGCAAGTTTTATATGTTCCCATAAATTGATGCTGTTCTAATAGTTAGCTGGTTGTGAGACAAGTTTCACAACCCTCCTGTGTCATGTATTAAATCTATTTTGTATTGGTTTTCATTTTTACAGTGAAGAGGAACCAGCTAGCCCTGCTGCTAGATCAACATCGCAGGTTGTTCTTCATTCAGGTTAGAATATTCCATAACAGAGTCAACTATTATAATCAACAAACCATAAACTACTATCTACTTTTATAAAATAACTGTAATAACTATCATGTTCTGATTGGCTGGGAGCATGTTGTTTATGAGAGCACATGTGCACACTTTCAGTTGTGTCATTCCTATCCAAAATACAGAATTGGCAAAAAAAACGAGAGAAATTGAGAGAGAGAGAGAGACAAGAGACTTGTACCACTGAGCACTTCTAGACACTTCTCAGGGTTTTTTTGACTCCTCAAGTGCTTTATAACTTCACATGGCACAAGTTTTTTATTTCTTTTATAAAATACAATTTAGAGTAGCTCTTAATATTTTGGATATGAATGACGCTATAGAAAGTGCGGGCACATGCTGTGACCTCTGATAATGCACATACTCCAAATATCAGCAAGGGAGATTTGTGAGGGTCATTTATAGAGGCTTTGATCCATCACTTTACAGTAGCCATGTTGTAGATGGCTGAAACAATACAATCATTTTACACAAGAAATAATTCAAATCCCAGAAGCAAAGGGATTAAATATTGTTGTTCTGCCATCTAACCACAGGTAGCCCAAGCAGTATTATGGGCGTGGGCATGTGATGGTATAAGTTTCTGACCCAAGCCAATAAGACCCACTAATAATATTAACATTGTATTCATTCTTCATCTCATCCAGTAGGGGGTTCTAGAGGTCAGGGTGATGGATCATGGGTGTTATCGTCAGGTGAAGGGTTGAGTGGTCTGACTGGACATCCTGTCAGGTAATTTTGAATTTCTTTTCACACGTCAAATTTTTGTCTTTTTCTTCCTTTTTTTTAGTGTTCATTCTATTGATACATGTATCTTATTGATAATATGCCAATGCAATCTCTATTGGTTTCTGAAACAAAAAAGATTAATATAGAGTGCAGACAATATACTGTGAAACTTTAGTAATACTAAATAGCACAATTTCATGCAAATTCCATTTTTTTCTATTGTTTAATTAGCACTATTTTGTACTATTTAGTAATTAGTGTTTCACAGATTAACTATTTTCACTCTAGTATCACCAAACTACATAAAAGTTGTAAGCATTTTGTTTCAACCTTTATTACCAAGCTACCTGTGGTTGTGCTTCAAAAGAATAATTTCCACTGCATTTTTCCCTTCTGAATAGCTATTTAACAGAATTGTGTAATGAAATAGAAAATGCACACATGTGTTATATGATGTTATATATCATGCAGGAATTGGCAGAGAAGTGAAGCACACAAGAGAAGTGTTAGGAGTAAGCACAGCACCTATGGAATTTCGTGACACTTTAATTAACAGTTTCTCATTTCTTTAATAAAAGACTAATTTGAGTAGTGGTTAATTTAGAAACAATCAAAGCTCTTAATAATACTTATTTTATATCACATGTATACTATATCATTATGGCCTAAGACTGTTGGTGTTTTCGGTGGGGGTTCTTGTGGACCCAAACATCATGCTATTTTGAGTCTTAAAGACAGCTTTAAAGCATTAACAAGTCAATCACTGATACCTATTATTACTATATTGTAGATGGGGGTCTGGTCACTCAGCAGTTGCCATGCGTGCTTCTAACCGTCCCTCCAGCCGTGGCTGTGGGCGTGTAGTCAGAAGAGGTGCTGGGCGTGGTGGAGGCAGTGGTTGGGTGCTAGGTTCAAGAGCTGTTGTACCTGCTTCTGCTGTTCCAGAAGAACTTGTTAGTCAGGTATTGAACATTTACAAGTCTAGTTGGAAATTTACTTGAACGTACCACTAAAGCATGTTTGCTTGAAATCTCTTGTCAGTATCCAACCTAAGAATTTCCTCCAATTCATTTCAGGCCCAAGTTGTGTTACAGGGCAAGTCAAGAGCTGCCATTATAAGAGAACTCCAAAGAACTGTAAGTTGATGTATTGTCAGCAATACATGTGCACATTTGACTGCAAAGAAAAAATATAGATTAACCTTTTATGCCCAAAAGGAAACCATGCTTACAAGCTGCCAAAATCCCAAGGGGTCTTAGCATTTAAAGAGTATTATTTAGTATGCCTTAGATTTTGCCTTATAAATTGTAAAACAAGCTGAGCTAGATGCATTAGTAATATGGCTCACTTGAGAATTACAATAGAGCCAGTTATGTATAGGAGCCATATGACTCACTCTGGCCATGGGCATGGATAAAGGATTAAGATACAACTGCCGTAGCATCCCATTAAGTACGTATTAACTATGCTTTGTTTAGAATTTGGATGTGAATTTAGCTGTCAATAATCTTCTAAGCCGAGATGAAGAAGAGGGAGATGACCAGGAAGAGAGTTCAGAGTACTTGCCTGGGGGTATGTTATTATCTGTGCTTTGTTACGGTTATTATTCATTATCATATGGTTACCTTTTTATTACCTCTGATGGGTCGGGCATGAAGCTATGATCCTCAAAATCATGTGAACTTTTAGTGATACTTTAATTATATGACATATATGTATTATCTGCACAGAAATGTGCAGACAGGATGTTTAGCAAGTTCACTCCAGGTCATGACAGTATCATTTGTTTTGAAAGCAGAAAGAAGTCTTCATTTTTCCTATTTGTCTTTTATAGATGATTTGATGTCCATACTTGATGCAGGTGTCCATGTAGAAGACCCTTCCCTGATCATTGACCAAGAAGCTATTTTCCATGACGATATGTTCTACAGTCAACAGTACAGTAGTCTTCACAGACGCACACCCAGTGGAGGGCGTGGCAGCAGAACAACAGCAGCAGCAGCAGCAGACAGGGATGCACCAGCTGAGCGTGAGTTTGATCGTCCAAGAGATAGAGAGTCCCTCAGTCGTGACCAGTTTGATCGATGGTGGGGCAATGTTCATTTATGTGGGGGTGAATCAGGGAGCAGTGGTCGACCAAGTAAAGCTTCTGCTCAAGAAAAGAATGTTACAACTGCAAGGAATCCTGTCTCTGATCCGGTGACTGTGCATGACCAACTCCAGTGGTGGCCATCAATGGTAATATGTGCAATTAGTAAAAAAAAATGGAAACACTGTGAAATCTCAGTGATATGGCCCTGTATATGTTGCAGGTCTGGGATCTGAAATGGGCAGTGTGAAGAAAATAAAAGGAATATTTGTGCTTTCAAGTTTATTGGCTATATAATATGAACTCAAAAATCATGCTTCATCTCCCAATCTAAAGAAAACTAGGTTGTTTGGACATTAATATATCACAGTTTGCAGAGTGCTACACAGACTCAGATTTCGGGTTTCAGATCTCCCAAGTTATAACCCAAGTTATTTGACCTATAGTCCAGGGCCTGGTTGTACGAAGCCTGGATAGTGCTATTCAATGGATAAATCTTATCCAGTGGATAAGTTTATTGGATAACAGCATCAACTTATTCACTGGATAAGGACTTATCCACCGGATAGCGCTATCCAGGCTTCGTACAACCGGCCCAGAATGACAATCATTTGTTACCTCTTCCAGGATGATCAGATTCCCAGATTTCTTCACCTTGCATCCTTGTATTCAGAGATGGTTGCTATAGGAATAGATGGACGGCTTTACCAGTGGCGCTGGAGTGATCCTATGCCTTATCCTGGTGACTGTACCTCAGGGGGATCACCAGTCTTCCATCCACGTACTAGGTCTCTGGGTCTGGCAGATGAGAAGGTTGTTGCTATTTCAGCGTCTACTATCAGAGCCTCTGCTTTGACTGAAACAGGAAAGGTATGCAATGACAACATGAAGATATTAGTTTTTAGAGTTACCTTTTAAATTCAAGAATAAATAAAGTTTGTGTATGTATGTACAAGTACAAGTATGTATATATGTATTTATATACATGTTTAAGGAATATACAACGTGTGTGCATGTCTCTGTGCTCTAATATAAACATGCTGGGAGCTGTAGAGCACGAAAGAAGCAAGCTTAGAAAAAAGAAGCATAGCTGAGTGTTTCTCTTGCTTCTCTTGTGCTCTAGAGCTCTCAGGGTGTTTATATTATAGCACATAGACATAAGCAGCCGTTTTATAATACAGGTTTAAAATATTTTTGAATCATTTTGCATGAGTGTGTCTCTGTCCGCTGATATAAATATGGTAGCCAGCCAATCAGCCCACACGTAAAATCTCAAATATTTTATAAATATAATATATATATGATATCTTGCCCCAGCAGTGTTCGGCTGTTAGGAAGACAACAAACTAGTAGAACCTCTATTTGGTAGCTTTTCATTGTCCAAAAAAAGATTTTTTACTGTAATTTGTGGTGACCATTGTCAATTCTCTAAGGCAGCTGCTCAATAGAAATTTTTATTGTCAGGTTGCAGGCTGGATTGATGAGACACTGGCTTCTGTTGCTGGTAAACTTGAGCACACTGCACAGAATTTTAATGAAGTTACGACAGAGAAGATTACAGCCATTCACACCTGCTCCCTTTACACTTGTGCACAAACTGCTACAGGAGCTCTGCTTTGGTGGTATGATTAAAGAACAACTTGTCATAAAATGTTGTAAAATTCAGATAATTTTACCAGCCCCTTCATTCCCAGAGTCCTTGTTGTTCAAATTCTTGGATTGCACATTCTCATTATCATGATTTTTTTGTTCAAGGGGAGTTTTACCTTTCCAACAAAGAAAAAAGCTGCTTGAGAAAGCACGGGCACGTGCAAGAAGGAACAGGACAACTTTTACCAGCTGTATAGTACCAGGCGTACAGGTATGAACTGTTTGTAGTCTTAAAATCTAATGACTCAAGTCTAACCCTTCGACAAACCACCCAATAAAAATACTTTGTGTTGTTCATCTATATTGCCAATTTGCTATAGAAACTTTGGTAAAGGATTTTTGGCCATCCCATCCTTCATTCTTCCTATAATAACATATTGTTTTTTTTCGGTCCGGTATCTAAAACAAATCGTGCGTTCTGATTGGCAGTATTTTGTCAGTATCTGCCTGCACTCACGGTCTGGTATCCTTTGCCGCTAAACAACCAAACAAAATGATTACAAAAACAAGTAAAAAAATGCTGAAAAATTAAGTTATTTACCGCCCTGTAGTTGGTCTGGAAAAGTAAAAACACTGTACATTCAAGACCTCGGGAACAGTTTTTCCCCATCCGGACCTTCTGGCTGGTAAATAACTGATATTTATTTTTTTCCGGTCCGGTATCCTAAAAAATCGTGCGTTCTGATTGGCTGTTTGAGCGGGCGGTATTTTGTAAGTATCTGCCCGCGCGCGCGGTCCGGTATCCTTTGCCGCTAAACGACAACACAAAACGATTACCAAAACAAGTAAAAAAAATACGGGGAAAAAATAAATAAGTTACTTACCGTCCTATAGTCGGTCCGGATAGGGAAAAACTGTGCCCTCGGTATATTCAAGACCTCGGGCACAGTTTTTCCCTATCCGGACCTCCTGGCCGGTAAATAACATATATGTATTTTTGAGAAGAACAGCATTAACTAGTTGTATATCGTTATTTTTGCCTTAGGTTTGTATGCGTAGCTGTCCACTCTACCATCCTGGATCCGTTGGTTTTAATATCTCTACTGGGGTCCCTCGTGTGGGGTACCTCATGGAATCGGCATGGAATCTTGAGGAAAAGTGTCGTTTTAGAGTGCCACCCCAACCTGGGGTACCAAGTGGGAGAACTGTTGATGAGAGGACATCAAATGAGACCGATATGCCGACTATTTTGGGCCTAAGTGAGTGAAACTTAATGTACAAATGAAGTCAATAGAGGTCATTATACCAAACTGGGTTTTCACAGCAGAAAAGTCATAAATAAATCAAAAATTGCTTTTTTATAGTGGGATAGAAATTTTAAAATACAGCTTATAATTATGCTGGTTTGCTATTTGGCCCACTGTCACTCACACACACTACTACTACATTAAAAAAATATCATATAATAAAACTCTCAACTCACATGCCACAGTCATGCCTTAAGATGTCTAAAACTCCTCCACAATTGCAACCTTTTAGTTTGCATTCCTGTCTGTCCATTTGTTGCCATGGCCAACATGATAAGAAAGTAATACACCCAAGGCTAAGTGTGACATGTGCTAGGCTTGAAATAATGGCTGATCAGTCATCAATTTGGATTTTATGCCTCAAATACTCTTTAAAAGCTTCTGATATCAATGGATTTTGCAATGACTCTGGGTTTGTTCTCCCCTTTCTATCAAGAACGCAAGAAGGATTCACTACCAGAGACTATAGACAGATCCATAGAGGAGTGGGAACTCAAGAATGTGATATTTGTAGAAGACAAGCAAAACATTCCAGTGGGAAAAGTCTTGAAGGTGAGGTCCTGTTTACTTCAAAAACAGTTGCTATGCCTGATTCACCAGCACAGGTGAAACCCCACAAATAGAGCAGTGATGCATCTTAATGGTGTTGAACTGAAAGCAATGAAAAGGCACCTCTGATAGCCACTATACAGTCCATGGATAACCCCGGAGCAACGCTTTATGAATTTGGGTTTTATAGGGTTGGTTTGAGAAGGAAAAAGGAACATTCCTTCTGACTTGACTCCTAGGAATTCATTTTTCAATCAAAATCAATCTTTTAAGCTCTTGTCTAGTGTGCAGGGAATAAAGTTTAAGTTGCATTATCCTATTAGAAACTTGCTTTGTGAATAAATAGGAAAATCTGCCTGTCTTGTCTTAGTGAGAAAAGACCATTTAATTTAGTTTTGTATGCTTCAGGTTGATGGAGCATATGCCATTGTACGTTTCCCATACAAAAGTGGATCCACCCACCCAGCCATGCCCTCATTAGCTGAATCAGTAGATGAAGTACAACAGCTTCTACAAGATACTAGAATACTGCGTAAAGATGAACTACAGGTAAGTACATGTAGCTTGCTTGAGGTTATAAAATGTTAGAAAATGTGCATGTGTGCTGTTATAAAGCATGCGGGGATAGTTAAAACAATCATTGCAGGCAAGGTTCCTGAAGTAGAATAGTTTTCTACTTCAGCAACATTGCGTCGTGTGACATGGCTCGCAACGTAAATCGCATGCAACATTGCACCATATGTCCGTAGCTTTAGGACTTGAAAGAAGTGTTTGGAGAAGCATAATGTTTTTTGCCAATCCCCAAGTTCTTTAGAACTTCACACAGCACAGTGAGTACAGTGAGTTTTATATTTCTTTTATAAAATGCATGTGTGCTGTGTGCTCTAATAAAGCATGTGCTCAATATCAATAAGAATGCAAGATTTATAACAGCTATTTTAAAATTAACCTTAGCTGCATCCATTCTTTTTTTTCCTTAGTTGGTGAAATCATCTGCTGCCAATAAGATTCCAGACTGTATACAGCGTACACCTAAACTACTGTCCATCCCTGTGGGATCTAAAGCTCTTTCAGTTGCTGTTAATTGTAAAGGTAGGTTGAAGCTTGGAAAACATAATGTGATCAAGACGTACATTGAGAGAAGCACTGGCCTGCCTTTTCTCTTAGTCAAATAATAATCTTGAATGTACAGTAATTATGATCTTGTTTTGGATAATTCTAGGTGTTCATGTGTTGTTGAAGTCTTCTAGTAGTGTCCGTTATGCTCTGTACAGCTTAGCATCTAGTAAACCCGAAACAGGTGGAACCATGCCAGCTGACTGCTCTACTTTCCTCAGCCAAACTGGATCTAGAGACATCAAATTGAGATCCACTGGATGCGTAAGTACTGCATTTGGAAACTTTGTCTGCTAATGCCAATAATATCATGACTGTACATAAATGGCAATGATGTTATATGTTTGGTATATCAATCACAGCATCTAATCAGCTAACTTTTGCATGACATGGAGAAACTCCCCCTTTCTTCTGCAGTCCCGGTCCCTAACCCCTCTGCTTAACCCTTCTCCCCAGGCCCCTGTTCTCCCAGGGCTGTCTTTAAAACCATTAATTTATATTTAGTTTTTGATATATCATTTATTCTTTTTGCTACAGGATTCACTACTCATGATGACAGACCCCAATGGGACACTGTTTCCCTTGTGTAGAAACTTTGTTGGATCCATCAAGGACCCTACATGGATAGTAAGTGAAAATCACAGTGTTAGGGAATGAGATTTGCAAAAATCTATTCTAAAATTTATCCAGATTCAGTGGAAAGAAGACCACTGAGTGAAACCAATACTAAATCTCATTTATTTAACAATTATTTGCTGAAGGAGAAGTGAATATCGTGATTATTTACTGAGACTTGAGTCTTGGAAAATAAATATTAGTAAAAATACACAGGTGATTATTGAAAACCTCGCATGCTCATTGCTTGAAAAAATCACACTATCACATAATAATCACCTCCAGCAATAATCCAAAATGGCGGCCAGGTGCTTTGTTGCTGTTTTATCTTCTTCTTTTTTTTTTCTTTGAAAGAATCAAATGCGTTATTAAACTAATATATATTATCTATCTCATTTAATTACCTGTGGAAAATGTACTTGGAATGTGGTCTAGAACATTAGTCTCTTTCTTTCTAATATTTAAGCATTCAATTCTATTATAGGATATTCCACCATTACAGTGTCTTGGTGTTGGTGTCACTTCTCTTCGGCCAGGAACAGAGTGCAAGTCCAGGGCTATAGTTGTTGTCATGGCAATGGAGGTACAGTAACAATTCATCACCCCCCTTTCCCAGCATTGGATAAGTGGGAGGTTCACTAGATGCACACGTCCTCTTCCTTGCCTGAAGTAAAAAAAGAAGAAAAAGAAGAACCCCCACCCAAATAACACTTTCTTCTAAAGTAGCACTCCAAGTAACCCCCTCCCCTCCCATAAAGAGCCCAATCATTGATCTGTTTTCGGGTAACACACAACAGGCAGAACGAAGCCTGGGAGTGGATGAACAAACAATGAATGGTGAGATGAAACAAAGAACGCAGCTCACATGTAAAATAATGCACATTGTTTTTGTTATTTTATCCAATCCCAAGCTTCGTTCTACCAGTGGACACTGACCCCTGTTTTCTTGTATCTATTTCAGCCCCAGAAACTGATGTCTTATGTACTTGACTGTGATTATGAAGGGATTCAGAACTTTCTTGATTTAATGGGCAGTTCTGCAGGTACAAACAGCTATGTTTTTGTACTTTTCCATCTATTTTCATTAATTTTCGTTACTTTTGGATCTTTTTTTTTTTTGCTGAACCCAGAGGGGTTGACGAAAGCCAAAAAAATCCCAAAAGTTTGGGAAATATGGAGGATGCAGAAATGTGAAAAAAGTTTTGAGCACGTAAGCTCACTTGAATAATCAGAAAAAGTTTCTAAATACAGTGTGTTATTTTGTATTCATTTCTATTTGGTTCAAGTTTATTATCATGTGCACATACCCAGTACAACATACAAAGAAAGAAATGCCTTAAGAATGAAAGTGACTGTCTATTATTTAAATTTATTTGTCTTTCTACTTATAGTTTCCTCTGATCTATTTGTGTTCCGTTTAATATTTCAATTAAAATGTACGATTGATTCATCATCAGCCAGTACGAATAGCCTCCTAGACCTGGCCCTCAAAGAACGCTGTGATGGCAACCGCAACATACTTCACGCATGTGTCTCCATGTGCTTCCCTACCTTGGCTCACGAACCAGGAGAAGCCACAAAGCCTTCTAGCTCTGGAGGTACTGGACCTGGAGTAGGCAGTAAGCTTGAGTCTTTCAAGGGGGTAGTAGATGCCTTGGCTGCAGCTGTAGCAGCTGCCTCTGCTGCTGTGCGTCAGAGTAGCAGCTTGGCTGCGGAATGCTGCTTAGCTGATTCTGTCAATGGTTTGTGAATAATGTCTAGACTAGTGTCTTGTTATTCCTGTTTATTCCTGTTTATGACAGGTTTTAGAAGACCTGTCAAATGTCGGTCATGTGAGTAGCAGTGACTGGAAAATCACTGAGAAATTAAAAGGTGTATCCAGGATTCTTCAAATTATGTTCAATACACTATCATGATATTATAGTATCATAATATTATAGTATCATAATAATTATAGTATCATAATAATTAGGGAGGTACTGCACCCTAGACCCCTTGGACAATTAACTGGTACAGTATAGTCTTTGTTAAAGAGAGTCAAGTTTCAGTAGTCTCATAAACCTTTCATATTGTGTTTCTATGACAGCTTTCTGATCAATGCTGTCTTTTCTTATCCTTTCCCCTATCTTATCAACCACAGATACTCCAGCAAGCTCAGCCCCTACTACATCATCCCAAGGCACCAGCTCTACAAGCAGGATTGGCGTCCGTGAAATGATGCAAAGAGCAGTGTCAGCAGCAAGGTCAGCATCATCTACCTTAGCAGGTCTTGATGCTGAGGAGGAGACAGCACCCATCCCCACTCTACACTGGCCTGCCGATCCACCAAATGAATCCCGCTCCTCTATACAAAGGGTTGTGCAGTCATTAGAAAATACTAGTGGTATGTCCTATGTATGTTATGGTTTATCTAAACAATTTCAATTAATACATGTAATTACACAATTATTGTGATGTGAGTGATATCATACTCCATCTTTTCACTTTTATTCAAAATTCACTTCATTAAATGAGCCATCAAAGAAAAACTTTAATTTTACTGTAATAATCGCTGCAAAATTCTTTTGATTGTTTCCAGAAGCGAATGAAGATGATCCATCTCCATTACCACCACCCACTACATCAGCACCAGCACCACCACCCACAGATGAACCCCTTACCAAACAGGCCAAGGCTCTTAGATGTTTGAACTTGCTGTGTGGGAGTCCTGTGCTGCAGCCTTACTTAATGCAGCTCATGTCAGCAAAGTAAGCATTTTTCTTGTTCAATAAACACGAACCAAAACTTGTATTTGTTAGATCAGTAGCACTGTTTTCTCATGCGGACCACGAACCGTTTCCTCAAAGATTACACCTATTGATATGAGCAATGCCGAAGGGGCAAATTCTGGCTAAATATTAATAAATAAATGATTAATTAATTAGTAAGGCTTGCAGATCCACTGACATGGCTTATGAAGAATCTTTTGAAAAATGACACTTGGGTCTAAAACTGGGAAAGATTCCTCCATAATGAGTTGGTTCACTTTGACTACAATGACTTGTTATATCTTTACAGTAACAGTTATTTTCCTGCCATAGATACATGATTTGGGAACTTGCTTGTGTCAAGTCCACACAAGGGGGTAGACACTACTGTGTACACTGCACACCCAACAAACAACAGATAAACCCCATCCTATTTTTTTTTACAGTTTCTTCTACTTTGCTGACTGTGGCATCATCGGGAACCCAGGAGTAAAATTCTGTCGCTCGTTTCTCGCTACCAAAGGAAATTCTGGCAAAGAGAAACGAGCGACAGAATTTTACCCCTTGGTTCCCGAGGATGTTTCTGTGGCTGCACAGTCAAGTAATACCATCTATGTCTCTGTTTCTTAAATATAGGAATGCTAACGGCGATACTCCATTCATGGCAGCAGTCAAAGCCCGAGCGTACAAGGCTGGACTAAGTCTTTTTGCCACAGCTAAACTAGTATCCACCAATGAAAACGTCATATTTGATAGGAACGTCTTCATGTCCATGATCTGTCCACTTGACAGTCACGCCGATGCGTCTCCCTTACATGTGCTCTGCTGTAACGACACGTGCTCTTTCACGTGGACAGGGACGGAGCATATAAATCAAGATATTTTTGAGTGCCGTACTTGTGGACTGACGGGATCCCTGTGTTGTTGCACTGAATGTGCCAGGGTTTGTCACCGAGGACATGACTGCAAGTATGTAAACATTTTATTTTTTACTTTATTTGTGTTCATTTGTGTTGTAGTGTCCAAAACGTTTTTTAGCTTGTGCTTCTCGTTACTCCGGCATTTCGGACCCCTGTTCTTTTTTTTTTTGGATCACATTCATACCAATGTACCAAATTGAACTCTCTACCAGTTAAAAAGGAAAAAAATACTCAAGGAATGACACATGGTCGGAAAGGACAATGGGAAAGACACAAGCTAAAAGTTCTACTGTAAAAATTAATATTTCTGAACCCTTTTTTGAGATTGTCTTATTCCTCTCGTTTGTTTTTCGTCTAAAAGGAAAAAAATTGTAGTAAAATTGGATACCCAGCCATATATTTTTCGTTTCATTGTAACTTAATCTATTGTGTGTTTTTTTGCCAGGCTCAAAAGAACTTCACCAACGGCCTACTGTGACTGCTGGGAAAAATGCAAGTGTAAAGCTTTGATCCCAGGCTCTCAGCTCGCAAGAGGACAGCTATTAACCAAGTTAATTAGCGAAACAGACCTGGTTACCAAACCCAACGCTAGAGGCGAGCACCTTCTGCTCTTCCTGTCCCAGATGGTAGCCAGGCAGGCCGTAGAACAATGCCAACACCGACCTCATCGATCATCAGATTCTCGCTCCAAAGCCAAGGCCAAGAGCTTAGGTGCTACTGCCACGCCCTTACCAGAACATGACTTGGAGCCGCCGAGATTTGCGCGCAAAGCATTGGAGCAGATTATGCAAGATTGGAGGGCAGTTAAGGCTATGGTGATGGATGGCTGTAAACCCATGGACTCGAGGTAATGTCTATAGTAATGTCTTGGGGGTTCATTTTGGTAGTGGCAGTGATTTTAGGCTCCTGCAACCAACCTTATCATAGCAAAGCTAATAAATAAGCAGTGTGAGATTTCCTTGGGGGAGGGGGAATGGCTCTTTCCTAGAAAACGACAAAATAGCTTTGTCGAGCTTCCTCTTCTTTAAATGATTAGCCGTTAAGAGAACTCTGTTGATTCTGCATTACAATTCATTGTGGGAATGTTTTAGGGGACGAACTAATTAACCGCCTTTCTGGAAATATGCCAACTCGACCCACTTTTTTCCTTAATTCCTCAACATCGGAATGGCTAATATGATACTCTTTATTTAATAATTTTAAACTTAAGCAACCAATCGCCTTTCTTGATTACTGAAATTGCCTTCTTTTATTCTGTCCTTGATAGGCGTGGTGGCCAGGAAATGCATATTGATTTCACCTCAGCAGCAATGTTGTCCAGTACAGAACAGGAAAAGTATCTGTCTGGTCAGGATCGTGCTGTACGTCTAGATGCTTTCACTCATTGCCTGATTGCCAAGTGCACCACCGAGGTGAGGATTACTAAAGGAAGAAGAAGGATTTGGTTTCTAAATGAGTTGAAAGACCCATATGTCGTAGTAAAGTGACGGGTCTCTCCCAAACTTTAAAGTTGACAGGATATTTTAGTTGACTCTTAAAAATACACGATTTCTCCATTAATCAACCCGAACCTTGCTTTTATGAAATACAATCTGCTTACGTTCCATTGAGGAAGACGACGATGGTGGTGGGTGTGGTGATGTTGATGATGATAATTGAGATAATGTTGAAAAGTTTTGATGACGGCGAAGTTGATTGAAGATCTATTATTTCTTTCTTAGGTGCTTGACCACATTCTCGGCACTTTAGTCAATGCTGTCAAGAATTCTTCCAATTCTCACGATTCAGAGGAAGCAACTGTTGCTAAGCGCTTCGTGCGCTCCGTTACTCGGGTATTCATCGTATTGGCGTCGGAAATGGCTCCAGCCACTGGCAAACGAAAGGCGTAAGTAACGGAATTTTTCAGAGACCTGTAAAAAGATCATTGAGGTTTTTTTTGTAAGAGAACATAATTTTGTTGGAACTGAGAAAACATAGGCAACACAAAGTAGACGGAAACCCAAGAAATTTTGACAAGGGATAAAGTTTTTAACGAATGACAGCGCAACCTGAACGGAGAGACAGAGGGAGGGCTAAAGGTAGAGGAAGAGAGAGAGGGGGAGAGGTTGGGGAGTGGAAATAGACTGCAAAGGAAAGAGAAGGGATGGGTTAGAGAACTTATCCGGAAGTTTTTTTAATTTTTAATTTTTTAAACCAGTTACTATGACCATTCAATCTTTGTCTTTCTAAATACTAGGATGTTTTTGTTTCCAGGAGCTTTGTCCAACCACTCATCAAATGCCGTCGTGTATTTCAAGCCCTCAACATCCTCGCCATCCCTGAGCTAGTCCAGGCTGCTGACTCCCTACTCGCACCAGTCCGCCTCGGTGTCTGTCGTCCAGCCCAACCATTCTCTCTCGTCTCATCAACACTAGTAGCCACCCAAGCTAGTGAAGAGATCTTTTCTGTAGAGCCGCTGCCTTTGAAATCTGCATCGTCAACTGAGGAGTCGAGTTCTAATGAAAGAGCCGCTGGTCACAGACATCGTGGACAGCGGCATCGAAGGCGCCAAGTACGTCAAAGCTGGGAGTGATCAGCCACCCCACGGTGGTGGGGGTGGGGGAGCAACTGTGGCAGGGACTGGCGGTGTGGACACTGAAATGGTTGAGGTTAGTGTGAATATATTACCCTAGTTATCGAAGAACGCAGGGTGTGTGGTGTGGATGATGAGTAGTTGTCTATCTTCAGTAGTTTGTAAGTATATGAGCCAATAAATTGTGTCCCAGACGAGATCGTGGGCCTGAGATTGGGAACACATGAACAAAAAAAATCATCTGGTTGCTTGCATTAACTAAAGCCCCGTTTACACTCGATTTGTGCAGCGATTTGTGCTGCGATTTTATTTTATTTTTGCGATTTTGTCTATAATAAATAATGGTAAAGTATTTACTTGTAAGGTTTTTTCAGGATACAAAGATTTTCCTAGACGAATGTCTCTTTGAAGGAAGAGACAAAAGATTTCTTATTTCCAAGAATTGCCGCAAAAATCGCCAGTGTAAACGGGGCTTAACGATCCTACTCTTCCAGTCGTGCCTAGTTCACCAGTTATCAGTCCTTAACAATCGTATTTCTAAAGAGGCTTTGAGATATATTTCCTGACTAATATTGTTTTTTTGCTATCCTTTATCAAGGTTGTCGAGTGTGTGGACGTTGGATCTGAAATGCAAGAAGAACGCGAAGAGGCTGGTGACGAGGAACTCGAGAGTGGCGTCGCTGGTAATGAGTCAGACATGGACCTAGACCTCTTGGCCGAGAGTGAAAGCGATAGTGACGACAGCAACGTGGGGGAGGTAGAGAGTACAGTGAGGCGTATCCGAGTACCGGGGTCCATTATAGGCTCCGATAGTGCGAGTCTTGGCGATCAGGGAGAGTTCTGCTCAGAAGACGAATCGTCTACAGGAGAAGATGATGAGGAAGAAGAAGAGGAAGACGGCGATGAAAGGGAGAGGGATGAAAATGATGGCGCTCAAGTGGAGACAACGGAGATCACCAGTCGTAATGCTTCAGGTACAATTTTTGCTGATTATAAGATTAAAGGCCAATATTTCGGTATCAGCGGAAACCATGTTACTCTAGATTGCTACTCGTTTCAGCCAATCAGAATAAGGTGTGCTAACGTAATGTCTGGATTCAAACGCCACTTATGTTAGTATATTGTTTCTCGACCTTAGAAGATAATAAATAGTTCGAAGCGCTTGAAAATACTAAGCGCGGGCGCCTTTGACTATGTAGGGTGTTCTTTTCTATAAAAAAATCAAATTTCAAATCAGAAGGTTCCGGTTACTCACACGGGAATATTTTGCTCATCGGTAGGGATCGTCGATCTTCAACGTTCCCCATTAATTGGTATACTATAATGCCAATCTGAATCGAAATATGGCGACCAATTTGAATAATTATTGTTCTCGACTGACTAGCGACTGACTAGCGACTGACTAGCCTCGTGACTACATGGTAACATAAAAGCGTTTTCACATGTATGAGAGGCTAGTCGGTCACTAGTCAGTGCAGAACATAGCTATCAGTTCAAATCGCTCACCATTTTTCGATTTGGTGTATAATAACGTTTTTATTTCACCCACAGCTGCGGATTCCCGCACCACCCCCCACGCGATGCAATGGGCCATACGAAATAACCAGCCTCGTAATACCGCCAATACAGGTCTGGCTAGTGGCCATTCAGTGACTACCTCAGGGTTTATATACGTAGATTCGTCTACTATACGACGCAGTGCCGCGGGAAATGGGGCGGCAGCTAGTACTACCGCCAATGAGTTGAACAGTAGTAGTTCTAATGAACGTATGGGGAATGCTAGCAGTGCACTTGCTAGGGCTTTTGGTATTGTAGTCAGAGAGGTGAGCTATGATCTTCAAGTACATCATTGACTTACCACGTCTGTTTTAAAGTTAAACCTATCTGGCTGATCAAGCTAGGAGTTTTGGGATTCCAACGAGACTGGCAATACAGACGGTACATTTTTGGTCATTTGTAGACCTCTTGGCCTTGGGTGTAACATTTCAAACTCATGTGTCTTCTCATGCGCAACCGTTAAATAAAGAAATGATACTCTAGGGAATGACACTGTCACAATGAAATTGGGGAAACATGCCCATGGTAAAGAGGACTATAACTGATTACAAACCACAAGTTCATCAATATATCTCTAATTTAGAAACGGCCCGTTCTCTTGATTACCAGATAACAGATCTTCTGATCTTCGCTCACGATCCTTCATCACTACCAATCACCTCCTCCCTCACCCCACCCCCCACAACACTTCAAGACTGTTGCACAGTGGTGGACCGAGGACTACAGCCTTGCTGGGATTGGTTGGAGACAGTGATGGATTGCACGGAGTCGCAGTTACGGTTTGGTTTATCACTGTCATCTGCTACAGACTCTACCCACCCCTCCCATCCTCTGCACGAGACTCACCAGAAGGCGGCCAGTAGAGATAGACGAACGCGTGAAGATGCTGCGTTACTGAGGTCTTGGGAGAATAAAAGGCGCAGGTGAATAAGAAAAAAAAATAATTGAGAACTTTTTTTGCATTGAATTTGTGGCAATCATTTAGTATTTCTTTTCTTTGTGATGTATTTTACGAAACGAAAAATTAATACTCGTGCGGAGCATGAAGTACACTACACTATATCTTCCCTTCTCTTCCCTTCCCTTCCCTTCCCTTCCCTTCCCTTCCCTTCCCTTCCCTTCCCTTCCCTTCCCTTCCCTTCCCTTCCCTTCCCTTCCTTATGTTCCATTTTACTTCTTTCTTTCTTTCTCTCCCTTTGCCCTCTAAACTAACGATACAAAATATGAACAACACAACATGATCTATTAATGTTATACTAACAATTATTTATAATCACTTGTTCTAGGAGACATACCACAGCTAGTGTTGGTACACCAGACGTGGGACGACAAGACTTCCTCCTCTACCTGCTATCATTACTACGAGGACAGTGTAACGAGCACGCTGACACCCTACCCAAGCTAGACGTATCTTCCCTCCGCCATGTCGCTTACGTCATGGACGCTCTCATCTACTACTTACGTAACAACCCAAGAGCGGTATCCCACGCGAATAAATCCAGTATCGATACGACCAAACCTGCAGCCATAGTAGAAACGGTGAATGATGAGGAAGGGAGCGATGATATTGATGATGAAGATAGTAGTAGTTTACGTCGTGATGATGAATATGATGATGATACTGAACCAGTTGATGATGAGCCAATGCCGACACCAACCACGGGGACTCTGCATCAGTTCTTCGTACGTACCGACTCTACCACCGTGCTAGGCTGCGAACCTCCCGACCCCTTCCATGCCCCTATAGAAGAAGCTCTGCCTCTTGCTTGCCAGCCTCATCTACTTCACCCTAGTGCTCGTAGGGAGCAACTCTTTGGGACCGGATCGGAGAAGAACGCTTCTATAAAGGGGAAAGATAGTACACGAACTATGGCTTTGTCTAGACCTGATGTAACTTTAGCGTCAGTAGAACAGGAGGAAGCTGCTGCTGAAACGAGGCCGCAGAAAGACCAAGAACATAAAGGTAAGGGAAAAGTGGTTTATTTAAAGTTTATTGGAAGAGAGGATGTTCGGAAAATCGGTTCAGGAGATTAAATGTAATTTCAGTCTAGTAAATCGCACAACTTCGATTACAATTCGTAATTAGTAGACCCTTTGCAGTATGTCGGAATGCATCTCAGTTTGGGGAACATAACAATAGGTTTGCTATTCTCAGATTGAAAATCTTTTTTTTTGTCTTCAAAATTGAGCTGCTTTGAAATCACGTCCGAGGGATTTTTATGCACAAGTCTTGTTTTGAAAGTTGTTTTAATTGCACAAACATTTGCACAAACATATAGGCAAGTGCAATTTAGGAGCTTTTAAAACATTTGTTGTACAAGAAGATCGTGGTGCGATTGTGCATTTATAGTACACTCAACAAAATGGTATATTTAAAAGATTATGCGTCACCACCACCTTCCTCCCTCATCTTTTTGATAGTACAGTACTGCAATAATTTTTTAAAAAGATTTTATTTTATTTTTCTATAGATAAAGAAGATGGCAGCCTTAGTCTACCTGCACCCTCTTCAAGCCAGTCCCAGGCCTTATCCATACCTCGGCCATTCATAACAGGTGGTACACCAGCTAACTCGTTACTAGGTCGCTGGAGGCTTTGCGTGGAGTTGTTTGGCCGTTTGTTCCTTGAGGATGTTGGAGCTGAGCCGTCATCTGTGTTGGGAGAACTGGGCCGATTTGACGTCAATGAGACGAAATTTAGAAGAGAAATGGAACGATTGCGGAATTCAGCTCAGAGAGATTTGACTATCGAGGTAGATACGCTAGATTAAATGTGCATTACTAAATTCGTTCTGTGGGTGGGTGGGTCTGTGTACGATGGGGAAGGGAAAGGGTTTGGGAGGGGGTGGAGGCCCATATGGCACTGTCGGCAGTGACAGAAGAATACTGTGTTGTTCAACTTTTCCTTGAAACGAAAGTTTTCTCCTGGTTTTCTTATTTTCTGCCCTGATAAAAGATCAATATGCAAGTTTCATTCCTGTGAAGATAACGATCGTCCAGTATTGATGATGCAACTCAAGTAATTCCGAGTTTTGATTGATTGAATATTTGTTATCAGGTCGAACGTGGTCGTACCACCATCATCCAGCAAGCAGTACGGCAACTGAACACTCAGTTTGGTCGACGTGGTCCCCGGTCTCGTCCAATGACAATACACCGTGTGAAGGTGTCATTCAAAGACGAACCAGGCGAGGGAAGCGGGGTGGCACGTAGTTTTTATACCGCATTGAGTGAAGCTTTGTTATCTGGGGAAAAACTTCCAGCCATGGACATGAATAGAAGTGAGTATCGAAATAGTAAGTATCAGTAAAACTTGTTCTACTTTGTCAAGGTGTTTCACAGAAAAACAAAATTTGCCTGTACTTATCATTTATTCTAACGGTTCCGTATTCATAACTTTAGCCTTTTTTAAATAGTCGTATAGAACAATATTTCTCAGATCAGTTGTGCGCGGGTTAAGGTTCTTTTCATTTCGCACTATAATATTTCTCCCGGCTTCAAGGGGCGGTCATACGACCAACTGTATGCTGTAACTGGCCATACTCGTATTGCCATCTTGCACTCTCCGTTACCGCTGTCAACTCGGTTTTGCTTGAGTTGAGTGCTTGTAAATATGGATGTAGAAGGTAGTGTGTGTGGAGGGAACCTCACGAAAGAGCCCCGTATCGGAAGTGATGGTTGTATAATATGTGTTTTGTGTGTGAGTGGGTGTGGGTGTGGGTGTGACAAAAAATGCGGAAACATTTCGTAACGGAAAGCAAGTAAGGACTTCCTTCATCTAGAAAAAAATTGTCCACCTCTAAACCTCACAACTCTGTCCTCTCAAACTCTCCCGCCCCATATCAGTACCATTCACTATACCTCACACTCTTTGTCTTTCTTTTCCAGCAATAGCTCAACGTCTTCGTCGCGCAACATATCGCTATAAACGTGACCGTGATCGTGATCGTGATCGTGAAGCGCGTCGACGTCTGTCAACAGACGCTAGACCATTTCACTTCAGTGGCAACACAGAGGGTGACGATGGGGATGGTGAATCCCTACCCTACCATAGACAATCTTTAGGAGAGCGACTCTATCCAAGAGTACATGCATTGCAACCGGTAAGTTACTACTTAGAAGAGGTTTTTACTCATTGCGCACTGACGCATGCGCGGTAAAGGTTATGCTTCTTTGCCAGATGATAATAATCTCATGATCGTTATCAAACTGTGATATTTTCGTTTTCTGTCCTGTGCTGTAGAATCTTGCAAGTAAGATCACGGGAATGTTGCTGGAACTATCTCCAGCACAACTCCTTCTGCTATTAGCCAGTGAGGATACGTTGAGACAACGTGTTGAAGATGCCGTGGATGTGTTGCTAAGCAACGGAAAGTAAGTGTTGCCTCCTCACTTTCTATTATGCTCTTAGGAATGTGTTCCAATTCAGTCTGTGAGTTAGCCATGCCCTGACTTAGATTAGCCCAGAGGTTGTTTCAGGGTTTGATCTGTGAGTTAGCCATGCCCTGACTTAGTGATCAGCCCAGAGGTTGTTTCAGGGTTTGATCTGTGAGTTAGCCATGCCCTGACTTGGTGATCAGCCCAGAGGTTGTTTCAAGGTTTGATCTGTAAGTTAGCCATGACCTGACTTAGTGATCAGCCCAGAGGTTGTTTCAGGTTTGATCTGTGAGTTAGCCGTGCCCTGACTTAGATCAGCACAGAGTTTGTTTCAGGGTTTGTTCTGTGAGTTAGCCATACCTTGACTTAGATCAGCCCAGAGGTTGTTTCAGGGTTTGTTCTGTGAGTTAGCCGTGCCCTGAATGTGATCATCCCAGTGGTTCAATTTGGTTTCTTAATTATATACCATCACTAAGGTATTTTTATCTATCTACAGGAAAGCAACAGCTAATAAAGATCAAGATGGCGAGACAGCAGGCAATTCCAGCCTAGATGGAGAAGAAAACAATGAGGATTTTACACCGTTATTCTATCAGCCTGGTAAGGTTGGCTACTATTCACCAAGACCAGGACTCTGGACTGAAGAACGACTCAACTGTTACAGAAACGTTGGAAGGTTAGTATGTACTAATGTCTTTTGGCTTGACTTTTGGGTCCAATTCATTTATTTATTTTTCCTTTGAAGACTTTATGACTAGCGAAATAGTAGGTTCCAGTAGTTTACCTACGGTTTTACAGATATGGTTTTACAGGAAAGGTCATATATATTGTTAGCAGAAAACTGGGGTAAAAAATATCGACTTTTACTAACGAAGACAAAAACAAATCACTAGGATTTGACTATTTGACTACCGTTAAGTTCGAAACCTGCGTGAGGTTTGGACATTAAGAGCAATCACATTATTTACCGACAAAGGATTGGAAAATAAATGGAATGAAAAGATAAAGGCAGGAAGGGAATGATCAAACGAAAAATAAATGAATTGACAAGCAGATGGATGAATAAATCGATCGATGAAAAATGAAATAAATGAATGAGAGAATAAGAGAATGAACGAAATATTTATAATGCAACTCAAAGGAAAGAAAAAGAAGAACACACTGACTAATGACTATTGTTTCCTTGTATGTTTGCAGAATTGTTGGACTTTGTCTCCTCCACAATGAAGTGTGTCCAATGTCTTTCAACAGACACGTGATCAAATACATACTTGGACGTAGGGTATGTAACAATTGTAGCGAATACAAAACTTTCAAATGATTTGATAGTAGCTCCAGGATTTCAGCTACCATTTGAAAGGGATCGGCAAATGATATTTGAATGTTGTTTTTTTGGGGGGAGGGGGGGGGGGGGGCAACCTTGCTACTGTGTAGACCTTTTAACTTTGGTGCAGTGTTTTCTTATTTTAAGACACGTTTTTTTTTTTGTTTTTTTGTTTTTTCATTTCAAACCGCTCTTTTGACACACCAAAAGGGGAGGATGGAGAGTTTGGAAAGAATTGACGCAAGCGTGGGGCTCCATAACACTTCCCTCTTTCCTTGCATATTTGGGTTTATTTGTTTTTTGTTTGTTTTTGATTTCTAGTAAAGATTCAGCTGAAATGCGACGTCGAAAATATAATACCTTTAGTATAACTGTATTTGACTCATATTTACCTCATTCCAGATTGGCTGGCATGACTTAGCATTTTTCGATTCCATGTTATACGAGAGTTTACGACAGCTTCTCGTAACAGCCGAAGCCCCGGATGCAGAAGAAAAGTTCCAGTCCCTTGACTTGACCTTCACGATACAACTGACCCAAGAAGAGGGAGGCTCTGTTGTTGACCTGATGAAACTAGGCAGGAACACAGCAGTGACGCCGAGCACTGTACAGGAATATGTTCGACTGTATGCTGATTATAAGATGGTCACAAGTACCAAGAAAGCCTTGCAGGTAGGGATGGATCGATGGCCTAAAAAATTCATGAGAGCTTAATTTTAGGTGATTGCGGGGGAGTGGGGGTAAGTTTGACGTTTGCTGCTTTACTCGTATCCACTCCCCGCGCA
Organism: Actinia equina; assembly: GCA_011057435.1. NCBI lineage: Eukaryota > Metazoa > Cnidaria > Anthozoa > Actiniaria > Actiniidae > Actinia > Actinia equina. The sequence continues at coordinate 469,596 of WHPX01000729.1, forward strand.
ACCAAGTTAGTGGAAAGAGTTAGGTTGGAAAAAGAGACTGTTCGGAGAAGAGTGTACTTTAGGAAATTATTGATCCTTTTTGAAGCTATAACAGCGCGACAGAGAATCGGAAGGTTCAGGTTTCGGTTTCCTAATGCGCACCAAGCAATCGGAATGGAAACTGCATGTAGTCAGAAGACATAGCCAGCGGGGAAAAAATGTTCATTACTGAAAAAAATTGTTCATTTTCCGTTAGTCCATCCTTTCGCTTCTTACTATACCAGAACTAACTTACACTCGGATCTTCTGATTCTCCTTTCCGTTCTGGCACTCACTTAAGACTCTCAAACATGCAATTAGTCAACTTTCTTTTCTCTTCCTGTTTCATGTAGTCATCTTAAATTTGTCACTTCTTGTACTCTCCATTTATTTACCTTAATTGAATAGCTACCTATTAATCCCATCTATACAGGTAACTGTCCAATTATTAGTTTAAAACTACCTAGATCGTTTAGCTCTTCTAGTTATTCTAGGTAATCCCTACCATTCTTTTGTAAGTATATGTACTTATATTTATATTTTTTCTTCGTTGTAATACACTCAATTGAAGAATCGTTGTCGGGTTCAGAAACAGAACATAGAAGCTGAGACCGAAATGGCACATGGGAAGTACGTTAATAAGATACATGCTGTGATGGGCGACCCGTGGCATCATCGACTGTTTTTAATACGTGTTTGGCATCTCAAACCGACTGCATGGATGGCCCATATGAATACATTATGATATAATTGTGCGATTTCCCATGTGCCATTTCGGCCTCAGCTTCTATGTTCTATGTTTCTGAACCCGACAACGATTCTTCAATTGAGTGTATATGGTATAAGTAAAAATATAAACTCTTAAAATAAAGAATGATCCGGCTTTTACCTGTATGGAGCAACAGGTAGCTATATAATTACATATAATAATTAAGACGTATTTTTTCATAAAGTTCTGTAGTTAATTTTGACTATCTTCCCTGTGATATCCAGAGTATTCAGTGATGGTGTACTGGATGTTATCCCATCATCATCACTAGATAACCTAACACCAGAGGACTTCAGGTTGTTATTGAATGGCTGTGGTGAGATCAGTGTACTACAATTGATGAACTATACCTCATTTAACGATGAGACAGGGGGTAAGTGCACTCAACACACTGCTTATTCCAAGGGAATTAAACATTTAGTTTTCTAGATAAAGAACCTTGTATTTTCTTTACAAAACGCATTTACTTCTCATGCCTTATGTGTGCGTTGCTTATAATAGGGCTATTCCATATGTCGCCAGAGAAAAAGTTTCTATGGTTTGTCTGTCTGTCACTTTAGAGCGACTTCTTTGCTATTCTCGACTTTCACATCCCCATAATGCCTTTTGGGGGGGGGGGGGGGGGGTAACCAATCAAAAAACTGTCCCAAATTGAAAAGTTTCTTAATTGAATCTATACTATACCTGCTTTTATCTGTACAATACTGATTATTAGTTTATTCCAAGTTACTTTTGTGTGTACAGATCATGAAGTGTTTTGGTCTTTTAATACAGAAAATGTACAGAAGACTGATCGTCTTCAAGCTTCTATCTTTTTCTGTTTTTTTTTTTTACTTCATTTTATGTTTGGATACCAAACAAGGTATTTTTAACATTGTCTGATCATCCTTCAGCAAAATAAGTGGGTTTTTACCCTATGGTTACCCCCCAAAGACGCAAAGGATTATGGGGATGTGAAAGTAGAGAATATATCGAAATTGAGAAACAATTTTCTTTCAAAGGTGCTGGTGCTGAGAAACTCTTGAAGTTCAAGAAATGGTTCTGGTCGATAGTCGAGAAGATGAGCAACAGTGAACGACAAGATATGGTAAGCAAACACTGGGTCAATAATGACAAAGACACTTATATGTGAATGTATATGTCAATAAACGTGATCAGAAAAATCGTACCCTTGCTAAACAAATACTAAAAACTGGATCACTTTTGACGTTTTATTTTCTCAAGAGAGCTAAGCTTCTTCTTTCTTTCTTTTTTTTCGTAATTTACTCTTGGATTATCGCGCAATACATTCCCTTCGCAGTATCATGAAAGTTAAATTGATGATTGCTTTTCTTTTGCGAATGGACACAGGTATATTTCTGGACATCCAGCCCCGCCCTTCCGGCCAGTGAAGAAGGATTTCAACCCAAGCCATCGGTCACAGTCAAACCTGCTCATGACCATCAACTGCCTACAGCCAACACGTGTATTTCTAGACTGTACATCCCACTGTATTCTTCTAGGGCTATCCTGAAGAGTAAACTACTGCTAGCTATCAAGACCAAGACCTTCGGCTTCGTTTAATAGAGAACCAAACTTTTCTGATTGCGCATGCGCATCACAAGTCCCTTTGTCCAGACCTTTTATGTACTGCACACTATATAGCCATGTTTGATTTAATACTGAGGTCCTAGCTTCTCTTTTGCGAATCGTGAATGCTGTACTGAACGTTGAAATTACCAAGAGTATTTCTTTCAACATGATCATGAAATCAATTTCGATCACATGATGGCACTCTCTCTAGTCTCCACAAGCTATTCTAAGATTGGATTTTGCCAGGGAAATATTAGGTGAGAGTGCACCCATGATACTAGAGCCTTTCTTGGTATTGCTCTTTGCTATCAGATGAAATATCCCGGTTGAACCCAACTGGCTTTACTCTTCTTAAATGAGATTGTCTATCACCATGTCAAGACATTTCAAGCGAACATCCAAGTTGCAAGTCGTGAAGAGAAATGGTGTTTCATATTTTACCGTTCAATTCCAACCTCCATTTCCAGCCAATGTTTCAAAGTTATTGTTGAAGTGACTGTGACAATTTCTCTCATAAATACAGACGAAGAATGCAATCTTGTGCTGAGCATGCGTCCCTAATATCTGCTGACCACAAGGAATGTAGGCTCTAAGGACGAGATTGAACAGAATTCTTTAAAAAGGGATGTTGTTCTATGCGTTTGTGCAGTGCATCAAGGAACTATAACATTCTAAATTCAATGGGCAAGAAATAACAGTGCTGAAATGCGATATATATAATTCCAAAGGAAATCTATCGTATTAGTATTTTTTTTCAAATTCCTGACACTTAGAGCTCAAAGTACCCACGGGTGGTATCATTTTCTTTAATAGTTTTTCTGTTCTATCTACATCTCCATAAAGTTACTTAGATAGTTTATATAAAATTATAAGTATGAAAATTCAAGAAAAAACGCAAAACCTGTGAAAATTTGAATAAGTGGAGTAATGGGAAAAGAGAAAAATTAAAATATGTAAAAGTATTGACAATACTGACTCTTGCTATAACCCGGTGGTGTAGCTAGATTATCAGAGTAAGTGCGATAAAAAGTGTTTTGGCGCGAAAATTCCCACCAAATACACAGGTAGCCCAACAAAATAGGAACATTTACGGAATTTAATGAAGCGGGGCTATTGCTCATTACGGACCTGAATATCAAAACTTGGGCTGTAGAACTGCTTCGACATTTTCTTTTTAATTTATTCGATTTATAAACCAATAATTTAACATTTTTGTTAAGATTTTTTTTTTTGAGGTGGTGGTGGATGTGCTGGTGACTTTTAAAAGGGTTCACATATTTATACTAGTATTTCGACTATCTGCAGCAAGGCCTGTTTTGTCCTGTTCTTGATCAGCTTCCACTGGTAACAGGTTTTCATCATTGGGTGTGTTCCATGGCTGTTCTTCACCTTTAGCAAGAATGACAAACCCAACTGTGCCGAGTACATAGATAATTGCTGTGATGTAAAGCACCTTTTGCCACTGACGACGAGTTGGCTAGAAAAAATTAAATGTGAGTTGGTTATTTAGAAAACCACTTGCAGCATTTGATTATTCCAAACTCCAATTATAGACCTCTTTAGCCTGGGAATGTTTTCCCTTTTAAGACCACGTGTCATTCCCTCAACTGCTCGCTACATAGGCTCTCACAGCATGCATTAACTAAGAGTCGGAGCAGAATTGAAAATTAAGTGCATGGACGCGCTATAGCCCCTCTTCTCAGCCCCAGTTTGAAAGATAACTTAGTTCTGAAAAGCAGCTCACTGTCCTTTGCAAATTTATGACTAGTCAATTACCTCGTTTTTAGTCAACCAACCAACAACAAACGGTGCAATAACTCCAGATGCTGATCCAAGAGTATTGCCAATACCAGAAATAATCCCCACATAACGAGGTGCAATATCCATTTGATTAACACTATAGCCTGACTCGCAAAGTGCACTAAATCCCATTGAAGCTGATATCAATACGACTGCCAGAACTTTGCCATCGCTTCCGATGTAACTTACAGATATAAGAAGGCAAGTGGGGACAAGAAATGCTGAAACAAAGAAATAAATATGTGACATAGAAATTAAAATAATAATAATAATGGGGTTCTTATATAGCGCATTATCACATTGTCTCAATGCGCTTACATTGCAGTGGAGGACTTTACGGGCTGCATATTAAGGCGCTCTTAGCAGCCGTGCAGCTTACAATCATGAGTGATTTATTAGTACGTTAGTGTTATGCCTCCAAAATGGGATAGGCTGTTGAACCGGGAAACAATCCCCTACTCTTTCACGAATAATTCAACAGGTTCTTTTATGTCCCCCATTTACTGTAGGTTATAGGAAGGGTTGGGAGACAGGGCCTACGGTTTAAAGTCCTTATCTGAGAAGACTTATTAGAAGACTTAGTCCTTATCTGAGAGGAGCTAACCAATTTATGAAGTTAAAAATACCATACATGTACCTTAAAAATATATAAATCTAAAAAATAGTATTATTCATGATAATGCTTTATTTTTCCATTTGTTGGTTTTCAGTCTTGATTTTAAAAGCTTCAAAACTGTGTGCAGTTAAATGGGTTATTTCTGTGATTTACGTGGAAGCCAACAAAATGTTGTAAAGTTGAGTTTAGATAAAGCATGAGTTCTCAGTTTTAGAGTATCAAAGTTTTTTACTGGAATGTCAAATTGGAGTTTATTAATTACCTAAAATACTTTCTTTGGCTTTTGAACGGGATTTTCGGACAGTCGTATTTTAAGTCGATTCAAAATCATTGAGGATGAATAAATTATTTATTTGATTGACGTTAAAGGTGCTAACACGGTGCAAGCAACAAATTCGAATCGGGGTGACACACACTTCAACAAAATCGACGCAACATCGCTTGTGTCAGTCTGCTATTTTAAGATATTTGGTCATCAGTTATAGATTTGGTGCAAGCTGATTGGCTGGAAATTTCAAAATGTTGCAGGTAATATTGCAGCCACGTTCACACGATGAAATTTGTTGCGCGCAATGTTGCAAGAGTAGAGCGCGATTCAACTTCAGATTTATTGCATGCAACGTTGCGTGCAACAAGTTTCAGGGGTAGACACGCTGCAACAGTCCGTTTGCGTGCAATGTTGCACCATATGTCAGCACCTTAAAGCAACTAGAAGGTTGCAAAGCTAAGCTCAGATAATATAATATATGAAGATATAAATAGAAATTAATTTTTCCGAATTTAATTCCAAGGGTCCTTTCGCCCGGAATAACCTCGTTCCCAAGCACTATGACTTATCTATATTTCTATATCTTCATGTATTTCACAAGTGCTATGCGGTCTACATAATCTCATCCGATAAATATACTTTTTCAACCTAGAAATTCACTATCTGAAGTTAATTTTGTTCTTTTCAGAGCAAAAGTAAGCGAGTTTAGGAGATTGTTTTTGGAGCTCATCGACAAGGTCACAAAGTCATGTGGGACTAATAAATTATCTCTATGATTGAACTGGTCAATAAAATGCTGCTAAGCTGATATGTATTCATATGTAACCAAAGCATTAACACCTACCACCAGTGTTGAAGACTTTCCTTACATCGGCAATCTTACTACCAGTTGATATGAACCAATCAGCCAACACTGACGCTATGATTTCAACTATCGTACAACAAAGGTATGGTATTGATGATAAAATACCGTCCTTTAACAAGGGTAAAGATGTTAGTTTGAGCAGACTAGCGTCTCTTGCATTTACATGAAGGTAAAGTGACTCTTGTGCTAGGGCCATATCCTTTTTTGGTGTCCCCTTGGAATGGAACAAATGATATCCCTAGCACCAGAGGCCTACTCCATCAAACAACCTCTCTGGCCTATTATTTTAGCTGCAACATTTTAATACATGCATTTAAAGAAGCGCCTTTGCAATCCTTCCTTCCCCCTCCATTCCTGAGCACCCTTTTCCTTAATTTCAGAAATATCCCATTTAAAATCCCAGGCGAGTTATAATGGGATCCCGTTGCACACAAGCTCAATCCCGTTGCAAACAATCAAGCTCACATAACTGTGAAAAATTGATTTATACTCTCGGCACTTTAACGGTATAAAATGACGGCATCTTTTGAACCAATCAAAGCGAAGTCGTTTCTATAAGCCAATGAAAATGCGCAAACGATATCGCCACGGTCCATACTGCCGCGATCACGTCACGGTACGTGCATCTAAATTTGTGACCTCAGACTAAACGGTTTTTGGAGAATGTTCAGCAATAGCAATTCCATTTGTCAGCATTACTTACTTCTAGAATCTTGAAGCCGAGAATGTCCTTGAAGTAGGTAGGCAAAGAGGTTAGAAAAGTGTAGTAACCCCAGTTTGCGCAGAAGAACGCTATTAAGATGGCGTAGACTGGAGGAGAAGTAAAGATAGCGAGCCAGGGCACGGAGTGCTTCTGTAGAGAGAAAATAAACCGATGGTATGTGCAGTATAGTAACTACACACTAGTTATACGATGCTTTCTAGTGGCATACCATGTATATCCCACGCGTCACCTGTCTTTTTCTACGTGTACACACGAGCCTTTACGCAAGTAAACTACGCAAAGAAAATACGAGCGACAAGTGGGATATTCCATGGTATTCCAAGAGAAAGCATTATTGTTATAACTATTATATTCCAACCATAGAAAACAACTAAGAGCGCAGCGAATGCTCGGGAAGAATGATGTACAGAGAAACTGATATACAACGGCTTTCCTGAATTATGATTGGCTGTATTTTTATGTGTGGGATGATGAGATACAGTAAACGAGGATGTAAGACAGCCCCCTTTCACCACTTTCTTTCGACTCTTTCGTCTTTTTTCATGCTGGAGACTGTGGAGTGAGAAGTGATTGATTCGGTTTGATTTAGCTTATTTAAGAAATAGACGCACCTTTAAAACCTTATCTTGTGACGTCCCAATGGATAACAAGATGTACTCTTTCTCTTCCTCTGATATTCTGGGGTGACTGGCAGGTTTCTCGTAGGCAAAGAAAAACCATGCAATATACCATAAAATACCCAACGCACCTTAAAACAAATAATCATTTGTCACGGCAATAAGCACATCTAAAATCCTAAAATAGGCACTCATTCAAAACTACATTTTATTTCAATGAGAATTTAAAGAAACATGACGCAACCTTGCAACAAAGGCAAACACAACGTATCTGAGAAGGTGGCCGTGTGTGAACTCCCTTTAGGCTGCGCTCATAATGTATGGCAGAGGTAGGGGGGGGGGGGGGCAGGTGAAATCTTTATGTAACAAAAAAATTCTTAAGACCCCCCCCCCACCCCCCTCCTTGAATTTGCAAACATGTACATGTTATCAAGGAAAAAAAGATACACCATTGTCACATACAACGACCATGAAAGTTGAGCAGAAGATGTGGAGACGTTTTAAACACATTTTGTATCGACATAAGAGAATATTTATTTCATTTCCCAAAATACCTTTTGGCCTGGCTCAGCTTCTATGTTTTAAATATATAAATATGTGAAAGGAGAGATTAGTAGTAAAAGCATTACCAAATACATAGAAAACAGAAGGCCATCCACCAAGAAAAGTCGAGTCACACAACCAGCCTGATATCGGCTGTGCGATAATATTCCTATATCACAACCTAAGGGATAACAATAATGTCCATGATTAGCTTAGATAACTCAGTGACACCTCATGGGATATTAAGTGACTTTGGTTACATTAAACAAAATAAAATCTCGGACAATAGACCATTTTTGAGATAGCAAACATGGTGCATTGTGGGTCTAGCTTTGGTACAAACATCATGCCTTATATGGTGTTGTTTGTACCGAATGTAGACCACAATGCATACCGTTCATTGAACCCATAAAAGGCCTATGATAAGATGAGGTCAAAAAGAAATTAATAGAATCCCAGTTAATAAGCCCTAAGGGGGTGCAGTGGGTAGTGGCTTGTAACAGGGTTATCACATCTCCTGGAATTCCTAAAAAACTCCTGGTTTGAAAATTTCTCCAGGAACCTGGAAAACTCATTGACACAAACAACTGGGGGTGGGAGTTATAATGGGAAGGGCTTATAATGGGGGGAGGGGGCACACATTGGGGGGTGCGGGGGGGGGGGGGGGGGGTGGGGTTCATGACCAGGTGGGGTTTACATGTATAACAGAGAGGGCTTATACATATAACAGACTTATAATGGAGGTGGGACTTTAAATGGGGGTGCTAATGACCAAGCAGGGCGAATGACACTGACAGATGGAGGGGGCCAGGGTTCATATTAACCAGGTTTTTATGGTACTTCTATTGAAATTAGCATACCAGCTATAGCAATAGTTGTTAGCTTGCTTCGTTCTAGGGGAGGTGCCCAACTACTCAATAGAACCTGTACTGATGGATAAGTAACCCCCTGCGAAACAAATACAGAAAAAATTTAATTTTCATTCCATGACCAAAGAGCATTGTGGGTCTTTGAAATTAAAAAAAGAAAAATATATACAGCGATTTACTCTCTCTATGTAGCTAGTATATTATTATTATGCACAAAAATTTAAAAAAAATTGCCCCTTTTATCCCCCTAAGTCTCTGGACTTAGCTTTTATTATTGATCCTTTTTAACCCATTTCAAAACATTTCTGATTTGGTGTAAATCATATATCATAACATGGACCCATCCCGGACAGGGGGGGGGGGGGTACTCTCCTATATTTGCTATACAGGTACGTGCCACCAAACAGGGTATGGTTTTCAGCGATTCTACTCTGGAATATATAGGGTATATAAAATTGCGCTTGCTCTGGAACATGGTATATGAAATCACACTCTCCTCTCTGGAAAAGAGTTTTCAGTGATCTTGCTCTGGAACAGGGTATGAATTTCAGCAATTATTACTCTGGAACAAGGTCAGAGGGCTCAGCGGCATATCCCTACCCTAAATGGGCAAGAGTACCCCCCGGGGGACCCATTAATCTAAAAGGGACATTTCATTATGTGGGTTTTACCTGGCAAAGCCCTTCCAGAATTCTAACTGCAACCAAGGCAGCAACACTATGATTAGCTGCAAGTGGGGTCAGCAAAGTCAATACAGAAGTAAACAGGACACCCAATCCAAAAACATTCTTCCCGCCAAACTTTGAAGCTAACCATCCTCCAGGAAGCTGTGTGACTAGAAAACCATAGAAAAAGGCCCCAAGGATGATACCTTGAAATGACCATTTCCAGGATTAATAATAATGAACGTGTCAAAAAAATGTATCTAGACCTTTTATACAGTAAAGTTGGGTAGTTCCAGAAATCATCACTACCCACCCCAATTTGGAATTTCTGAAGAGTGAGAGAGGTTAGAGAAAGAACACAAATTATGGAAGAAATTTGGAATTTCCGGGGGTTAGCTGGGCTGTCTTCCTCAGAGTGTATGGATAATTTTTGGAACTATACATCTTAGGGCCATGTTTATTAGCTTCATATAATTCAATATTATCCGCTTTTTCATGCACATTAGCCTCAGTAAATAAGACTTTTTTTCAAGTTCAACCCAGAAATAACTGTAATTGTCTTGCCCTATTGTCGCTCAAGGGGATTTGGAAAAAGCCTAGCTATATTATTATGTCAATTTCTTTTATATTTTCATAGATACCTTGAGTTTCTTCATCCCAATAAAATTTTCTGCCCTGAAAAAATTAAGTTTGGATTATATTCTATACATTTTATGCTAGCACTGAAATATTAATTCTTAAAAAATACTCAGTTTCTAGGTAATATTATTATTTTTAAAAGTACTGCTTTGATCTTCTCCTTTATTATTATCCTTTATAATTCTTAAGAGTTGGACTGATTTCGTGTGTTGTTTCAGTTTATGGGGTGGGGGGGTGGGGGTGTTTGGAGTGAGGGGGGCAGGTTTGAAGGGGAGGGGAAGCTTTATTGAGGCATTTCTCAATATTGCATTCCAATATAACATAACTCTTATTTCAGTTCTTTATGCTGAAGTTGAATGTTTCAGTTTCAATAAATGGAAAAAATTGATGGTAATCAACATTCTTAGTCAGGGACAACCATATTCTGTTTTACAGGCTGGTTTGTTGCAATATTTTAAATGATTATTAATATTATTAATCATTATTAATTAGTATTGATGCAATAATACTAATGCTTGTGTGAATGTCATGTAGATGTGCTAGGCAACCTAGGGACTTGTGTCAGGAGTGAGGGGTGGGGACCTGTTATTGTCCCTTTTATGATTCTAGATTTTTGATTCAAATTAGTACATGGGACGGGTGGAAGAATCCATGTCAGAGAATCTGGCATTTACCTCTTAGAGTGTTTGTCAGGTAACAGAGATTGCATTGTTATCAGACAAAATGGCACTAATTCAGGATATGATCTATTTTGGTTCATGTAGATAAATGTAACATAGATGATTTGGTACATCTTACATTGGGGCTGGTGAAAATCATTTGTTGCCTCACCCACCTGAACCAGGTAATACCTTTTAGCGGAACTATTCAAAATTTTCTACGAGGGCATCCCCGCCCTCCTCCTATAGAAGGATGGGCCAAGTTTTATCAGAAAAATGGGGCCGGGGGATGCACAATTTTTGGAAGAAGCTATAAGCCTTGCTTAGGGGGGATCGTATTTTTTGTATGACTTTAAGGGAAGTGTGCTAAGAATTATTCTGGACATTTTAAATTTTCACCTGCACCCCCCCCCCCCCCCCTGCCAACATTATAAACACAGCCTTACCTGAGAAGCTGATCTCGTCCATGTTGTATTACACCAACCTTCTTCATCACAATTAGAGCTCTGTAAACCATCATCATTATTCGTATCAGTAGAATTAGCCATCTCGACCAGAGCAACGCTGAGGTTCACACGTATCGTGTACATAACGCAAAACCCTAACATGGAGAGGATCGTCAATGCATAACGACAAGAAAGACTGCATTTTGAACTTGATCTACGATTTTCTCTAGAAAAACGAGGAATCAAAGGCGAACTTTCATCCATGAATTAAGTATAATACAGAATTTTTGAAGTACCCTGCATTGATTACCGTGTTTACAACGCAGTCAAAATATTTCAAAGCCGACTAAATAATTTCAGTCATGTGATAGCTGGTGCTTTTACCGGAAATGGTATTAAGGAAATCGTATCACAGGAAGTAAACAAGCATCGTGAACACGGATTGAACGCTGACAAACATAACATAGATTATCTCATATAGATTTAATTGAATTGTTGAAGATTATGCAAGAGACACTTTTTAAAAATTTGGAAAAGAAAGATAGAAAAGATAAGTTTTCGTGTGTGAAACAAACTTACTTCCGGTAATCGAGTTCAGTTTCCGTTAAAACAATTAATAGGGCATCACATGACAAACATTAGAATTTTCGATTCAGTTTCTGGATCGAGCTTCATTAATTGTCGAATTTTTCTTTCGTTTTTACTAGATTATTTTTTAGAATAGTTTTAATTATGGAGAAAGACGAAAGTTCTCCACTCCTTCCGCGTCCCTCTCGAGAACATAGTCGTAATTCCGGTTCAAAATGCAGCATTCCTTGTCGTTATTTTTTAGCTATTTTGGTTTGTTTAGGGTTTTGTTCTGTGTATGCCATGAGAGTGAATCTAAGTGTTGCTCTTATGGCGATGGTTAATTCTACTGATAATAGTATTAATACCGATTTACATAACCCTGAATGTCAAGAAGAAGGTTGGTGTAACAAAACAGTGAAAAGAAGAGCTCGTAAGGTGAGTATTGACATGACAAACATATTCCCTTATTCCCTATAAAACTACTAGATTGTCTGCAACGAACGACTCATGTCTGGCACAAGAGTCTTGTAGCGGATGGCAGCTCCTTGTCGGAGAGATCCGTGAAACTAAATTGAGACCAGGACTAAGACTCTTGAATTCCACAAAGTTTAATAAGATAGTGCATGTTAACTCGTCGAATTTCTGTGAGTCTCTGATTTGACCTCACAGCGGGTATGATTACATAAGGTTAAAATCACGTGGTACAATAATTATTAAAAATGATACTACGGGAGCTTCCGTTACACTGCTTCCCTAAATGTTAACTACATTTACTAACAAAACCGATGAATATATATATGTGGTAAATATTGAAAAAATGTCTCATACGATGTACTTAAACTAAACGATAAGTTAAAGTTCAGAAAGTGTTCGTAAATCTTGCCCAAATGTTTCAATTCCTTTGATCAGCCTCGATCAAAAGGATCAATTTCTGTACTGGTCTATCATAGTGTCTTCTGGTCCCATCTTTGGCGGTTGAGATCTGCACCTTGCGGATGAGATGATCCTTGCTTGGATAGACCTTTGTTACAACAGCGATCGGCCATTGGTTCCTTGGTTCGTCATTGTCACAAACTAACACGACGTCTCCAACTTCCATATTTCTCTTGCAGTCCGTCCAGCGTTGTCGTCTTTGCAATTGAGAACAGTACTCCTTTTGCCATCGTAGCCAGAACTGGTTGGCTAGGTATTGAACTCTACGCCATCTTTTCTTTGAGTAGAGGTCTGGGGTGTCAAACCTTCCAGGTGGCGGTAGGACGATTTGCGTTTTCAGGGTCAACAGCTGGTTTGGGGTCAGTGGTTCTCCTGATAACGGGTCTGCAAGGTTTTCAACCGTGAGTGGTCGGCCATTGACAATGTTTTCCGCTTCAGTAAGTAACGTACGGAATGATTCATCATCTAACTGGGTACCGTGATCTTGTAAGAGAGACGTAAGAACTGAGCGTGTGGTGCGTATTTGACGTTCCCAAATACCACCCATGTGAGATGCATGAGGTACGTTCATGTTGAAGTCAATGATGTCACAGTCTTGAGATGACAGAAACTGCTTGATTGGCTCTCGATCGAGTTCGTCCAATGCCGCTACTAACTCGTTTTTTCGCACCAACAAAGTTTGTGCCTTGGTCTGACCTGATTTGGCGGACTTTGCCTCTTCGAGCTATAAATCGACGTAGAGCGTTGATAAAGGACTCTGAGGACATGGCGTTCAGCGTCTCGAGATGGATGGCTCTTGATGCTAAGCAGGTGAATATTAGCCCCCATCGTTTCAGCTCCTTTCGTCCTTCTTTAACCATGAATGGGCCAAAGACGTCCATTCCACTGTACGTAAAGGGAGGCGAGGGGTTCACACGTTCAGAAGGGAGGTCAGACATCTTCTGTTCTTGGAATTTTCCACGCATCTTGCGACATGGAACGCATTTGGCAATGACGCTTGAGACGACACTGCGACCATTGGTAATGTGGAAGCCTGCCTGTCTAATGGCGTTGTGGGTAATGCCGTAACCTTGGTGCTGCTCCCCATGGTGGTAATGGCGTACAAGAAGAGTGGTCACATGATCATTCTTGGGCATTAAGATTGGGTGTTTAATTTCGAAGGAGGACGATGAGTTCTTTAGTCGTCCGCCGACTCTGATGATACCTTTTTCATCGAGGAAAGGATCTAACTTGTAAAGATTGCTGGTTGGTTTCATAGTAGCATTTCTTTTACGTGCGTTGTTACGATTCTTGAACTTGGTTTCGTTGCCATCTAATGAAGATAGCGTGTCGATAATGGGTTGGAAATTAGAATGTTGAACACATTTCACTATCGCTAATTTGGCTTGCTGTAATTCTTCGACCAATGGTGCACCCTCCTTTGGACGCCAGTTGTACTGCTTGTTTGGTCTCCGCCTTTCAATCATTCTTTGTATCCGTACTATGGCGTGAACGAGTCGATTCAATGAAGACGAATGTTGGAAACGGGCTGCCTCCAGCGTTTCTGAGAATCTCTGCTCGTTGGTGTTGGTAGACAATGAAACTGCCGAACATTTCTTAACTTCACTGTCACTGGGGTCCAACTCAAAGTCAGACTGTTCGTTTGAGACAGTTGGGCCTGATTGCTGCAAGAAATCTGGGCCATTGAACCAGCGGTGGTTTTGTATGAGCTCTTGGGCAGTTAATCCACGCGAGGCTTCGTCAGCTGGATTGTCTTTCCCTGCAACGTGATGCCACTGGTCGGGAGAGCTACGGTCTCGGATGTGTTGGACTCTGTTCCCAACGTATACGTGAAATCGTCGAGCATCGTTGTTGATGTACCCAAGCACGATTTCCGAGTCGGTGTGGTATGTCGAGGATATGTCTACGATGTCTAGTTCACTTGTGAGCATTGAAGTTACGTTGACGGACATAACTGCAGCTGTCAATTCTAGTCGAGGAATAGAGATAGGCTTTAATGGTGCGACTCTGGACTTGGCCATAAGGAAGCTAACATGGTGCTTGTTCTCTTCATTTGTGAAACGTATGTAGGAGACTTGACCGATACCTGTGTTGCTGGCATCAGAGAAGCTATGAATCTCGGTGGATACTGGGGTTCCAAAACCTGGTGGTTTTAGACATCGATTAAATTTAAGGTTCTCTAGGAGCGGTAGCTGCGAACGCCATTTCTCCCATTGGGGAAATATGTCCTCAGGTACTGGGTCATCCCAATCAGTGTTATTGCGGCCAAGCGATTGAAGAATCTGCTTCCCGACCAATATTACTGGAGATACTGCACCCAAGGGGTCATAAACAGAGCTGACTGTCGACAGTATACCTCGGCGAGTTAAGGGCTTGTCTTTCAGCTCAATCCGAAATCCAAATGTGTCTGACTCTATGCACCAATAGGTGCCCAGAGATCTTTGGATTGGGATGTTGTCTTTACGGAGGTCGAGGTCTTTGAGGTCTTTAGCACGATCCTCGGTTGGTAGAGCTTCTAAAACTTCAGCGTTGTTGCTTGCAAACTTGTGTAAGCGAAGGTTCGTGGCTGCACACATTTGTTGGGCATCTTGCACGATTTTGATGGCTTGAGTAGACGTAGGGACGGACGTTAGCCCATCGTCGACATAAAAGTCTTTCAGAAGGAAATTAGCTGCTTCATCTCCGTGCTTGGACCTGTTTGTTTCTGCTGTTTGGTGTAGACAGAAGTTGGCCACTCCAGGAGAAGACGTCGCACCAAAAAGGTGTACGTCCATCTGGTACTCCAGTATTGGACCAGAGAGGTCGTTGTTCTCGAACCACAAGAATCTCAAATAGTTTCTGTGTTCGGGGGATACAAAAAAGCTGTGGAACATTTGTTCGATGTCGCACATGATGGCAACTTCTTCCTTTCGGAAACGTGTCAGTACTCCAACCAAAGAATTCAGCTGGTCAGGGCCTTGTAGTAGATGTTGGTTCAATGATTCGTTCTGGTAGACCGCGCTACAATCAAACACGACTCTGATTTGGTCTGGCTTCTTGGGGTGATAGACATTAAAGTGCGGTAAATACCATACTTTACCAGGTTCTGTGTGCAACTTGTTTGGAGAGATGAGGCTTGCGTGACCACGATCGAGGATTTTTTTGCATAAAGGCCAAGTAATCAGACTTCACTTTTTCGTCGCTGATAAGCTTTCTCTTCAGAGATAACAGTCTTTTGAGGCAGTGCCTCTTGTTGTTTGGCAAAATAACTTCGTCTGTCTTGAAAGGTAGTGGTGCTTCCCAGTTACCATTGGGGGTCTTGTGTATTCCTTTGGTCAGTATATCCATAAAGCGTTTGTCTTCAATGGATTCTACTTGTTCTGTCCCACGTATTTTGCGACAATGTTTCAGTTCATTGTAGTCAAGCTCCATCATCTCCCGCACCTGATTAGGGCTTGTGACGTCTTTCGTAGTTACGGTATTGACGAATGGAGCTTTGGCAACTGGTTGGCCGTTGAAACCGACGTTAGTACAGTCATCTTGCTCGCTCTCCAGAAGAATCTCTCTCTCTATCACAACGCAGTTTACTGAAATGGCTTTTGAGTTTGGTGTCTCTTTGAGGTTGTCTTTGCAGACACGCCCTATCACAGTCCAGCCAAGTTTGTACTGCTCGGCCCATGGTTCATCTTCGCGACCAGATATTACACTTATTGGCTGAAAGGCTGCGGGTACATTACGGCCAATAAGCATTCCTATATCAATGTCTGGCCTGTTAGGGATTTCGTCTGCAAGCGATGCGAGATGTTTCCATTGCTGAACTATGTGCGGGGTGGCGATATCCTTCTGGGTAGCTGGGATGTACTCACGTGTGTACGCATACGGAATCTTTATTTGTGGATGGTCATGATTTATGTCTTGAATGAACAGGCCAGTTGCCTTCTTTGTACGTATGGTATTGGAACCAACAATAGTGTTCACCTTTAGATCTAGTTCTGGCGCTGAAACTTGTAACTCTTCTAGAAGGGAGTCCGTTATAAAAACATCGGTAGATTGGTCGTCGAGAACTGCATGCGTAAGTATCTCTCTGGATGGAGAAGACTGGTGAGAGAGCTTTACGAGTACGATTCTGGCGCAGGAGCGACTGGATTCCTCCCTCCCGCACACTTGTGTGCAAGCAGATGACGCTTTGGGGGTTTGCTGTGCTTCATCGTGAAGGGCTGTCAAGTGTTGTTTATGGCACTCTTTGCACTCTGGTGGTGTCTCCTTGCACTGGGCTGCCAGATGGGAATCTTGCTTGGCACACTTGAAGCATAATTTGTTTTTAAGAAAAAAGTCTTTTCTCTCAGCAATTGGAAGTTCTCTGAACTTTTTACAAGTGTCTATCGTATGTGTGCTCTTGTTGTGGTAAGGACAGAAGAGAGTTCTGTGCGGATTTGTGACTGGCTGACTGGTTTTGACGGTCGTCGAATTGGGTTTGTTTGCCAGGTCTTTCTTTGGATTTTCTACCTTGGTTGCTAAGGTAACGGTCATGCCTGGTTGTCTGCGGCGGTTGAGCTGCTTAGATAGTTGACTTGTGTTCAAAAACTGTGCGCTGTTGCTGCTCGCTGAATGCTGACGGGCGATTTGAGGTATGTTCATGCGATCTGCGTGGAACGTTACTTCCTGAACGAAGTCAGAGAAGCACGGAAAAGCATCGTACCCTTTTTCTTGTTGTAGCGCTTGCACACGTGTCGACCATTTGGTTTGGAACCAGGTTGGCAGTTTATCGACCAATGATTGCAGTTTGGATGGATATTCGAAAATTTTCAGAGAACTTAGATGTTGGCTAGCGGCTGCGACTTGTTCAAGAAAGTCGCCAAACTCGCGTAAACCTTCAGCATCACTGCTTCCGAGCTTAGGCCAGTTCGTCAATTTCCTTTCGAAATCAGTGGCGATAATTGCTGATCTTCCGAAGCGCTGTCTGAGCTTTGTCCTAGCTTGATCATAGGCTAGATTTGGGTCTGCTCCAACCATGTATTGTAATTGTTCTACTGTCTTCTTTGCCTTCCCATCAAGGTGTTGATAGAGGAGATAAAGTTTTTGTTGTGCACTAATTGGGGCGGAGCCGATTAAAGCATCAAAGGCTGTCTCCCATATGAAAAATTTTGTATCAGATTCCTCTCCTTTGAAGACGCCTGGTTTTGCTTGAGGTAGGCGTTGCAATTGAGTAACTTTGGCTAGAGCTTCAGTGATCTGTTGCACGTTGTCTGTAGGATTGTATTGAGATTCGATGCACCCCTGTATTGGTGAACTAGCTGGAAAGTTTGCACCATCGACTTGCCACGGCGACCTTTGAAGCGGAAATTGAGGAGAAGCACCGTGTGAGCTGGAGTGGGGTGGTGAAATGAGTGTCGTAGAGGAGTCGGGTAGTGCTGAGGCTTTCTGAAGGCTTGCTGACAGGTTGCTCTCTCTGGCTTCTGTTTTAAAGTATCTTTGCGCTTCTGTTTCTCCTTGTGCTGTCTGTCGGTAGCTTGTGATGCGCTGGGCTGATGGCGAAAGACACCGACGTGACAAGCCTTGGTAGTCCGCATAGCCTTGAACTGTAATTGGTACACTCTGACGCAAAGTGTCTTGGTAGCCTGTGTAGCCGTTAGCTGTGGGTGGAGCACTTCGACGTGACGTGTCTTTGTAATCCGCGTAGCCGTTAGCTGGGGGTGGAGCACTTCGACGTGATGTGTCTTGGTAATCCGCGTAGCCTTGAGCTGTGGGTGGAGCACTTCGACGTAACGTGTCTTGGTAATCCGCGTAGCCGTTAGCTGTGGGTGGTACACTCTGACGTAACGTGACTTGGTAGTCCGCGTAGTCTTTAGCTGTGGGTAGAGCACTCTGACGTGACAGCTTGCCTCCATTACTCTTTGCTGCAGTCAATTGGCTTGTGCTGCCCATCTCTAACGTAGATGGGGTACCTGTATGCCTCTGTGTCATGGAGGGGTTACCTGTGTTGCCTTCTGACTTGTACGGGTTTCCTGTGTTGCCTTGTGACGTGGACGGGATACCTGTGTTGTCTTCTGACGTGTGCGGGATACCTGTGTTGCCTTGCGACGTGAACGGGTTAGCTGTGTTGTCTTCTGACGTGTACGGGTTTCCTGTGTTGCTTTGTGACGTGGACGGGATACCTGTGTTTTCTTCTGACGTGTGCGGGATACCTGTGTTGCCTTGCGACGTGAACGGGTTAGCTGTGTTGTCTTCTGACGTGTACGGGTTTCCTGTGTTGCCTTGTGACGTGTACGGGTTTCCTGTGTTGCCTTGTGACGTGGACTGGATACCTTCTGACGTGGACGGGTTTCCTGTGTTGCCTTGTGACGTGGACGGGATACCTGTGTTGTCTTCTGACGAGGACGAGTTTCCTGTGTTGCCAAATTCTGACATGTACCTGTCAATCATGTTTTCGGTGGCGAAAGGTGGGCTTTGTACCATAAACTGCTCGCTTAATGCTTCCTGGTAAACGGTCTCTTGGGCTAAAGTTTCGCTCAGTTCCTTTTGTAATTGCAGTTTAGTTAGCAATCGCTCTTGTTCCAATATTGCATCATTGTATTTTAGAGACTGTTCAAGAGCCGCGCGCCTAGCTTTTACCTCAAGTAGTGTTTCTTTAGTTGACAAACGACTTAAGTTCGAAGCATTACTTGAACGATTTGTTCTACGTGACCTGTGAGATTTCCCGCTGAGGCTAAAAGGTCTGTCGAAAACGAATGAAAGATTATCTTCGAGACCGGATGTTTTGGTCATCGCTGCGTTCTTCATCTTTCCTATCGTTATTTTAAAGGACGCTAATTTCTGTTCTATTATAGACGCGTTGGGAGTATTGCGCGCAAGATTCATCCATTCGAGTAGTTTTGCTTCAACATTGTCCGCAAGCTCACAAAGTTTTCGTAATTCATAACGTATTTGGTTCTTATCAACTGCATTACCCAGGAATTTCTGGAATTTGTCACAGCTTGATTGAAAGAGTTTGTTTGCTTGTTCTGCGTCCTTTTCTTTTAAGGCAAAATTATATTCAAACCCTTTTTCTGTTAAGATTCTTTCCCGTCGATTTGACTTTCTTTGTTCGTTAAGTTCAGTGCCTAAGTTAACGTTTTCTGTTAAATTTAAAGGAGTGCTCTCTGTTGTTTGTTCAACAAACTCGTGGTCGTTCTTATTAGATTGTTCCATTATCATGACAGTGAAGAGTCACACATAATTTCAGTAGTTTATTAAGCGCATCAAATGAGATATTTTAAGGAAATGTTCGTATAGTGGTCTTGAGTATATCATTTCATATCTACTGTCTTGATAATTCTTGACATTCTTGCTGTTTTCAATTCTGACAAAATTACTCATTAGATCGTAGTTTCTAATAGATTTTTGTCCTTTGTCTTTTCCTGACGAATGCTTTAGAAATCAATAAATGGAACTGACTTACTTGATATAGTAGTTACTAGAATGTTTGCCACGGTTTGCTGTCTTACGAAGGGAAACAGGCGCGTCGTTACTGTTGTTACTTGACGTGTTTTTATGTCCAGATCGAGATTATAGGCGCTGCTTGAAGTGTTTGCCTATTTTCTGTACTTTTCTGTAAAAGAAATTCGACTGTAGCGGATGGCAGCTCCTTGTCGGAGAGATCCGTGAAACTAAATTGAGACCAGGACTAAGACTCTTGAATTCCACAAAGTTTAATAAGATAGTGCATGTTAACTCGTCGAATTTCTGTGAGTCTCTGATTTGACCTCACAGCGGGTATGATTACATAAGGTTAAAATCACGTGGTACAATAATTATTAAAAATGATACTACGGGAGCTTCCGTTACAAGTCTCATCACATTACCACATCAAATCCACTGTTAATTTAGTTTAAATAGATGTTTAAATAAATGTTTAAATAAATGCTATTATTATTATTATTATCATCATAATCGTCATCATTATCGTTATCGTTCTCGTTCTGGTATTTATTATAAATATACAGATTCTCATTCATCTCATATTCTTCGTTTGCACGTTACGTCATTGCGGCCTCTCGGGATAGCGTTGGTGCCATTTAACAAAATATTTTTTATTAGCATGCTTTTGTCTTTTGACTCTCTTGAGGATGCTTGCATTAACTCATCAATAGGTAACTGTCCAATTATTTTCTTAATTGGACAGGTCTTGTGGAATTGGATGAATTAGCTTCTTCTTCTTCTTCTTCTTCTTCTTCTTCTTCTTCTTCTTCTTCTTCTTCTTCTTCTTCTTCTTCTTCTTCTTCTTCTTCTTCTTCTTCTTCTTCTTCTTCTTCATCTTCTTATTATAAGCTATAAGCCTTTCATTTCATGTAAAACTTAATTTATCTTTAATTCAAGTACCCGATTGCAAATTCTTAGTTACCAGTAGTGAGATTTGCAATTGCTAAACAAAAAGCATCAAAATAAAGTTTTCGTTGTACAGCTTCTCACTTAATCCCATATAGGTAACTGTCCAATTATTTTCTTAATTGGACAGGTCTTGTTGATATGGGATCAATTTGGTAGCTATATTATTAATAGGTAAGATTTCATACTCCCCAATCAAGAAATAATTAGACAGCATAGAGTCCTATTACTACATATACTTATTATATTATGATTGATGTATTATCAGATAAAGAATTATGTTTGTCCCTGTCTTTCTGCTGTCCATCTGTCTATCTGTCTTAGGAATCAAGTTTATTTTAGGAAAGTGGGAGATATTTTTAGTCTTATGTTAATTTGTGACACATGAATTATTTTTGTTAAAACTGTAATTTAAATATGTTTTTAGCATGAAGAGTTCAACTGGAATGAAAAAACACAGGGTAAGTCAACTCAGTAAGAATTAGTATAATTATACAAGAACTTTATTTATCCACACTATGCTCTTTGAACACATGGTTGGCATGGCTGATTTATGTCACATAGCCTGCATGCCGATATAAAAGGTTCGGTTCTGGTTGCCACAGGTTATATATATTGCTATAAAGTAAATGTTTTGCCTCAACTGTTATTATTATATGTAAAATTAATATCTTTAATTTCCATTATATTTAGGTATAATACTTGGATCATTTTTTTATGGTTACATCTTGACGCTAATACCTGGTGGTTGGTTGGCATCTAGATATGGTGGCAAACATTTGCTTGGTCTGGGAGTCCTGTGTACTTCTGTTTTTACATTGTTGACACCTATAGCTGCACATCACAGCCTTGGTACCTTGATTGCACTGAGAATACTGGAAGGAATTGGAGAGGTATTGTATATTTTGACATTATCGTTAGGGAATGAGAGTCAAAGAACACAGTCACTGTGGTATTTGACAAATTCAAAATGTTCTATTGAATTTTGCTTTCAGCTTTTCCCATAACTCTGTGCACTGCACTGTTTGCCATAGTGCTAAAGAGTATCCAGGAAATTCTTTAAGAGGAAAAGTGGAACTCAATCATTGTTTGCCCTAAAAAAATTCTTCCTCCCCTCCCCCAAAATAATGTTGCTTTCGTTTCTGGGGATATTTTGGGACAAAAAGGAAAAAAGCTGCATACCAAACCTGGATCCTGAACTAAAAGTGGGGCATAGCCCCTTGGACCTTCCCCCACCCTCCACCCAAATCCACCCATTCCTTGGTTAGTCTTGTGTGCAGAACCTAACTATGCATTCAGGCTATAATGCAGGTGGTGCTTGAGTGAATAATCTGTTATAATGTGCATTTCTTGTTGTACAGAGTACAGTGATGCTAAAGAAAATAGTGTTTTTATATTTTCATCAGGGAGTAACATTCCCAGCTACAATAGAAATTTGGAGCAGTTGGGCCCCTCCTCTAGAAAGAAGTAGACTTACAGCCATTTCCTTTGCTGGTAATCAGTTCTTCCTTTCTGTTAGTTATAGTAGTTCAATCACAGACTAGTTACAAGAATAATCAAGGTTTTTTGACATACTCCTGTTCTGTTTCAGGATGCAGCATAGGAAACATCATAACACAGCCAATAGCAGGCTGGCTTTGTGACACATATTTTCTTGCGGGATGGCCTTCTGTCTTTTATATATTTGGTAATGTTATCAGTTGCTATACCATATTATTATATATTATATTATATATTATTATATAATATATTATTATATATTATATCATATTATTATAATAAATCTTAGGTAGTACGCGCGTTCTGATTGGTCAAGATATGTACTTTATTAGCGTTCCTGTGTGCTACATTACTAAACAGGGTGCGGAAATTTATTTATTTATTTTATTTATTAACCTTACGATTAGTACTTATGTAAAAAAAATAGTAGAGGGGAAGAACAAGAGGACATTAGCGTATTGAGGATCGAGGTCCCGATGATAAGGGTTACAGACAGCTTGACAGCATTTACTGTAACCTGCAAACATTGCACATAAAGCATTGTTTCGTTTGTTAATTCAAAAATGCAAAAGGGAAACTTAGGAGGGACTGAAAGTCACCATGTCCAATGTGACCATTACGAATAGTGTGACGACGAACCTATTATTCGCTTTCTGGCGTGACGAGCGAGTTTTAGGTATTTTGGGTATTTCATATAAAGTTCTATAACGTTTCATGATCGTTGCATGTGATTACGTTGTATAACCCAAGGCCGTAGATACTGTCTGGAAACTGGTCCGGTTTTTAAAAAAGGGGCCATTTTTTTACTTGTGTAATGGTTATTTTTACGAAGGGGAAAAATGGTTCTGAAGTTCAAAAGTTGGGCGGACCAACCGTTGGTGGCTACTACCCTGTATCCCTTTTTCCTCTCTTGTTGTCCTTGATAACATGCGTGTGCACTCGTAGGCTAGGCAAGCATAAAGTAAGCGCAATATTGCGCACACAGATAATGGGAGTTTAAAGGAAGTTCACACTCGACCACCTTCAAAACGTTGCGCCCGCCTTTGTTATTGCACAGCTGCGTCATGTTTCTTTCTCATGTGCCTTCTCATTATATAAGAGAAGGTTTCTCAATGAGTGCCTACTTCAGGGTTTTAGATTTGCTTATCTGTGATTAACAATTATGTTTTTAAGGTGCGTTGGGTATTTTATGGTATATTGCATGGCTATTCTTGGTCTACGACAAACCTGCCAGTCACCCTAGAATATCAGAGGAAGAGAAAGAGTACATCTTGTCATCTATCGGGACGTCACAAGATAAGGCTCTAAAGGTGCGCGTAATGATTAATATATATTTGCCAAATTAACTGATAACCGCCTCCCGATTACCTCAGGATGTTTTTGTCATTGAACTCTTATGTATGACGTCAATTGAATTAACCAACAACTTTCGGGTCCAAAACGAAAGTAGTTTGATAAAGATTTTACATAATCTTTCTTCATGACAGCTTTCTTGGCCCAAAATTTTAATTGTTTCAGCTTTGTATCGCTTTGTTTTACTGAGCGATTTCTGTAGTCAGTGGGAACCGGAAATACGTCACACAAAGTTCTGACTCTGATCAATAATTTCTATACAAATCGTTATTCCTCCTCAGAATCATTCCGTCCCATGGCTAGCTATCTTTACATCTCCTGCAGTCTACGCCGTGGTGATGGGTTACGTCTGCTCTAACTGGGCATTTTATGTTTTACTTACCGGCTTACCCACGTACTTAAGAGACGTTCTTCATGTCAAAATTTTGGAAGTAAGTATAAGATCATCGTAATTACACCTGGTGGTAATTGGATTGGATTTTATTGCGTAATATATATGGCGTGGGTGGAAAATCACGATAATAGCTCTCATGCTACGGGGTTTGGCTTGTAGAGCAGTTTTCGTATGACTGCTAAGAGCTCATAGCTAGAACACGGTCGTGACATGCCAAGGCATACGCCACAAGCCAATCACATTGCACAAGAATTTACTCTCCATTCAATCTATACCCGAAACACGGGAAGAACACGGCGTGGACGCGGCCACACCAAGGTCACGGCTCTGCCAGACCAATCACATTGCGCGAGAAAAAATTCCCAAATCAAAATTCTAGAAAACATCACGGTCGTGGCAAGGCTCGCATACGGCACAGTCGTATGAAAATTGCTTTAATGTTGGGCGCTATTTACCTTACAATAAAACTTTTATGCCGTCAAATTGGGTTACTGCTTACGTTACGAGCTGTGGCGAGTGTTGTGTGACGTTACCGAAGCAGAGAGTTTTTATCAGGGCGCTGGTTTTCATGTGGTCACGTATTCATCGTCGTGTGCTGTTACTTTTGTACAATGAAGTAGGAACTCACTACATATTTGAATCAATGCCGTTCTAATGCGGTTTGTGAGTTAGCCGCCCCCTGACGTTGATCAGCCCAGAGGTATTCATATTCAAGTTTTTCTATGTGCCCTTTTTAACATTTTCTTTCATTCTTCTTCCTTCTATAGGATGGTTTCATATCGTCAATACCATATATAACAAGTGTAGTATTTCAACTTATCGCTGCTACTTTAGGTGACTGGTTATTGTCCACTGGAAGCAGGATCGTAGATGTACGAAAAGCATCTACAACTTGTTGTGAGTTATCCACTTTTAAATTGCTTCCACTTATGTTTTCGCTTTTGGAAATGAAAATATTAGTTTTCAGTTGTGGTGCTCGTTTCCTTTCACAGATTTTGATAAAATGATCGTCAAGGAAGCCAATGATAAAAATGATCTAAAAAGTATCCATGCTTTCCCTTTCGAACCTTGACGTTTCGCTTTACGAATGACGTCGCACCCAAAAGTCTTTTAAGTTTCGTGGATTGGAAAAGTGCACGCCTTCAAACGCGCCTAACACTCATATTTTTTCTCATAGTTAGTTATAGTGGACTGATAAGTATAGAAAATTGAATGGATCGAGTGCAGTTTGAGAGAAATATTATTAAGAGGACAATGGCGCGCACGCGAAAAATAATGTTTTACTGCATGCATTACATTTTGATCGATTTTTTTACTCATTTTATTCAGGACACATCTTCACCTCGATTCCAAAAAAAAAAAATCATCCAAGACGATTTTCATTTTCCTCTTTACTTTTGCTTCCATCTAAAATCCAAAATTTAAATCTAAAACCAAATATTTGTAAGTGCTGCTTGTACGGTCGCTTGCTGCGCCAAATAGCAGCAAAAATTAGCCTGCGTTGCTTGACGGGATGCGTAGATAGCACATTATTTCAATCTATGACTGAAATAGGTAGTCGAATCCGTTCGTTGCTGCCCCTCATCACGCCTCTTTGCTTATGCATACAACACGGCCACTCATACTGTATATATTACAGATTACTTCACGGTTAGTGAGCGCGTACGGTTTTTATTCACGAGTTGTGAAGAATCAAACGAATGAGCGAAGTTTATTTCCTTTTTCTATTTAAGTTCGAGTTTAAGTTCTCGTTGCTTTGGTTGCAAAGCCTTTGGTGTCTGTTCAAAGTCAGCGTCATTGATGATGCTTATGACCCCATAATTTTTCTTTAGATATCGTTGAAAACGTAAAATGTACAAAATTTGTGTTAAAAGTATGTCATTTTTATACACTTCTTTACAGCGTTCATAGTTCCTGCTTGTCTCCTGATATCTGTCAGCTACGTTGGAAGCGATGGCAAGGTCTTGATTGTTGTATTGTTATCGCTCACATTAGGGTTTGGCGCATTCTCGGCGGCGGGGTTTAGTGTCAATCACCTTGATATTGCACCTCGCTATGCAGGAATAATCATAGGATTTGCCAATGGTCTTGGTACGATACCGGGGATTGTTGCACCTTTTGTTACTGGTTGGTTGACTAATGGAGAGGTGAGCGATGGAAAGCTAGAATCTTTAACTTTATCTTTAACAGTAGAGCCAATTTTCTATCATTGTCTATGTTTTTTGGTTATTTCTTCCTTGCGTCCTTGCGTCCTTGCGTCCTTGCGTCCTTGCGTCCTTGCGTCCTTGCGTCCTTGCGTGCTTGCGTCCTTGCGTCCTTGCTTGCTTGCTTGCTCGCTTGCTCGCTTGCTCCCTTGCTCCCTTGCTCCCTTGCTCCCTTGCTCCCTTGCTCCCTTGCTCCCTTGCTCCCTTGCTCCCTTGCTCCCTTGCTCCCTTGCTCCCTTGCTCCCTTGCTCCCTTGCTCCCTTGCTCCCTTGCTCCCTTGCTCCCATTTACTAATTGATTTGTATTGCGTTTTCTTTCTAGCCAACTCGTCGTCAATGGCAAAAGGTGTTCTACATTGCAGCCATAATCAACATTATTGGTGCGACAGGGTTTGCAATTCTTGCTAAAGGTGAAGAACAGCCATGGAACACACCCAATGATGAAAACCCGCTACCAGTGGAAGTTGAGCAAGAACAGGACAAATCCAGGCCTTGCTGCAGATAAAGGTTGTAATGGCAGCCGAACCTCGAATAATACTAGTATAAACACAATATAACCTGACCTTATAGATAGACTACAAGCTTGAATAAATTATTAGTAAAACGTTAGACGTCTAATCAGCTTTAGAGGTCTAACGGCTACGCCTCTTGCGACTCTTACGCTTCCTTCGTGCTTAATAATGATATAATAATGATAAGTTATGATTTATAAAAAGATCTGATAAAAAAACATATTTAAAATATGACTATTTAGGTATTTAGTAGTGGTTTAGTGGTGTACATTAAAATCTTTAAGGTGGCTGCCTACTTTTGAACGTTCGAATTGAGCCCACGATGAGCGCGCGCTCAAAAACCGCTGAAAAATATACAAGATTTTATTGAAGAACCATACGCGTTTTGAGCTTCAACAGGGCAAAACCCTCAAATTTTGCACGGGACTCTATATTTTTTAATAGCTCATTCGAAAAAAATCTAGGTTTTTGTAGGTATTTTGCTCGACTTTAAGAGATTTTTTAAGAGCACCGAAACTACGAATTATATGATAAATCAATGTGTCTCTTTGTCTTTTTGTCGAAAATATCCATGTATTATTGTAGAATGAATGATTGACTAGCCTTCATTCGTGCAATCATATAGTCTGCAAATAACTATATTATCTTATGAATTTTAATTTTTTTCTTATCACTTCCGATGGCGTAATTTTTACTCCAAAAGCTCGTGCATAGGCTTCCATTAAATGCTGATTATCTCGAAAACGAGCTCGGGACACCCTATTTTTCTTTCCAGATTTGGAATCAGCATTAAATTTTAATTCGGAAAATCGAAGTTTAAAAAAAAGTTTAAATCAATTTCCAAAAGTAGGCAGTCACCTTAAAGACAATACGCTGTTCTACAGGTAGCCAGTAGGTCATATAAAATGGGATTAATATGATCTTGTTTTCTTGAAAAGGTAATAAGTCGAGCAGCTGCGTTTTGTACAGGTTGCAATTTTTGGAGAGAAGTATTAAGCAGCTTCTCGCGCGCCAAAATTCGATGGATGCACCCTAATCGATGACCAATTCTTTATTTTCAGTGGCTAATTAAAATATGATAAATCTCTTTTAAACTGGACTCATCATTCAATTAACAGCCATAGTTGGACGGTCCCGAATGTTTCTTCCATTTTTATTCTAAAAGAAAACTACGATCCCTTTAGCAGATATTTCTCAGCGATAGCGGGCACACACCGCAAGGCTCGTTCCGGAGGGGTTTACTGGAATGGATTGCAAGTGAAACGGGCCTCGGTCGAATGTATCACCAAAAAACGTTTTTTTTGAATTTTCACCATTTGAAAGGCCATGGATAATCTTATTGTATAGCACAAACATGCCAAATTTCTAAAACTTGTTGTCCTCTCCTATTTGCCCGACTTTTGAGTGTTTTTTAATTTTGGAAAATCTGGAACCGTACATAGTTGGAATGGACTGGACTTTGGTTTGCTGGATCGTACGAATCGTAGACGTCTTTTAACACCAAATTTGCAGCTTTTATCCTATGATTTTTATCTTATTATTCATAACTAGTGATTCTATTCCGAAATTTTGCAAAAGAAATGCAGAAATTTTTTTTTTCACGTTTTGGATTGTAATGTAAGTAATAAAAGTCCTGTGAAGCCGGTCGGCAGCAGCAAAGGTTTTTGAAAGGACTGTATACATCATGTGTCTATAGGTGACTCTGTGGATCGCTACTTTTTCTACAGCTAATTTTCCTTCATTAAGATGCTACTCAGATACTCTGGATGCTACTGAGATAAATTGGGTGACCGTACATGGATATAACTAAAATATATTGGTTGTGACTGAAATTGATTGCGTTGGATTGTGGCAATCGCAAAGACGTCAATCTGAAGCATTATAAGAAACGATACAGACAGTAATTCGCGACATTTCGAGGTCATGCTCAAAATTCTTAGTAGTACAATTTGAGCTATTGTTCAAGTGGGAAATGCGGGTTGTGTGACACTATATCGTGTGACATAGTGCAGTTTTCGTATGACTATGAAAAATTCACGGCACGAACACGGTCGTGACACAGCAAAGGATACGTCAGACAAATCACATTGCACGAAAATGTACTCTCCATCCAATCAAATACCCGGAACATGGCATAAACACGGCAAGGACACGGTCACGCCAAGATCACGGCACTTTTAGACCAATCTTATTGCGTGTGAAAAAAAATCAGCCAATTAAAATTCTAGAAAGTATCACGGTCACGGCACGTCACGGTTACGGCGCTGAACTTTTCACAGTCATACGAAAACTGCTCTAGTCGTTACAGTTATTTCCAACCTTTTAAAAAGGGACTGGGTACAAGTCACGCTTGACCCTCGTGACTTTTAATCAAAAAGGGAAAAATGGTGGAATTCACTAGAATATCTTGAAGTTTTCTTTCTTTTTATCAAGCGTTCTTTAATTTCATACCAGTCTTGATATGATGGACAGCACAGAAGAGCTTCTCCCGGGTCGTTCTAGAGAAAACAGCCGTAATTCATGCTCAGAATGCAGTATTCCCTGTCGTTATTCTTTAGCTTTTTTCGCTTGTTTAGGGTTTTGTGTTGTGTACGCTTTGAGAGTGAATCTGAGCGTCGCTCTTGTGGCAATGGTTAATTCTACTTATAGCAATACCAATGCTGACTCACAAAGCCCAGAATGTGGTAGTAACAGTGGTTCAAGCCAGTCTAAGGTAAGCTTAAAATGTTCGATGTTTTTTTTAATGTTTTCGCTTTGACACAGGGAGCCCAAGGGATACTTTTTATTAAATACGTGTCATGAGAGTTTGCTTATCAAGTAAGATAGAAAGGAGATTGATTTTACCCAAAATCTTTTTATTATTCTTTCTTAATAGGATGGAGAGTTCAATTGGGATCAAGAAACACAAGGTTGGTTTAACTTGGTATAAAAAGGAATATTTTAACTTCCTGGAAGGGTATTTCTGGATTAGCCTCCTTCACAGGCAACTCTATAAACTCTCACATACAATATCTCTCTAGCAAGCGGGCTTCCTTTTCCTGGTTTTTTGTTTCTTCGTTCCCAGACACGGGCTCATTAATAGCTAGAGAAATTAGCTAGAGAAAGCTGTAGAGATGCCTGTGGAGGAGGCTATTTCTGGATAGCAGATTCCAATTATTGAATAAGGAACGGATTGAGAAACCAATCAGATATTGCTTCAATTTGATTGGTCTGGACTACCTTATTACATTATACTATTTCTAAAATGACAATAAATTTTGAATTTTCGAAAGAATGTTCAAAAGCATTTAATGGGATTAATTCGGGTTTTACCGTCAAATTTGATCTTGCTCTAAATCCATATACACCTAACTGAAAAAACATAGTTGGGTTTGAGAAAGTTATATCATCGAATCAGACTATTAAGGATTTTGGGTCCGAAATGTGTATTTTATTTGCACACAGACATGTAAAAATGCACAGTAGAGCAAAGTCAGTTGACCTAGATTAATAACAAGCCTAAGCCATGATGCATAAAATGTGCACAGGAAGGGAAAACTGCAACACACATGAAATTAGCATAATTGTTTGTCTTCCCATGCTCAACTTCGGCCTTAACTTTGATGATAAAAAGCCTAGTTTTGAACCTGACAATGATTTATCAATTTGGTGTATGCCAACTATTTATCTCTAACATATTATGTTTATTGGCATTCTCCAGGGGTCATTCTTGGGTCCTTTTTCTATGGTTACATAATAACACAATTACCTGGTGGATGGTTGGCATCTAGATATGGTGGCAAACATTTGTTTGGTCTGGGAGTCCTGTGTACTTCTGTTTTTACATTGTTGACACCTATAGCTGCACGTCACAGCCTTGGTAGCTTGATTGCACTGAGAGTACTGGAAGGACTTGGAGAGGTATATGGTATATTTTGACAATATTGTAAGGGAATGAATGGTGATGGAATGGGAGAAAACACCTAGAGGTATCAAAACCTTGGTACATGTACCATGTTGATCACATGCTCACCGATCAATCATGGAAGCACTTGGAGAATTAAGAAGATTTTAATATTATTATTAGCAAATGGATAGGAATGGAATGGAAGAAGGATGAGAATGAGAAGTGAAAAGAAGAGAGATTGCAGGAAATGTTGATATATAGCTCCATATACCTGTATATAGTTGAGGGGCTTACTGAAGGGAGGCATTTTATATTGTGAGGATCATCATTAGGGATCATGTTGATGGCCAGGGATGAGATAAGTTCTGGCAATATGACTGAGGTAGTATTATGCATTGACTATTCAGGGTGTGACGTTTCCTGCCATGCATGCATTGTGGGGCAGCTGGGCACCTCCTTTAGAACGTAGCAAACTTGTAACCTTGACCTATGCAGGTACGTACGCATATTTACCTGTATGGAGATTATGTGGGAATTTATTCTTTATTGAATTTATGACTAGTTACATCTTCATCTGTCTATCCACACACACACCTACCCATACATCTATCCATCTATCCATCTATCCATCTATCCATCTATCCATCTATCCATCTATCCATCTATCCATCTATCCATCTATCCATCTATCCATCTATCCATCTATCCATCTATCCATCTATCCATCTATCTATCCATCTATCCATCTATCCATCTATCCATCTATCCATCTATCCATCTATCCATCTATCCATCTATCCATCTATCCATCTATCCATCTATCCATCCATCCATTCATCCCTTCATCCATTCATCCATTCATCCATTCATCCATTCATCCATTCATCCATCATCCATCCATCCATCCATCCATCTATCTATAAATCTATCTATCTATCTATAAATCTATCCATCTATCCATCTATCCATCTATCCATCTATCCATCTATCCATCTATCCATCTATCCATCTATCCATCTATCCATCTATCCATCCATTATTTCATTGGTTTATGCAACTTATTCCATTATCAAGCAATCAATATTCCTAACCCATATATTATCCCTCAAACTAACCTCTCATATTCATTACTCAATTCATTCATCCATTCCATTATCTGTCCATCTATTTGTCCAAATATGTCAATTTTTCCATTCTTTTATTCATTTTCTTATTCTCCTGCTTTGTAATATATCCATTGTTTAGCTTTTTCAAATTTTGTCATATTTACTTTTCCAGGTGCACAGATGGGAACCATCATTTCTTTACCCATCTCAGGAATTTTATGTGGTACAAATTTCCTTGGAGGCTGGCCTTCCGTTTTCTACATTTTTGGTAAAAAGCTTAAATTTATTTATATTGCATCTTATTTCTTATTGGAACATCTTTAAATCATGTAGACTAGGCCTGCTCCAAGTTTTATTCATCATATATTTTCTTTTTGGAAATCAGAATTTGATTTGTACACTCCAGTTATGACAACTTTCCAAGATTTACAAAAAGGAAATATGACCCCCTCCCCCCTCAAAATTGTCATGAATTCATTGATATAAAGTCTAGCAGTTGTTTATATCATAAACCTTTTTCAAAAATGGTTGTCAGACCCAAAGTACATATGATATACGATATATGATATACAGTTTTAAGATGGACAGCCGTTATGGGCATAGTCGTCTTAGCATGTATAATCGATTTAGATGGTTACATGGAACACAACAACACCATACAGGTATTATATCTCAACTCTTATCTGTGTTCTCGACCAGAAAAGTTATAAATGAGAAACACCAGTCTTTCCTGCTATTCTTGAATACTGGAATGCTATTTCCTATTGTATATTGCGTATCACCTTTGGCTCCCATAACTTGAAAAATAAGTGTGTACCACCTAATGCAAACTAAATGCAAAATGGAGCTTCTTATCATCTTTTATAATCACTTGGTTGTATCCTAACTGTGTCTTGTGTTCTTACTCTCTTACTAGTGTATTTACAAACATGTACTCATCTGTTTGTCGTAGGTGCTGTTGGTATCGTTTGGTTCATAGTGTGGACTTTACTTGTTTATGACAAACCCGCAGACCATCCTAGAATATCACTTGAAGAGAAGGAGTATATCATTAGTTCAATAGGAAAGTCCCAAGACATCCATCAAAAGGTTAAGATTTCATAATGCCTTTGAGCACGGTTCATGCTATAGACCCTTGCAATAAATCCCAACATGCCTTGGTTTTTTCTGCTTTTGATGTCAGATTTATTCTTATGAAATTTATTTGTTTCTGATCAATGATATAAAAAAAAAAAATGTGGAAAAAAATGTGGAAAATAAATCATTGAGGGATTCATTCTACTCCTGAAACCATTTGAAATCTCCTGGAATTTGAAACCCGTTATACATGCAGTGTATATACCACTTGGAAATGCCTTTGAAAAACTGTAACTGTTACAGTGGACTATCAAAAGGAGTCCGGTTCTTACATAATATATACAGTAAGAGTGGCCGTGTTGTATACAATATATAACCTTGAGGCATAGCTGAGTATCAGAATTATAAACCTTTTCATGGTCATGACTTCTATTGTGTTTTCCTCATGAATTATTAATGAGTTTGTTCAATTTCCTAACATAGCATAAGCATGATCCTTACGTATACACTATAATTTTATTCCAAGATGTGATGATCTTTTCAAACTTATCGCAAGTCGGCATGGGAGCAATGCACTTTCATTTTATATTTCTAAAGTTGCTTTGCTCTCATGCCCACCCCTGATAGCTAGTTATGACAGTGATTTCAGGATCCAGCTAATGTGAGAAACTGTCCTCAATATGCTAACTTAATCTTTTATTAAAACTAAAATGTTAGGCAGAAAATGCAAGGTTCAAACCCCACTAAGAAATCAGAATTATTTCAGAGAGTAGCACTTTCCTAGTGGCTACCAATTCTGTAGCCCATGAAGTGCACAATTTCTAAATGTGTTAATAAAGACCGTTTATTCTTCTTGGTCCAGGAACATGTCACACCATGGTATAAAATCTGGACATCACACTTCGTCTGGGCCATTATTATAGCACATTTCTGTAACAACTGGGGATTCTACACGTTTTTAACATCATTACCTTCATATTTCAAAGAGGTTCTAAACTTTCAGATAACACAGGTATGTATAAACAGAAATGTCTGACACACAGGATGGAGGGAGGGGGGGGGGGGTAGGAAAGATAAACGGATAAAGGTCAGGGGTAGGGAGGAAGGGAGAAAGCGAAATATGAATAGGTGGAAGGGCAGGGGATGGAGTGGAAGGAGTGGAAAAGATGAACGGATAGAAGTCAGGGGTTGGGAGGAAGAGAGAGAGAGAGAGAGGGAGAGATAAATGGATGGAGGGACAAGGGATGGAGGGGTGGGTGATAGGGGAATGGGGACAGGTGTTTTTGGAAGAATGAAAAAACAAACAATGAGATACAGGCATGTGAGGTATCACTGCTTGATGGGATGGATAAGTGGTTCAATTGCCTTATTGATTAATTACCTAAATTACTTATTCACTAATTGAATGATTGAGCTATCAACCATCTGACTGACATTCTCTCTCTGTCTCTCTCTTACTGATTGACCGACCTACTAATTGACTGACCCACTTTTAGCTATACTGCCCGACCATCCAACTGACTGGCTGACACATTTCTTTACCAATACAACTTGATGTCCTTGTATCCCTGTGTCCCTTCCCAGTCTTGAGGAATACATTAGGTTAGACGTAATTAAAAACCTTTTTCATCAGAATGGCATATTATCAGCTGTGCCGTATGCTGCCCAGTATACCATCATGATATTAGGCGGACAACTTGCTGATTGGCTGCGCAACGAACGAATTAGTACCACAACTGAAGTTAGGAAGGTGTTTACTATTGGAGGTATTGTTCTGTTTTTATTATAGATTGGATTGAATATCATGTTATGTGTATGTGTACGTTTTCTATATATACAATATGAATAATTCTCTTCGTGTATCGCGCTTTGAACATCAAGGGTGGATTCAGGTGTCTAGTCACCTTCTTTGGAGTTAAACTAATAAGAATAGAGGATAATGTAGGAGGTAACAGGTCACCCCATTGAAATCGTTCTTGTGCCTTTAGTGTGAATGTGCTTTTTATTGTTAAGTTGTTTTTTGTTAAATTGAATGAGGTATATTATTATTAACCTTGGTGTGACGCGCGCACCTCGTGGATTTCATGTATTTAATATTAGAACTTACTACTGAAGTTCATGTCGGCTTGCACATGGTGCGCACTGCATCGCACCTTTGCTTATGATTATTGTTAAATTGGCTGTTGGTAGTACAGCGGGGTACATTCCATGGTGTGCGCTCGCACATCATGGATTCCCATGTGCTTAACAAGAGACCACAATGTTTAGTGCACACATTGAACATTCGTTATCAGAATGGTTGCTTCTGCATAATAGATGAGTGTTTTAAAGGATAATTCTTTGAGAGAACCTCGACTAGGACTGCTAGACATTAGTCCCGATGTCTGCTCATTTCTTTCTTAAACTGAGGGTGACATATCCATTCATGTTGTGGAAACGTCAGGTCACCAAACGAAAACCATTTTTCTAAACACTACTCTCACCCAAGGCAATCACACCCAACAAACGATCATGGGTTCAAACTTTTCATTTTATTCCCGAATCTTCTCTATTACCTGATGTCAATCACTACCAAAACTAGTCTTCCTAAAGACTAAATTCACTCAGACAATCACACTCAACACTCATCATACGATCCTTGGTTAAAGCCCTTCACTTTATTCCTGAATCTTCTCTCTTCCTTTTTGTCAGTCACCACTGACCAAAATTAGTCCTTCTAAAAACTACTCTCACCCGGACCATCACACTCAACACTCACCATACGATCCTGGGTTCAAGCCCTTAATTTTGAAGCATATCAGAAAGACGTTTCTTTGATCCACGTGACATGCTTGTCATTTCTTGAAGGACTTTTGGCTCCCGCGTTCTTACTGGTTGCCACAAGTTACACAGGCTGTAACGACAAGGCGCTATCGGTAGCGTTGTTCTCCACTGCTCTTGGTATAACAGGGCTGGTTTCGTCAGGTTTTAATGTCAATCATCTGGACATTGCGCCAAGATATGCTGGGGTCTTGATGGGCATAACCAACGCTTTTGCAACTATTCCTGGCATAGCTGCACCTTATGTGACTGGATGGATCACCAACAACGAGGTGAGAGTTAACTATGACATTGAAACCTCTCAAAATTGGCCACGGCTGAAGCATGGCTGGCGTAGCGGTGAGAGCGCTCGCCTCTCACCAATGCGACCCGGTTTTTGAGTCCTGGCGGGCTCGGTGTTGTATGTGAGTAGAGTTGTTTGTTGGTTCTCTCCTGTGCTTCAAGGGTTTTTCTCCGGGTTCTCCGATTTTTCCACCCACCGCAAAAATCAACTTCTACATTCCAATTGCAATTTCAGTGGATGAAGACCCACTCTGTGGAATTGCCACTTCTAAATCCTATATAACTTTTATTTTATTATTCATTAATCTTGATCGATACAGCCCATTTATATGAAAACATATATTGTCCTTGTTTTCACGAGAGTATGACTTAATCGCCAGTGGCTAGCAAACTTGTGGGCCTCATTCTATGATCAAATTAGAATTTAGAATGTTATTTTTGTGGAAGAAGCCATGGAGGCACGGGAGAGAACCAAATAACTCTACACACGTATGATGGCGAGTCTCGGGTGATTTAACCCATTGCCACAGGAGGCATTGCAACGTACGGCACGGTAACGGTGCTGAATTTGAGCAGATCGTACTCTACTCGCTATTGAGAAATTTACTCTTATATTTTAGCCTACTCGTGGTCAATGGCAAAAGGTATTTTATTTATCTGCTTTTATCTATGTGATTGGTGCTTTTTGTTACACGATTTTGGGGACTGGTAAAGAACAAAGCTGGAACACTCCAGAAGACGAGCTGCTCGTACATGTGGATCTTCCCCGTGAAGAACGAACTCCTCTGCCTATTTTTAGGAACGAAGAAGCTCCCGTGGGGGAAGACAGCCATGTTAATCCAGCTGTTGTGTGACATTTGTTGTCACGGAATCAAATTAGATCCTTAGAAAGCTGTTGCGTGACAAAGCCTGTCGCAGAATTATATTAGATTTTACCACCTGACAGTTGTCTAATGCGTGACATGATTGTTATGTTACACTACAAGACGTCCTTCCAGACATTGTTGCTGGTCATTGTCAAAAGCACACACAAAAACAATCGAGACGGATTTTGATTGGTCCGATATATGAAGTTAGATTTTAAAAAGCCTTTATTTGCTATTTAACAAAACATTATTGACAGTTCTTCCTATGATTCACCTTATCTACATCTACTTTTCAAGGGAACTCTTATTTCTTTATACTTCACCGAATTTAAAATTGAACCATGATTCCTTGCGCTCAAAAAAACTTGGGTTACCCTGTTTTTGCAATCTTTCTAACAACGTCTTAATTATTCAAAAATTAATATATTATTTAATATATTATCAAAAGACAATAAGGAGCTATAAAATAACTATTGTAAATCTCGCCATCCGATTGTTCAAGGCGCATGCTCGAAGCTCGCCGCACACAAAAAATATTTTTGAGATTTAAGTCACGCCTGCGTAACGTACATCTTGTGGTGTACTGCAATGGGAAAGTGGATGAGAGAAATGGGAATGTGAATAAAAGGAATGGAACAAGAGGGAACGGGAACAGGACATCAAATATACTAATTATTGCTAACGTTTATTAGAAATAAACTTTCTTGCAGATTTTTAGAAATTGTGACAAACTTAAAGTTTTAGTGAACTATGGCTGCATCGCTGCATTATATATCATAGCATATTCTACTTAACAACATATATTATTGCCTTTTTTACATCGTACGCTCGGATATTTTATCAGAAGGGTTTTCATTAACCCGTGAAATACACACTAGCCTAATACAAATTACTAGCCCCTAATTCCATTGTGTTCTTTTGTTCTCAATTTCGCTATTACACACTAACTAATAGTATCTGTTTCGCTCGGGTTTATGAAAATCACTATTCTCTATTTTTCACATCCCCATAATGCCGTTCGTCTTTGGGGGGTAACCAATCAAATTAAAAGTGTACCAAATTAAAAGGTTTCTTAATTGAATTTATACTATACCTGCTTTTATCTGTACAATATTGATTATCAGTTAATCCAAGTTATTTTTGCGTGTACAGATCATCAAGAGGTTTTGGTCTTACAGAAAGTGTATGTGGACTTACTGAAAAAATGTTTAAAATGTAGCTTAAATGTCTTCAAGCTTCTATCTTTTTCTGTTCTTTTACTTCTTCATTTTATTTTTGGATACCAAACAAGGTATTTTTAACATTGTCTGATCAGCCTTCAGCGAAATAACTTGTGGGTTTTTACCCTCTGGTTACCCCTCAATGGCGCAAAGTATTATGGGGATGTGAAAGTAGAGAATGTGAAAAAAAAGGAATTTTGTAGTTTACACTAATCTTATTGCAAACAAATCTCGTACCCTGATCTCCTCGTTTTTTTCTCGCCGTGAAGAAGTTGGTTCCTTCGGGAAGGGAACCGAGCGGGTATGTGTGCTAGAATTAAGTCAAAGGTTTTTTTTTTCACACTCAAATTATATTTATAATGTACATCTTTGTACTAAATATATCTAACTAAATTGTCTCTGCCCACGTTCCTTTTGGTCTGCGACATTACACGTTGACTAGTATTTTTTATTTGAATCCTTCACTCTAGCACG
The DNA here is from genome assembly GCA_011057435.1 of Actinia equina. Taxonomy (NCBI): domain Eukaryota; kingdom Metazoa; phylum Cnidaria; class Anthozoa; order Actiniaria; family Actiniidae; genus Actinia; species Actinia equina. The sequence continues at coordinate 508,205 of WHPX01000729.1, forward strand.
AGAAACCGAGCCCTCGGTTGGATGTTAAATCGCGGGCGCACCTACATTACTAATATTTATCTTTAACAGATGAAAAACCTTTCTAGTGTTTGTATAAACTTGCCTTCCTTTCAATCTCCATCAATATGTAAATGTGTATTTTGGACGTGATGTTTATCTATTTCGAACTCCGAGGTTTTCACTCCCATCATAAAAAACTTGCAGTGCATATCTTGCAGTAACAACTTGCTCAACTCTCTTTCCCTTATCAACACACCTTATTGTCTTATTCCGTGATGAAATTGTCTATAAACTGCCGAGTAAAATGTATAGAATATCTTAACTTAGACTGAGCCTTACAACAATGCATTCATCCATCGCAACCCTTCCATCGATACTACTAACGGTCGTTCTATAACCGAGCATTTTCTATATTCTTGTATTCCTTTCTCTTTTTATATATTTCTTGTGCATTTTGTCTTGACCTCCGATCGCCTGCACGTCTCGCATTTAACCTTGCAACACCATTCAAACTTACAATGACAAATTACTCTTTTTTTCTCAATAAAGTTCTTAGAAGTCAATCCACAAGAGCTGCATATTTTACGACACTGATCTAGGTTTTTCTTTGTTCCTTCGCACACGCGTCCAATCATTCCAACAGCACCAAAGGTCATGTTCCGCTGACAATAGTCTGGTGAAGACTCCGTGTATAACAGATTCGTGTCTTTTTTGCTTATAGTTTTAAACCCGTTGGATCCTTTTCGTTTTAGTTTGTTTTTTATGATACTAACTCGCTTTGCTTGGGTGTATTTTTTCTTCAAGTAGTTGCCAACCTCTTCGAAAACAGCCAGCTTTCTCCAACAAGTGACTGTTGTACAAGATCCTGTCATACCATGGCAGCGACACTGTTTCTTAGTGTGGTTCGTACGGCCTTTAAAAGACAAAATATTCTTGGTACTTATTAAAAAGTTCTGATTGGTAGGTCGATGCGCGTACGTTCTGTGTTTTTATTATTATTATTATTATAAATTTCTTTCTCGAAGAAAATAACTTACGTGTCGTGCTTCTCCACTTCTCTCATGTTCTGCCAACTGCCAATCGTGCCGCTTGTTTTACAATTACACACGTGCGTGCGTTTTCTATTTGTTCATGAGATACAAAACGCTTGCTTATTGGCTGACTACCGTTATGATAAATCAGAAGAATGGCGCGCAAAACCCCTGAAACATTCTTATTAAAACATTATATAACAACCGCTTTCGTACTTTGATGGAATAACATCCTACACAGAGAGCTGGACACATTTCTACAGCTAAAAAGGTTGGGGACAGTTTTGTTGCATTTTGCTTTCTGCATTCTGGATGAACACAGAAGACAATGTGCCGGAAATTAGCAGACAAAGTTTAGTAAAATTCCAAGAGTCCGGCATATATTGTTGTGACTTTTGCTGATCGCATTAAAAATGAGGCATTTTGGGCTTGGTACGCAACATGAAATATGCAGCAAAATCTTCTCCATCCTTTTTTACTATCCTTTTTTAAATAGCTCACAGTATACAGGGTTTGTACCATCATGCACGAGAAGTGGGCTCACCCTTACCTTTCGTCCAACTTCATTATTGTGTAGAATCAATAGGGTTCTTGCACCATATCCTTTATCTATGGCCTCCAAGAAATGTTTCGCCATAACCTCACCGAACTTGATATTCTCATTACATCCGCCCCACCAATTGCCTTTAGCAGCAGAGTCCTTATTGTGAACGCACGAACAGTCTTCAAACTTGCCCATGCGGCAGTCTCGTGTCAGAGAGTACGTTACGCCCGCAGTTGTGATACTGTGCGCAAACGCTGTTTCACGAGTTGCTAAAAGAAAACCGTTGAACATTATCAAAACATAATCAAAGAGAGGGATTAAGTTGTCAAAATTTACCCTTCTTCCACCCAATTACCCTCCCCAAGAACACTTACACACACTCCATCCCCTACATTAAATCTTCGGCCCTATATTGGTTATCTGGGTCACAATATTGCGTATCTTCTCAAGGTGCAACGAGATCAGTGCTTTGCAAAGTCAAGTGCATTGCCACTCGCCCTTAATCCCAGCGAATTCAGTTGCGCAAAAAAAATATGTTTCATTGCGCTGCAATTTGTTACGCTGCTTTTCGTGGACCTTGTTGCGAAACCTTTTTTTACCGTTACTTGATCGGCAATTCGACTGCATTGAAGGGGATCTGAGATTAAAATCATAGTTTCTTAGATTCCTTTATTTTAAGTCTTTAAACTAAAACAAAAATAAATATAAAGGCGGTCTCAGTTGCTTCATGACATTAGCTTTGGCTGATGTGCAGTTCAATGCTCGTATTCAGCCTTAGGAACAAGAGGCGTATTCCAGTGCTTCACTTGGTTTTACAAAATAACTGTTATGAATGTCGCATTCTGATTGGCTTGGAGCGCGTGCTTTATGAGAGCACATTGCACGCTCGCGCACTTTCCGTTGCGTCATTCCTATCTAAAATAACGGTTATTGTAATTTGTATTCATAAAAGAAATAAAAAACTTGCTTGCTGTGCTGTGTGCAGTCATAAAGCACTTAGGGATTGGCAGAACACTCGAGAAGTGTCCAGACTGAGCACTTCGCTACGCGTCGTGCTTCTCCTAACACTTCTCTCGCGTTCTGCCAACCCCCGCGTGCTTTATGACTTTTCACAGCACGCGTGCGCGTTTTCTATTTCTTCAATACAGAGACACAAGCCATTTAATATTGCTTTTATAAAATATTTTAAAACGATTTGCGCAACCTTTCGCTGACCACTTATAAGGACACGGTAGACAGCCAATCCGCACGCGCTTCATATCTCAAATAATTTACAATATTAAATTGACGTGTGAGTTGTAAAGTTCTTACCTGGGATGTTTGTCCAGTTAGGTAGTTTTATCTTGACGTTTGTTTCAATATTCAATGTACAGTTCCATTTTCTATATCGAAATTGTGACCGACATTCCTGTAGTCCCATATTTGCCCCATTTCTGACGCTCGTCAAAAGTTTGTCGTAGGCCTAGAAATAAACAAAGAGGACTGTTTCGATACAATCTATTTACCATTCCGAGGTTGAGGAAAAGACTGGGCCGATTTGGTATTGCAGTGCATTGTGGGACTGTTTGAAGAGACGAAAGGAAATATGTACATGTCATAACTTACAATCAAATGTGAAAAGTCAAAGAATAAAACAAGTAGAAATATAAGAATCGAAAAATCTTACCTCTCGACCCCGGTGAAAAATTTTGAAAATATCTCTGAAATAATAAGACAAACCGTTAGTTTTCGTTTTGGTGGCTTCCTGCACACTGCATCTCTTATAAGAAGAGGTTTTTATTTTTATTAATTTGTCTGGGTTCTCCGGTTACTCTTTCCATAAAACCTACCACATCAAATTCCTTTGCGAAATGCCAGTTAGTTGTGCCCTGACTAAGATCAGCCCTGAGTTAAACTTTGTTTCAGGGCTCGACCTGTGACTTAGTTGTGCCCCTAATTTAGATCAGCCCAGAGTTTGTTTCAAGGCTCGATCTACTGTAAGTTAGTTGTGCCCTGACTAAGATCAGCCCAGAGTTAAACTTTGTTTCAAGGCTCGATCTACTGTAAGTTAGTTGTGCCCCTAATTTAGATCAGCCCAGAGTTTGTTTCAAGGCTCGATCTACTGTAAGTTAGTTGCGGCCTGACTTTGATAAGTCCAGCGGTTGTTTTAAGACTCGATTTGTGAGTGAGTTGCGCGCTCACTTTGAACAGCCTAGAGGTCGTTTCACGGTATTCATAAAAATGACGATTACATGATTGATGATGTCAGAGGAGAGAGGAAACATACAGCTCTGTGACTAATAACTGCATGGTTTAATTCCGCTCACAAGCATTAATTAAAGAAGTCAAAAGCGCATATGAATCAATACCAATGCTTTGAGATCTGCTCTGTTCAAAAAGCCTGCAGGCAATAATCTTTTTACTTCCTTCGTATTTCGATAGGACTGAACACTACCACTTCCGGATCAGTTTCACCGGCCTGATTCTGGCACTACTCGACTTCCCTCTCATCTGTGTAGCTTCTGTAGCCTCAGATTTGAATGCTCTAGAGTACTGATGTAGAGCGGGAAAAGTGCGCAAGGTCGGCTTTCAATGATAGCAGTTGAAAACTTAGTGAAGGAACTACCGATGTTAAAAAATAGGTGCATTCTTTTGTTCCGTACCCGATAGAGAATTAATGTGTTTATTCACCTTTTGCATTTCTCAATCCAAACAAAAAAGGATGCATGCATGCCTTAGAGTGCATACGATATAGAGTGAAGTCATTAAACCCGTGCAATAGATTGTAGACTAACACACATTAGCAGACCCTAATTCCATTGTTTTCTTTTATATCTATTTGACTATTACACGTTGACTAATAATTTTTATTTAGCTTTATTTCACGAGTCACTATATCCGTCAAAACGTTAACTAACAAGATTGTACAAATTAGTGGAAAGTTTCGTAGGTCTGCTGTCTACTGAGGTCTACTGAACTTCACTACTAATTTGAGCACTGAGATTGTGCAATTTCTTACACGAATGTTTTCACTCAAACTCAGTATGGCATAGAATACGTTTTTTAATTTCCTGAAAATGGTGCTCGTAATTAAACGACTTTCCGGGTGACAATACCAGAGCAATATCCAGGAAATCTGATTCATATCATTCTCCTTGCAATCGATTTTTTTCTTTACTAGTATTTATATTTTAATACCAGTAAATGTACGGTACAAAAAAGAATCTCATTCCCTAGAATCTAAAGACTAATAACAAAGGCGCCGTTTTTGTCATATTTAAATGCATGTTTAAACCCGCGCGCAACACAAAAACTTAGTAATTTAAGGGCTTATTAATTCGAGTCTAGCTATGTGCGCGAACTAAAAAATCCGATAAAGCATTGGCAAAAAAAGGTCGAGCGGTTTTTCTTAGTAATTTGTTTATGGAGTTAAAATAAGGTCAAGGCCAGGATGGTAAAAGACTTGATGATCAACAAATACCTTGCCATCGTATATTTAATACTAACAGTTAGTCGGTACACTAAGATAACAAACTTAACACAACACTGACTATTATTGTCGGCTAATTGCTTTGAAAACGATTCAAAAGTTGAAAGGAATTCACTAAAACTACTAGATTTTAACACTATTAAGGTCCACTCGTGTTTCATTGACTCCGACGAAGGGCTAACGTCGAAACGTCAGTCTACTAACTTTCATACCTATGGTGACACATTTGTTTCAACTAAAAACACCGACGCAGTCCAAGCTAGTTCCAAAACTAGTTGTTATCTGCATACGTGTTCCCAAAAACCTACCTTACCTACCTTACCCTACCCCCACGGGAAGAGGACTGTAGACTAGTGGGGATGTAAAAAATACTCTCCCTACCCTCACTTGTATAGGATTTGCACTACCTAAGAGCAACTTAATATAAGACACTTGGATTAGAGGAAGGTCCAAAAAAACTACTATTGTAACTATTCGCTTACCATTATCTAGTTTAGAGCACCGAATTAAATAGTTCTGACTTATGCCATGCATTTTGTCGTCTGTGCCTTGTGTTGACCAGCGTTTTCATTTAATTAACCCGGCTTTATCGCACAAGAGAGCTTCAAGCATTTTAGGAAAAGATTTAGCATAATTCGGTCCGGTAGCACGTTCACACGGAATCCAAAAGAGCCACGTGGTTTAGGTACACTTTGTTTTTATTATACTATTTGTAAATAAGATACCATATTGATCTTGTATACAACTAAAAGCTTTCTGACCTGATTCGGGTTTCATTGGTTTTGTCAAGCCCCTCATATGCGACAAAAAATGGAGCATTTAAGAGCTAGTTTTAAATTTGCTCAAACGTGCAAACGTTTTTCCATTTTTCTTTTCGTGTTTGTACCGAAACCTCTGTGTTTTTAAAACAACACACAAAGCAGTAACAACAAATTTGGTTTAAAAATTAAATGGAGCGACTGTTAGGTACTTACTGTTTCTTAACGCACTGTCCTTGGTGTAGGACCAACACTATGCAGCATGCTAGTACGCATTGAATCAACAACTTCATGGCTGCCTTCAAGTTTCTTCAACTCTCCGTCCGTCAACGTAGTAGTACAAGTTTTCACCGTTACTTTCTTGGGATGCAAGCTATCCAAGGCGAATTTAGTCCTGTAACAAGAAAAACAAACCAATGTCTTAGGAACGTACGAACGTGATGTTCGGTTGGTCTCTCCTTGCGTTATAGGAATTTCATTTAGATCGATCTTTTAACAGTTTCACCACGGGCTTGGTTTTGCAAGCTCTTCCCTTTACAAATAGATCAATGATGAAAAGCTGGGTCAAAGGCTAGCGCGGTTTCTCTGCAGTTGAAATACCTTTAATTAAAGTGGTTAATTATAAGGTTTAGCGAATCGTATCAACCATTTTTCTCTGACCTCGAGTGACTCATGCATTCGCGGACAGGTCTAATCGTCCCGTCAAATGAGTATATTTGGATCTTGCCGTTCGTTTCGGCTTCTTTACTAAAGAAATGATTGGCCGAGTCGTACGGAAGCCCGCCTCTGAGAAGGCAAAAGAATCCAAGCGTGTGAGAAACATTAAGTATGGGCCTTGACTTGAAAACGTCCTTGCATTCAATACATTACTTCGACGATACGGCGGCCATGACGGACAATGTATAGAGTTTTTTTATGGGTAAAGGTAAGCAATGTGCCGTCTTAATTCATATTTTGTTGTATTCTCTTCTGGTGAGCTGTTAATATCAATCGACGTCATTACTGTAACAAAGTTTTATTTGATCCTTGGACGCCCAATAATGCCTTGCGATTCAAGATGGCCGTCGTATCGTCGAACTAGTCTAATGGTAAACTGGGCGAAAGTGCCTGCAAGAAAGAGAAATTAGAATGCCTCTCTCAAAGACGTTGATGCGGTACATATTCCGCAGGAGGGAGGTATTTATAGTGGAGTGCAAGAATACAAACCAATGGGTTATCAAATGGAAAACGATTCTGCAGCTTAGCAGTACTCAGATACTGAATACAGATAAAATATAGTTCAAAACGAAAAAATAATCCAGTAGTTGGCAACTACTTATAAGAACTTCATTTTCGTATTAAAATGGGACTTCAAACGATAAGGCGCAAATGAGTAAGCTTCAGTATGAAAGAGCCCTCAACGAATGAGGCACAAGTGGCTGAGCTCCAGCAGGAAAGAGTGCTCAACAAATGAGGTACATTGAAGGCACAGGTGACTGAGCTGCAGCATGAAATAGCCCTCATCAAATGAGGCACATAGAAGGCACTGGTGGCTGAGCTCCAGCATGAAAGAGTCCTCAACAAATGAGGCATATTGAAGGCACAAGTGGCTGAGCTCCAGCATGAAAGAGCCCTTCGACAAATGAGGCACAGGTGGCTGAGTTCCAGCATGAAAGAGTCCTCATCAAATGAGGCATATTGAAGGCACAAGTGGCTGAGCTCCAGCATGAAAGAGCCCTTCGACAAATGAGGCACAGGTGGCTGAGTTCCAGCATGAAAGAGTCCTCAACAAATGAGGCACATTGAGGGCACAGGACTAGTCCAAGCTTTAGAAAGACCTCATCTCAAACAGCTGAGGTGCAGGGTTATCACAGGCCAGCGAGTGACCCCCAGCTTTTAAAGGGATCTCCAAAAACTGGAAGGATGCCGACGACTTAGTCAATACGATGCCCAATCAGTAAGCTCTCCATTAACGATCATGATGCGATCATGAGAGTATTTTTGGAAGCATTTTACTCTGGGTTGGGCTAGATTTAACAGGACCTCGGAGCAGGATTGATGTCCAGTTTACATCTTATGTCACCTATATCATAGTTTGACCACCATAAAGAAGGCGGAAGCTGCTGTTGAAGGCCCGACAGTGTTGACAAAACAAAAAAATAAGAAATGTGTCTTTAGTTATTTCAATATCATATTTTGATTCAGTAATTGAGGAAATCCTTCATTTTGAAATGTTCAAACTTGTTTGAATACTTGTATAGCGAATCGAATGACGTCAATTGTGGAATAAATCAAATATTTTCGTATAGCCTTCATAACTTTTATTCCAAAAACACTATTTGCTTTTTTGCTTTTGCTTACTTTGTTGGGAAGACAAAATGATAATAATTTCAACTGTGATCTATGTCTGAACGTTAAGAATTTCACCTCAATCTTTGTAAATAAAAAGGTTTTCAAAATTTGGTTGCCCTAACATTTCCTTATACGTCGAAAGGTTTGTTTTACGGAGAAAGAAGTTCGAATTTGATTTGAATGACGAGCTTGCTGCACGAACTGTGTCAACGATGTATGACGAGTCGTGGTGTTGATAACAGCGCTTATACAGACCACCAACCTAGCTTGCCAAGCCACACGTTGTATACAGTGCATGTCCTTTGGACATATTTGGCTGTGGTTTTTACACTCTCACTTCCCCTCCTGTTGAACATTACAGTGCCCAGCTTCTGCTTTGTACCTCTAATGCTTCTCATTTGATCATCTACTCACCCCTTACCTAATCCTACAATATAACCAAATTTTTCGAAAAAACGCCCAATAACTTCAACGTTATTTTCAATGTTTGTTTTTCCATATTTCCAGTCACCTTTTACACTGAATTCCCATTTCCCTCTTATGTAAATAGCTTTGTATTTATAAGCGTGGGGATCCTCCAGTTCTCCTTGTTATACATACATATATATATTTATTAGTATGGGAATTATGGATGGCTTGCAAACCATTTCCCAAGATATTGAAAAGGCATGATAGCCATGTTGATGGTATAAAGAAGCAGCGATCAAGAGTATAGTGCCAAAGTTTGACAGTCGTGAGCGTGACGTCGATACATATCTAAATCAATACAAGTCCGCTCAATGTTACACTTTACAGATCATTCCTCGAGAAGATGAGTCGATAACGTATCAGTTTAATCTAGCGTGAACGACAGAATGTTGAAAATATTACCGACTTCTTTCTTTATTCATCTATATTCACGATAACCCTCGATTTCCAAGTTTCCTTGCTACATGAAATTTCAGAGTTTTCGTATTTGCTCCACGAAATACATTCCTTGGGAACTTGCCTTGGAGAATGTTTGTCAACGTTATCTAACTTCATTTCACGGTTGCAAACATTTTTGCCTAGTTTCTAGTTTCTCAGTTCCAAATCAGACGTGAAAGTCTACCGACGATCAGTTAATAAGTTGAAAGTCGTAAAACTATAGTCTTACCTCGTCAGTCTTCACTTAAGAGAAACGTTCTCCGCCTATGCCACAGCCCTTAATGTCTATCTCCAAACACATACACGCACAATAATACTGGATGGACTAGATGCCCTTTTGAAGTTCAAGCTATGGGGACGGCGGTTTATGTAACTTGATTACTTCATGAGATCAGATTCTGCAAAGGAAGCACTTGAAAATTGTCGAGAGAAGTACTTGATTGAAGATATTTGTTCCCATCGGTCCTTTGACGGCGTGTCAAGCCGCGGTACCCGAAAACAGAACCAAAACAGAAGTTTATGCTACTCAGGGGTAAGACAGATCACACAAACACTGCAGGCTACTCCAACTGACACAAATCACCGTGTTATTGCTTGAGGTTATTGAGAACAAAAAAGAGGCAATTTAACTTTCGAAATAGAGATGTTTATCAGTAGTTTAAATTTGGACGCTCATTAGTTATCGTAGAAGTCTTTCAACAGGCTTTTAAAACTTCACGAAAATAGCTGGCATTGATACTATAAAGTACTTAATTTTGCCGCGAAGAGTTACGCGGATAAGATGTTGATCATCAGTAGTATTTATATTTAGTTGTTGCTATTTCAATTGAATTGCTTAAAAATCTTAAAAAAACACTTTTATGCTTCTGAAGAACTTGAAGTTTCAAATTAAGTGTTACAGTGATGGTATTTTGTGGTCGACTTGCTAATGATGTTAAAGTTCATTTATTATCTATTGAATCGATCTTGTGTCGTTTGCAATTGCCACTGAATGCATGCTTATTAGGAAGTGATCCTTACAAAAAGAATACCAATGATTAATGATCAATGACAATTCTGTTTCAAAAACTAGACTGGTTGGAATCACTTGAAGAAGTCTTTTCTCGGACTTCAAGTGTGGGTGTCAATTCAATTGATGCGGACCATCTTGTCGAATCGACTGCTTGCTTTACGGATGCACATTTCTCACAATCAGATAAGGGGTACTTCAAAATACACAACGTACGAAATCTCTTATATGTTGTTTGAATATCATATTTTGTTACCATTCTACTTAATGAAGCATAAATGCTTACTTGGATGAAGTATGAAATGCTGTAAATAAAAACCTGCCCGACTACCCGGGGTACCGGCTGATCCAATTGTTTTGATCCTACACAGAGAGCGTCGTCTTAACAAAAACATTTCAAGTTCATGAGTAAAACATGTATTATTTTTACCACATTAAACTAAACTAAACTAAACTACATGAGTAAAAAGCCTTGTTCTTCATTAAGGAGTTTCAGACCTCCAAATACAGTGGATGAATTGCCGTACATTTTGCCAGAAAAATAGACGATTTCACGCTGAACTTACTGGGATGCTGATTCAAACTGTTTATTTTCAATTTCTTGGGTACGTATTACATAAAAGTACTACATATGACTGGAGTACTTCAAAACGTGCACGGGGCGTGAAGACTGAGTTAGCAACCAAAACAAAATCGTGATTATCGAAGGATGTGAATTCGACGTGTTAAGTTGTGTCACGACTCTTATAACCAGAACATCGAAATACTTGGGTAAAGAAAATAGTAACCAACTAAGGCTAAAGTACCTGATAAAAATGATGTTTAAAATAGAAACGATCAAGGACCAGGAAATTTGAATTTCCTTGGGATCTTGATGATAGGAAGAGCCTACCAGGTATTGCAGTTCGCTGTTGAGTAGCCAAAATTACCTTGTCAAGTAAGGCCTATGTATCCATTTGCCACAGCAAAAGCAAATATTCGAAGAGTAGACGGCCTTAGACCCAAGCCTGAGGACTATAAATGACGTACAATTTTGTACTGCCATTAGGGGTACCGTCTGACATGCTCTGGAAATCTTATGGAGTTTGACTGTCTCAAAAGAAGAATGAACGTGACTGAGCAGCTGAGAAGATCTCAGACACTGAAAATCAAGTACGATTGATAAAGCATATTTAAGTTTTGGGCAACAAAATTCGCAAGAGTACCTTACAATATTGGAATCTTGCCGTGTAAAAGGAAGGTCAAACAGACTTAAAAATCGTCTCAAATTTAATGTTGCTGAGTTCTCGTTACTCCAGTAAAGACTCATCTTGCGCCTTATTTGACAGCGTGGTATTCACTGCAATACTTGCTATTGAGTCGAGGATCTTTACCCGTAAACCAATTATAGCCAATATAATCCAATTTCGCTGGAGGGAATTAAGGTGTCCATAGAGTTGGGTTCAGTGGAAATGCGGTCTGGTCCTTGATGAGGTTGTCTGCCAACTCGCCCGCGCATCTCGCAACTAAAACATGACCTTCAATATATTTCAGTGCTACATCTTACACTCTCTAATTATACAACTTCATTTTGCATTGTCGTGAACAAGGTTATTTTGAAAGGCTTGCCAATACCTAGTAACAACTCTGTCAAACAAAACATACCTTATAGCCAATACTGAGCGATGAAAACATTCATCTCTTTCATTCTTCTACTTTGTTGCACACCACATTTTGACCCTCATATTGATTACTTAGCCAGTGAATTCACGATCCTAAGCAATAAAGCCAAGTATATATCAATATCTTAGTCCGATACACACTGTTTCTCTGCTAGGCCAATGCAACGACGAGTGGCGATGATACTCGAGTTGTGGTTAGTGTTTATAAACTGGGCGTGGTTTTGATTTCTGGTTTTGACGATACAGAGCCTCGCCGGCTCAATAGTCTTCTGCGCTTAGGCCGAGGTCACTGAATTTATTCGTTTTGAAGCCAGTGTAAACTTGATAATGCGTGGATAAGTTTAGACATCTGGGGATTTGAAAGCCTTAATACCTTATCTACAACTTAGGCTTTTTGTGTTATGCCAATCCAGATACCTTGCATCACGAACAATTAACGATAGATCAGTACAATTCATTACGTTTTCCCCCGTGAATAATATGTGTTTTTGTCAGTCAACGGGTAAGATATTCATTCCAGGGCATATCAAGCTAGACTTTGACCCATCAATTACTACGAAATACGACGAAAATACTCCAACCTTAGCATATGGATGTGGAACTGATGACAAACCTTTCCCACCCACCCCTTGTTAAATACCGTTGCTTGCGTCATTAGCTTGCGACAGGCTATATGCAGTATGTATCATTCTTAGCGTCACGTTAACACCTTGGCAAATCATAAACCCAGTTATTCAATTATTTATTGTACAACTAGTATTGTAGTCCTTAGTATTGGCTCTAACACAGGCATAAAAGATAATTATGATGAGGATATTGTACAGCCGCCATAGCAATATTCATGGACGCCGTTACTTTTTTGGGTTTCCTGTGGTTCAGGTCTACTTCCCCTACCAACCTCTCCCCAACAATGATAGAAACCGAATTGATTCTTTGCAGAAGGTGCTTATCTGACCAACATCACACACTAAAGATCATCTAAGAAATCCTCAGTTATTTAACCGAGATAATAGCTTTTCGAATTCCTTTTGATTGAGAGAGTACGTCCACACAGTTTCTTTTTTTTTTAAATCGTTATTCCTCTCTTGTTTATTCTTTTATTTCGATCATTAACTTTATTAGTTTTACAAAGAAAAAAAATTATATGCATTCTTAAATATTTTCGCGTGTTTCGTTTTCTTCAGTTTTTCTCTGTTGATCTGATTACGAACTGCTAACTGAGGCTGGCATTTCAATTTTATCATTAATACTGAGTTTAACTTCACTTTAGATAAGTTAAGAACATGCGTTATAGGTAAATCACGAGCCTTGTATGAAACGACTGAAGAAGAGGGCCAATAGGCCTTTCACAACTTCAAGTCGCGTAAAAAATGAGCCAGCTGAACTAGAAACCGTTGACAGCTGTTTCGGCCTGTATTGGGCCTCGTCAGCCCAGTGTATCTAGTGATCTAGTGAGCTGGTAGATAAGTTATGTGTTTAACATACCAACATCCTGCAAATTAACTTAAATATTTAAAAGTGCGCCCTTCAAGGGCGGATTCAGGGGAGGAGCACAGGGGATCCAAAGCCTCCCTTTACGATTCATTGCTTTCCTCCTTTTTAATATACGATATATTACAGAGAATCTTTAAACCATGAGTCATCATGTCTCTTATAACACTTTCTCCGTGACGACACTGATAGCGGCTGCGAGGGAGGCTAAAAAGACGTCATTTATTGAGTGTAAGTTTTGGACCCCCCTCTCAAAAAATTCTGGGTCCGCTCTTGCTCTAATTGCTCAAGCAAGCAGTTGCAACACGTGCGCACAAGTATGTCTCTATGGAGCAAGGGCCTGGGTCCGAGTACGAGCTTTGAGGTATTTCCGGCTTCAGTGAACTCAAGATTTAATGCGTGTTAAGCGCAACCCGCGCCTTTAACACTCAATTTCAGCACACGCAACATTTTGAAATTTGTCGGAAAAAAGAGCAGCAAATCAAAGCAGCTTGTGCATTTGCCAAAATGATCACCGTGCGACATTCGCTTCCTAAAATATTTTAATTGATTTGTCGCGAGCCAAATAGGGATCTGTTATTAATATATGATTAATTTTAGCGCGTAACATTCAAAGTTTGGTGAAGCTTAAAACTTATAACAATTCTTACACAAGAGAATGACGAGCAGTCATACCTCAAAAAATAAACTTGTCGTGCAACGCCACACAAGAGGTTATTAAATTATTGAAATGTTTGTTCAATTCTGAAATGCAGAATTAACAGTGAAGTTCACCAACGCATCAATATACTTGACCGGTAAAGATTAGCTGCTTTCTGACGTCTGCCTGAACTTAAATCGTTTTTCCCAGACGTTCGCACACTTCGAAGGTCATTGCTTAATTCCTTTTAATATGTATCTTACCGCGCTGTTTTTTTAAATTTTATTTTCATCTATTAGCGCTTCACCGTGTCGCAAAGTCAGTGGGACGGTTGGAAACCACGACAGCTACTATCTATATATTTCAAATACAACATCGGTTATGTTATGTTAACGAGCACAGTTCCTTGAGGAATTATATTTTAGATAGGTGATTTCAATAGTGTTTTATTTTTACAACCCGTTAACTGACGTCTAATCAGATACTGAAAGTAGAAAGAAAGTAAGAATTGTTTTCTCAGGAAGAGTTCAGACAAAGTTAAGAAACTTCTCGACGCTGCCAAAAGACCTCATTCTAATCACTCCATCACACTTGAAACAAATACGACAATTCTGGAGATATTTTAATCCCTTTCGAGTAGCTTTAGTAGTTCCGGATCTTGGCAAGTAGATTAGTCATGAATCGAGAGCGTCACTGCGCATGATTGCCAAAGGAGGTCGATTGAGTGAAGTGGTTGAGTATTGGTTTTAGTCATCGGTAACGCTAAAAGAGTTCTTGTGGTCCTCTCACTTGAGTAGAGCCTGTTGAAGGAGTTTAACATCATTATTCTAGTTCATTCCTGAATTGATGTTATTTACCTCGAGTACTTTTAGCAAAAGAATATCACTAATTATATGTGAACCTAGAACTTGAAAAAATAACTTGAATATAACTGGGAAAACTACCATTACTATTTTATAAAAAAAGTTATCATAGAATAATTTTGAATAATTTTATAACGTATGGTTATAGTGTTTGTACTCTAGCTCCTAAAAAGTAGTTGTGAAAGTTACTGTGATTTACAACATTACTTGAAGAAGAGTTTCCCTTTAAGCTAGTGACAAATAAAAAATCATATTTACTTCCTTCCTAGTTTATATGAGACTATTCTCATCGAAGGTCATAATAATCTCGAAAGGAGACGTCTAAACTTTCATGAAACACTGAGAAACAAGTGTAGCATTGATCCATGCGGTGCCCAAACTCGAAATATTTTAACCTGAGTATCAGGCCTTTAGGGTAACTGGGAAGAGCCTGATACTCGACAGGTTAGAAACGTTTCTGACCTTCTGAAGAATTATATTTTGCTTATATTCTCGGAAGGAAAATTTTTCGCGCGTAGCACTGTTTTGCACGCTGTTAAACTGTGAAACATCGAGGAAATATGCGCGCAGTAAACGTTTGCTTGTTTAGCTAAAGCCCCGTTTACACTGGAGATTTTTTGCGGCGATTCTTGCTGTGAATTTTCGGAAATATGAAATCTTTTGTCTCATCCTTCAAAAGAGACATTCGTCTAGGAAAATCTTGGTACCTGAAAAAAAACTTTACAAGTAAATTCTTTACCATTGTTTATTATGGACAAAATCGCAAAAAAACCGCAAAAAAATTGCTAGTGTGAACAGGTTGTAAGACACAGTGATAACTACAATTTCTTATCTATAAGACGGAAGTCGATGGAAGAGAGCACAAAAGGCATGCGTTCTCATTTGTCATTGCCCAGCAAACATATTTGATCTTCTTATAGTCTGTTAAAAAATCTCAACCATGTAGACGTCACTAATTGAGCGAGCATCAAGAATCGGTATGATATTCTCACACCTATATCTCTTTTGTAGTGACTATGAAAGTATACCTCCCACACAACATGGGGCAAGCGTGTCGCATTCTTGTGAACAACCAATTAATTCGGACAGCTTTATTACAAGATACTCATAAATGTAATTGAGCTAAGATAAATATATTTTTATCAATGCTGCGTTAAGCTCCGTTTACACATATGGTTTACATTGGTGTTTTTTGGAGACGAATGTTGTTGCGATTTTGTGGCAATTTTCAGAAATATGAAATCTTTTTTCTCACCCTTCAAAAGAGACATTCGTCTAGGAAAATCTTGGTATCCTGAAAAAACTTTACATCGCAGGAATTCCTTTCTTTTCTTTTTTTTCGAGTTTAGAAGCAATTATTTAAACTTTGCGAGCTTAGCTTTAAAAGTCGCATAAAGATTGCAAAGTGTTTAGTTTTTTTTTTTCGACTTGGGTTTTGAAGCTTTTTAGATGAAGTAGTTTTTTTCCTATTCGTGACTTTTGGCATATATTTTAATAATTATCGCGTACTTTCAAACCTCTCGTTTCCATTTGTCCAGTTGTCAAGCCGGTGTCGCGGCGGGTGGTACTTTAATTAATCTTAATTAAACGCTTAAACGCGGTAAAAAAAACCCTGAAGCATTGCCGTGGGAAAGCTTTTTATGCTGATAGTGCATATATAAATCATTGTTCTCAAAAGAAAAGCTAGAAGTTTTGAACCATTTTTCCCTGGATTTGACTGAGTTCCTGAAAAGCAATCACGTGCCATAGCACGCGCAAAACACCTCTGCATAAAATAGAACTCGTATAAAACTTCAAATTTTCTTTTTTTTTACTCTAAGAATTTTAAAAAAGTTGTTAAGCTGTCGTGTTGTTAAGTAGTTAATCAAATAGTTTTCTAATTTTTCGGTGGGGTTAAAGTTTTTTCTGGACTCCTAGTTTGCTTATCATCTTGGGAGCGGTTCTTCCTTGGAAGGATTTTACATGTTCTTTTCATTCACCTGATAAACAACATAAAAAATCTGTAAAATACGAATAAAAGCGCGTAGACATTTAACCCGGATTAAGCTCAAAGAACACGTTTATAATACCTCTGTAGTCGCTAAGTGTTCGTTTATCCTATTCTTGTCCTTGTTAACCGTTAGCGTCCCCAAGAACAATGGCAGTTAATGCTCTGACTTGGACACTTTGCCGCGGGTTTTTGCCGCCGTTTTCTCCATTGTTTAACGGAAAGAAAAGGATTTATCACTTCATTGGAGTAGAACTTTTATCTTTTAAGACTTTAGTTCGCTTTTCACGATTTTACCCGCCACATTTGTAAATATTTCATCAACAAAAATGAATACAACAAGCAGATAGGTAAAAAAGTGCCTGATCGACAACACCACATTGGCCTCCACATTGAGTTTAATGCATCTTTGAAAAATACTTCAATACCTATTCTATCTTAAGTGCTAATAAAAAGTTCGAAGCTATCTAAGAATTCTTTCCGGAAGCACTAGAAAAGCTTTCAAGCCTGTCTTCATTGAAGAGTTTAGACAAATACTTGCGATGCTCCGAGAAGCTCTCTTCTGGAGTTTTCAGCACGCCATCACGTAATTGAAGTCTACACTTCATTTTACGAACTATTGATTTCACACTCGTTCATTGTTTCGTCTGTTTACAAAAAAAGCTTCGTTTCCCTGGGCTATTGTTCACTGTTTATATAAGCGATGAATACAAATTAACTTTTGGATTATAAATTGGAGTTGATTCTCGAGGCTCAATCACTCCAGCGTTGACACGAGTACAGTATCTTCCACAACGGCAGAATGACTCGAGTAGTATTCTTCGTGACCATATTCCTACTTTTTAGCTTCGCTACTTCACTCTCAGGCGCTAAATGGTAAGCTTATTACTTAATCTACTTAACAATTTTAGAATCCTTCTTGCAATTCTCGCCGCTTTTAAACCGACAATCTCATACTTACCGCTTTTTTTTTTCTTGCTTATTTTCAGGTCGGCTTTGAAAATCCTTCAAACAGGAAGAGAGGTTAGTACCGCTTGAGTTTTATTCCTAGTAATCCTGTAGTTAATGGCGGCTCTCTTCGATGGAATCTTTCTGAATTGGCTTTAAAATCGATCGAAGAGTCTTTAGTAGAGTGGCATTCGCCTCTTTACTAATATCTTCCGGTGAACTTGTGCAAGGCGGATAATCCAAAACTTTGAGATTAATAGACTTTAATTCTCTAAGAAGATGACTATATTTAACTCTGTCGTTAAAGACGTTTTTTCGAACCTCGTTGTATTTGCTTAATCTTAGTTTGAGAGCTTTTATTTTTTTCATTCGTAAGAATTTTCTTAATCAAAACTGTCGAAGCGTTTATGGTTTGAATTTGAGATACATAGCAGGATTAAAATGTCGCTAGAAAACTGCGTTGTTGTCAAAAACATGTATAAATAGCTGACCTCGTCCACCATAACTTTATGTTGGAGTTCTTAGTTGCTTTTTTCATCCATAATGCTTCATTTTGAAAAGCACCTGCATTAACGCTTACTTTAAAAGAACTAGAATGACAAGTAAATCTAAATTTTAAAAAATACTAAAAAAATACTAATGTTGCACGTTTTTTTCTCACTTCCTAAAATTTTTAAAAACTTTTTATCGTAATTCTATGATTTTCGCGAAAATTTATAATGATATTTTCGTTGTAATTCCTTTTTTTCTTTTTGATCCTCGTCTAGTGGTCTAGACATTTTTAGAGTAAAAGTCAGCTCTAGCCCCCAAAATTTAAGATAACTTTATCATCTGTCCTTTCTTTACTTTGAGCTCGACATTTAACAATAACTGAGGTGTATTCCACATAAAAATTGGATTCATAATTTGAACTGTGTTTTTCTTTCTCCACTGCAGGCTTACGAAAAACTGATGGAAAGCGTGCGAGAGGGCGCCAAGTTGGGACTGACCGAATGCAAGAAGCAGTTTAGTTACGAGAAGTGGAATTGTAGTATTACTTTCAGAAATAAACGTCTTGCTGACATGCCAATATTCATTCAGTCAAGCCTTCTATTGGGTAAGAAAAAATTACGATCACTTGTTTCATTTTAATCTTACGCAATCCACTGATTTACGCGCAATATAAATAGTTTTATTATCAAATTATTACGATCCACGTATGGTCTACCATCGAAAATCTTTACGAAATGCCAATTTGATAATGTTGATACTGTTCTCTTGATTAAGTTTTAAAACTATTTCTTTTGGAAAATTTGTTTGGTATCGCTTTGCTTGATTTTTTCTACGAATAGCAGAAAATTCCGCAAATAATTTATCGTTAGCATGTCGAAAAGGGATGCTTTTCATTTTTATTTACTTACAATGAGGAATGTCTGAGTATTTGCCTTACATTGAAATACCGCCATCTTGAATTTTTGCCGATATAACTAGTTATGACGTAAGCTGTGCCGCCATTTTGAATTTTGGTTGATGATAAAACAATCTTTTATGTTTTCTAACTCTTCCACTAGTTACTGCATTGAATTTGTTTATCATATAAAGTAGAAATATTGGATGATGTCTGTCACATGAATGGATAATGTTTGTGATTATTTTATTTCGTGATGACGTTTACATGCCGCCATTTTGGAAATCGAACGAAGCCAAAATAATCCATTTTCAATTCCAATTTGTATTTTCTGAATTGAATTCTTACTATCGATAAAATTACGTGGCAATTTGGAAGTTTTTTAAAACTTGATTACACTATCTTTTGTTTGTCTAAAGATTCTTTTTCAATACGCATAACTCCGCCATTTGGAATATAATTTTTTGACAGTGCTCAGAGTTAATGCTTATCCTGATTGGTTTTCTGTTTATATTTTTCAGCCAATAAGGAAACAGCTTTCGTCCACAGTATCAGTGCCGCTGGTGTGACGTACAGACTGACTCAAGATTGCCGTCGAGGCAAGTTTGAAAACTGTGACTGTGTCCAATCCAAGAAAAAGTCCGCGAAAGAATGGGGAGGCTGCCATGACAACTTCAAGTTTGGTGATACCTTAGCTAAGCATTTTCTTGATGTCCTGGAAAAGAACAACAAGGCAAGAAGTGCGATGAACATTCATAATAATAAAGTAGGACGAAAGGTAAAACTAACTTTCCTTTTTTATTATAGTACACATTATATGATAGGAAGCTTTTTATCTTCTTTTTTCTCTTATCTTATAGTTTTTCGTTCTCTTTTTAATTTAACATTATTTCTTTATTTCAGTTTCATTTTCAGTTCTAGTTGAAAGTCTTTTTGATCAATAACAAAACATTTATTTTTATCTTTTTTCCATGTTTAATCTTCTTTTGACTTTTCTGTTCTTACATATCTCTCTTATCTCCTTTTTTCTATTTTATTCTAATTTTCATTTCTTCTTCCTTTTCTTTTTTGATTACCATCATTTTTTTTACCTTATCCTTTTTTCTTTATTTTAATACTTTTTTCATAATAGAAATTTTTTCTCTTCTTTTTTCTTTTATCTCCTAATATCTTTACTTTCCCTTCTTTTTTATTTTCTTCTTTTTATATCAATACACATTTTCTTATAGAAAAATCTCTCGTTATAATTCCAGGCGGTCAGAGCTACCTTAATGAAAGAGTGCAAGTGCCATGGTGTCTGTGGAAGCTGCTCAACCAAAACATGCTGGAAACAACTCGCTCCTTTTGAAAAAGTCGGCAACTACCTGAAAGAAAAGTATTTGAAAGCTAAAGAAGTCCGCGTGAAAAAAGATAAACTGGTCCAGAAAATCAAACCCAAAACTTTCCAACCAATCGCCAAGAAAGACCGCAGCCTCGTCTTCATTGAATCATCCCCAAACTACTGCCGTTACAACGCAACCGCTGGCTCACTTGGTGTCCTGGGTCGAGTATGTTATAGCGATTCTCCAAACTATGCAAAGTGTAATAATTTGTGTGCAGCTTGTGGTTATAATATCCAAAAGAAGTTACTCGTTAGATCAGTCAAATGTGAATGCAAGTTCGAATGGTGTTGTAGGGTCAAGTGTAAGACGTGTATGCAGCTTGCTGCCATGACAACGTGCCATAGATAGCGCTGAAACAATAGATTTCTTAACATAATTTTTTTCGTAAATATTATAGATTACTTATCGTCAAGGAGTTGGTTTCTGTTCTTAAGACATTTTTATATAAATATTTTCATGCAAATAAGTGTACAGTTACTCCTTGTAAATACTTAGAAAGCTATATGGTGTTTATGTCATTGGTTATGATGATTGAAAGATGTGTTATGATGAAAGTCGTTTTCTGTAAATAAATTTATTATTTAAAACGCATCACTTTGTACTGTGATATTGATTGTTTTATCCGTCATACTCTTCTAAGACATATCCTCAATCTTGCAAATTTAACACTTAATGCAAAACCATAATAATATTTTCCATTCAATAAGAAAATGAAAGTTATTAGGAAGCATTGGCAGAACGCATTTTGAAGCTTAATACGATCCATAACTGTTATAAATAACGACGAACACTTTGGATTTGGCAAAGTATTCATATGTTCTGCACCGTTGTATAACATCACTATTTGCGTTGATAAATTCTTTCTTTTCTTTAATTTAAATCATATCTATGCTAAATAAAGTATTGCTTGTGACTTAAATTTAATAACTTAATTTAATAATTTAATTTTAATAACATAGATTATACTCATCTCAGTACACCCATTTTCAAGTAGCTAGTTGTTTAAAAGTGTTGCATAGTAGGAAAAGGGTACAAGTTATACAATTTAGACATAAATAGTTTTGTCTAATGCATGAAATTAAAAGGATGATTAATTAGTATTTTGGACAGCATTTTTATTTCTTCTGAAATACAAGACTCTCGGCGAGGAACTAACATGGCATTGTCAGAATGGAGCTGTGTCCAAGCATTGGAGGGCTTGTCCGATGTGATTGGTTCAAAGGATGTCATTCACCAGCACGTAACCGTGCCATGACGTAATTTCATATACGAGAGGGAAAAAACTAAAATAGCATTTATTGTATCTGAAATAGCTAGCGTAAGTTAGCTTAAAGTAACTTTAGTGATGTATTTACATTCCCCATTCAAATACTGAAATAAAACTTCAGCTTTTACTGGGATACTGGGATTCCCAATAATGATTTATGTATTCATCTTGAGGCCACGAAACATGAAGCTAACTTGAAAGAAAATAATTTACATTATATTCATCAAACCCTTCAATTCACTGACTTCAAATTTAGATTCAAAATCATATCTTTCTTTCTAAAATTAAAAGCTTGCTCAAACTGGATTTATGACTGAGCTTCCTGTGGTGTTATATAGAATATCATGTAAGTCACTAGACAGTCGGAAATGTTCCTCCCTTTAAACCCGTGAGAGATGTCGTTTTTACATGCGGCAGTCAGCAGAAATAAAATTTCCGAGGTGTAATTTCACCTTTAAAAGAAAAGAGTGTCTTACATTTTCATGATTAACTCCTAAAAGGTGCGACGTCATTCTGTCGCATGGGAGTATTCCCTCCCTCCCATTTCATTCCCAGCCCCTACCCCCCGAGGATAGTATAAACTAGGTTAAAAAGTCCTGGAATTTTTTTGGTCAAACACATTGGGTTAAAAGGTCCTGTTAGATTCATTTAGACATTTTTTAAAAAACTTTTGATTTGAAAAAATATATTCATTTTCCAATGTTAATATTATCAAAATACTTGAAAAAACCGAATTTGTAAAAAAAAATTGTAACTCGAAAACGGGATTCGAAGCCGAGAAATCTTGTTTTTAGACTCTTGTCCCTTTAAATTTTCACCACAGGGATCCCAAACGACAACTGAAGCCGAAAAATGCTTTATTAAAAAATAATCAAAATACTTTTGGCAAATGTTTTGTACTCGAACGAAAGTCCAATTTGAGCTCTATTAGAATCTTTAAGAAAAAAAATGATTTTGCTTTATTTCATACAAAACGAGGCGATTGAAGATTTTACCTCGAAATATGCGTTTTTGAGGTTGACCCAAATTTTCGAAAATTTAAAAACTTATTTTTATTATACAAAATATACATCAATAGAAAGATACGGATGTGGGCTACACAGATCTGACATTATTTTTCTAAATAATGTAGTATTTCGTATTTTATGGGTGATTGAATTTTCGGTGAGCTAGCTGTCTGGTCAGCGGTATAGCGTTTTCAGCATTTCCTTTTTTTCATACCCTTTTTGATTTCTTTTCGAAATAAAACTAACACGGCTAGTAGCTCTATAACCCTCTCATATTATGGCGTAAATAAAATTTTCAAAAGTCTGTGACAAGCTAGAAAAATAAGACGATAAAATAGTTTACTATTTGGGAATCCTGTGGCCGTTGTGTGGTGCCTATAGCACAGGAAGCCCGTCATATGGAAAGGCAATAAAACAAAGACATTCTCACCTTCAATTCCCATTTGCGCATTAGTTATTGTGTTTACCAAACATGCTTTTTGAATCTCCAGGGATTGGTAGAATACGAAAATGAGCTGTTCTCTGCATCCGCCATCTTGAAACAAGAGAGGACTAAGCGGAGACTTTAAACTTAAGAAACTTGCCGACTACAGACTATTAGACATCTGAAATGAAAAGGTAACGTGAACTATATACTTTATTTAACATTCTTGAGCATTCTAAGGATTAGAAATAGAGTTTAGCCAATCGTTTATTGGCGATTGAATTATGTGTCTTGAAAGTGTTCAGTTTCATATAGGTGTTTAACACAGCAAGTTAAATTTGCCGCGGTTTGCGGGCTGAAACTCCCTTTTATGCTTGAACTTAATTTTTGAATTGAAGGGTTCGCTTGGCTAAAATAAAGCACAAAATCTTTTTATTTAACGAACATGAAAATTGTGCTCAAAATTAACCTATCGAACAGAACTATAAGGGCGTTTTGTAGGGGCCGAGAGTTAGGGTCCTTCTGCGACTACTGGTTTGTGCTTTTAAGCGTTCGAAAAGCCTGTTCTTTTAATATTATCAACATTTGCGATACGTTTAAGTTGTTTTTTTCCTATAAATTAATTTGTGTCTTTATTTTTTATGCGATCACTAATTTAATAAAGTCAATTATTAGATAAAAACTCAAAAAGCCTATTGTTTTAATATTATAAAAAATTGCGCTTCGTTTGTTTTTTTTCCTATATATTTATTTCCTTGTGTCTTCGTTTTTTATTCGATCACTAATTTAATAAAAATTCTATTATTACATAATAAAATTATTATATTTTTTTCTGTTATAGGTACGGGCAAAATCATCGCTGTAATCTAACGATATCCAAGAACTTCCAGGACATAAACCAGGATAAAGACTAAAATATGTTTGCATTTTTTCTATTAAAAAATATGAAGTTTTAAATTTTGTGTATTTATTGATGGTATTCATTACTTTAATAAATAGTGTCCAGAATATACCTTATTTCAAAACCGTAATTTTTCCCCACACTTTTATTACGTTATACTTTTTCCCGCCAAAAAACTTAGAATATTTAGACACTCTCTTATTATGTTATGCTCCTTCCAACCGTGCTATTTTTTCCCGCCAAAAAACTTATAATTTTTTCAGGCCCTATAACCTTATGAACACACCCTGTATCTCATGGCAAACACATTCCTCTCTTAAATCCACCCCTGCCTAATTCACCACCTTTACCACACCCACATAATCTCCTGCCTTTGTTCCCCTCATTATCTGATTGTTTCAGTCACGTGAGCAATAAACAATAGACATGAAATATTCATTAGAATTTTTATTAGGTCATTCATATTCATGTCAATACAAAGCACTATGATTTAAGGTACTTCAAAACCTATACCTTCAACAAACTAGCTGATGGTATACTGGTCAAGAAGAGTACAAGCAGGACATAAGGTAAGTGGTTCAAATCCAGGTAGGTTCATGCAAGAAAAATTGGACAGCACTTCAAAACTCAGGATCAAGGTAAGTCTAGCAGACATGGACTAAAATAAGGAGAATTGGCTCACAAATTACAAAAAGATCTTGGAAATTGGCTTTAAATAAAAAATAAAAAAATTCAAAATTGGCTTTAAAAATAAAAATCAAATTGGTTCTAAAAAAAAAAAAAAAATAGAAAAAAAAAAAATAATTGTGAAAAAAAAGTAAAAAATAGCTATAAATTTTGAAAAAATATATACTAAGTCTTTTCGTAATTTTTTTTGCCCCTAGGGTAATTAGTCACAGGTCCCCAAGACCAAAAGTTCAAACCTACCCTACCCTTAAGAAGAAGCACCCCCAAACAAAGAGTTCAGGGGTACCCCTTAAGGTTGATGAGTAAGTTGAACGAAAGGCCTTGTGGACAGTCCACTTTGTTTGGATTCAAAAGACATAGGTGTTGCTTGATTAAAAGACTAGTACAGAATGCTGAAAGGCATAAAACTGGTGTACTTCTTATAAAATAGCTGAAAATAATTTAAAGTCTAAGTACTTGTAATGCTCAAATTATAAAAGTTACTCTTTGCTCTTGAAACAGTTTTTAATGAAGATTTTTATAGGAATAACACCAGTTTTATGCCTCAACTTAGAGCATCAGTAAGGCTCATAGAAGAGACATGCAATGTTTCTTGTGGTATAGGACATATCCAAATCAGTTATAAATTCATTAAAAAAATATGTCGCAATGGAATTTGGTTATTAGTGAGAAGAGAAATGGAGATAGATGTCTCATCTGCATGATCTTTACTGGAACTAGTAGTAGGATAATTCTTGTATGATATTGATAAACCATGGCATAGGACATGTATAGATCATACAGTTTCTCCATTAGGATTACCCAAATCTAACCTCAATTGTTTGTGCCATGGTTTACAAAATCATACAACAATATTACAGCAAGAGTAATAAATGGTCTATGAATGCAACCAGTTGGAGACAATTTATAATTAATTTAGGCCAAGAAAAAGAAATAAACCATGAAGTAACTAATATTGATGTATTCAGAGAAGAAAATTTGGAAGCAAATATATGAGCTAATTTGAGACAGTTTGAGAATTACAACGAAAGCAAAATACTGACCAATAATTATCCTTATTTATTCAGGTCAATATATACCTAGAAGCCAATTAGCCTTATGTATTCAGGTCAATATATACCTAGAAGCCAATTAACCTTATGTATTCAGGTCAATATATATATAGAAGCCAATAAGCCTTATGTATTCAGGTCAATATATACGTAGAAGCCAATTAGCCTTATGTATTCAGGTCAATTTGAGAATTCAACATAAGCAAAATATTGAAAGCCATTTTAGAAATTGATATAAATAGAAGCCAATTAGTCTGATGTATTCAGGCCAATATGAGAATTCAACATAAGCAAAATATTGAAAGCCATTTTAGAAATAGATATACATAGAAGCCAATTAGTCTGATGTATTCAGGCCAATATGAGAATTCAGCAAAAGCAAAATATCGAAAGCCATTTTAGAAATTGATATAAGTAGAAGCCAATTAGCCTTACTGTTTTTTATCCTGTTTACGACCATTCACTTTTAAAAGACCATTTATCATCTCTTGTGTACTTTTAATCAAGCAACACCTTTGTCAGACTATGACATGAACACACCAAGCCCTATGGAATACTAAATGCCATTTGATTATGACATGACAGGAATTTATGCCGTGTTATTTTTGATGTGGTTTGGTTTATTTTCAGATTTTCTTGCATGCAGTGAATAAAAATGCCAAATGAATCATGATTTTAAGGGATTATCAGAAGAAAGACACTGTGCAAGTACTTGAAGAGATCAAATTCACCTATGTCAATGAACCAAAAGAAGATAATTTGCTAGTCAATTTAAAGCTTGATGCCAAAACTTCAAAGGTATTCACTTCAGGATTGTGATTGATATGGCATTGCCAAAAAACAAATAAGTAACTATGTAAATATCAAAAAAGAATTTTATACACAGTACTGCTATCTGACCTTTGGTGTGTTCAATTATAGTCATTATATTAAAATATTCACCACTTTAAGAAGCCAAAAAATGGTTTTCAGAGAAACACTTTCATGATGAAACAGCCCAAACAAGTGTAATAGAAAGAACTAACATTTACAAACCATATCTGATACCATTTTTCAACCGACATCCTTTATGAAATCTAAATGTCAAAATATACAGACGAAATATCAACGAAATATTTGTTAGTTTTTTTGTGTGTGATCAGGAGCCAAGTGTTTTTTGAGAGGATGTTTATAGTGGAAAAATGACCAGTGAACTGAATGTTAATAAACCTTGCACTTTAACTTACTGTGAATATGGATGGAGACCAGGAAAGCAGCAGTCAGAACATCATCATCACAAAAGTATTATCAAATATCAATAAATGTATCAATGAAATAATCAATGTCAAGATGTACAGTAGACTCTCACATACTACAGTATGCTATGACATTAGAAATTGGGAAACCTTATATAATTTCTTGGAAGTTTTAGCATTTTTTTTTATTTGGACAAAAGATCTCATATCTTAACCATAGGAAGCAAGAATTTACTGAAACAAGTTGAATCAATGCAATGAAAAATGCATGAAAAAGTTTTTTCTTTCTTATTCAGTGAATTGGTAAAATTTGACTTGACCAAATTGTCAACAATTTGAAATTGAAAAAGAACTCGAGTAAATAGGCCAGGAAATTTTGCATAAATCCAGCAAAACTATATAATTTGGCCCTAGCAAAAAGTTATTGAAAGAATTTGAAGTACATAATATTGAAAAAAAAACCTTTTTCATGTGCATTTAATAAATGACAAGTCATTTGAATCAATCAATGTCAATCGCATGAATGAAGAAACATCAATCAAATAAGAAAATGTTAGTCAAATCAATAAATGATGAATAATTCAATAAATATCAATAGAATAATAATTCCATGGAGCCATGTCGATCCAAGCCAGCCAGTCATTGTGTCCAGTGGATATGTGCAAAGTTTATCAACATTCAGTAAAAACAGAGATCAATGCATTCAATAAAGGATGTGGTCACTTTTAGATCTCACAACCTTGTGTTCTAGTTCTTAAAGTGGTGAAAAAGATCTACATACAACACTTGATCATATGTAGATAGTGTTATAGAACTATTATTCACCGAGGACAAAGTAAATGTTGGTCAATATTTACCAAGAAAAATCCAAGGTAAATACTGATCAGAATTCACTGGACCTAAAGTGAATAATATTTAGCATAATTACCCAGATTACTATACTAGAATTACTGCAAAATATGAAAAATTGATTCTGCCATTGGATGGATAAAAAACTGAAAATATGTAGCACTTTAAAATGTATTAAAACACTTCTAGCCAATCTTATTGCAGTAATTCTGTATACAGCTGTGCAATTATACAATTATGCCAAATAAGCATCAAAGTTACCATATTAACACTATAACTAATAGGTTCTTCTACTGTTTTTCCTCATGGACTTGCATTATCTAAAGGAATAATAATAATTATAACATTGGATTAATAGCCAGATAATATTTATTTTTGCAATCATTAGGGGTACCCCTCCCCCCGAATAAAATCGACCGCCACTCCCTATCTTAAATCAATATAGTTCTTGTTTCTTTATCGATATAAAAAATATATTAAATTTGAAAACATTTTTTCCGGTCTAAACAAGTCTTAAACTTGTTCCAAGTGATCTCTTAAAAGGAGAATTTTGCCAAACTAAAACTTGCAAAGTGCTGCAATTTTGTCTTGTCGATTTTGTCATAAAGCGGTGAATAATAAAAACTAGTTTTCGAAGGATTATTAATGATTGAAGTGACTGCAGAACGACTTCCAATTGGAAAGAAGAGAATTTACATGTTTTTTTTTGGTTCGAAATCCCCCCACGTGCAACCAACCACACGAGGAGTGCAAAACGAAATACTTATTTCAGGGACGAAAAAAACCTACAGAACACAAAATAACCACCTAAGCCATGAGAACTGAACTTTATCTTAATGTACAAATAGATTAGTAAAGTTTTGAAGCTTTTCCTACCGTGTAAATGTCTTCTTTGTTTCCACATGTTTCACCTTCACCTCGTCGCCATCTTCTTCTTCTCCAACACGACCCTGAGGCATGTTGGGTACATATGATCCACAGGGTACCCAACCGCTGGGATCTTATCATCTCATTCTCATTAGAAAAGGGTGAAAAAGGAAAAGTTAAAAGAACGAAATAACCTAAAGATAAAAATAACATCAGAGGTCAAGGAAGAAGGATAAATTTTACAGTTGAAATGGGGTAAATGAGGGAAGGTTTTGATTCATGTGTTAGTAACAACTGTTCAGTCAGAATA
This sequence comes from Actinia equina, assembly GCA_011057435.1. Classification (NCBI taxonomy): domain Eukaryota; kingdom Metazoa; phylum Cnidaria; class Anthozoa; order Actiniaria; family Actiniidae; genus Actinia; species Actinia equina. The sequence continues at coordinate 537,211 of WHPX01000729.1, forward strand.
CAAAGGGGGCATAAGACTATTTAAAAAAAGGCAAAGGTCACTTTTGTTCAGCCTTAAACAAGTGGTCGTGTCATGAGAAAATAAGTCTCTCATTAGGGCTGGTTTGATAACTTTTGAGACAATATTGTATAGGGTAGGGTTGTCATATTTTATTGGGCTTAAAACGAGGGGCAGGTCACCATGTTTTTGGCTGTTGATTTTTGAAAGTCTATAGCTCATTCCCCTCCTTAATTGACCCTGCTTAGCTTGGGTGTAATGTTGTCCCATTTCAGACCATGTGTCATTCTCTTGAAAATTAGATTCTTTGTTGGAGTTGTATCCATATTGATGTGTCAGTCTTCTCGTGTGCAACCGAGCACAACCATTAACCAAAGAAAGGATACTCTAGGGAATGACATATAATAAAAACATTACGGCTGAGCCAAGGAAATCTATTCCTTACTTTCTGACCATTCCCTTGGCTTTTTTTGTGTAAAGAATTCCATTCCTTTTTCAGCTTGTCAGCTCAATAATTGACAATATTATATCTTCCAGAGAAAGTGTCATTCCCTTGGGAATAAGATTATTTATTCTATGGTTTCCTTACAAGTGATCTTAAAGAAACTCAAGTTATCGTAGATTTATAAGTTTAACACCGTAGTGAAAATAGAAAACTGACGTTTCGGACGTTAGTCCTTCGTCGGAGTCAATAGAAAGTAAGAGTGAGAGAGATGTTTATATAGTAGAGGATAGGGAAAACAAACCAATAAGAAGAAAACAAGCCATAAAACAAAAAGAAAACAAAAGGATAGAAAGCAACAATAGGTGAGAAAAAAGGGAAAAGAAAAGAAAAAAACAACAAAACAAAACAACTTAAATGTAGGCGAAGCGTTCGTTCATCCCGTGGGGATTAACGGTGCCAAGTGAATGAATAACACGCATTTCTTTTGTTTTGCGATGATGGTTGCTGCCGTGGGTTAAACAAAGACCAAAAACAATAGCATTAAGCTCAGAGTGATTAGTAGAATTGAAGTGCCGAGCAACTGGTTTATTTAAATCTTTCTTTCGAATGTCGTAAAGGTGGTCTCTAAAACGATCACCTAATCGGCGGCCAGTTTCTCCAACATAGAGCATGTTGCAGCTTGAACATTGAATACAGTAGATGACGTTAGAAGAAGTACAATCAAAATGATCAGTAACATTAAAGGTGGATTTGGGACCTTTAATAGAAGTATATGAAGCAACAAAAGGGCAAGTGTAGCAACGTTTGCGAGAGCAGCGAAAAGTACCGGGTTCATTATTAGAAGGAAGTACACCTTTAACTAAGAAAGAACGTAAATTGCGATCCCTTTTGAACGAAAAAAGAGGGCGTTCTTTGAAAATGTTAGACGTGGTTGGATCAGAATTGAGTAAATTGAAGTTACGATTAATAACAGGTTTGATAGAGTTGTTAATAGGATGGTAAGTGATGGTGAATGGAATGCGGTTAAGGTTAGAATTGCGTGATTTAGGGGTGAGAGCAGTGTTACGATCTATGGAAGAGGCTTTAAGCATAGCACGCTCGATGATGGTAATGGGGTAACCACGATTAAGAAAGAAGGAACGCATTTCTTGACATTTGTGAGAAAAATCAGTGTCGTCACTGCATTTCTATTATTAAAGAAACTCAATTTGTAGGACAAAACAAAAAAATTCCTGTTTCACCTAAAGAAACATAAATGATGTTCTGAAGAGTGGGGGGGGGGGGGGGGGGGGGGGGCTATCTGCCTTCTGCATTTGTCAGTAAAGTACCACAACTCTTAGAGTAGAAAAACAAATTGGAAATAAAGCAATCTTAAATGCAAAAATATTACACCCAGGCTGAAAAAGTGCATTTCCTCATAGCACTTCCTCATTTTTGTGTTTCTTTTTGGGAAGGGTAATCTATCATATGGAGGAATTAGTAAATTAGTCCTGTTACCAGGCCTAACCCACTGGGAATAAACAGCCATGATACCCTAATCAATTCAGGATAAGTCAGCTTTGACTTGTTTCCTAATTTAAGGCATAAGTGACCCACTACCCCACCAAGGCACAACACAAAATTCACACAAATTCTCTTCAAAACTTTTTATTTCAAACAAAATCATTTTTCAATTACAATAAATTAACCGTCCTACATTTAGAGCAAATTCCATTTTCACTGCACGTGATACAATGAAGGGAGCGTCTTCATAAAACAAGCGTCAAATATGAAATATTATCTGCATGTGTCGAACTATTTCTTTAGGCATGTAACACTTTCAATGAAGTTACCCTTATTAAGAACATCAGATACTTATTTAAGAACTAGATGATATAATTAATGTCTGTTGTAAGATTGATTTTAGGGAGCTAATAAAGTTCTATCGTCACAAAAGAGTGCGTCATAAAGAAAGGACCCGCCCCAATCCAACTAGGAAACCCCTTTGGCTAGGAACTTGATTATTTGAAGAACGTTTTAAAATAATCATATAACTAACAACGCCGACACATAGAATTTTACCTCCCTACTCCTCGGCCTCTATACTTTCTGGAGAACATTTTGGTAAACGTTTGGTGAGTGACGACATTTTGCCACCTAAGCTAGGGGCTTCCTGTGGATAGTTTTTCAGTGCTTCGTGGGTTCCCTGTGCCAAATCTGTCGTTTAATTCCAGTCCTCTAGAAGCTGCAAAATGTTTTCAAAAAAGGAAGCGAAACAGCGCGAAAAAAATGCCTTCAAAATTAAAAAATAAATCAAAAGATGAGTGGTTTAAGTGACTTAAATACAGCCACAACCGGACAGATTTGACAGCAACCCAGGAATAAAGTAAGCAAAACCAAACTCTTTATAAAGAGATCAGTCATGCAAAAGTGAGCGATATCCTTTCTATTTTGATGAGCATAAGAATATTACAACAAAGACCTTAAATCTTTTAATTTCTTCGTCATTGCAAATTAAAAAATGTATGTAACCCATAATTTATAATTTCCATTACTTACACTACTGTAAATAATGCAAAGCTCATGTGTAGCTGTGCCAGCTAGCATACGAGTCCATATCTAGCAGCTGAGAAAAGGTATCTTGGTAGTTGCTAGTTGCTATATGAATATACTTAATAATAAATAGCAACTAGCAAAGCTGCCAGTAGCTGTAGACTTTTTATCGCTCACTTCTGCTCTATTATGACTGGTCTTTGCCTGTAAAATACAGTATGTTTTCACACCAGCCATGTCGTAGGGTAGTAACAACGCAGGGACTTTCCACAATGAGCTTAAAAACTGAAGGCAACAAAGGTTTGTCTTAATTGCCCTACAACTTAACCTGGCTGATGATCTGAAACACAAAATTACTGGCTCAGGTTGTACATAGGATAGGATAGCCCTATTCTACTGATAAATCTTATCCAGGGGATAAAATTATTAAATAACAACATCAATTTATCCACTGGTTAAGAATTTATCCACCAGATAGCATTATCCGCTCTTCAATGTACAACCATGCCCTGGAAAATAGTTTAATACCAGTATTTGTCATTCTCTCTTTAATTCTCCACAATGTAGGTTCTTAGTTCTTAGTTTATTACTCTTCCAAATAGCTTTTGTGATTACTAGAAGGCCATTAAAATAAATAATTAATTAATAAAAAGTAGACAAGTATGACCTAAATTAATAATAATTATAATTGCACTTGACATTTCATTTTTGGCGAATGGTGATTTGTAAAAGTATCATAAATGCACACACAGTATAATGTATTAATGCAGTCATCAGGCTTTAAATCTATAACTCCAGATTGAAATCCATTCTTTGTTTTGGTCCACTAGACTGACTGCAAGTTAGTCTAGTCTTTTTCATATACTGTGTGGTCTGCATGTATGACACTCTTTCCCTGTTACGCCACGTGGAGGCTACCATTCATGTAACAGAAATTTCCCATCTGTGAAATCACACTAGATAGGTGGCCAATCAGTGCCTTAAAGCCAAACAAATGCACCGCTCAAATTTTTGCCCAAAATGTTTATATAATGGCCTAATGAGTCTTACAAAACCTGGCAGTGAAATTAGATATATACAGTATTATTGATTAAGTGCACAAAAGGCCAGGCTGTGTAATACTTTATTTTAAAACCTCATTATATAAACCCAACATTGCTAAGCAGCTAACTAAGACATATTATACAATAGTAACAAAAATAATATATATAATATGCATGTAGTAATAGTATAAAGAATGATAAAAACAGCAATATAAAATCTAAACTATGATTATCATATAATAATTATATTGATAAAAACAATAGCAAAAATATATAAACATTAAATAATAAAAGCAATAATAGTTATGTATATGAGAATATATATGATATAAGCCATACATAGCTAAATAATAGTTATAGCAAATATAATGGGTTACTAACAATGATCATAAAATAAAATATATAAATATTATGTAGTAGTAGTAAAAGAATGATAAAACAGCAATATAAAATCTAAATTATGACAATGATATTATATTGATAGAAATGATATCAAAAAGAATACGATTATGATAAAGACAGCAACAATAATAGTAATATATATAGCACATAATAAATTATTGATAATGATAATAATAACAACATATTCCAAACAATTTCCATGGTGAAGTGAGTAGTCCTCTTTGCCAGATATTGAAGTACTGTAGGTCCAAGTTGAACCTAGTGAAGTTGCTCTTCGCAAGGTCTTTCGGCTAGGATACCTTTATGTGATGAAATGGTCAATGAGATAGTCCATTTTGGTGTCATGCTATTTAGAAGATACATTTACCAGATGCTCAGCTGAAATTGAAATCTCGTACACAGACACTCTATTGTGATCTGAAATAAGTCAACTGCCATGTTTACACCCATTATTACTTTGATTTATGAATCCACTTTAATTAGTTCTAGACTGTTTTATACAGTGCATTACACCTTCCTTCATAACAACTCTCAAAAGTGTTGGTACTATTGAACTACTAATAACATATAACCTATTACCATCGTCTCATTCAATACCTCATTTAAATAACCAAAAATACAAGACAGCATGGAAAACAATTATAGTCAAATGTGATCATCAAATGGTGGCCAAACGTAAGAGAATAATATTGCACATACCAAAGGCAGTGACCAGCCATTGAATGATGATCCATAACTTATAGACGTAAGGTAATAATAATATGCCTACAATACAATGGCAGTGACCAAGAATGAATGATGGTCCAAATTATTTAGACAGAGGTATAAATAATAATATGCCTGCAATACAAGGCAGTGAGCATTGAATGATGGTGCAAAATATAGACAGAGATAATAATAATAAGCCTACAGAACAAGGCAGTGACCATTGAATGATGGTCCAAATTATAGACAGAGGTAATAATAATATGCCTACAATACAAGGCAGAGACCATTGAATGATGGTCCAAATTATAGACAGAGATAATAATAATAAGCCTACAGAACAAGGCAGTGACCATTGAATGATGGTCCAAATTATAGATAGAGGTAATAATTGATAATATGCCTACAATACAAGGCAGTGACCATTAATTGGTGGTCCAAATTAAAGACAGAGATAATAATAATAAGCCTACAAAACAAGGCAGAGACCATTGAATGATGGTCCAAATTATAGACAGAGGTAATAATAATATGCCTACAATAGAAGGCAGAGACCATTAAATGATGGTCCAAATTATAGACAGAGGTAATAATAATATGCCTACAATACAAGGCAGTGACCATTGAATGATGGTCCAAATTATAAAAAAAGATAAAAATAATATGCCTAAAATACAAGGCAGTGACCATTAATTGGTGGTCCAAATTATAGACAGAGATAAAAATAATAAGCCTACAAAACAAGGCAGAGACCATTGAATGATGGTCCAAATTATAGACAGAGATAATAATAATATGCCTATAATACAAGGCAAAGACCATTGAATGATGGTCCAAATTATAGACAGAGGTAATAATAATATGCCTACAATACAAGGCAGTGACCATTGAATGATGGTCCAAATTATAGACAGAGATAATAATAATATGCCTATAATACAAGGCAATGACCATTAATTGGTGGTCCAAATTATAGACAGAGGTAATAATAATATGCCTAAAATACAAGGCAGTGACCATTAATTGGTGGTCCAAATTATAGACAAAGGTAATAATAATATGCCTACAATACAATGGCAGTGACCAAGAATGAATGATGGTCCAAATTATAGACAGAGGTAATAATTGATAATATGCCTACAATACAAGGCAGAGACCATTGAATGATGGTCCAAATTATAGACAGAGGTAATAATAAAATGCCTACAATACAAGGCAGTGACCATTGAATGATGGTCCAAATTATAGACAGAGATAATAATAATATGCCTATAATACAAGGCAATGACCATTGAATGATGGTCCAAATTATAGACAGAGGTAATAATAATATGCCTACAATACAAGGTAGTGACCATTGAATGATAGTCCAAATTATAGACGGAGGTAATAATTAATAATATGCCTACAATACAAGGCAGTGACCATTGAATGATAGTCCAAATTATAGACAGAGGTAATAGTTACGCCTACAATACAAGGCAGTGAGCATTGAATGATGGTCCAAATTATAGATAGAGGTAATAATTATTAATAATATGCCTACAATACAAGGCAGTGACCATTGAATGATGGTCCAAATTATAGACATATGTAATAATAATATGCCTAAAATACAAGGCAGTGACCATTAATTGGTGGTCCAAATTATAGACATACGTAATAATAATATGCCTAAAATACAAGGCAGTGACCATTAATTGGTGGTCCAAATTATAGACAGAGATAATAATAATATGCCTACAATACATGGCAGTGACCATTGAATGATGGTCCAAATTATAGACAGAGGTAATAATAATATGCCTACAATACAAGGCAGAGACCATTGAATGATGGTCCAAATTATAGACATTACATAATAATAATATGCCTACAATACAAGGCAGTGACCATTGAATGATGGTCCAAATTATAGACAAAGGTAATAATAATTACGCCTACAATACAAGGCAGTGACCATTGAATGATGGTCCAAATTATAGACAGAGGTAATAATAATATGCCTACAATACAAGGCAGTGACCATTGAATGATGGTCCAAATTATAGACAGAGATAATAATAATATGCGTACAAAACAAGGCAGTGACTACTTTAATGATGGTTCAATGCAGACAACCATTGAATGATGACCAAGAGCAAGGTATAGTTACATAAGATTGTGTCTACAATTCAATTCACCACCCTGAAATGTCTTTAATTTATAAATGATAACAATTTCGATTCAAGGACTTCCAATTTCAACCATGTCTAGGCATCTTACTATTCATTTTATTCACCATTTCCATCTCTTACCATTTCTTTTTAATTATCTTGTTTAATACACTCTTGGCTTGGCTCTTGTGTTGACCATTTCATTTCTATTTCCACATATTTTTCCATTGACATTATTTCCATATGTTTTGACTATTTCATTGAATGATTCCAGTTTCCTTTTTCTTTCTGCATCCACTTCCAGCTGTGTGATGAGGTTCATCAAGGCATATATAACCACTCCTTGTTCCTTTGCATTTGCCATTACCAGAATGACTTCACTATCCATGCATTACCATTTCTTAGTCTTTATAGACCATCTAGAAATAGAGTAAGATGATTATTTCATCCATCCACTACCATTTCTTAATATTGTCGGCCAGATTAGGCCATTCGTTATCTTATTATGTGCCATTTCCAGTGCAAGTGACCATTTCATCCAACCATTATAAAGCAATCATTATTTGATTATGGGCCATTTCCAGTAAGAGTTGACCATTCCATTAATCTATTAGAACCATTTCTTTTCTTTCCATAATCCATTTCCAATTAGGACTTGACCTCTTCAATAATCTATTACCATTCCTTTCTTTCCATAAGGCATTTCCAGTTAGACTTCACCATTTCATTAATTTATTACCATTCCTATTTTTCCATGAAAAGGTAAATTATACACCGTGAAAAGATGAAAAAACTTACTGACGTTTCGGACGCTAGTCCTTCGTCGGAGTAAAAGAGAAAGAAGTGCCACTTCTTTCTCTTTTACTCCGACGAAGGACTAGCGTCCGAAACGTCAGTAAGTTTTTTCATCTTTTCACGGTGTATAATTTACCTTTTCATCATTACTGTTTCATTAGAAACACCGACGCAGCTCACACTAGTTTTAGCTAGTTATATCCTTTTATTTTTCCATGGGCCATTTCAAGTGAGACTTGACCATTCCATTAATCTATTACCATTCCTTTCTTTCTATGGACCAATTCAAGTGAGACTTGACCATTTCATTAATCTATTACCATTCCTTTCTTTCTATGGACCATTTCAAGTGAGACTTGACCATTCCATTAATCTATTACCATTCCTTTCTTTCTATGGACCATTTCAAGTGAGACTTCACCATTCCATTAATCTATTACCTTTCCTTTCTTTCTATGGGCCATTTCCAGTGAGACTTGACCATTCCATTTATCAATTACCATTACTTTCTTTCTATGCATCATTTCCAGTGAGACTTGACCATTCCATTAATCTATTACCATTCTTTTCTTTCCATAAGCCATGTCCAGCCAGACTTGATCATTCCATTAATCTATTACTATTTTCTTTTCATGGGCCATTCCCAACGAGACTTGACCATCTATTACCATTCCTTTCTTTCTATGGGCCATTTCCAGTGAGTTTTGATCATTACATTAATCTATTACACTCTTCTTTTCATGGGCCATTTCCAGTGAGACTTGAACATTACAATAATCTATTACCATTCCTATCTTTCCATAGGCCTTTGTTTTTATGGGCCATTTCCAGTGAAATTTGACCAGTTTTATCCATGTATTCATTTCTATTTTTTCCCATTAGACAAGGGTTGTTGTCATTCATTCCATTCTATTTCTTCAATACAGTACATTACCATTAGACTAGGATGTTGGTCATTCATTCCATTCCCATTTTTTGTTCCAGTATATTACCATTAGACTATGATGTTGGTTATTCATTCCTTTTCCATTTCTTTGATCCAGTACATTCACTTTAGACTAGGATGTTGGTCATTCATTCCATTCCCATTTTTTGTTCCAGTACATGACCATTAGACTAGGATGTTGGTCATCCATTCCTTTTCCATTTCTTTGTTCCAGTATATTACCATCAGACTAAGATGTTGGTCATTCATTCTATTTCCATTTTTTTGTTCCAGTACATTACCATTTGATTAGGATGTTGGTCATTCATTCCATTCCCATTTCTTTGTTTCAGTATATTACCATTAGACTAGGATGTTGGTCATTCATTACATTTCCATTTCTTAGTTCCAGTACATTACCATTCAACTAGGATCTTGGCCATTCATTCCATTTCAATTTCTCGTTTGAGTACCTTACCATTAGTCTAGGATGTCTGTCATTCATTCTATTCCCATTTCTTTGTTTCAGTATTTTACCATTAGACTAGGATGTTGGTCATTCATTTGATTTCCATTTGTTTGTTTCAAGTCATTCCCATTAGACTAGGACATTGCCGTTCATTCCATTTCCATTTCTTAGTTCCAAATTACCTTAAGACTGGGATGCTGGTCATTCATTCCATTTTGCATTTCTTTGTTCCAAGAAATTCACATTAGACTAGGATGTTGGTCATTCATTCCATTTCCATTTCTTTGTTCCAAAACATTACCATTAGACTATGATGTTGCTCTTTCATTCAATTTCCATTTCTTTTTTCCCCTACATTACCATTGGACTGTGATGTTGGTCATTCATTCCTTTCCCATTTCTTTATTCCAGTATATAACCATTACACTAAGATGTTAGTCATTCATTCCTTTTCCATTTCTTTGTTCCAATACTTTACCATTAGACTATGATGTTGATCATTCATTCCATTTCCATTTCTTTGTTCCAGCACCTTACCATTAGACTATGATGCTGCTCCTTCATTCAATTTCCATTTCTTTGTTCCAGTGCCTTACCATTAAACTATGATGTTGCTCATTCGATTTCCATTTCTTTGTTCCAGTACCTTACCATGATGTTGCTCATTCATTCAATTCCATTTCTTTGTTCCAGTGCCTTACCATTAAACTATGATGTTGCTCATTCAATTTCCATTTCTTTGTTCCAGTACATTACCATTAGTCTAGGATGTCTGTCATTCATTCTATTCCCTTTTCTTTGTTTCAGTATTTTACCATTAGACTAGGATGTTGGTCATTCATTTGATTTCCATTTGTTTGTTTCAAGTCATTCCCATTAGACTAGGACATTGCCGTTCATTCCATTTCCATTTCTTAGTTCCAAATTACCTTTAGACTGGGATGCTGGTCATTCATTCCATTTTGCATTTCTTTGTTCCAAGAAATTCACATTAGACTAGGATGTTGGTCATTCATTCCATTTCCATTTCTTTGTTCCAAAACATTACCATTAGACTATGATGTTGCTCTTTCATTCAATTTCCATTTCTTTTTTCCCCTACATTACCATTGGACTGTGATGTTGGTCATTCATTCCTTTCCCATTTCTTTATTCCAGTATATAACCATTACACTAAGATGTTAGTCATTCATTCCTTTTCCATTTCTTTGTTCCAATACCTTACCATTAGACTATGATGTTGATCATTCATTCCATTTCCATTTCTTTGTTCCAGCACCTTACCATTAGACTATGATGTTGCTCCTTCATTCAATTTCCATTTCTTTGTTCCAGTGCCTTACCATTAAACTATGATGTTGCTCATTCGATTTCCATTTCTTTGTTCCAGTACCTTACCATGATGTTGCTCATTCATTCAATTCCATTTCTTTGTTCCAGTGCCTTACCATTAAACTATGATGTTGCTCATTCAATTTCCATTTCTTTGTTCCAGTACATTACCATTTGATTAGGATGTTGGTCATTCATTCCATTCCCATTTCTTTGTTCCAGTATATTACCATTTGATTAGAATGCTGGTCATTCATTTTTTCCCCATTTCTTTGTTCCAGTAGTACCTTACCATTAGTCTAGGATGTCTGTCATTCATTCTATTCCCATTTCTTTGTTTCAGTACCTTACCATTATACTAGGATGCTGGTTATTCATTCCATTTCCATTTCTTTGTTCCCGTACATTACCATTTGACTAGGATGTTGGTCATTCATTCCATTCCCATTTCTTTGTTTCAGTATATTACCATTACACTAGGATGTTGGTCATTCATTACATTTCCATTTCTTAGTTCCAGTACATTACCATTCAACTAGGATGTTGATCATTCATTCCATTTCCATTTCTTGTTTGAGTACCTTACCATTAGTCTAGGATGTCTGTCATTCATTCTATTCCCATTTCTTTGTTTCAGTATTTTACCATTAGACTAGGATGTTGGTCATTCATTTGATTTCCATTTGTTTGTTTCAAGTCATTCCCATTAGACTAGGACATTACCGTTCATCCCATTTCCATTTCTTAGTTCCAAATTACCTTAAGACTTGGATGCTGGTCATTCATTCCATTTTGCATTTCATTGTTCCAAGAAATTTACATTAGACTAGGATGTTGGTCATTCATTCCATTGCCATTTCTTAGTTCCAAGAAATTTACATTAAACTAGGATGTTGGTCATTCATTCATTGCCATTTCTTGGTTCCAAAACATTACCATTCCATTATGATGTTGGTCGTTCATTCCAATGTCATTTCTTTGTTCCAATACCTTATCATTAGTCTAGGATGTCTGTCATTCATTCTGTTCCTAATCCTTTTTTTCAGTACCTTACCATTGGACTCAGGATGCTGGTCATTCATTCCATTTCCATTTCTTTGTTACAAAACATTACCATTAGACTAGTATGCCGGTCATTTATTCCATTATTGCTCATCTTCTAGTACATCCTCCAGTACTATTCAACTAGGATGATGGTCATTCATTCCATTTCCATTTTTTTGTTCCAAGACATTCCCATTAGACTAGGACTGAATGTCCATTCCATTTCCATTTCTTTGTTTCAGTACCTTACAATTAAACTAGAATGCTGGTCATTCATTCTTTTCCCATTTCTTTGTTCCAGTAGTACCTTACCATTAGTCTAGAATGTCTGTCATTCATTCTTGTTCTTTGTTTCAGTACCTTACCATTATACTAGGATGCTGGTTATTCATTCCATTTCCATTTCTTTGTTCCCGTACATTACCATTAGACTTTGATGTTGCTCATTCATTTAATTTCCATTTCTTTTTTTCAGTACCTTACCATTAGACTATGATGCTGGTCATTAATTCCATTTCCATTTCTTTGTTCCAGTATATAACCATAACACTAGGATGTTAGTCATTCATTCCTTTTCCATTTCTTTGTTCCAATACCTTACCATTAGACTATAATGTTGATCATTCATTTCATTCCCATTTCTTTGTTCCAGTACCTTACCATTAGACTTGTCATTTAATTTCCATTTCTTTGTTCCAGTGCCTTACCATTAGACTAGCATATGTTGGTCATTTATTCCTTACCCATTTCTTGGTTCCAAGACATTACCATTCAATTATGATGTTGGTCGTTCATTCCAATGCCATTTTTTTGTTCCAATACCTTACCATTAGTCTAGGATGTCTGTCATTCATTCTATTCCCATTCCTTTTTTTCAGTACCTTACCATTGGACTAAGATGCTGGTCATTCATTCCATTTCTATTTTCATGTTCTACAATGTTACCATTAGACTGGTATGCCGGTCATTTATTCCATTATTGCTTCCTTCTTCTAGTACATCCTCCTGTACCTTTCAATTAGAATATTGGTCATTCATTCCATTTCCATTTCTTTGTTCCAATACCTTACCATTAGTCTAGGATGTCTGTCATTCATTCCATTCCTATTCCTTTTTTTTGGTACTTTACCATTAGACTAAGATGCTGGTCATTCATTCCATTTCCATTTCTTTGTTCCAAAACATTACCATTAGACTATGATGTTGCTCTTTCATTCAATTTCCTTTTCATTTTCCCCCTACATTACCCATTAGACTGTGATGTTGGTCATTCATTCCTTTTACATTTCTTTGTTCCAGTATATAACCATTACACTAGGATGTTGGTCATTCATTCTATTTCCATTTATTTTCCTCATCATTAGACTAGGATGTTTGTCATTCATTCCATTCCCATTTCTTGGTTCCAAGACATTACCATTCCATTACAATATTGGTTGTTCATTCCAATGCAATTTCTTTGTTCCAATATCTTACCATTAGTCTAGGATGTCTGTCATTCATTCTATTCCTATTCCTTTTTTTTCAGTACCTTACCATTAGACTATGATGTTGCTTATTCATTCCATTTCCATTTCTTTGTTCTAAAACATTACCATTAGAGGAGTATGCCGGTCATTTATTCCATTATTGCTTTCATTAGACTATGATGTTGGTCATTCATTCCATTTCCATTTGTTATTTCCAGTGCCTTCCCATTAGACTAGGACGTTGTGCATTCATTTCTTTCTCATTTCTTTGTTTCAGTATATAACCATTACACTAGGGTGTTAGTCATTCATTACTTTTCCATTTCTTCGTTACAGTACCTTACCCATTAGACTATGATGTTGGTCATTCATTCCATTTTGCATTTCTTTGTTCCAGTACCTTACCATTAGACTAGTCAGTCAATTTCCATTTCTTTGTTCCAGTGCCTTACCATTAGACTAGGATGTTGGTCATTCATTCCTTTCCCATTTCTTGGTTCCAAGACATTACCATTATTCAATTATGATGTTGGTCGTTCATTCCAATGCCATTTCTTTGTTCCAATACCTTACCATTAGTCTAGGATGTCTGTCATTTATTCCATTCCTATTCCTTTTTTTTGGTACCCTACCATTAGACTGTGATGTTGGTCATTCATTCCTTTCTCATTTCTTTGTTCCAGTATATAACCATTAGACTCATATGCCAGCCATTTATTCCATTCTTATTTCCTTCTTCTAGTACATCTTCCAGTACCATTCAACTAGGATGGTGGTCATTCATTCCTTTCCCATTTCTTTGTTCCAGTACATTACCATTAGACTCATATGCCGGCCATTTATTCCATTCTTATTTCCTTCTTCTAGTACATCTTTCAGTACCATTCAACTAGGATGGTGGTCATTCATTCCTTTCCCATTGCTTTGTTCCAAGACATTACCATTCGATTAGGATGTTGGTCATTCATTCAATTCCCATTTCTTCCTTCCATTACCTTTCCACTAGATTAGGATGTTGGTCATTCATTCCTTTCCCATTTCATTGTTCCAGTACATTACCATTACAGAAGGATGTTGGTCATTCATTCCATTTCCATTTCTTTCTTTCAGAATAATACCATTAGGATGGGATGTTGGTCACTCATTCCATTCCCATTTCTTTGATCCATTACATTCCCATGAAACTAGAATGTTGGTAATTCATTTGATTTGCATTTTTTAGTTTCAAGACATTAATATTAGATTGGGACGTTGGTCATTCATTCCATTGCCATTTCTTTGTTGCAAGACATTTCCATTAGACTATTAGGATGTTCGTCATTCTTTCTATTGCCATTTGTTCCAGTACATTACCATTAGACTAGGATGTAGGTCTTTCATTCCATTCCCATTTCTTTGTTCCATTACCTTGCTATTAAACTAGGATATTGGTCTTTCATTTCATTTCCATTTCTTTGTTCCATTACTTTACTATTAGACTAGGAAGTTGGTTATTAATTCAATTCTCATTTTTTTGTTCCAGTACCTTGCCATTAGACTAGGATGTAGGTCATTCATAACATTCTCATTTCTTTGTTCCAGTACCTTGCCATTAGACTAGGATGTAGGTCTTTCATTCCATTCCCATTTCTTTGTTCCAGCACATTACCATTCAACTAGGATGAAGGTCATTCATTCCATTTCCATTTCTTTTCTCCAGTACCTTACCATTAGTCTATAATGTTGGTCATTCATTCAATTTCAATTTCTTTGTTCCAGTACCTTACCCATTAGTCTATAATGTTGGTCATTCATTCCATTTCCATTTCTTTGTTCCAGTACAGTTTCCCCTACATTACCATTAGACGGTGATGTTGGTCATTCATTCCCTTTCCATTTCTTGTTTGAGTACCTTACCATTAGTCTAGGATGTCTGTCATTCATTCCATTCCCATTTCTTTGTTTCAGTATTTTACCATTAGTCTAGGATGTCTGTCATTCATTCTATTCCCATGTCTTTGTTCCAGTACATTGCCATTGGACTAGGATGTTGATCATTCATTCCTTTCCTATTTCTTAGTTCCACATTACCTTAAGACTGGGATGCTGGTCATTCATTCAATTTCCATTTCTTTGTTCCAGTACCTTACCATTAGACTAGGATGTTGGTCAATCATTCCATTCCCATTTCTTTGTTCCAGTACATTACCATTCAACTAGGATGAAGGTCATTCATTCCATTTCCATTTCTTTTCTCCAGTACCTTACCATTAGTCTATAATGTTGGTCATTCATTCAATTTCAATTTCTTATTCCAGTACCTTACCATTAGTCTATAATGTTGGTCATTCATTCCATTTCCATTTCTTTGTTCCAGTACAGTTTCCCCTACATTACCATTAGACTGTGATGTTGGTCACTCATTCCATTCCCATTTCTTGTTTGAGTACCTTACCATTAGTCTAGGATGTCTGTCATTCATTCCATTTCCATTTCTTTGTTCCAGTACCTTACCATTAGACTAGAATGTTGGTCAATCATTCCATTTCTATTTGTTTGTTCCAGTACCGTACCATTAGGCTAGGGTGCTCAGATGGTCATTCATCCATTCATATTTTCGTTTTTCCAGATCTTACCATTAGTCTAGGATTTTGGTCATTCATTCCATTTCCATTTCTGTGTTTTAGTATCTTAGCATTCAATTAATAGGATGTTGGTCGTTCATTCCAATGCCATTTCTTTTTTCCAATACCTTACCATTAGTCTAGGAGGTTTGTCATTTATTCCATTCCTATTCCTTTTTTTCAGTACATTACCGTTGCACTAAGATACTGGTCATTCATTCCATTCTCATTTCTTTGTTCTTGTACATTGCCATCGGATTAGGATGTTGGCCATTCATTCTATTCCATTTCTTGTATTCGTTACATTAGACTAGGATGTTGGTCTTCCAATCCATTCCTATTTCCTTGTTCCACTAACTTACCATAATTTGTTCATTATTCGACCTTCGGTTTATTTTTTTTTTTGTTAAAATTCTTTATCATTATAGTAGGGTGTTGTCACTGGACTCTTGGTGCAGTTTGTTGTTTTAATAGTTGACATTTTTGTTCCAGTCTGTGAAAAAAGAAAATGAAAGAAAAATCTTGTTAGGAATGATGTTTACAATATTTTAGGTAGTACTATTTTTAAACAATTGTTATAGTGATTTATTTATTTGTTACGATTCGTTTTGATATTTTGGTGATGAATGTTTGCCGAGACTCATTTTGCTTCTTCTTTGTCTTAATACCTGTTGAGAAACAGAAAGATAAAGGAAAACGTTTTGTAGTTAGTATCAAGAATAAAAACCTTTTGGCTACTCACCTTTGCTGCACTTTTTAAATAGCGGTTTATAGTAAAATTAATTCAAAGTCTATAATATTATGTACAAACTTGAAAAGGATACTTAGAAACGTTGACACTGTGGAATAAAACTTAAAGTAGCACCTATAATAGTAGAAGCATCTAAATTCCATGTAACTCAAAAGCTGAAATGGAAGTATTAGTGACACACCAGAACAAACATTTTTTTATTCAAATATAAATCCTTTACAATCATTGCTCAGAACATACCAAGTCAGAGACAAGGTATTTACAATAATATAGCCTAACTAATCTAATTTTACAATTCTTTCCTATTTCATGCTGAACTAAAATGAGAGTAAGGAAAGCTGAGAAAAAAGATTGTTAGTAGAAAGATCCAGCTTTAAGAAAAAAATTCGGACCGAAGAGAAATTTGTACCATGGGTAGCTAAGAGACCCACCTTAGTTAGTTACAATTAAAGTTTATATATGTTGTTTATGTACTGTTTAATAAACGAGCAGGAGTGTTTTATCAGGTATAAAACACGAGGCGTAGCCGAGTGCTTTTATACCAGATAAAACACGATCTGCGAGTTTATTGAACGGCTTAAAAAACTCATGATGTAAGTTCTCATAGTGTATCGAAATCTTTACGAAATGAACCAAGTTTGATAGAGAAAATCCAAGTTAAAGTTTATGCAAATGAAGACGAATCTTTATCAGATATAAAACCTCCTTCACGGTCATGATTTCTATTGTGTTTCCTTCATGAATTATTAATGAGTTTTTTAATTTTATTTATAAATAAATGTTAAATTTACTGTGAAAAATATGAATATGCTATTTAGTTAGTTGATGTATATTAAGTTATTAGCCTAAGCCGAAGATACACCTAAGATATACAAAAGAAGCCTAAAAGCTGAAAATAGAAATGATACGAAATCCCTTAAAAAAGGTGATGGAGACCCAACCCTTACCAAAACTATTAATATTAACTTATGAGCCTATGCCGAAGAGAAACCTAGAGAGACCTAAGCCAAAATCTCACAAGAAATTAAAAGAAAAAAGAATTTGTGTGCCAAACATGATGACCACGTAAGGACTGAACA
Organism: Actinia equina; assembly: GCA_011057435.1. Taxonomy (NCBI): domain Eukaryota; kingdom Metazoa; phylum Cnidaria; class Anthozoa; order Actiniaria; family Actiniidae; genus Actinia; species Actinia equina. The sequence goes on from WHPX01000729.1 coordinate 554,958, forward strand.
TCAGAGTTGTGGGTTATTGTATTGTATAAAAGTGTTTTTATCTAATATAAAAACCCACATACTCTGATATGAAATTTAGACCAAAACAGGAATTAATTTTTCTTTGACGAAAGCTGAACAGAAATGTCAACCTGGAAAATGCAAAGATATCATGTCAGAGGACAAACCACAAAGCTGAAGTTCACAAGACACCACACATTCATACACATAATAATAAAATAATAATATAATCATAAATGTAATAGGACATCTTTGCTTTACATTCCAAAGTTGACATTTTTACGGTTATGCACTTCTCATTAGCTGTCAAGATGATGTGATTGTATCATCTTGACAATAATGAGATCATTTTGTCATACTTCCTATTTCCTTTATAAAGAATAAAGTCAAGACTTATATGGATGGCCGGATTAGAAGCTATATACTATTGGCGTGCATGAAGTATGACAAACATAGTGCAGTCATATTAGAGGAATCTATTAGGATTTCCTCTCTTACTCATGTTCTAGAAAAAATGTGTTCCCTTGAGCACAGTTTTTCCAAATCATTTCCTCTAATTCATACTAGAGGATATAGCTTCCTTTTACCAAGAGAAGCTATAGGGAGGGAGCCTAGACTTTTTTCCTAATGATATAACTATTTAAAAAAACGTGGAAATGAAAGACCTTCTACCCATCCAGAGGTATGTGCTATCTATGACAGCGCACAATGTGATAGATAGCACTGGCAGTTTGGACCCTTTTCCAATGCTGGTAAATCCTTCCTTACTTAATGAGACCTACCGTTGCTAAAACGAACCAATGCGAAGTCCTTCGATGTTTACTCATTATCATGAAATTTAGAAGAACTAAATGACCGATAGATGAGTGTTAGTACAAACCGACCTCAGGATGGGTAGAACGAATACACCCCACACTAACAGCTTTTGCCAAAACTGACAAGAATACAAGATTCTTGCCGAGCACAAATGAGATCCATATCCCATCTTGAAGCCAAATAAATGCCAAACAGACCAAAATGATGATTAAATGTATACAACCTATCAAAAGGCTTCTTGACTAAGAGACGATAGAGAGATGAAATGACAGCTTGACCCTATCCTAACCTACTATTAATTTTAAGCTAGCCGGATTATGCACGCCATCTAACTCCAGTCCTCCCATGTCAAGCGTCATTGATCTCAAATCATCTTATAGGCTAGAATATTTTGGATTTGTTCTTGCTTGTATTTTATAAAACATTAACTTTGAATCCGCACACACACAGCACCTCATACCAAGATCCAGAGAAAAAAAATCAAAGATATGTTTTATAAAAGAAGCAGGAATGATTTGATTTGATTTCACTTTGGTGTGTAAATAAGGGTTCATCTTAATAGCCGAAGTGTCGAAAAGCGATAATGATGGTGTGCCGGAATGTTTTAGCCGAATGTCAGTAAGAAAACGAATGAAAAATTTAAGATGAACTCTAATTACAACCAATGTAATGTTAAGACAAAAGCTCTATTGCTAAGTTTTTAATCCAGAAAAACATTCAACATAAAAATAAAATTGAAAAATTCTTGAAAACACATTTTTTGTTTGCCAATCAGAATGAAACTATTGTAGGACAAGGAAAAAATAATAAATTACTATTGAACCTTCAAACATGAAGTCTTCTTGGTGTTTCAAACAGTACTGGTTCGGTTGGTGTTCGTAGGTGTCATCCAGGTGGGGCATGGTTCTGTTCTGTCAGGAAACTCTTCTACAAGAATCAAGACTGGTCACGATTCTTCTTCTTCTTCTTCATCTGTATTTTGTCTTGCCAGATTCCTGCATTACGATTGAGTTTAAGTACATTTATTTGATATGCTGTCATTATCCAGGTCTAAATAATAACAAACTTTACTTTGTTATCTAAGGGGTGGTAAATCTAGAGGGTGGAGATGCTCTTCCTCCTCGCTTTGCAAATCCGAGGCTATGGCATTTTTTAAGCACAAACCAGTTAGCACAATTTTATATTGAATGACAGAGTAAATTGTAATTCAAAATTAAGATTACAAAGTCAACCAGCATTTGCCATCCCAGAAGATTATGGATCTGAAAATCACATAATTCCTGAGGAGTTGCATACTCAGGTGGCTTTATCTCAAAATGCCCCAAATAAGTAATATGCACTGCCTCAAGGACAGGCTATCACTACGAATCCCATCAAACTGTTGCAGCTCATCAAAATTTCGTGTCGCTGCCATGCACATATTCATAAGTTTTATCGATAGGCAAGACTAGTGCAATGCAAAAATGGAGGTAAATATGTTTGAAAAACATTTTGTCAGCAGACAAAATGTGGGCGTGTTAGAGACATGAATTTTTGATGCGCCACCACAGTTTGGTGAAATATTCAGTCCACGTCCACACGTATCTGGAAATGTTTGAACCCGCAAACTTTTTTTTGCGCATACGAAAATATTCGCATCCACATGCAGTGGTATTCGAATCGAATCCGGAAATGTTCTTGATCCTCCCTGATGCACGCTAGTGCCCGAGTCCCTTTGACGGATAGTTTTTCTTATTGAGCGTGCGCAGAAGCGTGTTACGTCAGCGTATTCCAAAATTTGCGGATACAACCGTAAACATGTATCCGTATTCGGAGCGTATTCGAAAATTTCTACTTTAGAGACCGTTTTCGAAAATTTCAGGAAACGGATACAAAAATTTCCGGAGACGTGTGGACGCAACCCGTTCCGCAAAAAAAAAAAAAAAAAGGAAAAAGAAAAAATGCGGATACACAAATTTCCGGATACGTGTGGATGGGGAATTAGTATTTATAGAAAGACAAAAAATTAAGAGGCTTTCGTTTAAAGAAAACATTTCCCCCCCACCCAAAGACAAATGAAAAAAAAGCAATATTATCACCCTCTTACCTTTTTTTGGTGTTTTAGTGTATGGCCAGGCCAAAAAATTTATTTTCGGTACCCTTAGCCCCAATACATTTTCACTGTGAACTGATAAGGAAAAAGAAAAAAACATTATTGTAATGACGTACATTGAAACAGTGGTACCAAATTAAAACCAAATTCCTTATTTTTTTAATTTCCTTAATCCATGAAATTTAACAAGAAAATTGTAACCAAACTCTAAGATATTTCACCCGCGTTTTGCAAGAAAGCTTTCCGCCAGAAAAACAAAAGTAGGCAGTTTTCCTAAGTTTTTGTAAACCATTGATTTTTCTACCTTTCCAAAGTAAAACTGCCGGGATAAAGAAAAATAAATTGTTTATTTTTTAGGCCTTAATTTCCTTGATCTATAAAATTTCTAAAATGTTTCTCAAATGTTTCCCCGCCTTTCGCAAGAGAAATTCCCGCCAAAAGATAAAGTTCGGCGTTCCAGTTTTCGAAAACCAATTTTCCCGCCTTTTTGGTTCCTATTTCGCGCCAAAAACACGAAATAATCCCCCTCCCAAAAAAGCAGATTTTCTTAGTAAAAGGGCACTTTATTTTCTTGTATCATAGTTTTTTATTAGATAAATATTCTCACCTTTTTGAAAGCCTTCCAATACTGGGCGATTTAGTGTAGTTTTCGTGACTTTTCGCCCAAACTCTAGTATTGACAGTGAACTTTAGTCAAAACCCTAAAAAAATCAATTAATAATTACAAAGAATGATAACAACATTTTAAAAATACAGGAAAACTAAGTAGCGCAATATAAATTTTTGCGATTATTTCTCAATATGCTCTTAATGTTTTTATTTTTATTTTCCGAGTACGATATTTAAAAAAATGTTGCGATGCCTTGGTCAAGGTTATTTTCATTCACACGTACCTTTGCTCAACGCGGTATAAACAGCCAGTCGAAGAACATTCAGATTTGTATTTAAATTCTCCAAAGTTTTTCTTAATTTCTGCAAAAAAGTAAATGCCATTTCATTTGTTAGCTTGTCTCAATTTCAACGTCCTCTCATTTTTTCAAATTGTTCGTGTTTCAATTTGCTAGAAGTCAACTCAGATGTTATGTGCGTTGGACTCAAAAGCCCAAAGAAAAAAATTGCCTTTTTGCAAAAGCTAACAGAAAGTTAATTGAATTTAATACTAAGCAAGATAACATAAAGAAATAATTTTCAAACAAGTAAATTATCATTTTTAAGAATAATAAGCGTAACGTTTTTGCTGTTTTAGACATTTTTCATTCGCACGTACCTTTGTGCAACGCGTCAAGGGCCAGTCCAAGAAAAACGAAAACTGACGGTTGTCGACCTTTAGTTGTTTTTTAACTCTTTGACATTGTTTTGTTATTTCTGCAAAAAAGTAAAAAAGTAAGTCATTTAGTTAGTTTGCCTTAATGTCTACGTTTTTGAAAGTTTTTATAGTTTTTAAAGAGTTTCAATTTGCTAGAAGTCAACTCAGATGTGTTGGCTACAAAAAGCTCAAAGAAAACTTTTAATTTTTTTGCAAAGCTCAAAGGAATTTAATAGTATTTAATACGGTTTAACCTTCCCGAGTAATGTTTTTTGTACTTGAAAAAAGACGTAGTATCTTCAGTACTCACCGTGTAGGAACGTGTGCAGAAGAGAGCGAGGTTGTTCTTAGTCAGCGAGCAATTTCTTCTTCAAAACTAAGTAAAATCTCCATATTATTGTATCATTAATAAAAATATGTTGTAGCTGCATCATTAAGGAGCTGAAAATAGATCGGCAAAGATTAATTTTGAATAAAAAAAGTTAAATATTTGATTGTAGTTTGTCTTACCTTGCTTCTTGCAGCCACTCGCTTCGATGTCTTGAATGAAAGTGGGCGCATTCTTGCAGTAACAAACCATTTGCGTGCAAAATTTCACGTGCTTTATTCTCGACCAATCAGATGCTGTTAAAAAAGTCAGCGTTCCAAGTATGGACCAATGATATTTAAGATAGGTGTCGTTGATTGACAGGTGTAAAAATCAAATAAATTGACTCGAGAAAAAGAGCGCGAGAATTCGCTTCATACTTCGGGGAGGGGAGGGTGGATAGCAATTGTTTGTCTCCCAAATTTTCAATTTGCTTTATACTTCGGGGAGGGGAGGGTGGATAGCAATTGTTTATCTACCCTAACTTTTTAAACAATTTATATATTCACAAATCATCTTATGATAAAGCCCTACAAAAAATTATGGATTTAATATCATGCTCCTATATGATTTTTTTTATATTCATAGTTTTTCCGCTTGGATTTTGTGCGATAAAATCAAGAGAGAGAAGTTTACAAATATATTTGAAAACAAAATCAATAGCTAATTTTTCTCGGGAGATACTTACCCTTTGTAGTATAACAAACGTACTATTGCTTTTGAAATGCATTCATAATATAATTATATAAATGCAGTTAGCAATTAATTAACCAAAATGATGAATGGTTTATTGAAAACCTCCATTTCGAAGGAGTTTAACCGTGCATCTATTTATTCCCCTCCTCCCCTCCCCTCCCCTCCAAATATATTCTCTGTTGCATATATAAATGTGTCCTCTTTAGTGTAGGGAAGACTTAACTGTACATTCGTCTTGGTCCCAAAAAAAAATTAAACCATCATCCCTTTTGGTTTATATTCATATGGGTCGCCTCTGTTTTTGTTTTTTTGTTGTCGCCCTGCATGACATACCAGGCATATTAAAGGGCAGTAAGTAAGAAATTAATTCCTTGGACAATGTTTCTTAATGCTAGGACCGGATTTTAGGCTATTACGTCACTCTCAGTTTATTGTAAATTCCTTAAATTTGCAATCAAGATTTATAATATATCAATATATTTGTTTGTCCAATCAGGGACTTTTTGGGTTTTTTATAAGTTTATTCGATCATTTCACAAAGTGTTTTACAATGGTTGATAGCACATCTTGTTTGTCCAGGTTTATATTATAATGTCTATAGTATGTCGCACAGTCAGCTTGGTTTTAGTCCGTGCAGTCAGTCAGGCTCTTTTTGTCGGGTCAGTTGTTGTGTAAACAACACCAGTTGTGGACAACGGTTCGTCTAGTCAGTCAGTCTAAGTCGGTGTGATAAAGTCCAGTCAGTCGGGTTTGTTTCGTCGGCAGTTGTTGTGTAAACAACACCAGTTGTGGACAACGGTTCGTCTAGTCAGTCAGTCTAAATCGTTGTGCAGTCGTGTTGTAAAGTCCAGTCAGTCGGGTTTGTTTTGTCAGGTCAGTTGTTGTGCAAACAACAGTTGTGGACAACGGTTGTGGACAATGGTTCGTCAAGTCACTCAGTCAAGGTCGTCATTTGTGCAGTCTGTGTTGTAAAGTCCAGTCAGTCAGGTTTGTTTCGTCAGATCAGTTGTCGTGTAGTGGGCAACCATTCGTCTAGTCGGTCAGTCTAAGTCGTTGTGCAGTATATGTGGTATGGTCTAGTAAGTCAGGTTTGTTTCGTCAGGTCAGTTGTTGTGTAGGCGGGACAATGTTCGTCTAGTCAGTCAGTCTAATTCGTTGTGCAGTCTATGTGGTAAAGTCCAGTCAGTCAGGTTTGTTTCGTCAAGTCAGTTGTTGTGTAGTGGACAACGGTTCGTCTAGTCAGTCAGTCTTAGTCGTTGTGCAGTCTATGTGGTAAAGTCTAGTCAGTCAGGTTTGTTCATCAGGTCAGTTGTTCTATTCGTCTAGTCAGTCAAAGTCGTCAGTTGTGCAGTCAGTGTGGTAAAGTCAGATTTGTTTCGTCATGTTATATGCAGAGCAAGTGTGCAGAAGGGTTTAAAGTAAGTTGTGAAACAAGAATCCTCGATTCTTGTATATCGTAAAAGTCACAACTCAATGTCCAGGAGGTACATGCAAGGTACATGAGGGAGGACTACAAATCGACCGCAATTTCTGCGGTAAAGGCGTAAATAAACGATTTGTAGGGGTAAAAAGCAACCAGGTACAAGAGCTAAAAGAAAGGCCAGTATTTTAACCTCCAAGTGCAGCAGACTTGAAGGCAGTTAAGAGGAGTACATCGTGGACTATGGAGTAGAGTCCGTTGTCCGTCGATGATCGTCAGGTTTTTTGTCGGTTTTCTGTTGCGGGTCGTCTGTTGTCGGATGTTTGTTGTCTGTCGTAATTTGTCGGTCGTCGTTGGTTGTCCGTTAGTTGGTAGTTGTTGTCTGTCTGTCGTCGTTGGTCGTCCGTTGTTGGTTGTCCGTCCGTTGATAGTTGTTGTCTGTCGTCGTTGGTCGTCCGTTGTTGGTTGTCCGTCAGTTGATAGTTGTTGTCTGTCGTCGTTGGTCGTCCGTTGTTGGTTGTCCGTCAGTTGATAGTTGTTGTCTGTCGTCGTTGGTCGTCCGTTGTTGGTTGTCCGTCCGTTGATAGTTGTTGTCTGTCGTCGTTGGTCGTCCGTTGTTGGTTGTCCATCCGTTGATAGCTGTCGTCTATCGTCGTTCGTCGTCCGTTGTTGATTGTCCGTCCGTTGGTAGTTGTTGTCTGTCGTCGTTCGTCGTCCGTTGTTGATTGTCCGTCCGTTGATAGCTGTCGTCTATCGTCGTTCGTCGTCCGTTGTTGATTGTCCGTCCGTTGGTAGTTGTTGTCTGTCGTCGTTCGTCGTCCGTTGTTTTTTTTTGTTGTGGCTCGTCTGTTGTCTGTTGCCTGTCGTCGTTTGTTCTATGTCGGTTGTCCATCATCGGTTGTCCATTGTTCGTTGTTGACCATTGGTTTTCTGTCGTGGGTTGTCTGTTGCCGTCGTCCATTGTCAGTTAATGGTTGTCAGTTGTGGGTCGTGGGTTGTCCGATTTTCGATGTCCAATGTTCGTTGTCGTATCGATTCTCCTTGTTTTTTGTCAAAAGTCTGTTCCATTGTTCATTCTTCATTGTGCATTGTCTATTGCCCAATGTAGAGTCCATTGAGTAGAGTAGGGTTTCTTATCAACCATTGAGTCTGGTAGACTTGATCGTAGTCTATGTCAGTAGATTAACTCAGTGTTTAGTCTCAGTAGTCTTGATCTTCGAGTCTGTAGAGTCCATTGTGTACAATATGATTTATCATCAGTCATTCAGTAGAAGTTCAAAAGCTCATAAGGTGAAGGGGGTTTTATCAACCAGTGATTCCAGTATACATCCCAGAGGTTCAGTAGAGTCATCATATTTTCAATTTAGCCAGTGATTCCGAAAAACAAAAACAATAATAATAAAAAAACGTTATCCCATCCAGCCGGCTAGAGCTTCACTTGGCTTGTTCTTGACTGAAGACAGTGAATGATGGTATATCGGCTGCTATGTTGGTCCCCGGTTATAGCCAAGTTCTCGGCTGGAGCGCGGAGGGAACAGCCTTATCGGCCTCCCTCTGCCTTCTGGAAAAAAATCAAATTGAAAAAGAAATATTCATGAACGATGTTTTTTTACAGTGGCATTTTGCTTTCCGTGTGAAAACTGTCACAGAAAAAGTAGTTCCATAAAGTGAAAATCACTAACCCTTTTTGAGCGTTACGAATTCGAATAGCGCAGCGCACTGATTCTAAAAATAGCTTAAAGATTCGGACAAACATTGCATTCTGTTTAAGCGCTACGAGGATTATACGAAGCGATTTTATTATTTTTACGTAAAGTTACAATAGTAACCCGTGTAAACTAAGATCAACTGCGATCGGCTGTGAAAATTATCTGCTGAAAGTAAGCTTGTAAATTTGCTTGTCTGAATTTCGCCTTTGTCTTTTCTTTTATGACGTCACGACTGCGCTGCGCTATTATTTCACTAATGCCGTACGTACGTACCTTGACGTCCTTCTTGAAGTAGCGGTACAACATATAAGTTGTTGCACCTGCCACCACGACTGCCGCGGCCCCCATGCACAGGTTCTTCACCAAACTCATGTTAAAGCTGCGCTTTTACCATGAAATTCAGTAAAATGTGAATAGGGTTTCTAATTAATTACTTCTTAATTGCTTCAGTAATGAAGTATATTGTCGTATGACGTCATAATAGACCGTTTGCATTAATTGTTCTAATTGATTTATTGAAATTGTACATATACATGTTGTCTAAAAAAGTCTTTGTCTAATAGGATAATACCGCGTAGTAGATCATGGGATAATATTGTTTTCTTTAATTTATAATACTGATAATTAAATTTTGCATCCCAATTCTTAAATAATGCATGGTGCTTACTGAAGAAAACGTGCGCATCCAAAAGACTGGAATCTAGCGCGCGCAAGAAAGATTTGTTGCCTAGCAACGCAATTCAAAGTTACAGAGGGGGAGGGGCACTTATCTTCCATTCTTGTATTATTTACCGCTGTACGTAATATGAGTAAGCTTGTACCCGCGTCAGATACCGCTGCAATGCGCGCACTATGCTTTAGACCTAGCGGTTGCTTGACGGCCACGCGAGAGGGAAAAAAATAAGCGCACTTTGCTTAGACCTGGCCTTAGCTCTAACGGTTCCAGTTGCTTGGCGGAACATCACGTGACTGAAGTTTCTCCCCTTTCTCAAACATATTACACCAAGCAATTGAAATCGTTAGGTCTAAGGCGTCATAGCGCGCGGTATCTGACGCGGGTTTAAGCTTACTCATATTATGTACAGCGGTAAATAATATAACAATGGAAGAAAAGTGCCCCCCCTCCCCCCTGCCCACTTTGGTCATGACATGCTTTCCAGCTCCGGCACACATTACTATCTGCACTTGTTGGCAAATTTACAAATCCTTTTAGGAGTCGAGCCTTAACAGCTTCCAACACCAAGCCTTTCGGAAGCCAATCTTGATGCAATGAGTATAAGATTTGTCATATAGTTTATGTCCGTTTTTTCATTGGTACAAGCAATGTAGCTGTCTATTCTCGCTAGCTGCTTATCATAATCATACCCTTATTATACAGCTTTGGGGATCGCAGGCTATTGTTTCTAGTGAGAATCATACTTGATAGGACAAATAACTTGCTGCCCCCCTCTTTGTTACCAACATCTTTTATTCACAAATAAGTAATTTCCAGATAAAGAAAAGGTCACATTTGTGGTTCAAACACTATATCAAATTTAATAATCAAATTTGTACAACTAAATCTTTGAGTCGGTGAATTTGTCCACTATAGACAGTGCAGACTCTATGCAACCATCAAAGTTTGAATGCACGAATGCGTCTCCACCTGCAAGAGCTAAAGGTGAATGATGCAATACCAAGCAACCAGGTGCACCAGGCATGGGGGTTGACACCTGTGAATACCTCCATTTTTGGAATTTTATATTTGTTGGTTTAGGAAGAGTAGGTAATAGTTCATATGCATGTTTTAGAATGATTTCTTCCACTTGTTTTGGTTCTGATTCTAAATGTTCAATTCCAAAGGGAACACTGGTGTGTAGGACTATAGATGGGCCAATTTTATCCTCATCTGTGGAAAAACATTAGGTTTATTTGTGTTAGCAATACTGTCATTATCAGCACCATTAAGATAACAGTAACTATAAGTGCCCCAAACCATCTGTTGATCAACTATTGGTCAGCGGTAGGTTAGCAGATTATCGGTGGTTGGTTGACAGTTAGACAACAGATCATTGCTACATACACAGATAACGAAAAGTGATGAATCAGGCAACATTATGGTAATAGTAACTATAAGTGCCCCAAACCATCTGTTGATCAACTATTGGTCAGCGGTAGGTTAGCAGATTATGGTGGTTGGTTGACAGTTAGTCGACAGATCATCGCTACATACACAGATAACGAAAAGTGATGAATCAGGCAACTTTATGGTAATAGTAACTATAAGTGCCCCAAACCATCTGTTGATCAACTATTGGTCAGCGGTAGGTTAGCAGATTATCGGTGGTTGGTTGACAGTTAGACAACAGATCATCGCTACATACACAGATAACGAAAAGTGATGAATCAGGCAACATTATGGTAATAGTAACTATAAGTGCCCCAAACCATCTGTTGATCAACTATTGGTCAGCGGTAGGTTAGCAGATTATGGTGGTTGGCTGACAGTTAGTCGACAGATCATCGCTACATACCACAGATAACAAACATGATGAATGGGCAACAAACAGTCTTTACGAAAAAGTTGAGTTATAGTATCTGATGGTGTGTCACATCCTTATAGTGACATCTTAGTCAACAAAACTAAAATGCTTGATAATTGAAAGATATTTCACTGAGTATGTTACCTCGTAATGCAAATATCTTTCAACTATGAATTTTGTAATTGTTCAATGAAATAGCTTTTAACTCACCTTGCCCTCTTTTCCTCGAATCAACACTAACAAATCGAATACATGGGTTACCAGTAACATATTTTGCAGTCCAAGGTAGAGAAATATCAGTCCCTTGAGCGTAAAACAAACCAAGGGCATACCGTGAAGAGTAATTCACTGCTTCAAGCCTTTCTTTATCCTCTTTGATATGACTTTGTATTGATCCTTTGAGATTAAAAAGCTGTGGTACAGGTATCGTAATAATTATGGAGTCAAATAGTTCCAAGTTGCCTTTTAGGTCTATTGTCTCCCATTGTGATGGGTTATCTTTCATGTTGACTTCATTGCATTGTGTTTGATAATGAACATTCGCTCCTGTGAAGTATGAAGAAAGAAAAACGTTAGTATAAAGAGAATTTGATCATTTTGTGGTGGCAGCCATAACAGGAAGCATGACAATAGAGTCTTTTTCCCCTTCTTTTCTTCTCATGTACATTAGATTAGACAAAGAAAAGGAATTGAATTGAATTGAGAACCAAATTCAATTGACCTAATTCACTATGACATCACTGCTTGTTTATGTGGGGGATAGAATTGCCAAATCCAATAGAAGATTCAACAAAATTTGCTCCTAGCGAAACAGTTTAATCTAAAATGGCCTGGTTATCAGATATAATATGTGTTAATATGTACTGAAAAATATCCTGAGCGTTTGCTGGCTATTCTACTTCTCTTCGTGGATTGTTACGGGTTTTAGAACAATTTTCGGTGAAATTTTTACATTTATTTGCCCCTGTCCGATGACCATGATCCTTTGCGTTTAAACAATAGATTGTTGAAGATTTTGTTGTTGTGACGTCATAGTGTATTAGGGCAATTGCTCCTGGCTTCTCTCATGGCTGCCACCATGTAGCTATGATCTACTCAATTTTCAAGTGTTAGGTAGCTCCCACTTTTACTTTACATGTATGTGTTATTACCAGTCTGCTAGTCCCACTCTCAGGGGTGCTCTCATTTGCTTTAATTAGGAACTACATTTAACTTCTCCAGTAGGTACCTGATTGTTTTAGAAAATGTTTGACAATAGAACTAGTTCCTTCAGGTGCAATGAAGTGTTTCACACCATCTTGGGTTTTCTCTCCTTCAATAAGACCAGTGAAAGGCTTCAGTACATTGGATGACAGCAACTCTTGATAGAAACTATGGATGAATCGCATAGTGACATAGGAAAATCAATGTGTAAGTTGAAAGTTGAAAACAATACATAGAGAATTAAATGTGGTGTAGTGGAGTGTGTGAGTGAGTGAAAGTGGTCCCAAACGAAAACCAGGATCATTAAAAGTTAAAATAGATTATTAAGAAATATAACCCATTCTATTCTAGAAAAAAAGGACCTCCAGGAAGGGGCTGGGAGACTAAAGCTTACCCGCTTTTTGCTCAATATAATATCCATATCTTCAAGTCTCAGTCACCCCACAATTTCATTCTTACCTTTCATGTAGCCTAAAGTAACTGGGTGTTGCTGAGATGTACTGTGCACCAGTATCTGCTGTACATTTGGGATCATCAGGGCACCTACTTGTCGTCATACGACCTCCTGCACCTCTAGACTTTTCCCACACTGTCAAATCAATGTTCTGGAACTTTCTTCTCAGTAATGAAGCTGTAACTGAGCCAGTTAGTCCTGCTCCTACGATGAGCACTCGTCCAGAAATACTCATCTCTGATTGGCTGGTTTTCTGCATGTGCTACATTATCAAGTACAAAGGGTTATAGCACAAGAAATGGAAGTGAGTTTCAAATTGTCAAGTGTTAAAACAAATTGGGTCTGGAATTTGATCACCCATAAAAGCTTACTATACATTTACTCATAGTAAATGTATGACGATTCATGGAGGTAGTTAGTGCAATAGGCAACTGCTTCCCCACTCTGGGGCATTTGAATTTTTCCCCTACCCCTACCCCTTGCCCACCTACCCCCTTCTCCACATGACTTGCATTGATCTAGGTGTATTGTCCTATTAAGTTCCATGTTGTGACCATTGTCTTGATTGTTGTGTTGCAATGAAAATATTGGTAATCTGAATTACTTCGTGTAATTTTATCAGGGCTAAAACTTTTAGGCAGCCAGTCAAACGGCTATTCGGCCGGTCCTCTTGACCAGTCACATTGACGGATCATGTATTGACCAGTTTAAGATTCAAAATCCAGTGTTTTAGAGCTTATCAGTTAGTCATCTAGTATCTGTGGGGGATATCCAGCTATACAAAAAATTACGTAACTGGAAAGTTATTCCTGCTAATTTTGTCAGATTATAATTCTTACCTTTTAATATACTTATGAATGTGTCAGAACTAAGAACATCCTTTGATGTAAATTAAATATTGAGGTCTTGATCGTTGACAAGCGAAAGAACTGAAAAAACTGAAACTCAAAACTGAAATTTTATTAATGCGCCCGGGGTTTTGAGAGCAGCGGTTGTGTGTAGTTTAGCATGCGCACATTTAGGACAAGCTAAAAATGGAGGAACGGAAAGTTGAAGGGATTCTATCAAAATATTGCCTTTTTTAACCATGTAAAAAACATTTTCGACTTATAATACCAATATGGAAGGATTAGGCTAGCTATATTCTACCCGCAGTTTAAGGATTTTGGGGATCTAAGATGAATCTTGTGAGAAAACTGGTTGGGATTAGGACGAGACCAGGCAGTGATTTGGTCTCTCAGTCCAACCAAGATGACGAGCTTTGTCTCCGACATTTGAGGAAACTCTTCATGGAATTCCGTCATTCCCCGACACCAATGACTATCAAGGATCAAGAAAATGCCTTGTTCCGTATGCTACCTTTATTCTGTAAGATTTTCTCGAACGCTAATCCAAGTGCTTTGACGGAAAAATTTGGCGACGTTTGCCAGTTCGCAGCTCATGTTTCACAACTCATGGTGCGAGAGATACGAAAAAGAGCTTCAAATCGAAACCACGAAGTTGCAAGTAAAGCGGTTATGGACTTCTTACTTTCTGATTCGGTAGAGGAAACCGGTTCGGGATGGAAATTATTGACTAGTTTAAACATTTTAGCTGGAGGAGAGACTCCTGTATTGGAATGTATGGTTGCCGCAAATCTTCCTTCTACGCTGGTCAAATGTGTTTGGCTTTTTTATGAACTTCCAGCGGTCAAAGAAATAAATGAAAAATCTATAGAAGACCAGTTACAGGATCTTGAAATCGTACAGAAAGTCTATACGCAGATTTTAGTGAAGCTATGTCATTCTCCTGCGACGTCAAATGAACTTGTCAACACGGATGACTTGTCGATACTGTTTTCAGCTATCTCGTGTCCTTGTACCAAAAAGCACAACATCAGTTGGAGAAGTCGTGTGTCTGAGATTCTGATGACTGTTACAAGATATGGATTAAATAAAGAGGTCATCAACTACATTCACGGTGAGTAGTCTAAGATTCCTTCCATGATCATTGCCGTCTTGTTTTCAACTGCATCCTTTAGACAGCTACTAAGGATGAGACGTGCTTAAGTTTCAATTATTTTAAGATGAATTGATCTTAATAACTTTAGCTAGTCTTTCTTACCATTTTTTGTTCCAATTTTCTTCATTCAAGTTTTTGGAAAGTTTGGAGGTTTAAGAACACTAATTTAAAACGTATTGTGATCAATAGGAATAGATTACCATATTGTTTTTAAAACAAGTTTGTACACATCTAATCTCATAATGTGATATGTACGAGTTTCCATGCAAAAAGAAATAGCAATATGACTTTGACCCATGTCATTCATTTGACAAAAAATAATGACTTATAAAGAGATTTTATTTGAAGTTTAGTGGATGTTTTTTTTAATGAGTTCAATAATTGCTCCATTAAGGATTAATTTCAGGAGCGTTAACAAGGAATTGATTATCCCCTATTATAAAATAAATTAAATAGTACGCACGCTGTGATTGGTTGATAGCCATGTTTGCATGAGGCTATGTAAACACAGTTGTGACGTCACAACTTTCGTGTTTTCAAAAATTAAAAAAATTACAGTTTCTTTTGAGGAATAAAACGCCCCCAAAAATATATTCTGAAGACGAAGTTCCAAATTTTGACTTGTGTCAGGGCCACAGGGATAACCCTATGGTCTCATGCTGGTCTTTCTGATCGTAATATCATGACAATCTCTCGTTGGTCACCGCAAAGAGAATTCCCTCAGGTGCTACAACACACGTCCTCCGTCAGGACAGCTTCGGTTGTTTAGCGACGTGCTTTCTCATGATTTAAGTGCACCGCCCGATAAAGAATACAAGTATTTCAAGGAAACAGTCAGCAGCTTCAAACGTTTTCCAGCGATAGCTCTTCAGCTCCACAAAATATGTTCTCGAGGCAAGACGAAACAATCAACTTCGCTGACATATTTTTCTCGCTGTCAAATTGAGCAAAACCACGTTTCTTTCAACCGAGAATTCCCTTCACAGTGACACTTGTTATCCACTTTTGATCACTTTCGTGAAGATAATCAATTCTGAAATCTTTTATTAAGATTTCTTTTCAATCTTTGAACATTTCTTTGTTTTTGTTTTAAGGCTTTAGAAGTGATAAATGTTTAAAATAGCTAGCGATTCTTTCTCGCTTCACATTTGTCTCTTTGACGTTTATTACACGAAATGTGATTGGCTAACGATCGAAGTTCGTGATGTATGGAGAATTTGTATTTTGATATGAGATTCAAATTCGAATAAAGATTTATTTTCGTTGCAAGCGGTAATGTTTTCCCTTAGTATTTATTTTATAAAAGCAATAGAAAACTTTTTTCTCTGTGTTTACATAGCCTGATAGCAACACTCGGGGGGTTGGGAGAATTCTCGACAGTTATGCAAACCCTCGACTACGTCTCGGGTTTGCATAACTGTCTCGAATTCTCCCAACCTCCCCTCGTGTTGCTATCAGGCTATGTAAACACGGAAAAAATTTTCTATTGCTAAACTCAAAAAGCCAGGGCGTCAATTTCAACATGTTGAATGAAAGTGAGCAAACCATAAGCAAAATTAATAGTTGCAAGCTGCATGCTTAAATTTATTTTTTTTCCGCTTCCATCAATCAAAAATATCCAGTTACCTTTCATCTTTTTAATTGCAGCTGTAACAAATCAATTTCCCAACAAGCTTTATGAAATGTCTGAGTTTGCAGAATATTGAAAACTGCAGTGATTTTTGAGGAACCATGCCGTTATCTTTTGTTGCATAGAGAGGAAATGTTTATGCTCATATTAAGCAAGAAAACATAACCTGAAGAAATGTTTGCAGACTGTACAAGCTATTGATTATAATCCCTAAACTAATTAGGAAAAATGTCATTGAAATTATATAGCATTAATCAACATTTTTTAAGAGTCACATCTTTTGTACCAGGTCATAATTATTCTATGATTCTCATACAATTCTAATTATTTTTTTATTTTGTATTGTATATCTCTTGATTACAAGTTTATTATTTAAATCAGCTTTCTAAACATAGTCCAGACTGTATTATTATAAGCAGTTTGCTATTGGCCAAAGCTTATAGTTTATTTCTCCTCGTATAAATTACCTTTTGCAATCCATTTGGTTTTATTGCAAGTGCTGTAAATTTATTGGGTAGTACAATTTGACCACTCTAACTTTCTTAATTATAAATCTTTTATACTTTTTTCTTATAATAAGCAGTTTTCTATTCGCTACAGTAATGCAGTATGATTTGCCTATCCGTTCAATATTTATATTGGTGCCGTAACATTATTGGGCAGTATGATTTAAACCTGCTTATTAAATCCTTAAATAGCTAAACATTTATAACTTTCTTTAAAGCGTAAAATAGTACGGGCCAAAAAGACCAAATAAACCTGGCTGGGTCATTAAG
Organism: Actinia equina; assembly: GCA_011057435.1. Taxonomy (NCBI): domain Eukaryota; kingdom Metazoa; phylum Cnidaria; class Anthozoa; order Actiniaria; family Actiniidae; genus Actinia; species Actinia equina. The sequence goes on from WHPX01000729.1 coordinate 571,950, forward strand.
CTTAATTATTCTCAATTTTTAGCCATTCAACTTGATCTACCTTCTCTGATTTTAAAAGTCTTGTAGTAGTAATACTAAATAATATGCTAATGAATTACTAAGAGTAAACAAAAAGTAGTTGTCATGATTTGAAAAGAGAGTTAGTTCTATTGCATTAATTTCAAACATAAAGCCACATAACTAGGGTGATTTAGGCAATAAATTTGCTGAGTCTTATTCTCTGATGCACAGACTTTTACTATTTTATCCCAAAATCATTTATTTATCATTTAACATGAGCAAAAAGCAATGATTGTACCTTTTTGAATTTGAAACATAGAAATCTATATATGTTATTTACCGGGCAGGAGGTCCGGATAGGTAAAAACTGTGCCTGAGGTCTTGAATATACAGACCAAGGCCGTTAAGTCGAGGTCCGTTTTCAAGAGTGAGGGCACAGTTTTTCCCTATCCGGACTGACTATAGGATGGTAAATAACTTTTTTTTCCCCGTATTGTTTTGACTTGTTTATGAAATAGTTTTGTGTTGTCGTTTAGCAGCAAAGGATGCCGGACCGCACTCATGGGCAGATACTTTCAAAATACCGCCCGTTCAAACAGCCAATCAGAAAAAATCCGGTTTGACCGGAAAAAAATAAATATATTTATTTCATTAAATCTTCACTTTATAAACACTTATTTGTTCATAAGAAAGGACTTAAGTACATTGTTTAGAAAACAAAATTAAATAATTTATTTAATATGATTATTGAATTATTATATAATCAAAAAAACAGTTTTTAATATTAAAGAATTTTATTCTTCAAGCTGTCAAATATTATTTCACTTCCACTTTTACTTCCACTTCCAATTCCAGCTCCACTTCCTTAATAGCATTTAAAAACCATAGTTGTCTATTTGATATATATTAAAATACTTGAAATTCAAGTTACATAACCTATGAGAATTTAATGGGATCATTTTTCTATTTGATACTGTATATAATAGCAATTAACTCATTATTTTTGAATATATTTCTTTGTTCAGGCAAGTCCTGTGTTTCCAACTGTCTAGAAAACATGAAGAGAATCCAGCGAGTGAATCCTTTAGAACTTGTTGAAATGATGGTCACATTTGTGTGTTGTCTGAAAGACTCCAGCGAAATATCACACCTCCTCCTTGCGGATTTCAGAAGCTGTGGAGGTTATTCATTCTTATATGAACTCTTATTAATATTAGCGGAAATTGAGAGTGAAGAGGCTCGGGAAGCAAGCCGTAATGTTGCCTTACTTGTGTCTTCATTAGTCATGGTGGGTCATATTAATATTCAGCCTCTGATCAGTATTGGAACACCATTTCAGGATCCTTCTTTTGTGATTCCAGAGCCTTCAGGTGGAGGTAGGGTTAAATCTCAATTTAAGAATGCAATTTTTGAATTTTATTGCTTTTGCCAAAAGAAAAATTTCTGGGTTTCAGTCAGCTGATAGAAGTTTTTGAATCTCAAACAGGAGGTCAAACAGTGGCATGCACCATGTGCTGTCAGCCAGAAACATTATATAGAAAACTTGTGATTCAGCTGATTGACATAATTCCCTCCCACAACACAGGGAATGACATCAAGTGAAATTACCCAGCAATTATCTGCCCAAATAAATTAAGCCAAGGACAATCCAAGCCTGGGAGTAAACTACAATACAATGTAGTAGGCAAATAGATAACACTTATTGAAAGAGTTCAAACCTTGACTGAATTGTGCACATGTCAGTTGAGTTTGATTTGTTGTTCAAATAAATCATTTTATCATTATCATTATTATTAATATTATTTTTATTATTTGTTTTTTCTATTCTTTTCATCATTATATTCATGGCTCAAGATTTATCCTTAGCTAACAAATAGCTTATTATTTTAATTGCTTTGTAGGAGTAAGTGTAAAAAATACTGAAGCATTCCATGTTCTGCAAAAAGTTTTTTTGAAGGTAAGATTTACATTAGATAGAACATTATATCTATCATTCTTTCTGCTAAAGGGCAAAGATCAACATACACAGGAGATGAAAGTTGTGTGCATGAAATATTAAGATTTCTAGGAAAAATGAAAGGATTAAAAGTGTCAAAACAAAATACTCTTATACAAACGGTGTCACTGTCTAATATTGTGTAGTATAGTGAAATAAATTTTTTTTAAACTTTGTTTTTTTTGCAGACATCAGACAAGCTTCTTTGTTTGAATATTTTGGACTGTATCAGCAATATCTACAGGTCAGATAATGCCAACTACTTCATTCTTGAGCCACAGCACACAATATCATTATTCATAGACAGCATTCCAGATAAGGAAACCCAGGTGCAAGAGAAAGTCTTCAAACTGTTGGATTTTGTCATCTGTCATTTGAACTGGGTACCCTGTCCTGAACTTATGTCTGTCAGTATTTTATTCAAAAACAGAGGGTGAGTTAATGCAAATAAATGTTCTTTCTCTCTTTTTATCATTCCTCTCTCTCTCTTTCTCCCTTCCTCTTTTCCTTCCTTACTCATTCTCTCTCTTCTCTCTGTTTCTTTCCTGTCCCTTCCAATTCCATCATTCTTTCATTTCTTTTCCCCTCTCATCCTTTCTTCCTAACTTCCAATCCCTTTCTCCTTTTGCATCCCTCACTCTCTCTTCATTCCTTCCCTTCCTTCCCCTCTTCCCCCTCTTTCCCTTCCTATTTTCCTTTTTCCTATCTTCCCATCTTCCTTTCATTCCCCCTGCTTTCATCCCTTTCTCAAAAAATTGTAACAAATTTTTTATTTCAACTTTTTCTTCTTTTAGCCCCTGTGATTGCCACCAAGTAGCTCTGTCTTTTCTCATTCGCATCCTGAGTTTCAACCCCAAGTACAAAGATATCTTCCGTGAGGTTGGTATTCTGGAGGTGCTGACCAACTGCCTGAAGGATTATGCTGCTGTCTTGAAAGAAAATGATGGTAAGTCAAAATATTTAAAATAAATTAAAAATAAATAAATAAAGGTTTAGAATATTTTAATATTTTAAACTTTTATTTAAAATTTAATTAATTAATTTAATTTAATTAATTTTAATTTTAATCAAAATTGAAATTTAATTAAAAATAGGGAATAGTAAAAGGTTGGAGTTGACTAAAGATGATCATCCTCTGCCTCTCTCAGTCTCTGCAAAATATATACTGGATCTAAATTAAAGTTGTGTTCAATATTGATTCAATTCCTTTTTTTTTTGTAGAGACATTTAAACGTCCATCAACACCCAATGAGGATCTAAATAAAACAGAAGAAGACCAAGAAGAAGTGTTTGTTACACAATCCACCCCAAATGATTACCCCTTCCTACTGATGGGCTGTCTACGGCTCTTGCTGGAGTCCAATGCAGAGAATGCCAAGGTCTTCAGGGAATGTGGAGGTGCACGTTGTGCTCATAATATGATTCCTTATTCTAAGTCACGAACAGATGCACTGAGGATAATCCATGAACTTATACTGAATGGAGGGAGTGATGATTTGGGTAGGTACTTTTGTTTGTGCATCCTTCCGCCCCCCCCCCCCCCCCCCTCCCCCACCCTGACAAAAAATGTGAGTCCCTCCTCTGGTTGAGAGGAGATTTCTATTACCATTAAAAGAAAAAAAAGAATTAAAAAAGAAAGAAAAGAAGGAAAGAACGAGGGAAGAAAGGACTGAGGGAAAGAGGAAAGAGCAAGCAGAAAGGAAGGAAGTAAGGGAGAAGGAAACAGTCAGACATACAGTGTAAATGGACAGACAGACAAGCAGAGACCACGTAAACCCAGGTGCACTATACATGTACATCTGATATTATTATAAACTAACCTTCCATACATCTTCTTTATTTTCCACAGGCACTCTGTTGGGTTTAATGCATTCCACTCCTCATTCAGAAGTGCAGCTCAAAATAGAAGTCCTAAATGCGTTGCTCAAAGTGTTTGAGCTTGACCCAAAAACAAGAGCAGTGTTTCGTGAAGTGGGTGGATTTGTTTATGTTATGTCAGTACCACTCAACATGGAGGGTAGTCTGAAAACACCTGCAGAATCCCCCTGGGATAGAGGTAAAAATGAGAAAAACACATACTGTAAAATCCTGAATTATGGGCACTGGGCTGTCTTGTTTAGAGACTTTTCATAGTACATAATAGTGGCCTGAAAGAAGTGGGGGGGGGGGGGGGTTTCCAATCCCATTTCCTGTTCAATTTTTTTTATACATTTCGCCTTTCAGTGTCCAGGGCAAAATATCAAATTCCATTTCCCATTTTACCCCTTCAGGACCCTTGTAAAAGATCACTACTTCCTAGTTGGAGCAGTGAAGGTCCTGCGCACTTGAGCAGCAGTTGCTAGTGATTCTCACTGTACAAGCTTTGTTGTCACAAAGTAAATTAAAAAATAAAAATCATTATGTTCGTAGTTGACCAAGAAGAAGTACTGACTCTCTTGAGAACAGTGTTCCATGTTTTGACAGCAGCCATGCAGGATGAACCTGCCAACAAGAACTTCTTCATGGATGAGGTAACACAGATGCCAATTCTGTATTGGATATTACTCTCCCTGTTAATCCTCCTATAGAGGCTTGCACCATCACCTGATGTCAGCCATGACAGGAGTCACTAAGATAAAGTCGTTTTCCCCTGGGAAACTGATTTCTTTCACATGTACACTAATCCAGATAAGACCAGATTGTTCCTTATGGTACAAAGCCTCTATTATATGCAAGTACAGTGAAGTCCCATTATCTATGACCTGGTGGGATCAGGGAAAAAATTCAAAATAACAGGGGTTGAAGATATATTTTGGTAAAATTTTAGTGATGCAAGTTCACTGTACACTGCCTCAAGTTTGACATGAGCAAAAGTTCAAAGTATCTGGGGGTTTGAGATAACTGGGTTGACTGTCATCGTAATTTTTGGGGAACAAAGAAAACCCAAGCTTGAAAAACTTTGATTGAAAAGGCTTAAAATGAATGCTTTCGCCTTTTATGACCACCACCCACATCAATTGAAAGCAATAGTCATGGTGTGTAATTGATGACACTGATCGTGCCAAACATCTGTCAAAGTTTCACACAGTGCTCTCCTCTATACCTATACATATTCAGAAATCTGAAATCTGATTACCTTTTGATCAAGTTTTTTTTACTTAAAAAAAGCTTATGTTTATTTTTGTTTCTTTCTTTAGGTTCGATTTCGGGGTCTCGCAGATACCATTCGGCTTCTCGGTTGCTTCTCATTCTCAGACTTAAAAATGCGCCCTTACACAGGCGAAGCCAAACCATATCTCCGAGGGTTCAAGAAAATGTTATCCATGAGCTCCAACCACCTCCCCCTCTCACCAACCCCAAGTACAGACTCTACACGGTCATCTATCAACCAAGATGGACCCCATGAACCAGATCTGAATCCCACATCACTACTATATGCAGCCAACCAGATGTTTAAGAACCTCTTTGACATGGCTACGGACTCGTTTGGTTTAATGGCTGGGAACTATGGACCTACTGATATGATGAATGGTGTGTCTGTCCCTCATTATGGGTCCCCTGTGTTATCTGTCTATCATCCTGGGGCTATAACTGCTGTCGTCGATCTACTCCCCGCTGTCTGTGAATTACAAGACGACCAAATCGTATCTAACAATGAGGTAATTAAGAAATGTCCAGTTTTGAAATTAAAGCTGCCAATACAGGCTGCACTTTTTTCTTTCCTTGACAGCTCACTTTTAAATTGTGTGTTGCACTGGCATCATGAGAGGAAATTTCAGTGTGTGTTCTATCTTCAATACAGCCAATTTTAGAAGTGTCAAAAAAGACAACAACAAATGTAACAATAAAATCTTTACTGTCCTATAAGCTAACCATCCTCGAGAAACCAGCTACAGAATTTAAAATATCCCTGTGAGCTCACCCGTTTGAACCAAAAATAAGATTGGAGCAGTAATTGAGTTAATATTCCTCGTTTGTTTTTCGTATTTTGCTAGGATTGCCTTGAGTTACAGATGTACTGGCTGAGTCAACTTCAACAACGTCTACGTTCAGAACACAATCAACAAGTAATGTGCGATGTAGGATTACCCCAGCAGTTACTGCAGAGGTGTGAGGCAGCCTTTGTGGATGAAGATCACCCTCTCAATGCTCCATTACAGCGAATGTTTGAAAGATTAGCATCTCAGGGATTGTCAGCTACAGTATTAAGGTACAGAACGCAACGTAATACCTTGATTCATAATGTAACAACTCTATAACCGTTATCACAAGTTATGCAAGGTTTTTTCGCTTTTCTGGTTGAAGCGGTATGTTCTGTCTGAACAGCCTTCTGTTACATTGTCATCCACGTCATCATCATTATCATCATCATCATCATCAATAATACCACTGGTCGCCAGTATTATTATCATTGTCGTCCCCATTTTCACCACCATTAATTATCATCATCAGCATCGCTAACATTTCCAATTGCATTGCCATCATAACATCACCATCATCAAATCATAAGCTCTGCCATCAGAATCAAGTCATAGCTGGCTATCTGCCTTGTTTTCTGTTATTATCATATACTACTCTGTCTTTGACAGCATCGTCCTCATTATCAACAAATCGTTATCCAAGCATTCATAAGTATCTTCGGGTTGGTTCGTTCATTACTCTATGTTTCTCATTTTCATAGCAGTCACTACATTGAAGTTAGTTATTGTTGCCGATAATTAGTTAAGCTGTAGAGTTAAAAGTAATTATTGATATGTCCTTTGAACAGGGACTTTCTTCGTCTTGGAGACCCACTCCTTTGCAAACCACTAAAGCCACCAGATAAGGAACCAAGCCTGACACAGGAATCCCCGCTAGATGGTTCAGAACTTGAGCAAGAACACACAGTTGTTGAAAATAAGGTTACACAGGAAAATGAAAGTACGGTGTCGGAACAATTGGACCAAGCAACTCCAAATGGAATTAGAAAACTGTCTGATGTTATTAATAGAAAAGTGTCTGACTCTTCTAGTAGGGGGAGGGTTGATTCAAGATCCGAGAGGGGTACCCTGGATAATCGCTCCAGCAATTTATCTTTCCATGACGTCATGATGAGTATGATCCAGCCCAGCCCCGACTCAAGTTTCGGCGAAGAATCGGATTCCGACGACGAAGATCGTGGCTTTGAGATGCTGGGCGAGTCTGCTGAAGAAAGAACGGACGACAAATCTAAAGACGATTCCAAAGATTCTATTACTGAAGCGTCACCTGGAATAGACGGACAGACAGACAGCAATACATCTCCAGATGAGGAAGTTTCACCAAAAAGACCACCAAGACCTAAACGAGATCAGCTTCACCACAGACACAATCTATTTGATGAGAATACAATGTACGGACAGACAATGCCCGTTACCCCTGGACACAGCGGGGCTACTACGGTAGTCGATGGTGTCGATATAGATACAGTAGGTGAGACTCAACAACAAGTATCTAGTATTGATCAGGGAGATGATTTGGTGATTGTTGATGTGACGGGGGATAGTTTGCAGACCAGTACACCTCTTATAGACATACACCAACACAAGGAAATTCTGGACTCTGACAATGCTTCGAATCAAGGGTTATCTGACAGCATTGATGACTCGCAAACGTTAGGTAAAGAATTGCTTACCGGGTCCAAGAATTCATCTCGAAGAACCTCCCAGAGCAGCATAAACTCATTTGATAGCAACACAGACGTGAAAACTGAGTCACAGCACAAAGCAGCCGAGATGAGCGTGGAGGATATCACTCAACAGCTCAGCCTTCACTGCGCGCAGGAGCCTGACCTCCAGCCCATACCTGACGAGACGTCAAGGGAACGAAGCACTAGTGAGTGTCAGGATACTGAGCTTGAGGTGGAGGAAGAACCAGTCTTTCCAGAAAACAAGCCTGTACCATTAACACGTGTCAAGTGTCTTGTTTCCATGACAACACCACGTGATGCACGTGCCCATGGTGTGTCTTATTGTCCATCGTTTGTGGAGTTTGACATGGGTGTGGATGGGTTTGGCTGTTTGTTTATGCCTGCTGTGGCACCACAGGCATTCCCAGGTAATATACCTGATATTATACTGTTTTTCTATTCTACACCACGTTTCATTCCCTTGAGAGTTATTTTCTTTTCTATACCAGTGAATCTTGGTTCAGATGTTTAGTGGAGTACAAAATTTCCGAATAAAAGAAAACAGTTATTATTGAGTAATGGCCACCCTTGACAGTAAAATACTTTGTTTGAATTTCATCCGCATAAATGTGTCTTCTCAAGTGTTGCTGGTTAACCGGAGCCAAAATATAGCTATCAAGGGATTGGCACGTGGTCTGAAATGACAGAACAGCTGCTGCTAGATCATTTCAAATTGCACCTTGAAAAGACGCAAAGCTACTGCAACGTTATCATACTGTAGCTGAAATTATTGTGTTTTACAGTAACGCTTTTCATTTCTACGGAAACACCAATAATCCACTTACAATAAGTCTTATTACAGTCCCCACTTGACCAGTCATTTAACCTTGTTATTTTTCCCAGGTTTTTCTACTGTTAATTCTGTAGTCGGTAACACCGTAGTTGCAGTAGGTGCAGTACCAGGCATTGGTACGGGAGAGCGTCTATTCCCTCCTCAAGCAGGGCTCACCTTTGCAACCTGGATATGCGTGGATCGGTTCAGTAATGCCGCAGAAGATCCCCACCCTGTTCGTCTGTTAACGATTGCCAGGCAGTTTCGCAGCTCTGATGGAAAGGTCCAAAACTCTCCTTGTTTGACGCTCAGTATTTCTGCCTTGGATAAGACACTCGTGGTAAGACGTGGAAGTATCTTTGAATAATTTTTTTCAGACTAGCACAACATCTGATTTTAAATTCATTTTATTTGTTGTGATTTGTTGTGATTTGTTGATAGTTGACTTTGACTGCGCATTCAAAACACGTTCACTTTAGTTTCTCAGTGTTGTATTCTTTTATTCCAGGTGCGCACAGAAGAGAGCGCCATTGATGACGATGAAGGAACTAGTGACCAGCCACGACGAGAAAAAGACAAGACTGAGGCCAGGTTTCTAAGTGATTTGCTGTTAGAAGAAGGGCGTTGGCATCACGTGGTGGTGGTCCTTAATAAAGCTTTGATTCGGAACAGCACTTCTACCTTGTTTGTTGATGGACAACATGTGGCCACATCTAGAGTAAGTAAAAATAACAACGAAAAGTAAAGGTACGAACACTTGGTGCGATGCTGCATGTGACGTTGAATGCGATGTCGCATGCAACATCGCACCGTATGACACCCCCCCCCCCAAAAAGCTTGAAAAATAGTCCCCCCCCCTCCCCTGCGTAGCCTCACAACATAATGCGGGTTTAAACAAAAGTTTTCATTTATATGGGAATAAGCATGACAGCATACGATCAAGGTCTAATGGTTTACCTTCCATTTTACATGACCTTGCTGAATACTAAGAGTTTTCGAATTTGAATAGAAATAGCATAGGGAACTTGTCATTCAAATCTACATCTTCCACTTTAGTGTTTTTATTTCACTCAACCTCTATGTTGTCATTCCTCCGAAACCTCTTCGGGTCACAGCACGAAATTAGTACTCGGTTACGGCGCTATCAAAGCACTGCACAACATGTCTGTTCTGCGAGGGTTGTCGTAACACTCACATAAAATTCACTCTAAATGCATCGTTTTATTATAACTTTCAGTTAAAGTACATGCAAGCTGGAATAGTAAACCCTGACCCAACAACAGCAGCACTAACACCATACATAGTAGCCTACATAGGGACGCCCTCGACACATCGAAGATGCTCCAGATTGCTATGGAAACTGGGCCCCACACATCTCCTAGAGGAACCATTATCGTCTGGTACTGCTATGAAGATGTTCATGCTGGGACCAAACTATGTCGGGAGTTTTCAGTCACCTTGTCTCGAGGGCGAGTCAGCGGTAAGAGATTTATACCAACTACTGTCATCAATGGTTATGAAAATCTTTATCTATTTGCATTGTAGAAAACATCAGTGTTGCAGATAAGCCTTAGATGCTTGTTTCCAGATTTTGGACATTCTGTAGCGAATTTTCCTCTGTGCCTTATAGACTAGTAGACTGTGAAAACGTCACTGAATTGATTGTTCTTCAAAAATGTTGACATAAATGTGGCATAGCACAAGGATGGCAAGGATGCTAGTTTTGAATTTTTCAAATGTGCATAGTTTGTTACCTCAAGCGTTTTATGAGACTATCATTAGCGTTAGCATTAGCGTTTTTCAACCAAAAGTTTGATAATTAATTTTGATGTACTGTATGAATGTGCACAGTACTTTTTACGATGTCATGCTTAATCTTTTACGTGTATAATTCAACATTGTTTTCTTAAAGCTTCAAATCCTTTAACTTTCAGTACGCCATGGAAAACGTTGAGCCTTTAGTATCAGAAGATAAAGTGATGTTTGGTGTACATGCACATGCCAAGTCTCAGCTTTCAATGTCAAAGATCAGGAGACATTTTAGAAAAGTCGACACGCGTGCAATAGCCAGAGAGGTGGGTATACGGACTGCAATTGGCAAGGGACTTCGCAAATTGAGAAATGAATATGGAAATACATTTTGCATTGCCTTAAAAAGTTTAAGAGTAATTACGGTTTTAGGGGGTGTTCGGTACATTGAATGACGCCCCCCTGAATGGCTTGTGAATATATATATTATTTAGATCTGGAGTCCTTGTTTGCTGTTTGTGATCTTGTTAATCTTAACTGATACAGTTATGCATTCATAGCAACGTTTCTTTAAACGGGAGTTTCTTGCTTCATAAGCACTAAAAGTGGTGGGCCGCAGTTTAACATACTGATGTTTTTGTTCTGTTTCCTATTGATCTTGGTTGGCTTAGCTTGGACTATCCACTCATGACAACACAACGCCCGTACGACTCATCCACAACACCGCAGCCCATCTACAGGGCCCTTCACGTACCATAGGAGCAGTAATGATAGGATGCTCTGGTCTAAGGACCTTCTGTCCTAACCCTGTCACCAAGCTGATCGAGTGCATAGGGGGCGTATCTTGTCTATTGGGCATTGTTGCCATGGCAACCAATGTGGAGGCCCTGTATGCGTCAGTGAAGGCACTGAGTTGTGTTTTGAGAAGTAATCCTTCTGCTAGACGGGATATGGAAAGAACAAGGAGTTATCAGGTAAGTTATGAAACAACCTCTGGGCTGATCAAAGTCAGGGCAATACTAAACCACAGATCGAACCTTGAAACGACCTCTGGGCTGATCTGAGTCAAGGCATGGATATCTCACAGATGGAACCCTGAAACAGCCTCTGAGCTGATCAAAATAAAGTCACAGCTAACTCACAGATCGAATTGGAACTTACCTAGTTGGGTTTTGTGGATGAAGGATAAACCGAAAATCCAGTAAAACGCACATATGATAAACACATATGATGCCCCAAGTCCAGGAATGAACCCGAAACTCCGAAGGCTAGAGATGCGTGTATTACTGCTATGCAACACCGACGATTCCTCATGAAAATTTATGCTGACATTTGATTGTCTTCAACATCACCCTTTAAGATAAGATATTCATCAAAGGGTTGCCTTTATCATTGCCTAGATCCTCGCTCTCTTACTGCGCAAGAAGAAACACCTTCTCAATACTCATATTCTACACCTGACGTTCGCTTTGGTTGGCACAGTGGACAGTGATAGAGAATCGTCTATCATACCTAACATAGTAGCATTCAGAGAACTACTCTGTGATCTTGAGGTATGTATAGTTTAAAAAATACCTTTGTCAAAAGTTCCCAACCTTGGGCAGTCAAAATATAAATGATTTGCAAGCATTTCCAAAAGAATAAAATGGCTGACATGGCGTTCTAGTTGGTGGTATTAACAAAGAATATCGATGAGAAATGTTTAGTTCAATGCCACCAATATGGCTGAAATGGTATAGCGTGCAAACGAAGAATAGGATATTTTGCATCATGATTTGCAAACTTTTCTAAAGCAATTTTTTTGGATTTTTTTGACTGCGCAGGTAGGGTTTGGTGTAATAAGGGCTGGTCAGGTTTTTCAATCAAAAACTTAATTTTAATGTTTTAGGTATTTGAACTGATTTCGTGCAGGTGAAAAACTCATGGTACAGACGTGCCTTGCCGTCATAGTGACGGTGTCGTGGCCAGAGTATTTTGGTTTTATGAACTGTGATCTCATGTGATGTGTTTGGTTCAGCAGATGGTGTCAATTAAGTAACTTGACCGTGACCGTACCGTGCGCCGAGCACCGTGCCGTATCACACAAGTGTTACTCATGATAAATATACATGCGTATTTTACAGGTTTGGCATGACGCTCCAGGGGACTTGGAGAGATCTCTCTACTCACACTTCTTAGAACTTCTAGGACCTGGAAAGTAAGAACTTTATAAACAATTATTTATAATTATTAGCAGTAATTATTTTTGGCTTAGCATTCAATACTTTGTTCGATAATTAAAGTACTACCTGACTAAAGCTGCAAATTCAGTGTAAATTTACTTTCTATTGAGACGGCCCATGCTAAATTATCAATAATCTATTTTATTTAGTGAATCCCAGGCAAACGCGGAACTCATGCAACGGCTAGGGCTGGTTCCTAAGCTTTTGTTCGTACTCCAGGACGAGGCTGTTACTGACTCCACAGCGAACACCATTGCAAGTGTATTGTCAGTATTGCTAAGTAATGTCAACGAAGAAAGAAATTTACTAAGGTAAAGAATTGCATATAGAACAGAAAAAATCAGGACTTGCTCACGTTTCAGAATGCTGAAAGCCTCTCAACCGTTCATTGTGTGTCGTTTTTTTTTCTTCAAATAAATGTATTTTCCCACTATTGGTCAAAGCTGTGTCCAACGTACGCATTTTTGATTGTTATTTACAGGTTTGGTCAGTTTCTAGCTTCAACAGTCTCCAGTCACTACATCGATGAGAATGAAGTGAACCTTGACCGTGATAACGTCAGTGAAAGCAACGGCAATGAAGAGGTTGAAAACAATAAAGAAGGTCTCACGCCCAAGCGAATAAGACTAAGAAACGTCCTTTTGGAGGTGGTGCTGTGTCTAATATATGGCGAGGGTGGATCACTGGACCATAGGTGAGATGGATATTACATTCAAATAGATAATACTATAATTCAATAGTTCTATTATTGAGTTTCTCCTTCCATTTCTGGGTTAATTTTTTATCTCTTAGCAGCCGAGCGAACCAATTTAGCTAATAAGCGAACATTTTCTTCATAGCTCGGTAGCTCATTGTTCCAGGATTTCAGTTGGATAAGGAACATTCTCTAATCAAAAATTAAGTAGATAAAAATCAACCATGGAAAGATTTGCCAATTATTGCCATTGTTGGATAATATTTCGTTTGTATAGGAGATGATAGAAAATACTGACAAACAATGCATTGTGCGCCTAGATTCCAAATCATCCAAAATTTAATGCAATGGATAATCTTAACGTTACTCAATCCTTCTTAGGTTCTCAGATGCACTCCAACAAACGCTGGGTTTTGATTGGCTGCTTCTCTTCCTTCATCCTCACATCCACAAGACAACTGTAGTGCGTGCTACACGCATCCTGGTCACCATTCTGGGCAGCCAGGCGGCTCTGGAGAGGTTCAAAGAAGGAGTCAATAACGGTGGATGGTTAGCAGGAACTGAGATGATATTGAACAAGAACACTTATGTCGTTGCAGGTATGAGAGTTTTGTAGAGCGGTTTTCTCATTAGTGGGAAACAATACAGCTAATTTGTAGCTATACTTTAACCATATCGAACTACGGTTTGACGAATTATTGGAAGACAACGGGAAACTATTTCAATGTTATGACATTTTGTACAGTGTACGTATGTATCCCACTCATATGAAAACCACCCTAGTAGTAACTGGTTTTTTTGGAGTTGAGACCTAAGGACAGTTAGATAGTAACTTCTAGTGTTGAATAGTGATGGAGTCATAACGCCAGTGCAAGCACATTGGACTTCAAAATTCTCATTTTCTTTTTTGTCGTTTTAAAACTTTTTGTTAAAAAAATACTATTTAGTAATACTAATACTATTTATAGCCAGTTTATATTAAATTTATTATTTTTGGTTTTCCACAGGGTTCAATGTTGGGGCCGTTTCCGAGGGCACAGAGAAGTACGAAGTATGCAAAGACGTATGCAACGTCCCTGGATTTGCAATGTTATCAAGTCTTCTTCCCAGACATGTTGATATTCCTGAGATATACCACCTAATCATTGCCCTACTGCTTGGTCACCCTGTGTCTGGTTTGTACAAACAAATTGCCATAAACTCTTTAAATTTGAGCGTAGAGTTTTCCATTGCCATGTCTTTCTCACTAGATTTATTCTTTGTTTCTAGTTTTATAATTACTTTTTTGGCTTGTAAAAGATGACAAGACATCGATATTCATTTAACCTAGCCTGCGTCACATCCGGAATTTTCTTCGTATTTACGATGTGACGCAGGCAAATTAAACCATCTTTTTGGGATTAGCCGTACTGATTCATTACAAAGGAAATAACGGGAAGTATTTCAATTGTTCAGTTAATGTTTTCCAGTAGTATGTAGTAGTACGTGTAATAAAGTTGCAGCTTAAATAAAGAAACTTCTTAGAGTCTTCTTCATTAGGGACCATTGACAGATTGACAGATATCAAAAGTGGGATCACTCAAAGTTGAGAAAGTACAAACTACTAGTAAGGGAAAATAAATACTTACCAGGTGATAAAATCAATACTGACTGGTCCCTTTGTTTCCAACAGATGTATATGCAGGAGCACTGTTTGACTGGCATAACCTGTATTCAGTATTTTGGTCATCAACGAGTACTGGCGTAAAGACTTCGCCACCTAGCCCACGTGACCCTGCTGCCTACATTATATACTGCGCTGATGCTGCGACTGTACTTTTGTCAATGGCCAGAAGCATGGTAAATGAGGTAAGGCAAAATATTGTTCCTCGTTTTTGAAGGTTATAGGGAGAGTTAAAGAACAAACTTGCACTGTCTGGAAGAGTTGGACTCATTTGGTCTGTCTAAGAACGAAATTTCTGCATCTCTAAGTGTGCGATCTATATAATCTACATGCTCCTCCCCATTCCTTCCCCTTAAAGTCTTGTTGATACAAACATCTAGGGGACCATAGGTAGTGCCCGTATTAAGCTGGTTTGATTAATAGTAAATATATATCACCGGGACAAAACAAGTGTTCGTAATGGTGGGCTGTCCGTAAACATGGGTTTAATTGTACCCCCTGAGAGTAGTGCAGTAATCTTTCATGTTGGTACTATTATAATTTTCAGGCATGGGAAAATACCATAGAAGGTTCCTGGCTTCGTGAGTATCCAGTTACGCTGATCCAGTTCTTGGTGTTTCTGTATCGTAATGTAACGCCGTTCACACAAGTCTGCACTGGACAAGAATTCATTGAAAACCTGGTCGCCGTGTTGTTTCCGAAACGCAGAAGACTTGCCGCCAAGTCACAAGAGGTTTGTATTGTATGAAGTGATAAAAGAAGGAACAGAAAGATTTGGGGAAGGGAGAGAGGCAGTGCTCAGCTTTGGGCCTTGTGCTGTAAAGCCTTCCTTGTCTTATATTTTGTAATAACCATAAGTGGCACGGTTGCTATAAGCTGCTAATGAGGTGTGTGCTCGATTTGGACCTACCTGTACAATCATATTAGCTGAATTACTGCTTAGTTCTCCTTTGCTTTGAGTTTTCTCATGGTACTCCGATTGTCCTTGCTCCTCAAAAATCAACTTCTAAATTTCAATCTGAACATGGAATTCTGCTCCCCTGCATAGCCTGCGTAGCTGGGGAGGGGGTGGGGGGCCTGTGGAGGAGGGGAAGAAAGGGAACCCCTTCCCACCTCCCCTCTCCATTTGGGCCGCTACGCAGGCTGGCTCCCCATTGCCTACCATGACCAGTCCATCATGAATGTAAAGTTCATTGCAGAATAACCCTCAACTCTACTTTTAATCAATGCTCACCCTTGTTTTCTTTTAGATAACGTCAGACAGTGAGGGAGAGGGAGAGATTTCTTCAGAGCTTGTGTTCAGCGAAGAAAAGACCCAACTGATAACACACCCTGCTAGGAAATGTATACTAGAGTTTTTACGGGTCATTATGACAGATAACTTGACGTGCACCACATCAAATAAAAGCCTTGGAGTGATTGATATAATACTTGAGGTAAGAACGCCTAGAGGGTATACTCTAGGAGGAAGGCAATAAAAACGATAGGAAGCGGGGGTGAATGTGTTCGCTATATTCATCCGTAGGTAAATGTATTACAGCATGAGACGTAAATTGTGACCAATGAGCGCGCCGGATGTAATATATTCACTTGTGTAAAAAATACTATTTGTTCATAGTCCTACCCACCCTCATGTATGCAGCCACAACAAGCAGAGTACCAAACAGAAGTCGTGTCAGCTCAGATGGATTACTTCTTAGGAGGAAATCTGCTGGCCAATCCATCTGCGGGCCACGGTAACCATGCCAAGATTGTTGCAAATGCATTCACCTTTGCTTCTAAAGTTGTCGACAAACTATGGATAGGTAAGAAACAAAAGAGGATTTTATCATAGTGTATATAGCGATGGTGTAGTTGTAGTGCACTAGCACCTCTGAGTAGGCATGTGAGTAGTGTTTGTTAGGTCTCTCCCTTGATTCTTTGGTCTCGATCTTTGATCGGCTCAAAAGTTGTTTCAAGATTTGATAACATTTGAAGGTTTAAATGAGTGGTAGTCAACCAGGAAATATGAAATCAAATAATATTTTGTTGCAGGTAACTTTAGACTGAGCTACAAAGTGGTCTTTAACTTCATTACGAGTATTATGGAGGCAGTTAAAGGTAATTGATTTTGTGAAGCTCACATTCTAAAGAAAACAAAATGCATGTCTCTGTACTGTATTATGAACACTCTGGGAGCTTTAGAGCGCTGCAGAAGCAAGAGAAACACTCGGCTTAAAAAACATTTATTAAACGATCATAAACGGACTTGCCTTGCTGTGACTATTTGTGACCATTGCGTGTTACCTAGCGTTCTGATTAATTCAACAGTAACATTGCACGCCATGACGGTTATGTATTTCGAGCTGTGCACCGTACACCCTCGTAAACAGTGCGCCATGATTGGGATTTTCAACTTCATACAGACTATTCAATAATAATAGGGATGGTAATGAAAATCTAATCGAGTCCTTCTAAATCAAGAAGACTGAGTCAGTGTTTCTGACGTTTGATAGAAACTAGCTATAGTAATAATGATTGCTATAATCAATGTCTATGTTTCAGGTCAGTCAGTGTCTATGGATGGTATATATCATTCTCTTAACAGAACCGTACTCTATCAGCTGTCACGACCATTAGCAAGACTCACGGGTAAGTTATATTTTTATTAATAACTCTTGATGAAATCCCAGTTGTTTTTCAGTTCATCTTGCCGTTTCCCGAAATTTCTCAGTCTGTATCGCTAGTTACTTTGCAATAAGTTTAGCCCACAGGCTACGTATTCTGATAAACAAAACAACAGGAATATACATACATCCGTACATAAACTTTATTTATACTCGATTTACAAGGTAACTCTAATAAGGAGGGTTCATATTTTATGCACATGTCGAGCAATGTTGGTTTTAGATTTTTTCCCGTACAGATTTTTGGAAGCCCCACCCAAAGATTTTGTGTTACCTTTTGTTAGAGTGGTTAGCCTGTGGTTTAGCCTTAATCGTCCTCAAACAGTTATTAACGCATGAGCATTACTTGTCAGATCAAACAAGTCTTCTGGAGTTCCTTCACATATTGACCACCAATCATAAAGTTGTCTTTGCACCTGGTAATAATCAACCTGAGTTCATCGCTGGTGTCTGCCACTGGCTGCTTGTGATGGGAACACAGAGGAAAACCAATACTGAGAGTGTTCCCAGTATCAGTACACCCATCAAGGAGATGGACAGTCTTGTATTTCCACCAGGTATGTGCTTGATACTCTCCCTCCCTCCATCCTTCCCTCTTTTTTTACCTCCCTCGTATCGAGCACCTCATACCTCCCTCCTTCCCTACCTCCCTCCCTCCCTCCCTCCCTAACTTCCTTCTTCCCTCCTTCCCTACCACCCTCATATCACCTCAAACCACCCTCCTTCTCTACCACCCTCCCTTCATCACTCCCTTCTTCCCTCCCCTACCACTCTCATATCACCCATACCTCCCTCCTTCTCTGCCACCCTCCCTCCATCACTCCCTTCTTCCCTCCTTTCCTACCTTCCTCATATCACCTCAAACCACCCTCCTTCCCTTCATAATGGCCATAATGTAATATGATCCGTCATCTAAAATTTAGCCTTCAGTGTGGAGAAGGCCGATGAGGCGGAGGTGCAAGATACTTTTAACGAAACAGCAGATGAAGAATCAAGCTGTTCCCGCCTGCTAGCTGCAGCAGCCGAGAGGGTCTGGGATATATTCTTGCTCAATAAACGAGACGTAAGTAAAGACCATTCTCTCAAGATTGATTGCGCATCCAACTTGACGGGCCACAAAATCGAAAAACGCAAATTCCGTAAAATTGAGAAGCCAGTTTTATATTTAAAGAGGAGATTAATCAATTTAATTAATTCTTATCGAAAAAAAAATTCATAGAAATGTATCATAATTCTCATTATAAGCTTCTGTCTATTGCTAGTTTCTTTTGAATTAAGCAAACTTCTTTGGGACTTTGCCTGGTGTTCGCTTTATAAAGAGTGTCCACTGCAATTTTTTTCCCTAATGTTTTAAAAAGCCTATCATTTTTAAAATTTATTTTATTTATTTCCAGGCCATCGACGAAACTTTCAAGATCGAGCTTCCCAAACCAAGCTTTACATCATACAGCCCACGCGAATACATGGATTACATGTAAGAAACACATCAATTGTTTTTTGTATTGTATGTTTTTGCTTGTTGATGCTTTTGTGTTATATTCTACAGGCCAATGGGGAGTGGATCAAACCTCAATCTGGACCTAAAGTCAGTCAGGTAGGCCTTAAATAGAGGATATTACATGGGCGCGCGGAGATACGAATTTTATCTTCGAGTGTTGATTTTTATCTTCGAGTGAGATTTTCAACACGAGAAGATAAAATTCCTATCTCCAAGCGGCCATGTAATATTCTATTAATTATATAATTATTTTAACGTGTGAAGATATTAATTTTTCGAAATAGAGAAAAATAGATATTTCATTCGTAATTATTTAATAATGCTATATGTTTTATATGTCCTTTATTGAGTTATAATCGAAATAACTAAAGAATCTTATTGAGTAGAATTGAATCGATTGGACAGATAGATGGATAGGAAAGATGGGATAAGATGGGAGGACACCAGGAAAAATATCATTTTCAAATTTTTTCTAGGACTAAAAAACTGTATCGCTAATTGATATTCTTGATTTGTGATTTCCTTACAACAGAGCACACAGACAACGACATCTGCCTTTGATATTTGATCTTTTTTTTTAATCATTAGGCCTCTTATAGGAGACCTTGCTATGAAGGCTTGGGTTAACTTCGTGACCTCTGAAGAGAAACACAAGGCAGAAGCTCTTGGACAACAGGTGAATACTGCAAAGGACTCCATCAACACCAATACATTTTTACCCTACCTTCCTCCCTCCCTTAATTGAGGTTGTCTAGATCCAGATTACTAGTTTTTCCTGTACCCTCTGGATTTCCATTTAACTCCCCCCCCCCCCCCCCCCCTTCAGATAATAGTTACTTGGGGGTATATGGAATATTGGTCTCCTCCAACATGACGGCATTCGCCTTCAATATATTAGTGAATTTCTTCATAGTGTCCAATATTTCATATGTTGTTTTATTATTTGTTCCTTATTATGTTTTATGTTTTTAGAAACCAAAGCGTCGCACGGTAGCTCGTCTAACAGCAAGAAGAGCCAAAAAGGATACCCGTGACGTCAACAGTCTGACCAAAAACTCGTTTCTATGGACACCAAAACACATTAAAGTCGTGAAGGACTGGGTACGACTACAGCACAAAAACCATCAACAGGTATGTTTAGTGTAAAGATTACTGTGGTTTTCAATATTCTGAAAACTCCGACTCCTAGATTTCAACTGCTTGAAAGGGTTTTTTTACTTGTCAAGAATATAAAATCTACTGACTCATTATCTCAAATTGACGACAGCAAAAAAAATAAATACAAATTTTAGCGTGCTGTTCACAACTACAGAGTTAGCCTAATATGGAAAACCACAGTAATTGTAACGATTACATTCAAAGGTACTTTATTATTGGTTATACTGTCTTATACTGTCTGTGAGGGCTAGTTCAGTAGTATATATATGATATAGTATAGAGGATTCGCACCATCAAGTGATGAGATCCATGACAGGAGACAGGAACAATTGAATCTGGTCTAATCTGATTTAAATGAGAAGAATTTGAGTTTCCAAGAAGAAAGACTCTGTTGTTGTGCCTCTTGTCATGGCTGCCATCACGCCATCGTGTCGCAGTTTCTATAACGTTTTCTCGCCCTTTTGCCAGCTGGTAGTGCAAAAGACTTAGTCAAAGTTTTCCGGAATTTTGGAAATTGAAGCAATTTTTTCTTAACCTATTCGAACTTGAATCTGCAGAACTATCAGCTTATCTCCAAATCCATAGCAGAGGAATGGACTCTAATCGAAAGAGATCTGACCAGAGAACGAGGACTGTGGGGTCCCCCTGATAGTTCGACTTTGGACAAATGGACTCTAGACCTCGTCGAAGGTAAATATCATATTGTGAATGTTTTCCGGGTTTTTTTGTTTGTTTGTTGTTGTTTTTTTAATTCTTCAATCCATCCATTTTTTTTCATTCGGTCATTTGTTCCGAGTTTTAATTAGCCAAAATTGAAACCTCGATGTATGGTGGGTTCTCATTTTTCAGGTCCACATCGGATGTTGAAGAAAATGTGTCGCAATGAGCAGTTCTATGTGAATTATCCCTACGACTACAGATCAGAAAACGTAAAGGTACCACCCCTTTCATTACCACTGCCACTACCCACTGCCACTAACTACTACCCACTACCCACTGCCACTACCTCTACCATCACTAGAACCACCACTAACCATCACCTCTATTATTCACCTATTACTACTACTACCACTTCCATCACCTCAATCACAATCACTACTACTGCCACTGGTCCACAATATCAAATTACCTTTCTTCATTTTTTGAATTCTCAGTGTCTGCTAACAATATTGATTTCCTGTGACTTTCAGAAACAAACCAGATACAAGAAGGCCATGAGTCTTGACAGCAAGACGTACTATTTGTTAAGAGGACCGGCATTGCCTGGGATTGGACCAATAGAAGCTCTTCTCAAAAACCAAGGTTAGCAAAGCTTTATTACAGCATTTTTTTTTGCTTTGCCGTGACCGGATTGAAGACAGGTAGCCGTGACCGTGACGGTACTGTGTACAAGCTACTGACATCTTCTCTATCACTGCAACTGGCACTACGACTACCATCCATACACCAGTGCAAGAAATCACTGTTCATTGGATGAATAGTGATTTCTTGAGCTGTGATTGGGTAAAATAATTTTCAATTGCGTGCCGTTTTAGAGTCATACGCAATCAAAAATGACACAGATAAACAATTTTACATAATAGACAATTTTTATACCAGCGCTACGTTGTATCTTCTCTTGTGCCAATCTGTAGCTTCAAAATGACCAAGAGACGAACTTGAGATCATGCCGTTTTTCCCAGAGGAGTTTTTGCATGGCTTTTCAACTTCTTGTTTCACCATTTTGAAGCCTGAAGATGGTTTCAGAGGAACGTGTAGTTGCTTAGTGCCTTTACATTTGCTAGTATCATTGATGTTACCTACTGGCAATATTGACAAACTGGAGCTGTATTTCAAATAATTTTAATCGCAAGCACAAATTCTAAGCGAAAGATGCTGGATTCATATTCACTGCATGCAATGCAGCAGCATGCTGTTGGTACTTTTTTAAATAGATCTTATTGTTGTCATAGTGACAGATAAATACAGCAAGGAACTCCCTTCCCGATCTCTGTCCACTGAACAAAGCTACGTCACTGAGACCAACGAAGAATCTGAGGTGAGACTGATAATTCTTTTGAAAGCTTGAGTATCAGACCGAGACCCCACAACATGGCGTAGCGAGAGTTCGGAGACTTAGAGACAGAGAGAACTATTTAGCCACACAGGACTTGACTGTTACTATAAAATTCCTCACATATTTTAGTTTTTCTTTGCGGTCTTGCCTCCTCTCTCTCTTCGCCACAGAATTTATTTAAACACATTTTGAAATACGTGTTTTTTTTTTCTATAGGTCGATAATCAGACGATAGTGAAGCTGTTAGAAGCAGGCGAAAAGGTAATATCATAACTCACTGTTATTCTTTGTTAGTATAAACAAACTAGTGGCTGCGAATTCACAATGCGCATACGAAAAAATATAGCCCATAACTTCTACTCTATCCTTTCTGCTTGCATTTATTGTTGTGTATTAATATACTATTGTTCCCCTTTAGATTCGGTCCATGTATCGATGTGCTAGAGTACAGGGCCTAGATACAGCAGAAGGTCTATTTCTATTTGGTCAGATGCATTTCTATGTGGTTGACGGTGTCACTCTTCTATCTACTAAAGAAATCAAAGATATCGACTCACTTCCTCCAGGGTGAGTATCAACTTGTTGGATTTGACTACAAATGATTAGATGGAAGCATTTTTTTACACTGATAAATGATTCTTTTATCCATTGTACTTGGCTTCCATCCCATCATAATTCAATATATCTATGCACTAGATAATATATATCTAGTCTGTGTGCAGTGTTTTTTTTGTTGTTTTTTTTTGTTTTTTTTTTGTTTTTTTGTTTTTTTCGCGGGGAAGGAAGAGATATTAAGTGCCTTGCAAAGCAATGTACTCTTCCTAAGACAGTCACGATCTTGTGCGTAATTCTTTTCCATTTCAGGACGCATGATCTAATCATTCCTCGTAGTTCTCATGACATCACAAAGGCGTGCACAAAACAGCGAATGTAAGTTTCCTTTGTCTTCTCTAAATGCTGTCGGAGATTAGTAACGAGGTTATAACGCATGGAATTGTGGGATATACTTCCATTCCAATAATTATAATTGGAAGATGTGGAGGGAGTGGGAGGGAGACCTGATAACCCGGAGAAAAACCCTCATGGCACAGGAAAAAGAACCAACAGAAATCCCCACTCACAGTTCAACCCAGGTCACATTGAGGAAAGGCAGCGCATTAGTAGCATTCGTAACCCGTGCTTCCCTTTTAATTGTTTTTTATTTTATTTTATTCCTTTCTGTTGCAGGTGCAGCAAATGGTCGTATGATGATGTACGTGAAGTGCACAAGAGACGATACTTACTGCAAGTAAGATCAATCATTTCTCAGAAATTGACGTAAATCAGTTCCGCTTTTTGATTGGCTGCAGGCATGTGCTGTATGAGACCACAATACGCCCCCACACTTTCTATCCTCTCATTCGTTTCCCAAAACAACGGCTATTCCGATTTGTATTAGAAAAAAAATTAAATAAATTTGCTTGTTGTACAGTTTGTAGTACAGCACATGTGCGTAATTTCTGTTTCTTCAATATAAAGTATGTCATGTCCATCAGGGTGCCTGGCTGTTTTGTTTGTGTGATGAGGATATTTAGCTCTACAAAATTACTCGATTCTGATTGGACAAGAGGAGTAAAATTAAATTGAGTGTATTATAAACAAAAAATCGCACAATCTTCTCGTACAATTCATAAAAACTCGTGATGTTTTGAAAGTTCTCAAATTGAACTCGCCTAAAGGCTACTCCGACTTTCAAAACATCACTCGTACCTATAAATACACATTGTACTCGAGATCGTGAAATTTCCTATACTAATTCGTTTAACTGTTAATTTTCCAGCAAACAGCCTTAGAGGTTTTTTCAAGCGATGGCCGTAACCACTTCCTTGTTTTTCCCAAATCTGTTAGAAACAAAGTATATGATAAGTAAGTAACTTGAACTTTTATTTACACAGCGTTTCTTGCCTCGCTTTTTATTGTATGCACCTGCCTGCTTCCCTGCCTCTTCCTTTCAGTCATTGTATCTGTCTGTCTGCCTTTTTGTGTACCTATTTGTCTGTCAATTGATTTAAGAGGAAATTTTTTTCAATAATGAGTAATAATGGCAAAAAGGGCCAAAAACTTGACTTTCGTATGAGTTTTGATCCCAATTTTCGTTTTGGGTTAACACTCAAAACCTTTTTTAAACAGTTAGAAACTGATGTTCTATGATAAAATGCCTGTTTGAAGCGGTATTTTCAATTGTTCAAAGATGTTTTATTGCATTTGTGTTAGAATGTAGCTTTGTCAGGCTTTTTTTATAGAAAATGTTAGGAAGACAAGCAAATGAAGGCCTAATCCTCATTTTCGAATAAAGATTTTGATTTTGGGTTAACACTTTGATTCCACTTTCATCGGTCATCTCCACTTCCACACGAGTTAAACTTTCTGAATAACAAGGTTTTAGCCTTGTACAACAGCCTTTCTTCGCGAAAATAGTTTTTGGCGCTCACTGCTTGAATACGAAAAGAATTCTCTCTTAATCTTGATCTTAGTTGATCTCATTGATGGTAATTAACACTGCGACTTTTGTTCATATTGATACTTGTAACCTATAGATTACTTACTTCTCTTCAGGTTTCTTGCTACAGCTCCTACTCTTCTTGTCAATGCTGAAGATTCAATATCCGGCATGAAACGAGATACAGACGTCGAGACAGGGTGAGTTTGATTGACAGCTTGCCTCATGCCTCATCTCCACATGTTCTTAATGACAATTCGCTTTTCATCTTTCAGTGTTGGTATCATCAATACCTTGATGGGCGAGCGATCTGTCACGCAGCGATGGGAGGTATGTTATGTTACTTTATATCGAAAATTGAACGCGCGCTCTGATTGGTTAAAATAGCTTGCTTTTAATAGTTGTGGACGGTTTGAGGAATAATCGTTCCATGTAAATCGGCCTTTAAAAAAGCTCGTGGCTAGTCTTATAATTGTTGATTGAAGTATTATGATCATCCGGGTGGATGTAATCTTGAGAAGTACTGTCTTATAGTTATTGATTAATTTTGACAGCGTGGCGAGATCACCAACTTCCAGTACCTAATGCATCTCAATACACTGGCAGGACGTTCCTATAACGACCTTATGCAGTACCCCGTGTTTCCATGGATACTTGCTGACTATGACTCAGAGGTATTATTACTGTCACTTTCAACATCCTATCTACCCTTACCGACACTTTACCACAGGTAGCCTAAGGTTTGATTTCAAATCCTTTCTGTTTTCTTATATCATTGTTTGTTTATATGGCACTCTGTCTTTTTGTTTCTCTATCTGATCTCTTTCGTTTCTGTGTCATTATTCTAAGCGAGCTTTTGCAATTGGATGCCTAAATTACCCCGGACACTTATCAGAGTCATCTAGCTAAAGGCTTCCTAATGGCACTTGGACTCAAACTCACGAAGAACAAAGATATAACGGCGCTGACATTACATGAATATTTCCTTTACTTGTCCAGGAACTAGATCTGACCAACCCCAAAACGTTCCGTGACTTCTCCAAACCAATGGGAGCGCAGGGAAAATCACGTCTGGAGCACATCAAGAAAAGATACCGAGAATGGGATGACCCTACAGGTAATATAGGTGGCATGTGTCCCTTCGCATAGAATGAAAAGGTAAAAGATGTATCTACCGTGCTGACTGACAATCATTGTCAGCCAACATGGCGGCTATGACGTCACATACGTACACCCCAAGAATGGGATTAACACCGTTGCTATTATTACACATTGTAAATAAGTTCCATTTAAGTTTTCATTTCAAACAGCTTTAAAAATAATGACTTTGACACATAATCGCCTATGTCATATCATAATTTGAAGGTTACTTTTTAACTATTTACAATCATTTATGATAATTTAGTTTAGTCCTGAAGATGAACTGTTAAGTTCGAAAACGTTCGACAAAACTACTAAAATAGTAACCTTCAAACTATTCTTCGATTGCACGTTACGTCATTGCGGCCATGGTGGTGCCATTTAACAAAAGATTTCTCATTAGCATCCATTGTGAACGGCACCACGATGGCCGCCATGTTTTTGTCTTCTGACTCTCTTGGGAATGCTTGCAATCCTTCAATATAATAATGATTTTATTTAAACTTATAAGTAATGTTTAATAAACGAGCAGGAGTGTTTTATCGGATAACACGATCTGCGAGTTTATGTTCTCATATTGTACCGAATTCTTTACGAAATGAACCAAGTTTGATCCAGAAAATCCAAGTTCCAGTTTATGCAAATGAAGACGAATCTATATCAGATATAAAACCTCCTTCATGTTCATGATTTCTATTGTTTCCTTCATGAATTATTAACTCATAACCTTGAGGAACAAATAAGCATTTTCTTATATGTGGTGCTTTGATCAGATTTCAACGTTATGCTAATCATATATGATTGATTGACAGGTGAGACACCTCCCTATCATTACGGAACCCATTACTCATCAGCTATGATCGTGGCTTCATACCTCATTAGAATGGAACCGTTCAGCCAACACTTCCTCAGGTTACAGGTAACCAGTTTTTCTTTATAACAAATTATAAAATATTTAAGATATAACGTGCGTGCTGATTGGCTGGCTACCGTGTTTATATAGGAGGACAAAGGCACGCTTGCGCAAAATCGTCCAAAATTATTTAAAATATTTTAATATTTTACGCCTTTTGCTTCTAATCTTGCTTCTCATCTTGCTTCTCTCGTGCTCATCTCGTGCTCTACAGCTCCCAGCGTGTTTATATCACAGTACAGAGACACATATCACAGTGACATAACATTCCAATACAACTTGTGGTATAAATGTCGTTTTGTACCATGACGATGACTGCCATGTGATGTCGTGATATGGCGTATCGTATCGTGTCGTGACATTGCGTGTCATGTCACCCCCTGTGTGGACCCCCCTGTCCACACCTACTTTAGTGATACGTATTTCCTAGTTTCATCATTAGACACATTGTAATTATTTCACTACTAACATGCTGTATCTTCATGTTAACAGGGTGGCCATTTCGATCTGCCAGATCGTCTCTTTCACTCTATCAAGGACAGTTGGTTATCAGCATCCGAGACTAACATCCATGATGTCAAGGAACTCATCCCAGAGTTTTTCTATTTGCCCGAGTTTCTTTCCAACCACAACAGCTTTGAACTAGGTAGGGATAACCTTCTTTTAAGTATATATAGGCAAGAGTAAAAAAGTTTCTTTTTTTTAAACAATTTTGATCTAGATAGGGATAACCTTCTTTTAAGTATACATAGGCAAGAGTAAAAAAGTTTGTTAAAAGTTTCTCTTTTTTTAACAATTTTGATCTAGATAGGGATAACCTTCTTTTAAGTATATATAGGCAAGAGTAAAAAAGTTTCTTTTTTTTAACAATTTTGATCTAGATAGGGATAACCTTCTTTTAAGTATATATAGGCAAGAGTAAAAAAGTTTTCTTTTTTTTTTAAATTTGATCTAGATAGGGATAACCTTCTTTTAAGTATATATAGGCAAGAGTAAAAACGTTTCTTTTTTTTAACAATTTTGATCTAGATAGGGATAACCTTTTTTTAAGTATATATAGGCAAGAGTAAAAACGTTTGTTAAAAGTTTCTTTTTTTTAACAACTTTGATAAAGGTAGGGATAATCTTTACGATTAAAGTATATATAGGCAAGAGTAAAAAAGTTTCTTTTTTTAACAACTTTGTACCAGGTAGGGATAATCTTTATTAAAGTATATATAGGCAAGGGTAAAAAGTTTGTTAAAAGTTTTGAACGAGTGTCATCTTCAGAAATGCAAGTTCGACCACTGTTCAGAAATATATACTAAGTAATTCCCAAATGGGAAGGTTGGCAGTGAAGCACATATTTTGTTCATTTTGCATATTTTGTCATATTTCTGTATTCGTATTTTCTAGTGTGTTTTAGTGAGTGGTTTCAAATACATTGTGCTTCCTTTAAGGTACAAAGCAAAACGGGGAGCCATTAGGAGACGTGTTGCTACCCACCTGGGCTAAAGATGATTCTAGAGAATTCATTAGACTGCACAGAAAGGTATATATATATATATTCTTGAGTTTGGTTCGTTTATTGTCTTTGCCTTTCCTTTTACTTTTCCTCGCTTTCTTTTGTTTTTCTTTTCTCTTCTACTGACATGCCTTGTGTAGTCTTGCCTTGCCTTGCGTAGTCTTGCCTTGCCTTGCGTAGTTATTGCCTTGCCTTGCGTAGTCTTGCCTTGCCTTAACTTGGAAATTTCTGTAAACTTTCATCATCATCGTCATCATCATCATCAAAATCCTTCCCTGCTTCTCATCTTGCTCTCTAAGGGAAACTGAGGCAAAAAAATCATTATTTACTAATATTTAAAATGTGTTCATTACCTTCAGGCCCTAGAGTGTGACTATGTCAGCGCCCGTCTACACGAATGGATCGATTTGATCTTTGGCTACAGACAGCAAGGCCCAGGAGCAATAGAATCTCACAATGTGTTCCATCACTTGTTTTATGAAGGCAATGTAGATATCCATGGTATTGATGATCAGGTCAAGAAGACAGCTACTATTGGCTTCATCAACAACTTTGGCCAGACACCGAAACAGGTCGGTATAACCAAAGAACAATACGTCAAATTTATCGCGGATTAAGAATTTTACTTGGTATTAATGCCTCACATCCTCCTGCAAAAATTGACCAAATTTGATAAAATGACGTCACAGTGTTGAAAATAATCCTTCGGACCCTAAAGCGGTCAATTTGTAGACCGAGTTTACAATCCAGTCATTAGAATTTTGTGTTTCAAAGAGATGATATGTTATACACTGAATCGACATATAACGACCAATTTAAGTAACTAGTATTGTCCTGCACTGACTAGCGACTGACTACGGCCTCTTATACATGTGGAAACACTTTTATGTTTCCAAGTGAACACGAAGCTAGTAAGTCGCAAGTCAGTGGTAAACAATAGTTATTCAAATTGGTGATTATATGATGACAAATAATGATACAAATCTCACTCCAGCTATTTTCTTGGGTACATGAAGAACACAAGTATTTTATAGCGTATTTTGTGTTTAATTTTTGCAGTTGTTCAGAAAGCCACATCCACAGAAAAAAGTTTTTCGTGCTGTTGAACCTGATCTACAAACAGGATTGACTAGCGTTATCAATGTTGACCGGCTGTTCTTCCATAACTTACCAAACCTCGTACCTTCAGCCCAGCCTGTCAAAGGTAAGCAGGGCATGTACCCAGTGGACTGTAGGTACCTGTTACTCCCTTGCCCCACCAGATTGCCCCTTCCCCTTGCGGCCTGCCTCCTTCCCCTTGCCCCCTACCCCTTGCCACCTTCCCCTTGCCCCTACCCCTTGCTCTCTACCCCTTGCTTCCTTCTCCTACCCCTTGCTCCCCTCCCACTTGCCTCCTTCCCCTTGCTCCCCTCCCTCTTGCCCCCTTCCCCTTGCTCCCCTCCCTCTTGCCCCCTTCCCCTTGCTCCCCTCCCTCTTGCCCCCTTCCCCTTGCTCCCCTCCCTCTTGCCCCCTTCCCCTTGCTCCCCTCCCTCTTGCCCCCTTCCCCTTGCTCCCCTCCCTCTTGCCCCCTTCCCCTTGCCCCCCTCCTCTTCCCCTTAAAAACAGAAAATGTACAAAGTTTAAAGCTTATAAGTTATATTAGTTATTCTTGGATATGTTTCCTTATTTTATGTTGCAGAACTGAAGGCTCCCGTTGGCGTGATCTACCAATCAGAGAGAGGAATACTGGCTGTAGAGAAAAATAAGGTGTGGTAGGCTAGCGGGTCTTATGTGAAAATGTCTAAAATAACATGGGTAAACATGGGCAGAATATATGATGAAACGAAGTGGACAACGAAAGCCCAACTAAAGTTTGATAGGCAATGGTGGCATGGGTAGCGTACGCTGATAACGCCGCTATTGTGGTTCCAAAGGTTCGGGTCACTGGTTCGAGCCCTGTGGACAACATATGTGAATTGAGTTTGTTCTTTCTCTCCTATGTCACGAGGGTCTTCTTCGGTTTCCACCCTCCGTAACAATCAACATGTGAGAAAAGCTTTGCGGGCATAGAACCATGAAGGCAGTGGTTGTGTATGACAATGAATTGTGTCTCCAATTAGTGCGAATGCTCTAGAACGACTAGATACTTAAATAAAAGGATTTATAATGATCGCTATACCTCTATTAAGCTAATTTGATAACTGGAGAGCTAGTTGCAAGATGCTGAAATGTTCTTCTCACATTCACTGTAAGAATAAATCTCTGTTAAGCGGACACCAAGCAAAGTCCGCTACTTTTTTCTTGAGTATTTTATTCTGTCAAGTTTGGACATTCTTCGTTAATACTTTACTTCATGTTGGCCCTGTTTGTGGTATTTAACAAAAAACTTATTAGCATCAATTGTTGATACCACCAACATGGCCGCCATGTCTTTTGACTTTCTTAGTTATGCTCGTATGTTATCTCTGATCTCTATATCACTTAACAGGTTCTTATTCCTCCCAATTATAACCGGTACATCGCCTGGGCGTTTGGTGACTTGAGCATGCGCATCGGTTACTATGACACCGAGAAGGTATTGTAAACTTAATTATCGTGATTACTGTACTCAATGTAATGTTTTGAAGACACGGCCTAGATTCAACAAGAAAATTACGTCTTAGACTCTCCCTTACGAGCTGTAATCTCGCATGCTGCGTGTCATAGTCACGGCATGTTCGTACCGTGCGGTTCTCCCAGTTACACAAAATTCGCTCTATTCCACACTCAAGTGAATTCTGCTCCCACTAATAAATGAGATCTGGGGTTTTTTTTTTCTTTCAGATCATGAATGTTTACGAGAATTTCCACATTGGTCAAGTACTGTGCGCTGCTTGTCCAGACTCACGGACACTGATTACTGGAGGAACAAGCACGGTAAGTGGCAGAGAAATCGAAAAATGAATGAGAAAAATCACGAAGAAAAGAAACACATTCATCATCAGCTGTTTAGAAACATTTCTTGGTCACAAATTTGTATACCATTTAAAAGAGCCTTTTGCGTTATTAGCTCATGAGTTCATGGTGTCTGTATCTGATTATTTTCATTGAAACCGAAGTGTTGCTGATATGGAATCCCGTGCGGATTAACAAGGGTACGAATTTCTGACTGTTGTTTATTTGTAGCTGGTTTGTGTTTGGGACATTGTTAAAGCAGGCAGCAGAGACAGAAAGCCTCAACTACTGCTACACGAAGTAAGTAGATATATTAAACTGGAGTACTATAGACTGGAGAAAACCAAGGGGGTTTCCCAACAAACTATTCGCACATTTTAATGAGAGTCCAGCAATCAAACCCAAAATCCATGGGTATCCCAGCCTATCTGATAAATCGTATCCAGTGGATAACAGCATAGAATTATCCATTGGATATTTTACAACAACTCACGTAAATAACACATTCTGATTGGCTGAGAGCTATGATCAATAAGAGGACAGACACATGGATGACGTAATGTTTTTGAAACCAAGACTCGCCGGTGGATTTTATCGTAAGGACTGTGATTTTGCGAATTTATTTTGCTAATAAAAGTCGACAATGAAACCAAAAGAGAAACCAAACTTTGAATTTAATCTTGCTGATAGTCTTGCCGACGAATATTTAGTTCTGGAGGCAGAAAAGATAGAGGAAGACGTGAAAAATTCATCTCGCTTTGCAACCGAGTGCGAAGAAAAGGACTTGAATGAGCTTGTGTCAAGTGCCATTCCAGAGTCGATCTTCAATGGCTGCTCCATCCAGAACTTGAATGTCTATGTTGTCAAGCGAAATTGACATTGCTTTTCTTAGCTGAACTTATTACTAAGCTTTGTTTTTTAGAACCTTTGAGTTCTGACTCAAACTCTTTTCGACTTAGCTAAAAAAAGCCATTTATAAGTAAATGTCAAAAGTTTTGACCAATAGCAAGCATTCTTTTACAGTGGATGTCAAAGAACTGTCAAAATTAGCCAATCACAGTGTAGGACGTTTGTTGTGAAATGTTGACGTGTTTTATGAAAAATGTTTTTGTAAGTTATAAAATAACCTTTGAAGTTTTCAAAAGTAAATAACCGAAAAACCTTCGTCTTACTTTCTGTACTCTGTCCTCTAATGGTTATGAAAACTACCATCTTAGCGAAAATATTCAAAAGCTCGCAATAATAGGAGCTGTTTGGTCTATCGCCTTGCTTTCCTTGAATGACAAATTTTCGAAAAAATTTTTCGCTCATTTTATTTTGTAAACATTTCGCAGTTTGTTGTAAAAAACAAATCGCACATAGATTTCCATCATTGTCTGTCCTCTTATTGATCATAGATGACGTCTTAAAATGTTCAAAACTTTACAGTGAAACTACTCGCTGCGCTCGTGGTTTCACTTTAGTTTTGAACATTTTAAGACGTCATCTATGATCAATAAGAGGACAGACAATGGAAATCTATGTGCGATTTGTTAAAGGATTTATCCGTTGGATAGCGCTATCGACCCTTGGTACAACTGGCCCATGGACTTTGGGTTTGATAGCTGGACTCTCTTTAAAATGTGCGAATAGTTTGTGCAAGCTTAGTGCACTACTGCCTCACCATCTATGATTCCACCTACTTCCTTTTGAAGTATTAATTTTGCATAATTCATCACGATACGGTTTTTGTCATCAGGTGTTGTATGGTCACCAGTCATCTGTCACATGCCTAGCAGTATCTACCTGCTACCAACTAATTGTCAGTGGCTCTGAGGTATGCAAATGCTAAAATGATGTTGATTTGCTCAGGGGCATAGCGAGGACCCAGGAATTGGGGGTGGGTCACCCAGAATTATAGCGTATCATATCAATGAAAAAGTAAAAAATAAAGAAATTTACCACTCGCTTAACTTGTGTAATTTTTGATATTATAAATATTTGTATGAAAATAAGAAAGGGAAAAAGATAGACGTAGGTTATAAAGTTGACGATGATTATTTTCGTTGATATTGTTTTTTCTTCCTTTTTTGCCATAGGACCAAACGTGCATAATATGGGATCTTAGTAAACTAACTTACGTCAGGCAATTATCAGGTCACGCTGCACCCATAACTGCTATAGCAATCAACGAACTGACGGTACGTAGTCACGCAATTTGGATCACTTGCACTTATTATTCCACTGATTAGAAGGTAACGCTATTAAATTTGAGGAAGATGTGCTTATTTTACCATGCAACAGACCCATTTTTAGTTGTAAATGTAGTGTTTTCTTATTTAAGACCATTTCCAAGGTTTTTTCCCGGGTTTTCCGGTTTTCCTAATTCTAATTCGATCATAAAATGAGAGCCACGGGTTTGTAAGCCACTGGCACAAGTGCTACCCTTGTAAAAAAAAAAAGGACGGCTTTTTTTCTTAAAAACACCCACCATTCACCTAGTGAAATTAAAAGAGAATATTTATTTCCTTGCTTGTTTAGAGAGGCTAACTTTTCTGTTACCAGGGCGATATCACCACGTGTGCTGGCACATACCTTTACGTCTGGTCAGTCAATGGGCAGCTGATCGTCAAAGACAACACTTCTCTGCAGACTAACAATCATATACAATGCTGTGCCATGTCTGAGGTAGGTACTAATCCACCCTCCTTTTTTCCTTGCCTTTCTTCATCTCATTTTACGTTTTGCTACATGCTACTTCTGACTAACGGAAGGAAAAAAGGAAGAAAGAAAAATGAGAGGAAGGAATAAAGAAGAGAAAAGAAGACAAGAGAAAAGGGAAAAGAGAATAGAGAAAAGGGAAAAGAGAAAAGAGAAGAAGGAAAAGAGAAAAGGGAAAAGAGAAACGGGAAAAGAGAAAAGTGAAAAGAGAATAGAGAAAAGGAAAAAGGGATAAGGGATAAGGGAAAAGGGAAAGGAGAACAGGGAAAAGAGAACAGGAAAAAGAGAAAAGAGAAAAGAGAAAAGGGAAAAGAGAACAGGGAAAAGAGAAAAGGGAAAAGAGAAAAGGGAAAAGAGAAAAGGAAAAAGGGGAAAGAGAAAATAAAATAAAGATATGTAACCCACTAAAATTAATAGAAAAATAGAAAGACAAACCAAGCAAACAAACCAAAAATCATTCCAACTAAGAAACAAGTAAACAAATCTTTAAACAACCATTACCCACTAAAATAAATTATTCTTTTTTGTCTGGTAGCTATCTGACTGGGATGAAGAAAATGTTATTCTAACGGGATCT
The DNA here is from genome assembly GCA_011057435.1 of Actinia equina. Classification (NCBI taxonomy): domain Eukaryota; kingdom Metazoa; phylum Cnidaria; class Anthozoa; order Actiniaria; family Actiniidae; genus Actinia; species Actinia equina. The sequence goes on from WHPX01000729.1 coordinate 606,336, forward strand.
CTTGATGGAGTAGTCAGGGTAAGAGAATTATCTACCACCATATGCCTGAATGTCACAAAAATGCCTATTCTCCTTTCTTTTCGCTAAAGCTCATCCTAAAAATCGTTTTCTTTTTTAGATGTGGGGAATTGAATTTTATAACGAAGCTGAACTGAAGAGCCCTAAACCCAAGAAGTCGGTAACCGGAAGTTCTCTTCCAAGAAAAGATACCATCCCAGAAGAACCGTCTGAAAAAGCACAGGAAATCCAAACAGAGGATTCCAAAACTACCCATCCCGATCCAGATCCAATTCCTGATATTCCTAAAGAGACTGCGCCCATTGAGGAAAATAAAAGCCAGGACGAGCAGCCTCAGAGTGACAAGGAATGTGATCCTTCAAAAGAAAAAGAAGACATTGGTATTGTCCCAACTCCTGAAGGGGGAGAAGAGCGCGAAAATATGGTTAGGGCTTCAAAGTTGTCTCAAACGAGTCAAGACTCAAGCACTTTGGATGAGGAGTACGTAATTATCGAGAATGAGAAGCATAACCAGAAAGAGGCAAAACCAAAGCCAGGTAGTTATTGCCGTAACAATCATTGATTTACCCCCGAGCGTACATTTCAGCAGAACGTTTTCTTCAAATAGTTGGTGAGCGTCATTTCTGTGAGAGAAAAAAAATTTGTTCTTTGTGGTTGCTATTTTGGTTGAATTTGACAAAGAAACCAAGGCTAAATGTTTTATTGAAGTCATCAAATATGGCGGCTTTGACGTCATATTAACAAAAAATTCGAGGGATTTTGCTAAAAAGAACGCGATTAAAAAGTACTATTTTCAATATTATCTGCTTTCAAATTGATAAACATATATAATAATTGTCCAACATTTTATTCAACTGTTGCTATTTTATCATATTTACACAGTTTGGCGGCGTCGCCTGACATTACGTCACAAGCTAACCATGCATACGTCATTTGTAAGGGATGATAACATGGCTCCTGCCGCTGTCACAGCTCTCTTGATATCCAAGTAAGCTTATCTCAATACCCTTTTACCTTGGGCGGAATATTTTTCCAATTCAGATCACGTGTTATTCCCTTGAGAATAAGATTCTTTGTTTGAGCTGTGCTCATATTCATTTGTCTTCTCATGCGCAAACGCTATAGAAACAAAAGGTACTCTAGAGAATTATTTATCAATAGTAACAATAAAAACTTATCCTATACATATATGGGTACTTGTTGAACTGTTACCTGATGCAGTTAAACTTGCCCACTGATAAAGCGGGTGGTGGGGGAAAGTATTATACTGGGATGCCTTCAAAATGAGACTAAATGCGGGCCTAGCGTTTACTGGAAGCAAACGCATTTCGCATATGTGATATTTGCTTATCATGAGTGCCTCATTTCCCTCCCCCTTCACGATCCTACACAAAGCCTATATCCACCTTTGTGGCGGTGACAACGTTAGTTATAAAGACTGACCAGTAAACGCACCATTATCATATCAACTCAACTGTATTTGTTCTCCAGGGACCATCGTAGGTTATTTGTTGGTGATGGCAGAGGTCGAATATACAGCTGGTCTGTTACTGATGCCGCTGGTAAGAACACTCGCAAAAACTGTCGTACGATTTTGTCGCGTGCGTCACACTGCCTTCAAAACACACAAGGCTGGGCGTTTCCCCTATGAGTGATATTTGCACTCGGTATTTCTCCTAGTATGATGTTCAGAAAGGATACTTCCGAAAAAACTTCTGAGTAGCAGGTCTCATGACTGTGTTCGTTCAAGCTTCATGTGATAAAATTTTGAAAACAATCTATGACAGACAGATTATCCCTTACTACACCTTCGAGAAAAGATCAGACACGACGCAAGCAAACTATCTCACATTATTTCTAAGTCTTTGTCCTTAGCTCTCTCTTTGTGTTTAGTGGCACACAGCGCGTGCGCCGTAAAATCCAGAAGACAATTGGTGACGGAACCACAAAAATAGTTAGTAAAAGAGAATTTTCCATCTCAAACTTCCTGTGAAGCCCGAGTAATACTAAATATTGAAAGTGCCCTTCTCTTACTTACTAGGACGCATGCCAGCAGATCATTGGATAAAAGATGAAGGTGCCGAATCATGTACTCAGTGTCACGTACGATTCACATTCGCTGAGAGAAGACATCATTGTAGAGACTGTGGAAAACTCTTCTGTGCCAAGTACGCTATTCAGTTCTCTTTCAATTACTACGACATATTTAGGGCGGTAAAAATGGGGTCTTCAAGTATTCGTATTCATCTTGGTGAAATTTTATGTCTTTTATTCTCATTATTGATATTAATGTTTTTTGAACTACCTTTTGAATATATGTCTGTCTGTCTATCCGTCTGTCTATCTATCTGTCTGTCTGTCTTTTTCCCTATCTATCTGTATGTTTGTATATTTGACTGTATGTCGTTTCGTTATGATTTGTCATTCTTATGTTACTTTTGGTATTTTACTTTGGGTTTTTATTCTTGTTTCCTTTTCCTTCTAGTTTACTATTATCAAGTACCCCTCCCCCCAATTTAGTATCTAATGAACATGACTTCAAATCCAGTATCATTTAAAAATATTCTGATTTGTATTTCAACATATTACCAGATGTAGCAAGTACGAGTCATCCATTCAACGTCTACGAATATACAAACCAGTACGAGTTTGTAAACCGTGCTACGACAAGCTGAGAAAAGAACAGGCCAGGGGAACGTTATAACGAGACGGCTCTGCAAAATTCCTTGATATTGTTTTTCTTTTTAAGGCACAAAGTTGAATTGCCTTTCCTTTTCTCTCTCGAATAGCAATCCCCCTTGATTTCGATTGACCTTTTTCTACGAGACGTCCATATAGACCATTATTGAATTCGCTTGATTCGAAACAATGACTGCAAGTCGAGGTTGAACTTGAAAAATACAGTAAATATTTGAACACATCAAGGCCGACCTCGTCTTGGAGCTATTGTTTCGTAAAAAAGGTGAACATTGGGTTTGTTGCACTCTCGTCCCAAATGTATTCGAGAGCAGTAACCTTCATCTACTCGACTGTTTTCTTTTTTCCTGGGGTCATTTTGAGGGGAAAACTAATATAATTGTTCGCCAGAGGTGTCTGGTAACCTAATTTTAAATTTACCATACTCCTGCAGACAGATACTATAAAATAGATAGTGGTCTTTGGGATGGTAAGAACGGGAAATTCAAAACAAAAATGCTTTCAGCTTGCTAGTGTGGCAAGTTCTTTTCACACTATACAGTGGCTGTGAACTCTATCGAATTTTTGTAAATATGTCACGTGTCTGACAAACAGGGCAAAGTTCATAATACTTATTGGTAAATGCAGCATTGGGAAATCACAACCTTCAAGGTCATGACCTCAATAGACCTATCCCGAATTCGCTTGACTGACCACGAAACAATGGTTTGAAGTGGAGACTTGACTTGATTCTTTTATTCATCAAGTTCAACCTCGACTTGAAACCATTGTTTCGTGGCCAGTCAAGCAAATTCGGGATAGGTCTATTGAAACAAAGTTAACTAGTGTGTTCAGTATTACATTCGCATACTCTTCTCTAGCATTGAGCTCAAAATATTGAGCGACGCTCTAAATCTCGACGATTTCCTTGCCTTTAGGTCAAGTAATTTTAAAATGTCCACGTCTTAGTACAAATAGTACAATTAGTAAAATAATTAGTATAGTATGAACCGGGGCCAAAATTAATTTTTCATTACTTTACTTGTGATATTCGGCTTCCTATAGATAACATTCTAGGTGATATTTCACCTCCGTGGTCCCATAACTAATCCGTGCGGTACACCATTAACTTGAATAGTATTAATGAAATTTCATCGCTAAATTTGCTTTTAATTTATTACATTTAAAGAATATAGATCATATTGTGTATCTAATAATGCTAATGTTATCTAACACATTTCTTCAATTTTTGTACAGTGTAAAAAAGTAAGATTTTGAATTTTCTTATTTTTATTTCAAAATGCGTTGTTGGGTCGTTCGACGATCACTTGTGGGTATCAAATGATGAAAACAAGGAATAGTGTTCAAATAAAAGATATTCAGTAAAATCTTATTATGAAAAATAGTGTTACCCAAGTTTCCCTTCCCATTTAGAAAACCAAACAAACAAATCGAAAACGAAGAAAAAATTTTGAAGAATATTTTAGACACTTGAATATAATTAGGACTGATTGACTTGAGATTACTTCGTTATCTAAGGAAGTACATGTAAACCTCAATATTTCCCTTTTTCCGTTCCTTCCTTCCTTCTTTACTCCTTTCCTTCCATCCTTCCTTACCTTTTTGTCGTGATGTAGTTATTTATTTTCTTGCGTAGTTTTGTCTTCTAAATTTTGAACTTAAAATATTTAAAGATCAATAAAATTTGGATTATAGCTTTCGAAATTCTCGTAAAAGGGGAAAAAAGATTGTAGAAACTGGAAACCTTCCTCATTCCCAGAGAAAAAATCTCAAGAAATAAAAGAGTTTGCTAAGAAAATATTGCGCCCGCGATCGCCAAGCCGGAAGAAAGCATCTGGTATTAAATTTCATAGAAAACAAAATGCTTCATTAATTCAGTTTGGAGTCTTGTGCTAATGTCTGATGAAAACATTGGCGCTGACTTCTTGGAGGTCTCTTCGCTTAAGATTTATCTGTCTTGAGGTCCTTAAGAGTAAGAAAAACAAACGTAAAAGTTGGGACCCTTCTATTCGCTTCTGTCATCGAAATGTGAATGAATTCGTCGTTGGAGTATTCCTGCATGATTTGGACAGCTATGGCGTGATGTTTTCTTATCAATCAATGTTTACGTAGAAGAGATCGTGGTCGGGGTCAATCGTTTGGCTTCCAATAAGGCAAGGCAATAAGGCTTTACGAGTAGAAATTCTAGGCTATAAATATGTGATATAACTATACGAAAAAATGGCAGAGGTTGTGGTTGTTAGGACTACATCATTCGACTCGTTTTTACGTCAGTTTTCTACAAAGTTTGATCAAGCCGAAGCAGCAGATGTCATTCATGAACTGAAAAGACTCTTCCCAACCAGAAAAGATTACTTCGACCAAACTAACTTGTATGGAGCCTTGATACAACTTTACAAACTGGGAGCGATTGATGATGATGGAGATCAGAAATTATTGGAATCTTTAGCCGAGAAAACATCGGAAAACAAGGAAATTGTGAAATTACTTACTAGCTACAAGGAAGCTTCTTCGTCACGCCAAGATGAATTTGTCGGTAGGGATGCTGATGTGAGTAACATTCTAAAGCTTATGAAAAATCATCGCGTATCAGGAGTAAATTTGTTTGGGGATTCAGGAGTAGGGAAGACCACTTTGGCCAAAGAAGTTTCTAAAAAGCTGGAGAAAGACTTTGAACCAGTTGTAATTGATCTGAGAGGTACACAAGATATAAAGACTGTTTATTTCGAAGTACTCCAGAAGTTTAAGCTAACACCATGGGACTACAGCAAGGAAAGAATCTACACGCATCTTCAAAATTTTAAAATAACTAAAACACTCTTAATTCTTGATAATGTTGAACAGTTCCTGACAAATTTAAAAAATGAAATTGATCAAAATAGGAGAAAAGAATTTTTGGAATTTCTCAGAACCATTATGAGTTCAGAAGCAAGTAAAAGAGGGAGCTTGAAGGTGATACTTACCTCCAGGATACAGATAAATGACTCCAAGTTGGAGATTATGCATTTCAGTGAATATGAAGTACGGCCTTTAACCAAGGAAGCCTCCAGGCAGATGATGAGTTGGAGACTAAATGATGAGACCAGTGATAACCAGGATAGTAAAGCACTGGTTGAAATTGTTGTTCTTTGTCGCAATACACCCTACCTACTTAAGGGAGCAGAGCAATTGCAGCGGCAAAATAACTCCAAACCTTCAAAAGTGCTGGAGAAATTGAATGCTTTGAAAAGCAAGGGAGTACCAGATAAGTATGTTTGTATTAGTTTACAGTTTGATTCTCTACCAAGTGATCACCTGAAACAAGTTGCTGTAAAGATTTCTCTTCTCCAACGACCTTTCTCTGTGTCCACTGCAATGAAAATTGCTGACATTTCCTCAGATTATAATGCAGAGCTTGACCTTGAAATGTTAGCAACACACAAAATCCTTACAGCAGAAGATGTAGCTGGAGAAAGGAAGTATGACCTTCATTCACTGTTCAGAGAGTTTGTTGCTTCGTATCTGAGTATTAAAGATCCTATCTACAAAGATGCGTACGAGAAAGCAGAAAACCAGTTTTCTGAGCACTTTTCCAAGAAATTTAATCAACTTGCAAAGAATTTAGATAAAGATTTTGTTGGTACATACAAAGAGCTTGAAGAAGACAAAGCCAATCTAGAATTATTCATTGACCTTACGACCCGGAAGGAAACTCTTGACTTGATTCTTCAATCTGAAGATGTTGAGGAGACAGGAAGCGTAGCTATACTGTTTGAAACATTCAAGAGTATTAAAGAAAGAAGAAAGCTTTTTGGTGAATGGGCAAAGATTATGGAAAAGAAAGGTATATATTGATTAAGCCATGTTTTGCATCATGATGATTGAAACTAATTTTGGAAATAATTTGTGAGCAAGGCATTTGTTTGTTGATTCTCCTTTAGTTTACTAGTGTTTTCCTTCTTTTGCTGTTAAGGGTTCCCTGCTACCAAAGTATCTCATCTCTTTCTCTCCCTTCTTTCAGGCGGGGAGGAAGGAGACTGCCGATGTGGAGCGTTTCATTTGATTCCCCGCCTTCCACGATCGTGGACGAACAAAACCAATCTCGTACCCAGAGCCTGCGTTTCTTCTGGCCTGCGGCGAAGAACTAGGGCTCTGGCATAACCCATTTCTTGATACCAGGATTTCTTGGACTTCCGGTATAACAGCGCACGCGTTCAAATACTTGCCAAAAATTAAAAATATTTTTTCCTCCGATTTTTAATCTGTACTATGATTTTAACTTTGATTTTTAATTCAATGCAATTTTTACTTTGCTTATTTTGACCGTTTATATCTCACTTTCCGAAAATTGCGCATGCGCCAAAATATGGATTATGCCAGAGCCCTCGTTCTTCGCCGCAGGCCAGAAGAAACGCAGGCTCTGGGTACGAGATTGGAACAAAACTAGTTTTCAGTTTTCCGATTACATGTAGTGCGCATGAGCAAATGTAACACACCGTGGCGCCAAACATTGTTTGACGAACGAGAGCGGCTGTTAAAATCATGACAGCGTTGCTAAGTTACGCCACGCATGCGCGACAGAAATAACGTCCTACATCGGCAAAGTCTATTTAATTTCTCTCTCAACCAAAACAAAAGAAAATAGGCACTGCTAGCAGGGAATGTTAAGGGTGGCATAAAAGTAAAATATCACGGCATTGTGAGTCCTACAGGTCGGGTCGCGAGATAGACAGCTATGGGTGCAATAAGAACCCGAAAAAAAAAACAGTTCTGGGTTCTTCGGTTTTCCTCTATCCGCAAAAGCTGCCAGCATGTGGTCAGTGTGTTGTGCATTGTATACATAAACTTTAGCCCATCTGGCTATGAATACTTGGCAGCAATAACTCGCCGTATCAAGACGTGAATTAGACATGCTACTCAGTCTATATTGTTTTTCGTTGTTTCTTGTTTTGTTAGCCTGCGATTAAGATAAACAGTTAAAAAAAAGATAAGCCGATTTCTAAGAGAAATTTGGAACCGTTTAGCTGCTGGACCGTTTAGCTATTTGGAGACCGTGTCTGGCTGCCGGACGATTAGTCACTTTAGTCAGGTATACAATAAAAAATTATTGCAGTTAAGTTTTATTTTATTTTATCTTTTTCCACAGGAAGCTGGTTATCTAGTGCCAATTTTAGATGTTGGGAGTCTATCCAGCTGGCTGACATGGAGGGAACACAAAGTGCTTGTGAAGCACTAAAAAGAGCTGAAGTTTCGCTAGCAAAAGCTATGCTAATATTAAAGCCTGAGAAGCTGAAGACTGCAAAAGGATTGTGCAAGTACTGCAGTGGTCGAATAAAGTGCATGACCAGTGCAAACCTGATAGACAAATCGAGTAAAGTCGAAAAGGAGCGGCTTCTCAGACAAGCACTATGCGATTTAAAACAGTCACTTGCCATACACAAGGAGGTCTACGGTGATCATACTCTTACTGCAAGGACGTTAAATCTTATTGGAAATTGCTACATGGAATGTCTTCAGCCAAAAGAGGCATTGACGTTTTACCAGCGAGCCATGAACATGAAAATCAAAATTGTTGGCGGTGAGAAACATTTTGATATACCAACATACTACAATCAGCTATCACAGGTCTACGAAGCCCTTGGTAAGGAAGAAACGTCTTGGAGTTCGACTTATGAGAATAATGAAAAGGCTGCTCAATACTTGGAGAAGGCATTAAGCCTTCAAGAGGAACTTGGAGTAAATGACACAGTCAATACAGCAACGTTCCAAAGAAACCTTGCAAACATTCTTATCGGACTTGAAAAGTATGACCAGGCCCTTGAGTATGCAAGGAAATCGTTCGAAATAAGAAACGCGCTCCTTGGTAAGCACCCAGAGACCGTTAGGATTCTGTACCTGATTGGGGTCATTTATGAACTTAAAGGTGACTATGAAGCAGCTCTAGCAAAGTATGAAGAAGCTTTTGTAATGGAGGCGTCTTTACCTGAAGACAACCACAGTGTTGTAAGAAAAAGGCTTTGTGGTAAACTTGAAAGAATGTGTGAGGACCTGGACGAGAAAGGCAAACTGAAAGAGTATGGACCAAAAATGGAGAAAATTCGCAAGGTAAAGAAATATTTTAGTTCAGTTATTCAAAAGATCTGTAGTTAGTAAACACAATGAAAACATCAAGGCATTGCACAAACTAGAAGGATCCTAGGAAATGAAAATACTATACTGCCTACTCAACTGCATGGTAGTATTGATTAGCAATGGTTATGCTCACCAGTTTCCATGCATTATCGCATATTGCCTTCCGACCGAAAACGTCAGCACATACAGTACTCGTGAACTGTATGCAAGTTTAAAGTTGAAAACGTCTTCCTGTCATTGTAATTGTCTTTACAAAATGTTAATGGTGTAAAAAAAGACAAAACCTACATTCGTCACACACGTTTCTTTTGTATTGTTGCTTTAAAGGAGACGGACGCTGACGCTGGAAAGAAGCCTGTTGCTGATACTGGTGCTGATGCTCAAGTGGGAGAGGAGACAGACGTAATAACATTGTAAGCGTTACTGCTTCCTTTTTTTGTTTTATTATCGTGTTTACTTCTTTCACTGGTATTCTTAATTAATGCTGTGTTGGTATCGTTGCTTTGCAGTGACAACAAAGGAGGATACTATAATTTCTCAAGCGATTTCTTTTTCCTTGAAGTTCCACGCAATGCCGTGAACACACCAGTTAAAGTCAAGTACAAAGTTGACCCCATTCGCTGTCAACCGCCCATGGCAGGAATAACTACGAGTATTAGTTATTTCCTAGAATTGAGTTCCAGTAAGAATGTGGAACTCAATGAGCCTATCACTGTGACATTTATGCATTCTGGACCTGGAAAAGAATATGGTTATAAAACTACTGTTATAGCCTTCAATCAAGATGGGGATGTATGGGAAGAACTAAAAGGTATAGGTGGATGTCATATATTCATAAACACCGTCATTGTGATGCATGTTAATGTGTCAACCATTCTAAAAACCAGGTGGACTCGGATTGTTTTCTCGAGCCCCTGCATGAGCTACTGACTATTGAATATTCTTTCTATCGATATATTTTGCGCTCGGTTCATTAGTACTGCATGAAAGTAGTGGAGTCCCCGTTCTGAGAGTCAGCAAAGCATTGAAGCAAACAAAGCGGGGTGAACACTTGTAGAATAAATCGATTTCAAGGATCTTTTTAAGGACGTTTTAAGCATAAGAGGTAATAACAATAAGAAACGAAGTTAAGTAGTGTAACGACTGTTAATCAAAGTATTCACAATATGGCAAATATCTTTTGTTCTACCACAACTACAGAACAAGAATCACGAGGCTCAACCCTTGGACGATGCAGAAAAGATTACGTTAGAGTTCAAATCAGTAAACTGACTATCTTAGCAGTTGTAACCAGACTCATCACAGATCGATTCCAAGTCACACCCAAAGGATGTGTTGTCAGGTCTTCTGTGTGCGATGATGTCACGATTGATTTCCCTCAAGGAGCTGTTGACAAGACCGTGAAAGGAACATTGAAAGTAAGTAAAATTTGCAAGAGGTTTGAAGTGAAAATACATCGTAAACGTTGCACGTATGTTCAGAATCGATGGAAACTATGTCTAAAATCTGGTAGTAAATTGTGTACAATGTAGTGATAATGGCATGCAAATTAACAAATTGACATCAGATTTTTATGTGTCTGTCCTCTTATTGACGATAAATTGCGTCATCACATTGTCAAAGTAGTGTGGATTCACGAGGCGTAGCCGATGATGTCAGTTTGTTTTTTTACAATGACAAAAACGATCATAACTTCTCATTTTTAGCGATCAAAACAACCAACGGAAAGAGCGCGCGCTCGTTGACGTCAGCTTTATCTGTCTGTCCTCTTATTGATGATAAAAAATAACCAGCGCGCGAGAAATTTCTAAGTTATTGTAAAAATATTCATCGATCAATAATTCTGTCGCATCGCTTTCCTGTAGTCTGTCAGTCGAAGTATTACTAAACACATGCAAATGACTTAACGCTTTACTTTTATATCCTAGTTGCTACTAATGCCACAGAGAAAGTACCTTGAAAACGATGAGTATGGATATCCGTGCCCAATATTATTGGTGGATGGTTTTGAAGGTGTTAGTCTCCGAAAACCCGTTACCATAAGGATGCCACACCCTTGTCCCGCGAAATGTCCTGTAGAGAGAGTAAATTTAATGCGTCTTCCAAGTGAATCTGGAACTGTTCTTGATTATGAGTGGGAGGACATTACGGATCAGATAATTTACAAAGAAATAGAGACAGATCAGAAATGTTTCGTAGAGCTACAAGTGCAGCGTTTTTCATGGTAACGTATTATAAGCTTGTATGGGTATTAAGCTTATCTGGCTAAAAATATCTCAATGTACACGCTCATAGTAAGCCTTCCCAGTAATTATCCATGAAAAGCATTTCTACACTACCTATTGATGACAAGCGTTTTTAAACAAGGATGGTCTGTTCGTATCTCTATCTTTCTTTTTTAATTTTGAAGTTTATCTTTTTTTCTAAGGCTCTGGCTTTGGGTATCATCCGTGCCGTTGCAGATATTGCAAATGATTGTGAGAGATTTGATTTCTTCGCCGCCCCTATTTGTTCGTGTTGGACTTTTCAAAGCGAAAGATGAGCATAGACGGCCTGTTAGTATGTTGAAGGCTCTTAAAGTGACCCTAACTTGTGTTGCTAACCACGATGAAATACACATGAAAGACATGAAAAGTAAATATGAAAGTACAACCTCTCCAATTTTCCAGCGGGTACAAGTGAACTGTTGCGTGCTCCCCTGTCTGCGGTCCAACATAATTATGACTACATATCTCTCCCTGCCCCCCTCCATGAAGCTCAGTATTCCTGAGTGCATCAGTTAAGACTATTGCTGGTCATTTATAAAGTTGTCAAAGAAATCGAACTGCAAATCAATTTTGAAAGTTATCTTTGCTATACGCGAAAATATTGAGATCTATAGAGGGATGTCCAGGGCTTGCCTATGCTATGATCCCCTGTCCCTAAAGGTCTGTCTTGGGGATCCCCGAAGCATCACCTGCCTATCCCCTTGCCACAACTATCATACAGGCCGCTCTACTATATATATGTATCTCTCCCATCAACGTGTAAATGTGACCCATTTTCTCTTTGTCTTAACATAAGAATCTCATGAAGAGCTGGCTATTGCAACCTCGGTGAGTCCACTGCAAAAAGGTGACAAAGCCTTGGTTAAGGTAGGAGGAGACTTTAAGGAAAAACACCAAAGAAACGAGCAGGAAAAAGTCATTCTTGTGTAAGTGAACGTTTTACAGAAATGAAAGTTAAATAAAGGCTAAATGGTGACGTAGTTTTTTTTTCAGCATCTGAACACAAAAACGAAAATTTGTTTTCACGATATCTTAAATTCGGAAAGTATACGATTCAAATTCTTTTACCAGGGCGTAGTGTTTTCCTAGTTCAGACCGCGTGTTCTTCTGTAGAGTATCATTTCAGTGTCTATACGTTTCCTTGTTAACATACACAAAGGATAAACCCATTTGCGCTTTTATTCTAAATATTCACATTAAATGATTGCATGATTTAGTTATTTGGAGAGCCAATAATAAAGTAAATTATTTTTTGATTAATCCATGCACCTAGTTTTATTTAATGACAATAATATTGTTGTTTATAATTTTTATTTCTCATTTTCTTCGTCAGGTTTTTGAAAGACGAAAAGTTTGTTGCAGAGATAAATGTCTGTCGGAGAAAAGAAGACATTCAGAATGAAAACGACGGGCATAGAGAACTTATTATTTCACTTTACAAAGAAATTGATAATTCTTTTTTGTGCCAACTTTCTACTGGTGAAACAGAATGCACGAGGGTATGGAGATACATACCTTAAAAAATAATTATTGTTCCTTGCTTCCTTGCTTCCTTGCTTCCTTGCCTATTTTCTTCTATTCTTTCATCCATCCTTCCTTCCTTCCTTTGTTATTTTGTTCAATTGTTATTTTTTTCCATTTTAGGAGACCTTGAGCAGCGACAGAGTGTATGAGATGCGCACAACATGTCCAAGGGGTTATTTCGTAATCGTCAATGTCAATAAATTCCACCCATCAACGGGTTATGAAGAACGTGCGGGCTCTGAACAAGATGTGATAAACCTACAATTTGTATTAAAAAATTGCTAGGTTTTGAAATTAAACTTTTATGTGATGATCCGAATGCTCAAACGATTCTAGACAATATTGACGACATTTTCCATAAAGATTTCTCCAATTACGATTGCTTTGGTTTATGTATCATGAGTCATGGTAGTGACGACCGTTTTTACGGTTCAGACAAAGTACCAATTACATGGTCTACAATCCTTGGTTTGTTTAATAAGAAACTGGGTCCTAGATTTACAGGCAAACCAAAGTTGTTTTTTTTCCAAGCATGTCGAAGTGTTGCTCAGACTGAACAAGATGGAGGTGGTGAACATGATGGAAGTGCAGCGGAACGACAGTCATCCCTTCAAAGGTCCTACCTAACTTCTGACGTCCTAGATACTCTAGTAGTACACAGCTGTTTTCGAGGACATGAATCATTTCGTAATAGTCAGGATGGGACTTTTTTCATTCAAAGTCTCGTAAAAGTATTGAAAGAAAATGTGAAGGACGAGGACATGTTGAGTATGGTAACCATGGTTGTTAACGAATTAACCAATCAATTGGGAGAAAAACAAGTGCCACAAATGGAAAGCACGTTAAGAAAAAAGCTTTTCTTCAAACCAATGAGAAATGGAGTTTCAACATCTTTATAAATATAATCTAGAATGATCGTTATTTTGGATGAGTAGCAACTTCAATCAACCATCTGTAAATGTTGTTTGAAATATTGTTTATCCCAATATTGGCAACGAATTCTCTGCAAACATAGTCTCTACTCTTTCTCTCCCTTTTTTAGGGCGAGGAGGAGGGATTGTACCCCCTCCCCTCCCCCAATTGATACGTTATCATGGAAATTAATCCGTTAAAGTATTCAAGTGATTGCTTTTAAAAGGCCACATGGTGTTTCTTTCCTTAAAGGTTTTTGGAAAGAAGTAATAAAAATAGAATGATTAACTGTGTGTCCAGATGAATGAGTGGAACTATAAAGGTGTCGCTATCATCTCAATAAGCTGAGTTATTTCTGAATTTATAAAGTGAACGACTCTTCTTAGGAAAATGCAGTGTCATCCAGGACAGGTTACATACTGACAAATTAGTGACGATGTCATGACGATTACAACTGAACCTATAGCGAGGCTATTTTCAACCATTTCCACCCGCAGAATGTTTTTGACTGTGAAGGTTGCACACAGAAGAGCAGTATTCAATTACTGGTTGGACAAAAAAGGCTTTATTCGGCTTCTCCTTCGTGGATATAGAGCAGTGTCTTAGGGAAGGTAGGCTTTTTATTGGGGGGCGAGTGGTGGGGTTAGGGCTTTAAAAGAGAGAGTCATCATGCTGTTTCGTTGTTCACTGAATATATGGAGCTAGGGTCATGAGTGAAAGGAGAAGAGATTTTGGTTCGTATTTCTGCCAAATTTGATAAAGCCAAAACAGGATCCCGCAAATTGAAATTATTCAGCTAGAACTGATCAAAACAATTTAAATACAGTCAACGGTTTATCACTTTCTTGCACTAAATTGCAAATTACAAAATGCGCCTGCAAATATGACTAAGACGTGGTCCGATCTTTTCTTGTAAATCGGTTATTTACCTCAAAAATCATCTACTTACTGCACAGGGAGCCCGGCTTTAGAATTTGTACATGAATAAAAAAATCAATAAGTGCTTTATTGGGTTTCCTGTGTCACGAAACACGCGCATCAGCGGTCATGACATTAGCGGAAGTAGATTATCTTTGGCCACCTGTAGTGGAAAGCGTGATATTTCTCAGAAATCAGTGTTACATTGTTCAAGACGCGTCTACTGAAAATGATATTCATACAAATGTAAGGTCGTGCTCATAGTTCAGTAATGGCTTGGTTTCTGCAAGCTTACAATCTATAGATAGAATTTTTACTCCGGCTGTAAATAAGTGATAACTAACTACGAGAACAATGACAGCGGTTGACGTCGTTCCTAAAACATTCGACTCGCTTTTAGGTAATATCTCCTGTTTGTTTGTCCAAGCCGAAGCAACATATATCATCCATGAACTGCAAAGACTTTATCCATCCAGAAAAGACTCTTTTGATAACAATGACTTATATAGTACCTTCAAACAACTATACAAGCTGGGAGCGATCGATGAAGATGAAGATCAGAAAATGATGGAAATATTGGTGAAGAAAACGGCAAAGAAGGACCAAATTTTGAAGTTTATAAATGACTACAAACAGGAATCTAATTTACCACGCAAAGATGATTCTGTTGGTAGAGAAGCTGTCGCGAAAGAGATTCGTGACTCTCTGACAAGTGAGGATGCCGTTTCTGCAGTCAATCTGTATGGAGAATCAGGAGTAGGAAAGACGACATTGGCCAAAGCTGTTTCTGGTTTTATGGAAGATTTTGATATGCTATGGGTTGATCTAAGAGACATCATAAATGTAGAAACTGTTTATTTTTTCGTTCTTTATGGTCTTGGCTTGACCTCATGGGACCGTGAGGCGAAACGAATCTACGATCATCTTGAAAATATATCGGAAAAAACTCTTCTTGTTTTGGACAATATTGAACAGTTCTTTGAGAATGAGGTAGGACAGATATTCATGGAATTTTTATCGAGAATTATCAACTCTTTAGCAAGCCATGAGGGAAAACTGAAAATTATTCTTACGTCAAAAGACAGTGTATTTGAACAATCTCTGAAAGAAGAATCATCGACGACAGATTATAAAGTGAAGGAATTTGATGAAAAAAGTTCTAAAGATTTGATGACAAAAAGAATTAAGAACGTTGTAGATGTTGCAGATGAGGCCCAAGACGAGGCATTGTCTGAAATAGCTGATCTTTGCCGTAACTTACCGTATCTTCTTCAAGGAGCAGAGCAGCTAATGAGGGAAAGTTTTACTACTCCTACAGAAGTGCTGCGAAAGATAACTACACAGATAGAAAAGGGAGTACCAGAACACTTTGCTTGTATCAGTGCATTGTTTGAATCTCTACCAAATGATCACCTGAAACAGGTTGCAGTAAAGATTTCTTTACTTCGTCGTCCTTTCTCTGTGTCCACTGCAATGAAAATTGCTGACATTTCCTCAGATTATAATGCAGAGCTTGACCTTGAAATGTTAGCAACACACAAAATCCTAACAGCAGAAGATGTAGCTGGAGAAAGGAAGTATGACCTTCATTCACTGTTCAGAGAGTTTGTTGCTTCGTATCTGAGTATTAAAGATCCTATCTACAAAGATGCGAACGAGAAAGCAGAAAACCAGTTTTCTGAGCACTTTTCCAAGAAATTCAATCAACTTGCAAAGAATTTAGATAAAGATTTTGTTGGTACATACAAAGAGCTTGAAGAAGACAAAGCCAATCTAGAATTATTCATTGACCTTACGACCCGGAAGGAAACTCTTGACTTGATTCTTCAATCTGAAGATGTGGAGGAGACAGGAAGCGTAGCTATACTGTTTGAACATTCAAGAGTATTAAAGAGAGAAGAAAGCTTTTTGGAGAATGGGCAAAGATCATGGAAAAGAAAGGTATACATAATCCACGTTTTGATAAACTTTATGAGGAGCTTGCATGTTATATTGACATTGTTGTTAACAGGAACATTTAAGTATGTTTTGCATTTATCATCGTTTTGTTTGTTTGTTTTTTTTGCTTGCTTGCTTGCTTTGCTTGCTTGATTGCTTGCTTTGCTTGCTTGCTTGCTTGCTTGCTTGCTTGCTTGCTTGCTTGCTTGCTTGCTTGCTTGCTTGCTTGCTTGCTTGCTTGCTTGCTTGCTTGCTTGCTTGCTTGCTTGCTTGCTTGCTTGCTTGCTTGCTTGCTTGCTTGCTTGCTTGCTTGCTTGCTTGCTTGCTTGCTTGCTTGCTTGCTTGCTTGCTTGCTTGCTTGCTTGCTTGCTTGCTTGCTTGATGGATTGATGGATTGATTGATTGTTTTGTTTGTTTGTTTCCTTTACCAGTTTGTTGTGTATTTCTGTTTGTTGATTCTCTTTCAGTTAACTATTTTTCCCTTTCGTACTGTTATTAAAGGCAAGTGTGCATAGCACTGAGTAAAATTTCCTGTGGATTTCATGTGTATACAGTTTGTATTTTTTTTCTCCCTTAATACTGCGAAGGGGTTTTATCCAGGTTTCTTCCATCTGCAAAACTTCAATTTCTTTGTGTTAAGAGAAATTAAATGTCGTGGTGTATTTTATTTGTTTATTAAATTATTTTATAAGTATTTTATTTATTATTATTATTATTATTATTATTATTATTATCATTATCATTATTATATCTCCCATAGAAAGCTGGTTATCTAGTGCCAATTTTAGATGTTGGGAGTCTATCCAGTTGTCTGACATGGAGGGAACACGAAGGGCTTGTGAAGCACTAAAAAGAGCTGAAATGTCGCTAGCAAAAGCCATGTTAATATTGAAGCCTGAGAAGCTGAAGGCTGCAAAAGGATTGTGCAAGTACTGCAGTGGTCAAATAAAGTGCATGACCAGTGCAAACCTGATAGACGAATCAGACAAAATGGAAAAAGAAAGGCTTCTCGAAGAAGCACTTTTTGATTTAAAACAGTCACTTGCCATACACAGGAAAGTCTACGGTGATCATACTCTTACTGCAAGGACATTAAATCTTATTGGAAATTGCTACATGGAATGTAGAATGCCAAATGAGGCATTGCCGTTTTACCAGCGAGCCATGGACATGAAGATCAAACTTGTTGGTGGTGAGAAACATTTCGATGTACCAACATACTACAATCAGCTATCACAGGTCTACGAAGCACTTGGCAAGGGCGAAATGAAAAGGTCATCAGAAACGTCTTTTTGGAGTCTTTATCCCATCCAAACTTTTACCAGAGCCATTTGGGATTTGATTTCTCAAGAAAGAAGACATGATTTAGAAAAGGCCACTGAATTCCTAGAGAAGGCATTAAGCCTTCAAAAGAAACTTGGAGTAAATGACACAGACGACACGGCTACGTTCCAAAGGAACCTTGCAAACATTCTTATCGGACTTCAAGACTATGACCGGGCCCTTGAATATGGTCAGAAATCCTTGAAAATAAGAAACAAGAGCCTTGGTAAACACCCAGAGACTGTGAGGATTTTGTACCTGATTGGGATCATTCATGAATGGAAAAACGATCATAAAGCAGCTCTAGCAAGTTACGAAGAAGCTTTAGTTATGGAGGAGTCTTTACCTGAAGACAACCACAGTGTTGTGAGAAAACTACTGTGTGACAGACTTGAAGCAATGTGTAAGAAATTGAACAAGAAAGACAAACTGGAAGAGTATAGACCAAGAATGGAGAAATTTCAAAAGGTTAGGAATACATTTTTTTCCGTTATATAAAAAATTCTCCAACAACATGATTCGTACAATACCGGGTTAGCCTCATTTCAGCGTTATAATATTCGCAAATACGAATAGTCAAGAAAAAAAGTACAACATCAACAATACATACACTTTGAAATTCTTTAAAAGACTTTACTGGAACACATGGATTTTCTACACAAAATTGAGGGTACCTCGAGCAACAGAGAACTCGAAACTGAAGTGTTGTGAGTGACGATGTTCGTTAAAGTACAAAGAGAAAATCAAACCCATTAAATATTTATTTTACAGAAGAAATAGAACGAGCACGCGTGTCATGTTAAATGATAAATCAAGCGGTAATTGTCAGTGACAATCTGGCTTCATTGTGCATGGGAGTATACATGTCCTGTATTATACTAGTGGTACGGTTGCAAAATAGTCAAAAAAGGTCTTATGGGTAAAATTGAAATGTTCATGCAACTTCTTTACTGTTGCTTTAAAGGAGACTGACGCTGACGCTGGAAAAAAGCCTGATGCTGATACTGATGCTGATGCTCAAGCGGGAGAGGAGACAGACGTAATAACATTGTAAGCGTTACTGATTCCTTTTTTGTTTTATAATCGTGTTTACTTCTTTCACTGGTATTATTAATTAATGCTGTGTTGGTATCGTTGCTTTACAGAGACGACAAAGGAGGATACTATGATTTTTCAAGCGACTTCTTTTTTCTTGAAGTTCCACCTAATGCCGTGAACACACCAGTTAAAGTCAAGTACAAAGTTGACCCTTGTCGCCGTCAATCGCCCATGGCAGAAATAGCTACAGATGTTAGTTATTTCTTGGAAATGAGTTCCAGTAAGACTGTGAAACTCAATGTGCCTATCACTGTTACTTTAATGCATTCTGGACCTGGAAAAGAATATGGTTATAAAACTACTGTACTGGCCTTCAGTCAAGACAAATACGTTTGGGAAGAACCAGAGTTAGTAGAGGAAAAAGCAAAAGGTATATTATAACGTACCTACAATAGAGTTATCTATGTGAAAGGTTGCCGACAGAGTAGCGTCCTTCCCTTTTTCCCCTAGTGATGAACGCCCGCTCAACCACTCAGAAAGCGAGACAACAGTCCTACAATAAAGGGAAAAACCAGCTTCTTTTACCACACCCGCTTAATTAAAACAACACCGGAAAGTGATTAAACGAAACAAATGTGAATTATCAATTAGACAACAGAAAGTCGCGCGCCAAAATATATAGAACGATTAACAAGCGTTAAGAGTGTCACGAGTCGTAGCCGAGTGCTCTTTAGCTTGTTAAGAGTTCTTTTTATTTTCTCGAGTAATTGATTTGTAATATAGCTAGTTTCAAGAAAAGATGAACCGTGCAGCCCATGGGGAAATAGTTCATAGGTTTTCAACCAATCAGAGCGCGCAACCATATCATCCATAATAGCAAGTCGGATTTATCATCATTTGGAGGCCAATCAACTATTACCAAAAGAGCAAATTACCACTTAGCATCATGCTAAATAGCACAGGATGTGGGTACGGCATTGAAAAAGTGAGAGTTGATCATCTCTTTTATGTAGACGATCTCAAGCTGCATGCATAAAGATGACAACCATCTTAAGACACTTCTCCACACTGTGCACCACTTCAGTAACGACATGAACATGATAATTTGGTCTCGCTAAATGTGCTAAAGCTACTTTCAAGAAAGGTAAACTAACAAAGAAATCGAACATTAAACTTGATATTGACACAGTCATTAAGGAACTTGACCAAGAGAAAACCTACAGGTACCTAGGCATTGATGAATGTGATGGAATACAGCATTCAAATATGAAAGAAAAAGTGAGAAAAGAGTACTATCGAAGACTCAGATCGGTACTACAGAGTGAGTTGAACGCAGCCAATAAGATCCTGGCTATTAACACCTTACCAGTACCTGTAGTATCATATAGTTTCAACATTATCAACTGGAAGTTAAGTGAAATCAAAAGATTAGACGGAAAGACAAGGAAATACCTTACAATGAACCGCATGCATCATCGGAAAGCGGATGATGACTTGTCCAGATAGAAAACTCGTATAAAATCTCAACTTTTGGTCTGGACATGTACTTGAAAGAAAACAAGCATTGCCTCGTGCGTCTAGTCTCTAAGCATGAGAACAACAAAAAGATTTACTCCATTCACAAAGAAAGTAAAAGATTCAAGACCAAATGGGGCAAGACAGATGTGCTAAATGAATTTTCACCAAGCAAAATCGACGTTTCCATACTTTGGGGGGAAAAAAGGATGAAGAGCGTCTACAAAGACCATCTGTAAATGAAACAATGTGAAAAATGGGAGTCTATTAATCCCTTCATAGCCAGTACATCAGGCAAGTCAACAAATCAGATGTCGACAAACAGAAAACACACAGTTGGTTAAAAGGAACAGGTTTGAAGTCAGAGACAGAGGGGCTTATTATAGCAGCACAAGACCAGACGCTGCCCACAAGGTATTACGAGAATAAGATCATGGGGAAATATGTTAATACTAAATGCAGAATCTACGGTGATTACGACGAGACTATCGACCACATCATATCTGAATGTCCTGTTCTTGCAAGAAGGAATACATACAAAGACACAAAAAGTTAGGAAATATGTTCACTGGATACTGTGCAAGCAATGTGGATTTACTGTGTGCATAAAATGGTATGAGCATGAACCTGAAAAAGTAATGGACAACGACACAGCAACAATCCTATGGGACATGCAAGTACATACGGACAGAACCATCACAGCTAATAGACCCGACATTATAGTGAAGAACAAAGTAGAGAAACGATGTTCCTTGATAGACGTGTCAATCCTAGCAGAACGAAATGTGCCCATAAAACAAGTAGAAAAACTCTCAAAGTACAAAGATCAAGAAATAGAAAGAAAAAAATGTGGGGTATGGAAACAAAAACCATACCTATTGTCATTGGGGCACTGGGGTTAAATCACAAAGGACTAGAACAATATGTCAACCATTTAAGACGAAGATAAATAAGAAAATATCCAAACAAATTTTTTTTAGGTCATACCAAAATGAAGGAAGAAAAAGAATTAAAATTAATTAATTAAAGCGTAACTAGGATGCTAATGATTGTTGCCAATGCAACGACTTTTTTAAGGAAGTCGTAAGTCTCTCTGGAGAAAGTCCTAACGTCAGCACATGATTTAATCTTAGGTGGTAGTGATTTAAATATATGTATTTGATATTAGTGAAACAAATAAATAAACTGTGCTGCTTTAGCGCAGTGTTCTTGAGTGTTTATCTCTTATTATTCAGCGATACGTTTTGTAGTCTTTTTTCTTTAACCCACTAGCTATTGAAAACATATAAAAGTTGGCTATATTCTCGTTATTGAATTAGTATATAGAAGAGGGTAATATGATGAAACTTTAATCAACGTAGTTTACTAATTTCATTTCTTTTCTTTTCTTCGTAAATAAAAGGAACATCGGCATGTAAAACAGATTTCATTCAAGTGCAGATTAGTACGCTGACCATCTTAGCAGTTGTTACCAGACTAATCGCAGATCGATTCCAAGTCACCCCCAAAGGATGTCTTGTCGGGTCTTCTGTTTGTGATGATGTCACAATTGAGTTCCCTCAAGGAGCTGTAGACAAGACCGTGGAAGGAATCATGAAGGTTTGTGACATATTTAATGGTATTTTACTTATTTCGCTTTCTAAGGTAATCGGTGTAATTTTAAAATAGTGAATCATCAATGCCAGAATCATTTATGGTGTTACCATCTCATTCACTGCAGGTGATACTTGTAGATACTTGGAAGAAAGACAATGGGTATCCTCTCCCAATATTGTGCGTGGAGGGCTTTGCTGATGTTCGCTTTAAGAAACTGCCAATAATAAAACTGCCTCAACCTTGCCCAGAAAAATATTCTGAAAGTCAGATCTGCGTGCTCTGTCTGGAGGATAGCAAAACTATAAGTGAAAATGAAAGCCAGTGGAAGGACATCACAGAGGAAATACACATCGAAGAGAATGAATATTCTATACAACTACATGTGTCACATTTTTCCTGGTAAATATAGATTAGAGAATGTATTCAAAGGGTGGTTTGTTTGTACTTTGTATATCATCACATTTTTAAATCTTAGTCTGTAGTTTTGAATTTCTGTTTGCGTTATAGTCGGTGACATTGTTTTTCTTCCTTTGCTCAAAGGTTGTCTGGTTGGAAATGGAAAGACATCCCACCCATAAGATACATATATAAGGTCTTCAAATATCTTTATTCACCTCCAACAACTGTTTGTTTCGCAGCCTTTAAATTAACCGGAGACTCATTCAACAGCTTTAAATTAGGACTGTTGTGCGTTGATAACAAAGAGGTTCGAGGTATAGTATGTTTAGAAGTTTTTTTCATAAGAAGAAAGTTTATCTATTCTTGATTGACGTCCACCAAATTCTGCTTTGCCGTAACAGGAGCTATGGCTAAAGCGTTCACCTCTCTTCTTTATTTATCGAAATCACTTACGTCAAGTTATTTTTTCAAAAGTTCAGTTTCAAGAAACCAAAAAATGCAACATTTTTGTCGCAATTCTGTGATTCGTCTCAAGCTTACATGAACGCTTTTTACTGTTATTTAGATAACTTACAATTCAAAACGGGAGAAGCAATGCGAAAAAACGACAAGGCTTATGTTCAAATAAAGGGAGACTTCGAACAGGATGAATCAGACGCGGAACCCGTTTTTCTTTGGTAAGTCAGAACCTATCGATTATCTCACATGATGCTAATCCTCATACTACTCTTCCCAGTAGACCGAATTGAAATTTGACTGAATTTTGATCACGTGGTGTAAAAAACTTGTCCTCGTGGTACAACATTGGCATCACGTGGTCGATTTGAAATGTACTTGCGGATAACATAACAGACGCTACGAAGGCGATTAAAAAATCACAACTTTCTCGGTCTACTGGGAAGAGTAGTAACAAGCATTCAGAGCCGACAACATCTGACATCAGCACTACTGTTCTGATATATATTTTGCAATATTTTTTTTCTTGGATTGAGTGGCAAATGATTTCTCAATCTCCCGAATCCGACAGCGGTCATGCATAAAGCGTTGGCCCCCAGCTCGATATCTAGGGCCCCGTCCATACCTATGGTGGATAAATTTTGAATCCGCAACTTTCACTCCGAAACCGAAAAAAAGTTTTCCGTCCACACATGAAAACGTATAAAATGTTTCGCGTCCACACTAGTCCTATCAGAGGCGGCAAAAACGCTTCATTGCAAATCTGAGCATGTGCATCGAAGCTGAAATTGAGCCTGTGCTGAGCCTGTGGTGAATTTTTAGCCTTCCCGCCATGTTCCCATGACAATCATGACGTCATCGTATTCGATAAATTACGGGTACGAAATGTTCCTTGTCCACACTAATACGATATCATATGGTTTCATGCTAGGTTTATTAATCGTGTGATTTAATTTGGTTTAATGTCTTTTAGTTTTTTAGGCGGAAAGGAGGTGTATAAAAATGGCGTTTATATTTGCAAAAAGGCAGGAATCTATAAAGACGGCGAAGAAATGCTTAAAGTTTTTTTTCACGCCGAAAATGATGAAAAGCGACATTTATGCAAACTGTCTTACAAGGTGAGAATAAAGGAGGTATTATGCGAGACGATTTTTTTTGCGCGACATTGTGCCAAAAGTTGGCTAAGTGTAGCATGACGCGCGTGGCAACACAAATTGATGGCAACGAAGCTGAAGTTCTTTGAAGCTCGTTGAAAAACCTCCAACATGTTGCCGCAACAAATATCGTTAAAATTGTAACGGCGCGCCATCTTACACAAAGCCGCCAACTTTTAACAAAACAATGTTGCACGAAAAATTGCAAATCGTCTCGTGTATATTTTTATCTGACCTGCTTCACATTTGCTCAAGAAGCATGAGTATACAAGTCTTCATGTTGACATTAATAAATATAAACATTATGATGATGGTAATTGTTTTTCCTGTTTGCCATTGTTTGTTTAGGCTAAAGACATTCCATCGCCTCCGAAATGGTCAACCAAAGGTACGAAAGCCTGAATTTTAACAATTATTCGCCGAAAGTGAATATCAGGGAACATTTATTAAGCCGCCAGTCGTCTTCTTAAATTTTAGACATGAATTTCAGAAGAAAAAAAAGACGTAATTGAGGGTAAAATAAACGTTTTAGTATTACTTTTGCTCTGGCATACTTTGGGAAACCTCATAATCACCGCTCCAACAGTGATTATCGTCTCAGGATCACTTCTCGCTCGACCAATCACAGCGCGCGAAATTCTATATTTAAGTCAAAAGTTATACTCAAGTCGCATATTTCATATAATCCCGGGTTGATTATACCTAAATGATACGGTTCGTCATGTCGTGCCATTGCATTACAGAGAATATATTTGAATTTTTTTTAGAAAGAATCGAGAGCCAAGAGGATAGCTTGTGCAATATTCTCAGCAACGTGTCTCGCAATGCTTGAAAAGATGTAGCGTTGCAATATATTTGCCGACTTGAGGTGTTACACTGCGACGCGATCTAGGCAACTAGTACATTTTTTGAATACGCGGAACAAAATGAAAAAATTGGGCATGCGCTCTTGGAAAAATTGCCTTAAAATTGTGAGAAAAAGTTGTTGGAGGGATATACACTTTAAAGTGGCGCTGCCAGCTACTACAATCCGTTGCGAATAGTAAAACTGAGTTCTACTTCGAGTTAACCCGTGTTCCACTGTGCAGTTAGATAGATAAACTTTATTTACCCTCGGTTTTAAATGAGACTTGCTAGGCCTCTAGCATAGCTGCTAATGATCTGAAAAGGACAAAAAAAACTTGTCACGCATTCACGTTGCTAGGAAAATTGCAGTATATCAGGGCCTTTACTAGATTGAGTCTTTGTGTTTTTTTAACTCCATTAAACATTTTCTTTCTAAGCTTCGAGTTGGACGTCTGATGAAAGTGGAAGTGGGTTGTTGCTCGCTCAAAAGCTGACAAAGTTATTCAAGTTTGAGAGTGAAACTATCGGTTTAACGAATGATGAACAAAGAAAAATTTATTTGGATTTTCTTTTTGATTTGCAGTGGCGTCGAATGTTAATCTCGAGCTCAGTAATGAGCAAAAGAGGTGGGTCAATGTTGGAATTGGCCTGAATAAGACCCTTTTGCCACCTTTACGAGATTTCCTCAAGAAAGAAATGTACAAACATTACGATGATCTGAAAACCAAGCACAGCATCGACAATCAAAATCATTCGAGTCACTTAACTGATGATCATGGAAAGCAATTGCATTATAAGAGCATAAATAACAACAAAAAACAACCCTACGACTACAATGTGAAATCTGCAGAAGACTTGGGCAAGTTGTATTTGATGCCAAACATGGCGAAATTCACAGGTGAGACAACTTTAGTCCCTAATATTATACATTTTTAAATAGACACTATTGTTTTGCTGGGAATTACGCAGTTCGTATTTTTTGACGTGACGCGTTTTCCATATCCTCAATAGTGAAGATATCGACGACGTCACTTCAGATGTTTTCCATTACAGTACATGCTGCATGCATACTACATGCTACAAGTTTTTGTTTGTGGATATGTCTATATGATCACAATAAAATTACAAGGCATCATATCAATTAAGTTTGTCTTTGGTTGAAAAATATCTCCTTAAAAAATCTTAGCACCACCGCTTAAAATACCCTATTTCTTTCTGACCGATCATTCGTAAAGATTCGAATTAAATAAGCTTTTGTCGTGTCTTCACGTCGATCAATCCAGAAATTACTGCAGCTTTTTTCTAAATTATGCTTGGAATTGATTGTGGCGCAGGGGTAGTACACTCACCTCTGACTCAATAATCTACTTTAGTATGAGGCTATGTGCTAAATGCTCAGTCATTCATGACAGTCGGTAAGAATAAATTTTAATTTAGCGCGTAGCCTCATACTGAAACCTTTGTCCGTGACAAGCGAAGCATATCTCAGAGGTGGGTTATGGCTAGACCCGATAGCCTCGTTTTGATGCTACGCCCATCACAATACCGCTGGTTTGTTGGCGTGGCGTGCTCACCTACGATAACAGCAATTGTTAGACTAGGTATCACATGTGAGCAGAGTTTGTCTGGTTCCTCCCTATAGATTCAAGGATCTTCCTCCCTCCACACATTGTCAACCTAACGCGCTAAATTCAATTCGATCTGTTACTTACCGTTTCCTTAGTTCGGCCATGAGATGGTTTCATGTTGTTCATAAATTTAAACGCTTCAGGATATAACGTTATGTAAAAAAACACTGGCCATTTCCACATATTTATTCCAGATCTAAGTTGCTCGAAAGCTGAAAAAAAATTCTCTTCATAAATGGCTAAGATATTTTTCGTTAAATTTATCATTGTAGGTTTTAACGACACTTGTGACATGTCTGCTGTTCTTGGTATTCTCTCGTCCGCCAGCGTATTTCCTTCTGACGTCCAAAAGTTGGCAAGTGACGTAAGAAGTGACGTCAGAAATCCTTGGGGTCATTGTAACTTTCAGGAGTGGGACGATACAAAGTTCACAAGATGCTTTCAGTTGATGAGAGATCTCCTTCAAGCTTTAAAATTGCCTGAGGACGATGAAAAACGAATAACGGACGAACTGGGAGAGTGGGAGACCATAGGTAAACTATTTTATAATTAACAGATAGAAATACTCTATTCTCCTCCCCACCCTCTTTTGTTTCCTCCTTGCCTCAGGTCATCGTCTTCTTTCCTCCTTCTTCCCATCTCCGTTATTCTTTGCTTTTCTTATCCTTTCTTTTTCCACAACTTTCTCCCTTTCTCCTTCCTTCCTCCGACTCGCCCCTTATTCCATCCTTCCCTCCTTCTTTCTTCTTCTTATTACTCATCCTTATCCCCTTGTTCCCCACTCTGACCTTTCCTTCACGCTCTTCCTCCTTCATCTTTCCTTACATGAACAAATTAAGTTTATTTAAACATTTTCTCTAGCAAACTATAGTCAGAAGAAGAGCTACTTGTTTATTTAGTCAGTATATTTTCAGGTGCAGAATCTATGGCAAAGTTTATCGAGTTTGCTCCAGTAGAAATTAAGCGGTTGTCTCAAGAAGTAAAACGTTTGGAAGCAAACGAGAAAGACGAAGCTGAAAAAATAGCTGCTACTTTACGCGATATCCTAGACATTCTCGTCAAAGAAAATAGAGACAAAGACAAGAAGTTAGAAGCTTTGGATACGAGAGTTACAGCTTTGGAACAAAACAGTGAATGTAGCGACAAAACGATAGCAGTTTTGACACAAAGTTGCAAAAACAGGCTCGAAACTGTGGAACAAAAAGTAAGGTGTCTTTGACAGAGTTGCAAAAATTTATTTTATTTTCATATTGATGAGTCTTTTCCACACGTAAAGGGGCGTAGCAAGTTCCTGGTCATAGTGGCGATGTACCATTTTCCGTCAATACACACGTGTAGAAATTTCATCTTTTTTTTCCTGTCATATCCCCCCTTCCACCCAAACCCCTCTCCCCCCACCCATATCCCCGGCGGGGGATGATCGGCTGTCCTTGTTGAAAATATTAGTCCTTTGTGAAACTGTAAGACTGCGTACTTTTAGGTTCAAATGTTATATATTTCCTTTATTGATCAAATTTAAACTGAAGAACAAAGGAAAGATGTTGTCTAGTCTCTGATTTTACGATATCAGCACAATCACTTTCTCTAAAATAGAGTCGTACCTCTTAGTGGTTAAATTCAACATCTCTGCAACAGCTTTTTCAATTTATGCGTAATTTGTAGGGGTCGTTTTAAAAACCGGCCGCCGATCACCTCTACCAAAGGACAAAGAGAGTACCCATGGGGGGTGGGGGAGGGGTGTCAAAAGACTCATTTAGATGTCTGACACACTCGAAATCCGTAAAAGTACCGGTTACCGACCTTTTGATGGTTAGTTGAATGACTGACATTGTTTGAATTACTGATTGACCCATCACTAGATAATGATGTTTTTGTCTCGTCATCGTTTCTACAGGTTAAAGAAATTACATCAATAACAGACGAGGTTTGTAAAAGTACATTCTTATGATTATTTAGGGAGGACAACGTCCGTCATGGCCGTCCTAGTAACTCAACTAGGACTTAACCTAAAGAAATGAGTATGCAGTCATCAAACCGCAGTGTGCAAGGATTGTAAAAAAATATATTTTATAACTGTCTTTATTTATTTTTTCACGTGTGTGAATGTGCTTTCTGGACACATTTTAACGGATACATTAAGAGTACAATTATATACAAATTATATATACATTGCCCCAAAGTTCCTCCATGTACGTTTTTTTTTTGAGTTACTCCTTAATAAATGAAACTTTTTTTCTCGTGCTCCCCATAAATTGCCGTTAATTAATTGTCATTTTCTATTCATATATCCTATCTTTCCATCTATTTTTGTGTTAATTGCATCCACTAATATTACAACAATTAGTAATCAAACATCTTAGTGGCACTCGTGCCATGATATATGGTTTATGACCACAGAATGTCTCTGTCAACTTGCTAAATATCTATAGTTGTTGATTGAAGCTTCTTTTTAACCTTACTTCGTTTAGGATCCAGTAGAGTGTTTTGGGATTGCTATTACTGATAATTTCAATGACCTCCCAGAGGATATTTTCTACATAATGTCAACGTACCTCGACGATAAAGACATACGATGGATAAAAGAGAAACCATGGAAACCAGAGAAATTTCTTCGTAAATTTCCCAAAAAAAGTTACGATAGAAAAGATTGTCTTCAACATCTAGTGGACGTTTTGTGTGAAAACTTTCCAGTAGCAATGTCTGGTTTATTGGAATTGCTAGGCGTTGGTAAGTTCCTCATTTTTTAATGTGTTTAGTTAGGGGACCCGTCTATATTTATTAGGTTAACCTCAAGGTCTTCCTTGTCAGATGACCGACTTGAATTAAGTTTTGTTATCACGATTACATAGATATCATAATCATTACCATCCTCATATCATCGTTATCATCATCATGATCACCATCATCATCCTATTATTAAAGTATCTCAATTCAGATTGGTCGAGAGCCCTCAGTCAATCCCTGATTTCGTGTGAACTCGACATTATAAATGTATTATCTGTAGGTTTTCCTACAGATAATTCATTTATTATGTCAAGTTCATTTAAGGTCACGCTGTGGTAGCTTTTTTTACTCATTGTGTGTATTTATTTCCAGAATTACATTAAAAAAACACAGTTATTTAACGAATTTTTAACTTATTTTCATATATCGTATGAAGAATTCTTAAAACATTTAAATTAAGAATCTTGCGTTTTTCACGCTACATCATGGCGTTCATAATTCTTGTCTCTATAATTTAAAGTTCATGTTTTTCTTCCAGTATACAAAATGTATAATAAAGCAATCATTGAATTCGGTATCGCATAATATCGTAAATATCAAGACCGAGGCTGTGTTATCTAACACAGCCTCGGTCTTGATAATTTACGATATCATGCTCAACCTCATCCAATAATTGCTTAATATCGTCATCGTACCATCATCATTGAAATACCTGCATCATCATCATATCATCGTATCATCATCATCTAAATACCTGCATCATCATCATATCATCGTATCATCATCATTTAAATACCTGCATCATCATCATCATATCATCGTATCATCATCATCTAAATACCTGCATCATCATCATATCATCGTATCATCATCATCATCATCATCATCATCATAGCATCATCTTCGTCGTCATCTGATTAAATATCTACCCAAATTCCGACCCATATGCAACAACAAGAAGTTAGCAATTGACGGAAAGATGTTATATTCGCCATTACTTCTCTCCAGGTAAAGAGTTAGTGACTACGCCTCTCAAGGATAACCAAGAGCTCAAAGAAAAAACCATAGAAATTGTAAGCAGAAACCCGAATATCTGTTGGGAGACTTTGGCTGGTCATTTACAAGTCGATGAAAAGATATTGACGAAATGTAGGGAAGATTGCTCGGGAGATACACATAAAGTAACGAGCCAGATGCTAAGAGAATGGATCGAAACATCAGATAAGAGCTGTACATTAGAGATCATATTTGATGCTTTACGGTTGTGTGGGTATAGAAAAACAGGGGAAGAACTAGCTTCCTATACGACGGAAAAATACAAAGATAAAATTGCACTGCTAACACAAGCCGAGTAGAGCCGACGAGCCGAACCACGCCGAACCGAGCTCAGCTGAGCGACGAGCCGGGCTAAGCCAACGAGCCGAGCCGATTTGATTACTTAGGAGATACATATGAACTAACAAGCCAGATGATCAGAGAAGGGATCGAAACATCAGATAAGAGCTGTAAATTAGGTCATATTTGATGCTTTACGGTTGTGTGGGGTATAGAGAAACAAAGATAGAACTAGCTTCCTATACGACGGAAAAAAGCAGGGGGGGGGGAAATAGGCGCGTCAGCTATTGCGCAGTGATCGGCCTGGTCTGTGGAAAAATATTAAGTAAACACGAGTAGACACTAATTCCACTTCATGTGGGATTACACGGAGCAATTTTCTCCGCAACTTGTCTCCCAACGGGGTTGCAACCCTAGCTGCAAGACTATTTTCTGAACAACACTTTTCGATTCCAGTGGAGGCTAGCATAGCCAATATAAAAAATATGCTATGTTTTACTAAACATATAAATACTTGATATTTAAATGATTTTATTATATTAAAAATTAATAATAAATAAACCAAATAAATATTAGAACCGTGATAATCGTTGGTACCGATGTAATGACCTCTAAAATGATACTGTATCGTTGCCCATTTTTGTAATATAAATGATATTCTGCTCATGCGCAGTAACGTTGCATTTGTCAATATTGCAGGCTTCCCCATGACTTGGTATGTTTCGGTATCCTCAAATCATTGTTCGCTCGCCACTAACAAACCACTATGTTATTTTGCTCAACCTCGTCCAATACAAGGCTGAGCAAAATATCACAATTAGTCAGTGGCGAGCTAGACTATAAAAGGTCCCTATTTTCCCTCCTAACATATTCGAGTCGAGGTTTTTCCAAGATTGGTCGCGCGGGGAGTGGGTTGAGTGATCACGGATTGTATTTACTGTGCATGCTCAATTTCAAGCAACCAATCAGAATTCGGGCTACATTTGAGTCGAATGATGATAACCTTATTCACGCCCTACTGGTGAGTCTTACTGGTTTGATGTTACAAGCCTTGTTCCGCGAGAAATTGTTGGTTTGATCCCACGCTGGAGAATCACCTAGGGTCTTCAAGTAAATGCGGTTTAAATATCTGGGTAACTTCTGGCTTTTTATTCACCTTCGTTAACGTTATCGTTTCTATGCTAGAACATTGCAGGTTCACAAACTTTAATCAGCGTAAACTGTTTCTTTCTCATTTTATAACGTTCACTACCGCTTTGTCAGCCAAGATCCCCAACTGCCCCCAACGCGCGCATGGCTCTGTTCTTAAGTACGGCGCACCCTTTCCCTTGGGACCTACACGGGCTTAATCCTTCCCGGGAGGCCTGTTACATCTGTATGTGCAAAACTTTTTTGTTGCATGGTTTTTATTGACATTGTCAAGTAAATTTTTTTTCTTAACCAAAATTACTGGTTTTTATTGTAAATTGTTTGATTTGATAGGCCTGACTGAGATGTCCTGACAAGCAGGGATCAATAGAAGGCAATTCACTGCTCAAGTGTTTAGGTAATGTGACATGAAAGTTATGTCATAACGTTAAAAATTTAAATCATCTAATGCATTATCATATACGGCATACTTAGTTTATTTGTATAAGTAGAGATGAGTGTCCTAAGTCAAGGTAGAAAGGGGCTGAATTATAAACCCGCGGGATAGGTTTTATATATTACACGGATATATTGTAAGCACTAGTTTGGACGTTCGTAGCTCCAGTTCTCATTATTTCATTGGTAAGTAGCATGCAAGAAATGTTTCATGTTAACCTTGGCTTAGCTCATATAAGCTGTTTATTTGGCTTCCGCACTTTTAGAATAATGATAATAACGATGATAATGATAATGACAAAATAATAATGATGATGATAAAGATGACGATAAAGATGATGATGATGATGATTGTAATGGTCATGATGATGGTGGTGGTGGGGTTGTTGGTTATTATGAAGGTGATATTGATAATGATAACGATTATGATGATGATGATGATAATGGTGGTGGTGGTGGTGGTGGTGATGATGATGATGGTTATTATTATTATTATTATTATTATTATTATTTCGTTGCTTCCTTGCTTCCTTGCTTCCTTCCTTCCTTCCTTCCTTGCTTCCTTGCTTTTGCCAAAATTTTGCCTTGGATCAACCACAACATCCAGTGTCTGTTTCCGAATTGGAAAAAACTATCAAACTGAAACATTCCATTGGTGCAATAATTGCTACGAATATTAGTAATGTGCCAGAGTTTGAAGGAACGTGTTTCAGAATCGGAACCAAGTACATTATTACCAACAAGCATGTCATTAATGAAATACGTAATTTGGATATCCCATTGAGTAGCTGTCATGTTGACTTCAACTATAAAGAAGAGCAACAAGGCTATTGTGCTCGTTTCGCCGCGCCTAACCCTGTGTTGGTCTCCTCTGATGAGCTGGACTATGCTGTTCTCGAGTTGTGTTCTAATGTTGGTGAGGGTTTTCCTCCGAGTGTGACTGAGTTAGGTTTTAATATTGCCCCACCTGGTCGTCAGCTTAGAGCTGGAGAATGTTTAACGTTCATTGGGCACCCTGGAGGACTTGAAAAGCAAATAGATGTCTCGTGTCCAATCGTACTACAACACGATATTCGAAAACAAAAGGAGATATCCGAAAACGAAAACAATCTACATGATAATCATTTGTTTATGATTCAAAAGGCCTACGATCTTCCAGATTGTGCTACCACGATGTAAGCACGTTTTTCAATGGGTCTTCTGGATCTCCTGGGATTTTGATGCAGAAAAAGCTATTAGTGGTTCTCCACAGCGGTGGGATTCCTCTTCAGGGAACCAATAAGTCTCATGTATTAGAATATGGCACTTTGATTTCGTCCGTTGTCAGAGATGTTATGCTTAAGATTAATAATGGTACAATTCAATTCAATTCAGTGACTCATGGACTGGATGACATTATTTTTGGTGGTTCGACTTCCTCAATATTTTTAATGGACATTGATCAAGATTAACTATCTCGTAGCCGCCAAGTCACGGTAATCAAGTTTTACAACAAGCATAATCTTTGAACTTGAACTTTTGGTTATGGGATTCAAATTTAGATAAAGAGACTGTTAGCGAGTTTGCTACCGGAATAACACATGTACAAGAAAATGAATATGTGTGTTTCTCAGGCGCTGCGTGCTACTTAAAATCCTGTAGAGTAACTGAGATACTGCTTAAACTTTGCTGACTTAGATCAAAATTAGCGTGCAGTGGGCATGCAATTTGTTTGGTTGAATGCTACAACAGCTCTAACCGCATTTGAAGGTTTTTCAATTTATTTTCATTCCTGTTTCCTTCAGTACCCTCGGTTACAGAGGCTCTCTAGCTGTAGTGCTTCTAGGTTTTAGGTTTCAAGAAAGAACCTCTGGACCACTTCGCCGTTTGTTTGATTGAGCCGAGCGAATAATCAAGCCTCTCGTATTGTCTGAACATTAACAGATTAACATTTGTGGTACTTTATACCAATTATTTTTTTCTGACAATAACTCACCAGCTTCGATTCCCGGGGTCTGTACGATGTATATTAGTTGAATTGTTTGTTGGTTCTCTCTTGTGCGTCGCCTCCACCAATGCGACCCTAGTTCGATTTCCGGGCTCGTTAATTGTTGTATGTGAGTAGATGTTCATATGGGTGTTACATTCATGTAATATTATTATTATTTTCAGTATAGTATGACTACCGAAAACGTTCCATCAATTTATCGTCAGAAAATCTTTAATGAGAGGACCGCATTTAGTCTAGCTTGTTACTTATTTCGACTTGAAAATTTAATAGCTTTAATTTCTTCGTCATGATGCTCGATCTCTGCCCTGACACTGCACTTGCTGTTCAAAAACATCGATGCCTTGTATGATATTTTCTAAAGTTTCACAAATACTTCTGGTTCTTTGTTCCGCTCCTTCGTTTTTAACTTCTTTTAACAAGCGAGTAATTTGTTCCTTGACCACCTCGAAAAACTTTAACAAGACATCAACTTTTCCACCCACAAAAAGATCCATACCTGAAAATATACAGACTCAGTAAATAACAATTCTATATCAAGAAATCTGGGTTTTATTTCACTCTTTCACGATTTACGCCCATAAATTACAAGTAGGTTGGTGCTTGCAGCAGATTGGCATTAAGAAGGAGAAAAAAACCCATGAAAGCACAATTAACTGAATTGTCTGGGTCACATGAATGTTAACAAGAACATCAGCTGCAGCAGGACATGCATCATCTCAATATCATTATGTTTGATAATATCATCAAGACTACCACGATACAGCAAAATAATATAATCTCCAAATTAAGAATCACAAGCCTAGCGTTCTATTTTCCAAATCATAAAGTATCCAACTTTTACTCGTATTTCTATAAAACTTCTTCAAAGCAGCACAAAACAATCAACTTTGAAATCTGAATACAGCCTACCTTTGGTTTCCCACTCTCCCAGTTCGTCCGTTATTCGTTTTTCATCGTCCTCAGGCAATTTTAAAGCTTGAAGGAGATCTCTCATCAACTGAAAGCATCTTGTGAACTTTGTGTCGTCCCACTCCAGAACGTTACAATGATCCAAAGGATTTCTAACATCACTTCTTACGTCACTTGCCAACTTTTGGACGTCAGAAGGAAATACGCTAGCGGACGAGAGAATACCAAGAACAGCAGACATGTCACAAGTGTCATCATAACCTGCAATGACAAAGAGAAATATATATCCATTCATGACGAAAGGTTTTTTTCATCTTCCAGCAACTTAGACCTGGATTAAATATGTGGAAATGGCCATAGTTTAGTGATTTGTGGCAGATAGAACAGTTAGACTTAATATTTTCTAACATTACAGATTAAAGAGTTCTCACCTGTGAATTTCGCCATGTATGGCTTCAAATACAACTTGCCCAAGTCTTCTGCAGATTTCACATTGTAGTCGTAGGGTTGTTTTTTGTTGTTATTTATGCTCTTATAATGCAATTGCTTTCCATGATCATCAGGTAAGTGCCTCGAACGACTTTGATTGTCGATGCTGTGCTTGGTTTTCATATCATCGTAATGTTTGTACATTTCTTTCTTGAGGAAATCTCGTAAAGGTGGCAAAAGGGTTTTATTCAGGCCAATTCCAACAACAACCCACCTTTTCTCTTCATCACTAAGGTTAAAATTCAGTGTCACTGCGATTCAAAGAAGAAAATTCAAAAAATATTTTTCTTCGTTATTCATTCGTAGGACTCAGTCTAAATTCCCCGATCTAGAAAAACGATTGAAGCTTTTGCGCGAACAACATTTTACCGATCAGCATTGCTAGTTACCCAGTTACACTTTTATCAGCAATTTGTTTCAATAATTGAGAAATTTACAAAGTCGGCCGGAGATCTGAAATCTAAGACCAAAATGAATTGGGGGAGGGGGGGGGGGGGATTACCGAGTGTTTTCTCGAACACAAACACAGACAATTTCCCATCGCAGGTCATCGCTCAAATTTGGCATATTTAGATATTGACTTTTTGCGAACTACGAAATAACTAACAACAAAACAATTCAATTCTTATTACCCACAATTTATTTCGGTCTCAGAATTCAGATTCCGACCGACAAGGTTTCTGGAAATAGGTGTATTACTATGGCATCACATTTCTTATAGCATCCGTATGTCGAAACGTATCAGTTAGAGATAGTCAGAGATCATACAAAAATGCGGCTATAATTGCCTTACGTACCTCTGGTTGAACGAGTCGAAGTGCATGGGATATCTTTAGCCTAAGCAAACAAGCGCAAAAAGGAAACACAATTACCATGATGTGAACCAGGCCAAAAAAAACATTGATTTAAGCATGATATGTGTTAATATTATGCTCACCTTAAAAAACAGTTTGCATAAACAAAGCTTTTGAACTTTATTGGCGTTAAAACAGACTTCAAGTTTTGCATCATCCCCTATCTCTCCTCTTTTGCAAATATAAACGAAACCTTGAGACACTTGCTCTCCTAAAAAACTGAAATGCATTAATCCAAATTAACAACACGATTAATAAACCTGACGGGAGGCGTGACGGGAGGCGTGACGGTCCTGCTATCTCGAAGGATATTATCGCGGTGGTCGTGGGTTCGACCTTTGCATTATCCTTGTGTGAGTAGAGCCGGGCCCTCAGCAAAACTCAATTTCTAAATTCCATTTCGAGCCGTTCCAATGAACGCTCTTAGTTTTTAGCTCTTTCTTCGGGAGATTGAACCAATACTTTCCGCGTTATCCAATTCAGAAATAAACTGTAATAATAGTATAAGATACAAGATATTTTCAACCCTGTCTGCTTGCAATGAGCACTATATATATATATATATATATATATACTGCGGTTTGCATAAACTTTGACCATTTGTGCTTATATACAAGTATATCAAAAGTATATCAGAAATTATGGGATATGATCCCTGATATTTTTTTCGAGTTGTCTATCACTAGGACTTTCTGAAAAAAATATCAGGGGTCATATCCCATAATTTTTGATATACTTTTGATATACTTGTATATAAGCACAAATGGTCAAAGTTTATGCAAACCGCAGTATATATATATATATATATATACCGGATCGCTAAAACTTTGACATTCATTGATATATATTTATATATATATATATGTCTCCTTTTTTCTATTGTATTTCCACGATTCTTTAGTACCGCTGGGAGGACAGGAACACAAAGGACCATGAAATAGTCAGTAGCCTAATTGACCTTATTATTTCCTTTTGTTTCTTTTTCACGGGTAAACGGTACCCCAGTTTCTGAAATGACAAAGCTGTAAGGATTAAGGAAATAATAAGGTCAATTAGAAAAAAGGGGACATATATATAAATATATATCAATGAATGTCAAAGTTTTAGCTATCCGCTGTGTATATATATATATATATGTTACATAACCGATAGATTGAGGTCACAGCGATCTTATCTGACTTACCGAAGGAAAACGGAATCGGAGTTTATTTCGTCTTGTTTAAAATCTCCATTTATTTCAACATAAGCCTTGTCACCTTTTCGCATCGTTCGCCACCCTGTTTGGGGAGTTAGTTCTGGGTAACCTAAATAACAGGAAAAGGCGTTCGTTTAAACTTATGACAGAGAGAATCGTGACAGCATAATTTCAATTTTTTGCTTTCTTGAAACTGAATTTTACTTATTGACTTGATCATGAAGTTCATTTAGCGTTGAAACGTCGTCGCTATTAGTCTTTTAAAAGTTTTTACTTTAGATTTTATCTTGTAGTTATTTGTTGCAATAATTTAAGTCAAAATATTCAACAACTCTCGCAATGAAAGCCGTCACGCGTGGAATCGTCATCGCAACGAAGAAGATTTTGGTGAATGTCGATGAGGCATAAGTGCACACCTTGAACATCTTTGTTTTCCCCGGACAATGTTATGGAAACACTTTGTCTTACATCATCCACTAAAGCCTGCACTGTCGCGGATGGTACGATCAGTGTGTTATTCAGAATTGATGAAGGGATAAACTTTCTTCGTATAAAAGGCTTATAAAAATACTATACCTTTCCAGTCTTTTATGTGATTGTTATCAACGCACAACAGTCCTAGTTTGAAGCTGTTAAAGGAGTCGTCGTTAGTTTTAAAGACTGCGAAACAGACATTTCTTGGAGGTGAAAAATATTTGAAGATATTTTTGGATTTTATGGGTGGGATGCCTCTCCATTTCCAAACGGACAACCTTTGAGCAAAGGAAGAAAAAACAATGTCACTGATAACACAAACAGAATTCAAAACTACAGGCTAGGATTTAAAACAGTGAAGAATGATGCCGGCAACGAAAAAATAAAACTTTTGAATACATTCTCTAATTCATATTTACCAGGAAAAATGTGTCACATGTAGTTGTATAGAATATTCATTCTCTTCGATGTGTATTTGCTCTGTGATGTCCTTCCATTGGCTTTCATTTTCACTTATAGTTTTGCTATCCTCCAGACAGAGCACGCAGATCTGACTTTCAGAATATTTTTCAGGACAAGGTTGAGGCAGTTTTATTATTGGCAGTTTTTAAAGTGAACGTCATCAAAGCCATCTACGCACAGTATTGGGAGAGGATACTCATTGTTTTTCTTCCAAGTATCTACAAGTATCACCTGCAGTGAATAAGATGGTAACACCATAAATGATACTGGCATTAGTGATTCACTATTAATTACGCCGATTACCTTATGTAAAGCGAAAAAGTAAAATACCATTAAATATGCCACAAACCTTCATGATTCCTTCCACGGTCTTGTCTACAGCTCCTTGAGGGAACACAATCGTGACATCATCACATACAGAAGACCTGACAACACATCCTTTGGGTGTGACTTGGAATGGATCTGTGATGAGTCTGGTTACAACTGCTAAGATGGTCAGCGTACTGATCTGCACTTGAATGTGGTCACACTCGCAGTGTTTAGGAAGATGTGACTTGTCTTTAAATTCTGAAATCCAAACACAGCTCTTTCAAAAAAGGTTTGGCGAAGGTTTTGTTGCATATCGCTTTTAATACATGTAAACAAAGTTTGGAAAATCAGTTCCATATTCTTATGACCGTTAATTGGCAAATTGCATTTACATCCCCTATAGTCGACCGTATTTCGGGTTTGGTATGCAGCAAAAAAAACCTCAGTTCTCAAACCTTTATATTAAACAGCTGCATGCATTCCTGGTTTTCACCTACGTCATCAAAATTTTATCCAGGACCTAACAGAGTAACAGAAACTATATATCTTAGCCAAAATTCTAACTAAAAGAAGGTTTAAATACGAAGATACAAGAGATTGATTGTGCCCATAATTCAGTTGAAATATATGGTTCATTCAGGGACACCAATATGGCGGCCAAATCAAGAAGGTTAAATTAAAAATAATGTTTATATTGCAATTATTTCAAATTTTCAATAGCAATAATCATAATAATAAAGTTACCAATCATCTACCAAGCCAAATTTCCCTATTCATAATGCTTTGAAAATGCATGACAGAATTGCGTGACAGAATTGAACTTGTAATAAATCTAAAACCAAACATCGATAATGCAACATTTTTCGGTAAGACTTATAATGCTATAAACAAAATATTCGACAAACAGTTTTGTGGGGTGAATTAATGCTTTGGATTTTAGTTTTTTGATGACGTGAAAACCAAGAATACAGTACGTACTTATGTGTGAGTCATTTTCTTTTTTCTTTTTTTTTTCTCTTTTTTTCCTTAAAAAAATAAAACTTATGGAGCCTTAGCAAGACATTGTACGTTGAAAGCTGACCTTCTATTTCTTGCCATGCGCCTTTGTCTTGGTTGAAGACTTTCACTACCGTCTCGTAACCAAGATCTCTACCAGGCCCAGAATGCATCAGGGCCACATTGATTGGTTGAAGTAAATCTACATCATTAGGACCCAGTTCCACGATATTACTGACAAGAAACTCATCAGCACCAACAGAGGAGGGTGAGTAGTCTTTTGGTCGAACTTTGCACGTGACTACCGTGCGTTTAGCTACAGCACTCGGAGGAAAATAAAGAAAAACGCCGATCCTCGAAATAGTATATGAACCTCCCATTTCGCCTCTGTCAAAGACAACGCAGTAAAATAGTATGTTTTAAAATAACGATCAATAAAATCAAAGTAGTTGACAAATAGAGAAAAATACCCCTTACATTGAAATCTCAGCTACGCCAAGGTCATCATAATCGTCTGGTGAAAATGGTGCTGAAATATCTGTAATCAACCATTCAATACAATATATTATAGTATATCAGGGAAAAGTACTAGTAATTTTCCCCTGAGTACATGATATATTATATGTTTGGGTTAATAAAACGAACTACCATCTAATGATTTTCATTATATATAGTTAGGATAGTACGCGTGCGCTGAATGGTCGGAAGCTGTGCGGCATTATTATAGTGAACGGAGCACAGTGCTGACTCCATCTGCGCGCGCGAAGTGCTGCTAGATTCTGCAACCGTTTTTCTTTAAACTTTGCGTAAATAAATTCAATACCGAAATAAAATTAGCAACTTTATGATAAAACCATTAAAACAGCTTTTTCCGTGCTCCGTTCAGTAATAATGCACTTAGGAAGCGCCGTAAGCACTTAAGAAGTGTGAGAAGCACTCGCCTACGGCTCGTGCTTCTCCTTACACTTCTTTCGTGCTTGCGATACTTCATGCGTGCTTTATTACTGAAAGGAGCACGGAAAAAGCTGTTTTATTTGTTATAAATAAAATACGTAGTGCCATTTTAAAACGAATTCCCACAGTTCAACGATTTGTAAAACCTACGACGAGTACGTCAAACCGAAGAGTACTAAAATAACTTTATTTTGATTTGGTCGAAGATCACTTATAGTGGGGTCTCTAACATTTTAAATTTTGATTTATTACTTAGGTTTTAACGATCACATATGAAGCGGTTTTTAAAATGTACCTTTACACGAATGCTGCAACCTCAATGGAATATCTTCAACCTAAAGAAAAACAGCAAAACTCAGTGACTAGAATAATGTTGTGTTTATGAGAGAGGTTAAAAAGCATGAAATTATACTAAAAGGAGAATGCAATGAGCTGCATGATCCAGCTGCCAGGGATGATGACCAGACGTGCGTGCAAATACTCTAATTTATTTAGTTAAAAAAGTTATGAATCACATACAAATTTGAAGTACCCTCACCTCTCGCATCTTTGTTACTCTTGGTCCATATTTTTTCAGTTTGTCTTTATCGTTCAGTTTCTTGCACATTGCTTCAAGTCTGTCACACAGTAGTTTTCTCACAACACTGTGGTTGTCTTCAGGTAAAGACTCCTCCATTACGAAAGCTTCTTCATAACTTCGTAGAGCTGCTTTATGATCGTCTCTCCATTCATGAATGATCCCAATCAGGTACAGAATCCTCACGGTGTCTGGATGTTTACCAATGATCTCGTTTGTTATTTCAAAGGATTTCTGAGCATGCTCAAGGGCCTGGTCATACTTTCCAAGACCGATAAGAATATTTGCAAGGTTTCTTTGAAATATGGCAGTGTGGATTGTTTCGCTCACTTTCAGCTTTTCTTGCAAAGCCAGTGCTTTTTCCATCAGCTCTTTTGCCTTTCCATATTCTTTCTTTGCTCCCTTGTTGAAACCAAAAAGGCGATGGTACCACTTGTACCTTTCTTCTTCTTTTCGACCCAAACTATCATGAACTTGAGCCATTTGGTTGTAATACGTTGGAAATTCCCAATGATTTTCACTTCCGACAAGCCTTACTTTCATATCCATTGCCTGTTGGTAGTACGTCTTGGCTGTTATAGGGTCCTCAAGTTCCATGTAACAGTTGCCAATGAGATTTAATGCACGAGCAGTTAGAGTGCTATCTCCATTCAGCTTTTTTCTCAATTCTACTGATTGCTTGAAATGTTCGATTCCTTCTTCGACAAGCTTCTCACGATGTTTTCTTGTTCTTTGTTCTGGAGACAGTTTCTTTGCTTTCATCCACTTGATTTTCCCTTGACAGTGGAGGAACAAACTATTGACCTCATTCAACTTTTCAGGACTTGTAGGCTGC
Source organism: Actinia equina (assembly GCA_011057435.1). Lineage (NCBI taxonomy): Eukaryota > Metazoa > Cnidaria > Anthozoa > Actiniaria > Actiniidae > Actinia > Actinia equina. Next base: position 648,363 of record WHPX01000729.1, read on the forward strand.
AGTTTTTTGATAGACGTATTTGCCTTTTCTAACATCTCGTCGTTGAGTGTTCCTTCCAAATCGGAACCTTGGATGGACTGCCAGCATCTCATCAGTGCACTGGTAAACCATTTTTCTGATTTAATGTAAATGTCAAACCATTAGAGAAACTAAGCATAGTGACTATTAAATTAGAAAAGATAACTTCAGTTAAAAACTAGTGTGCGCTGCGTCGGTGTTTCTAATGAAACAGTAATGATGAAAAGGTAAATTATACACCGTGAAAAGATGAAAAAACTTACTGACATTCCGGACGTTAGTCCTTCGTCGGAGTAAAAAGACGAAGGACTAGCGTCCGAAACGTCAGTAAGATTTTTCATTTTTTCATCTTTTCACTGTGTAAAATTTACCCTTTTATCATTACTGACTATTAAATTAGTTAAATTGGTCGCCAACAAAGCGTGTATGCATACAAAATAGAGATATATAAATTTATTTTACTTTCAGTCCAGATTCCTAAAATTCGTGCTTTCTGATTGCTTGTTTGAGCGCGCGATATTTTCTCAGTATCTGCCCTCGGTCCGGTATTCTGACTTCATCCGCTAGCAAGCATGGAATAACGGATTGCGAAAGAAGTGGAAATATAAAGGGGAAAACTAATCAAGTTATTTACCAAATTAAGTGTTTCTTGAAGGTTGGTATCATTATGATAGATCAACTGCTTCAACAACCTTAAAATTATTATGAATTTAATAACCCAGCTTTCGGAAAAAGCGCTCATCATCAGGGTACAATATTTGGAGCGATGTTCCGAACGGTTGCGTACGTGTTCAAATATTAAAGAGCACGCGCAAGACAAGAGCGCGAAGACAATTGGTAGTAATACAAAACACGAGGAAAAGAAGGAAAAGTAAATAAATAGTCAAATAAAGAAACGAACAGATCAAGAGATAGATAGATGAAAATAAATGAATGAATAAATGAATGGATGAATGAATGAATGAATGAATGAATAAATGAATGAATGAATGAATGAATGAATGAATTTACCATCCTAAAGTTGGGTCCGAATAGGGAAAAACTGTGCCCTTGGTCTTAAAAAACGGATATTCTGACTTTAGGAAAGTAAATAACATATATGTAAATTTGCATACCCTGTTTTTCGGCTGCCTCGGCCCATTTTCCAAAAAGTTCTCTTCTTTCTCTTTCATCTTTTAAAACTTCAAAGAGAATTCCCATCAGTGCAAACTGGTTGTGGTCATCAGTATGAAGCAACAGGTCCAAGGTTTCCTTATTTTCCTCGGATAAGTGAATAGCAAGCTCAAAGTTTGCTCTGTTTATCTCTAACTTGGAATAAGTTTTCACAAACTCACTCTCCAAATTATTTGCAAGTTTTGTTAACTTCCCAGAAAAATGTTTAAAGAACTGGTTTTCCCCATTTTTCAACTGTTCCTTGAAGACTAGATCTTTTTTGCACAGATGTGAAGTAACAAAGTCCCTGAACAGTGCATGGAGGTCATACTTCCTCTTCTTCTTCGTTTCGTTAGGTCTTTTTAGCTCCGCATATTCTGCTGTGATGATTCTGTGTATTGCTAACAATTCAAGATCAAGCTCTGCATCATAAGCTGAGGTTTCAGCACTGATTTTCATTGCAGTGGAAACAGAGAAAGGTCGTTGGAGAAGAGAAATCTTTACTGCAACCTGTTTCAGGTGATCATTTGGTAGAGATTCAAACAGTGCACTGATACAGGCAAAGTGTTTTGGTACTTCCTTTTCTACTATCTGTGTAGTTATTTTGCGCAGCACATCTGCAGGTTTAGCAAAGTTTTCCCTCATCATCTGCTCTGCTCCATGCAATAGGTACGGATTATTACGACACAGATCAGCAATTTCAGACATTGTTTCATCCTGCTGAGCATCTGAAACATCGTTTTTGACTCGTTTACTGATGAAATCTCTAGAGACATCGTTGCTGAATGGTTGAACATTGTATTCTGTAAACATTTTATGTTTCGATTTTGATTCATTCAATTCTGTGCTTGAGGTAAGGATGACCTTCAAGTGTCCTCTTTTACTTGCTTCACCATCTATGATGACCTCTAGAAATTCCAAGAATTCTGCTTTTGTGTCCTGTCCAGCATGACCCTCATCCCTTGAAAGTAGCTGCTCAATACTGTCCAGAATTAAAACAGTTTTTCTGTTCAAATTTTCTAGGTGCTTATAGATCCTCTCTCTATTGTTGTCGTCCCACGAAGGAAGATGGAATGCTTGTAAAATATGAAAATAAACATTCTTTAGGCACTTGATATTTCTCACATCTATAAACACAGTGTCAAAACTATCCAAACGTTTTGAAACGTTTTTGGCCAAAGTGGTCTTCCCTACTCCTGAATCTCCGAACAAGTTGACTCCTGGTACGCGATAATTCTTCACAAGCTTTAGAATGTTACTCACATCAGCATCTCTACCGACAAAATCATCTTTGCGTGGCGAAGAACCTTTCTTGTAGCCATTAATTAATTCCACCATTTCCTTGTTTTTCGATGTCTTTTTAGCTACGATTTCTAATATTTTCTGATCTCCATTATCATCAATCGCTCCCAGTTCGTAAAGTCGTATCAAGGCTTCATACAAGTTAGTTTGGTCGAAGGAATCTTTTCTGGTTGGATAGAGTCTTTTCAGTTCATGGACGACATCTGCTGCTTCGGCTTGATCAAACTTTGTAGAAATCTGACGCAAAAGCGAGTCGAATGATGGAGTCCTAGCGACGACACTCTCTGCCATTTTTGCGGTAGTATCACATATTTACATCCTAGAAGTTCAATCTGTAAAGTTTGCAGTGTTAGAGAAGCCAAACGATTATGAATATAAAATAGACGCGTCTTCATCTACTATACTGTAAACATTGACAAGACACATCACGCCAACTACTATAGGTGGTCATGATCTACTTCCGTCTCTTAATAACCGTGACCGCTGACTAGTGTTTTGTTTGAGCCTAGCGCAATCAATTAATAGAGTAAAGTAGATGCATCTTCCTTGGTTCTTGGTAATTAAAAACGTGTATTTCATTTAGAATCTCAGACTCCAAAAGACGATAGATAAATTATCTTTTGATTCTTTCAATGAAGTTTTTTAAACTTAAGAAAAACTTTGGTAATTTAAATAAGAAGGTAGGTCATATAGATAGTGTATTGTGTGTTATGTTGTACTATCTTTTTTCGCCTTGGCTTTGGAAATATTTCGAAGGATTATCATCACTTGTACCAAAATAGTCGTATCGTTGTGCCAAAATGTAAATTTTAAAAAAAAACGCGCCTGCCAATTGTGGACTGGATGTATATGCTTGATCTACACCGCTCAGTAGATGTGGTCTCATTTTTTACAATGGTTTATTTACCCCAAATCAAGGAACATCTACTTACTATATTTAAAACATATAAGTAAGATATGAAAAAATAAGTTAGTGCGGAATCTTAGCATGCCTTTGTGGTCGGTAGTTTAAGCAAGAGAAACTGCGCCCTCATTTGCTAAACGGGCCCTATTCGGCGATGTTTCCCCGCGTATGCCCAGAATAACAGTTAAGTAACGCACTTACACTTTAACAGGGCTCATTTTAAACAAGCTCAGCTACTATGAGATATCCCTGTATTTAAATATTGTTGAAATAAATAAAGTAATCACAGCCTCGTCAAAATTAGTGTTCCAAAAACTTAACCGTGCCCAAGAGATGAATGGCTGTTTTGGTGGTGAATACTCTGTTAATCATTATACCAATATTCAAAGTGACGAACGTGACGCATCAGCGATCGTGTAGACGGAAGTAGTTCATCCTTGACCAAAGTGGATAGCGTGATGTTTCTTAGACCGAGTCAATGTTTACATAAATCATAGTTGATAGAGGGGAATGGTTAGGAAACCCTTTTGTTATAGGTCTTTGTTCACTTTTTTCAAGCGTGACCGTGCAACAATCCTTTGTTTTACCATTGTTGGCAATGGCTGAGTGAACAGACCAAAATCTTTCTTTTGTCTGCTAGTTTAAAATAAGATTTATAAGAGATATTTGAATATTCCTTACAACAATCCCATAGACAAAGTTTATGTTTACTTATTTTGCAATTTCGGATGAGCATAAATCAAACATATTGCACGGTCAAGACCGGTTCAACATCAAAAGCGAACAAAGACCTGATAACAATAGGTTTCCTAACCATTCCCCTCTTTTAACTATGCATAAATCAAGACGCGTCTACGTCCTGAAGTTGATATTCATACAAATGAAAGATGCTGGTGCTCAAGATTAAGCAATGGTTTGGCTTTTGTAAAAATGTAAACGTTAAAAATAGAATTTCCAGGCTATAAATTTGTGATATAACTACATGAAAAAATCACAGAGGTAGTCGTGTCCTTAGGGCCGCATCATTTGACGCGCTTTTACGTCAGGTTTCTATAAAGTCTGATATCAAGTCGAAGCAGCAGACGTTCGCTTATTTAAAAGGCTCTATACAACCAAAAAAGACTCTTTCGATCAGACTATGACTTGTAAAAGTCCTTGAAGCAACTATAAGTACTGGGAGGGATTGATGATGATGGAGATCAGAAAATATTGGAAATATTATTATATTTTTTCTTAATTATCATATTTTTTTCTTAATTATTATATGTATGCTTGTGTATGTATGTATGTATGTATGTACGTCGTGTGTACGGGTGTGTATATACAGTCAATTCAAAAAACGTTGTCGTCGACCGGCTCAAGCCTACGCGACTAGATCAAAAGAAGTATGGGTTAAAATCACTGAAGCGGTTAAATATTCCTGAATCAATGACTCGTTAGTAGTAAAGATAATAAAAGCGAGAAACAATCAATCAAATGCATGTCTTTGGGTTTAGGGAAAGAAAAACAAAGAAGTTATGGTTCAGTTCACGATTTCGAAAATATGAAGGCATTAAAAAAATGTCTCCTTCAACATTTCCCACTCGCCTACAAAGGTTCGTGCTGTAAACCAGGCACAACTAGTCAGATAAAATTATAGAGTCAACTCGGCTTCAACGACTTCTACCCAGAGTTCCTTTCGGTCCAGTCGCGTAGGTTTGAGTTGGTCGACGACGACGTTTTTTGAATTGACTGTATATATATATACGTATGCACTAAATTGAAGAATCGTTGTCGGGTTCAGAAAAAAATAGAACATAGGAGCTGAGACCGAAATGGCACATGGGAAGTAAATAAGCGGTTTCGTCTACGCTGCGAAGCCAACTCAAATGCAAGTCTTCTGAATACGCGTTTGGCATTCTAAACCGACTGCATGGATGGCGCAAATAAGTAAAGTATAATATAATAGCGGAGCGCAGTCATACTAAAAATAGCTTTGCATAATTATACCCCCCGGCGAGATTCGGACAAACAAACCGATAGTTCACTGTGTATTATTGTGAATGAGTACGCTTCAACCCAAAAAAAATCGTGATTTCATTGCAAGATGGTTACTACGTACGAAACACTGTTGTTGGGGACAGTGTAAAAATGACTCGAGATACCCTGACAAACTGCCCAGATCGTTGAAAGAAATGGCAGATTTGGGCAAAAAGATCTTTCTCCCTTTTCCGAAGCCGTGGAACGATCTTGAGAGATGCCAACGATGGGTTAATGCCTGCTCTCGCGAAGATTTCACTGTAAAATGTATCACAAAAGACACGTATCACCGACCACAGAATTTCCAGACCCGTTGAAAGCGAATCTTTCGACTAGCGGAGTGGCGAAGGCAACACGAAAGAGAAAGCTTTAACTGTGTTGTCCACATAGAACTTTTCCCCGTGCGACTACAGTCCTTTTCGATGTTTCTAATTAAAGCATTTAAGTGCTTTTCTGTCACGAATCTGTATTGTGGTGGTCGAGGATCGAACTCGATTACCTTTATTCGGCTTTTCTTTTTCTTTGAAGGATAATTAGCCTCAGAAAGTCTTTGGGGATTTTTCTTGCGTTTTTTACCCTTGTTCCATGAACATTCCTTACTGGTACATGGTGTTGATACGGTGAACCCGTTTGCCTTTACGTGGTCAGTAAAGTGAAGGAGAACTGCTATAATGTGGCTACAGCGACCTAGCTGGGAGACTTTACATGGATTGCACATCGCATGCACAACGGCACCACTAATACTAGATAAAACAATCGTGACATTATGAGGGTAATCATTTCGCATAGAAGGCCAGACATGAGCGCGTAGAAAGTAGTAATCGTCGTTCTTGTTGTCTGTTATATCATGCACAAAGCCGGATTCTACGTATTTTCGTCCGTTTTTAAAGGGTTTATCAGTCATGTGTCCAAGTCCATGGCTCTCGTTGTCGTCGTTTTCTTCCTCGTTGCTTGATGGAAGGGATTCCAAGCCATAGTAGTGCACGTGGCCGTAGTTAAACTGCGATGGTATATCGTATGCCGGGAATTTCTTCAATCCGGAATTTGGTATGTCCGGGATCTTTCGTAAATTTGGTTTCTTTACATCATCTCCTGTTTTTTCTCGTAAAGCTTTGGCTTCAAACCATTTTCCATCATCAATACTTGGATCGAGAACATGATTATTGCCTGACGATAAACAATTATTCACGCGTGCGATTAAATCGCTTCGTTTACCGCTAAGTTTCAACCCTCTGCATTTCAGCCAACGTTTCAGCTGCTCTAATGTATAGTTATCCGGCTCGCTTTCAAATTTTGAACCAGGAACGCCATCATTTTCATTGAGAACAGTGATAAAACTCGACGTAATTTTCGAAGTTGCCGCCATGCCATCTCTTAAAGGCTGATTTGTTTGTCCGAATCTCAGCAGGGGTCACAATTTCGTGACGTCACGACTGCGCTCCGCTATTATGTCATTGCCCATGTACCAATTCGGTCTCAGCTTCTATGTTCTATGTTTCTGAACCCGACAACGATTCTTCAATTGAGTGTATATGTGTGTGTGTATATGCCTGTATATATATATATATATATACATGCATATGTATATATATTTTTTAGAACTTCTTAGTACTCATATTATTGTAATTTATTATATTTATATATAGCTTGAGTGCCACTACTTTAACAGCTTATAACTGTAAAGTGTTTTTACCCTCTTTAAATAAAGTTATTATTTATTTATTATTTGTGGATGTGGATATATATGAAACATACATTCGTACTGCGGTCGTAATGTATCAAATTAGACTGATCCTCACAGTATGTGATGCAACTTATCAGTTGATATCAATTCGATATATTTATTATTCATAAAACAGCTAAGAACAATGTGATTGTGATTTTACTTCATGGTTACCAAGAAGCGTCTTTGTCAAGCAAAGATGATTTTGTCGGTAGGGATGCTGATTTGAGTAAAATTCTAAAGCTTGTGAAGAATCATCGCGAACCAGGAGTCAACTTGTTCTGTGAATTAAGGTCTGTGGAATTGTTCAAAGTGTTTGCATTGTCGAAGTTGTGCATCTTTACTTTACCGTCTTGATATTTGTTTATATTTAGCTAGACACCGATTCGAGACTTAAAGTGGCTGAGTAAACGAGACCATAATCAAGGAACACAAATGTCCTATTTCACTATGACGTCACATCAAAACAATCTTTTGTTTAAACGCAAAGGATCTTGGTCGTCGGAGGAGGTCAAATCAACGCAAATTGTTCTAAAACCCGTATCAATCCACGAACAGAAGTAGAATAGCCAGCAAACGCTCAGAATATTTTTTAGTACATATTAACACATATTATATCTGAAAACCAGGCCATTTTAGATTAAACTGTTTCGCTATGAGCAAATTTTGTTGAATTTTCTATTGGATTTGGCGATTCCAGTATCCCCCACATAAACGAGCAGTGACCTCATAGTGAATCAGGGCAATTTGGAACTGGAAAATGGTCTATTAAAAACACTTGTTGTATATTCTAATCTGCTTAGCAGTATATGACATGATGCAAGTAAACAACTGCGGACATCTTGTGATCAATGGACAAGGGAACTAACACTAGAGAAAGGTGTAAGGGTTATTTAAGGGATAGAGGAGATGGCCGTCATTGTGCACTAATTTCTGCGCTCTTTAAAAATTAACCGCACCTAAAGAGAGAAGGTGTAGGAGGCAGATTATCTGTTTAAGAAACTTCGTAATTTTTTTTTTTTTTTTTTTTTTCGTTTTATTTTATTTTTGAATTATTATGTAATTTGTAGTGAGTCATGAGGAGATCTCACAATGCCCCTTTGGTCTGCCCTTGAGTCACAAGTCACACAAGAGATATTTTTATAGGTATATGTATATATAGCATTATCTTTTCTATGTACATGTCGTTTCTCCCCGCTAAATCTTCTAAATTTAAAGCATTATTTATAACCATTGTAATTCTAATTAATTTTACGGTAATGTGTTGTTGAAATCGATTAGAAGCTTTTAATAATGTACATTTATTCAAATAACTAGAGCCAATAACAATCGAGCTACTCAAACTGATTTGTAAGTTCGCACTGCACTGAGTTCTATGAAACACACAACTACTTCTAATCAGTCTTGGCTTAACATAAAATTCTACAATATGATTGAATACAAGACGACACGATCATTGCAGTTGATGATAATCTTCCTTGCTTTATTCCTGTCAATTGGAAGTGAGTAATTTCAAATTCCAGTAAAAACACTCAATTATAAATATTTTTTTTAATGTCCTGAGAAAAGCAGCTTTTCGTACAATTCGTTTTTGTATAAAATACTTTTGTTCTTTTCTGTTTGCCCATCTATTGTGTATAGTAATAGCAACAATTTCTTATCCGTCTAGGGGATTTCTTAATTATCTCTGGGATTTTTTGCTATATTTTCCCAAAGAGATCACCAAATAATCCCTAAAACAAATATGAAACGAAAAACAAATATAGTTTGGTGGAAGCAAACAGAGACGTGCTAAGTTGTTAAATTCTAAAAATGTCACAAGTTTATAATTTTTTTGCAGACATTTCGTTTAGTTTATTTTTGCACTCGTTATCGTTACCGTTCTAGGTCTCATTTCTTTTTTTATTTATTATATTTTCCTTCTTGTCTCTCTTTTTTAAACGGTACGATCCATTAATTTCCAAAAAGGGAAAACAAGGTAAAAAGGGAGAGTTATATTATTTTGGCGGATGTTTTTTTCTTCATTATTCTGTTTTTCCGTTCCGTCCCCTTTCTAAATAAACTTAATACAAAAGCCGGAAACCTTACAAATATCTTGAGAGTTTAAACAATACATTTGCTGACTTTAGCAAAACATGTTGTCAGTTAATTCTGCCTTAAAGTAAATTGAAAATACTGGAATCGAAATGAATTCTTGTCGTTTAAGGTGACTGCTTACTTTTGAAAATTGATTTAAGCTTTTTTAAAAACATCGATTTTCCGAATTGAAATTTAATGCTGATTCCAAATCTGGAAAGAAAAATTGGGTGTCCGGAGCTTGTTTTCAAGATAATCAGCATTTAATGGAAGACTACGCACGAGCTTTTGGAGTAAAATCTGCGCCACCGGAAGTGATTAGGAAAAAATTAAGATCCATAAGATCAAAGTTATTTGTAGACTATATGATAGCACAAATGAAGGCTAGTCAATCATTCTACAATAATACATGGATATTTTCAACAAAAAGACAAAAAGAATAAGTGTTTTCTTATATTTTGTAGTTTCGGTGCTCTTAAAAATCTCATAAAGTCGAACAAAAATCTTTACGAAAATCTATTTTTTCATGTGTTGCTGATTTAAACTTTTTCTTAAATGTTGATATAACATAGATTTTTGGGAGTTTTTTTGAATGAGCTATTAAAAAATATAGAGTCCCGTGCAAAATTTGAGGGTTTTTCCCTGTTGAAGCTCAAAACGCGTATGGTTCTTCAATAAAATATTGTAGATTTTTCAGCGGTTTTTGAGCGCGCGCACATCGTGGGCTCAATTCGAACGTTCAAAAGTAGGCAGCCACCTTAAAGAATGTCATAGAACATGTACAATGCTTGTCTTTTTTTCTGTATTAAATTTTCTTGTGTATAATATGGTATTGTAAGAAAGCACCTCCCTGAAAAAAGCAAGCTATTACTTGCCAAATGGAGCTTTGGTATTTCATCTTATGCCAAATCCATCCAATCTGCTTGAGTCGTTACCAGGTTATATTCTATTACAGCATTTCACTTAAATCAGTACCTCAGACAAATAGACTATCAACACCTGCCGAATGGCCGCATGTAAAACTCAAAAGTCATTCGTTTATCAAACCTTTTCATGATCTGTACTTTTATATGAAAATTGTACTCCTTACATGAACAATTAACCTAAATATATTTAACGTGATTGTCCTTTTGGTGTGTATAATATAATATACACGATTATCAATAGGTGCACTATAAATCTTATTAATCTTGAAATAATGCGACTCCAATTTGCATAACTATTCTTCATAAATAGGTAAACGCATAGGTGAACACGAGGTTAGTCAGTGCAGAACAATAGTTATTCAAATTGGACCCCATATTTTGATTTGGTGTAATTGGATGTTGTTTTAATAAAAATTATTTTCCTATTACTTAACGGCAGTGAGCTTATCCTCTTGACCAACAAAAATAAAACACCCTTAGATAAATTAATAAATTGAAAACCATGATTATTAAATGTATGATCCTGTTAAATTGACACATTCAATAATTCAATTCTTGAACTCAGTTCAGAAGCTTTGGGGATACACTGGAGTCCCAGTTAATCCAGAAGGGGCGTTTGTTCTCCTACGGATATTTAAAGAAAGAGCGACATCACGACCCTTACTCAAATAAGTTAAGACCTTAACATCTCCTTGGAACTTCGATTAAGGAATCGCACATTTGCAATACTCCTGTATTGTAATGTTCGTTGGCCGCAAAAGCTATATCAAACCTTCAAGTTTTATCGAACCCTGGAACAACTTATAGGCTGATCAAAATCAGCAGGGCACAGCTAACTGAAATAAACCCTGAAACAACTTCTGAGCTGATCAAAGTCAGAGCACAGCTAACCCTGATCAAACCTTGAAAGAACTTCTGGACTGATCAAAATCGGAATAACACCATGAATGGACTTAGTTATAAATATATCCTTTTTGCACCGTTGACTTACACTGCTACCTAGTATAATAATCAGATAACACAATCAATTCAAGGCTCTTAAAAATATCATAAGTTCAAAATTCAAAGAGACTGAGCGAGATGCCAGTCAAATGCAAACACTTTTTATGGAGCTGTAATGCACGTCAACGGAAGAAGAGTAGACGATCGAGGAAAAGTTGTCAGACATTTTGATTTGTAAAATGTTCATATTCTACTAAATCTCCTTTGATTTTTTCTAAAAACGAAGTTCTGTATACTCGAAAATGTTTGAATTGTCAAAACTAGTTTTATTGTTTTTGATTTACTGCATTTTTTCCTAAAACATGTGGACCAGAATTGCTACAACAAGTTGATAAAGGCGCACGAAATCCCAACGGCCGGAAATTTGACCATATTTGTTAAAAGGAACTCTAAAAATCAAGCATAAGAAAGTGAGAGCTTCGACTTTCTATAGGTTAGGAACTATATCAGCTTTTCATTTTTTTAAGCAAATTTTCACCAGTAAAGTAAAAAATATTTCCGCGCGAAGACTTTCAATTTGTTCAGTAAACAGTATCTTGAATTCTTATCAAGTAGAATATAAATATTTTCTCCTTTTTTAACTTTAAGATACGCAAACTTGGAGGAAAAAGAAGACGACAGAGGATTCAACTCAAACACCCTATTTTACTAGTATTATGAAGACGGATAAAACTACTGAAAACTCGAAATTTTATTTCAGTGCGAGAATTTTCAAGAATTCGTTTAAAAGTAAGCATGTATTACTTAAAAGGAGTATCGAAATGAAAAAGACGGAGAAAACCAAGCCAACCAAAAGTACTAAGCCAACCAAAAGTACCAAACCAACCAAAAGTACCAAGCCGACCAAAAGTACAAAACCAACCAAAAGTACCAAGCCGACTAAAAGTACAAAACCAACCAAAAGTACCAAGCCGACAAAAAGTACCATGCCGACCAAAAGTACAAAACCAACCAAAAGTACCAAGCCGACAAAAAGTACCATGCCGACCAAAAGTACAAAACCAACCAAAAGTACCAAGCCGACCAAAAGTACCAAGCCGACCAAAAGTACAAAACCAACCACATCTACCAAGAGGACGACTATACCAACCACATCTACCAAGAGGACGACCACACCAACCACATCTACAAAGAGGACGACCATACCAACCACATCTACAAAGAGGACGACCACACCAACTACATCTACAAAGAGGACGACCACACCAACCACATCTACAAAGAGGACGACCATACCAACCACATCTACCAAGAGGACGACCACAACACCTACATCTACAAAGAGGACGACCATACCAACCACATCTACAAAGAGGACGACCATACCAACCACATCTACCAAGAGGACGACCATACCAACCACATCTACCAAGAGGACGACCACACCAACCACATTTACCAAGAGGACGACCACACCAACCACATCTACCAAGAGGACGACCACACCAACCACATCTACCAAGAGGACGACCACACCAACCACATCTACCAAGAGGACGACCACACCAACCACATCTACCAAGAGGACGACCACACCAACCACATCTACCAAGAGGACGACCATACCAACCACATCTACAAAGAGGACGACCATACCAACCACATCTACCAAGAGGACGACCACACCAACCACATCTACCAAGAGGACGACCATACCAACCACATCTACGAAGAGGACGACCATACCAACCACATCTACCAAGAGGACGACCACACCAACCACATCTACCAAGAGGACGACCATACCAACCACATCTACAAAGAGGACGACCACACCAACCACATCTACCAAGAGGACGACCACACCAACCACATTTACCAAGAGGACGACCACACCAACCACATTTACCAAGAGGACGACCATACCAACCACATCTACCAAGAGGACGACCACACCAACCACATCTACCAAGAGGACGACCATACCAACCACATCTACAAAGAGGACGACCATACCAACCACATCTACCAAGAGGACGACCACACCAACCACATTTACCAAGAGGACGACCACACCAACCACATCTACCAAGATGACGTCCATTCCAACCAAACACACAAATGTTGATGTAACCGTATTCACAGAAGTTCTGAAATCCACCCAGTATGTCAACTGGAAACCCAAAACATCATTTCCGAATGAGAAGGTATTTATATCACAATTTATACCAAAAAGTCAGTGTGTTTTGTTGGATGTATTATGGTGTTTTGCTAGATATGCTATGCTTGTTTAACATTAAAGGTGCGTTCTTATGTGATGAAACTGAACTCACTTGGAATACAAGACCCGACATCTTTAAAGGTACGTAACTAAAGTAACTAAAGTAATAAATTAAATCAAATAAAGGCAGCCACTGATGAAAAACTCGTGTCATGCAGATGGTAATGTTGGTATCGCTGCTGCTGCTTGATGTCGTTGTTATTGTTCTTGCTGCTGTTGTTGCTGTTGATGGTGTCACTGCTGCTACTGCTGCTGCTGCTGCTGCTGATGTTGTTGTTCATGCTTTGATTCTGTTGTTGTTGTTGTTGGAGCTGCAGCTGCTGCTTCTACTGCTGTTGTTGAACCTCAGCATACCTACGTTTTTTATACTTGTAGGAAGTAGCAGACATTACAGAATTGTTACTGAAGAATCTAAGATCAGAAGCGCAGTACTACAAAAACCAAAGCGAGACAGATGCTATCTTGACCGCAACGTCATACTTCGAAGATTTTGCAAAAATATATGCAAGATATCATCTTAACCACTCAGCAGTCAATTCTGTCACAATAAACAGGACCAACTTCGGTAATTAAATGAAACCTTTACGTCAATCACGTTAGTATTCAGGTCTATTCAAAATGACTGCCTACAGGCATATGCCAGCTATGTACCTGTGTTGCTAACATTTAAACGTTTCACAGAAATATAATATGTAACTTATAATTTTTAGTGTACACTATATATCATTACGGCTGTTCAATAATTTACCGCCTTTTTCCTCTTCAGTCCTTAGCATTTTCAAAATCCCTAGAAAAATTAAACTGGACGATTTCCATTTTCCAACAAGAGGAGATGAAAGCGTTAAGACTGCGAGCTCAATATCGAAAGTGCTAACATTTATTACATTGCCTTCAAAACTATTCGCCAATGAAGGTAAGAATCGGCATTGGCCAAATGTTACCGATTAAATGTCTTATTGGGAATTTTCTTTTTAATAACAGTTTTTGATTTTTATAGATCGTATTGTCGTGAGTGCTATTTATTTTGGTATGAGCTCGTATATGTCATCTAGGGCTTGCTTAAGCAACAACAGGTAAGTTTTTTTTAAATGCACTGCATGTTATATCAATGTTAGCTTTGCAAACGGTTGTGGGTTTGATCGATCCCTATATACCCTTTATCAACTGTTAGTAGAGTTTCTACTTTTTACTTTGTTTTCTGGGCTTTCAGCTGGATGAGAACTTCTTCCTAATTTCCTTCATATATAATCTTACTTTGTGATAAACTAATACAAAAAGACAAATGTATGTGATAATCAGAGATGGAATGACGTCTACGAATTGAAGATTTTTGCACAATCAGCATGATTGAAATAAGGAGCGTTAACTGAACCAGAAATATTTAACTCTATTATCGATCCTTTATTTTTGCATTTCATTCAGTATCTTCAAAGAAACTGACAGAAAACACAAGATAAACAGTGATGTTATTTCCAGTACGTTGGACCCCAGTCCACCAGAAGGTGTTCTTCCAGAAAATGTAACCATAATTCTACAGCACATCCATGAGGTAATAAGGAATACGAAAGGCACGCACATGCATGAGGCACATCCACGCTAAGAAACATGAATAAGCGCTTATTGTAAGTTTAATACACGAGCAGGGAGAAAGCGTAGCTATTAATAGTAAAGATAGGTTATTGAAAAATGTCTTGATTTCAGCGAAAGATAAACTACAACTTTTAATGAGAATGAAGTTGTTATTGATGATGACAGTGATGGTGATGGTCATCAACATAGAGATGCTGTTGATGAAATTTGTGGCAGCAATCCTGGGGATGAGCTTGGTGGTGGTGACGATGATGATGTTTATCATAATAAAATGAATGTTGATACTGATGGAAAAACGCATGGTTGGAGTACTGCATGTTGCCACTGATCGATGATGATGAGGTATCATGCACATGATGTAATGTCGATGATGAAAATAAAAATGAAATGCTTATAGCATAATAAACGATAATAATAGCGTTATTAATACGCTATGCGCCTTTTCCAGCTTGCTGTATTTTAAGAATAAAAGACACCATTTCAGAAGGGCTCATAAAGTGAGTTGCTTAATATGTTATTTTCTGATTTGAAGATATCATCTCCTAACGAAGGACCTCCACATTGTGTGTTTTGGGATGTCAGTGAAAGGTAAATGGTTTTCCTAGATTCCATATTCAATACCTCTTAGAATGAAAGCCTACTGGAGTGCCGTAACTTCATTGCATGGAAAGAGGATGTACGCAGTACCATTCCTCTATGACACATTTAATAGCGAATTAACAGATTTTGCATTTTACCTTCTATAACCTCGATTGCAAAAAGTCGACTTTAGTGCAAACGCCATTAATAAGTCATATGTTTGGAAATTTTCCTGTTTTAACGAACGTTAACGCGCGAAAGGACGTATGTTGAGAGATCTCCTGGGGAATACGAGCTTGCTTTGATAGTTTTTTTTTTTTAACAAAATGTAATTCTTTTGTGGGTGAAAATTTCTAAAGCAAAGCTTATACGAATGTTAATCGCAGTAGCTGTTTGGTGAACTAGGGCTACTAAAAGAAACTTGCTTGTGTCTTATGTTTATAGGGTCCTATGTGCCATTTAGGCGCGAGGAGGATAGGTATACAGGTACAGGTCTTATATCTTCAAATATTTGTCCTCAGGAATGATTTGGGTGGTATTTGGTCCGACTTCGGTTGTACTTTGGTCAGGGCCAACAAAACAATGACCATTTGCACCTGCAACCACTTGACAAGCTTTGCTCTCTTGATGCAAGTCAAACAAGAACAACCGGTAAGACATGTTTCTATACTTTGAGAGATCTTGTGTTTTGTCTCTCACCCTATCTCAACGGAGAACGTCAGGGAACGCGGAGATGGGAGCAGTTGGAGGGCATGTAGTTCCCCCATTCCACTTTTTGCTAAAGTCCCTGTTCTCCACATACTAATCTTCATAAAAAATTCGATATTTCTCTAAAGCCCTTAAGTTCTGAGTTTAATTGTTGGTCTTGTCCATTGACGTTCCGTCGGTTGTTTTGGATTTTCTTTGATTATAAAAAGCAGCAAATTCAAACATTTTATCAATTATTTTTACCAATTTATCTAATTTCCCAGGTGGATGAAACGCACAAACTTGCGTTAAGTCACATCACGTATGTTGGCTCCAGTTTCTCACTTCTTGGCGAATTACTCACCGTATTAGTTTACATGACTTTGATGTAAGTATTTCAAACTAAGGTACGACCTCGTTTGGCAAATCCAGATAGGTTCACCACTTCCCCCTGGCACGTGACACATAAATGGCTTGATTTCCCACTACAATTCGGCCCGTATAATTACATTGTAGTCGGTGGAAATTCGACATTTTATGTCACATCGCGTTGCGCCTAGTCAAAGTGGCTAGCAAATGATATATTCATAAACGTGTTGCATAGATTTGGCAGTTTTGTACTCTATTAGTCCCCTTCACAGTTCCCTGCGCCATCTTGAAAGGTAACCGTGCATGTGCATCGAAGCGACAACGGCGGTTACCTTGATGAAAGAGACATGTGAATAGTTGTACAAGGTGTTAAAAAGGCCTCTATCGATCTAATTAAAATCTCTTTGATGCACGGTTACCTTATTTCAAAATGTCACGGGTAACAGTGTGAAGGGGACTATTGAGAACACCATCATTCACTCACTCACGTTGCCGCTACATTGATATAATGAACTGTTGTTGTCTGCATATGCTTAGAAGTACAGAAATATCTAATATCTTGACGTTTTCTCTTTGTTTTATTTTGTATTGACCAATAAACAGGAATATTCAATTAGAGCAGTCGCAAATAAGAGTTAATCTTGCTCTTTCACTTGCCTTGGCTCAAATCTTCTTTTTGTCAGGAATCACCTCCACAGAAAACCAGGTATTTTTTACATTTATTAAGAAAAATGCTATCAAAGTATAATAAAATATTCTCATAAAACTACTGCTTGAGTGCGCGGGGGAACAACATTTTATTTGCTAATTTATTGAGGACTTTTTCTTCCATAATGCAATTAAAATATCTCGTTTCTTTCCATTTTCCCCGTAGAAAAAAGTGATTTCACAATCAGCTTTACACTTTGCATGACGCGCACGGTCGTAGTTGATTTTTGTGGTCGATGCCAATCAAAGTGTTTCCATGACATTATTGAAAAGCGTAAAGTTTTCAGTTCTTCTGAAGGTTCGCGCCTAGAATGCTATGGATACGTCTTGAAAGTTGACACCCATCAAAACCTACTCTGTTACGATGGACAATTGTGCAATCGTGACAATCGCGCATGCGCGTGTACTTGACCAAATAACTTTGTATTTTGTTCTGATTTCGGTAGAACGTTTGTACGTTTGTGGCTGTTATGATCCATTATTTCTACCTGGTAGCGTTTGGCTGGATGATGTTTGAAGGAGTCTATCTTTATCTTATGGTTATCAAAGTTTTCAATACTGTGGTCAGGATGAAGTTTTATTACGCTTTCTCATGGGGTAAGATTTGCTATTACTTCAATCATATCTCGTCTTTCCTATAGGTCACTAACCTTGCACTTAAACTCTAAAAAATATAGACTTCAAAAGAGATTACGAGTCAATATAGTGATAAAGGCAACGTTAGCACAATTTTTTTTCCTTACTTCTTTCTTTTCTATACTTTTTCTTTTTTCTTTTTAACTATAAAATCTAGTTTCATGACGTTCCTGTACGACATCACTGATGGCTACCATGAAACTTCTTAAAAACTCAAAGTATACAAAAAAATGTATTTGTTCGTTGGTACTTGTTTCCTTTTTTGTTTGTTTGATACACATATATATGTTTAAAAGGTTTTCCATTGGCTGTTGTCCTAACATCTCTTGGAATCGCTTCTTCTTTTGCAAATGGACTTCACAGTTACACACAACAAAATTTGTAAGTTTTTTTCAAAAGAAATTAATTAATCACATACTTGCATCGTCAGTACTTATTTAGAATAGCAATATCTATCCCTTGTAGTTTTCTTTTAAATGCTTTTTCTATATTGATGAGTTTTACGGTCGTCGTTTTTAATGAACTGAACTTCAGTTAAAATTTTCGTTTGTTCTGTCATAACTTTTGAAAACGAGTTGTAACTAGTTTTTTTAAGTTTAATGTTAGGTTTTCATCATAACGCTGGACCAAATAGCCTGTGTTACATATACAAATGTACAGCCAATTGAAGTTGTTATTTAATGTGTCGTTTGTTTGATCTATTGATATTTGTTCCTCAGTTGCTGGGTTTCTTTTTCTAATGGACTAGTTTGGACGTTCGTAGCTCCAGTTCTCATTATTTCATTGGTATGTAGCATGCAAGAAATGTTCCATGTTAACCTTGGCTTAGCTCATATAAACTGTTTATTTGACACCCGCACTTTTAAAATAATGATAATAACGATAAAAACGATAATCAAGATGATATTACAATTATGATGATAAAGATAATGAGATGATGATGATGATGATGATTGTAATGGTCATGATGATAATGGTGGCGGTGGTGATGATGGTGGTTCGATCTTATGAAGATGATGTGATGATGACGACGATGAGGACGATGATGATGATGGTGATGGTAATGGTGGCGGTGGTGATGATGGTGGTTCGATCTTATGAAGATGATGTGATGATGACGACGATGAGGACGATGATGATGATGGTGATGGTGATGGTGGTGATGATGGTGGTTCTTATGAAGATGATGTGATGACGATGAGGACGATGATGATGATGATGATGATGGTGATGGTGATAGTGATTGTTATAAAGGAGATGATGATAATGGTGACGTCGGCGATGATGATGACGATGATGATGGTTAATGCCCTTGGTTTCTAATGTCTTTTAGATGAATGTGGTTATTCTTGGTCGGGTCGTGCGCGAATTGGCAACGTTAAACAAGACGAATTCACAGAACGCAAGCTCTTACATGTGAGTATGGATAGTTTAGTGTGTAACTACATTTACATCTTTCATGCAAGTCTTCTTATTTAAATTGCGGTTATAAAGAAGATAGAACGAAATAGGGATTGATGTGGTGACTTAGCCTTGTTGGACCCACCTACGACCAATGAGACACTTATCATTTAGCTCACCCATATTAATAGCACCTTATTCTCTTTCCTGGCCAAAAGTCAAATTTGAAATTAGCACATTATTTATGGTGGAGAATTGGAAGACCAGGCATATTATACTTGTACCATACCCATCCACATCACCCATACTATCTCTCACATTCTTGTGGCGAGCGTGAATCTTATTAATATATATTCTATTATATTTAATATATTACTAATTGATCCTGTTTTATTTCAAAAGACAAAGCATAAAGGCAAGTGTGGTATTGTTCCCCTTGCTTGGATTGACATGGGTGTTTGGTATCCTCATGTTTACAGACGCGGCTCTTGTCTTCCAGTACATCTTTACAATACTTAACTCTTTCCAGGTCAGTGCAATTTTTCTGTAACATTAATATCTCCCTTCTTCCATTCTTCATAACTTCAATTTTTGATGCCAGCCACCCATCCACACACACACACACACTCAAAAAACCTCTGCACCCACCACACAGGCGAGGCCATTTTAAAAGATGTCCCTTTTTTCATCTCATCCCTGATTATATCCACTTATATCCACACACTCACACACCTCATCACCTGCACTGCTAACCAACCAGGCCATCTTAAAAGACGTCCCTTAATTTGTTCTTCTCATCCCTGATTATACCCACTTAACCAATATATTGAAATTTAATGGTAGCTCAAGGAGGGGGGATGAGTTTTTTCTTAATCTTTTTTCCAATTTAAAGCACTTGACAAACTGCCTTTTAGTATATATTTTTTGTGATGTACCCTAGTCAGCTCGGTAATATATAAGTAGGCATTACAAATTAACTTGAGCCCAAGCAAGACAAATTACTTTGAAACGGGTTCCATCTCCTTTGGATCTGACAAACTTTTTTTTAAAATGTACATGGCTCTGACTTTTACGATTTTAATTTCTCTATGTTTTAGGGTTTTCTCATTTTTGTGTTCCACGTTTTAAGAAGCAGAGACGTACGCGCGGCCTTTAAGAGGAAATTTGAGCGTTGGCAATTGACAAGAAGAGTAAACTTCGGTTGTTCGAAGTTCACGACGGATATTTCAGCTAAGTACAGTGGCAGGCATCAAATGATCATGAAAGAGTTCAAGAGCACAGAAAGCCTGCAGGAAGTCCTTAGAAGAAACAACAGAATTTTACCGTTACCCTTGAACGAGGAATTTGACACTAAATCAGCAACATCTTGTGTCACGCCTGTTGAAGACAATAGAGACATTGACACCATTCATGTTTATGCTAGGGACCACAAACCTTAAACTACAGTTGGATGTCAGGTGTTTTCCGTCGAACTTGAGTTCCCCCTCTCCCTCCCAACTTCCCCTTCCTGTGCGTGAGCACGAAGCGGCGGCTTGGTAAAAGAGCAGACACAAATAGATGAGAGAGAAAGTTTTTTTTGAGAGAATCAACCGTGCTCAAAAAAAGGAAACTTCACCAAGAATGAAATTTTCTCACCCCACAGCACACAAAATATTGTCTCACACGTAAGTTTTCCAACGATTCTCGGCTAATAAATCACACTTACAAAAATTAACTCACAAGAATCAAAATGGCCGAAACATCATTGCTTTAAGAGCAATATAGTCTTGTTGATATTTAAAATGTAGCTACTGAGAAAAGTCGGTCCATTTCTGGACTAATTACTAAGTAATTACCAGTAACGTGCGATCATAACAGTAATGACTGTCATCTCGCATGGGTCAGTAGTCATGTTTTTTAGCCTCAAATGCAACGATATGCCTGAAGATATGATTTCAGTGAGGAATATAAAACGCGCGAGCGTGTCTCTGTCCTCTGATATAAACACGGTAGCCAGCCAATCAGTGCGTGCGATATATATTTAAAATAGTTTATAATTAACAAATAAAACAGCTTTTTCTGTATAGTTTCCGTTCAATAACAAAGCACGCAGAAAGTGTCGTAAGCACGAAAGATGTGTAAGGAGAAACACGAGACGTAGGCGAGTGCTTCTCACACTTTTTGAGTGTCGCAGATAGACGGTTGCAGGATCTAGCAGCACTTCGCGCGCTCAGATGGCGTCAGCACTGTGCTCCGTTCACTAAATAAATCACAGTTTTCGACGAATCATCAGCGCGTGCGTACTATCCCAACTATATAATAACATATAATACAAATTTACGACAAACCTGTCAAACGTGTCTAATATGTTTATGTGACAGAAGGATCAGTCAGACTTGTCAAGAGAGGCCACGGGTAACGAGCTTCCCCTGGAAACCACATTATATATGAAGGGGTAGGGGTGTAGGAAACTACGTGAAATTACTAAGATAATGATTAATAATGGTGATTGAACTGAGTAAAGTGCAATTCGGTCTGAAATCAAACAAGTAGTTGTAAAATTGCACGACCGCGTAGCGCGGGAGTGCAGTTTGTTAATCACAAGTTTGATTTCAGACCAAAATTTCACAACATTTCAAAATGGATATAATTAATCGCACTCCTTTGAACCAAACAAAGGTACTTGTCACCCAAAACGGAGAGGAGTCAGAGGATTATTTAATTTAGGGAGGATTACAAAATCTTAAGCAACTGGAACTCAAGGGGTATACATATTGGCATGCAGCAAGAGAGAGGGGAACCCTGCAAAAATGAGAAAGCAGAAACCAATAGTAAGGGAATATCATCAAAAATATTTCATCTTTGGGGGGAGGGGGTCAGTTAATCCTTATGACTTAATAGTGTCAACAAAAGTCCTCCGAGCCCCCTGGCTATAAATCATAACCGGTCCCTAAATACCCTGACAAGTATTAAATGGACAAACACTTAATTTGTTTTGGCATAGTTAATTGCTTACTATCAATCACGTGACTTTTTGGAGTTGACTGGGGGGCAAACAAGCGGTTGAATGGTGACTCTATTCGCATAGATACGTTGTTTACTAAAAAGAAAAGCAAGAGTTTATTTCAGTTTACTTTTGAAAAGGTTTCCAGTAAAAATAAAAGTTCCAGAGTATCCCCATCGACTCCTTCTTGCTCAATTGTCTCTAACAGTGTTAAAACCAAATCAACCAATGGTTTTTGTATAAAATAATATACTTTTCCAATTAATAAGTCAGGGGCATAAACAGGGATCTTGCAGGGGAGGTGCATGGCAATGATTTGCAGAACCCCACCCCCCCCCCCCCCCTCAAAAAAAAGGTAACGAAAAGAGAAAAAAAAGCAAAACCAAATAGAATAATGAGTGAGGGATTCTTAAAATTGCTACAATATGCAGATGAAAAGTGGTCTTCGTTTAATCAAAATAAATTTACATGCAATTTTAAAGCAAAAGGAGATGCTTTTTTGTGCTCCCCCTGGCCACGGCCCTATGTAAGTTATTCCTTTGATTACATTTACGAGTCCAACCGGAAGTATAATTGTAACATATTTTTAGGGTGGAGTTCCTGTGGATCCTTTTTAATACCCGTGAGGTTCTGCGAGCAGCAAAATTCTTTGTAAAGTTTGAATGCAGCAAGTGTACATGTATGACCTAAATGAATGGCCTCTTTCTTTTATGATGGGCTTAAAGCTTCCACGAAGCATACATTGGACTTCTAACTGCCTACGCTTATTCTTAGAGTAGTATTAAGTGTCAAGTTTATGTAGAATGGCTCCCAATATTGAACCATGCTTGCGAGAATTCTCATATTGTTTCTCAGAAAGTGCAGCTACAAAGGCAAAGGATACGATAAAAAGAAGTCTTAGAAGTAACGTAAAGACCACATGATTCTAGTGAGGCCCAAGAAAGTTTGTTTGAAGGTATTAAAAGACTAAACGAGTCTGGATACATAGACTTTCCTGATGGAGAAACAAAGTTATTGGAAATGTTGGCTAAGAGAGTCTTGGCTGATGAGAGAACTGGAAAAAAGGAACAAGTGTTGAATTTAATTCAAAGTTATAAATCTCAATTCCCAAGCCAGGAAAAAATGTTTGGGAGAGAAAAAGATATGAAGAAAGTCTTAATTTTTTGTCTAATCCTCGCGTTCCTGGACTAAACTTGTTTGGAGAATCAGGAGTTGGAAAAACAACATTAGCCAAAGAGGTTTCTAAAAACATGAAAGAGTTTGTAACTTTATCTATTGATCTGAGAGGCACACAAGATATAAATAATGTTTACTTTAAGGTACTAGAATCATTTAATTTAGCCAAATCTGACTATAATAAAGAAAGAATCTACACACATCTTCAAAATTTAACCAGCAAAACACTTCTCCTTCTTGATAATGTTGAACAGTTTTTGTCCAAGGAAAAGGAGGCTGACCAAGAAGCAAGAAGCAAATTCCTAGAATTTCTTAAAGCCATCACAGTGTCTGATGCCTGCCATAGATGGACACTTCAAGGTTTTACTCACTTCTACAATCCAAATAGATGAACCAAGATTTAAGCATGCCCTTTTTGTTGAATATAAACTCGAACCATTCAGCAAGAAAGAGTCGACAGAGTATATTAGTAGAAGAGTGAAAGATGCAGATTTAGATCAAAAGCAGGAGAAAGCTGCAGTGAAAATTTCAGATCATTGCTAAGGATATAATCTATTTACTGCGTGCAGCTGAACAATTAAAGAGAGAGCAGTATTCTACTTCTCTTCAAGTATTGGGGAAAATAGCTGCACAGATTGAAAAGGGGGTACCAGAACAATTTGCTTGTATCAGTGCACTGTTTGAATCTCTACCAAATGAGCACCTAAAACAGATTGCTGTAAAAATTTCTTTACTCCAGCGTCCTTTCTCTGTTTTCACTGCAATGAAAGTTATTGAGATGTCTTCAGAACATGACACAGAATGGGATCTGGAGTTGTTAGTGACACAAAAAATAATCACTGCTGAAGATGTGAATGGAGAAAGAAAATATGATGTTCATGATCGGTTCAGAGAGTTTGTCACTTCATATCTGTGTAAAGAAGATCCTGTCTCCCAAGAACACCTCAACAAAGGAAAAGAAAAGTTTGCTGAGAATTTTTCTGATGAGTTGGTAAAACTCTCAGAAAAATTGGAAAGTGACTTTGTTGTAATGTTCAAGATGCTGGAAGACAACAGACCAAACTTTGAAAAAACGATTGATATCATAATTGAAGAGGAATCATTTGATTTGCTTTTTTATTCTGATGATCTGAAAAAAGCTGGTCTTCTGTCATTGCTCTTTAAGTATGTGGTAAATAATCAAAAAAGAAGGGAACTGTTCAAAAGCTGGTCAGAAAATTCAGAGAAAAGAGGTAATTGAATAGAAATAGATGAAGTGTCTAATGTATTAATACATCTGTGCCTTGTTGTACTGTAGGGTGGATAGTGCTATCCGACGGATAAATCTATCCAGTGGATAATTTATTAGGATAACAGATTCCTACGACAGGGCCCAGACATATAAATAATATCTGATACCAATCCATGTGTAATAGGCCATTTAGCACCAAATGGCCCAAATATGAACCCTACCACCTCTGAACGTTGACAAGCAAAGTCATGTAGTCAAAATGAACATTGCTATCTTAGAGTGCAAGCTATATATCTATGAATGTATAGTACTAATTTATTATTGCTGAACAATTTTGGGACAAAAATACACCTCTTTTCTTTTTACTGATAATTTAATATCTAAGGGGAGGGTGGACAAGAGCAAGAACTAACCTCTAGGCTGATCAAAACCAGGGTAAGCTACATTTTAAATCATGGATCAATTTACAATTTAGTACATGTACATAGCATTTTGACGAGAGATGAAAAATGGAGAAATAGGCGAGGAACCCACTAATTGAGAGATGCAACTACATTTATACTCACTTATACTATTATACTACCGAGTTCAGGAATCAAACTAGAGACAAGTGCACTTATCCTACACCACCCTGGGTTTTTGGGATAATTTATGATTATATTAAGACTTACTAATAATTGTTATATACCAACTGTCAAAGTCCATTTTTCTCACACTTTGATTGGGCAAGAAGGTATCCCATAAAGGTGAACAAGTTTGCATATACAGTATATCAGTCCTGTTTGAGGTTACACTTCCAAATGTAGTTTGTAGTGCGCAGTCTGAGGGTGCATTTGCAATTTAACATTTTTCATCAAGTTCTTACTTTTTTTTTCATAGGGAATTTGTTGATAAGTGCATACATAAAATGCTGGGAGGCCCTTCTTTCAGCAGAAATGGAGGGAATTTCATGTGGTTTTATAACACTCTATCAAGCAAAAAGGTTTCTGGATCAGGTTCATAAAGAGACATCAAATCAAGGACTCTTTGATATGACACGAGGAATGTACCTGTTCTCTAAAGGACATCTAAAATACCAAGAGGCTGGAAACCTCACTGATCAGTCATCTTCAGAAACAAAAAAGATGACTAAAAGGATTCTTAAGGAGGCACTCAGTGACCTAGAAGAGTCACTAATGATTCATCAGAAAGTCTATGGTGACCATAGCCTTACAGCAAGGTCCTTAGATCTAATGGGTAATTGTTACATGCAGCAGTTTGAACCAGAGAAAGCTGAATCATTCTACCAAGAGGCTATGTGCATGAAGTTGAATCTCATTGGTAGCGAGAAACATGATGACATAGTCCATTACTATAACCAGCTTTCTCAAGTACACCAAATGATGGGAGACAAGATAATGAAAGGACCATTTGATCTGAAAAAGGTGATGGGGCCACTACTTCCTTATCAAAAGAGAGCGAAAAAAGAATATGAGCTGGCAGCTAACTTACTGAAATTAGCATTAGATCTTCAAGAAAACCTAGGCATTTGTGATACAGAAGATACAGCAACATTTGAAAGAAATCTTGCAAATCTTAACGTTGCTCTCAAAAATTATGACGAAGCACTCAAATATGCTGAGAAGTCTTATAAAACAAGATATTGTTTGCTTAAAGAACACCCAGAGACTGTGAGAATTCTGTACCTAATTGGGATCATTCATGAATGGAGAAAGGACCACAAAGCAGCTCTAGCAAGTTACGAAAAAGCTTTTGTAATGGAGGAGTCTTTACCTGAAGACAACCACAGTGTTGTGAGAAAACTACTGTGTGACAGACTTGAAGCAATGTGTAAGAAAGGGAAGGAGAAAGACAAACTGAAAGAGTATGGACCAAGAATCAAAGCAATGAAGCAGGTATTTTTTTTCAAAAGAAAAAAAGAAGTAAAAAGAAAGAAATTTTTACACCTTTTTACATCTCTCTACACCTAAAACCACATCTGCAGCTTTTAAAACCTGAGTAGCTAGCTATCAGCAAGATGTCATTTCCCACCCCCTTTCCTCTCCTCTCCGTTTTCATTACCACTTCCATTTCTAAATCCATTGTATATATTTTTCCATCAGGATTACATTTACTGATATTTTTATACTCTTAAATGTTATCTTACAGATTAAAAGCTCTCAGCACCACCCTGAAGGTACCTTTTTGTTATCAACATTTATAACACTTTTTTAATGTAACTTACATTATTTGTATTTCAAGTATCTAAATAATAATATTTTAAAATGCAAATTGTCACACCACTTTCGGTTCCCGAATTAAGGCCCAACGTTTTGAAACCGCTTTTGAGTTTAGAATTTGAAAAAAATTTGAAGAAAAATGAATTTCTCAAGGTCGTAATCTTTGCAACAGCGGGGTTCGTTGTCGAGCAATCATAATTGGTTAGTAGAAAAATAAAAAATTGTTTTCATAGAAACGAATGAAAGGCAAAAAACGGTGATGTCACTTACAGTAGCTTATTTGTGCAAGCTTGAAGCACAAAAATAAGCGTTTATGAGTTTATGTGCAGATATCTTTTTCAAATTTATTTTATTTTTATTATTATTATTATTATTATTATTATTATTATTATCTTGTTTTAAAATTGTTTAGGCTAAGCTTTGTATTTTTGTTGTTTTTTTTGGAGGGGGGGGAAGGGATGGGAGTATCGGATGGCACTGAATATCTTCTACAATTATCCATCCTAGAACCTGCAGCACAAGTTTCTCCAACGACAAGAGGACGTGATGAACAACACCTCGAGACTGCTGAAGAGCCAACGGAAGAGGAAGTCCCTGATTATCTTATCCAGGGTGATATAACAGAGGAAACTCCTCTTTTCTATACTGAACCAGGAGTAGCTGACACTGAACATGCTGTCCAGGAAAACTTGCCTGGTGTTCCATTACCACCAGACGTTACTCCTGTCACCCCTACTGAACCAGGAGTAGCTGACACTGAACATCCTGTCCAGGAAGACTTGCCTGGTACTCCATTACAACCAGAAGTTACTCCTGTCACCCCTACTGAACCAGGAATAGCTGACACTGAACATCCTGTCCAGGTAGACTTGCCTGGTATTCCATTACAACCAGACGTTACTCCTGTCACCCCTACTGAACCAGGAATAGCTGACACTGAACATCCTGTCCAGGAAGACTTGCCTGGTACTCCATTACAACCGGACGATACCCCTGTCACCCCTACTGAACCAGGAATAGCTGACACTGGACATCCTGTCCAGGAAGACCGTGATATTTCGATTGTAACTGGAATAATCGATGAAATTCCACCACAGTTCATTACGATGTAAGTATAAAATAGTCATTGCTATTGTTTCTGCTACTGTTCCGTTTGATTTCAGCATTCATTTCTTTCATTCGTTTTTATAATTTTGTTTTAACTTTGTATTGAACAGAAATCCAGAAGGCGGAACTCTTGATATCCCCATGATTGGAATTCGCCTCGATGTCCCACCAAACACAGTCACGCAAGCTACTACTGTCATATGTAAGAAATACACTGCAGAATCCTTATCCGTGACATTCCCTGCTGGGAAAGACGAAACTGTCGTAAGTTACATCGTGGGACTGGAACCCAGTACTATTCGACTAAACAAGCCGATTAGCGTTAGTCTGATGCATTCTGGGCCAGGAAAGGAATATGGCTACGAAACTATTGTGAAGGCACTTAGTCAGGACAATGTAACTTGGCAAGAGCCAAAAGGTACGAATTTACAGAAATTGTTAACTCAAGTTACAAATTGTTACCACTAACTTTGAACGATTAGATGATGGCTAGTGAACACTAGCGTGAACACGGGTTCACGTGGGGTTTAATTTGCGAGTAAGTCGTGCTTTGACTTAGATCAACCCAGAGGTTATTTCCGGGTACCCGAATAAATTTAAAGGCATTTTTTTTGAATAAAGTTTTAGATCGCAGACAAGTGAAGGTATCAGAAGATTGTAGAAAAGATTACGTTGAAGTGCAGATCAGTACGCTGACCATCTTAGCAGTTGTAACCAGACTCATCACAGATCCATTCCAAGTCACACCCAAAGGATGTGTTGTCAGGTCTTCTGTATGTGATGATGTCACGATTGAGTTCCCTCAAGGAGCTGTAGACAAGACCGTGGAAGGAATCATGAAGGTTTGTGGCATATTTAATGGTATTTTACTTATTTCGCTTTACATAAGGTAATCGGCGTAATTAATAGCGAATCACTAATGCCAGTATCATTTATGGTGTTACCATCTTATTCACTGCAGGTGATACTTGTAGATACTTGGAAGAAAGACAATGAGTATCCTCTCCCAATACTGTGCGTAGATGGCTTTAATGACGTTCACTTTAAGAAACTGCCAATAATAAAACTGCCTCAACCTTGTCCTGAAAAATATTCTGAAAGTCAGATCTGCGTGCTCTGTCTGGAGGATAGCAAAACTATAAGTGAAAAAGAAAGCCAATGGAAGGACATCACAGAGCAAATACACATCGAAGAGAATGAATATTCTATACAACTACATGTGACACATTTTTCCTGGTAAATATGAATTAGAGAATGTATTCAAAGGTTTTGTTGTATATCTTCACATTTTTAATCCTAGTCTGTAGCTTTGAATTTCTGTTTGCGTTATAGTCGGTGACATTGTTTTTCTTTCTTTGCTCAAAGGTTGTCTGGTTGGAAATGGAAAGACATCCCACCCATAAGATACATATATAAGGTCTTCAAATATCTTTATTCACCTCCAACAACTGTTTGTTTCGCAGCCTTTAAATTAACCGGAGACTCATTCAACAGCTTTAAATTAGGACTGTTGTGCGTTGATAACAAACGTCTTGAAGAGTTTCAAGGTATAGTATGTTTAGAAGGCTTTTCATAAGAAGAAAGTTTATCTCATTTAAAAAAAGATACATAGAACGTGAATTCGTTTTTTGAGAAGAGAAATTTCAGTTAAACACCCTTCTGTTTTCTAAGGAAACTATGGAAACCCCTTGATTGACGTCCACCAAATTCTGCTTTGTCGTAACAGGAGCTATGGCTAAAGTGTTCACCTCTCTTCTTAACTTATCGAAATCACTTACTTAAGTTATTTTTTTCAAAAAAAAAGTTCAGTTTCAAGAAAGCAAAACATGCAACATTTTGTCGCAATTCTGTGATTCGACTTAAGCTTACATGAACGCTTTTTACTGTTCTTTAGTTAACTCACAACTCAAAACGGGAGAAGCAATGCGAAAAAACGAAAAGGCTTATGTTCAAATAAAGGGAGACTTCGTACAGGATGAATCAGACGCGGAACCCGTTTTTCTTTGGTAAGTCAGAACCTATCGATTATCTCACATGATGCTAATCCTCGTAACAAGCAGTCAGAGCCGACAACATCTGACATCAGCACTATTATTCTGATATATATTTTGCAATATATTATTTTTCTTGGATTGAGTGGCAAATGATTTCTCAATCTCCCGAGCCCGACAGCGGTCATGGATAAAGCGTTGCCCCCAGCTCGATATCTAAGGCCCCTTCCACAAGATGGCGGATAAATCCGCAACTTTGACTCCGAAACCGAAAAAAACGTTTTCCGTCCACACATGAAAACGGATAAAATGTTTCGCGTCCACACTAATCCAATCAGAGGCGGCAAAAACGCTTCATTGCACATCTGTGCATGTGCATCGAAGCTGAAATTGAGCCTGTGGTGAATTTTTAGCTTTCCCGCCATGTTCCCATGACAGTCATGACGTCATCGTATACGAAATGTTCCTTGTCCACACTAATACGATCTCATATGGTTTCATGCTAGGTTTATTAATCGTGTGATTTAATTTGGTTTAATGTGTTTTAGTTTTTTAGGAAAGGAGGTGTATAAAAATGACGTTTATATTTGCAAAAAGGCAGGAATCTATAAAGACGGCGAAGAAATGCTTAAAGTTTTTTTTCACGCCGAAAATGATGAAAAGCGACATTTATGCAAACTGTCTCACAAGGTGAGAATAAAGATGGTATTGTATGAGACGATTTTTTTGCGCAACGTTGTTGTGTCAAAAGTTGGCTAAATGTAGCATGACGCGCGCGGCAACACAAACTGATGGCAACGAAGCTGAAGTTCTTTGAAGCTCGTTGAAAAACCTCCAACATGTTGCCGAAATAACAAATAAATTATAAATTATAACAAATATTGTTAAAAATTGTAACGGCGCGCCATCTTACACAAAGCCGCCAACTTTTGACAAAACAATGTTGCACGAAAAATTGCAAATCGTCTCGTGTATATTTTTATCTGACCTGCTTCACATTTGCTCAAGAAGCATGAGTATACAAGTCTTCAAGTTGACATTAATAAATATAAACATTATGGTGATGATAATTGTTTTTCCTGATTGCCATTGTTTGTTTAGGCTAAAGATATTCCATTGCCTCCGAAATGGTCAACCAAAGGTACGAAAGGCTGTTTCTTAACAATTATTCGCCGAAGGCAAAGTGAATATCTGGGAACATTTATTAAGCCGCCAGTCTTCTTCTTAAATTTTAGACATGAATTTCAGAAAAAAAGACGTAATTGAGGGTAAAAAAAACGTTTTAGTATTACTTTTGCTCTGGCATACTTTGGGAAACCTCATAATCACCGCTCCAACAGTGATTATCGTCTCAGGATCACTTCTCGCTCGACCAATCACAGCGCGCGAAATTCTATATTAAGTCAAAAGTTATACTCAAGTCGCATATTTCATATAATCCCGGGTTGATTATACCTAAATGATACGGTTCGTCATGTCGTGCCATTTCATTACAGAGAATATATTTGAATTTTTTTAGAAAGAATCGAGAGCCAAGAGGAGGATAGCTTGTGCAATATTCTCAGCAACGTGTCTCGCAATGCTTGAAAAGATGTAGCGTTGCAATATATTTGCCGAGTTGAGATGTTACACTGCGACGCGATCTAGGCAACTAGTAAATTTTTTGAATACGCGGAACAAAATGAAAAAATTGGGCATGCACTCTTGGAAAAATTGCCTTAAAATTGTGAGAAAGAGTTGTTGGAGGGATTATACACTTTAAAGTGGCGCTGCCAGTTACTACAATCCGTTGCGAAAAGTAAAACTGAGTTCTGCTTCGAGTTAACCCGTGTTTACACTGTGCAGTTAGATAGATAAACTTTATTTACCCTCGGTTTTAAATGAGACTTGCTAGGCCTCTAGCATAGCTGCTAATGATCTGAAAAGGAAAAAAAACTTTTCACGCAACCGCGTTGCTGGAAAATTGCAGTATATCAGGGCCTTTACTAGATTGAGTCTTTGTGTTTTTTAACTCCATTAAACATTTTCTTTCTAAGCTTCGAGTTGAACGTCTGATGAAAGTGGAAGTGGGTTGTTGCTCGCTCAAAAGCTGACAAAGTTTCGAGTTTGAGAGTGAAACTATCGGTTTAACGAATGATGAACAAAGAAAAATTTATTTGGATTTTCTTTTTGATTTGCAGTGGCGTCGAATGTTAATCTCGAGCTCAGTAATGAGCAAAAGAGGTGGGTCCATGTTGGAATTGCCCTGAATGAGACCCTTTTGCCACCTTTACGAGATTTCCTCAAGAAAGAAATGTACAAACATTACGATGATCTGAAAACCAAACACAGCATCGACAATCAAAGTGATAAGAAGCACCTTAAGAGAGATGGAAAACACGATTTCATTATAAGAGCATAAATAACAACAAAACACATCCCTACGACTACAATGTGAAATCTGCAGAAGACTTGGGCAAGTTGTATTTGATGCCAAAAATGGCGAAATTCACAGGTGAGACAACTTTAGTCCCTAATGTTATAAATTTTTAATTAGACACTATTGTTTTGCTGGGAAATACGGCATTCGTATTTTTTATATGAACTACATCAGGGATTTCAGTGACGTATTTTTCATATCCTCAATAGTGAAGATATCGACGACGTCACTTCAGATGTTTTCCATTACAGTACATGCTGCATGCATACTACTAACATGCTACAAGTTTTTGTTTGTGGATGCGTCTATCTAATGAAAATAAAATTACAAGGCATCATATCAATTAAGTTTGTCTTTGGTTGAAAAAAATCTCCTTAAAAAATCTCAGCACCACCGCTTAAAATATCCTATTTCTTTCTGACCGATCACTCGTAAAGATTTGAATTAAATAAGATTTTGTCGTGTCTTCACGTCGATCAATCCAGAAGTTACTGCAGCTTTTTATAAATTATGCTTGGAATTGGATTGTGGCGCAGGGGTAGTACACTCACCTCTGACTCAATAGCCTTTAGTATGAGGCTATGTGATAAATGCTCAGTCATTCATGACAGGCGGTAAGAATAAATTTTAATTTAGCGCGTAGCCTCATACTGAAACCTTTGTTCCGTGACAAGCGAAGCATATCTTAGAGGTGGGCTATGGCTAGACCGGATAGTCTCGTTTTGATGCTACGCTCATCACAATACCGCTAGTTTGTTGGCGTGGCGTGCCTACGATAACAGCAATTGTTAGACTAGGTATCACATGTGAGCAGAGTTTGTCTGGTCCCTCCCTAGATTCGAGGATTTTCCTCCCTCCACACATTTTCAACCTAACGCGCTAAATTCAATTCGATCTGTTACTTACCGTTTCCTTACTTAGATCGGCCATGAGATGGTTTCATGTTGTTCATAAATGTAAACGCTTCAAGATATAACGTTATGTAAAAAAACACTGGCCATTTCAACATATTTAATTCAGATCTAAGTTGCTGGAAAGCTGAAAAAAAATTCTCTTCATAAATGGCTAAAATATTTTTCGTTAAATTTATCATTGTAGGTTTTGATGACACTTGTGACATGTCTGCTGTTCTTGGTATTCTCTCGTCCGCCAGCGTATTTCCTTCTGACGTCCAAAAGTTGGCAAGTGACGTAAGAAGTGACGTCAGAAATCCTTGGGGTCATTGTAACTTTCTGGAGTGGGACGACACAAAGTTCACAAGATGCTTTCAGTTGATGAGAGATCTCCTTCAAGCTTTAAAATTGCCTGAGGACGATGAAAAACTAATAACGGACGAACTGGGAGAGTGGGAGACCATAGGTAAACTATTTTATAATTAACAGAAAGCAATTCTCTATTCTCCTCCCCTCCCTCTTTTGTTTCCTCCTTGCCTCAGGTCATCGTCTTCTTCCCTCCTTCTTCCAATCTCCGTTATTCTTTGCTTTTCTCATCCTTTCTTTTTCCACAACTTTCTCCCTTTCTACTTCCGACTCGCCCCTTATTTCATCCTTCCCTCCTTCTTTCTTCTTCTTATTACTCATCCTTCTCCCCTTGTTCCCCACCCTGACTTTTCCTTCACGCTCTTCCTCCTTCCTCTTTCCTTACATGAACAAATTGAGTTTATTTAAACCTTTTCCCTCGCCAACTATAGTCTTATTGTAGATTATTGCTTGCTGAAGAACTACTTGTTTATTTAGTCAGTATATTTTCAGGTGTTGGTGCAGATTCTATGGCAAAATTTATCGAGTTTGCTCAAGTAGAAATTAAGCGGTTGTCCCAAGAAGTAAAACGTTTGGAAGCAAACGAGAAAGCCGAAGCTGAAAAAATAGCTGCTACTTTACGCGATATCCT
This sequence comes from Actinia equina, assembly GCA_011057435.1. Lineage (NCBI taxonomy): Eukaryota > Metazoa > Cnidaria > Anthozoa > Actiniaria > Actiniidae > Actinia > Actinia equina. Next base: position 682,692 of record WHPX01000729.1, read on the forward strand.
AGACATTCTCGTCAAAGAAAATAGAGACAAAGACAAGAAGTTAGAAGCTTTGGATACGAGAGTTACAGCTTTGGAACAAAACAGTGAATGTAGCGACAAAAAGATAGCAGTTTTGACACAAAAACAAGAAAGAGGCACAAAGAGGCTCGAAACTGTGGAACAAAAAGTAAGGTGTCTTTGACAGAGTTGCAAAAAGTTATTTTATTTACGTATTGATGAGTCTTTTCCACACTTAAAGGGGCGTAGCAAGTTCTTGGTCATAGTGGCGACGTACCATTTTCCCGTCAATACACACATGTAGAAATTTCATCTTTAGAGTTTCCTGTCATACTCCCCCCCCCCCCCCCCCCCCCCTTCCGCCCAAACCGGCTGTCCTCTTAGGGTTGAAAATATTAGTCCTTTGTGAAACTTTAAGACTGCATACCTTTTAGGGTCAATTGTTATTTATTTCATTTATTAATCAAATATTAACTGAAGAACAAAGAAAAGATGTTGTCTAGTTTCTGATTTTACGATATCAGCACAATCACTTTCTATAAAATAGAGTCGTACCTCTTAGTGGTTAAATTCAACATCTCTGCAACAGCTTTTAATTTATGCGTAACTTGTAGGGGTCGTTTTCAAAACCGGCCGCCGATCACCTCTACCAAAGGACAAAGCTTAAGAGAGTACCCATGGGGGTGGGTTAGGGGTGTCAAAAGACTCATTTAGATGTCTGACACACTCGAAATCCATAAGAGTACCGGTTACCGACCTTTTGATGGTTAGTCGAATGACTGACATTGTTTGAATTACTGATTGACCCATCACTAGATAATGATGTTTTTGTCTCATCATCGTTTCTACAGGTTAAAGAAATTACATCAATAACAGACGAGGTTTGTAAAAGTACATTCTTATGATTATTTAGGGAGGACAACGTCCTTCATGGCCGTCCAAGTAACTCAACTAGGACTTAACCTAAAGAAATGAGTATGGATGCATGGATTGTTAAAAAATAACTTTTATAACTGTCTTTATTTATTTTTTCACGTGTGTGAATGTGCTTTCTGGACACATTTTAACGGATACATTAAGAGTACAATTATATACAAATTATATATACATTGCCCCAAAGTTCCTACATGTCGGTTTTTTTTTGAGTTACTCCTTAATAAATGAAACTTTTTTTCTCGTGCTCCCCATAAATTGCCGTTAATTAAATGTATCGGCAGCTCCTCGTTATTGTCATTTTCTATTCACATATCCTATCTTTCCATCTATTTTTGTGTTAATTGCATCCACTAATATTACAACAATTAGTAATCAAACATCTTAGTGGCACTCGTGCCATGATATATGGTTTATGACCACAGAAAGTCTCTGTCAACTTGCTAAATATCTATAGTTGCTGATTGAAGCTTCTTTTAACCTTACTTCGTTTAGGATCCAGTAGAGTGTTTTGGGATTGTAATTACTGATCGTTATTTCAATGACCTCCCAGAGGATATTTTCTACATAATGTCAACGTACCTCGACGATAAAGACACACAATGGATAAAAGAGAAACCATGGAAACCAGAGAAATTTCTTTGTAAATTTCCCAAAAAAAGTTACGATAGAAAAGATTGTCTTCAACATCTAGTGGACGTTTTGTGTGAAAACTTTCCAGTAGCAATGTCTGGTTTATTAGAATTGCTAGGCGTTGGTAAGTTCCTCATTTCTTAATGTGTTTAGTTAGGGGACCCGTCTATATTAGGTTAACCTCAAGGTCTTCCTTGTCAGATGACCGACTTGAATTAAGTATTATTATTACTCCTTTCTACCACCTCTTTTTCTTTTACTCCTTCGAAGGACTAGCGTCCGAAACGTCAGTATCTATTCACGGTGTAAAACCTACCCTTTTATTATTACTGTTTCATTGAAAGCACCGACGCAGCTCACACTAGTTTTTAGCTAGTTATCTCTTCGCATTATTATTACGATCACATCGACATCATCGTCATTACAATCATCATATCATCATCTCATATCATCGTTGTCATCATCGTCATCGTCTTCAGATGATTATGATTATGATCATGATATTATCGTATCATCATCATCTAAATACCTGCATCATCATCGTATCATCATCATCATATCATCGTATCATCATCATCGTATCATCATCATCATCGTATCATCATCATCATCGTATCATCATCATATAAACACCTGAATCATCATCATATCATCGTATCATCATCATCATAGCATCATCATCTAAATACCTGCATCATCATCATATCATCGTATCATCATCATCATCATAGCATCGTATCATCATCATCATAGCATCATCATCTAAATACCTGCATCATCATCATATCATCGTATCATCATCATCATAGCATCATCTTCGTCGTCATCTGATTAAAAATCTACCCAAATTCCGGCCCATATGCAACAACAAGAAGATAGCAATTGAAGGAAAGATGTTATATTCGCCATTACTTCTCTCCAGGTAAAGAGTTAGTGAATACGCCTCTCAAGGATAACCAAGAGCTCAAAGAAAAAACCATAGAAATTGTAAGCAAAAACCCGAATATCTGTTGGGAGACTTTGGCTGGTTATTTACAAGTCGATGAAAAGATATTGAAGAAATGTAGGGAAGATTACTCGGGAGATACACATAAAGTAACGAGCCAGATGCTAAGAGAATGGATCGAAACATCAGATAAGAGCTGTACATTAGAGATCATATTTGATGCTTTACGGTTGTGTGGGTATAGAAAAACAGGGGAAGAACTAGCTTCCTATACGACGGAAAAATGCAAAGATAAAATTGCACTTCTAACACAAGCCGAGCAGAGCCCAGGAACCGAATCAAGCCGAGCCCACGAGCCGAACCAAGCCGAGCCCACGAGCCAGGCTCAGCTGAACCGACGAGCCGAGCTAAGACAACGAGCTGAGCCGAGTTGATTATTTAGGGTTACACATGAAGTAACAAGTGAGGTGCTAAGAGAATGGATGGAAACATCAGATAAGAGCTGTGATTAGAGATCATATTTGATGCTTTACGTTTGTGTGGGTATAGAAAAATAAGGGAAAGAACTAGCTTCCTATACGACGGAAAAATGCTGGGGGGAGGGGGGGAACTAGCAAAGCTATTGCCTAGGGTTTGGCGAAAATATAATAATAAGCAAAATACATGAGTAGACACTAATTCCCCTTCATGTGGGATTACACGGAGCAATTTTCTCCGCAACTTGTCTCCCAACGAGGTTGCAACCCAAGCTGCAAGAGTGTTTACACGATGCAACGGAGACATAATTGTCAAAAGTAGAAAAATATTCTACTTTTCGCAACGATTGCTGCAATTAGTCTTGCAACAGTTTTTCAAATAGTGCTCTAGAGTACACGCTGCAATGCTCCATGCAACTTGTCAGTTCTCAACGCCGTTTCGAGACAGGTTGCAGAGAAATTTGCTCCGTGTAATCGCTCCTACACTTTTACTTCGCCTGTTGTTAGTCACTTTAGATTATATATATGATTTTTGTTTCACGGCTAAAGAAAATTGATCGAAATGTTGAATTAGTAATAGTATGTTCATGCAAGGACGGATCCAAGATTTTTAAAAATGAATGTGCTTAACGGTGTAACTGTTTTAAAATGATGTCAAAGCATTAGTTGGGCTGGTAATTTAAAAATATAGTTAGAATTGATAAGTAAGGATTTTGAATTTTGATAGTTAGAATTATAAAAATAAATTAACCTGTCCCGAATTTTCTCGAGTGAATATAAAGCAATGTTTCCAGGTCGAGGTTGGAAATGATAAAATGTAACAAATGAAGGAAAACGTGAGTACCAACCTTTCGACTCGAGCGAATTCTGGAAAGGTGTTTAGATAGAAAGGAAAAAATAGATTAGCTATAGTGATAAATGTAATAAGTAGAGTTTATTGCTTTTATTTTTGTCTGTTTATTTTATTATTATTATTTTATTCTATTTTATTCAAAACTAAGAAGAAAAATCAAATTTCAGCCAATAGACCTAATTGGCTAACGAGTTGCTATGTACGTTACCACCCAGTTCAAACCTTCTGGGAATAGAAGCGTTTGTCTCTACGAATTCAATTCTGAAACCAATATATAACGAACACTGAAAGTTATTCCCAAGAGGTTTGAATTGAGTGGTAACGTACATAACAACACGTTTTGCCGATAAGGTCTTATCGAGGGATAGGGAAAAAATTGGGTCGAGTTGCCATTGCAGTGCATTGTGGGACTGTTTCAAATAGACAAAATAGACGTGATCTTGGAAATACGTCCTCTAAAGCAGTCCCACAATGCATGGAATTGCCAGCTTGACCCAGTTTTTTCCTTAATGTCGAAACGGCTAATTACATGTATTTAATAATATGTATTATATCTAGTAAAACTATTTTCTGAACAACACTTTTCGATTCCAGTGGAGGCTAGCATAGCCACTATAAAAAAGATGCTATATTTTACTAAACATATAAATACTTGATATTTATATGATTTTATTATATTAAAATTGAATAATAAATAAGCCATAATATTTGAATCGTAATGATCGTTGGTACCGACGTAATGACCTCTAAAACGATTCCGTGCCGTTGCCCAGTTTAGTTATATAAATGATATTCTGCTCATGCGCAGTAACGGTGCATTTGTCAACATTGCAGGCTTCCCCATGTTTTGGTATGTTTCGACATCGTCCAATCATTGTTCGCTCGCCAATAACAAATCAAGATGTTATTTTGCTCAACCTCGTCCAATACAAGGGTGGGCAAAATATCACAATTAGTCAGTGGCGAGCTAGACTATAAATAGTCCCTATTTTCTCTCCTAACTTATTCGAGTCGAGGTTTTTCCAAACTTGGTCGCGCGGGGAGTGGGTTGAAAGATCACGGATTGTATTTACTGCGCATGATCAAACTGTTATTTGCACTCATTTGTTTCGATTTCAGGCAACCAATCAGAATTAAGGCTACATTTGAGTCGAATGATGATAACCTTATTTACGCCCTACTGGTGAGTCTTACCGGTTTGATGCTACAAGCCTTGTTCCGCGAGAAATTGTTGGTTTGATCCCACGCTGGAGAATCACGCAGGATCTTCTAGTAAATGCGGTTTAAATATCTGTAAGTGTAAAACACTGCTTTGTTTGCATGTTTTTTATAGACAATGTCAAGTAAATGTTTCTTCAACTAAAACTGCTTTGTTTGCATGGTTTTTATGGACATTGTCAAGTGAATGTTTCTTCAAACATAATTCTTTTTTTTATTTTTATTGTAAATTGTTTGATTTGATAGGCCTGACTGAGATGTCCTGACAAGCAGGGATCGATAGAAGGCAATTCACTGCACAAGTGTTTAGGTAATGTGACATGAAAGTTATGTGATAAAAATAAAATTTTAAATTATTTAATGCTTTATCATATACCAAGAGAATATGAACTAAGAGAAGCAATCATACCTATATAGCCTTGTAACCATCATGTGCACAGTTTGATGCTATTTTTAGCTTGGAGATATTTTGAACGAAGAACCTGATTGGTTGATTTCTTGAGGGTAGGCGGCTTCCAGTCTTGCAGTAAACAAAAACCTGTGGTTTTTTCGTGGACGTAGCGAAATATGGCGCTTTTCATCTTCTAAAATGAGGCATTAAAGGGAAGCTTGATTATCGCGCGGGCATGGTAACAAGTTCAAAATAGCATCAATGATTCTAAAAGTGGCATCAAAGTCTGCACATGATGGGGCACGGGGATTCCTTCTCTTAGTTCATTTTTCTCTTGGTATAAATGGCATACTTAGTTTATTTGTATAAGTAGAGATGAGTGTCCTAAGTCTAAAAGACCAAACAGCCCTTGAAGCCTACCTTGCCCTTAGCTTTGAACAAATGAAACCTGTTTTTAAACAGGTTTGAACAATAAATACTTATTTGATTTCACTTGCGCAAGCTACGCGATTGCAGTTGAGTCCGTCATAGACATTGACTCTGTGAAAATCAGGAGCATCCGTGATGAAAGACTTTATCAAAGATTGCCATCAGGGTGGAACAAGGCAGAAAGACAGGCAGCCTCGATAACTTTAGAACTAAAACTTATAGGGATCCTCCTCTTGACATTGAGTCAGTCGATACTGACATGACATTACAAGTGTGTCCTCTCTTACTTCGGTATTCGATATTCTACGAATATCTGTTGATAAGTACACCAACAAGAAAAACCTCAAGCAACACACACGGCTGTTTTATCCATTACAGCAACAAAGTAAATTGTTTTCGGTTTTAGATGGCAAATTGATTCAATTCTGTGTTGTGCCGCGGCTTTGTGTATTTTGCCGTGAGTGAAGTTGTGTAGTGCCGTGGAAATTTGTTATTTTGCCGTGAAAAATTGCGTAGTGCCGCAAAAATTGGTTATTTTGCCGTAAGATATTGTGTAATACCGTGACTATTGGCTATTTTGCCGTGATTATATTGTGTAGTGCCGCTTGAATTTTGCCGTGACAGTTATGGGCCACCGTAAGGGTCAATCTACTGCAAGTTTTAACGCATTTCTTACCCGCTTTCTTTCTAGAACCCTTGCGAAGAAGGGCCTTGCCCAAACTTCACTGTCTGTACAGTTCAGGGTAACAGACAAAACTACAGCTATTTGTGCAAGAGGGGCTTTACTGGAAAAAAGTGCGAAATTGATGAGTATCATCATCGACTATAATTTATCTTTTTTTTCCCCAATCCAGTATCCTACGAAAATCATGATTGGCTGTCTGAGCGGGCCCGCGTATTTTCTCAGTCGATCTGTCCGCGGTCCACTCGCGCGCATGGAATAACGAATGCAATTGCTAAGCAAGTGGGGGAAAATAAAATAGGAAAAGAGAAATGTTATTTACCGTCTTTTAAAAAGTCGATTTAACGGCCTTAGTCCGTTTATTCGAGTCCTTAGCACAGTGTTTCCCTAACCGCACCTCCTTTGGGTAAATAAACGATGTGTATTTTGCAGATGTTGGTTTTCAAGCTAAGAAAGCACGGTAGAAAATTTACTGAAGAGTAGATCATGTAAATGTTTTTATTTTTGTTTTGTTCCAGAGACTGTCCTTGTCAGAACGATGCTACATGCATAAATGATCTAGACATGAACTTGTATCAGTGTATTTGTACTAAAAATGGAACAAGCGGATACTTGGGGAAAAACTGCCAAACAAGTATGAAAATAAATTGTATTAACATTTAATTCTTACATTTAGTCCCTAAACCCATTCATTCATGATGATGATGGTTATGATAAGGTGGAGATATGATGATGCTAATAATTCTGATGATGACAATGGTGGTAAGGTAGATAGGATACTGTTAACTCTGACAATGATGATAATAAGGTAGTGATACTGAATATATTTCTGATTATAAAGGTTGTGACAAGGTAATAATGAAGTTGATGATGATGTTGAAGCTGATAATTCTCAGGAAGTTTTTCTTTTTTTTAAATTGGCAGAGTTCTGCGAAAGATACTCAAGAACACAAGTCAGTCGAATTGATGTTGTACTAATACTGATATACTAACACAGACACTAGCACTGACACTGGCACTGACACTGACACTAGCACTGGCACTAGCACTAGCACTGGCACTGGCACTGGCACTGGCACAGGCACTGACACTGATGCAAACGCAAGCAAATTTACGTGTAAACGACAGCAAACCAAATGCAAGAAGATTTTCTTTATTTTATTGAGGTTGTGGCTGCAGTTGCATTTGCGCTTGCGTTCGTGAACTGGCGGGACTACTGGGGAAAAACAAATGCAAGCAAACTTAACGTACGTATGAACTACAGGCTCGTGTGAACCGGGCTTAAACTGGCAGCACAATATGGATATTTCTCGGTTTGCCGCGTTAACGTTAACGGTGCTTTATTTTAGTTTTGGGTACGATATATATCTATGCCTAAAATGCGTTAGTTAAACATTTATATTTGAATAGCACCGTCTCGTTATAATATTATATGTAAAGGCACAACAAAGTTAAGAAAAGGTATAAAAGCAGGGAAATAAATGTCGCATTATGAGATAATTAATCTTTTTTATCTTTTTGACTGAATCTCTGAAATTAAGTCCCGCAAAAGAAACCAATAAGTTTCTTGGGTAAAGAATTTTCTCAGATCAACTGGTTTTAAAATATTTGGAATATAACGCGCGCACTGATTGGCTGGCTACCGTGGCTATCGTCTATGTTCAAAAATATCCTTCTCTCGATAATTCGCAAAATTAATAAATCCAACCCACCAGCCACAACGCGAGATCGATGAGAGCGTAAGTGAGTCTTCAGTCTGGAACTTTCTATTGATTGTCACGGTAAACATCGTCCATGATTCGAAACTTGATAAAAACTCGAGAAAAACAAGACGCTCTTTCAAGGGCATCTGCTGTCGATTTAGCCGGTTTTGTTTCGTTTCCCTTTGTCATCACCATTTTTCGTTTAAAAAAAATAATGAGACAATTAATTTCAATATTTTTTAAATGACATATTAGGAGTTATTAGAGTGATTTTCAAACACTTTTGAACTACACTTTAGCGTATTACACTTAGATACATTTTATTGTCCGGATTTTCTTTTGATTTTTCTTTTGTGTTTTCGGTTTATTACAATTTATTACACCTTAGTTATTACGCTTTGTTTCACGGGTTTTTGAAAACCACTCTAATTGAAAATGCAAAAAGTTAGGCATCCTACTGATCCCTATAGAATTATCAATTATTAATGGAGGGTGTTTTCGGAAATTTAAATAGAATATGTTTATCATTAGCTCAGCTTTAATAATCATACCTGTGGTAACTTCAACATTTGTCTGCTTTATAGTCTACTTATAAGATGAAACTGTTCCCACCAAATCCACTAACTGTTCTGCTATGGTTCGTGCACTATTGTACAAGTACCATACCCATACGTGATGCTGGCAAGAAATTCGAAGAAATCAAGTTCGATATTTTACCAGGTCAGATACTCTCTGTCAATACAATTGGAGTGTCCCAAAACACCATCAAAGTCCGTGATAAAAAGGATTGTGTCATTTCGTGCACCGATGTGCCTTGGTGTCGATCAGTCAATGTTAAGAAAACACCTGAGAATGATGGCCTTCACGTGTGTGAACGGATATCTGTTGATATGTTCACCAACAAGGTAGACCTCAAGCGAGACGCCAATTATATACATTACAGCATTAAGGTAACTTTTAATTGTTCATTAAATGTTGCTAGCTTTCTTATCGATAATTTTTAAAGAAATTTGGCATTTGCCGTCAGGGAACTCATCCCAGATTAGATATAGATACAATTAAAACGGATTCTGAACTGAATGCGGACATATTACAGTAAACCTAGAAGTATGTGGGCTTTCATTTGCTCTGCAGTGGTTAGAGCATCCGACCGGCATCCGGAAGGTCATAATTATATAGGTTCGATTCCTGTATATATCAGGGAGTCTGATTTTTTTCGAGTTCTTTTTGAGAGACCAATGATAGATCCTTTCTATACTATTTCTCAGCTCATAAATTATTTCATCATTAGGGAGCATTCTTGTTTAAGGAGCGGGTGGGCCGAAGGAATCCCTATAAACAGTAATCTAAAATCTTTAGGTTCCCTTTCTTCTTTCTGCATAAAAAGTACCCTCCCCTTCAAATTTTTAGAATTCTTGTTCCTCCCCTTTATGTTGTATGAAATATTTGATGACCCCTTTTGGACTGAGCAGAAATTTAATAGTCATCCCCTGGATTCCTTCGGCCCATCCCCCACCCCCACCCCCTCCTAAAAAATGCTCTGGCCTCATGTAATAGTTATCCCAGATCATTGAGACTTATATAACTACAACTAGGTTTTACCCCAATTCCTTACTTTCTTTCTAGAACCCTTGCGAAGAAGGACCTTGCCCAAGCTTCACAGTCTGTACAGTTCAGGGTAACAGACAAAACTACACCTGTTTGTGCAAGAGAGGCTTTACTGGAGAAAAGTGCGAAATTGGTGAGTATTTTTTTTTTTCTTTTTTTTTTTTCCAACTTTGCTTTTCACTTACTTTATTCACATATTTTTTGCCGTCAAGATTTTCATTGCTGAATTTACTGGTTAAAAAAGCGCGTTTACCATTCTCTGTTCCTTCATCAGCTAAACATTCGTTGTTGCAAGTTTTGATTTATAGCCTTGTCAAAATCAAGACTTTTTCTGTAACGTTACCAATAACTTCATTCATTCGTCACACTGTTTAGAATGTCTATTCAAGGTCTTTTACCTGCACTATTATTCATATACTACAGTCAATTCAAACAGTCTTATTTCGACAGTCTTATTTTTTCTCGGTCAATTTTAGGAATAAAGAGATGAAAGCGTTTGATAATTTTCTTCAACAAAGTTTGCATTCAATTTTCATAGTGAAACTAGATTACCTGATTTTATTCTTTATTACAGACTTGAGTAGAAAAGGTAAACACGTCTAGTTCAATAAAAAAAAACATTATTTAGTGCAGGCTTGTTATTGAAAGTAAACATTTGAAGCATGATTCTGAAGTTTATTTTTCGTTAATTGGTTTTAGCCACCGTTATATAGCGATGTTCTTAAACGTAAACCTTATAATCAAAAAACCCTAAAACACCCCTATTTTATAACAAGAAACACTAATACGAATTTCAATAAGTCTGCCAAGGGAGGAAGGATCTCATAACTCACGTCGAGATATATTTTTTGTGCCAAAGAAAACTTGTTATCTTAGGCCCCGTTCACACTGTGCCGGATAAATTTAAATCCGATCGAATCCGGAACAATTCTTCGCTGAAAACTATTTTTTCGATTACGGTCTCCAGAGAGGAACAATTTGAAAACGCCGGCCTGCCGTGCTATGGTGAATATCAATAATGAATGAATATGCAATAATTTTAGTGCACCCCCTACCTGGCATGATTCATGAAAAGAATTATTCATTTGAAATTGAAACAACATGACGGTTACCATGCGCTATGTATCGTTGAAAAGAAGGCGAAAGCTTAAGTTCTTTATTAATATATATATTTAGGCACTGCCTAAAAGCGGAGCTCCCGATACGGAAGTCACAGGGAGAACAATTTGAATGAAACTGAAAGTTAAAAATAAGATAGGGGGAAAAATCTTCAATTATTTTTTATTCGAGATGAAGATAATTTCTCCCATAATAAAAACCATGCAGTGAAATCAAATCGAAATGCACTACATTGTTTTTTTGTTGTTTTGTTTAGCGCGAGTACATACTCTCACACTTAGGAATTTTGTACACAACTCACCACCACCCCCAGGGGCTAGTTTTGCTCTTGGAAGATTTTTCGACAAATTTTTCCAAAAAAACCAACATTTTTAGGCTTTGAATCTCTTTTACTTAAAAAAAAAAACGAAAGATAACTACAGATAATTCAATACAATATCAAGTTCAGTGAAATTTACCTCGGATGTCTTTCATTGAAATCGAAAATCTGGAGATTTAGGACAAATCAAGACCAAAAAAAAACAGACTTGGAGCAAAATATAAGCTTACTTTAAATAATTACGTCTTGTACAAAACGAGACGTTTTACATTCAGTTAAACTTGACAAGAACAACTGAGACAAAATAGAAAATAAAAGCAATGCAAAAAGGCAATGCAAAATGACGAATTTCTTTGTCTGTAAATTGGCGTTTGTAAATGTTTTTGAATATTTTTTACGGCTTTTTTAAGTGAAAGTCTAGGTCTTTCTACAACAACATCTCTCAACAACACAAATTTAAGCTCATTTTTATAATCAGACTTGCTCGAATAGCTTAATAAACAGTTGAATATTTGGTCAGTGTAAATTTATATTTCATTCAATACTTAAATTATCTGTAGAAATAAAAGTATTAAATGAAAGTCTTCGTTGTTTTGAAGATGGGAACCCGCGATAGGAGGCGAATCTTTCTTGAACGAAAAACATACGATAGTTGGTTAAAAACAACGTTTTACAACGTTAACCGAATTGCTAAAGATTTACAAAGCTAAATAAAGGACGAATATTTGTTGTAATATGCTCTTCATGTTATATTTACTCCAACATTAAAATAAATTAAGCTTATCTACAGAAATATTAAAAGTTTTGAGGGAAAGTCTTTGCGAATGATTTGTCGATTCGTCGAGAAAAAATGCTTGTCAAAAAATAATAAACGATTGTTTGCTAAACCACACACCTGAATTCTTGAAGAACACTTCTTAATCCATCTTTGAATACATGAAAGTTTTTAAATTGTCTTTGGTCTATAACTTGCCTTAAAGCGATTTTTTTCTGTGCATTTGAGAGTCGCCTTAGCTAGTAGTTCTGCTTCAAATTCCTTTGTCTTTCACGCTCATTTTCTCTTTGTTCATTCGTGAAGTTTTGACTCAAATTCCTTTGTATTTCACGTTCATTTTCTCTTTGTTCATCCGTCAAGTTTTGCCTCATATTTCTTTTTCTTTCACGATCATATTCTCCTTGTTTATAATCGAAGTCCCGCCTGGATTTGCGTTCTCTATCTCTCTCTGCTTGCCGCTTTTCTTTGGTGCCGGAGTCCTTCGTCTTTGCCTTCCTTTTTCACGCCACCAGAGTTTTTCCTCTTTCGAAAAAACTCTTGATTCTGGCCTTTCTTTTTTGGCTTCATTCTCCTCTGAGCTTTCTTTCGACATATCGATTTCGGAAAGGGGTTCCATCGTAAATAGAGTAAATATAAATATAAGCTTGTGTTGTTATCTTTCGGTATTTCTATACGTGTGTAAAACGTTTTTTTTATACAAAAGTTTAATAGCCGGATTTACCTTTCTTTATGTGTACCCGGATGTTGCAACGCGTCGATATTCCCGCCAAAAAAAAATCTAACCAGCCAATCGGAATGCTTGTGTACACGCCCGGACGGACGGACGTACGGACGGAAGTGACGTCAGCCAATCCATGAAAAATCAACTCGATAGTTTACCATTTTTTCTTAGGTATGGTGGCCCGCGCGGGAGCTCCGCTATAATACTTACTGATTATCAGTCTCCTTTTTATCGAACATTTTTAGCACGATTACGAACCACAACCGTGGAATATTTTGCATTTTTTTAATCATTGTATAAATATATAGATCGCAAGCGCAAGCGCCATGACACTTTTTAAGGGCTATGTTGCGCAGGCTGATCGCTCGTCCCAGTCTTGTATTCCCTATTCCCGGTCATTATTCCCCATTCCCTATTTCATTAACTTCTTATATTACTTTTATTAAATAATTGCCCTTATTCACTATGATGTCACATCAAAACAATCTTCAGCAATCTATTGTTTAAACGCAAAGGATCTTGGTCGTCGGACGGGATCAAATCAAAGCAAATTCACCGAAAATTGTTCTAAAACCCGTATTCTCTTCCACGAAGAGAAGTAGAATAGCCAGCAAACGCTCAGAATATTTTTGAGTACATATTAACCCATATTTTATCTGCAAACCAGGCCATTTTAGATTAAACTGTTTCGTTAGGAGCAAATTTTGTTGAATTTTCTATTGGATTTGGCGATTCTATCCCCCACATAAACAAGCCGTGACGTCATAGTGAATTAAGTCAATTCAATTTGTTAATCTTTAGAAATCGATTACTGCAAGTCCTCTCCTTGTCTGCACGGCGCGTCATGTGTAACGGATCTGGACCATGACCGATTCGTCTGTACATGTGTTGATGGATATTTGGGAAACGTCTGCCAAAAAAGTATGGTTTTAATAATTATATAATTTAGCATATGCCAACTTGTGTACTTCCTAATTGGTTAATTGGAGGTGAATATTGTACGATATTCACCTCTGAATCTCGGAATATTGAGTCGGCAACAAAATGGCATCTGCCGACAATCATTTTGCTACAATTTCCGATGAGGCATTTGAAAAAATGAAAGTAAATGCCATTCCTATCAGTACTAAAACGGCAACGAAGTATGGCCTAAAAGGTTTGCTAAAAGTTTTGCGTGAATTTGTCACGCAAACTTAAATCTTCTGTTTGTTTGTTTTTATTGAATTATTGTATATAAAAATATGTTATTCTGTACACAAGTTGGTATATGCTAAAACTAAATATTCACTGAACCTAAGGGGAATATTTTTTTTAGTGTTTTTAACATAAGTGAATATCGAACGGAGAAAAAAAATTTTTCCATAATATATTTATCTCACATCAACAAAAAGCGTGCGCCTTCACTGTTATACTCACCTGTATAGGTAAATATAACAGCATAAGACGTAAATTGTGACCAATGAGCGCACTGGATTTGTTTTATTCAATTGTGCAAAAGTACTAATATAATAGATTCGTAAATTCGGGTTTAATAATATCATTATGATGCAGGCATTCTCTCAAACCAAAAAAACTGTAAAAAAAAAATAAAAAAATAAAGAAAGTACAGCACACACGTGGTAGGTCTGACCTTGATGTGCATTTACACATCTAACTGCGCTGGTTAATTATTGGTTTTCTTTTTCTCTTTTCTCTTTTCTATTTTCTTATCCGTTGGGTTTTTAAAGGTCTGTTGATGGAAAGAAAACACACCTTAATTTTAATTTTTAAACAAATTTTGCAAGTCGAGCATTCGTTTTCAAAATGCATCCCACATGGAAAGGAGTGACCTTAGATACCTAAACATCAGTGAGACAGACTGAATACCGGGTTTGCCGGTCATAACAAGGGGTTAATCATCTATGTTTCTAGGGGATGACAAACCTTTCCCTTAGGCCCGCTTTTTGTTTATTACAGGATACCACAAAGACAGTGTGTCTGCATATGGCGACGCTAGGACAATATGTCAAGGACTCGGTTCCGACCTTCCAACAATTAACTCGGCCGAAGAAAACGAGCTAGTTAGACTGTTGGCCCTCAAAGTCGGATGGATGTGGATAGGACTCCACGATCCTACAAATAGTAATAACCCTAATAACTTTAAATGGATAAATGGGAATCCAGTAAATTACACCAACTGGAATGAAAACGTTAATACCGAGGTTGGTGACTGTGGCTATATGGATGGAGAAGGACGCTGGCATATCCATAACTGTGCTTGGACAAATGGAGTTGGTTGTTTCCTTAATTGGTGAGTCGCTGTTTGCCTGGCTTGAGGATCCATCAATTCCAGTCCTTGTTTTTCTTCTTTTCTTTTTTCTTTTTTCGGCCCTGAAACTAATTCAAAGATCATTAAAGTAATATTAGGGAGCATCTAATTATATTAGGGAGGATCTTATTTGATTAGGAAAGGTTAATTGCATCGTCTCTTGACAGCATTCTATTATGCATTCATCTTCTTATATATCGTTGTCGTTGTCCTTTTATCCAGGCGACAACTAATGACTGGTCTTTAAGATTCTTTTTCTGCTATGTCAACAGAACCTGTCTTTTAAAACAAACAGAAGAAACCGGAAGAGTGCAGAAAAGACATTATACTATACCAAGATGGCAAATGCATGCTGAGCGAACTTAGGATCGAATCTTAACATCAGTTTTTTGATTAATATTATCGTTCTTATTTATTATTTTTTCGCGACCTGACCAATAAGCCTGAAGCGAGATGACGTTTTACCCCCGTCTCTAGACCATAATCCTTTTCACATTGCTTTTGTTCTTTAATTATGAGTATTGTTCCTGTATTCTCTAAGAAATCAAAAAATTTTATTTGAAAGAATTCATTAAAAACTATTATGGTATTCTTGGTTTTCACCTACGCCATCGAGAATTTCAAAAGCGTAAATTCGCATTATAATGAAATAAAAGTTTCATAATCTTGTAAAGTGGTCCAAACTACATATTCTACGAAATTCCAAAGGCTTAAAATAATGGAATATTTAATATGTTTGACTATTTTTCACTTAAATATACTTTGAATAGATATTTTAAACGTGTCTGAGGAAAAATATTTTATTTAAAGTAAATGATTTTACTATTTTGATCGCTATTGAGATAGATGTGACGGCATTGCGTGACACAAACTCAACATTCATAACTCGAGAACCAAACATCGAAATGACTCGAGATTTTTTCTTGTGACTTATAACACTGACTTCTAAAACATACTTGAGAAATGCCTTTATACGATCTATAGCTTAGATTTTGATGTTTTGATGACGTCATGTGAAAACCAGCAATAGAGTCGGGGGTAAAACGTCATCTCGCTTCAGGCTTAAACTTCCAACATAACTTTACAAAGGCTCATGGACGCATTCTGACATGGCTCATCCGTATAAAGGCAGATAACAGACAGCGGTTTGATCAGGTGTACATGGTGCTGTCTACCTGTTCACCTCGCCTATATGTTTTTACATGACTATAAAGAGAAAACCTCAGCATATTAGCAGCCACTAAATAACAGAAATCGCATGGGCAATCGTTCATCGTTGCTAAGAACAATGTGAACGATAAAATATAGAACCCTCGCATAACTCCTAATATGGGGGAAGAATTCCCTTTTCTTTAGATTTGAAATCTTTTCAAGTTAATGTTAATATTCTTCATTATTTCGACCCCTGTGGTTTTAATTAGACAAGCGCAAGCCAGGGTATCGATTTTTCTGCACAAGTATCTGCACAGGTTTGATAGGTTTTTATTTTGATGCGTTTTTGATTCACTTGTCTTATGCGTTCTCTTGAAGCTACTATATAACGTGAAACTGGTTGTCGTCCGGACACAATTACTCACAAAAATTCAAAATTATATAGAAGCCGTATTTATTCAACGAAGAATTAGCATGAATATTCAAAGCATGAATATTTCGTAATTCCTTACGAAATCGAGGCTATTAAACCCTGTAGAGCCGGCAGCAGAGAATAGAGATTTGCACCATCACGTGCCCAAGCCCTGCAAAACTTCTATATTTTTCAAGTTCCAAATTACCGCTGTGTTTAAGGTTGCTCGACTGAGTTTTGTTTGTGGCGTACCTTCGAAGTTTGAACGGGAAATGCGTCGCTGCCAATAAGTTAATTTCAAATAAATTACTATGACATGTCTAGAGATAGATTCAAGTTTTACATGATATACAATTTATCACAATCGGAGTTACCATAGCAATACAGTGTCGTCATGTCATTTTTTTAAACGTTCCATTTTTGGCGAAATCAGACGTTTGTTTAAAAAAGGGTTTAAAAATTCTTAAAATTCATATGTTTGTCTTCAAGTTAACGAAGTTTCGAAGATTTGTATGGAAGCGTTTCGAAATAATTGCCGTCGGAACTTTTGGGCAACAAAAAAGTAAACAATCCAAAGCAATTCGTTCATGTGACCGGAACATTTCTTTTCTGGACTTGGGAAAAGCTTATTTTTGGGTCATAATGTTGTGTTACTATGGCACTAGTCCTTCTGAAAAATGGAAAGAAATCGGTTCAGATTTAGAAATAGTTTGTAAAGTTGTGCCTTTTGATATCTCGTCAAAGATTTCACTTGTCTTTACTAAAAACGGTCAAACTCAATAATCCGATGATGAACTTTTTTTAACTTCCAAGTCAGTTACTTTAGATAACGCATTTATATACACTAAAGTTTCAAGTTCATTGAAATAATTTAAAACTGTCAAATAATATTTTCAATTCCGTAAACATTTGTATCCTAACATTTGTATCCGTTTTGCTCATTGCCTGAATGTACTTTTCAGTCGTCGCGTTTGGGGCTAAGTCCATTGCCTCTGCTGATCCAGCAACATAATTGTGCCCTTCATTGAACTGCGCAACTCCTGCTGCGGTACGGAAGTCATTGCTCTCTGAGTCACCGTAGTGTCCAACCTTAGGTACCTTAGATCCAATGACGCTGTTTAGATATTCATGGGAGGATCCCCCTGATCCCATCTTAGCTGCAGCTTCTTCAGTGAGGAATGGACGCAAAGCATCTTCAATACCTGCTCGAAGATCCTTAACGTTCAGATCCTTGCCTCCTGGCAGATCACTGTGGCTGTAATTCAAGGGATCCTTGCTAAACTTACACCAACTCTTGCACTTCTCATGCTGTCCAAATGTCCCGTCCTGGTTCAGAACTTTATCACGGCTTCCTGCTTTGTCATCAGCCCGCTGACCAAAAAGCTGGAACACTCATCTGTGCTCGGTGCTCGAGATATAGAAACTCATAACAGGTTTATCATAATCATCAATTTGTAAAAAAAGACTGTTTTGATCCTAATGTTATAGTAATTGGTAAGTAGAACATTATTTAGCCAGTTTTGTAGCTTTCATGAATTCTTATTTATTTTCAATTGAGTCAGTACATAACTGTATAAGAATATGGCTTTCATCTGAACTTCCATGGTTAAGAGCAATATTCGTCTTAAACGCAATGCTTTACCCAACTAAAATCTACTGGGAATACTTTACTTTGTCGATTATATTTAAGTCTTAAATTTCAATAAAGTACTGTTATGCATATGATATGTAAATATTATAGACAAAGAAAAGTATTCCCAGTAGATTTGAGTTGGGCAAAGCATTGCGTTATAAATAGCCGAATGGTCTGTATACGAGTCAAACTTATTAAAATTTGGGTAAAGATTTAAGCTCATCTTGTTCAAAACCTCTTATATGAAGACATCGTTGACTGTGTAATGCTTAAATGAACTACACTATATTTAAATATCATCTAATTTAGAGTACCAATGTGTACTATTTCAGATTTGCTATAATTACTATTTATACAGTCACTTATTTCAATACGGTTAGTTACCTGCAAAGCTATAAAGCTGAGGCCGACAAGGATTATGGGTAGAAACATTTTACATGTTTCAACTGCTTGATAACTGTTAATGGACTTGCTCATCGTTTACCAGTTATAGTCTCACCTCTCCTGAGCATCTTCAAGCTGCAGTTTGTATCAAAGAAGCTTTACTTGTTTGAAATGATCAAATCACATGATCCTCAGTGATCTTAGCTTTCTAGGTTTTTGGTGACTAACTTTATTGAATAAGTGTATATGGAGCAGTGTTGTCTCAGGACTAAAACCAGGACCCCCCTCCCCATTCATCCCGGCTGGTAGGGTAACCCTGTGAGGCGAGACAAATTTTTCTTATATCAACACTTAAATAGCGTAATTGAGGTGAGACAGCTCAAAACATAAAATACGTGTGCACATAATATGTAATCTGACCTAGTGAAGCATGCCATTTGGGTTTTCTGGAGGCTTTCTGTGACCTTGAGAGCCTTGAAAGTTTTTCTGAAGAAGTGAAACTATATAAATGCTCTCCCATGGGAGAGGGCTGTCTCAGGTCCCTGAGACAGCTTTTCTCTCAATAAACAGGGCAAAACACATAAATTTATAAATGTTTTCTTAAATGCATGCAAACAATATTTAAAATGATTTTAATTCAGGCTTGATGTTTGATATTTTCATACAACTACTGGATTGTCAAACCCCCCATTAAAACCATCATTGTTTGATGATCATTTAAGTGAATCAGGATATTTTAAAATGTAAGGGGTTTCCATAGGTTAATAAAGCTTACTTTAATATGTTTTAACTATGATTCTTAGATAAAACCAAACTGAACTTTAAAAATGTTACAAACAACCTTAAAGTGCATATGACACAAAAATGAGAGTTTGAAAATGTGTAGTTTATTGGCATTAATAAGAATATCACAGTTAAAGTTGTTTCAAAAACGTATTTCTCTAGAAATTCAAGAAAATTTAGCACAAGTTGTGACATCATTTTGTTTACACTTTTCAGTTTCCCAATATTTGAAGAGTACTACGTAAGCTATCAAATGAAGCTGAATAGAATATGCCTTTTGTTGTTATTTTATACAAATTACAATTTATATTTAGTACATTACTACTGAATCTAGAGTACGTGTCAACAAAATGACGTCACAAATTGGGCTTAATTTTCTCACATATCTCAAGAAAGAGAGAGGTGAGCTGGTCCTGCCAAGGAAGCTTAAGGGTAGACCTTGTATGTTTAGAGTTTCTGGCATGAAGTTGATGGTTTGTCTACCAGCTGGAAATAGCCAATCTTATCAAGGCT
This sequence comes from Actinia equina, assembly GCA_011057435.1. Lineage (NCBI taxonomy): Eukaryota > Metazoa > Cnidaria > Anthozoa > Actiniaria > Actiniidae > Actinia > Actinia equina. The sequence goes on from WHPX01000729.1 coordinate 702,680, forward strand.
TTCCTTGATTGAGCCTCTAGAGGAATACAGGCTGCACAGTCTGCTCAATCCTTTGCCATTTAGAGGACTACCCAGAGTTTCTAGAGGTATTTCAAGAAAGAACTTTTAAATTACTATCAAGTCTTAAAATCCAGCTAATTGCCTCAGATCCTGATGGTATTACCAACTGGCTTCTAAAGGAATATGTTGAGTCACTCTCCTTTCCCATGAAAACTATTATCAATGCATCATTTAAGCAGGATGAGTCAGGATGGCATGGTGGTAAAACACTCGCCTCGAATCCCAGTCATTCCATGTGAGCTGAGTTGGTTGGTTCCCTTTCTGACTCCAAGGTATTTTCTGGTCCACCGGTTTTTCCTCCCTCCTCTCAAATCAACCCTTACTAATTCAAACTGGTTGGAGCTGTGCTCTGGGGTCATACATGGACTGTATAGCCGCTGCCAGAGGCGCCTTCACAAGCTTGTAGTTCGACCCCGTTGAGCTGTGCTACTGCTGTACTCGCAGTGGTGATAAGTGATGACAAGTTTTTTTTTAAGCAATAACATTTACCTGATATATGGAAAGGTGCTGATCTGACACCTTTGCCAAAGAAACCACCTTTAGGAAACCTAAAGAAAGATCTGAGACATCTCTCATTGACACCATGTTTGTCAAAAGTTGCTGAGCACATTGTTGTATGTGACTTCGTGAAGCCTGCTGTATTAAAATTCCTTGGCTCTTACCAGTATGGCCCAGTCCCAAAATCCTCCACTACCATCGCCTTGCTGAGTATGATTCATAATTGCATGGAACTGATGGCAATGGGCCTACTGTTAGGTCGATCCTGTTCGACTATCAAAAAGCATTCAATCTTAACGACCATGGCATTCTCGTTAACAAACTATGCAACTTAGAATTACCAATAAGTATTATCAATTGGATTATTGATTTCCTCAGTAACCACTTCCAAAGAATCAAAATAGCAGTCTGATGGTTGTTACTCTGAATGGGGCTCAGTTCCATCAGGAGTCCCTCATGGAACAAAATTAGGGCCTTGATTGTTTATTATGATGATCAACGACCTGGTACCCAGTGATGCCTGTGTATGGAAGAATGTGGATGATACGAGGACATCAGAAGTTGTCCAAAAAGGTGAAATCAGCGGTGCACAATTTATTGCTGATAAAGTAGCTGTGTGGTCACAGAATAAAGTCCAGTTAAATACAGACAAATGCAAAGAACCCACAATTTAAATTACAAGAAAGAAACAAGTATTTGATACAGTTAAAGTTGATGGAAAACATCTAGAAGTAGTAACAAGTGCAAAGTTATTAGGCGTAACCATCTCGAGTGACTTATCGTGGAAAGACCATATAAATGAACTAATAAAAGAAGGATCAAAAAGATTATACTTCTTGGTTCTATTAAAAATGGCCAAGGTACCATGTGTAGATCTAGGGCTTTTCTATACTACATGTATAAGATCCGTTTTGGATTATGCTGTGCCTGTGTTCTACCATTTGCTACCAAAGTATCTAACGCATGAACTAGAACGTATAGAGAAGAGAGCGTTAGCAAATATGTGTCCTGGTCTTAATTACAACAAAGCACTTTCTCGCATGGATTTGCTCTCGCTAAATGAACATCATCGTGACTGTTCATTGATTATGCCTTGGGGGGGGGCGCTGACAGAAAAGTAGGGGGCTTTGAAAAAAATCACACAAAGAAGGGGTGGCTTTATTAGTATTTGCTGACTTAAAGGGGGGTTGAAACAAATAAATATGGTATGTCTAAAAGGTCACAAGGAGGTGGGATCAAAAAAAATATTTCTCAATCTTGCTTGCTTGCCTGCGGCATGTACAAAAGCCAAGCATATATGCAACTGAAATGTAAAAACAACTTTTTGTGCAAGGAATATTTAATATTAATGACTTACCTTCTGTTTGTGCTATAAACAAGAGCCTACAAGCCAAGTTAATCACATTTTCAAATTATTATTATTCTTTGAATATTGAAGATTCCTTTTCAATAATGAATCTTCAAATCGAATAATGAAATCAAGGATCCAAAAATAAAGTCAATAATGACCTACGTGTTCACGCTTGAGGTAGTTTGACTGTAATACTACTTAAATAATACTTTTTTGTAATAAAGTTATATGACTTTTATTTTTGGCATTTTTATACTTAAAATCAGATGAAAATTAATTCAAATTATTTTTTAACTTTTATTATCTGAAGCTTATCCCTTAGCCTTTGAGAGGCCCAAGTCTCTCAGTGCTCTGTACTATTGGTATTCAAGGCTCAAAAGTGAGCTTTTAATGTGGTTTTTTAAATTTTTATTGTTTTCAATATGTCCATTCTATTTAATTTTATCGTATATTTATCCAATTTCCATGCACCTCCAGCCATTATATTTTATTTTCTTTACTTTTATTCTATTTGATTCAATTCTATTTCATTTTATCTTATTCCATTCTGCTCTGCAATTCTACTAGACTTCATCAGGACAGAGATAAATGGACCTGCAAGCAGATACGAGGTAAACAAGAAGTACATCTTCAATTAACTTTTCTATTCACAATGGCCTCACTAGTATGCATGTATGAGAAGTCACTGATTAGCATACTGTCTGACGTTCCGTTTGAGCCCACGGTGTGCGTACACACAAATACAGCTCAAAAGCGCAAAACCCTAGCTAAAATTTTGCACGGGACTCTATATTTTTCTTTGAATTTCCTAAAAAGCGAAATTTAGTCAAAGTTTCAAAAAACGTAATTATTAGAACCAAAAGAGTTAGAACTTATAGAAAAGCCGTTGTGTATGTTTTTGGTACGATTTTCGATTCATGAAACACGGAACATAATGCTGGACTTGGAGCTTATTCTTCATGAAAGCTTAAGGTATTTTAAGCTAGTTATCTAAAATAGTATTTAAAATAGATATCCTGAGAAAAATAATTCCGTAGCTTTTCTATTTTTTGAGTTCTGAATTATATTTTTTGTGGTTTTCGCCATTTTTCTTAGCTTTCGAAAACTTTAATAATTTAATATCTCGAAAACAAGCTTATCTTTCTAAGAAAGTTTTCTAATTAATTTTTGATTGTCAGTCACCTGACATATATAAATAAGATATAAATAGAATGTAAATATATAAATAAGAATAAGGTCGAATGTCGACCTGGTATTCCTGATCTGCGTTTCTCTCCCATGGTTTTCTTCCCTTGCGCTGTTTTGAATTGGATCCTTGGAGAAATCTGAAAGGTTTGCCTATGCAATTATCAAGCAAGGGTACAGTGGGACAGTTACGAATAAAACACTAAAACATGCAACTACCCTATAGTTCCGGTCGAAGGTTGGAAGGTTATGCTATTAGTGCATGTGGAGATCAAAATTCGTAATTTGTTATAATCTGGATATAACTGATATATCATACCAATTTCCATTTTTCGATTTTAATAGGAATTTTTGTAGACTGGTCCTTCTTCTCTTGAAAGTTGGAAAACCCAAGCTTCGTCAATTCTTCATCAACAAATGGAAAGCCGTTAAAGGCCATAAACGCTGGACTAATTGCGAAAAAAATGGAGAGGATTTGCTACGACTGTTTACCCATCCCCTCGCACATGAGCTTGACGCAATAAAGTCTGGCAACACACGAGAATGGAGCCTTTCACTTGTCATTAAAGTTCTTTTACATTTAGAAAAGCCATTATGTATTAGTAGAGCCAAAATCAAGGCTCTAAAGTATTTAGGTGAATTGCGTGAAGAGGTTGGCCGTAAACTTGAAACGGAAATTGGAGAAGCTGAGTTCGAGATTAAGTGGAATGATGCATGTAATGCGTTGAGCTTGTTTGGGGCGAGGTCAAGTGATTTTAAAGAAACCAAGAGAGGTGAGTGGTGCGGGACGAAGATCATTGCAAAACCTAATTCCCTAATTTATATATTTGTGCAGAAAACCGTTGTACAGTACACATCACTGTGCATCACCTTTATGCGAAAATAAAGTAAAAGTAAAACTGTGTTTTGTTACTTTGTACGCTTGTTCTTTTATGAATGAGATATAAAACAGTTTTCCATTTTAAATACTATAATTTAAGCGCTAGAATACTGAGAGAACATGAGAGAAGCGTAGGATACCACGACGCGAAAGATTAGAGTATGTGGAACGTAAAACTGTTTTATATCTCCTTCATAAAAGAACAAGCGTAAAAATGTTTTTTAATGAAAGTGCGAATTTTCTTAAGCTCGAAAAAGAAATGACGTTACCAATTTAGATACTCTCTTCTAAAATCATACGGTATTCCGACCAACAAGAGCGTTAGAACTAAATCTTACAAAGCAGACCGAGCCTTGGAACTTAAAGAAAATACCCGAGTAAAAGCAGTAGTATAACTATTCATCCTTTTTCACTTAGATATGAAACAGAAATGGGGTCAGCTCTATCCATTGTTGAGAAACGTCGCCTCGCACGAGAAAGATATTCTGGAAATATTACCAACTTTACATCGTTGTGGTAGGTGAATTATTATAAAATATGTTGCTGTCATTCATTATGGTGATCAGTGGGGATGAGGATGGTGACGGTGGTGGTGATGGTGGTTGTGTTGGCATGATGGTTATTGTGATGCAAAGAAAAATATTTCCCCCATTTTTAGGTCATTTACTTTTTTGTCAATATGAAAACAGTATACAAATGTTTATACCTTGGTGTTCATGGCTTTTCGGCTACGCCTCGTGGATCCACACTACTTTGACAATGTGATGACGCAATTTATCGTCAATAAGAGGACAGAAACAAAAAACTTCTGTCTATTTGTTTAATATTTTATAAAATTCGTTCGTTCACGACCAACTAGTCTTTTGTATTCGAAGCGATTTTGGTGTGTCAAATGCATGTAATTCAAAGAGTTTTTTACCTATTTTAAACCAAAAATTGGCTATTTGTCTATCGTAAAACGTTTTTTTTACTGTTAAGTAAATAAGAATCACTATAAATGAAGACATTTGGATTGGCTGAGTTTGCAGGTAACTGGAGTAGTATTGAAAAAAATTATCCCTGACAGTTGTTGAACGTGTTAAGAAAACTTTGCGGCCCAGTCTTGGAATCTGGTAGACCAAAATATTGTGTAAGCACTTACCACATCGTGTATAGTGGTCTTGCTCATAGTCTTTTTCGTTTCTGTTTTCGTTTTTGTTTTATTTTTCATTTTATTTATTTTTATTTTATAAGCTTCGCCACAAGGGCAAAGAAACCCCAAAGAGCAAAGCTCCACTACGGGGACCCAAAAATAAAGATAATAATAATAATATAAATATAGAAAGCCTAATTAGACATACGATCATTGACAGTACAGATTGGACGGCACGAGTGTCATTTGATGCAGATTGATTTGAATGATTGTTGGAGATCGAAATTATAAAACTGTTTGGTTAATTGCATATAGTGATCGAAAAGTTCCTTCTTGAATTGATTTACTGTTGTCATGTTTCTGAATTGTACTTGTAGAATGTTCCAAACTCTTGTAGCTCTACAATAGAAGCTGTTTTAGAAAGTTACAGTTCTGCATTTTGGCACATTTAGTAACACGCAATAGGCCATTTGCATTATAACGTCATTTAGTACCACAACTAGACTCCATTGCACACTGTCTTTTGTTCTGTTAATTAGCACCAATTGTCTCACTATTCCCATGAGAACCTACAAATTTGAATAAGAAAGAAAATTCACGAAGCATTTTGGTAGTGGTAGTAAAATGACGCCATAATGCAAATAACCTATTGGATGTACTTCTGGTGACTCTTCTGGAATCTTGATGGAGATATTGGGATCGCTGTTTGAAGTCAGACATTTGTATAGATGGACCAAGCCCAAATATTCAAGCCAGTAGGTTACTGGTAACGGCTTGACCTTAAGAAGGCGATCTTTGTAGGTTACCTCTGTTCTGAATGGAAGCGATAGTATGAATTTGGTTGCTCGACATTGCACTCTTTCCATTGTGAGGATCAAAGAAACTGTTTGCGGGGCCTAGACTTGCGAGCAATAAGCAAAATTGCTACGGACAAGAGAAGAGTACAATGCAGTTCGTACTCGCAGGTCGCTGTGATCTTGTCACAAAGCCGAGCATTTTGTTGGCTTTAGCTGTTGCATAACACACATGTAAGTTCCACTTGAGGTCGGTGAAGACAAGGACCCCATGATTGTCTTCACTGTGGAATCCATTAGGTGGTAGAATACGTAGATAGGCGAAACGTTATAGAGAAAAGGCAGCACTTGGAAAGGTTGAGATCCATACGCCATGCCTTGGACAATTCACATATTTGGTCGAGGTCATACCGGCAGGGCTGTCCCCATTCTCAGAGTTTTTAATTTAACAATAGCAATTTGTGTCGTCTGCAAACACGGCAACGGATGACATTACCACTTGGGGCATATCGTTCACATACCACAGGAATAGAAGAGAACCGAGAATTGATCCTTGAGGCACGCCAGATATAACTCGGAGTGGTGGAGATGTTTCACCAAGGACGGTGACTCTTTGGAGTCGATCTGTCAGATAGTTTTCAAACCATTTCAAAACATTTCCATCTATCCCGAAGCTTTATAGTTTCCTGAGAAGCAGTTGGTGGTCAATAGATAGATAGATAGCGTCGATCTGCACTCTCTTGTCGAGTTGTTCACCTATTTCATGGAGGACTCGGACTCGTACAAGCTGGAATGTCGTAGATTTCCCCTTTAAAAAGCCAAATTAAAGCTCGTGAAGCTGGGGGGAGATGTAAACGATGAGTTTGTTATAGACACAACGTTCCATTACTTTTGAGACGATGGTTAACAAGGAGATCAGCCTGTAGTTGGAAACCTCTTTGGTTTATCCATCTTTTAGGATTGGTACGATGTTAGAAAGCTTCCATTCCGATGGGACCTTCCCTAGCGCCAAATATTTGTCGAAGAGGTTAGACAGGGACGAGCAAATATAAGGAACACAGCTCCTCAACAACTGAGCTGGAATATTGTCAGGGCCAGTAGTTGTGTTAACATCTAGAGATAGTAGAATGTCACATACATCAGTTGATGAGAGTGACATCATTTATTGTGCTGGCTGAAGGCACACTATGGTCTCCGCAAGGTGGTAGATGACTATTACAGTAGTAACTATTCAATAGGTTTGCAACTTCGGTAGGGTTGTTAGCAGCTGTAGTAGTCTCATCATCACGTGTCCAAACCATTGTGCAAGGTACGCTTGAGTGCTAAGAAGCTGATTTGAAGACCGACCAGAATTTCTTTGTGCTTGATTTGAGCAACGTTGGCAGAGTTTGATAGAATTCTCTGCGTTTGGAGGCAATAAGTGCCTTTGATCGCCGACGAAACATGCGAAATGTTTTCCAAAAATTGGAAGAGTTGGTTTTAGCTTTAGTTTTTCTCCGAGCTGTCTCTTTCTTCGTTAATGGATGCCTAACGTCACTGTCAATCCACGGGGGGGGGGGAGTTGCGTTGTCTAAGAGTCTTCGATGGAATGTGTTCAGAGGCAGCGGCAAGAAATGTGTCACTCCAGCGTTGCCAGTCTGTGTCGACATCTTGATTAGAGATAGGCGAGGGTGAAAGATGGGCTAGGTTTAGGACTTCAAGTCAAGGCTTACCCAGTCGGCATTTCGATAGTCAAAAACAGTCCGTGAGTCACAGGCAAAGTCACAGGTTTTACTTCAGCAAAGAATCGCTCGAGTAATTTCTTTAGATCGGCTGTTTCATTTCCCTCAATTCATGTCATACTTCCTTCTCAAACTATTTCTTCCATATATTCAGCCAAAACGATGTACTTTTACTCGTGTTTTCTTTTTTTGAACTATTTTTTAGTTGTTTGATAGTAAAATCCGTAAAAACTTTGCTTACTTTTGCCTAAGATAAAATGGCTGCCATTTTTTCCCTCGATTTGCTTTGTCGTCACAATAATCTGTCATCTTAATGGCTAAAATCATTTCCTATCGTTTGAGTATCCAATCAAAAGCGAGAATTCCGTTTGTAATTTGCACTGTGTTTCACTTTTCTGCACTGTATTGAAAAAATAGAAAACGCGCGCGCGTGCTGCAATTTCTTTTATAAAATATGAATAGACGACTTGCACTAAGAGGTCACGTGATCAAATCCGCCATTGTGGCTGGCATTTTACAGGATTTTAGCTATGCGAATTAAAGTGTATTTAAAAAGATGGCGGATTCAGGTGGTTTTTTTGGTGATAAAAGGTATGCTAGCGAACTAAATAACGATAAAAATCCCCTTTTCTCGCAAGAAATATATTCTTAGTAGATGTCTAAAGTAGATTTTTGCTATTAACTAGCCAAGGTATTTTTTCAATAGGATGTGAAGACCTACGAAGTGTTTAGTATCGTTTTGCTGGCTTCATGACCTCAAAACATACAATATTTTCCCTCTTCCTGGCGAATGAATAGCAAAATTCTACTTAAAATATCTATTAAAAGTATATTTCTTGCAAGAAAAATGCAGTTTTCAAGAATGAAGTTGATATATACTTGAAACGTTTCGACAAGAAGTCGTTGTTTTGAGGGCATGAAGCCGGCAAAACAAGACTAAACACTTCGTAGGTCTTTACATTGTAGCGGAAAAAATACCATATTTTTTTCTCTTTTTGGCGAGTTAATAGCAAAAATCTACTTAAGATATCTACTAAGAATATATTTCTTGCAAGAAAAGGGGATTTTTATAGTTATTTAGTGCGCTAACTTACCTTTTGTCACCCAAAAAACTACCCGAATCCGCCATCTTTTTTTACATTCTCGTATAGCAAAATCCTGTAGAATGCCAGCCACAATGGCCGATTTGATCACGTGACCTCTTAGTGCAAGTCGTCTATTACATGAATGACGAAACTGAAAGTGCGCGGGCGTCCTGTGTGCTGTCCTAAAGCACGCGCTCCCAACCAATCAGTACGCGGGTTTAGAGCTATTATCTCATAATACACTTTTCTGCATTGAATTACGCTTTTTTGAACTACGCTATTACGCTTGAACAACACTGCTCTAAGCCAATCAGAATTAAGTAGTTTTTTTCATGTTCGTTATTTCGACAGCAAGCACATCTTTTATAATTGAAACCAGAAAAGAACGGCCGGGTTGGTAAATATTGTCTGAATTTTATTTGAGATGCAAGTTTGTATCTGATCTTCTGCTATTTTTCGTTTTCAGTTATTCGTTGTCAATCAGCGATATATACTCCACCTGAAGGTATTGTATTTATTCCCTACCTTTCTCCTCCCCTGGTCTCCATACATCCTGTCTGCTTCTTTGTTTTCGTCTCCTCTCGTCTCCCCTCCCTTCTTCTTCTCTAGATAGTTTCAAAAGAATATTTGTATTTATATTCTTGTATGGCCTCGCGCAGTCTCGATCACATTCTTTGTCATTTATCAAAGTGAAGTTAAAATTTTGGCAACATTAAATATTATTGGTAAAAATGTTTTTCACTGAGCAGCGCCTCCTCTTCCATATTTGTTCTTCCGATTGCGCGATGAGCTTTTAACTAAAAGAAGGCTAATCGTTATATTTTAAGTACAAGTTTACATAGAAAGGTCAGTGGCACTTCCCAGGTTGTTTGTCTACATGTCATTTCCCACAACGTTTCAATTTAATCAAAGGTGTTTGATTCTTTGATTCGTTTGCATGTATTATCTACATCATAGAAGCTACTGCAATTGAACTAGCAGGTAAATATTGCCAGAAAAACAGCCAAGAAAGTTGAAAGCTTTTGATCAATATCTCTAAGATGAGATAAAATAAATTTTCCGTCATAAAACATTTTCTGCTGCAATTGCTGGTCACCCATTCAAAAGGTATTACAGTAGAGGTTATGAATTGTTGTCCATGATTGGCTGTTTGTACGGTAAAGAGTTTTTACCTATATTTTCAGATTTTTCCTTTTCTGCTCTTTTCCTCTCCTTCTGTCTCTCTTTTTCTTCTCTAAGTAATTTTAAAGACATTCTTCATGGGCTAGCTTGCGCGCATCCTTTATGCGCACGGTTTACTGCACGTCCGCTCATTGAATATCAAGAGTCACTGCTTAAGAGCGACTGTCTGTAAAAATCAAACAAAATCGGAAATATGTGGAAAGGCTCAAATTTTCGAATTCGCTCTACTTTTGGATTTAGTAGTGTATGATGAAGTAAGAAACGCTGTGTGGTTAGTTTTGAAAAATACTTTTTTGTTTTCGAGAAATAGGGAAAAATCGGTTTGAGCTCCAAGGACGATTTTCGCTGCCAAAAGATGGCTGAAAATTGCTTACTTTCGCTTGGTCCGTGTATCAAAACTATTGATCCAAATAGCCTTCTAATACTTTCTGCCAAAAGTACAACTCTTATTTGCTAAATTAAGAGTAGTTTCATAAAAATCGAACAACTCTGAATTATTTTACACAATAAAAAGCAAAGGACACTGAGTTACAATGCTAGTCAGTGCATCTCGAAAACTGCGAGTTTCCCTATGTGCCATCCTTCCAAATCTTATGAGATTACAGTCAACAACTATTGGGAAACTGCTCTTTTGAAAAATGCATTTTTTATTTTGGGGAAATATCTGTGCGCTTTTTGCGAGAGCTTTAATTTTGACTCATTAAATATGCAGGAATCATTGTTTGGCGATTGCGTGACTAAAGACTTCTCGAAATAAATTCCCTTGAAATATCATCGTTTTCAAATCTAGTCTATACAAATGGAAGAAAACATTAATATTCTAACCTTCAACACGAAAAGGTCTTTTCTGTTGCTCCATTCATCGGGGTTATCAAGAAATTAGAATTGGCAACCGTGGCGTTGGCTTGTTTTATGCAACCGATTTCCGAAAATACCATCTATCAGTACCAGTCGACATGCACAGTTCGTGTTTCTTTACAAACAACTAGTCAGATTTCAATAAGAAATATACAGAATAGTATACTAAATTCGATTCCTACAGAGTCAGTAGGTTATTCTAGCTTCACTGGCAAGTTGCTTAGTGTCTCTAATTTGCATATTGTCGGAAAAGTCACAGTGGGCGCGGGAAAAGACCGTACCGTAGTTTCTTCCGGTTCTGTCCATACCCTAGTGGTCTTGGAATTTTATGTATTATCCTTGGCAAAAAAAAAAGAGTCGAGATATACATTATTATGCCATTTTAACATTAAAAGCCCTTTGTGAGCAATTTTAAAAGTGGTTCTCTCAATAGATTATGGTGGAGCCGGCTAGGGGCACCTGTGCGAACTACTATGCCATACTGCTCCGTTTTGATATATTTCATTAGATAATTTTGTTTCCTGTGATTAGTCCCTGCACTAGATTTCTCTTTAAGAAGCCAGCTTGTTGCAAGACAAATTCCTGTTTTCTTTCTTTCTCCTCCGTTAAAGAACAGTGGTCGGTGCACTATGGTCCCACAACACGATCTGCAAGCTGGAATGCTGTCTCGGTATAAGTTTATGACAGTCACTCGCAAACAATTGCCGATCGATCTGGTTGTATCGTCGTGTACGGGAATTGTCAGGGGAATTATATTCAAATGCAAATTTGGAGTAATCGGCTAGTAGTCGTACCCTACGATAGCATAAATTAAACTATAATAAATATTTATGTGCACATGCTAATGATACATCGTTTAAATATGACTCAAAAATGAGACCACCCAACCGAATTCGCTTCGTGGTCTAGTGGTTAGGTTTAGGGTTAGGGTTGGGGTTGGCATTGTAGTAGTCCTTTGGTGCCGAAGGTACCGAGTTCGATTCTTGGTGTCTTCACTTAATTTTTTTTCTAAGTGAGGAGAACCAAAATTTCTAAGTCTCACTCGTGTGTTCGGAAACTCTATGACGCACTTTGTTAATCCGTACACGACGATAGAACCATCGATCTGTTAAATATTACAGACCAATTTATGAACGCGCTACTGACTAGTAGTTCTTGGAAGAAATAGCCAAAGGTGGATCCCTGGCCTTATACTGTTTTGTATATTTGTCATTGAAATCTGACAAGTTACTGATAGATAGTATTTTCGGAAATCGGTTGCATAAAACAAGCCAACGCCACGGTTGCCAATTCTAATTTCTTGATAACCCCGATGAATGGAGCAACAGAAAAGACCTTTTCGTGTTGAAGGTTAGAATGTTAATGTTTTCTTTTATTTGTATAGACTAGATTTGAAAACAATGATATTTCAAGGGAATTTATTTCGAGAAGTCTTTAGTCACGCAATCGCCAAACAATGATTTCTGCATATTTAATGAGTCAAAATTAAAGCTCTCGCAAAAAGCGCACAATTATTTCCCCAAAATAAAAAATGCATTTTTCAAAAGAGCAGTTTCCCAATAGTTGTTGACTGTAATCTCATAAGATTTGGAAGGATGGCACATAGGGAAACTCGCAGTTTTCGAGATGCACTGACTAGCATTGTAACTCAGTGTCCTTTGCTTTTTATTGTGTAAAATAATTCAGAGTTGTTCGATTTTTATGAAACTACTCTTAATTTAGCAAATAAGAGTTGTACTTTTGGCAGAAAGTATTAGAAGGCTATTTGGATCAATAGTTTTGATACACGGACCAAGCGAAAGTAAGCAATTTTCAGCCATCTTTTGGCAGCGAAAATCGTCCTTGGAGCTCAAACCGATTTTTCCCTATTTCTCGAAAACAAAAAAGTATTTTTCAAAACTAACCACACAGCGTTTCTTACTTCATCATACACTACTAAAATCCAAAAGTAGAGCGAATTCGAAAATTTGAGCCTTTCCGCCGTATGTTTGATTTTTACAGACAGTCGCTCTTAAATTCTTAAAGCACTGAAACAAAGTTGGTGACCCCTCTTTTTTATTTCGTTTTTTTGAAAGCACTTCAAGATACCTAACTTTGCAAGAAATATGAAAAAAATCTGACTATTGGTCAAATCATAATTGGAATAAATGATTTATTTTCGTGTAAATGGCTTCTTTATGACAGCTTTCCATGTTTGCATTGTATAAAACAAATTTAAAATAAAATTTAAACGTCTCTTAAGTATTTCAATAGATAGATTTACAGTGAGGACACTCGAACCGTGAACACATTTCTTAAATATGTACTGTAAATCATCCCTTGAGCCAATCGATTGGAAATGAGATTTGCTTTGATCATTCGGTGTATTTCAATTTAAACGGTTGGAAACAGTAGAAGGTTCAGGAAATAGTGACCTTAAAAAAAAACCTTGAAGTTTCACGGTTCCAACGGCCTCACTGTAAAACGATCGTTGTTTTGTGGTTTTGTGTGTGTGAGTGTTGTTTGATGATATTCAGTTTCAAATGGCGTAATACCCTCAAGGGGAAGTCAAAATGTTAGTAATGTTTAATATCTTAAGTAAACTGACCAGCCCTTGCTCTTCCATCTTTGTTCTTTCGATTGCGCAATGAGTTGTTAAAAGGAAGGCTAACTTTTCATATAAATTTCAGCAAAACCTCGTCGTCTACGTGCTTCTAGATCGTGCAAAGGTACTTGATTCTGTTAGCAAAAGTTGATCATCCTTTATTTAATTGGTTAGTTAGACCGGTTTTCTTGTTTCGTTCGTTCGTTCGTCGTTCGTTCGTTCGTTCGTTCGTTCGTTCGTTCGTTCGTTCGTTCGTTCGTTCGTTCGTTCGTTCGTTCGTTCGTTCGTTCGTTCGTTCGTTCGTTCGTTCGTTCGTTCGTTCGTTCGTTCGTTCGTTCGTTCGTTCGTTTGTTTGTTTGTTTGCTTTTTGGGGTTTTTTTTTTTTTTTTTTTTTGTAATTTTGTTGCTGGTTCTTTGCCAACATCAGGCTTTTCGGAAAAGAATTTTCAGTAGAATATATTAAGTTCGAGTAATGAAACGTTCAGTTTGGCATCCGTAACTGTTTATACTTTGTATTGCAGAAGATATTGATATTGGCGAGCAATCGTTTGTAGCCCAAGGCCAATCGGCCTCACGTAAGTGAACACTATTTGCACGATGACGCCATATTTAGCAGGGCCGCTCGTAGCTGTTTGTTTGTTTGTTTTTTGTAATTTTGCTGGTTCTTTGCCAACATCAGGCTTTCCGGAAAAGAACTTTCAGTAGAATATATTAAGTGCGAGTAGTGAAGCGTTCAGTTTGGCATCCGTAACTGTTTATACTTTGTATTGCAGAAGATATTGATATTGGCCAGATATCGTTTGTAGGCTCACGTAAGTGAACACTATTTGCAGAATGACGCCATATTAAGCAAGGCCACTCGTAGCTGAATAGGCCACTCTGGTTAAATAAAGTTTACATTTTCTTATTTACACATTACTACCAAAGCCAAATTGTTCCGTGCATTTTTTTTCTTCAAAATGTTATCACGTGATAAAAATAGAGATTGGCACAGATAGCAGACAAAAAAGTTCGCAAAAGATTCTGGTCGTTGCGATATATGATAGATCTTAAATAAATTTCCTTATTACTAAGTGAAACGGGGAATCGTTACCAAATTTCTCTAACTAGAGACTATAGACATTTTCTACGGACACACATCTACTACCACTACATTTCTAATAGATTATCGCGGGCATCCTTTCTATGCAGGTGTTTAGTGCGCGTGCACTTACCTTGGTGACGGTCATTCAAATGCATATCAATACCTTATGGAAAATTTCAAATGATTTGAAGATTGGAAATAACGAATGATCATATTTTGTGGTACATCATACAAGGACTACACGCCAAAGCGCCCATCCAAAGGTATTTCAAAATATTCTTATCGATCACGATAAACTAATTTTCTTCTTCAAACTTTGGCTTTCTTGTTAGGTCATATGCCTCAGTCATATTCAGAAGGGATTACTGGTCTCCCATTAAAAGGTATTACAGTAGAGGTTATGCTTGCCCTTAATTCGCCGTTTGTACGGTAAATGGTTTTTACCTAGATTTTTAGATTTTTCCTTTTCTGCTCTTTTCCTCTCCTTCCGTCTCCCATTTTCTTCTCTAAGTAATTTTAAAGACATTCTTCATGGACTAGCTTGCGCGCATTCTTTCTGCGCACGATTTACTGCACGTCCGCTCATTGAATATTTTGATATGCAAAATATCGAGAGTCACTGCTTAAATTCCTAAAGCTCTGAAACAAAGTTGGTGACACTTTTTATTTATTTCGTTTTTTGAGAGTACTTTGAGAGTCGTTTTTAAAGTTTTATTATTTCATTTTATTATTTCAAGAGGTCGTTTCGATAGTGTATGACCCTATATATTTTTCCCTCTCCTCTTTGCTCAGTGTTAGAGGGGTTGACTGGGGAAATTTAGGTATTAAAAAGCAGGGGAGGATCCAGGATTTTTTCAAAGTGGGGGTTGTAGCATTGATTTGAGGTGGTGGAGAGATATAGCAGACCAAAGGGTTAGGAAGACAATCATAGGGAAGGGGGGGGGGGGGGAGGTTGTAGCATTGATTTGAGGTGGTGGAGAGATATAGCAGACCAAAGGGTTAGGGAGACGATCATAGGGAAGGGGGGGGGGGGTTGCAACCCCCAAAACCCACCCCTAGATCAGCCACTGAAAAGATATTGACTACTTTACAGACATTCATTGGTCCACTGATCAAACCAATCTAGACTGCAAGGTACAAATTTTACTCAGCCCCTCGAAAGTTCCTCGTAAATCGTATCGGGAAAGAATTCAGTGTGAAGTTGATTTTTGAGAGACTTGCCTCTTGTTCACAATGATGAAAAGCGTTTTTATGTAGGGTTTCTGTTTCAAAAGAGTGGTCCCGGTTGGATTGATCCGCAGAGTGAAATCCGTGTCTGCTAATAGCCTTATAATTGCTATTTTATATCTTTTGTAGTTCCATTGTCATACAAGAAAAAGAAAAATGAATACATATTTCTTGTTAGGTAAGTAAATCAAATCCTAACCGGCCGACTAAAAACAGGTAAAGATTTTGGCGACCTCATCCGATCCAACATTGTTGCCATGGACATTGTTCAAATACGTAATACTTTGCTAAAACCTTTAATTAATTGCGGGTTAATTGAAATGTTTAATTTGGATTCCTAACAAAAAGCAATGCGGCTTTTCTTGTACGAAAAAAAGGAGAAGATAAAAAAAACCGATTGCCGGTTCTACATGCATTCCGTTGCGTGTTTCAAGCACTTAAACTCCTGAAACAACCCATACAACCTCGATCTAATTTAATATAAGCAGGGCTAAATCACAGGTGAAATCACTGTTTGACTTGTTTTTTGACGGAGAAAAACTAGAGAATCTGGAGGAAAACCAGAGAATCAAGGGGGGGGGGGGGAGGCCTAACAAACTCTGCCCTCGTGTGATGCCGACTTGATACAATTGAACCTATGGCCCCGGAGGTGAGATGCGAATGCACTACCGCTACACCGGCCGGCCACCCATGCCAATTCATGTTTCCACCTCTAACAGCATTTCTTTTCAGTGACTATGCTGATCTTCGTGGGCAGTCTTTTGATGTATCTGAAACCGGTATTTTCCTTGAACTTCCGCCAAAACGTCCGTTTATTCCCTTCATTTTGAAGTGCATTGTATCTTTTGAAATTGCGAAATCCATACCTTCTCCTGTTGGCAAAAACGAAACTCTTGTCAGTTACATAGCGAAGTTGGAATTATCACCATACACACTGAAAAGAATACAGCAAGTTATTGTTACTCTAGTACATTCTGGCGCTGACAAAACACTTGGCTATGAAAACGTTGTGAAGGTTTTCGATGAAGACAAAATGTTATGGCGTGAAGGTACTTTTATTAATTGTTGCAGTCCGAATTATTGAATATTGTACACGTCATTATTCATTACAGTATAGTCTTCAGTCAAACGCTCTTTTATTTTAAAGTTATATAAACGAAGGGATTGGGATAACGATGCGGAGCTCAGGGTTGTAGCATCCGCCGCCGCGGGTTGTTTGGTTTAAACCAACCCACTTTTTGCAACACCATGCAATTCTTACGGTTTAATTTCTTTTGATGAAGAATCGCTGACATAGGAACTTTCTCAGCTGGACAGATTCTGATGTTAAGAGGTTTTCAAACACACCACTCCCAAGTTTCGGATTTTCCAGCCGTATTACTGCCAAAGCTGCCAGTTAGTGAATCAATGCTTAAGTAGCGGATACGGCCCTGGACCTATTGCATGTCAAACAACTTACAAACATAAAACCTGCTGTCAGTATTTTGTTTTCTCTTACCATTACTCGGGAATTAAATATCCTAATTGAGATCGTTTATATGAATACGAGTGACCCGAGTCAGTAGTCTCCCTTGCAGTTCGTCAATAGCTGTTTGTCGCGTATCCTCACGCAGGCCACCTAGTGGGGGAGAGAGACTGATACTATCGACACTAATAGCGCCGCTACGTTAGATACTTGACGTGGAAAAAGCACAGGAAGCCCAAGCAATGTACTTGTATCGTATTACAAACGAATATATGTGAAATCGTATATCGTAAGAATATCTAAAAATAATTTTTGTAGTTAGCTAACCGATTTTTGCTCGCGTTTTTCATTCCAACTTTTATTATTCCAATGATAATTAATACTTTCCCCCTCTCTTTTAGAACGTATGCGGCTTCTTAGGACAAATCAATATAAAGGGACTAATTCTATCCAAGTACTTGTAAATATACCGACTATTTTAGCAGTTGTAACCAGACTCATCACAGATCGATTCCAAGTCACGCCCAAAGGATGTGTTGTCAGATCTTCTGTATGTGATGATGTCACGATTGAGTTCCCTCAAGGAGCTGTAAACAAGACCGTGGAAGGAACCATGAAGGTTTGGATAACACATATCATTTCACGTTTGACATAGCATGACAGCTCTAAGCGACAGAGTAATGGGAAATGAACTGCAGTCAAAAAAAAAATCGTTAGAGTACGAAAAGGTACATGGGAACCAATTTTGATGGACAGTGGTCTACTAACAGTACTATACCCATTTACTCGTCGCGACTTTTATCTGGAACATCGTGTAGCTATGAAAACAGTGACAATAAATCTAATCTCAGTCTTTTTGTAATCTTAAAGCTAATGCTGATGCCTAAAAACACCCACGATAGCAAAGATGCTTGTCCAATACTCTGTATGGATGGTTTTTCAAGTATTATCTTTTCAAAGAAAGTTGTTGTAAAGATGCCCATACTAAATAACACAGCAGAATACTCAACAAAAGACATCCGGCTTCTTCGTTTGGACGATTACAGATGGGAAGATAACGAATGGAAAGATGTAACAGATCAAGTAAAAATTGTAAGGTTTAAGACCCACACAGAATTTCACGTAAATCACTTCTCCTGGTAAGTCGATGCTTTAATTTTTATTGTCTTAAATGTTTTGCATGTTTTTTTTTTGGCAACTTGGTAATACTGGGACTTGGACTTACATCGAAAATTGCTTCCATGAAAGACGTTCACTTGAAAAAAGACGACATCAAAATAAATGAATTTGTAAAATTCAAACTAGTTTTGTTTTATCCAGTGAAATAACTGAAAAACTCAAAAACATACCAGATTTACCGGACAATGGTTCCCACGAGTCACTTTCATATTCAAGTATAAATCATACTTAGCATATACCAACTTGTGTACTTCCTAAGAACGCGCGCGCTCATTGGTTAATTGGAGGTGAATATCGTACGATATTCACCTCTGAATCTTGGAATATTGAGTCGGCAACAAAATGGCATCCGCCGGCAATCGTTTTGCTACAATTTCCGATGAGAAAATTGAAAAAATCAAAGTAAATGCCATTCCTATCAATACTAAAGAGGCAACGAAGTATGGCCTAAAACTTTTGCTAAAACTTTTGCGTGAATTTGTCACGCAAACTAAAAGTTTCTGTTTGTTAGTATGTATCAAAATGACAAGTAAGATATTTCATGATTTGTCTCAAGAAAACATTGTATAACTATTTTACCATTAGTATTTTAGTAATAAAGCCCCAATTGAATTCGGTTGATAAAGAACTAACTTATGGAATCATTGATGCTTTCGGAGGGGTTAATCCTGGATTCAATTTTATGTATGTCTCAAGAACAAGGTTATCTTTGTAACGAAACTTATTTCGCATAACTGGACTGAATTGGTTTCAGTTTGAGAACCTTTGATTCATTACTTAAATCACCTCTATTACTTTTTGTCTTTAAGTTTGTGGCCGTGGATGTCTAAGACAAGAATCCGATTTGCTTCTACGATATTTCGGCATTTACGTTCTCCGCCACGAGCTGTCTGTTTCGCCGCCTTCAAGGACACTAACGAAGAGACAAGTCGGTCACCAAAGTTAACGTTAGTGTGTGTTGCAAACCATGAGCAGTATGAAACCGTATCTAAGATGAAAGGTAAAGTTATATACTCAATATTTGAAAAGACAATTGTCACTTTAGAATTTAACATATTTATTATTTATTGAAAGAGGCGTAGATATATATGGACTTCCTTGAATACTCTTGTTCTTGTCAAGTTGATTTAGTCGACTGATTGACTGACCCACTGACTGAGTGATCAACCGACTGGCCGAGTGACCGATAGACTCGCCCCAATTCCACTCTCTTGTCTCCCGAAGAGTTTGTTATTGGAGCGAATCGAGAACTTGTCGAACGCGGCGAACGAGCGGAGGGCAGCGGACTTTGTGAAAGTCTAAGCGACCGACTGACTGACTGACTGACCGACTGACCTACCAACTGAGTGACTGAACGAGTGATACACTAGAGAGTTTTAGATTGACTTTTTTTCTCCCCGCAAACGGCAAACGTGACCACGTTGTCATGTATTTTACTTTACCTTTTACAAACCTCTCACCAGCGCTAATACTCTTTTGTTTTTCTTCTACTTGGACTTTTTTGCGATTCTTTTTCAGTAATTTAAAAGATTTTTTACTGGTCAACCGACGTTTCACGTTTGCCGTGAACGTAAATCTAAAACTCTCTACTGACAGAAGACAGATCGAAAGTCTAGTAGGTCGGTTGCATGGTTTAATGGGCTGGGTGGTTCTCTATCCAGTACTTTTAAAAAGGGCTTACAGTCGACTCTCTTTGAACGACCACTTTTGTAAGCGACCATCTCCCATAAGCGACCACCTTTTGAAATTCCCGTTTTGTTCCCCATATAAACTCTGTAAAATAAACTCTCTTTATAGCGACCACTCTCGTAAGCGACCATCTCCCGTAAGCGACCACCTTTTGAATTTCCCGTTTTGTTTCCCATATAAACTCTGTAAAATAAACTCTCTTTAAAGCGACCACTCTCGTAAGCGACCATCTCCCGTAAGCGACCACCTTTTGAATTTCCCGTTTTGTTCCCCATATAAACTCTGTAAAATATACTCTCTCATAACCGACCACTCTCAAAAGCGACCACTATCGTAAGCAACTGCGACCACCTTTGGGGTTAAAATTTTGGAACTTTTCATTGTTTTTCCTCTCCCGTAAGAGACCACCCAAGAGCCTGTAATGATGACAGATCCTTTAACAATAAAAAATTTAAGAACATAGAGTTATAGGAAGTTAAAAACCCGACGAAATATTGACAATTACAGTACAGCTAACTGTAAACATATAGCACATTCAAAGTTTTTGAGTTACAAATTATGAATGGCTTTGGCTTCCTGTGTTTGGGATTCTCATTGTTTGGGCTTCTAACTCTCTAGTAAGCGACCGTCTCCCCTAAGCGACCATTTTTTCCTGACCCAGGGCGGTTGCTTAGATGAGAGTCGACTGTATTTATTTTAAGGTGAGGGCTATTCCAGACTTGCATTAGCTACTGCCGATCGAAAAATGAGACCAGATGATAAAGCCTACCTGAGGGTCAATGGTGCTGACATGAGAATTGAAAGTTTTTTTCTAAGGTTAGTAAAATTATGCGCTGTCACAGTCAACCCTTGAGCTGCGAATTTATTTCGTGGTTTCTTCCCTAACTAGACGTCCTTTGTAGCAGCTTATGTTCTCGCTGTTGTATGATTCTGCAAATGATGCTACTGACGATGTTAATTGATATTGCCTTTGCCGCTCTTGTTGTTGTTTGTATTACTGTTGATGAAGTTGTCGGCTGTTCTTGATATTCACATTGCCTGCAAATTGGTATCCCAGATAATCACATTCTGTCGACTATTACTTTGAAAAATGTACTAAAGCTCATGTTATGCAGATTTAAACAAAATCGTCACTATTAAAGGGCGTATTGATTTTTGAAGCTTCTTGAAAGATGAAGTCTGTAGAAAGGAGCTAAGTGTACTTGACACAAGGCAAGGTCAAGAGAACCACGAAGAACTGGTCCTTAATTTTTTCCCGAACGCTGAAGAACCCTTTGACGTACTTTTGGTTTCTCTGCAAATGAGCAAGAACTTGGTGTTTTTGCATAGAGGCAGAGAGAGACTAAGAACCCCACTGGTGAGTTGTAAATTTTAGGATCCGCTCAATCACAGAAACTGCAAAACAAAGTAGTAAAAATATTTTTTTTAAAGTCTAAAGATAATCTTTAATAAACCACTATAATGGATGAAAACGATTTTAATTAGTCAGAAACAACTTTTTCGTTATCAGAACATACAGCTATTTCAAAAAAGGTTGAATACTGAATACTCCATACTGAATAGTGCATTCCAAGACCGAAGTGCATTATGGGTCATAATGACATTGTCTAAAGTAGGATTAATAATTAATTATTTATTCTATTTTAAGTGTATATTATCTGGAACAATATACTAACTACATGCAGTGAGGTAATTGCTGTATATCTACTTTTTATTTCAAATTAACGAGAACCACAATGCCCTTTGGTTTTGAAATGCATTATTCAGTATGCAGTATTCAACCTTTTTTGAAATAGTTGTCAAGCAATTTAGAATTTATCAAAAATTAAAAATTAAAATGGGTTCCCAAATATTAGCACGGTGAATAGGGCGTTTGTCCGTTCTCGGCAACCCCTTCCTAAACTGCTGTGCGTCATCCAGTTTTGCTAATAAAGTCATTTGCGTACCCGGCTAACAAAAATATTAATAAATTGGAATGGACATGGAACATGTTTTCAAGTTTTCAAGTGATTTTTCTGAGCTCTATTTTTAGATATTTGTCATGAATAATTTCATTTCATATATTTCCACCATATTTTACCCTTCATCTTCTAAGAACGCTCATGTATTGTGGCTAACCAAATGTATATATCTTCCTAAATTCTTAGGCTCATCAACAGGAAGTTGAAGAGCAAGCTCAGCCATTAGAAGGTTTTACATTTCAATTTTAATTCTAGTTTCTCTTTCGTAGCAGAAACAGAACTTTTATCCGATAATTGTAGATACTGACGCATATATATGATGGAGAACGCTACGTTTAAAAACTGAAATAAATGTGCAGTGAAAATGTTTCGAGTTACAGAAGTATTATGCAAAAGTTAGTTTCGAATACTAAATAGACACATGTTGTTAGTATAGATATTATCCAAACTAAGGACTGCTGAATATAGAAGAAATGAAATAATAGTTCTTGTATGTATATAGCTTAAACAACAGAGGACATGTATAGTTGATGCAGCAAAAAATATCCCCTGATTTTAAGATCAACCAACATCCAGGACATCTCGCCTCGAAGCGCGCAAAGGATTATTTATGAAATCGAACAGTCCCTAATTAATCGTAATTGCTGATAGGGCTAAAGGAAGCTTTACTGGTACATTTAACAGAATTTTTCAATGTAAAGTTTTATTTCAGGATGTGTTTTAAAAAGGTTAACTCGAAATATGACTCCATTTTGAAATTCATCATGGAACTTTTGGCCGGTGCAACAAAGATGCTTCTGATTGGTTAATAGTAACCGGAAATGCGTGTGCGAGATCACCTGACTAGCGCGGGGGTTAAATTGAAGAAAAACTAAAATGGTGGATAAAATTATTCATTATTTTTGTAGTGTCAAATCTGCCATCGGTGTCGTCGGAAGAAGAAGAAGAAGAAAAAGGTATGTTATCGTGCTGCTCAAAAATTTCTACTGACTTTAAACAATATTTTAGTCATAGTAGCGATGATTGATAAATGAAAGCTTACTAATTAAAAATGTTATAATAGAAACGAAAACCTTGGAAAAAATATTTGTTATAGAGTTAGATTGGGCTGCAGAACTCATAAGGCACTAATATAAATCAGCGTTGAATAGAAGGAATTTAGGTTAAGGATTGGGGTTGAGGCTGCTTTCATAATGTATATTCAGGCGATATTAAGGGCGGACGGAAAAATCTTTTACCAGTAAAATAGTGGAAAATTTTCATCATAGAATTGGGGGATGCAAAATTTTTAGAAGAAGCTAAAAGAGATTGCCCGGGAGGAGCTATTTTTGGGGGGAATTCCGGGAGGGTCTTTCAAATATTAGCACGGGAAATAGGGCGTTATCCGTTCTCGGCAACCCCTTCCTAAACTGCGTCATCCAGTTTTATTGCCAATAGAGTCATTTGCGTACCCGGCTAATAAAAATATTAATAAATTGGAATTATATTTTGGAGCTATTTTTTGGGGGACTTCAGGGAGGGTCTTTAAAATTTTCTATGTCATTTAAAGATTTCACCTGCCCCCCTAACCCATATATCTTGCCATATATTATGAACACAGCCTTAGCTCAGTAACATGAATATAAAAATTTTGTAATGTTATCTTCGCATTACGAGATAATTTTGAGAATGGTCCATTCAGTTTCTGAGATTCTCTTATAAGTTACGGCATTGTACGTATAACAGTTTTCTCAAAGATTCTCAACGTTTTAGGGTTAAGGGCCTGGAATGCCTTGCATGGCTCCAGAAACAAAGAGACTGCTGAGTCTCGGTTGAATGAGATAGGAAGGGGAGCGGGTCCTAGTCTCGATGTTTGGAGGGGTAGAAGGGGGGATATGATGGAAACCGACAAAGCGGTGGGGAGGTAGTAATATTCCCTCGGCGTACCTTCGGAGTTCAAGAAATAGAATGTAACGAACCGAGTACAAAAAGGGTAGAATCCATTGTGCAACATTCACTTTAGTAGTGTTGGTATTTATCCCGCAGGAATTCGAGACCTTGTTTCGCGTTTTGGCAAAGCATCAATGGCTACTCTCGGCGCAGCAGAAGTGGCAGAAGGATTGCGTCAGTATTTAGGCCTTGACAGAACCTCAATTGTGGACCCTCCGTACGAAACCATTCAAAAATGTCAACAATTTTGCCGTTTTCTAAAAGATAATCAAAGAAAAGACATCGTTGAAGCCCTTAGATTTGAATTACCTAGTGGGATGACAGGTAAGAGTAGATATAAAGAAAATTTACATATGTCACCTCTCTATGATCAGCCTTTTTTAAATTATTACTCTGTTTTTCCCCCCTAAAATATTTGGGCATGTGATTGAAGAATTGTTACCCGGCGAGCAAAAGAAAATTGCACGCAGTTTTGCTTGATTTTCCTGTTCGCCCATATTATTTAACACGCTAATTGAAATATACCGTCACAGGTCCACTTATGGATGGAAAAGCCTTTGTCATGAATCTGGACCATGAAACAAAATTAAAATTGTCTAGAGCTTTATCAGGTAAGACTACAGTGTTGGATATGTAGACTCCAAGACTCTTTTCAGCATGAGGACAGCAAGAGATACCTGGCCCCAGAGCTTTCTCGTATTTTCTTTTCTCTGTTTTCTTTTCTCTGTAAAATCGCCGCAACTCGTTGTTGCCGCTTCGCGGCGATTTTACAGAGAAAAGAAAATACGAGAAAGCTCTGGGACCAGGGTAGGCAAGAGACGGCGACGCTAGGATGATGACGCGAGTACATGTCAAAACGGTTTTCATGCGCGCCGTCGTCCTTGCCATTGCCGTTCTCTTTAGGACGTGAAAAAGCAACAACTAACGTTCAACAGCAGACAAGGGAGCACGGCAGACATAAATTTGTTGATTGGTCTTCCTGTGGTATTGACGTGTGCTGACGAATACAGTTTTCCGCGAAAAATAGCGTGTAAAAATAGCAAGTAAATATCAAAAATGGCGACGTACATAAATTGACGGGGAAATGAAACTTTTTCAAACCTTTCGACAATGCTACGTCAGGTTGCCAGGGCCAGTTAATGGGCTAATTTATTGCAAATTTATACACTGATGTCATAAAAATGGCTGCCGCTTGGATGAGGAATGGAGCGAGCACCGGAGCGAGGCATCTTAGGACTCGGCTAGCCACATAATTAACATGGCTTCGCGATCGAACATAAATTGCTACGTTCCTCTTTGCACTCAAAAGGGAACTACTTTTAGTTTCCCAAAAGAAAGCACCGCTAAAGAAGGTTTGGTTTGCGAAGATCAGTAGAGTTCTTGCCAAAAAATTTTATCGTAAACAACAACACTAAAGTATGCTCATTGCACTTCGAACCAAGCAAGATCCAGAAAGGATATGGTGGGAAAATGTCTTTGAAAAGACGCAATGAAGTCTTCTCTACGAAGTTTAACTGGCGTACTTCACCAAGAAAACGGCCAGCTCTTTCTCCAAGGATAGCAACAAGCAGCGCCGTTGTAGAAAGCCCAGGTTGGACTATCGTTGAGAATTTAAAGCATAGAACCTCTTCTTTGCTCAACTTTCTCTTTGTGAGTATTTGGTTTGGATCTGGATCAATAATATCTCCATCTTTTCTTTGGGATATATACTCCTCCACACTAAAAAATAACCGAAATATTCGGATTTAGTAACAGGCTTTGTTTATTAAAGTTTAGTTGTGACAAACAAAAGGCTACATAAAATTAAACTTACCGTTTAACAAGTTGTGCTTTCGTAGAGTTATTCAAACTTTTTGCACGATCACCCCGACACCTTAAGCCAAAATCTTAATTCGTCGTTTTTTAAGAGCGATGGCTTTCGACCTTCCAAAGAAGCGCCAGGAATATCACACTCGTAAAGTTTCACAGAAGCCGCCATGTTTTTATCCTAAAATTCCTCTCTCCGGTGCTCGCTCCATTTCTCGTCCGAGCGGCAGCCATTTTTAAGACATCGGTGTATGCGTCTGGTCGACTCGGTCAATGACTATTTTATATACGCCGTCATCTTTGATTTATTACTTGAGTGATTATAAATTCGCTCTTTGAATTTACGAAATTTCAACGATTTGTTCGCCGCAAGTTTCCATCTTGGTACGAATATTGGGACTTCAAAGTGAATTGATTAGCGATCTTTCAAGCTAATAATAATGTAGCTTCAAAAACTCATCAAATCTACAATTTCGAAAAAGATTTCATCACAGCAGATGGATAAGTTACTCTCATAACTCTGTAAATTCTGGATTCAATTCAAAAAGTATTTGGTTTAAATATGCAATTCCAATAAATATTTGAATTCTTAAAAGCGGAATAATTTAAATCATTGATTGATCGATCTAGTACTTATAGTGCTTCTTTTTTGTTTTTTTCTATTTGCATTTATTTGTTTGCCTTAGCTTTATGGCTTTTTTAGTAAGCCTATAGTAAGGCCGTTTGAATAATTGCCACACGAATATCGTTTATACATGTATTAAAGTCTACCTTTATAATTGTAATTGTAGTAATCTTTATTCGTCAAAAGTTAAAGGCTTAATTCTTTTTTTATTGAAGGAAATTCTAAGCGGAGAGAAACAAAGGAAATCCATTTACATTCATTTTTTGGCATTCCTACCAAAAAAATCCAAACACGGAATAATTTTTGCCTTGAAATCGTATAAATAGGCCGTAAGAAGCATTTCCGTGTGTTGGTTACTGATGACAAAATTACAATGGACTTTTACACTAGATAAAAACAAGTTTTACGAAAAGTCTATTGTAATTTTGTCATCAGTAACCAACACACGGAAATGCTTCTTACGGCCTATTTATACGATTTCAAGGCAAAAATTATTCCGTGTTTGGATTTTTTTGGTAGGAATGCCAAAAAATGAATGTAAATGGTTTCCTTTGTTTCTCTCCTCTTAGAATTTCCTTCAATAAAAAAAGTTTTGAAGTCTCGCATTTCATGTGATATAAAACACAACAAATCCAACACTAACTGAAGATAAAGCCTTTTATTTGACTGACCCCCCAGACAAAGCATCATAACACCGCATGCGCGTCCATACCACAGTAAAACCTATTAATTAAATTATGTACCATAGGAAGACCAATAAGCAAATTCATTTCTGCCTTACACCCTTGCAGCAGACAGCAATAGCCCACTTCCGAGATATGCTTGGCTTGTCACGTTCAAAGGTCTCAGTATGAGGCTACGTGCTAAATTAAATTGATTCTTACCGCCTGTCACGATCGACTGAGGATTTAGCACATAGCCTCATACTGAAACCTTTGTGCGTGACAAGCGAAGCATATCTCGGAAGAGGGCTATTGCAACGACAAGGATGACGGCGCGCACGTGAAAGACCGTTTCGAGGACATGCTTGCGTCATGGTTTTCGCGTCGCCGTCCTCGATGCTTGACGATGTGTGAGGCCTCTAATAACCAGTTAGTACTTTTTTTCTTTCTGATTGGCTGTCATACTCATCTATCCATCTCCATACTCCAATTTTCCCTGTTCTGCAATCGATTGGAAAAATTGCGCGATTATCTTTATTTAAGTTATTATCTTTTTTATTTCAGGAACCGATAATTGGCAAACTTTTGCAGAAAAAATCGGAATGACATATAATGATATTCAATTTTATTCAAAAAGAGTAGACAACCCTGTTTTGGAGATACTGAACGATAATTGTGCCATCATGAACATTGACACACTGTACAGACTTCTTGTTGAAAGTGAGGCAAACGCTATTGCTGATTTCCTTTGACGGTGTGGCGGAAGCATTCAGTGGCTGCTGTAGTAAAAATAGAGGAGAGTGTTACCAAAGACAATCGGTTATGTAATCCAAGACGTTCTAAATCAGGTGGATGTTCGACCTTGAAATTTGATTGGCATGGTTGTATTGGTTTTTGGCTATCCAGTTCATATTTTTTCAGTGCCCGATTGGCTTGATTCTGCGGAAGATGATGGGCTCTTAGAGAGCTCGGTTGCTAATTATAAATGTATCAGAAAATTAATACACCCTCACGTCTTCTCAGATGAGGACGATAAATTGTTGTTGGTCCTTAGAAATATTTTTAACGCTTTTAAAGTGTTTGCTAATGAGGAAATCGCATTCTTGTCTCCCAACATTTTCTTAATGATTTGAACTCCTGATGTAAAAGTAGGGGAGTTTTTCCCAGTTCAGCGGCATATTTCAATAGACCTATTAACCTCAGGCGTAATGTTTTCCTATTTCAGAACACGTGTCATTGTCTTGAGAGTAAGATTCTTTGTTTGAGTTATATCCATATTAATGTGTCTATCGTGCGAAACTGTTAAACAAAAAATGATACTCCACAGGGAATGACGTGGGGTCTGAAATGGGGAAAATTTAGGTCAGTGGCATAGGGTAGCGGAATCAGTAATATTTTAGTTTCCATTTTATGTATTAGTTTTGAAAAGAAGAATCGATAAATCAGTGCATTAAAACTGTGTCATGTCATTGCTATTTTGTTGAAACTAACCTCGAAAGGGTTACGGGGTTCCTGTTGTTTCTTGGCCGTGAGAGATTGGCCACAGCGATATCGTCTACTGGTCAGCGGTTTCACTATCAGTCAGCGGTTCTCCATCATATGCAGCTATGATTACGCCTTTTGATGGTGTCGTGATTCGCTGACCTGTTTGCCTCGTGGTTGTTGTGAATCGGTGAAATCTTGAACTTCAAGTTAATATAATTGATTAAATATTTTATAAATTGCAATAAAACATGAACAAACTCTATACTTTAAACTAGTTAACGCCATATAAACGTTTTCTACTAGTGCCGATGTCACTGTAGCACTCACGTAAGTTCATCACGTTATCAAACAAACAAATACTTTGGATTTCCCTTCCAACTGAAATCGCTAGTTTTATATATATTCTGTTGCAAATGTGAATGAGAGTCGTCTTTTATTGCTTCCTTTTATGTTACCTTCGTCCTCTCTTTAGTTTGTGTTGTCGGTACTTTTTTACTTTGGTGTCCAACAAAGAGTTTGTAAAAGAGTTTTTTAAACTTTTTTGCTTAGAAAAATATTTGTCAATGTTTCAAAATTGCTTTTCAAAAAAGCTTTTGATAAAAACTGCAGCTTTAGGACTGTAAAGGACACAACAAGAAGTCTAACCTCAAATGGAATCAAAAACAATGAATTTTTTATGCATTTTTTCATTAGCTTTACAACTAGTATTTATGGAGGAAAAAAAGAAAAGACCTTGAAGCGTATATGATCTCCTTTACTGTTTCTTTTAAAAAATGGCGATTCATTGAAAAATATCGGTAAATTATAAAATTATACAATGTAAAGCAATTATGAGAGAGGTTTTGAGCAAATATTAGCCTGTATTTACGTTTTACATGAAGCATTTTGATTTTAAAGTGAGCCGTGCGAATGTGCATGCTTTTGAGACGTTGCATAACAACAAGCTAATGAAGTATGCCAAAATCCGGATCCCGGAACTGGAATCGGAGTTCTAGATTGAGTTTTTTGATGAGTATGGCATAAACGCTCTGCCTTCAAACGGCTTTTAACACTGTCGTTCGAAATTTTGCAACTCTGATACTAGTAAACCATACCAACCAGGGTCTGGTTTATCATTACTTTGAGACGTCACGAAATGCTTTATCAGTATTTTTGGAAGCTCAACCAACTAAATCCTTCATACATGTTGAAACCAGGTTCTCCAGGTATCCCAGCTTACCCTGGAACCAGGGTCTTGTTTATTTTGCTTTTTAATTAAAATAGAATCTTAAAATAAATATTGCTATGTTTCTCATGTTCCTTTGTGAGTAGACTTTGAAGCCAAAACAGATAATTTAAATACATAAATATAGGTTTTAAGACTATATCGTAAAGTTCAAGAGAATAACGAGTCATACTGAATGAAATATTTGTTTACTATGGCTTATCGTAATTCTGACTCTTAAAACCCTGTTCTCCTCATCGGTGTTAGCTTGTTCTTGCAGAAAATACTGTTCGAGTAGATAAATCATGAATAGATAAACCAAAACAAGCTTTTGCCCATGAAGTTCATTGAAAATTCATAGAAATAATCGCTTCGAAATCATCCCGCTATCTTCTCGCGTTGAAATTTGAAAAATTAATATTTCTAGTTCGGCTGTCTTGAATTACGGCGGTCGTCGACGGAAATAGAGCATGCGTAGACACAAACCTGTGCCACGTGTTCTGCTAGCTCCGCCCTCCCATAATCACTTGACAACATAGTGACATTGATTGACATCTGGTACATGATAATAGATTGGACTATAGACGGGAACCCTATAGCAGATGACCGCAAAGGTCTCTTGGTAAGTTCCTGAAGACCCCTGGGTAACTATTGCGCAACTTTGCCATTTTGTCGAGGAGAAAAAAATATAAAACATATAAAGCATCTCCAAAATAAACGTTTTGCAATTAAATACTAATAAGAAACATTAATCAAAGGTAACCAATGGTAAGCTCGTGAAGCTTTTTGAGTACCAATGAACTAAGATGATAACAAATGACACTTGGTGACTCATTTCATTGAGGGTATTGTGACCCGAGTAAGGTGAATAATAATATGTTTTGTGCAAACAAACCGTTGTCTTTATCAATTAAATCTTTGGCCTCTGATTGGGTACAATCCTTTCCAGGGCGGGAGGAGGGAGGGCGTAGAAACGGGCACACATCTATTGGCCGATCCGTGATGCGAGAGTAGGACTGGGCAGTACTTTGACTGTCAAC
This sequence comes from Actinia equina, assembly GCA_011057435.1. Taxonomy (NCBI): domain Eukaryota; kingdom Metazoa; phylum Cnidaria; class Anthozoa; order Actiniaria; family Actiniidae; genus Actinia; species Actinia equina. The sequence continues at coordinate 733,366 of WHPX01000729.1, forward strand.
AATGGCAGACTGTTTGTGGAGGAAGTTCGGCTGACAAGAATATCTTTCAAAGGTAAATTTCGGCTTGTTAATATTTGCTTTTAGCCAATAAAACCTTTTTATTGGTGTTAGGGAACACCCAAAACATGATAAGAGTTTTCATTACGAAGAATTCGCTGGGTTTTGTACTCAAAGAACCATTTTAATAAGCGACTGCCTATAGTCGCTGAATTTTATATACCAAATGCGAGCGCAGGGGATTTGTATGGACACCTTCTGTATGATGAAAATTGACCTGAGGATCGTTAGATGTTTTACCTTTAACGGTCCAAAAGTGAAAAAGAATGTGCTGAAAAACAGTGTGTGTATATTTGTTCAAGGTATGTCAACTTCGCAATCGACTAATTGTTTAGACCTATATCGAGAAAATAAGAAAAAGTTTTCATTTACACTTGGAAATTGGCGCGTTATGTAAATATTTGTCAACGATATATTGCCCTGTGTGCTTTGTGTTGCTTTTTCTTGTCAGTCAGTGGAATACTCTTGAATATGATAATCCCACAACTCACCTTTTTCTACTATACGTCTGAGCCTTCAGTCAGGTTACGTTAGTACTAAGAAAATAAAAATGAAAGTAGCATTTAGTCAAGAAAATCGTAACGCCTGATGGGAAGAAATCGTAGAATAACCCATTATTAAGAATACCCCATTATTATTATTAAGACCCCATTATATGCAGTGATGGTGCTAGGAAGCTTTACCGCTTCTGTAAGAATAAAAATGCCTTGGAAAAATAATATCACATTTGATATAGTATGAAATAAAAATTTGGAATTTTAAATTTGTCTCGAGTGTGGCACCCTCCCCTCCCCCCACCCCATCCCCTCTGACTAGCTATGAATCAAAAACGTGAAATTGTTTCCAAGTCAACCGCTATATAACGCTAACCGTTGCTACTGACTGGCTATTTTTGAACCACTGATATATTGTCTCATTCGATGTAAAGCTAGTTTCACTGGGAAAATATCAGCTGCAAAATAGTTACGAAAGCTCGGCGATTTTATATTTGTTTCAGTCATCGATATCTTTGGCGAGCCAACACTGACTTTAGAACAATGGTCACGCATCTGGTGGCATAACAGAAATGGCTATATAACTGTCCCTGAGAAAGGCGTTTATGTTCATTTATGTTCAACTGAGAATCCACAACTCTCTTAGTCGGTTTTGCATCAAGGTTTCACGTCTTGTTGTCTGTCCCTGCTGGTGGTGGTACTGCACCTGTAATGGCTTCGTACCAACTCGAAAAGGGTGACAAGATACGGCTGCAGGCACACGACAGTCTCAGGATTTACGTTGCAGGAGTGTCAAATATCTTTGGTGCATTCAAGCTGCATAGATAGATAGATAGGTAAATAGATAGAAAGAAAGAAAGAAAGAAAGAAAGAAAAAGAGAAAGAAAGAAAAATTGAAGCACTTTATGATAAATTAGCAGCCATTTGACTGTCTGGCAGGCAGATATGCAAAGGAAAAAGAAATAAGGAACAGTTCCTATCACTTACGAACAAACAGAATAAAATATTTGACCCCTACCTGGGTTCCCTGTGGTAAGTAAATATTGAATTTCATTTTATGGGTGACCTGTGGTGATGTTTCTAGGAATGAAGCCAAGACGCCATGACAGGTGAGCATTAAATTCTAATTTTTTGCTTTTTCATCGTCAAATCTTTCTTGTTTACGTAATTTAGATATATTTGGAAAGTGCGATAGATAAGAGCGTCATAGCATTAGTCAAGTGGATTGTTGATCTATAAGACAGTCTATTCCACTTCCATCTTCCGTCTCCAGAAAGTACTATCTTAATCTTTAATATATACAAATTCGACCTCATATCATAATTGTTTTATGTTCTGACTTCATGAAATATGCTTCAGACTTCTATGTCATGATTATTAATGAATGAATAGTTTTAATCTTTGGATAAAGTCAAGTAAATACTTTTGTTTGTGTGAAAAAGGTGTAATCTTATACTGAACATTCGAACATTCAGAAAGCCATGAGGTCGATTTGTCCATATACTAAGCGCTACTTATATTATTTTTAACACTCTTCCTCTTCATAAAAGAAATTCTCGAGAAATGTACGTTACGTAAGCATAACATACTAGAAGAATCGAATATACCTTGTAAAAACGATCAAACTTGGTTCATTTCGTAAAGAATTCGGTACAATATGATAACTTACATCATTAGTTTTTTAAGCCGTTCAATAAACTCGCAGATCGCGTTTTATCTGGTATAAAAGCACTCGGCTACACCGCGTGTTTTATACCTGATAAAACACTCCTGCTCGTTTATTAAACAGTACTTAATCCATGAAACGCTAATCACTAAATAGTACAAAATAGTGCTAATTAAACAATAGAAAACAATGGAATTTGCAAGAAATTGTGCTATTTAGTATTACTAAAGTTTCGCGGTTATAGTGTTAGTACTCTATTATGTGATGCTTTTTTTAAAAAAGAGAGTTTTTTTTTTTTTTTAGACTTGAATTATTTTTGGTTTGCAATCAATCCCAAGAGAGCACAATAACAAAAGGGATGTCCGCCATGTTGGAAGATATAACAAAAGAATTCATTGAAAATTTTTCAAATTCTTCCAACATGGCGTTTATGACGTCCTATTGCAAACGAAGAATAGAGTTTCGTGCGCTATGATTGGTCATTTTCTAGATTATTTTTTAAATGTAGCTACATAGTAAACCTACTCAAACTTTTGACTACACTTATATTTTGATTTTTGATTATGAAACATAAAGAATTAGCATAGTATGCTAGACAAAGCGTTCAAAAAAATTGTTCAGCTGGAAAACATTTTTATTATTTACGTTACGCGTCACTTGTATTGCCTGCGTGACGATATTTTGCTATTATTCTCATTCGACCGACAAGATTTTGTACTGAGGATTCTTTGATAGCCTGCATTTATACAAGTCTGAAGTTTAAAGTTAACTAGACGCGTTTGGGGCGTTTACTCGGGCTACCATCAAGATGTCCAACTGATAATAGATATTCTATTATGCCTGCTTAGAGTAAAAGAAGACGCTCTTGAAGCGTGCACTGGGTTGCCCGATGTGCTGGTATGCTGGAGCTTTTTTAACAATTAATCTTTGTTTTGTGCCGCTATTTTGGAGGAGGGGTTACTTTGGAAAATTTCAGGTGTATATTTTTTCTGAATACTGCTGATGCGGTTTTGTAGACAGAAAACAACGTTGCGTTACTGACGTCACTAAATTTTAATATGCTCTCCATCTTGAAATACACAAGATTCTTGACCTGACTAAGACTCGTCGCGTCTGACGACATAAATATACATGTATTTAATTCAGGACCTCTAAATTTGTTTAGAAATGTGTCTAAATGGTTATTTGTTTTCGCTAACTGTTCTGAAGGGTAAATTATTATGGTGCAGGAATACAACCCAAAGGGTTAATGAAGAATATAGAAGTTCTCGATCTCTCCATTATTTAATTTATTCTTCAAATATAGGTTTTTTCTAAATATCCAAACAGTAATGTGGTTTGAAACTCGGTTTGAAAAGGATTCAAAACTTAGCGAAAAGTACTTACGGTCAAAGTTACCAGCTCTATTACCGCGTAGTATTAAATGATATATTCATGATATATGCCTTATTAACAAAAAAATGAATGCCGTATTTCCATTTACTAACCCATGCGATAGAATCTTCTAATACTTCTAAAGCCCGGAATTACATCCTCAGCTGCTAAGCCAATGTCTGATCCAGAATCTACCAACACGTCATTCAAATCCAAAAATTTCGCGAGGTGACTACGAAAAAAAGCAAACAAAAACAAAAAAAGACAAAGGCATTCTACGACTGGGCTGTCACAGTCAACCATGTAAAAAAAACAAAAGCATTTTACGACCGGGCTGCCACAGGCAAACCAGTAAACCAAAACAAAAAGAACCCTAAGTATTTTACGACTGGGCTGTCACAGGCAACCCAGTAGAAAGATTTGAATTTTCACATTTTGAAAGGCCATGGACAATCTTATTGTATAGCAAAATTATGCCCAACTATTAAAACTTGTTTTCCTCTTCTTTATGCCTGAATTTTGAGTGTTTTTTAATTTGGAAAATCAGGAAGCGTACATAGATGGACTGGACTGGACTTCTGTTGGTTGGATCGTACGGAACGTATATGGGATTTTTGTACTCCGAATTTGTAGCTTTTATCCTATGATTTTTATTTTGATATAAATAACTAATGATTCTTTTTTTATGTTTTAGGATAGAAAATGGGTGCTGAGGAAACTAGACATTACGTTCGTGAGCCTGGCGATGTAAGTAAAGTAATCCTAACATGCACTCCATTCACCCCAAAAACTCGTTAAGCGTTAAAGGTTGCATTGCGCTTGTTAATAATTTTCTAAACCCGTTTACTTACACCACTCGGAGTGAACGGGGCAATAGTAAGGACCTGAACCATGAATCAAGGGTGATCAGTAGCAGTAGTTCACTCACCCCTCATCTATGGGGTCTCTGCTTCATTTCTTTGTCTGTCTATATCTCTGTCTGAAAGCCAGATTCGTATTTAGTTTGCCAATATTTGTGGACAATGTTTTATTTCAGGATGAACAGGTGCAGCCCAGTGGAACAGAGAGAAAGAGCGAGACATGGAGACCTGCTGTTCCATACGTAAGTTTCTTCTATAGTTCTCCTTTTATGAGGGGTCAAGATTGCCATAGTGGCATGGTAGCTCCACTTGCCTCGCACCTATGGGTATCGGACTCTGCATCACATGTGGGTAGTTAATTTACTCATCTTATTTAAGGAGTATTCTCTCCATCCACAAAACCTAACTGGCTGAAATCCAATTCGAAGTTGTTTCAGGGTTCGATCTGTGAGTTAGCAGTGCTCAAATTACACGGCATCAGTTTTTCGCGCAACAGCGTATCATGAAGAATCGTCATTGCCGAATCGTCCCGTGTAACATCAGCTTTAGATCAGCCCAGGGTTTGTTTCAGGGTTCAATCTGTGCCGGTTAGCCATGCGCTGGCTTTGATCAGCACCAAAGTTGTTTAGGGATCGATCTTTGAGTTAGCCGTGCCCGAACTAGATGAGCCCAGAAATTGTATCAGAGTTTATCCAAATTCATACTTTCCTATGTTAATTTTCCTTCTCTTCATTCTTTGCGTCTTATTTTTAGAAGGTGCACCCTTTCCATCCTCTTTCCCCTTTACTCCATATAGGAACCGTAAAGGCTGGTCACACTAGCGACGGAATTGGAATTGGAATTAGAAGCGGAGCCGTAAGAGCAGCTTACGATCTAGTGTGAACCAATAATCGGAGTTGTACTCGAAAGCAGAAGGGCGACGGAATCGGAGTCGGAAGAAACAAAAGGTTTTCTTTTTCTGACGACTCTGATTCCGATTATGATACTTATGATGAGGTGTGAACCAAAGAATCGTAATCCGAAGCTTTGACCGATGACAAAGCTCATCCCCAGAAAACGAGTCCAACGCTTACGACACTAGTGTGAATCAGCCTTAAGAAGTTCATATTAAGATTATAAAAAAATGCTATTTGCTAATGTGTTTTCTTCAGGCTGGAAGGGAACATCCCGGAAGAGATGTAGGAGTGTTGCCAAGAGATACAGGACAGCCTTGGGAAAGACAGTCAAGAACAAGAGAGCCACTGTCACCAACTGGATGGCCTGTGGAAAGAATCCAAGATCTCGCACCAGCAAAGAGTAGAGGATCAGGGCAGATGCACGGTACTGGAAGACCATGGGAGACAATGCCAGGAAGAGAGGTCATAGGAACAGGGCAGGTACCTGGTACTGGAAGACCGTGGGAGACAATGCCAGGAAGAGAGGTCACAAGGAGTGCAGAACCAGGGCAGACACCTGGTACTGAAAGACCTTGGGAGACAATGCCAGGAAGAGAGGTCATAGGAACAGGCCAGATACCTGGTACTGGAAGACCATGGGAGACAATACCAGGAAGGGAGGTGACAAGGAGTGCAGAACCAGGGCAGACACCTGGTACTGGAAGACCATGGGAGACAATGCCAGGAAGAGAGGTCATAGGAACAGGGCAGTTACCTGGTACTGGAAGACCATGGGAGACAATGCCAGGAAGAGAGGTCATAGGAACAGGGCAGATACCTGGTACTGGAAGACCATGGGAGACAATGCCAGGAAGAGAGGTCATAGGAACAGGGCAGATACCTGTTACTGGAAGACCATGGGAGACAATGCCAAGAAGAGAGGTCATAGGAACAGGACAGATACCTGGAGAACCAATTGGAGAACCAATTCCAGGCACTAGAACTTCTGGTGTAAGCATGAAGTTGTTTAACTTAACTTTAAGTTAGATAGAAGGCACTCGATCGCGAACGAGTGATTTTATTTGACCCTTTAAACAAACTTACTTGTTACTACCATTAACGTTGAAATGCGACCCGCAAAGTTTGATGTCTTGCTCGCCGACTTTCATTTCAACGACCGTCAATCAAAATTTTAAACAGATCTTAGAGGATCAGAGGATAAAAATATTTTTAGTCTTAAATTTCCCTCAAGATAATGCTATTCTTTTCAGTTTTGTAACTCCTTGGATTACCAAATTAATGTTATGCACTCTAAATCTATGAGAAAAAGAACTTGGTGTTGCATGCCTCTATTCAAATAATTAAAAAGCAAAGGGTTCTGCACTCCGTATTACTATTGAGCAATTAGTCCTCGAAAATGAATGGGCTATTGACTCATAGACCATGATCGAGGGCGAAAGGGCTAATTGTTTAAGTCCAATCTAACGAGTCAGTCAAATATATTAGATGCATGAATATGAATTTTGAAAAGTTTAATTTACTGTTTTGGTTTTCAAAGCCGGCACTTGTCATTCACTTCTCAATGTAAAGCGTCTTTGATTATATTCGTATAGAAAAATGCGCTATATAAATTCATAAATCATCATCACTTTTCAGCTTCTAGTAGGATATTACTTGTAGCCTAGTAGTAGCTCATCCAATCAGATCGCAGCATGGATGAAAGAAAACTAGTCGGATTTGAACTATAAATTTTAGCACTTTTCCCAGGGATTGTTGTCTGCACTATCAAGGCACATACAGATGACTCAGTTGTCACTCACACATTTTTTTTATTCTTCTAGGAATCGAGAACTCGACCAACTGGAGCAAAGAGGGAGACCAACAGAGAACGACTTTTACGTGTGAGTTACGATGCTTTACTATTTATTAAATCATCCAATTCAAAAGTTCGTAGACACTTCTGTACGTTTTGATGTCTTTGACCTGTTGTTTTGTAGCTTGAGAACTGATCTATTTGATTGTATGTTTTTTAAAGGAAAGAAACACTGTTGAAGGACAAATCGAAGATGCCAAGGGTCGGTTGAATCGAGTAAGTTTTCCTTTTTTGACCTGATATTTAACATTGAAAAAAGAAATGAAGTATCAAACTTTGTATGAACATGGTCCGACCAGTGATATTTACTAACATCTCGTATATAGTCATTTATCTATCCATCCACCCATCAGTCCGGCCCTACGACCGTCTATTAATCCCCAATCCATTCACCCAAAACTCCACCCACCTACCCATAGGTCTATATACCCATCTTTGCATCCATCCATTCATCCAACAAACTATCCAACTAAACACCCATCCACCCAAACATACAATCGTCCACCCAACAAATCACCTACCCAACCACCCACCCACCTATCCTTGCTTGAAAACAAACAAACTCGAAAGAAACATTTTGTTGCATAACGGCAATATGACCAACTGGTTACTATTGCATTGGCCTGGGTGCTGTAATTTATAATAAAATATTTCACAAGAACATAATTTAGAAAAAAAGCCATGACTTACGTGTTGCTGTTTTTTCAATTAAGAAAATGGTAGAAGTTGAGAATGAAATAAAAGCCCTCAACCCTCTTCCAATTTCTGATGTAAGTAGACAAAATGTGCTATCACACAAGTACACATTTAACGATGTACATTTTAGAAAGTTTAAGCCTAGATGCTGAGGTCGTTACGCTTATGCAAAAACAAAAACCAATTTCAAATGAAAATACATTCTCATACCTATAGCTCCTCGACTTCGTTCCTACCCGTTGAAGGAAAAATACCGACAGATGGGCCCATATGTAATTACTAGCAACATGCTTGCACCTGAATAGTTGAAGTTAAAGCCATTAAGAACAAAAACCCCGCAGAGGTCATGACGTGTCAATTAACACCATAGCAAAATTAGGCTGCGTAGCTCCCGCAATGGAAAGGTGGAGTTCGAATGAAATATTCGGCTATAGTTCAATCCATGTTCCTTTAAACTTTTCAGAGGCAAAGCTTCTTTTGGTAAAGGATTTGCAAAGCTAAAGTGTAGCTAGATCACGCCTGATGCGCATCTATGTATAGTCACGCAAAGAGACATGTTACTATCCTGAATCATAATTTGGCTTTATGTACTCTGTGTTCGAACGTAGGTTAAGAAGCAAGAGATGGAAAGAAATGTAAGAAAAGCCAAGGCACACTTTTTAGAAGTAAGTACATCTGGTAGAAAATAGCAGGGACGAAATGGGGTAAAAGGATCTATGTCAGGATGCTGCTTTCCCTGGTTTCCATTTGTTCACCACGAGAAAAAAAAAACGCCCTAAAAACGTTTTTCAGCTATCGCAGCGATCATGTGGAATCAAATCTTCAGTGATCGTTTGCGATCAAAGAGATAATTGCCCCTCGACCATCAGAATAGATAAGCCAGCCATGCCAGTCATTGTATGGGATTGCTGATAAAATCTGAAACAATCAACGCGCGCAAGATAATTGCTTATCAAAACAAAATACCCAAATTCGCAAATTCATATCCAATCATCGGTACGCCACTTCAATGCCATATTGAACCAAGTAAGCTTACCTTTTTATTCATCCTTAATTTTACATTTTTTTAAAAATCATGAACTATGAAACTTTTTGTGCTCATGATCCTGCCAATGATTCAAATATTTACTGACATCTCGTATGGTCATGTTGGTCTTTTGTTCTGAACGCACTGCCATATGCCCACCCAAGAAACCATTTGACAGCACTAAATAAACACTGAATAAGTTATTATATTATTATATATACAGAATATTATACTATTACGGGATCGAATAAGAAAAAAAAAGTTATTATTCCCTTTCATGGTACAGTGCTAAAGACGGTATAAAGCTATTTGAAGAAAAGCTGATGAAATTTTGCTGCAAGTTGCATACCACGCCCGAATTGCACAACAATATGATCATTGGCAGGATCATGATATGAACTTTGTAGTGAAGTGTGTTTGTCCGGGATATGACATTTTCCAAAACTTTGTCTGCGCGTTATTCTTGCGCATATTTTCTTCTGTGCTGACATTATTTACATATAAATATAAAATGTTCTTAGCTTAGTAAGCAACATGCAATAGAATCTTCGCCAACCATTTTTGGAAGTAGCTGAATCGACCTTGCTGTTTATGAAATAATGCAAGTAACGTTTCTATGCTTTTTTCATTTTTATTCTTCTTCTTTATCTCGCTCAATGTGTCGATTGATAGGGTGTGCAAAAAGTCAATCAATCTAAGGAAGCAACGTTTGGTAGATTACTTAAGGTGAGTCTGATTTGAAGTGCATTAAATTATTTATTAATATCAAATGATATTTGTCTGATTTAATTATTATCGTTAAGTAGACGTTTCGAGCATTTACCAATACCCTTCAGTAAGAATAATGGCTTGCGTACGTATTTCAAATATAAAATACCGTTAGCTAGCTATCGCTTGACGCCCTTTCTCGTGCGTGCATTTGAGGTTGTTCGTCTGAGATTTGAACACAGTCATTCCCAGCGTTCATCTCCAAATGTTTGCGAGTACAAATGCATTTTCGTTTTCTCTTGTACTTTACAAAATTAAAGTTGTATTCTTTTTTAATTAGAAAATTGAAGAGATTGAAGACCCAAGGATTGCAACTTCACGAATGGTAATTTATAGTGCAATGTTATCTAAGGGATTCTCTCATTTTCTTAATTAATTGTCAAAGAAATAATTTATTGGCATACAAATACGTATTTTACAGGATTGGGAAGAACTCGATGATCTACTTGTCAACATGATGATGTTCTACTCGGAGCTCCTTTCTGTAAGTTATCAAATTATACACAAAGTTTAGACCTGGATTGTACTTAAGGTGGCTCCATGCAATTTCAAATCGCAAATACGCGGACGCAAACAATCCAAATCTAATAAACATTTTTAGGAGTTTCAAGGGAAAGATGAAATTTTTGAATAAGCATGTTTTTACTGAAATCGGAATTGATATAAGATTGCTGTTAAGCGTTGGTGTGTTTACTTCATTGTCTATTTTCTCAATTTTTTGACCGACCTAAGTTTCTTAATTGCTTTTGAAATATTGGAGAGTAATTTGCTCAAAGTTCAGAAAATTTGAAAAAACTTGTGAGAGCATTCTCGAGAAATCTCATGTATTGAAGTTTTGAAGTACAAAAAGTTTGCAAAAACAAAACATGTTAGTAACTTTGTGGAAAAGTAGTTTATTTTCTCAGTTTTGAATTCCTAATTTTATCTAAAGAAGTTGCTCATCAATGAGGCAAAAACGAGTGTGTGTTTTTTTACCCTCTTTTCATTGAGAGCTCTGTATTGAACGTTAAGGTTTTGAAAATTACGCCCTATTACTGTGTGTCTGTTTAAATTTATTGATTGATTCTTTGTAGGAACTTGATGAACTCGAAAAACAAGTTAATGCCGTAAAACGGTCTTGGCGTTCTGCTGTAAGTACTTTATGACAGAAGATTTGATTATAAAAACGATGACAAGTTAATGAAGACACGATGACGAATTGATAATGACGGCTTTGAGGATAATGCATGATGAGGATGACGACGATGTTGATAAAGACGATGACGAGTTGATAATGACACTGATGATGACGATGATGAAGAGTTGATCATGACAACGTTGGTGATGAAGATGATGACGACTTGATAATGACACCGTTGATGATGAAGATGATGGCGAGTCGATAATGACACTGATGATGACGATGATGGCGAGTTGATCATGACACCGTTGATGATGAAGATATTGGCGAGTTGATCATGAGACCGTTGATGATGAAGATGATGGCGAGTTGATCATGACACCGTTGATGATAAAGATGATGGCGAGATGATCATGACACCGTTGATGATGAAGACGATGACGAATTGATAATGACACCGTTGATGATGAAGATTATGGCGAGTTGATCATGACATCGTTGATGATGAAGACGATGACGACTTGATAATGACACCGTTGATGATGAAGATGATGGCGAGTTGATCATGACGACGTTAATAATGATAATAAAAATGAGGATTGGACACGACGTTGATAAAGACGAAAACGTTGATGAAGTTGACGACAATGTTGATGACGACGTTGATGTTGATATTAACTTTTTTTTCTCAGGAAATAAAAACAGCTCAAGGAGGAGCTGCGATGGCAGCAGCTCCAGGCGTTCCTGTTAAAGGTAAAACGACTTGTCAGGGATCACATAAATGATCGTGGTACCTCTTAAAAAGTCCTTTCGAAAATCCGAGTAGAATTCCAAGCTCGTGAGCAGTGGACCCACCTATGCCATGAACAAAAGGAAAAAAAGGCGCACGCACAGACAATGCTTGTCAGTCTCTCTCCAATACTCCGCGCGTCTCTGTTGCGCCTGTTTCCGTATAGTCTGTTCTAGCTCTAGAATAGGAACATGAACGATTGCAATTACTTTTGATTATCTACAAATTTGAATCGTCACAAGTTCAAGAATCATGATATCTTTTGAAATCTCTCTTTTTCAGCGGTAGCACTTGAAAGATCTTCCTCGTTGTCTGGACCCAATGAAACAGTTACAATGTAAATATTAGAAACAAATAGAACTCATATGTCTGTGTCCGCGCAATTTTTATTGATAAGAAATCCAAGGTCTGTGAAAGCTCATTACGATGCCACGGGTACAATAAATATGCCTTGTTCCGTACTCTTTCACACCCATATCTATTCTATTTGTACTGGTTATCAATAGACTTAAGCTTGTTACAAAGGTAAAGATTCTGACAAAACCAGAAAGGGCGGGTCCACCCTCTTTAGAGTTTTAAGAATGATAGAATATACAACTATTTCGAAGATCGTTAATTGTCGCACCAAAAGCCTCAAGTAACAAGCCAAGGTCGCAGAGAACGTCGGTTAAAAATAATTAATTTATTCATGGTCCATGCAAGTGGCTATAGCTCTCCACTTATTATCATCTCAAGCAGCTTTGCTCGGAGCAATTTGTGAAGTCGATAAATGAAAATGCACCATGAAAGAACTAATTACAGCCAAAAGTGCCGGCGTCCTCTGCGGTCTTGGCTTGTTGCTTGAGGCTTTTGGTGCGACAGCGATTTCTGAAATAGGTGTGTATAGAGTAATGTAATATCTAAATAGGACGCTATAGGTGACAGCCATAACCTTGAAATCATCTTAGGACCGTCATCATTGACCATTCATTTTACGAAACAAAAAGCATCGAAAACAACAACGAAGAACAAAACAAGAATCATTATGAGAAAAGAAAACTAAAACATGGCCATAAAAGAAAACAATAACAGACAAGGGGAAAAAAGATCACAAAAAAAATCAGAAATCAATTAACAGACAGCCATATAAACCATCTACCATAAACCACAGGAATAATTTCTTCGATTTTAAACACCCCACAAATAACAACAATAAAACGAGTTAAAAAAAACTAAAAACGTCAATATCGACGTTATATTAACTTATTTGATGCTACATCTTGTCCACATTTCAAGGCTAATTTGGAAGATATCACAGTGTTGATTTCCACCTTAAAGATTAGTTCAAGCCCCTGTAAGTTTATAGCCAAGCCCTCCCCCCCCATTTCTTAACTTTATGTACAAATCATAAAATCTGTTTTCTTGTTTAAAATAATCTTCCTTTTTTTCCAACAGCGATGAAAATGGAGGTTTTTGTGAATTTTCGAACCTTGGACTTTTCCTTCATGTACCACCCAATGCTGTAAGTCAACAGACAAGTATCACGTGCAAAGCAAGTTCTAAACAATTCTTGTCCTCCCCTGCTGGGGAAATGGAAACTGTTGTCAGTCATATTGTGGACCTGAGGCCACAAAGTCTTCGCCTTCAGCAACCTATTGTTGCCACACTGCTGCATTCTGGGCCAGGACGAGAGTATGGGTATGAAACGATCGTGAAGGCATTTAATCAAGAACAGCTTGTCTGGGTAGAATTAAAAGGTAATGAAGGGAATTAATCATACAGATCTACCTATTCAACTCTCGTTTATCCATCCCTCAAACCAACCATACGACTACATACATTCAAACATTTTCGCCCACACCAACCCTGTCTATCTACCTATATAACACTCATTCATCTATCCTTTAAACCAACCATACGACTACATACATTCAAACATTTTCGCCCACATACCAACCTTGTCTATCTACCTATACAACACTCATCCATCTATCCTTTAAACCAACCATACGACTACATACATTCAAACATTTTCACCCACACCAACCCTGTCTATCTACCTATACAACACTCATTCATCTATCCTTTAAACCAATCATACGACTATATACATTCAAACATTTTCGCCCACACCAACCCTGTCTATCTACCTTTACAACACTCATTCATCTATCCTTTAAACCAATCATACGACTATATACATTCAAACATTTTCACCCACACCAACCCTGTCTATCTACCTTTACAACACTCATCCATCTATCCTTTAAACCAACCATACGACTACATACATTCAAACATTTTCGCCCACACCAACCCTGTCTATCTACCTTTACAACACTCATCCATCTATCCTTTAAACCAACCATACGACTACATACATTCAAACATTTTCGCCCACACCAACCCTGTCTATCTACCTATATAACACTCATCCATCTATCCTTTAAACCAATCATACGACTACATACATTCAAACATTTTCGCCCACATACCAACCCTGTCTATCTACCTATATAACACTCATTCACTCATCCATTACCAACCATGCAACTACATACAGTCATCCAACCCTGTCTATCTACCGTCCTATACACTCATTCATCCATCTATCAAACCAACCATACAATCACTCACCAACTCATCAATCCATCCATGGTCGCATACTAAATTCAAATCCACTTATCCAACTATCCTCATATCCAAGCATCCACTTGTCCATCCAATTTCTCAGTCAATCATTAAAATTCTTACTTAAAATGCTACTTTTTATCTACTCGCCAGACAATTTGAAATAAAATTTTAGGTCAGAAAGGCTCTACTAGACTTAAATTCTACCTTATAAACATTCCTAATAATGATGATGATTTATATAGCGCCTTTTCTATGTGGATATAATCAAAGGCGCTTTACATGGAGTTGTGAATGACAGATTGATGATGATTTACGATTTATATAGCGCCTTTTCTATGTGGATATAATCGAAGGCGCTTTACATTGAGTAGTAAATGACAGATTGCTTTTTTATGCAATTTAAAAGCATAAGAGATGGTTAGTTTTAAGTGTGGGCATTGAGGGTGGTCACTGCGGGGTTTCTTTACGTCCTCAGTGGATCTTTTACGTCCCTCCAATGTTGGTTAGTAATGAAGAGCGTGGAGAGACGGGACCGCCATTTAAAGTAATCATCCGAGCCACTTGAAAGTCTAACCATTTGCAAATGTAATTACAAAGGCAGCACTTTCTCCTCAGTTAAGACCCTGAGTGTTGGTCCGGCCGGGACTCGAACCACAACCTGTCGCACCAAAGTCCGATACTCAACCAACTGATCATCTCGATCGCTCAAAGCAACCATTTGAATAGCATTGATGACTGCAAACTTTGTTTCCATGCAGAATACAAAAGTGCGGCGACTCAATCGATAGACTACATACGAGTGAAGATTACCAAACTGACTGTCCTTGCAGTGGTGAGCAGGCTGATTAAAGATCAATTTGAATTAACGCCAAAAGGAAGTTTAGTGAGGTCTTCTGTCTGTGACGACATCATATTGCAGTTTACTGAAGGAGCTGTGACAAGGAATGTCAATGGAAGTCTGCAGGTAAAATAAATCAAATATTTATTTAATTTTACCTTTGATTTTCTCGCTAATCAAGTGTCTACGATTTCACACCACATCAAGGACGCGCAATGTCAAGTGTAGCCTTACTTAAGATAAACCGAGGAACGCTAGGGGTTTGATGTGTTCTCGCTAATTCCAAGTGTTCAATATTTATTGGCGCCACATCAACATAGCGCAAATCTAACTACAGGTACTTTAAGAAGGGACGAGGAAGGCTAGTGGAATGACTTTGTGTTTAGTGTTTAAGATTTTTCGTCAAAGCAATGGCAGGTAAAGCCTCAGAATATACATAGACGACCCGTCTGGTTAGAAAGATGGTCTATAACGCGGGATATAGTGTCTCTGAAAGTGGCCCTTACTTCATATTGCCGAAGTACCGCCTTTCATCTTAAAGTGTTTAATATCTGGGGTTTTTTGACAGGTACTAATGATACCCAAGGAGATCACCACTAATGGCTACCCCTGTCCGATAGTTTTCGTCAATGGGTTTGAAGGCATCAAATTTCGTAATTACGTGTTGGTAAGAATACCGCACCCATGCCCTTCAAAATATCCTGTTGGACAGATAAACCTGATGTGTTTGAAACAAAACCAGTGGACGAACATTACAGACCAAACTGATCGTGTTATTTGTGTGGAGCAGCAAAACTACATAGAATTTCATGTGCAACATTTTTCAGGGTACGTATACTGGGGTACTATTCTTCTTTGGCTAACCTTGAAGTCCCGCTCTTCATTTCTCCCTACATATTTAGTTCCCAGGAATGTAATGCCCTCAAACCAATGCTATAATTGCATACAAGTAAACCCTCAACCCTTAGTAACCTGAAAAATCTATCCCCAATCTCCAATCCCCTATTCCCTATCCCCTATCCCCTATCCCCTATCCCCTATCCCCTATCCCCTATCCCCTATCCCCTATCCCCTATCCCCTATCACCTATCCCCTATCCCCTATTCCCAATCCCCAATCCCCAATCCCCAATCCCCATCCCTATCCTTTACCCTCTCCATGTCCTTATCCCTTAACACAACTCAAAGCAATCGTATACAATCCAAGTCAGGCAAAATCCAAACCCTTAGAAACCCTAACCTAATCCAACTTATTCTCTAAAAACTAAAACATATCCATCCACATTCCAAACTCAAACCAAACAAAACTAAATTTAAAACCAGCTCAGGCCACTAATAACTGTCATTATTTTTGGTTGTATCGTAGTTTATGGCCATGGCTTCTCGCAGTTCCCTGTAATTTTATCGAGCTATTCCGATATTTGTGTCAAAGTCCACAAGCTGTCTGTTTTGCGGCTTTCAAACAGAAGTATCAGTCAAGTCTTTCGCCCAAAATAACCTTGTTATGTGTGGCAAATCACGACGACGAAAGAATACTAAAAATGAGAGGTATAAAATATTGGGCTGCTGTATATGATTTTCTTCAAAAGGTACACCCATATAGAGAAAGGAGTGACAAACAGGCATCCCTACCTTCTCAGGAGACTAAATACTCCCGCTGTAAGATTATTCTCTTCCGTGAGGTTTGCTCAACCTGCACTACCACTACATCCTATATTTACAACATACAACTCAACCAACTTGTTGACATGTTGAGGAAAACCGGATAACCCGGAGAAAAACCCTGTTGGCAAGGAAATGAACAACACATCAAAAAACGTCCCAAAAAATATTAACGTGTAAAGTTATATGTAATGATAGGTGTGTCATGTGTGTGTTTGGAGCCCCTCATAAGCAGTAATGCCAGTAAAACATTAAGCTTCATGACTTTTCCATTTCAGATAAAGGTTACGGAATGCTGGCTTGTACTACTGCAAGAAAGAAAATGAGACCCAATGACAATGCGTTCGTAAAGCTGGAAGGAGAATATCAGGCACGTCGGGAAGACCAGGATATTTTCTTGCAGTAAGTCAGCAAATTGAAAGAGATTGTAAAGTGTTTGTTACTTCTGTAAATAATGAAGCTTTTTTCAATTTTTTTTCTTTGATGTCTTTTCAATCCATTTGCTCGTATCAGTTTTCTTTCTTTTACAAAAAATTCTTACTCTCTTCCTTCCTCTATTACTCTCTCAGTTATTCACTTTCTCACCCATCTCTCAACAATGTACCTGCCCATCCATTTACTCACTTTCTTACTCACCTACCCAGGACCACTCACCTACCTACCTCCTACCTTTTTGCACTCTTGCTTTCTCGCTCACGCATAATTTAATTTATTAGCTTTTCACCATCAGGGCAGGTACACCACAACAGAAGGTCTAACCATTTGCAGATATTATTACAAAGGCAGCACCTTCTCAGTTATTTTAAGACCCTAAGTGTTAGTCCGGCCGAGGCTTGAACCAAAAGCTCCCGCACAACAGACCGACGCTCTTACCAACTCAGCTAATCGGGTTGCCATGATCACTCACCTACTATCTATCTATTCCTTACTCACTACTTACTTACTCACATGATCACTCACCTACTATCTATCTATTCCTTACTCACTACTTACTTACTCACATGATCACTCACCTACTATCTATCTATTCCTTACTCACTACTTACTTACTCACATGATCACTCACCTACTATCTATCTATTCGTTACTCACTACTTACTTACTCACATGATCACTCACCTACTATCTATCTATTCCTTACTCACTACTTACTTACTCACATGATCACTCACCTACTATCTATCTATTCCTTACTCACTACTTACTTACTCACATGATCACTCACCTACTATCTATCTATTCCTTACTCACTACTTACTTACTCACATGATCACTCACCTACTATCTATCTATTCGTTACTCACTACTTACTTACTCACATGATCACTCACCTACTATCTATCTATTCCTTACTCACTACTTACTTACTCACATGATCACTCACCTACTATCTATCTATCCTTACTCACTACTTACTTACTCACATGATCACTCACCTACTATCTATCAATTCCTTACTCACTACTTACTTACTCACATGATCACTCACCTACTATCTATCTATTCCTTACTCACTACTTACTTACTCACATGATCACTCACCTACTATCTATCTATTCCTTACTCACTACTTACTTACTCACATGATCACTCACCTACTATCTATCTATTCCTTACTCACTACTTACTTACTCACATGATCACTCACCTACTATCTATCTATTCGTTACTCACATGATCACTCACCTATCTATCGTACTTCACATGATCACTCACCTACTATCATCTATTCGTACTCATACTTACTTACTCACATGATCACTCACCTACTATCTATCTATTCTTACTCACTACTTACTTACTCACATGATCACTCACCTACTATCTATCTATTCGTTACTCACTACTTACTTACTCACATGATCACTCACCTACTATCTATCTATTCGTTACTCACTACTTACTTACTCACATGATCACTCACCTACTATCTATCTATTCCTTACTCACTACTTACTTACTCACATGATCACTCACCTACTATCTATCTATTCCTTACTCACTACTTACTTACTCACATGATCACTCACCTACTATCTATCTATTCCGTTACTCACTACTTACTTACCACATGATCACTCACCTACTATCTATCTATTCCTTACTCACTACTTACTTACTCACATGATCACTCACCTACTATCTATCTATTCCTTACTCACTACTTACTTACTCACATGATCACTCACCTACTATCTATCTATTCCTTACTCACTACTTACTTACTCACATGATCACTCACCTACTATCTATCTATTCCTTACTCACTACTTACTTACTCACATGACTCACTACTTACTTACTCACATGATCACTCACCTACTATCTATCTATTCGTTACTCACTACTTACTTACTCACATGATCACTCACCTACTATCTATCTATTCCTTACTCACTACTTACTTACTCACATGATCACTCACCTACTATCTATCTATTCCTTACTCACTACTTACTTACTCACATGATCACTCACCTACTATCTATCTATTCGTTACTCACTACTTACTTACTCACATGATCACTCACCTACTATCTATCTATTCCTTACTCACTACTTACTTACTCACATGATCACTCACCTACTATCTATCTATTCCTTACTCACTACTTACTTACTCACATGATCACTCACCTACTATCTATCTATTCCTTACTCACTACTTACTTACTCACATGATCACTCACCTACTATCTATCTATTCGTTACTCACTACTTACTTACTCACATGATCACTCACCTACTATCTATCTATTCGTACTCACTACTTACTTACTCACATGATCACTCACCTACTATCTATCTATTCCTTACTCACTACTTACTTACTACATGATCACTCACCTACTATCTATCTATCTCCTTACTCACTACTTACTTACTCACATGATCACTCACCTACTATCTATCTATTCCTTACTCACTACTTACTTACTCACATGATCACTCACCTACTATCTATCTATTCCTTACTCACTACTTACTTACTCACATGATCACTCACCTACTATCTATCTATTCGTTACTCACTACTTACTTACTCACATGATCACTCACCTACTATCTATCTATTCGTTACTCACTACTTACTTACTCACATGATCACTCACCTACTATCTATCTATTCCTTACTCACTACTTACTTACTCACATGATCACTCACCTACTATCTATATATCCTTACTCACTACTTACTTACTCACATGATCACTCCACTACTATCTATCTATTCCTTACTCACTACTTACTTACTCACATGATCACTCACCTACTATCTATCTATTCCTTACTCACTACTTACTTACTCACATGATCACTCACCTACTATCTATCTATTTGTTACTCACTACTTACTTACTCACATGATCACTCACCTACTATCTATCTATTCCTTACTCACTACTTACTTACTCACATGATCACTCACCTACTATCTATCTATTCCTTACTCACTACTTACTTACTCACATGATCACTCACCTACTATCTATCTATTCGTTACTCACTACTTACTTACTCACATGATCACTCACCTACTATCTATCTATTCCTTACTCACTACTTACTTACTCACATGATCACTCACCTACTATCTATCTATTCGTTACTCACTACTTACTTACTCACATGATATCACTCACCTACTATCTATCTATTCGTTACTCACTACTTACTTACTCACATGCACTGTTATTTTTTAGGAGTTGATATAACTCCAAAAGTGGAGTAGAAAAAAAAGGTACAGGATAACTCCTTTTTTGGAGTAACTTTAACTCTATTGATTTAACTCCCTTCCAAGAGTAAAATTTACTCCCATGAAGAGTAACGTTTACTCCCATGAAAGAGTGACTTTTACTCTACATGGGAGTTGTTTTGAACCCCCTAACAGAGTCAAAATTTATACTTTCGGAGTTGTTATAACTCCCTGTTTGTCACTTTTGAAAGGAGTAAAATTTACACCTTTTCAGGAGTAGATTTTTTCTTGCTTTTTAAGCTTCATCAATTCCCACTGTACGTTATCCTACTTAAAGATACCTCTCATCACCTCCTCCCTTGACGAATAATAACAAAAATGACTACAAAACAACATTTGGTTTAAAAAAAACATTTATTACATATAATAATTTACTAACGATACAGCAATATAGTTACAACCAATGATGCAGAATTGATAAGTATATTTAATAACAACATTTTATGTCGCCTGCGTTCACTGCTTGACATAATCTCTACTCATACTTTTTCATTTTTCAGTTGCAATCAAACCAGCTAACGTTCCTTTCAAGGCTAGAAGATAATTATTCAGAATCTGATTTCGAGTTTGTTTTGAAACTTGTATTTAATTAAACGGGCACAGATAAAAATCGTTTTATGTCTTCACAGATATGTGCACAGTTAATGTCGGGATCGAAGATCATTACAACCGCGCGCCAATACAAGTTTAAAAACAAATTCAAATTTCAGTCTATATCGTTAATGAGCATGTTTGGCGCCATCGACAAACATGCTCATTAACAATCCTCTTAAATCTTTTCATTCTTAAGCCATCGGTCCCTTTTTTTTCAATGTTCCAGCTGTGTGGTGTATATATCAGTATTTCTTGAAGGAATACAAATCTTGGAAGACAGTTTCGTTTCGAATTTACCTCATCGTCAACAAGCTTGGTGAGGTGCGAGCCTCTTGCTTTACTCCAGCGGAGACCAAAGCATCATACAATTCAGCACCCATAGCCTACGAGAGGACAAAAAAAGCTATTATTAATGACTTATCAAACACAGCAATATACAAGGATGCTTATGCTTATTTAGGAGCATCGCTTTGCAGTTACAGAACACAGAAAGCTTTACTTTTTAAACGATTTCTTGTCAGTATTAACACAACAAACTTAAGCTTTAAACTTTCTGATCTAAATAATACGAACAAAATAGTAATTTACCTGCACAATATATTGAATCCTTTGAAAGTAAGTCATCCATTACCACAAAAGTTACTTTTGAAATAACAATTCAATAGATTTTAGGCTGGTTTTTAACCTCGAAACCCCGAGACAAGCACTTTCCAACTCCAAGCTTCAGGACGTTGTTGCAGGAAATAGTGATACTCTATACCACTAAGGTCATAGTCCAAAAACATTCCTGGTATTGCCGATGTAAGATCCACCAATCACGATCAAGAGGATTTGATACATGTCATGTAATGTGCACGTGGTCTAAGGAGTCCAACATTCATGTACTGTGCGAAGACCTACAAAAACTGATGTTCTCTCTTACAGAAATCATATAATTCGCAAGCACATCATCACGAGAGATACACAACAAGACGATTCAGAAAATGACGACTCTGGAAGTGTTTGAATGCTCTAGAGCAAGTGAAGCTGATCTGACGAGCTAGGAGCCCAAGAACTTTACCATCGGTCCGATCGGCCAGAGAATGGACAATTTGACCCACAAAAAAAAAAACAAAATGAAAACGGCATATGATTTTTCCCTTGTGAAACTTAAAGAAAGGGGTAGAGTGCTACAGGCAATTATAGTTTTGTGTATGATACGTCAGAGTTAAAATTACTCTAGGGTCGTATTAACGAAAGGAGTTGAAACAACTCCCGTCAATTTTACTCCAAAAATAGAGTCAAACTTACTCTGGTTGTTTCCGTCAAACATGACTTAAAAACAGCATGGTTTATCTTTTTTATCTAAAAATAGGCTTAAATCTACTCCATTATTGATAATGTACTCTTTATAGTAATGTTCAACTGTTCATCATTTCCAAAGAGTTAAATTTACTCTTGGAGGAATACATTTTACTCTTGGAAGCGTCAAAATTACTCCCATTGTAGAGTAGATTTAACTCTCTTTCAAGTTACTCCACTCTGTAGAGTAACTTTAACTCTTTTGGTAGAGTTATATCAACTCCTGAAAAATAACAGTGTGATCACTCACCTACTATCTATCTATTCGTTACTCACTACTTACTTACTCACATGATCACTCACCTACTATCTATCTATTCGTTACTCACTACTTACTTACTCACATGATCACTCACCTACTATCTATCTATTCCTTACTCACTACTTACTTACTCACATGATATCACTCACCTACTATCTATCTATTCCTTACTCACTTTCGCACTCACCCACCCAACCATGTCCACTCACCAACTCACCTCTTATGATTCACCCCCTTTTTGACTCATCAACCCATGACAAATAACTACTCATCACCTTAAACGTATTCAACCCCTTATCCATTTTTCACACACTGACTTACCCACCCTCTTCCTATACCTCCCACACTCCCTTCCTCGCTTTCTCACTCTCTAACTCCCCTTCTCACCCGTCCACCATGATCACTCACTCACTTATTCTCCTGTGTTTACCTTCATCTCAGATTTCTATACAACGAATCTTACATGAGAGAATTGAGTATCGAAAGAAAACAAGAAACAATTCAGGTTAATGTTGGCAATGCAGTCCTCCTAGTTTCGTTCTACCCCAGCAATGAGTTTGCCAAAAATGGCCTCATTTGTAAGCTAGATGTTCAGGAGAACATAACAACAGAGGTAAAAATGTCTCAAATCGTCTCGCTTTATCTCGTCTCCTATTATTTTCTGTCCTCTCCTCCTTTATTCTCGTCCCTTATCCTCTCTTCTTGTCTTGTCTTCTCCTGTGTTTACAATTCTCCTTCCCCTCTTGTCTTGTCTTCTCGCCAGCTTGCCTCATCTCACCTCACTTGAACTCGGTTCACCTCACCTCACATTGCATTGTCTCGTCTTCCCTCACCTCACCTCTCGTCATCTTACCTTGCCTCACCTCACCTCGCCTTGCCTCACCTTGCCTCACCTCATCTTGCCTCACCTCACCTCACCTTGCCTCATCTTGCCTCACTTCGTCTCATCTTGCCTCACCTCACCTCGTCTCATCTTGCCTCAACTTACCTCACCTCATCTTGCCTCACCTCACCTCGCCTTGCCTCACCTCACCTCACCTCACCTTGCCTCACCTTGCCTCACCTCGTCTCATCTTGCCTCACCTTACCACGCCTGCCTCATCTTGCCTCACCTCGCCTTGCCTCACCTCAACCCTGCCTTGCCTCGTCTAACCTTGTCTCTACTCTCCTCTTCTGTCGTCTTCTCTGCTTTTTCTTCTCTCGTCCCCTCGACGTTCTTCGACTCCCCTTTTCTGTTAAATGTTTAATTTTACAGAAGTTAAGTTTAAGTTTTATTTAAGTTTAAATGTCTTAAGATGAATTTGAATTTTGTTAATAACAGAACTACCGTCCGGAACTCCTTAGATTCATAAGGGAACTTTCTTATATAGAAGGTATGTACTTCGCCTTATTTATGAAAAGTAATAATAAGCAATAACTGTGGTTGTGTTTGATCAGGTTAGACTCAGACTAAGAAAACAGTACAGATATTAATTGTTCGTCCTATCTATTGCACGTCAGACGCTATTGAAGATTGCATTTTTAGGCGACAGAGCGACTACAACAAATCTAGGATTTTTGAAAAGCAAGGGTCACTACTTGAAATCTAAAGACAAAAGAAAATTTCATGATCATCATCAGATCGTTGATACAACTGCTGACACAACTATTTGACAAATAATCACCTAGTTTACTATAGGATAATTAAGCTAACAAAATTCTAAAGTTCAATTTAAATTAGCACTTGTTGCGCTTAAATAATATCCTCGGGTTGACATAGAGTGGGGCATTCATTCTCCTACACTCAAGCCCGTAGCCATCTGCCACTGTATAATTTAGAATAAAAAAGGTTACGTACTTGATAAATTATACTTAATTTTTCAAATATTTGGGAATATATAACGCGCACGCTGATTGAATGCCTGCCGTGTTCGTATCAGAAGACACGCTCGCGCAAAATTCTTAAAAAAGTATTTTAAAAAAGAAATATAAAACGGCTGCTTATCTATTTCTCTGTATTGTGATATAAACTCTTTGGGAGCTGTAGAGCGCTCAAAAAGCAAGGGAAATAATCGGGTACGCCTCGTTTTTCTAAGCTTGCTTCTCTCGTGCTCTGCAGCTCCAGGCCTGTTTTTATCACTGGAAAGACACACGCGCGCGCGTTTTATATACTCAAATTGCGTAGTAAGCATATATTCTTTAAATAAATTTAATCATTTATGGAGATATATTTTTATCTTATCTATAGTCAAATTAGCGAGTGAATACTAGGTTGAATATATTGTTTTGATACCTCTTGATTTTTCAGATGATTTTGCAAATTTGTCGCTGCAGCAATCATATAATGAAGAGGACAGCGATGAAGGACAAGGTATATACAATAAAATATGGCAAAGAAGAAGAAGGGAGCAGTAGAAAAAATAGAATCAGCAGCAGTAGCAGTAGCAGTAGCAGTACAAGGAAAAGGAGGAATAACAGCAACAGGAGTAGTAGTAAAAGAGACAGAAGTAGCAGCAGTAGCAGTAGAAGGAACAGAATAAGTAGCAGCAATAGTAGAAGAAACAGAAGCAGAAAGTGAAACAGTAGCAGTAACAGTAGCAGCAGCAGCAATAATAAAAGCATAAAGGACAGTAGTCGCATTTGAAGAATCAGAATCAGAATCATTAGCAGTAGCAGTAGCACTAGTAATAGTAGGAGCAGTAGCAGTAGCAGTAGCAGTAGCATCAGCAGTAGTAGTAGTAGCAGTAGAAGAAACAGAAGAAGAAGCAGAAGCAGTAGCACCAGTAGAAGTATTAGTAACAGTAGCAGTAGAAGAATGCATGCTAGAAGAAACAGCAGAAACAAAAGTTTTAACAGTAGCAACAGATTCGTTTAATGTGTCTTTTCTACATTCAGAAAACCAGATAAGCGATATTATCTCATCCTTCGGCCCGGAAGAGAAACTACTAACGATTAGTGCCGAAGAAGTAGCCCATAAATTACCTAGAATTTTGAATGTGACCAGATCAGTAACCCAAGAAAACCCTCCTCCACACATCATGAAGCAGTGCCGCATATTCTGTCGCATGCTTAAGGAACTTGGTAGAAAAGATATTGTAGATGCTCTAAGAAGGGTACTACCTGAGGGCATGACCGGTAAGCCTGGAGTTGATTGGTTTCACCAACTTGCACTAAAAGTACTACGATCTGTTTACACCTATCTTCAAAAAACAAGTTTGCTTCGTTTCAGAATAGGACATTTCACGGATCCCGGAACTCACCTCACTGAGCTTCGTCAGCTTGTAATTATTCTTTAGAATTTGACTACAGTCCGCAGTAATGAAAGGAATTTACACATCAACGAACAATTAAAAATTTCACAGGTTGTAGGCAATTACTAAAGAATACATTACACGCTGATGAGGCTAAGGTTGAGCTGTGGGATCTGTAAAGTGGTCTATTTTCAAAGCAAGGATTTTGCAAGAGCAAACCGTTTTCATATTTCATTGACGGCAGCCAAATCATAGAAAACGAGACGAATCCTGAGCAGCACCGGTCGCGTAATTTTGAAAATAGGTGTGATAGACATCAAATTCTTTGTTTTATGACATATTATCAATTGCCTGCCCTGAGTGAGTTTCGCTCAGTAGTTAACTCCCTTCATTGATATCTGTGTTACATAAGGTTTGTCAAGTAGCAGCATCATCAATATTTACATATTACTTTACCCTTTGGGTTAAGTCCACGGTACTCGCTTCTCTGTTGTCTCTCTGCTTCTCTATTTCCCTTGATTCGAGGGTTTTTTCCCGGTTCACTTCAACCCTCCGCAACACCCCCAAATTCCTATTTAATCATCCTTTTTGAAAAGCCTATAATGAGAAACAAAGAAAGCCCAAGGCAAACACCCACCCTTTTTTCATAATCACGTGACTATCAGGGCGTTTGAACTGAATTCAATCGATTCAATTCCTCAACACAGTGTGTCGTATCTTTTATATTTTTCATTAATTTTATGGGTTTTTATGTTATGGTCTCCAGGTCCTGTGTCTGATGGCAATACTTTAGTAGAGAACTTGGAGTCTGATAGAAAGCGTATATTAACTCGCCACCTTTCAGGTAATCTTTAGTAAAAATACCGGAAAAGTACTGCGTACCTTCTCTTTTTCCTTTTGTTTTTCCTTGTGGGTAGCATGCGTGCTTTGATTGGTAATCAAGTATAATCCTTAACTGTAAGTAGAACATATGTAAAGTCACTGCTTCACTTCTTCTTCTTTCCTTTATTTTAGTGACAGAGAAATGGAAACCCCTTGCACAACAACTGGGAGCAACTCCTATTGATATCCAGTTTTTCGAAGCCAAAACTTCCAACCATTCCATGGCTATTTTAAAACAGTACGGAAAGAACTTGACAGTTAATCAACTTTATAAACTTCTCGTTCGGATCGGAGCGAATGCGATTGCTGATCACTTGTGATTTTCTCTCAATTGATTCCTGAGTTTTAAAGTTTTTTAAAAATTTTGATTCCTGATCGGTGTATTTTAATATTAAACTAGCTTTAATTTGCTCTTAGACGTAACGTGTTAAAAAATGATTGCTCGATTAATATCTCGTCAAGATCCCGTGACAAAGCAAACCATTCGCATTTAGAAACGAGTAGTACCCTGGGTCGAGTTAAGGCACGCAAAGACGCTTGGTATTGTTACAGGGCACAGAGATACAATCTTCAACGCTTTTGACGAGCTTTGCGCCAGGTATATCATTCTCAGTGACAGTTATTTCTTTTTTTTTTTTTTTTTTTTTTGTGCACTCTGCCATATTTATTTGTATGCAGGTGTCCCTTGTAACAATCCCAAGCGCCTTTGCGTGCCTAAACTCGACCCAGGTTACCACTTGGCGAATTCCAATTGTCAATTGTTTCACTAGTTGAACGTGAGAGTCAAACCTTGTTGAACTATAGGTGCCCAACTTTCATTTCATTAAATACTTGATATGACTATACTACTGATCATGATTTGCTCGTAGCTTGGAATCCGATTTATCCTTAGTTGAATTAAGGAAAAGCAATAAAATTTAGTGGAGATGGACAAGAAGGTTTAGTTATTGATGTATCTACTCAATCTAGTTTCAGCAACGTATCTTGTATGCATTTATCGGCCAAGCATACTTTATTTCTTTCCAGTTAAACAGGAATAACAGGATAAAAAGTCAAGGATGGTTCTGAAGAATTAAAAGTCAATAGGAATTCTTTTAGTTTGGGCGTAATGTTTTCCCATTTCAGCTGACCGCATGACGTTCTCTTGAGGATAAGATTCTGCATTGAGTTGTATCCATATTCATGTGTCTTCTCATGCGCAAACGTTAAACAAAGAAATGATACTCTAGGAAATGACACGGGGTCTCAAATGGAGAAAACTTCATGCCCAAGCTAAATAGTTCTATTCCTCGACCTGTCATTCAATGTGGTTTGCCAACTAAATGAAAAAGAATGGAAACATGTATAGCAGTTCACTCTGCTACTGCGCGTTACTCGTGACCCACTTTTTGATGATCAACCGTTGTCTTATTAAAAATAAGAAATTTTTGCCCTTCCATGACGAAATCCTTTGACTTTCGGTATCCTCAATTTGTACACTGCAGATTTTAAGATTTTAGTTGAAGTATTGCAGTCGACATTTCTTTATCTTAGTTCTTGGAACTCAAGCCTTGTTACAAAAGGGTGTTGCACAGTGCGACGTTGCAAAATGTTGGCAATCGTTGCGAAAAGTAAAACCGAGTTCTACTTTGTGCAACGATTGCAGCAACTGGTGACGCATTGATTTTGAGTGTTGCAAAAAAACATTTACACGCTGCAGCAATAGTTTATTCGATCTACTTTGCAATTGCATTGCGTGACAAGTTGCAGACAAAAATGGACAATGCATGTTACCAACAGAAATGTAACGGGGCCTTGAAATTAGGTTAAAATCAGAGGGAAATTAATATTTTTCCCCTGATGAAAATTGTATGGCTATTTGAACAAGCTTTGAAATACTTTTCCCATCCACTCTCCAAATTATTTAATCTTGAAGGGGAAGTTTCTTAGTCGCGACGTTTGTTATTTGTTGTTATTTGTTATTTTAGTTGACCTTGTCCGTATATCGATTTTCATATCTCAGAGGCTTTAGTTGATTTAGGGCCCGTGCCAAAAAACGTGCACTATCGTTTATTTCCAGTTTTCATGATTACCATTGTTTTCAGAGTCTCGACAGGGGAATCGGGCAATAGATAAATAACGTCATTAAGTAAATCGATCGAATACGTACTTGGGAGTTTACTCTAATCTTTGAACTGATACACGGTATGGTCTTTGAGCGTTTTCTTTGACACAGCTTCGATCAGCGCATTGTTACTGAAGGCAGGAGTGGTAAAATATCAAGGGGAAATTTCTTGGCCACAGCGGTCATTTGTTGACTATCAAATGTCACAATATAAACACTAGTCTCCCTCGCATCCGTTTTAGTGGCTGTCGTCACCAAACGCTCCGTCCCCACAAAGCGTTGCGTGACGACCGACACTAAAGACGGAAGCGAAATAGAGTACGTAAACACTGTATACTTAGTACCAGTGGTTTTTAATAGGCCCAAAAGTACTTTATGTATGAAACAATGCAGCGGACACAAAGCAAAAACTGAGAAACTTGATTATTTTAATTATGTTAACTTATTTGCAAACATTTTACACAACTTTAAGGAAATAAAATAGAGACTAAATGATTTTTTTCGTTGGCAGCCCTCGGCCACCATATAGGTCTGTAAGTGTTATTGATATTCATATCCCAGAATTCGGGTCAAATCTACTGGAGTATCTGTTTGTATCTGATTCGACAACTGATTGGCCGCATGCTAATTAGGTATATGTCCCGATTATTGAGTCAGACCGCATCCAACAACTTTCAATTTTATCAAAGCTTTTCAGGCCAAAAAAAGCTGCAGCATGAAGTATCTTTTGCTTTCAGGAGTCTCTTGACGGGCTTGACTACATAATGTATGTGATAGGATGTCGAGTTGTTCGAGGACCAGACTGGACGTGGGACGACCAAGATGGAGGAGAAGGAGGTGTTGGGACAATTACCGATAGTTTATACGATGGTAACCTACTGAGCAACCAAAAAGTTCGTGTTTGCTGGGACACAGGACAAGAAGCCGATTATCGACTTGGACGGGATGAAAAGTATGATCTGCGGATCCTTGATTCAGCTCCTTCGGGTAAATTATTCAGTTGACAACATCACGTGAAAGGAGAAGAATGTTAACTCACCTTTTCGGCGCTAGCCCGCACGGGTTATAACTTGTTTTAGATCGTCTTCTCGAATTTCCGTACAAATGTTCTGACTCTAAATGAACTGTTTACTTGGTTAATGTTTAGTTAGTTCTCTAAATACATGTAAATGATCATTTTTCTAGCTTGATTAAAGCTTTTCTTACTGTTGTTAAGATAGCTAAC
Organism: Actinia equina; assembly: GCA_011057435.1. Classification (NCBI taxonomy): domain Eukaryota; kingdom Metazoa; phylum Cnidaria; class Anthozoa; order Actiniaria; family Actiniidae; genus Actinia; species Actinia equina. The sequence goes on from WHPX01000729.1 coordinate 763,473, forward strand.
TAAAGAAATCTACCTAAATTATCTCTTTACAGTCGATTACAGTCAGTGAATTTGAGAGCGATGTCCCAACTTTTTGGTGACCGTAATACAATCCAAGATAGCGCCGAAAAGGTGAATTGTTTAAAATGACGACACCGAAAAAATGAATTTCGAAAATTTCGGGACATTGAGATGATGTACTTTTCTAATATCTGAAATATATATTCAATATTATTATAATTTAAGTTTTAGCGCACTTAAATGCTAGGAAACTACACATTTTGCCTTTTCATTTGCAATTAGGAGGGTTAAAGGATTCCCCATCCAGATTTTGAACTTACATGACATCATGAAGAAATTTGTTGTTTGATACTATAGAGCAATCTCGTACCCAGAGCCTTTATTTCTGACTGCGCATGCTCGACGAAATAATTGGGCTCTGGAAAACTCCAATATTTCCTGTGCTGTGATTGGTTCTCGAGAACAAAGGAAGACACCGGAAATAAAAATTACAGTACTAGGGAAAATAAACAAGATGGCGTCTCGAATTAAGCACACCAAAAACGCCTGTAGGGCCGGATTTTTCAAAGTTTTGCCGGTTTTGTAATGGGAATTGTATTGATGTCCAACCATTAGGTATTTTCGGAGTTAATTTTATTGAAAACTATCTTCAAAACCTAATTTTCCAAGGGCAAATTCACATGCTCGTTGAACATCGTCCTCCATTTTGAATTTACCTAGTCTGTCATAATGCGCATGTGCAAGAAACCCAGAATCTGGGTCTTCTGGTTTGGAGTTTTCCAGAGCCAATTATTTCGTCAAGCATGCGCAGTAAGAAATGAGGGCTCTGGGTACAAGATTGACTATAGAGGTTTTGCATTGTCACGTGACCACAGTCATGTTAGATGAAAAGGAACAGTGCAATTGCCTTACGTGAGAAAGAATTCAATTCCTAAGAGCTAAGGGATTTTATTGTTCTGCTATCTAACCACAGCTAGCCCAAACTGTATAATGCGCATGGACAAGTGATGGTGCAAAATCTCTATTCAAAGCATGTCATTAGGTGAATTTCAAAATGTTAACATTCATACATTGCACTTGGCCGTTACAGGTGTTTGTTTTGAGAAGGTGATATGTGATGGATGTGGACTGAATCCTCTCCTTGGAACAAGATGGAAATGTACAGATTGTGATGACTATGATTTGTGCACCCAATGCTATAATAATGAGGTACATTGCTTGGATCATAGTTTTGAGAGACATGATCACTGCGATCTGCAAAGGTACCTGACAAATATACCATATGCTTACCCTTTATGCATACTGTTAACTCTATTTTTTCCTTACATTTTTCCATTCATCCTTCCTGCCATCCATCCACTCAACCATCCTTCCTCTCAAGCATAATAAGGCTTGGTTTTTTTAATGGATCACTGAAAAACTATGTTTATGCAATAACTCTATTAATTTTAAAGCTATGAAATTGAGTGTTGGGGCTAAAATCATAATTAGGTTTCTTGAAATTTTAAGGATGGTCATGTTAACTTCCTGAGGTCTCATGACCTTAAGGAGAGCAAATCAGAAATTTCAAAATGAGCTGACGGTTTATTTGTGACTCGAAAAATTTTCAATGTGAATTCATTAAGAACAATAATCTTTACAAGAAACTGTCCGGAATAGTTGAAAATCATTCTTAGTTAAGGCAAAAATGAGAATATTTTATTATATTATCAGTATATTTTATCAGTATTTTGACTCGGTCACGTGACCTGTTTTGTCAATTATCCCTTTAGCCAAAAGCGAATGACACCTATTCCGGACAGATTCTTGTCAAGGTTATAGTACCTAACAATTTTAAATCAAAATATTTTTCATTGATATAAAAACCGCCAGCCCATTTTGAAATTTCTGATTTGCTCTCCTTAAGGTCACATGACCACCGGAAGTCGAAAAGACCATGCTTAAAATTTTAAGAAACCGAAGTATCACTTTAGGTCCAAAACTCCATTTCAGAAGCTTAAGCTTAAAGTAAATGTTATTTTTCAACAAACCGGTAATATACCAAGCCTTAACATGCTTGAGCTTTTGTCCATCTTTCATTTCTTTCGAAATTCCACTATTGTGTTATTCCATTCTTCCTTCCTTTCTTCCTTTTAATCATCCTTTACTTCCTCTATTATTTCTTCTTTCCTTTCTTCTTTCCTTCCTCCCTCCTTCCCTCCCTCCCTTCCTTCCTTCTTTCCTTCCTTCTTTCCTTCCATCCATCCATCCATCCATCCTTCCTTCCTTCCTTCCTTCCTTCCTTTCTTCTTTCCTTTCTTCTTTCCTTCCTCCCTCCTTCCCTCCCTCCCTTCCTTCCTTCTTTCCTTCCTTCTTTCCTTCCATCCATCCATCCTTCCTTCCTTCCTTCCTTCCTTCCTTCCTTCCTTCCTTCCTTCCTTCTTACTTCTTTCCTTCCTTCCTTCCTTCCTTCCTTCCTTCCTTCCTTCCTTCCTTCCTTCCTTCCTTCCTTCCTTCCTTCCTTCCTTCCTTCCTTCCTTCCTTCCTCCTTTCCTTTTTGCTCCCTCCCTCCATTCCTTCCCTTCTTCCTTCCCTCCTTCTATCTTTCAGACCTCAATCTTTCCATCCCTTTCCTTAAGCCGTAATCCTTTCTTCCTTTCTTTTTTCCACCTAACCCTCCTTTCGAATTCTTGATAAATCTGAAATGTTACCAATATCACGTACATTACAGTACCTCTGTTGGCCAGCGGTCTTCTTCAGTAAAGGTTCAAGCTAAAGGTATATTCCCAGGTTCTAAGGTAACAAATGGAAGGGACTCAGAAGTTGATGTGGGATCTATGACAGGTATCGTCATCATGGATCATCATATGAATGATGATATACACGTGGGTAAAGTTCTTGTCGAATGGGGTGGTCAATCAGCAGTAAATATAGAACACAGACTCGGTTGTGATGGAAAGGTAAGAGCAAATAGCCTACATGGTCAGATTTCTTAGGAATTGCATTAAATAGTCAAAAATCCACCAAAATTATATTTCATCGATAATCATAGTATTTAACAGAATATTACATGGAGCTTTTGAGATACGCATTTTAACTTCTCGTGTTGAGAATACCTCACTCGTTCGCTGCTTTCACTAGTAAGAGTTATCATCGATGAAATCGGCATCTCCGCTCGACCGTGTTAAATATCCTGCAGCTTAAGTCATTATTATTTCTAAGTGTCAAAATGAATAAATAACTTCATAAATTACAAAAATTGAGTGTGGCTGTTCGCCAATTTATTACTAAAAACAAAGCAAAATTCAATTGATCAATTTTTTTATAACAGGTTGATCTGAAGCTGGAAAGATATCTTCTTGACAGATACTACTACAGGGAACACCTGATGATTCCGAGGATTGTCGTGCATACCAATAAAAGGTTTCAAGTTAAAGACAAGGTTTGGAGGGCCATAATGTAATCTACTGGGCTACCAGTAATGTATGCTACCCTCATTAAATAAAGTTATATTATTTTTATTATTAAGGTGACGGTGCACTTGGACCTCGATGATCTACATCAAATGATAGTGGCTAAATACGGTCACTGTGATCCCGACATGGAAAGGGTATGATAATTTGATTGTGATAAAATGCATCATCTAGTATTCTTTCCTCAAAATGGTCCCTTTTCTCATATTAGGTAGATACCGCTGCGTTTTAAGCCTCATACTACATACTAAATACTCATAAACAAAAGCTTAAAATCCTACGGACTTGATATCTATGAATGTTGACCTATAAACGAGCCTAAGCCTGTGCAAATGTGATGTTCAAAAAGAGCATTTTTTTAAATTTAATTTAAGTTCTGGATTTTTTCTTTTTTTCTTTCTCTAACGAAAACAATGTTTTAGGGAATATATGAAGAAGGTATTGTGGAATATATTGATGAAAATGGAGTTGAGGTTAAATTTAAAACCCTGGAAGAAACTTTGCTGTTTCCCCATGAATGTCTCTCCAAGGTAAGCGTGTAATGTTGAATGAAAGCGAATGGCCTACTCTGACTGATCTTATAGTCTTCCGCGCAGGAAAAGGCATATCTTTCGTTCCAGGCCGAATCTGAGTAAGAACAATAGTCATTCAGACTGCAAATTTGTTTTCGGAGAAAGGATCTATCCTGGCCATGCTTCTTTGCGCTCCCAATACTTGATGAGTAATTAGAAAAAACGTTGTCCAGATGACAATAGGAATTCAGTCATCATCATCATTGTTGACGACCTTCGTCACCATGATAAAGGTATCATCATAACCATCATACCGTTGCCACCATTCATTCATCACCATTATCCTTAGGAACCGGCCATTATTTAAGTCGGAGAGGGGAGAGGTGGAGGAAAAAATGGCTGTGATACAAAAAATTCGAGAACCCCACCTGATGGCATTCATTTTTTTTGGGCGTCCCCTTCCAGATTGATTGAATAATACAGGACTCTCCCCCCTCCCTCAATAAAAAATGATCGAGAATATTTTACGAAATGGCTATAATGGCAAGTCACAAAAACTCCTACCTCACTTATTCACTATCACTGCCAAATGTTCCAACAACATAATCAGCATCATCATCTGAGTCATTATCATTTGAGTCTGTATCTGGAGTGTAAAATGCAAATCTTAATAGCCAAAAGGAAACCTTCATTGAAAGATGAAAAAACTTGAATTCATATATGTAAGCAAAAAACTTTTTCTCAAGAACCCCCTAAACATCACTTTCAACTTTCAAGACCCCCCTATCTTTGCTAGAAATAGTTCAGGACCCCCAATTTTCAGTCTAAAGATAATCGTTACGTCAAACTATTAAAGTCTTTGTACAATGGAAGTAACTTGATCGAAGTTATCAATTAATTTAGTTTTAATTTCCATGTATTATTTTTGCCATCTCAAAATACTCAGATCCATGATCTAAGGGTAAAAGACAGAGTCACTATTTCTGGTTACAAACAAAAAGTAAAAATACTACAAGAAGGTCACAGAGGATGGAATGACCAAATGGAGAAGGTATGTACTATCAAAACTCCAAGGTATTCTAGCTTCACCAAGATTCAAAATTATATAAATGTGAATAATAAATGTGAAACATAATAAATTGACCAATTAACAAAAGAAGCAAGGAAGTCTGGAAAATTTTTAATTGAAAAATATCATGTGCCAATTAATAACTCTTGCTGTCAAAGTGTTCCACATCTCCCAAAGTCACAGTACAACGACATGAGCAGTCGTTTTATATTACTTTTATAAGATATTTTTGAACGATCTTGTGCGAGCGTGTCTCCATTCTCAAACCAATCAGCCTGCGCGTTCTATTTCGAATATTTTTATTAAATTATATATTTTCCGGATTTTCTCTATCACTTTTATCTGTAAATTGGTCGACTCTCTGTGAATCTAATACTCGGATAAAAAATGTGCCGCAGGTGCTCGGCCAAGAAGGGATAGTAACAGAAATCGATGAGAAAGGCGACGCAAATGTTGAAGTTGGAGAAGTGAAATGGTGGTTTAACCCTGCTGTGCTGATCCTAGAATCTAAAGAAGAAGAGAGGGAACCCGCTGGTAAATCGATGACGGATGATGCTAAAGATGGCGCTGGAGAAGACGAGAGTGCAGCTTTGGCTGTAGTCAGGGAAAGCAGCAAAAAATCCTTAAAAGGTGTTATAGTACAATATATTCTAATTGTCAGACAAAAAAAACGTGTAAATGAAGTAATCAAGCGAGAAAAAAAGAACTAAGAGAAGAATAGTATCTGGTACTCATGCTTGTAACCATTATCAAGGCTCCGTTTGTTGCTATTTTTCGGCACGCGCTTACCGCATGCGCTCTAAGCGGTTTGCTTATGTTTACTTGCAAATTTTACAATATCAGAGCGTATTCTCGCAATTTGATTGGCTGACAGCTATGATCAATAAAAGGACAGACACATGGTGTGACGGATCGCTCATTTTATTGTTGAAAAACAAATCGCTCGTAGATTTCCATTGTCTGTCCTCTTATTGATCATAGATGACTTCTTAATATGTTCAAAAGACAAATGAAACCACGAGCGCAGTGAGAAAGCGTGAGCAAACAGCGTAAAGTGCCAGCAGTACGCGCGTGCAGAAGGGAAAAAAACGATCAAGTTAGTGATTCTAAAGATAGCATCGAAGATTCACAAAAAATAACATCAAAGAGTGCTCTCGATAGGTTGCGGGAATTCCTTTTCTTATTTCATTTTCACTTGAACCAAGTTAATCACAAAACAACGTTATTTACTCCATAATTTCTTTAATCGCTGTAACATTCTGTGGGTTCCAATTACGATATTTTTCAGAAGAACTTTTGGAAGACTTACCAGAAGTATTAGCTACCGGTAAAGAAGTTGCGAAAGAGGTTATGTCTAAAGTGACTGAGGGCTTTGAAAAGCTTTGTGACAATGCTCGCAAAAAGTTAATAGTAAGTCGTGACTTTGATAGTGTTTGTAAACTGCGAGCGGTGCTTGTTCTTCCTATTTGGCCACTTTTTGGTGTTTGCCCTGACGAATTTGGTCGATTGAGGATAAGTAACTAGTTAGTGATTAATGTGTTGTCAAATGTGACTTACATTCGGGGTAAAGTTATTTTATTCCTGCCCCTACAAATCCATGCTTTTTGTGTCGGTTCCGTTTATATACAATACTATCATCACCTATAATAACGCAATATTCTTTCTTGAAAAAAACAATACCTATACATAAAAGGATCGATCGCAGTTAGGAATATCGAATATCTCGTTCCCAGAATTAACTCGTTAGCCAAATCGTATGTACTTGAAAACCCCACAGACTAGAAGACAGAATTTTGCGACCAAGTCGTCAGAGCGCGCGCATACTCTATCTCCAAATCGCTGACTAGAAAACGCCGGCCCAACCTTTCTAAAAGTTGGCTTCCTGTAACACCACATCAATATCAACACCTAATTCTGCCCTGGTTTACATTTGCATAACAAGCATGAGCATGCGAGTCTTCAGGTACTAATAATTTTTGCCATTGTTTAATTAGGCAGAAAATATTCCCTCGACTTCGAAAAATGCTTTGAATAAGAGGGTAACAGATTTGGAAAAGAAGGTCAAAACTGTGGAACAAAAAGTAAGGTGTCTTTAACAAAGTTGCAGAATGAGTCTTTTCTCCACGTAAAGGGGCGTAGTGAGTTCTTGGTCATAGAGGGCGATGTACCATTTTCCCGCCAATACAAACGCGTAAATGGTCGTACCTCTTAGGGTTTGAAATCAACATTGCTTCAACAGCAATCTCCGATTACCCCTATACCACTTGGACAAAGGGCTTACCCCCTCCCCCACCCTCCACCCCATTAGGGTAAATTAAAATGCTCATTTTCATTTCTGGCACATTCGAAAGCGTTAAAAGTACCGATGGTTAGTCGAATGACTGACATTGTTTGAATTACTGCATCACTAGCACACTTTTCTGATAATGATGTTTTTGTCTCGTCATCGTTTCTACAGATTAAAGAAATTACATCAATAACAGACGAGGTTTGTAAAAAGTTTGGCATCGTACAGTTTTATGATTATGAAGGGAAATTATTTTTTGTTGGGAAAGGGAAGGCTGGGGGATTCCAGTTAACTCCTCAACTAGGGTTTAACCTGTGTAAAGTAGTCTATGGTCATCAAAAGCATACATCGAATGTGGTAAAATAATTTGGACAAGTGTTTTTACTTTTGTCACGTGTGTGCACTGACAACTAATTGCTTAGCAGTTGATTAATGAAGCCTCTTTTTAACCTTACTTTGTTTAGGAGCCAGTAGAGTATTTTGGGATTCTTTTTACTGATCGTTATTTCGATGACCTCCCAGAGGATATTTTCTACATAATGTCAACGTACCTCGACGATAAAGACATACAATGGATTGGAGAGGGACCGTGGGAACCAGAGAAATTTCTTCTTAAATTTCCAAAAGAAGGTTACGAAAGAAAAGATTGTCTACAATATTTATTTGAAGTTTTGAATGAAAATTTTCCAGTAGCAATGCATAAACTATTAGGATTGCTAACGGTTGGTAAGTTTCTCCTGGTTTCTCCCTAATTAAATTTCATGAGTTATTTTATTTAGGGAACCTCTAACCTCATGGTCTTCCTTGTCAGACGACCTGTTGTTTGAATAAAGTATGATCATTGTTATCATTATCATTATGATGATCATCAGCAACATCATCATCACCATCCCCATTATATCATAATCGTTATCATATTTTCAGATCATCATCACCATCACTGATGTTATCGCCATCTATCATCATAATATCATCATCTTATCATCATAGCCTGATCTATCATCATTATAATATCATCATCATCATCGTATAATCATCATCATCATAATTATTAATATCATTATTAAATTTCTACCCAAATTCAGACCCATATGCACCACGAAGACGTTGGCAATTGACGGGAAGATAAAGGAACCTAAAAATGTGATATTCGCCATTACTTCTCCTTAGGTAAAGAACTAGTGACTACGCCTCTCGAGGATAACCAAGAGCTCAAAGAAAAAACCATAGAAATTGTAAGTAGAAACCCTATTTGCTGCTGGGAGACTTTGGCTGGCCATTTACAAGTCGATGAAAGGATAGTGAAGAAATGTAGGGAAGATTACTCGGGAGATACACATGAACTAACAAGCCAGATGCTCAGAGAATGGATCGAAACATCAGATAAGAGCTGTACATTAGAGATCATATTTGATGCTTTACGGTTGTGTGAGTATAAAGAAACAGGAATAGAACTAGCCACCTATACGACGGAAAAATGCAGAATACAACTGCACAGCTAACAGGTAAAGTAGGTAAAAAATAATTAGTTATCGTAATCATAAAAGGTGGGTCCTGATGGCGTAAAATGGCAGCTGGGATTTAAGGTGCAGACACACGGTGCAACATTGCACGCGACAGGACTGTTGCAGCGTGTGTCTACCCCAAACTTGTTGTACGCAACGTTGCATGCAACAAATCTGAAGTTGAATCGCACTCTATTCTTGAAGCATTGCGAGCAGCAAACTTCATCATGTGGACATGGCTGCAACATTACCTGCAACATTTTGAAATTTCCAGCCGAAATACTTGCACCGAATTTATAACTGCTGACCAAATATCTTAACATAGCATGCTGACACAGCGATGTTGCGTGATCTTGTTGAAATTTGTGTCACCCTCATTCAAATTTTTTGCTTGCCATGTTGCGTACAATGTTGCACCGTGTGGGATTTCATGCACTGGGGCTGGGATTTTGCCATTTCTTAGACCGGGATTTTTTTAGTCTACCTCTATAACTTGGGATGGAATTTTGTGTACATGAGACTCAAGACCGTCTTAAAGTGATTGGCTTGGCGATTGAAAAAATAATATATGAATTACCCAAAATAAAGCTCCCAAAAGACACAGGGAGCCCAATTTAGATAAAACTGAAAGATGAAAATCAATTCGGGGAAAAAATCTTTAATTGTTTTTCATCTTCGAGATGAAGATAATGTCCCCCATAATGAAAACCATGAAGTGAAATCGAGTCTTTGTTTTCGACCTTACTACTCTCCCACTTAGGAATAGGAATAGGAATCTTGTCTCACATGTACACAATCCACGACCACCCACACCAGGGGCTAGTTTTGTCCTTGAAAAATTCTTCGACAAAGTTTTGCATGGCCGAAATGTTTACGCTTTAAATTCCTGGTTAGTTTTACTTGAAATACGAAATATAACCACAGATAATCAATTACGATATCAAGTTCAGTGAAATTTACCTTGGATGTCTTTTATTAAATCCAAATTTTGGAGATTTCCCGCGAACTGTTTATGAACAAATCAACACTATGAAACAGACTTGAAAACGGGTTAAAAAAAGGTGAGCAAAATATATAAGCTTACTTTTACTGACTTGTTTTACTTACATAATGATATTTGGTTATCCATATGAAGAGTTTTATGTTTTTATGAGAACCGTATTTTTACCCGCGCAATGAAATGGGAAAAAAGGCTAAAAAAAGAAAACTAGCTGGAAATTATTAACTAACTAAACTAGTCAAATTAAGTCCCTGAACGTCAAAACCAATTGTGTCAGTTAAAAATAATTTTCTTATCCTAATTCTTTATTATAATACTGATTTTTATTCCTTTCATAAAAGCCTAACTATGTTTCGAGAAGCTTGAAAACTTAAGCTTTCAGTTTTGATATTCAATTTTACCAGTTTTCATCTGTTTTCATGTGTGAGAAAGATTTAACAGATCAAAAACAGTGTTTGATACTCTTATCAAAACACGCGGGATGTTGAGAGAACACGAGGGGAGTGTAGGAAACCACGACGCGTAATGGAATCTGTATAATCAAGGAATGCAGTGGTAATTTTGAACTCCAAAACACTTTTAAGTTTGTCACTGTAAGTGTTGTCATTGTAAATAACGCGTCTTCTTATCTCGGAATAATAATGTTATTATTACCGTCGTTTTAATCCCTTAAAGCAGGATTTTGTACAGAAAATAAGAAAATATGTTCATTATTTATCATAAGATTTATAGTAAGCCAAAAAGCTCTAAGACAAAATAAAATGTTGGACGCGCGAATCAAATCAAAAGCGCAAGTACGTAGCTTGAACTTTACGTTGTCCCTTTAAATTTCCACCACAGGGAGCCCAAGACACAACGGACGCCTAAAAATGCTTTATTAAAAAAATATTTAAAATACTTTTGCAAAATGTTTTGTACTTCAGGGACATTCCATTATGAGCTCTATATAGATCTATCAAAAAATTGGTTGGTTGTGCTTTGCTTCGTAGAACACGAGGCGATAGAAAATTTGTTCCCGAAATATGCGTTTTCGAGGTTGACCCCAATTTTCGAAAATTTAAAAAAATATTTTTATTATACAACATATACATCAACAGAAAGCTTCGAATGCGGGTTACACAAATCGGACATCATTTTTCCAAATAAAGTAATATTTCGTATTTTATGGGTAGTTGAATTTTCGGTGAGCTAGCTGTCTGGTCAGCGGTATAGCGTTTTCAGAAATTTCCTTTTTTCTGACCCTTTCTAAATTTTTTCCGAAATAAAACTAACAAAGATAGTAGCTCTATGAACCTCTTCTATCATAGTCTAAACAAAAATTTAAAAAGTCTATCACAAGTTACCAAAAAAAGACAATTTGTTTTCGTTTTTGGGAATCCTGTGGCCGTTGTGTGGTGCCTATAGCACAGGAAGCCCGTCACATGGAAAGGCAATAAAACAAAAACATTCTCACCTTCAATTCCCATTTGCGCATTAGTTATTGTGTTTACCTAACAGCTTTTGACTCTCCAGGGATTGGTAGAATACGAAAATGATTTGTTTTCTTGTTCGCCATCTTGAAACAAGACCTAAAGAAGACCTCGGAGTGACTAAAACTCAAGAAACTTTGAGATTAGAACTCCTAGAAGGCAGGAATGAAAGGTAACGCAAACTATAGGCTTTAATTAACGTTTTGAGTGTTCTAAACATTAGAAATAGAGTCAATCAAAGCGTTTATTGCCAGGTGTTTTACACACTAAGTTAAATGTGCTGGTTTTGATTTGGTTTTGCAGGCTAAAACATATTTTTTACGCTTGAATTTTATTAATTTTTCAGTCGTATGTTGTTTTATGTTGGCTTAAATAGCGTAAAAGTCTTTATTTTAACAAAAATAAAAACTTTATGATATCTTGATATGATGCGCACACACCGCCGGGTGTGGTGTGAGCGTGTGGGGTGGGGGGGAGGGGGGTGGGGGTGGGGGTGGAGGGCTTTTCTCTGCCTGTCGTACGCATATGAACGTATTTCTTTTATATGATGAAATCGTTTTTCAAATAAATCTTTGTATCTTTACATCTTTATACATACTATATTTGTTTTAAATACTGACGAATTACATTATGCGATGCATGCGCATTCAGCCACAATTTTGCGACTAGCAAAAACCAAGTTATCATTTTATTATTTACTTTAGTTTTAACCTTTAAATCATTAATATGATATAGTGATTTGTTTTGGCCAATTAAAACAGTTGTACTCGGAATTACTAACAGTTAAGGAACTAAAATAAGTCACTTTAAGGGACGTATTGTGCTTAATATTTTTTTCATGGGCCAAGTAAGGTCACTAACCCTTTAGGATGATACCCTTTATTAACATCATTCTTTTTTCTATTACATTATATAGGTGTAGGCTAAACCAGCGCTTCATAAACCAACGACATCCAAGTACTGATAAACAAAGCTGAAGATTAAAGTTTTTTTAGTTAACTACGTACGCTTATTTTTTGATCAGTTGTCTGTAATCTATTGTCCTGTTACAATAAATTTTATTTTGCTATATGACCTCTTTTCAAAATCACATTTTTTCCCCGCCAAAAAACTTGTATTTTCACCGCGACTTCTTACGTTCCCGCTTTTTTCCCGCCAAAAAAACATTCAATACCGTTACGCGAAATAAATCTACTACTTTGTTGATGTTAATAAAGTTAAAGTTAAATAAATAAAAACCGATTCGTTATTTGTGTCTGCTTGGTATTCTACTAGAAATAAGGGTATTAAGTTTGACCAAACCAAGCCTATACCGTTTGTCCACCGTCCCTACCCTAGCGCAACCTGTTGCTTCATTGCCTACCCTTCACTTCACTGAGCAAGAAAAATTAGAAATCTTGAAACAAAAGCTTTTCTACCTCTAAAACAAGTACGTCAAGTATTTGTTGTCTCGCACGCATGCATTTGGCCTCGAGGGGCATGCGCTGGGTTTTGTGCGCTTCCTTGTTGGTCGGCCATGTTGAAAAAAAAAAAGAAAACGCTTCAAGTAACAAGAGTACATCAGGAAACAAGATGAATTGTGACTTGCACAGCACTGGATCAAAGGTAAGATGGGATGGTAAACGCGAGGGTATGACAAGATAATGAATACTAGAATACCCAGGTGAATGAATGATGATAATTGTTTGTTATATATATATTATTGCATATAAGTCAACTAAAAAAAATTTTCACATTTATCTTTCCTATTCCTTTGGCTTACAATTCAAAGAGCCTAGTCTTTCATTCAAAACGAACTGATTTTCTAGCGGGAAAGCCTAAGATTGGTTGAAAGGCCGATATATGAAAAAATATTGAAATAGCATGCAGCAACAAGATATGTTTCTATACATCTAGTAAAAAATAGAAAACAACGAATCCATAATATTCAATCCTGCATGAAACTGATTAACTAGTTTTGTATGTTTTTATCGGAAGAGAATTCCTGTATAACAGGTTTTTGGAACCCGGGTTTTAGAAAAGTTATAGTAAAATCCCTTGCCGCAAATCGAAGAACCTGACAAGATATCTATCTTGAAACCCTTTAAAAATATTATTAAAAGAGAAATGAAATCATTCCAAAAACGATGAATCCATAAAATTCAACCCTTTATGAAACTGTTCAACTAGTTTTTGTGTGTTTTAGTGGAGACCAATTCCTGTATAACAGGTTTTTGGAAGACCGGTGTACTGGAAAAATATTGAAATCCCTTGCCGCAGATCCACGAAGCTGACTTGATATCTTTCCTGAAACGCTTTAAAAAAATAGTCACAAAAAATAGAAATCATTCCAAAAATGATGAATCCATAAAATTCAACCCTATATGAAACTGTTTAACTAGATTTTGTATGTTTTCGTGCAGAAGAATTCCTGTATAACAGGTTTTTGGAAGACCGGTGTATGAAAAACTATTTAAAATTCCCCCATGCCGCAATTCGAGAAACTCGCTGATCACCAGATCCATCATGGAACGCTTCAAAAACAATTAATCCAAAATATTCAATCCTATATGAAACTGTTCAACTAGTTTTTTGTATGTTTTCGAGGAGGAAAATTCCTGCATAACAATTTTTTGAATGACCAGTATGTTCGGGAAAAAATTTCGAATAGCTTGATGCAAATCAAACAACATGAATGTTTCCTACTTATTCGATAATGAAGCCAAACAAGTAGTTTTTGCTATTTTCAGTCGGACTCTATCATTCTAGATTAATGGGTTTTGTAAGGTCTTTATAATAATAGTGTTGAAATAGCTCATCTAACGTGATTTTCATGATAGAAAATATAATAGAAAAAAACTAATTTCAAAAATAGAAAATCGATGAAAAACAAGAAAACCAGATTATTTTTTTGATTGCTTTTTCATTTTCGGAAGGTAGCAGAAGTTTGATTCACATAAATTTTCTTCAAGAATTTCATAAATATGGATGCCTTTATTTCATTCCCATCATAAACATAAACAGGTCTTCTTACTCTCAGTATAATAATGTTATTAATGTCGTCGTTTTAATCCCTTAAAACAGGATTTTGTATAGAAAATAAGAAATTGTGATCATTTTTTATTATAAAATTTCATCGTAAGCCAAAAAACTTTAAGAAAAAAAAATATTGGACGCGCGAATCAGATTAAAAGCGCAAATACAAACATTAAACTTTCCGTTGTCCCTTTAAATTTCCACCACAGGGAGCCCAAGCCACAACTGATGCCAAAAAATGCTTTGTAAAAAAATAATTGAATTACTTTTGCTAAATGTTTCGTACTTGAGTGAAAGTCCATTTTGAGCTCTATATAGATCCATGAAAAAATTGGTTGATTTTGCTTTGCTTCATAGAAAACGACGCGATTGAAAATTTGTACCCGAAATAAGCGTTTTCGAGGTTGACCCAAATTTTCGAAAATTTTTAAAATCAATTTTATTATACAAAATATACATCAATAGAAAGATACGGATGCGGGCTACACAGATCTGAAATTATTTTTCTACATAAAGTAGTATTTCGTATTTTATGGGTGATTGAATTTTCTGTGAGCAAGCTGTCTGGTCAGCGGTATAGCGTTTTCAGCAATTTCCATTTTTCTCACTCTTTCTAAAACAATTTCGAAATAAAACTAACAAAGATAGTAGCTCTATGAACCTCTTCTATCATGGTTTAAACAAAAATTTGAAAAGTCTATCACAAGTTACCAAAAAAAAGACAATAATTTACATTCGTTTTTGGGAATCCTGTGGCCGTTGTGTGGCTATAGCACAGGAAGCCCGTCACATGGAAAGGCAATAAAACAAAAACATTCTCACCTTCAATTCCCATTTGCGCATTAGTTATTGTGTTTACCTAACAGCTTTTTGACTCTCCAGGGATTGGTAGAATACGAAAATGAGTTGTTTTCTTGTTCGCCATCTTGGAACAGATCTAGAGACGACCTCGGAGCGCTAAAACTCAAGAAACTTCGAGATTAGAACTCGTAGAAGGCAGGGATGTAAGGTAACGCAAACTATAGGCTTTAATTAACGTTTTGAGTGTTCTAAACATTAGAAATAAATTCAATCCAAACGTTTGTTGCCATTTGAAGTTGTGTCTTGAAAGGGTTTTTTACGCACTTTTAAATGTGCTGCGTTTTGCTTTGGTTTTGCAGACCAAAACATCTTTTTTACGCTTGAATTTAATTAATTTTTCAGTCGTATGTTGTTTTATGTTGGCTAAAACAGCGTAAAAGTCTTTATTGTAACAAAATAAAGATTTCATGATATTATAACCCTATGCGCATAATGTTAAGCAAAATGGAAGTCGAGGCGTTTCATTGCGGGTTGAGGGGGGAGGGGTCAGTGCTTTACTCTGCCTGTGTTGCGATTATTATTTTATTTCTTTTTTATGATAAAATAAATACATCTTTGTATCTTTATACATATAATATTTGTTTTAAGTAGTGTCAAATTACATTAGGTGAGGTAAGCGCATTCGCCCCCCAATTTTGCGCCTCGCAAATTCGGGGAATATATATATAAGCATATTATGCAAACAAAAAGGTATATATAACGGAATAATTTATGCAAGTATTTGCTTCTATATGTTTATTATAAAATATACATATACACATATATAACGGAATTTATGCAACTAACTACTCGCTTAAATTCTGTTATATACTAAACACTATATAACGGAATTTATGCAACTAACTACTCGCTTAAATTCTGTTATATACTAAACACTATATAACGGAATTTATGCAACTAACTACTCGCTTAAATTCCGTTATATACTACATACTATATAACGGAATTTATGCAACTAACTACTCGCTTAAATTCTGTTATATACTAAACACTATATAACGGAATTTATGCAACTAACTACTCGCTTAAATTCCGTTATATACTACATACTATATAACGGAATTTATGCAACTAACTACTCGCTTAAATTCTGTTATATAGAAGGTACATATTGCATAGTATGCGAATATAAAGCCTTCCGCAAATTCGCGTTCAAATCAAGTTCGTGATCATTTTATTTACTTTAGCTTCAAACTTTAAATCCTTTATATGATACAGTGATTTTATTTGGCCAGTTAAAATAATTGTACTCGCAATTACTAACAGTTAAAAAACTGAAATAAGTCCGTTTACCGGAAGTATTACACTTTAATACTATTTTTTTCATGGGCCAAGTAAGATCACTATATAACCCTTTAGGATGATACTCTTTATTAACATCATTCTTTTTTCTATTACATTATATAGGTGTAATACGACAATATCCAAATACTGATAAACAAGGATGAAAATTTGAGTGTTTTCTTAGTACTACGTACGCTTATTTTTTTATCAATTATCTGTAATCCATTGTCCTTTTACAATAAATTTTATTTTGCTATGACCTCTTTTCAGTCACATTTTTTCCCGCTAAAAAACTTATACTTTTCACCGCCTTGTGGTCGACTCTTACGTTCCCGCTTTTCTCCCGCCAAAAAACTTAGAAATTTTCAGACCCTACCGTTCACAAACATCCATTGCATCTCATAGCAACCACCTCTTTGTAAGATACCCCACTTGCCTCATGCCTAGTTTATCACACCCACATAATCCCCTGACTTTTGTTCCCCTCATTATCCCATTGTTTCAGTCACGTGAGCAATAAACAACAGACATTACATATTCATAAAAAATTTTATTAGGTCATTCATATTCACATCAATACTAAGCACTAAGATTTAAGGTACTTCAAAACCTATACCTTCAACAAACTAGCTGATGGTATACTGGTCAAGAAGAGTGCAAGCAGGACATAAGGTAAGTGGTTCAAATCCAGGTAGGTTCATGCAAGAAAAATTGGACAGCACTTCAAAACTCAGGATCAAGGTAAGTCTAGCAGACATGGACAAAATAAGGGAATCTTCTCACAGATTACAAAAAGAACTCAGAAATTGGCTTTAATAAAAAAAAATCAAATTGGCTCTAAAAAAATTCAAATTGGTGCTAAACAAATAAGAAAAAAATTAAAAATTGTGAAAAAAAAGTAAAAATAGCTATAAATTTTGAAAAAATATATACTAAGTCTTTTTGTAATATTTTTTGCCCCTAGGGTAATTAGTCGCAGGTCCCCAAGACCAAAAGTTCAAACCTACCCTACCCTTAAGAAGAAGTACCCCCAAACAAAGAGTTCAGGGGTACCCCTTAAGGTTGATGAGTAAGTTGAACGAAAGGCCTTGTGGACAGTCCACTTTGTTTGGATTCAAAAGACATAGATGTTGCTTGATTAAAAGACTAGTACAGAATGCTGAAACATAGGCATAAAACTGGTACGGTTGTACTTCTGAGAAATTATTTGAAAGTACACAAATTTGAAGTCTAGTAGCAATGATTTGATGATTTATGTAGTAGTACGTATAAACTTATAAGAACTAAAAGTCATTTTTATTACCAAGTTTTAGGTACAACACCAGTTTCGTGCCTCATTTTACAGCATCAGTAAGGATCAGCATTGAATGAGAACTTGCTACAATGTGAAATAAATTCAATTGATTTCAGAAATTATGATCGAGATCATGTCTATTCACGAATTTTACAGCTAATTTAGAAATCTCTCTGTCTCATCTGCATGATCCTTACTGGAACTAGTAGTAGGATAATTCTTGTATGATATTGATAAACCATGGCATAGAACATGACAGTATAGATCATACAGTTTCAGTATCAAATTGGATATTCTTTTATCCAATCTACCCTATAATCATACCAGTGCCATAGTTACATAAATCATACAAAGACTTTACAGCAAGAGTAATAAATGGTCTATTGATCCAATCAAACATATATCACATTTTAGTGAAATTTTAAAAAAAATTGTTGATTATAATAAATCAAATTGAAGCAGTCCTTTTTAAAATTTTATCCATAATCTTAGATTTAATCTATTGTCTGAATGCAAAATCCTTAAAGATACTATCAGTTGTATCTTATGATACTAATTTAGAAGTCGACAGTCAACTCAAATCAAGTAATTAAAGAAGCCAATTGAGAATCGAATGCATGCGTCAAAAAGCCAACAGTAAAAGCCAAAAAAATACTGGACAGAAATCAATTTGGACTATAACTTTTAGAAGACCATTTATCATCTCTTGTGTACTTTTAATCAAGCAACACCTTTGTAAGACTATGATATGAACACACCAAGCCCTATGGATCTACGATTCCAAATTACAAGATTTGTTTGATAAATTAGAAGTTTTTGATAAATTATAGATAAATTATCTGATGGATATTTGGTTAATCAAGTCAAAAGAAACCAAACAAACTGCCAAATAGCGACCTTTTATTTTAGTTAGGAGAAAAATTTGACAGTACATATCAGGATTAGTATTGCACAAGCCGTAAAACATTAAAAAATAATTTTGTACACAGTATCACCTATCTCAATGTTCAAGTGTGTTCAATCATAGTCATAAGTTCAAATTTTCACCACTTTAAGAATAAAGTACAATTACTAAAATCAAATGCAACAGATATGTATGATGTAATGATGAAGGCTACTTCAGTATTATCAAATTCGTGTTTTCCTATTTCATAAAGAATGTTGAGAAAATAATAATTATGTTAACCATAACTTTAGAATTGAAGGGTTTGACATTTGATTATGTGAACTGACTTATCTGTTGCAGTGTGGTTTTTAGTATTAATTTTATAGCTGATATATGATCTGGATTTTGTTAATCAATATGTTGCTTCAAAACACAAAATTGATCAACCTTAACAACTATTTAGGAAAATAATTTGGAAATTGCAAAATCAAATAACATCCTCTAGTGATCCAATTTACAACTTGACCAATTAAACACTGCCAAAACAAGCCATGTCAAGTGTCGAAATAATAGAAAGAGGATGTTAGTGGAAATGACAAGACTAAAATGCTGATGAACTATGCACTTGACTTACCCTGTTCCAAAAAAACTGCAGATCAAGCACCATCCTTTTATTGTAATACAAATTAATTAAAAAAAAAAATGTGGTATAGTTGTACAAAACTTGTATTTTTTTAATGGAGCCAAAATCGTTAAGAGTAAAGCGTAGAGGATGAGAGAGTGAAGTTTTACAGTATAATCAGATACACACAAAAAAGAAACAATATTAATAGCAAGATGTGCACAGCATCCTCTCACTATCTATCCATTAATGGCAATCCGATGTATCTAACTGGGTTGGCCAAAATATAAATCAAAATATCCTCTTAGAAAGAATCTTGATTGATTTATCAAAGTCCTCTGAGTCTGTGCACTGGAGTGCCACAGGGAGATATTACAGTGAAAGAATACTGTGACACAAAAAAGCATCAATACAAAAACTGAATATCGATTAAGCAACATGTATATGAAAAAGCTTTTTTCCTAAACCTGTGTGATTAAAGAATATTTTGAATTTTTTTATTTATTCACAAAACAATAAGAAAATTTGTTCATGTTGAAAACTTCTAAATTGACTGCCAAAAACAAAATGTAAAAAAACGTTTGCACAAAATTCCAAAAACCTTTTTCATAAGAACATGAATGTACAGTATATAACAAAAAAATTAAAGGCAATTCAAAGTCAATATCAGTGTCAATCACATAAATGAATATCATGTAAATCAATCAATTACTAAGCAATCAAAAACAAAATTCAATTTAAAAAAATCAAATGTTAGTAAGTTGAGAGGACTCCAAGTCAGCCAGTTGCCTGCTCCAGCGTTTGTGCATATTTCATCAGCATTTAGTAAATTATATCAAAACACAACAAAGGGTGCGAACACCTTTTTATTTGAAATAAAAAGATTGAACACACCTTTTGTGGCCTTAGTTCTTAAAGTGGTGAAAAATATCTACATACCATAATACAATGATTACTGTATGTAGATAGTAATTAAAAACTAAAGTTCTTAACCAAAGACAAAGTAAATCTTGGTCAATATTTACCAAGGACAAACCAAGGAAAATACAGATCAATATTTGTCAAGCCTGAGGTGAATAAATGTTAAATATATCGTACACAAAGGCATATTAGCAAGCAAGGAACTGATTCAACCTTATGCAACTGTGTAACTATACCTAATATTTTCTAAAGCAATATACAATATATTCTGCTAGTTCTTCTGAACTTTGTGTATTTTATCCAACTAAAACAAAGAATAAAAGTGTCAGTATTGTTGATCCTGTATGTTTAGCAATTAATGTTTTCATTGGTGGGTACGAAATTTTAACCCTTCTCTAGCAATAATCCTGGGGTATTTCACTTTTTTAAATTTATTTATTTTTATTTGTTTACTTATTTATTTAAGAAAATAAACGCAAGAATTGCTGGACATTTCGATGACATCCTGTCATCATTTTCAAACGACATTTAATGACAGATCAAGCGTGAATTACTGAATGACAAAGTAAATATATGTACATATTCAAACAAAAAGTTTTGCTTTCACCGAGTCTGATTGGACGTTCAAAATACGAAAATATTTCCAAAATATGCCATGTGTATAAAAATAATAGCTTTTGCTGAGATACAGAAATAAGGGTCAAAAATTTTTCAACAATTTTATAGATAACATCAAGAAATTCTAATATAAATTCTAACAAGACGCTCTAAGAGCGTATACTGGGTTGCCTTGTTATGACGTCATTCCAGTGCTTTGATAAGCAAAATGTCATAAAATTTAACGTCTGTAATCTCCATGATGTATAAACGAAGTTGTCCACCCTCCTTTTTTATTTCGTTTTTTGAAAATAATTCGTAATACCTGACTTTAGAGGGAAAATGTTTAAAATCTGACTATGGGATCAAATCGAAACAAGACAAATTGACTCAGCACTTAAACACACAGAAACTCTTACTTATTCTTCGAAATAAGACGAGCTTTTCTACAAATTCCTTTACTTATTTTATTCTGGACGTCAAAGCTCTCAGTTTAGCTTCTGATATCAATTCCATTTGATATCAATCAAGCTGTGGAATGCACTTAAACAGTGTTGCGTTATGCATGTCACACTACTTAATTTTACCTCTAAGCTTGCCATGACCTGACAATAGATCACAATATGAAATTGCCCAAACTTGCCAGCGATAAATGAACCCGATGGAAGAAGTTATGTCAGTTAATTTCAATCATAAAACATTCATTTGCTCACTCAAATAAGCCAACTTTTTCTAGGATTTCCTTACAAATATCCTTCAGCTTGTCTCCATTTGGGTTTGTATATCACTGGTTGTTTTTTAGAGGAAATCTTCTAGTTGTTGATGGCACTATGGTCTCGTTTATCGCCTAGTTAAAAGAGTTCATTGAGAAACACTTGATTTATATGGTAAGTTAGGCTGATTTGTCCTCAAGATTCCATTGGAACTTTAATATTTTTTCAATTAATTCTTCTTTTGTTGTTTATTATTTTATTGAAGTAATCATTGTGTAGAGTTGACTGTTATTAAAAGTGTTTGCCTTGGGATTGAAGCTTGTTGATTACCCTTACAAAATTATTTCAGTCTTCGTTCAAATCAAAATTAAAACTCGAACAAACCTTTTTATGCTTTCTATGTTTGTTTATAGCATTTAATCTCACTGAATCAGTGAACACGAATGAGAATAAATGACTTAGTAGTAAAACTCTGGGATGAAAGTCTACCACATGAAATAGAAGGTTGGCAACTTTATTTTATGATGGACTTTGCTCATGTCCTGATAAAAAGCTAAAGATATAAAATTTTGGCCACATATATTCTCAAAGAACTACACTATTCCATTCCACAATAGCCTGCATGTGAACTCGCACATAAAGTTATCAACACGTCATCCAATCCATATATGGGTAATATTGCGCAATTTTTCCATCTTGTCGAGGAAGGAAAAAAAACCAGACGTATTTTAAGACTTGTTTGCCACAGGCAACCCAGTAATAGTAAGCCAATTCAAGCGTGATTTACTTGGAGAAATTATGGACTGAATTATGGTAAGCTGGTCGAGTGGACTTAAAAATTCAAAAATGTCGTAAAATCAATTTAAAAAACTATCATTATTTGATCATATCGAGGCATTTAGAGTTTAGACAAGCAAAAACCAAGCGAGTTTAACAAACTTTATGTACTTCCAAATGTCTGCGTGGACGAAGACAAGCAGTAGTTTGAACACTTTTGAGTTAGAAAAATTTAGGGAAAAAATTCAATAGACCCTCATAAGCAAATAACTAGACTTTATCTTAGTATTTTGATGTATTGGTAAAGTGAGAAAGCACTTCTTACCGTGTAAAATCAGAGCTTTGTACCCGCAACCCTCTTCCTTCTCTTCGTCGCCTTCTTGTCTTTCTCTTTACACCCTGGACCTAGAGGCATCATGGGAATGTTACCCATGGCTCAAGTACCACAGGGAACCCATGCGCAGCATTTTCGTGAGCAGTGTACCCAACGCCTCCCGATGCCATGCTTCTACTAAGTCTTTTTTTTTTCGTGTTCTGCCTAACAGCCGCGCAGTACGCGCGTACAGTTACTGGGCTAGCTGTGGCGAAACAGTATTATTCAAGATTCGGTTTTGGATAAGTGCTTAAAGATTGATCCCTCTGATCCCCCTCCCCTCAACAAAATTCCAATTCGATTAGTGGGTTAGCCAAAGTCTGACTATGATCTTTCAAACTAAACAGCGGTCCTTGTACAACTGGGTGCACCAGTATTTATTATAGAAAAGGCATTCAAAGTTTCCGGTCCAAACAAAACAAAGAGCCATAAAAACTTTTTTAAACGTCTTTTATTTTAAACCCATCGAGCTAATGAATGAGCTATGTTTTGTCTAAAGAGCGCTTCTATATACGTCTGATGTAACCGTTCGTGTTGTTCGATACGTTGTAACTGAAACAAAATGGGAGAAAAGAATGTAAGTGTTCAGTGGTTTCTGGTGTCTTACATTGAGCAGGTTTAGTTTAGGTATGGCACGATTGATGCAGTGACGGCGCAGCACATTATAAGGGTGGAGGGGCTAAAAGGCTAGAATTTTTTTAAGTGCCGCGGTGGGGATCTAGAATCTTTTTTTTTTCTTACGGAACTCAACTAAATTTTCTTTTTACAGCGCTCTCGTTCATCACGAGTTTAACAGTATATCGCAACGTAATCATTCAGTTAGATTCAGTTAGAATGAAAAGATCCTAATAAACGGACGAAACTAGTCCCTAAACTGCAACCGTGTTGTTGTTAGTGCGTGGGGGAGATATGAAGATAAGCGGAGATAAGCGAGTCCTTACAATGTCTCGATTGAAAAAATTATCAAGAAAACAACTAAAGCAATACTAAATGACATTCAGTTCGTTTCCGCAAGAAGTGGGGCCTGCAACGTGCGCTGCAAATATTTACTATATCTTCCAGTATTTTGCTCAAGGGATAAATTCCTAGCTTTGTTTGTCGGTTTTCTCCAGTTTGTAAATTGAATTCGCTCCCTTTTTCGTCAAAACGACGGGAGCCAAAAGTCGATAAATTTGTCAAGGAGTTCTTTTTCTTACCCGAAGAAATCATTATATCCTGTGTCAATGCGATATTGATCTGGATGCTTTTGTATGAAATCCATAACTACTTGCAATTTCCATCGTCCCCATCCCTTCAAATTGACAAAATCAAAATCGCCTTCATCATCAGTTATCGGAGTAAACGGATTGGTGTCTTCGACTATGATGTAATCCCCAGGCTCCATAAATTGATGCAAGTATTCAAGGATTCCTTCTACATTCACATGCGCGTCTTCTGACACTATCCATGGGTGTGGTAGTCCCTTCACACAAAAAAAAAAGAGTCAAAACATTAAAATAAGTCATATGTCTTTATAACCCCCCTGCGCTAATTCGCAATCTGAATTCCCCCTCTAAAGATTTGAAAATTTTTTTTGCAGTATTTTCAACTTTTTTCACCTCCATGAGTGTCTATAAACAATCAAGTATAACGCGCGCGCGTTCCGATTGCCTAGACAAGTTAACATCACCGTTAAATTAAACAAAAAAATAAGAACTGAGGGATACCGTCTCTTTTACTGCAATAAACATGGGACATCTACAACTCTCTCCAGAAGTAAAACGCCATCACAAGAGAGTTTTGGATTGACTTTTTTCCCTCCACGCAAACGGCAAACGTGAGCACGTTTTCATAGTTTTCCCGTATTTTAAATGACCTTTTGCAAACCTTCTCACCGGGCGCAAATACTCTTTTGTTTTTTTACTACTTGGATGTTTTTGCGATTCTTTTTCAGTCATTTAAAAGAATTTTTTACTGGTCAACTGACGTTTCACGTTTGCCGTGAACGTAAATCTAAAACTCTCTACTAACGCTTTCAGTGTACGTGAGATCCATTAAAGGGACTCTTTGTTTTCGACCGCGTTTTAGTTAAGAATCTGTCAAGCTTCTGTACAAATGTTTATCTTCAGGGCCCGCGCGTTGGAACAATCTTATAAGACTACCGACTAAAAGTTATCCCCAGAAACTTATAAGGGGTATGAGTTATTTTGTTTTCATGTAATTACAGCCTTCGCTCAATTGGCAAATCATTAATTAAAAACGTGGTCGAAACACATGCGTATTTGTAAAAGGGTCTAGCTTTGTTACTTTTGCTTCCCCATTTGTTCCCGGATGTTTTCATTATCAGGGCTTTCTTTAAACTCAAAAAAACACTTTTTTCCGACACACCAACCTCGAGTAGTTCTGGGGGGAAAGCCTTCTCAACTTTATTAGAGTCTCCCTCTATAAAAGTGATGTCATCTCTCTTCTCCTTTGCTAGTGGTTCTAGTAATCCCTGGTCGATGTCCATTGAATAAACATGGCATTTTCCTTCACCCAGTTTTGCGATATCGGCCATCCATATCGCAGAGCCACCACAGTTCGAGCCAAACTCCAGGATCGTTTGAGGCTTGATGTCCCATATCATTTGCTGATAAGTTATTATTTCAAAAGGCGTTTTCATCAGAGGCAAACCACGCCAGCTAGATTTGTATTTACCTGACAGCGTATTGGGAAGGAATGCCTTTTAATTCTAAATACATAGGTTTGTCAAGTGGCATGCATGCAGAGATGGCGAAGAGTTACGGCAACAAGAGATCGTGCCACTACGTTTTGGCTTCGATCCTTCGCCAGCAGAAACCCAGATGATGAAGGTCTTGTCCATACAAATGCTCTTTTGAAACGCTCCATTTTTGTCCTACCAGAAAAACATCGAAAGCCTCGCGTTTTCTAACGTTTTCATGATGTTTTCGCTCGTTCACACTAAAACGTTCAAAAACGCAGATACGACCGAAAATTATGCGGTATCACCAATTGCGCATGCAAAAAACAGACTATGTTTGACTGACGCGTACGGTAGTCCGATTTCCCTGTCGTGACTGTTGTCTCGGTAAAACGAATAACCGATCTCTCACCAAGAGCCCACGTTCATGATCTTGGCGAGCAGAAACGTGGGCTCTAGGTACGACATTAAGCGCAAGGCAACAAAACATTTTTAAAAGCACAACATTTTGCTCACCTTTAAAAATAGACTTCCAGTGTTCTATTGAGAAGATGCATTCTTCATTCCTTTCCTCAATTTTTTGCAAGCGGCGCTCCAACGAGTCCGGTTCGGCTGCCATTTTCGCTTTGTGCTTTTGGTAATCGCTTTTGAGAACTTCTTCCATATTTATCAGTGAAGTTGGTGACGATTACTGAAACAACCAACATTATTCTTAAACGACTCAAAACCTTCGTCAAAAACGTACAACTGCATTCAGTTTTGTTTTTTAACCTCTGCCGAACTTTATTATTCCACTGTAGAGTCATTCCCTTAGTTCCAGTGTATAAGCAATCAATAAGTTAATATCCAATCGAAATAAGAGATGTTAAGAGCTTGATATCGTTTTTATTCACGAGTTTCCGACCATATCATATCGCGAACGAGCGAGTCTGCAAGCGAGTGAGTGACTGATATAGAAAACGTGCAAATCAAAAAAATCAGGCTCTAGTGACTGGTGCATTACTGAATAGTATAAAATAGTGCTAATTAACAATAGAAAACAATGGAATTTGCATGAAATTGTGCTATTTAGTATTACTAAAGTTTCACGGATATATTGTTTGCACTCTATTAGCGAGTTTCACGAGTTTAGTGCAAGCACTCTAGAATGACCACAGTAAATCCGTGAAACTTTAGTAATACTAAACAGCACAATTCCATTTAAATTCCGTTGTTTTTTATTGTTTAGCTAGCACTATTTTGTACTATTTAGTAGTTAGTGTTTCACGGATTTACTATGGTCACTGTCTTTGCTGTTAAAGAAAATGCAAAATTCGCAAATAAGTCCCGGGCTTCATTCAGTGCCAAGGGACAGAATATCATTAGCAGTGGGCCTAAGCTAGACACGATATTCTAAAATCGTTAAATAAAATAAATCGTGTTACATAAAATCGTTCTATTTATTAGAGGTTTGATTTCATTGATTATCAAAATTATACTTCGAATTCTACCGAGTCGCGCGACATAAGTTCGCCACGAGTTACATTCAACTCAGCTCGTAACAGCGAACACCCCTGGGACCGTCACTTCATGTCCGTAATAGCGAGCGTCCGCAATAGCGAGAGTTTCTTACGGTCATTTCTTTATCAGTATATTTGTCGGGGATCATTCTCCTTTCCGTAATAGCAAGGTGACGGAATATCGGGGTGTCCGTAAGGCGAGAGTTCAGTGTATATGCCGTGTGCAGCAAAGGATAACAACATCACCAAAGTGCCCACTCATCAAAGTCAAAACACGAACCATAAATACTAAAGTTATGGGGAGAGATCCGCTACTCTTGAGCTATTATAAGGTGAACTAGGAGGTAAGAAGAACATGAACATCTCCGCAAAAAGGGAAAGGGTAAATAGGGCAAAATTCGTCTTTCGAAGCCCAAACGACGTTGAGCAATAAAGCATCCGGTACAGATCAAATTTATAGTCAACTGAACCGTGCTAATTAATTACTCCGACGAAGGACTAGCGTCCGAAACGTCAGTAAGTTTTTTCATCTTTTTCACGGTGTATAATTTACCTTTTCATCATTACTAATTAATTATGCAGTGAGCCGAAATAGTCCGATATTTTCAAGCATCAATGAAAAATAGAAAATACAACCTACAAAACCTAGGTTTTTTTGGGTAAAGTTTGGATAGTTTCGGGATTCGGTCTGCGCCCGGCCATTTTATATAGGATTAGCAGCAGCAACAAAATTCCTAGCTACGCAGGCTACAATAAACCTATGGAGTTTTTTGGGTTCGCTTAGCACCAAGGGAATAAAGTTTAGGTGGTTTGGATTTGATAGATTCTATTCATTGTCGAATACAAATACAAATTTGGCTGCTGGCCATATAGAATTTGGAAGACATTGGCCGCTGCCGGGCATATAGCCACAGGTTTAACAACGTGTTCCTCCCCTCGATTTCCCGCATTCTCGCACAAATATTAGACGAATTCAATACACTAACACTAGATGCTAAGTAAGAGAAAAAAGGCAATATATGGAAGAGAAAAAAGGACAAAAATCGTACCTGACTCAGCTACACGACGCCCTTGTTCACAAAGACCTCACGAGTAGCCCTAGTCTCCTAGACGGCCACTATAAGTTTCGTCATAGTTTCGTGACAGGGAGTCCTACTAATTATAAGCCTATCCAAACAAAGAAGCTGAACTGGAATGGACTGGACTGGACTCAAAATGGACTCAAAATCACTCAAAGTGCTTGGGGAAAAAGATTATTAACTCTGGCGTTCTGGCGGCAATAAGATACCTGATATATGTTTGCCTTTCTTCGAGTCTACTGTGGAGTCATGGCGTTTAGAATTCCATGCCCCACAGCAAAACCAAAGAAAATCCCATTGGTTTGCCTAGCTTTCAGTGGAAAGAAATTCAAACAAAAGAAGAAATCGGGTGTGGATCGTTTGGAATTGTTTTTAAATGTTCACTGGAGACAGGAAAGAAGGTGGTCGTAAAGAAGTTGAGTGCCGAAGGCCGAAGGGCAAGATGACCAACGAAGGTTTATCAAAGAAGCTTGCTTGTTGAAAGGAGTAAAAGGTCATGACAGCGTGGTATCCTTCTCGGCGTTTTGTTGTGACCCGTTACGCAATCATGCTGGAATATTGTGCCTTTGCATTTCAACCATACGGTAGCAACAATCTGGTAGCCATACTAGCTCTGTGAGGTAAGTCTCGGTGTTATTCGGTGCCAATCTCGTACCCAGAGCCTGCGTTTCTTCTGACCTGCGGCGAAGCACAAAGGCTCTGATGTGGTATAATGTAAATCCATTTATTGAGACCAGGATGTCTAGGACTTCCTTTATAAGAGTATATATATATAATGTTTCCGATTTCTAATTTGTATTTGTATAGGAAGTAAACACAGAACTCTGTTTGAAAGCATGATTTTCATTGATTATGACAATGCAATGACAATGTGTTATTCACACCAAATTAAAAATATAAGATATCATTTACAACTTTCTTATAAAAATATAAGGTGTAAGCTTGCTGTAATAACCACTAGACTATACACGACAGCATTTCACTTCCGGAAAATTGCACATGCGCCAAAAAATGGATTATGCAAGAGCCTTGACAAGAGCCCTCGCTCTTCGCCGCAGGCCAGAAGAGACGCAGGCCAGAAGGAACGCAGGCCAGAAGGAACGCAGGCTAGAAGGAACGCAGGCCAGAAGGAACGCAGGCCAGAAGAGACGCAGGCCAGAAGGAATGCAGGCCAGAAGGAACGCAGGCCAGAAGGAACGCAGGCCAAAAGGAACGCAGGCCAAAAGGAACGCAGGCCAGAAGAGACGCAGGCCAAAGGAACGCAGGCCAGAAGGAACGCAGGCCAAAAGGAACGCAGGCCAGAAGAGACGCAGGCCAAAGGAACGCAGGCCAGAAGGAACGCAGCTCTGGCGACGAGAGATTGGTCCACTCGCTCTTGTGAATGTCTTGCGCATGCATTAATTTCTAAACTATACACATCCCAAGCGGTGTAGTAATAAAGCTCCATTTATTTATTTTTAATGCTTCGATTGCACGTTTCGTCATCGAGGCCTCTCGAGGGAGCGTTGGTGCCATTTAACAAAAGATCTAATAATTAGCATCCATTGTTAACGGTACCACAATGTCCGCCTTTTTTTTTTTTTTTTTTTTTTTTTTTTTTAACTTATTAGTTTATGGAGTTTTATCAACCTACCAAAGTCAGTTAGTGGTAAGTTTAACGTGGTGAGTGCTCCGTTTTCTATAAAAATACATAGATATTGGAGAAATTTCTTTGCATTTTGCCTTTACAATCTCTTACCCAGAGTCTTTCCTGTCGTCCAACAAAAAACAAATATGTAAATATGTACTAAGAACGACCTATTATATATTTTGCTGTAGAAACAAAATCTGGGATAACCCTGACTTGATGAAGTTTTAACTTTGGCGCTACAACTGAATGTGGAAACAAATGTATGATTAATGTTTTTAGTATCTTTCATGTACTTAAAATGTAAAAGATTCAAGTAGCTTATCGTAAATTGCCTATATATAGCGAGGTTTACGATGGAATTTGGAAAACACAATAAAGTTTACATTATTATTATTATCATCATCATCATCATAATTATTAATCATACATGCATTGATAATAAATCATGATTAAAACTATATGTAAAGTATGATAACAGCATAAGAGGGAATAGAATTCATCATTAATTACTTAATTCTACGAATATGTTGAATGATTTGAACAATTCGATTTGATTTGATTTGATTTGATTCGATTCGATTCGATTCGATTCGATTCGATTTGATTTGATTTGATTTGATTTGATTTGATTCGATTCGATTCGATTCGATTCGATTCGATTCGATTCGATTCGATTCGATTCGATTCGATTCGATTCGATTCGATTCGATTCGATTCGATTCGATTCGATTTGATTTGATTTGATTTGATTTGATTTGATTTGATTTGATTTGATTTGATTTGATTTGATTTGATTTGATTTGATTCGTAAGAGAGAGGAAGGAGTTGAGACAATCGTACCCCGTCTCCCAACTCTCAGCCTAGACCGCAATACCACTCACCCCCCTCCTTCCCTCCGTGAGGATATAGGGCTTCAAAGACAAAGGTATATTTGGCTGCAAGCCCAACAATAGCAACAATCAGATATTTATAATGACACGAATGACTCTAGAGGGATGTCCAATGTTCCTTACATATCAATGTCTTGCTGCTCGAAAAAATTAAGACTTTTCAACTCAAACTTTGATGGCCAAGAAAGGGAAGTCTTCTCCATCTTGTTTTGTGATTCTGGTTTGGAATCAACTTTGTTGTTGTCTGGCATTGTTGCAGTGTCTTCAAAATCCTTGAAACACACACAAACCACGAATTCATAGTTACGGCACATTAAGTTTATTTTGGGAAGGGGGGAGGGGGGTACTTTGGAATGCAGCTCAATCTGGAGGACACATCAATAGGTTCCAATTCTTAGGAGATTGGAATTCTTTTGTTTGATCCCCCAGATCGAGCTGCTTTGATGTCACATGCAAGGGGTCTATAAACAGTACATATATATATATATATATATACTGCGGTTTGCATAAACTTTGACCATTTATATATAATTAAAAAACTCATTAATAATTCATGAAGGAAACACAATAGAAATCATGACCGTGAAGGAGGTTTTATATCTGATAAAGATTCGTCTTCATTTGCATAAACTTTAACTTGGATTTTCTCTATCAAACTTGGTTCATTTCGTAAAGAATTCAGTACAATATGATAACATTCATCATGAGTTTTTTAAGCCGTTCAATAAACTCGCAGATCGTGTTTTATCGGGTATAAAACCACTCGGCTACGCCTCGTGTTTTATATCCGATAAAACACTCCTGCTCGTTTATTAAACAGTACATACAAGCATATTAAAAGTATATCAGAAATTATGGGATGTCATTCTTGATATTTTTTCTAGAAAGTCCTAGTGATAGACAATTGGGAAAAAATATCAGGGATCATATCTCATAATTTTTGATATTCTTTTGATATACTTTTATATATGCACAAATGGTCAAAGTTTATGCAAACCGCAGTATATATATATATATATATATATATACATACTCAATTGAAAAATCGTTGTCGGGTTCAGAAACATAGAACATAGAAGCTGAGACCGAAATGGCACACGGGAAGTACGTTAATTAGATGCATGCTGTGACCTGCGACCCGTGGCATCATCCACTGTTTTTATTACGCGTTTGGCATTCTAACCGACTGCATGGATGTCACAAATGAATACATTATCATATAATTATGTTATTTCCCATGTGCCATTTCGGTACTTACATAAAAACGACATATCAGTGCATCAAAAACAATGAATAAATAATATAAGGTTAAAGCATGCTCAAAGTTTTGCCCAAAATTTCAACAAAACCGACAAACTTTGTAAAGCTTCGCCATCCCCTACTCGTACACTATTGCGAACAAACCTACCAGGGGCCGGGTAATGCTATTTTGCCCAAAATCTCAACAAGACGGAAGACGACCTTTTGTTTAACTTTGCTAATGTAATGTAATATGGTAGCCAATCAAAATGCGGGGGTTTTAACACTTCAAAGATCAGGGAATGTAATGATGTCGTCAATAGTATTTGTTTGTCCTCTGATTTAAAGTAGATATTTCGACCATTTTTATTGATCGATGGCCTTCATCAGTAAAGATGAAGGCCATTGGTAAATGCCCGAAACGTCTACTTAACAATAATCAATCTTCACTGTAAATTGAAGATATTTATAATGGATGTTATTCTGTTCTTACCACAGTCATGTTGAAGAGTCCGCCAATATTATAGACCAGATCAGCAAATGTTGGTCTCTTGTTTGGATCTGGGTTCCAGCACTGCCACATCACTTCATACCTGGATAAAATCGTATAGATGATTAATTATTTTATGGTTTTAGTTTAAATACGACCCCAATCGGGAAAGATTATGCTAACATATGGACACCTTAACATATCATGAAGGTGCTGACACACGGTGCAACATTGCACACAACATTGCAAGCAACGAATTTGAATTGGGAAAGATTATACTAACATTTGGACACCTTAACATATCATGAAGGTGCTGACACACGGTGCAACATTGCACACAACATTGCAAGCAACGAATTTGAATCGGGAAGACACATTTCAACAAAATCACGCAACATCGCTTGTGTCAGTCTGCTATTTTAAGATATTTGGTCAGCAGTTATAAATTTGGTACAAGCTGATTGGCTGAAAATTTCAAAACGTCGCAGGTAATGTTGCAGCCATGTTCACATGATGAAGTTTGTTGCTCGCAATGCTGCAAGAGTAGAGCGCGATTCAACTTCAGATTTGTTACATGCAACGTTGCGTGCAGCAAGTTTGTTGCGTACAATGTTGCATGCAATGTTGCACCGTGTGTCAGCACCTTTACTGTCACCATCATCACCAGTATCATCATATTCCATATGATGATCAGTATAAATCACCTTGATACATGTTTGATTCACTAACATAAGCACCATCATTACCATCATCATCATCACTATCATCACTTTCATTATCATCTGACCATTATCTTTGTTATCATTACCATCATCATCATTAATAATAACATTATCATCATCATCATCATTATCATCATCACTTTAATCACCATCATCACTTTAATCATTACCACCATCATCTTCAGTTACCATTAATATATTTAATATATTTATACTAACATGTCACGTGATGTATTACTGGATCTTTCTAGTCTGTATCCCTGACGCAGTCTTTCAACAACTTCTGTACCAGACATCCCAGCATAGGGCATCAAACCTAAGGGAATAGTTGGGATTACACTGACGAAACTTGTACCAACCAGAAATCTATTTCATAATCTAACCCAGCAACGTGACAAAAACTATTGCTGAAATGGTTGGCACATTAACATTACAGCGACAATTTTTATAAATGTTGCATCCACAAATATGATTGGACGTTTTGATTTTAGTACCTTAGGCGGCTTTTAGTTTACGGAAAATACTTACCTCCACTTTCGATTTCCCACAAAAGAACGCCGAAGGACCATCTAGAAAATAAAATCAGTGTAATTACAGTCATTTATAGGGCTGTTTTCGCTATGACTGTGAAAAGTGTGCAATCACACTGCGAGAGAGAAAAATCCCAAAGCCTCCAAAATCTTAGAAAAGACCATGGTCGCGGAAAGGCACAGATACGGCACCGTCTTTTTCACAGTCATACGAAAACTGCTTTAAATAGCACACGTGGAAGCAAACGATTCGCCGTCGCAACAAATAGGGTTTAGGTCGAAGTCAATCAAAGTGTTTCCATAACAAATTGGTTGACGTGAATCAACCAATCGTCAATCAAAGTGTTTCCATGACATCGGAAAACACAAAGGACAAGTGCCTATGAAATGGAAACGCCTTGGTTGACTTGTTCACCAAAACCTCTTGAATTCTGCGCGTGCCATCGAGAAAAAAAGGTAGTAGATTAAGATTGATCTTGACTAGGAGTAGCCTGTCCTTTTCAAATCCATATGCAGGACCAATCCAAGAGTGTTAACCCCCCCCCATTTTAATGATTCCTGGATCCGCAACTGCATCTTGTAGTGTTGTCTAGAAACTTATTTCCTTACACGTCGGACTTGCTGGTGTAGGTATAGTCTTGTAAAGATTCCAGGGCCATCCAACGAACAGGAAGAAGACCCTGAGAGAATTTTATATCACATACATTAATACGAGGATTTTCGTCAGATAAACGAGGGCCAACTGGACTGTTAGCCACTGTCTATTAAGTGAGACGATTTATTTCTTATTAATTAGAAATATAAGCCATATATTTAGCAGATAAGGCATTACTATAAATCTCATTATTTAAGTGTCTTGTTCTAGCGATTTCGCATCAATTGGGACACTTAGCACTCACACGCACTACCATCCAATGTTCTATGCACACAACGCTCAACTCACATGTAGATTTTTACGGAGGGAGGAAACCGGAGAACACGGAGAAAACCCTGACGTAGCAAGGGAGAGAACAACACATCAAACAAACTCAGTTCACATGTAGCGACGGCAGGGCTCGAACCAGCGACCCGACCTGTTTTACTCACGGCGGTGAAAGACAACGCGTTAGCACTGTATGCCAACTATGCTATCCAATACATGACCTCATATGGAGCTTAATCGAGCTACAGTCATGTTGGCTCCGGCTAGGAGAATAAAAAGGCGTTCTAAAGCACTTGAATGACAGACACGACAACATGGTAAAAATGCTGTTTTGCCTAACATGGCTGTTGCACGCAATGAAGGTCCGTCAGCTTAACTTACCCCTGCCGTGTTCTCATACACTCCAATTTCGTAGATATCACGTGACATACCAAAATCAGAAACCATGGCAACCATGTTTTTACCAAGCAAGACGTTACGAGCCGCCAAGTCTCGGTGAATGTACTGAAATTACAAAAAGACGTTAAAAAGAATGGTTAGTATACAGCCATTCCAAAGAAGGTTGGTGAAGGTTCTGCTATAGTTGCTTACTAAGCTAAGAATGTATTAGATTCATATGTAAATAATGTTAGCACAGAACAAATTATAATGGAGAAAACTGCAGACAAGGTTTAGGAAAATTTCAAATCGTTGTGATCTTTCGGTGCTGATGGTATTCACATCGTACATAGTGAAATTCGAGCTTGGAATGGAACATACAACATGCAACAAGCAACATGCAACATGCTTGCTGGTTTGTGTTATTAATTGTTTCAAGAGGCCTGGTATATTCATGTCTATTCATGATTTAATAATGTGTTTACCCTGTGTCTCTCGAGGTGAGCCATCCCCTGAGCGATCTCATACGCAAACCTCATTCTCTCCCTTTCAGATAATACAATAGTAGGTCTTGGTTGATTTGGACTCAAGTCACTTGTGTTTTGGTACTCAGGTGCAGGGCGATTGTCTTTTAGGAAGTCAAGAAGACAACCATTTGGTGCGAACTTCACCACCAACCAGAGAGGACCTTAGTAAAAATGTAGAACATTGCAATTAGGCAATAAATCCGGCTACCTTTCACTTTTTTGCTGCTGCATAACAAAGACAAGCTATATCCATTTATATGAATCCAAGAAAGGACATTTTTTTTCTACGCCTCAATTCCGTACGTCCTTTAACAGGAACATCCTTTCTTCCATCCAGCCATTTCCTAAACTAAACTTCATATCCACCCATCCATCCATCCATCCATTCCTCAGTTAAACTTCATAATTCCTTCACAAGCCCATCCTTCATCTTCCATTTCTTCATATTCTCATCAAGGTACATACCATTCATCGTACACGCTCCGATCAAACTGACCAGGTTTGGATGATCCCCAACAGATGACATGATGTTGATTTCGTTACACAAGTCACGCAATTCTCGTTCTGTTGGATTGTCTGTAAACAATAACAGTATTAAGTAAGAACAGGTTTCGTATTATCATACATCGAGCTACCTATGGTAGCATATTATGATATCATATATGATATTAATAATGTTTTTGTTCGATGTTTATAGAACTGAAATTGTTTGTTTGGGCGTAATATTTTCTCATTTCAGACCAGATGTTTGAATTGTATAAATATTGTCATGGATACCTTCAAATATGGTCATGGATAAACTTAAATATGGTCGAGGATACCCTTAAATATGGTAGAGGATACCCTTAATATGGTCATTTGAAAAGGGATACCCTTAAATATGATCAAGGATACTCTTAAAATATGGTTAAGGATACTCTTAAATATGGCCATGTTATCTTGCTCTAAATTTTGTCACGTCATTCATGGACACTACCTTTCAACATCTTGACAGCACAAACTATACGCTCCTCTTTCCTGTCCTCTTCACTTTTTGTCAGGTAGCCTTTCATCACGACGCCAAAGGCTCCAGACCCAAGCTCTACGTCAAGTGCTAAGTCGTCACGTGGTATCTCCCACCATTGCTTAGTAATCTTAATCTTAAGAACACCAAACCAGTCTACAGCCGAATCGTATGGATTTTTTCGTAACTATGAAACGCACAAACAATGAAAAGAATTAGCAACACCGACGAGAAACAGCGCTATCAGTAGCACTACGCATAGTACGCTGGGTAGTCAGGATGACGTAAATAGCTCGCCTCTCACCTCTAAGGTTCGAATCCCATTCGCCCCAAGTGAACTGATTGAGCATAATTCTCATGCACGGTACCTCCCGGATAATGGGCAAGCAAAGTTTTGACACCTTTTTGAAGAAAAGGGCACAAAAGGGTTGGGAACGAAAGGACACCTTAATTTCCATGCATGGCACCTCCTTGATAGTGGGCGAGCAAATCTTTGATACATTTTAAAGAAAATGACATGAAGAGCCCAAAAGGGTTGGGTGCGGAACGCGATCTTAATTCCCATCTAAGGTACCTCCCTGATAGTGGGCAAACAAATAATTGATACCTTTTCAAGTTTCTTATGCATCTCCTTATTTTCTGTTCGTTTTCTTCTCACAAATACAACTCCACCGATAAGCAGGACAAGGATGATAGCAACAAGAGGAAGAACGATGGCCATTACTTCTACTTTGCTGCTATCTAAAAAAATCCATCAATTGAGTAAAAAATAAAAATACCCTGAATAGCCATCTCGTTTAAGTCCTAATCGGTCCTAAATGACATTAAGTTCAATTTAACTCTGTTTGGTGTTTTCGCTTCAGTGTTGCCATCCATCCATCAGTCTAGAGACATGTGATAAGTATCTTAGAGACAACTCAGTAGGGATTTTGGTCTTTTTAACATAAATGCCTCCCCCATCGTTATATAATTATAGCAATGAAAAAACCTACCTTTAGTCTTCACGTTTATTGCTTCACTAGCTTTATAACCTTCAGCATTAACAGCCTTTACACGCATCAGGTATTTTTTACCCGCGTCTAGATTCTTCACGGTGACTTTGGTCTTATCAGAGTTCACAGTGGCATCATCGTAGTACTCCATGTCTGTACCCGCCTTCTTGTACTGTACAGCGTAGTTAGTGATTCTATATGGTCCATTATACAAGGGAGCTGACCAATCAAGTGTCACTGACGTCATTTTCACGTCACTGCTACTCAGATTGGCTGGAGGGGGAGGTGGAGCTACGTCATTGAAAAGAACATAAAAATGTTAGACCCAATCAAAGACTTTCTTGTGCCATTAAGGCAGTTTTGGATGTCGATAATATACAACTAGTAGCTCAGCCAATCAGAACACAGGTTTCGTGATAGACCATTCTTAGGTTTATACTAAAGTAAAATATTCCATTCATTTTCCCTTTTGGAATGAGAAAATGTTTTACATCCCGGAAAAGGTGTGTATGTTTGTGTTACCTTTGACATAAATGGAGTTGATCTGAAACTCTTTAGACGCAGTATTTCCGTGGGACAGTCGTAAGAGTCTTCCAGTGATATCCTGTACAACAGAAAAAGCTGACCGTCCTTTGAGCTCAGCTGTGATGTCGAATTGTACGTGATACGTGCTGTTGCCAATGTTACTAAGATTAAAAAATATACAGCAGCAGTCAGTAGTTGCTAGGCAGCACCAGTCCCACCCCCACCGTCGCCCTCAACCTTAAGTACTACCACCCACAACCACAACCACCATCACCACAACATTAG
The DNA here is from genome assembly GCA_011057435.1 of Actinia equina. Lineage (NCBI taxonomy): Eukaryota > Metazoa > Cnidaria > Anthozoa > Actiniaria > Actiniidae > Actinia > Actinia equina. The sequence continues at coordinate 801,501 of WHPX01000729.1, forward strand.
TAGGCCATCGTGCCATCATGGCCACCACTACCTAACCCTCCAACCACCAAGCAACTTTTATTCAATATCAAAGGTACAAAACTTACGTGAATTCTGTAACCTTCATTTGATAAATGTTGTAACCATCAGGCTTTCTGCTTTTATTAAATAATTCCAAAATCTAGATTTTCAAAAATATAATTTAAATATAAAATATAATTTAATATAATTTAAACAGTACATGAGCGTTTTGAATAGACTTCTTTGCAATAAGCGTATTGTTTTCCTATTTCAAACCACTTGTCATTCTCTTGAGAATAAGATTCTTTGTTTGAGTTATATCCATATTCGCCATGCGCAACTGTCAAACAAAGAAATGACACTCAAGGGAACCTGTTCTAAAATGAAAGTTATATTGCTTGCTCTTGTCCCGTTTGCTGTTATTTGCTGCTTTCAAGTAAAATAGATAGTTTGATGCTGAGACCTTCTTACCAGTTTCTTGAAAACAAATGACTGTTTTTTGTCCTTCAAGTTTTTCCTATCCTTAAAGTTGCGACTTGGAAGTGGAAAGGTAAGGTTCAATGCATAACTAACAGTAACAGAATCTATATGAAATAGAAAAATGAAAATTGATAAGAAGTAGTCATAGTATCCATAAACAGTATTTACTCATTCACAGACTAGCCCATCGTATGCGGGGAGTCCTGTGGCGTGGCAACTGAGAAGTGGAAGAGGAATTACTCTTCTTTCGTCGTTTTTTTTTTTTTTTTTTTGCATTTATTTGCCAAGCTTTTGACCTACACGGTCTTTTCAGGCCAAACTCGAAATAGAAAAAGAAAACAGAAGAAAACGTGAGCAAACAGAGTAAAGTACGCGCGTACAGAAAAAGATCAATTCAAAAATAGCATTATCATGCATCGTCTATCATAATTGATCCTTCTCAAAAGTATCCTGGACGCAAGGCTAACATGAAAAAACAAAATAAATCACACTTTTTCTCGATGGAATTTGTGGCAGGTCTTTTGTACTTCCATGTTTGCATTCAAGATAAATCCATTACAAGCCCTAATACGAATGATTCCTTCTCTTAGTTAATTTTCTCTTGGCTTAAAATTTTCTTTTTCAATCCTATTCGGAACAAAATCCCTTAGTTGCCGTCATTGGAACTTAATGCAATCCTTATCAAACGATTAACTTCTGATGTCCTAAATTTAGGGCAAAAATTGCCCAAATATAAGGGTCATTCACTTCTGAATTTCGATCATCTGCATGGTAGATTTGCAAATCATTTTCTGATTGGAGGAAAGGATTCATAAACTGGCAACACTCTACTTGGACATTTCATATACTCCTGAATCGCATCCAATCAGGAGATTAGAAATCATCATCTGATTGGCAGGAATTCATAAATTGGCAACACCCTACTTGGTCATGTCATACACTCCTGAATGGCATGCAATCAGGAAATTAGAAATCATCATCTGATTGGCAGGAATTCATAAATTGGCAACACCCTACTTGGTCATGTCATACACTCCTGAATGGCATCCAATCAGGAGATTAGAAATCATCTTCTGATTGGCAGGAAGTCATAAATTCGCAACACCCTACTTGGTCATGTCATATACTCCTGAATCGCATCCAATCAGGAGATTAGAAATCATCTTCTGATTGGCAGGAAGTCATAAATTGGCAACACTCTACTTGGTCATGTCATATACTTCTGAATCGCATCCACTCAGGAAATTAGAAATCATCTTCTGATTGGCAAAAAAGTCATAAATTGGCAACACCCTACTTGGTAATGTCATATACTCCTGACTTGCATCCAATCAGAGCACTGATTTACTTCCGATTGGTGAATATGGATGTTATTTCTATATAAATCACCAAATTCATTATTGTCACCTGAACAAATAGAGAATGGTAAAATAAACCTTTAACAAATCTATAATAATCAAATTGTTCCTTACTCTTCGGCATTGTCTCCACGTAAAACCGTTTGCTCCGAGGTCCATCTCCAGCATCATTGAAAGCCAGCACTGATATACTATAGTTTGTCAAGGCCTTCAAGTTTCTGTACTCAAAGGTTGTGGTGTTTGGACCCGTTCTATTGCTCCTTAACACTTGGCCGAACCGGAACACGTTGATTCGAAATCCACGGGGCTCACCGTGCATGAATGGTAAAGGGACTGGATTCCATTTTATGATGACTTTGTTTGGACCAATGGAATAGGCTTCTGTGATTTCTGGTGCAAGCGTAGGTGCTGCCAATACATAATTGTATTAGTGAGCTAAGTCGAGTATAATATCATTATCATCATTAGCTCATCATTTGGTGGTATTAATTACCTGGAGGAGGGCATTTCTCTACATCACAGTACTCCCATCTTATACTACAACTATTAGTGGTGTTGATTGCCTGGAGGAGGGCATTTCTCTACATCGCAGTACTCCCATCTTATACTACTATTAGTGGTGTTGATTGCCCTGGAGGAGGACATTTCTCTACATCACAGTACTCCCATCTTATACTACAACTATTAGTGGTGTTGATTACCCTGGAGGAGGGCATTTCTCTACATCACAGTACTCCCATCTTATACTACAACTATTAGTGGTGTTGATTGCCTGGAGGAGGGCATTTCTCTACATCACAGTACTTCTATCTTATACTACTATTAGTGGTGTTGATTACCTGGAGGAGGGCATTTCTCTACATCACAGTACTCCCATCTTATACTACAACTATTAGTGGTGTTGATTGCCTGGAGGAGGGCATTTCTCTACATCACAGTACTCCCATCTTATACTACTATTAGTGGTGTTGATTGCCCTGGAGGAGGACATTTCTCTACATCACAGTACTCCCATCTTATACTACTATTAGTGGTGTTGATTGCCCTGGAGGAGGACATTTCTCTACATCACAGTACTCCCATCTTATACTACTATTAGTGGTGTTGATTGCCCTGGAGGAGGACATTTCTCTACATCACAGTACTCCCATCTTATACTACTATTAGTGGTGTTGATTGCCCTGGAGGAGGACATTTCTCTACATCACAGTATTCCTATCTTATACTACTATTAGTGGTGTTGATTGCCTGGAGGAGGACATTTCTCTACATCACAGTACTCCCATCTTATACTACAACTATTAGTGGTGTTGATTGCCTGGAGGAGGGCATTTCTCTACATCACAGTACTCCCATCTTATACTACTATTAGTGGTGTTTATTACCTGGAGGAGGGCATTTCTCTACATCACAGTACTCCCATCTTATACTACTATTAGTGGTGTTGATTGCCTGGAGGAGGGCATTTCTCTACATCACAGTACTCCCATCTTATACTACTATTAGTGGTGTTGATTGCCTGGAGGAGGGCATTTCTCTACATCACAGTACTCCCATCTTATACTACTATTAGTGGTGTTTATTACCTGGAGGAGGGCATTTCTCTACATCACAGTACTCCCATCTTATACTACTATTAGTGGTGTTGATTGCCTGGAGGAGGGCATTTCTCTACATCACAGTACTCCCATCTTATACTACTATTAGTGGTGTTGATTGCCTGGAGGAGGGCATTTCTCTACATCACAGTACTCCCATCTTATACTACTATTAGTGGTGTTGATTACCTGGAGGAGGGCATTTCTCTACATCACAGTACTCCCATCTTATACTACTATTAGTGGTGTTGATTGCCTGGAGGAGGGCATTTCTCTACATCACAGTACTCCCATCTTATACTACTATTAGTGGTGTTTATTACCTGGAGGAGGGCATTTCTCTACATCACAGTACTCCCATCTTATATTACTATTAGTGGTGTAGCACCAAGGTCCATGGGGTCCTTGACCTACAGGGTTACGACACCAGTTGGAAGCATTGACCAGCTCTGGATACTCAGACAAAGGATGATCGTGACGATGAGGACACTGAGATGACCAGGATTGGCACACGTGACCTGACCTTGTTACGCTCACGTTTCCACGGTAACCAAGACCGTTACCATAGTAACAGGCTATTAAAAGTTAGGATCAATAATTAAAATACTTTAGATGAGAAGCATCGTAATATAATACAGAGAATAAGATTCCGCTGTCTAACAGTACTTACCACTGCTTTTCAGCTTATCTGTCTCAGCTGTTGAGAAAGTTTTTAAAAATTTAAGGGACGTCTCTCATGTGGCTGAAAATTGCTGCTGATTTAGGCGCGAAGGACGGCGCGAAGTAAAGTTGAGTCAGTAATCGCAGCCTTGACCCCGATGTGTGTAAACGGCCCTTTAGAATTGTGTAGTCATAAACATCAAACTTCCGCAGCTACCTTCCAGACTCCCTTGAACACTTTGATTTGTTCAGTTATTTAGCACAAATTGTCTTACTATTCTCATGGGGGGATACAAATTTAAATAAGAGAGAATATTCGCGAAACATCTTGAAAGTGGGAGTCAAATGACGCCATCATGTAAGTGTCCTATTCGATCATAGGAGATGCTCACGATAGGGCTAACCACAAATGTCTACTTTCGCACTCATTGACGCGAATAAATTAGTGTTTGTGTGTGTGTGTGTTCTGCCAATCCCCGCGTGCTTTAATTAATAACTTCACACAACACGAGCGCGTGTTTACTATTTATTTGTTAATTCATCATGCCTCCTATAAGCCTGAATCGAAATAAGGTGACCAATTCGAATATCTATTGTCTGCAACGACTAACACTGACTAGTCTCGTGTTCACATGGAAACACAAAAGTGCTTTCGCGTGTATGAGAGGCTAGTCAGTCGCTTGTCAGTTCCAACCAAAAGCTCTTATTCAAATTGGTCACCACATTCCGATTCAGTGTATGGTGTTGGTCGTACCGAAAGTACACCAGAATGCATTCTGTATCTCGAATCAGAAAAAGCCCAGTTTATCTAAGAGAAGTGCTGTTTGAAAAGTAAATGTTACTTACTGTTGAGATGCCTGCTAAAGTAGCATTCTGGAAGATCACCACCGTTCCTGTATTCAAGCACGGTACAATTAATGATATTCCAGTAATAAGGATAAGCGTTGCCAGTATCTTTATCTTTTATTCGATCTGTGTTGAATCCTATCAACAATTCTATCTCCTTATCACACCGCTTGTACACATCTTCACAGGACTCCCGACAAACCGGCCTGGCTTTTGGCAATGATGAGGTAAGATCACACATTGGAAAGCTGTACTGGCAATAGGTTTGGTTGAAGACTTTTATGCAGGAATCTCGGACCGACACTGGGATATATCCTTCGAGCATACGTTTCCCTATAAGTACCCTCTGCAGGCTTTGTTCCATTTCTTTCTGGTTGACACCATAGACGTCTCGGTCTTTTATGATGTCTTTGCAGAAGCCATTCTCGGAATATTCGTAAGGTTTACAATATTGGTTTGTCCAAAATTCCGAGGCATTCACATGTGCTTGAACACATCTGAGGAAATACAAATTACGGTACAGGAAAAAATATTGCATCAGCAAAAGACACAGGGGATAAAGAGGATCCAGACTTCGACGTTAGGGCGGCCATCTTGGATCGCAAGGCATTTAGGGGAAGTCCTGGTCGACAAAATAAGCTTTGTTACAGTAATGAAGTCGATTGATATTCACAGCTCCCCACAAGAGAATACAACAACTGAGGATGAACTAAGAAAAACACACATAACTCAATTTAATTTTCGTCATCTTTTTTTTGTTTTTTTGTTTTTTGCCCCCTGGCAAGATGGCCGCCGTATCGTCGAAGTAGATTGGAGTCGACTTATAATCACCTTTTTCTTATAGGACTTGTAGTACTCAAGACAGTGGAAAGTGTGAAAACTGTAGCTGTAAAAAAAAAACTTATTGACTCCTCCTTTCCATTTCACACCACGTGCCATTCTCTTAAGAATAAGATTATTTGACACATGGTCCAAAATGTGAAAGCATTACTCCCATTGCTTAATAAGTCAAACAATTCTTGGGGTTTCCGTTTTATCCAGTCATTAACAAGTCTCAAAGAATATATAATCAACAGAAGATCAGTCTGTAAGTTTGAGAATTTTGCCCTGCTCGGTTTTTGAATCAATATTGATCTCATGACTGTTTCAACTCAGACAGCATTTCCATGTTCTGACACCACACAACATGACACAAGGGAACTAGGATGAGTTGTCTGTTGTCCCATGCATGTGAACATGGAATAGTTCTAGAACGGTCAAATTTTATCAAACGAAACATTTATAAGACAAGTGAAATAGACATGACGTTTCTCGTGGTTCACGTTTGGCTTTCTGCCAATCCCAAGGTCGAGGAAAAGACTGGGTAGAGCCGTTGAAATTACTGTGCATTTTGGGCACGAAATCTTGCAAATACGTCCCCTAAAACAAAGCCTCGATGAACCTGCTGAATGTCAATTTGGCCCAGTCTTTTTCTCAACTTTGGAACAGCTTACCGCTTCTGTTTTGTTCCTGTAGTTTTGTAGTTTTTGTGTAAAACTATGTACAATATTATTGTATTCAAACTAACCATTACTAGCCGTCGAGACGGGTGTCAGCTGAACCAGGATTAAGACAAAAAGTGTTGCCAAATGATTCATATCGGCTTGGAAAAGGATCCTAAGAAGTAGTAAAGATGTTTATTTATTTATTTACTTGTACCATCCATTACAACTACAAATAAATAGGATAAATAAGAGAAAATAAAAGGTTAAGGCACTAACATTCTTTATAAAATAACTGTTATAAATAACTGTCGCGTTCTGATTAATTCAGCGAGCGCATGAGAGCTTTAGTAATAACCATACAGTCTAAATGAAATCAGGCAGCCAACTGATTTGAATAATAAGAAATAACTACCTAAAAACTAGTTCGAGCTGCGTCGGTGTTTCTAATGAAACAGTAATGATAAAAAGGTAAATTATACACCGTGAAAAAGATGAAAAAATTTACTAACGTTTCGGACGCTAGTCCTTCGTCGGAGTAAAAAAGAAACAGTGATATGAATAATGTTATTGATGACAGTGATCATAGTGAAATTCTGTTACGTTCCTTCCCCCCCCCCCCCCCCCCCTCCCTTTACGGACCTTTACATTTTGATTTATTTGGGTGCACTAGTGTTATCAGTCAAAGTGTCAAATTCACTTAATTTGGCACTCATAGTCATTAGAATAAAGTCAAGGATCAAAATTGAGACAGTTCTTTATCCCCAATAAATTAGATTTTGGTTAATATTCCTTTAAAGTGAATTCCACAAAATATAGGTTTACACATGTTTATAACCGTTGTCGAGGCTACATTGCCTGGAAGAACAAAATTATAGCTCGGCGTACTTTAATGAATTCTAAGAGTATATCATATAACAACAGTGACATCCACCTTTACTCAACTTTGGTTCACTGAATACCACTCACCAGACATGATGAATGCCTTAATCGTAATAGCTTTTGTAAGATATTATCCAAGTGTGTTCTAAGAGGACAATAAGTGAAACTGAACACCGAGAGTAAACTGTTAAAATGACAACTATTTTTAAAAAGAGTGTAAGACTCAAAGAACTAGATAGACGACAGGTCAATCCAAGACAGAAATAATACAAAAAACAAAAAATCGAGGCCTTAAAATGGTTTCCTCGACTATTAACACTCTGGATATCTACACACTTCCAGTCTTTCCAGAACTCAGGAATGACTTATCCGATTGGTTTATCCGACAACTGCTGTATCGAAATAAATATAGCGAAGCGGTAACATAGGAATAAAATATCTACTTCAATAATTCCGGATTGCACTTTTTGCCTACAAGAAAGATCCTGGTGCGATAACATAGAGCAACTAAGATATAAACTCTGATTTGCTCCTTTTTCCGCCAGCTCACTAAACAAAATTATGAAAGAGTTCTTTCAGTCTATCTCTGAAAGCTGTTCGAAACATGCCTCGCGATTTAGTTACGACCACAAGCTTACCTGAAATGAATATAGGCTTTTTTCTACTTGAAGTTATTTCTAGTTCTTGTTAATTGAGTATACTATTGTTCACCACCCTTGAGTGCTGCTCGCTCTCCCGTACGATGGTCAATCAAGAAGTGCCAATGAAACTTTTGAGTATGCAAGAATAGTGATTCGCTTAAAATCTCGGTAGATTTGCATGCAGTAGCTTCCTGTTATTACTTAAATACTGATGACATTTGATCATGGTCACCTCGTCAGCCTGGAATGTCGTTTTGATTGTCAGATTTAGGCGATTAACCCAACGCTATAACAAATGGTACTGAACAACATAACCCCATGCAATTATCATTAAGACATACATGTTGGCTTAAAAATAAATAGCTTTTGAAAAGATTTATTATAATTTTTCAAAAGTTATTTTGCTAAAACCATCAAAATATTCTGGAACAGTTATTAAAATCATTAGATTGTCAAATAATTAATTTTCCAAATTGTTGCTTACGTCCTTGTGCGCCTCCGGAAAAAAAAACCACTCTTATTTTGACATAGCGCTAGATACCGTGACAGCTGAGACTTCTGGGGTAACGCTGTTTTTGGTTGTAGTAAATGAAAGAGAGCCGAGCTAAAGTAACCGGTTGTTTGCAGCAAGAAGAATCAAGAACGTAGCCAATCAAGGCAGGAAAAGCATTCGGATATCATTTGGCAATATAATTGCTTCTTCCTATCTGGCATTTCGCCCAAAGTGTATGTTTATTTCAAAAAACGTTGTCGGTCGACTTAGTTATATGTCTGGGTCAATGAAAAACAATAGATAAATCAAATACATATAAAATAACTTAATGTACGAATATAGTTTATAAGATCTGATACGAGGCATCAAAGGTCCTTTCACTGGATGTGAACTCCATTAGACCATGACTATTTCACTCCAGTGAAAGGACCTTTTTTCTTTGTTAGAAAAATTACATGTAAATAAATAAAAAAGACAAAAAGAAACTCAAATATGGTTTAAGAGTTGATTGAGAGCTACAAAGGTCGTTTTGCTGGATATGAAAAAGTCTTTTCCTCATGGTTATCTCAAATCATATAGGCTCATTAAATCCCGTTCAGGTACATTCAGTTGGGATTCAGTTATTTCCGCGATACCGTTCATCTAAGTTTATTTCATCATAAACATTGTAATTGCTACATGTTTATCCACCGCCATTTCAGGGGCACTCATATCCCTATTCTTTCATCCAATCCATTTCAGACACATCCTTATTCCTACATGTTCATCCAACAGCAGTGCAGTGCATTCTTTTGGGGAGGGGGAGGTTGAATAGTGGCTTACAAATGGCTTGCGGGTTGATACGTTTGAAGCTCGTAAAACTAAACTTTTCTTACGACAAAAATAAAACAAAAGGCACCATTGATACAGCTTTGAGATGCTCTTTTCGAATTTGGTAGTGTTAGCCCTAAATTCCAAAATTGTGGAAAATCAAAATCTGGACTCACTCTTTGGATCAGACTTTTTTAAGGTGGAGTGTGGGATCGAGAAAGAATTTTCCCTTAGTATTTCGACTCAAAATCAATGTAAAATTTTTAACATTACTTGAATAGTTACTTTGATGCCGTTATTTTTATAAATTAATGAAAAACAGCTTTTATAAGAAGGAAACGATTAAGGATATACACAGTGCGAATTCGTGAATCTAGTTGGCGTATTTTGCCATTTCTTTGCATCTTTATTAAACTATAATTCAAAAACGAAATTCCCTCACTTGTGTTCATGACAGATCACATGCTAAAGCAGAAAAAGAGCAGCCGTACAGTTACCATAGATACCGCCGCAAAAGGTAAAAAGTCTTTATTCCAAAGAGATGGATATTCTGTAACGTACAAGCACATCAATTCTATTCAAGTACAGAAGGAAAACCTAAGTAATGATGTGCATTAGATTTATGTGTTTATCATAGACCGTTCAATTTATCTATGGACTCAGGCCTGTGCAGTGTTACAGATACCACAGGGAGCCCAACTCCTCTTCTACAATAATGTACTCAAGTGATGAAGCCATACAACATTTATAGCGGAGCTCCCGCGCGGGCCTTCGGCCCGCGCGAGCGGAGCACCATACCTAAGAAAAAATGGTAAACTATCGAGTTGATTTTTCATGGCTTGGCTGACGTCACTTCCGTCCGTCCGTCCGTCCGTCCGTCCGTCCGGGCGTGTACACAAGCATTCCGATTGGCTGGTTAAATTTTTTTTTTGGCGGGAATGTCGACGCGTTGCAACATCCGGGTACACATAAAGGTAAATCCGGCTATTAAACTTTTGTAAAAAGCGTTTTACACCTTTTATTACGTATAGAAATACCGAAAGATAACAGCTAAATTTTTTATTCAACCTTATATTTATATTTAATCTATTTACGATGGAACCCCTTTCCGAAATCGATATGTCGAAAGAAAGCTCAGAGGAGAATGAAGCCAAAAAAGAAAGGCCAGAAGTAAAAGAGTTTTTTCGAAAAATGAAAAACTCTGGTGGGGTGAAAATGTAAGGCAAAGAGGAAGGACTCACCAAAGAAAAGCGGCAAGCAGAGAGAGAGATAGAGACCCAAATCCAGGCGAGACTTCGATTATAAACAAGGAGAACATGAACGTGAAATACAAAGGAATTTGAGTCAAAACTTGACGGATGAACAAAGAGAAAATGAACGTGAAATACAAAGGAATTTGAGTCAAAACTTCACGAATGAACAAAGAGAAAATGAGCGTGAAAGACAAAGGAATTTGAAGCAAAACTACTAGCTAAGGCGACTCTCAAATGCACAGAAAAAAATCGCTCTTAAGGACAAGTTATAGACCAAAGACAATTAGAAAACTTTCATGTATTCAAAGATGGATTAAGAAGTGTTCTCCAAAAAATTCAGGTGTGTTGTTTAGCAAACAATCGTTTATTATTTTTTGACAAGCATTTAATTTTTTCTCGACGAATCGAAAAATCAAAGACTTTCCCTCAAAGCTTTTATTATTTCTGTAGATAAGCTTAATCTATTTTAATGTTGGAGTGAATATAACATGAAGAGCATATTACAACAAATACTCGTCCTTTATTTAGCTTTGTAAATCTTTAGCAATTCGGTTAACGTTGTAAAACGTTGTTTTTAACCACGAACTATAGTATGTTTTTCGTTCAAGAAAGATTCGCCTCCTATCGCGGGGTCCCATCTTCAAAACAACGAAGACTTTCATTTAATAATTTTATTTCTACAGATAATTTATTTAAGTATTGAATGAAATATAAATTTACACCAAATATTCGACTGTTTATTAAGCTATTCGAGCAAGTCTGATTATAAAAATGAGCTTAAATTTGTGTTGTTGAGAGATGTTGTTGTAGAAAGGCCTAGACTTTCACTTTAAAAAGCCGTAAAAAATATTAAAAAACTTTTACAAACGCCAATTTACTGACCAAGAAATTCGTCATTTTGCATTGCCTTTTTGCATTGCCTTTATTTTCTATTTTGTCTCAGTTGTTCTTGTCAAGTTTAACTGAATGTAAAACGTCTCGTTCTGTAAAAGACGTAATTATTAAAGTAAGCTTATATAAACTTTGCTCAACCTTAACCAGTTTTCAAGTCTGTTTTTTGGTCTTGATTTCAACGTCAATGAAAGACATCCGAGGTAAATTTTACTAAACTTGATATTGTATTGGATTATCTGTAGTTATCTTTCGGTTTTTTTTTAAATAAAAGAGATTCAAAGCCTAAAAATGTCGGGTTTTTTGGAAAAAATTGTCGAAAAATCTTACAAGAGCAAAACTAGCCCCTGGGGGTGGTTGTGAGTTGTGTACAAAATTCCTAAGTGGGAGAGTATATACTCGCGGAAAAAAAAAGCAATGTTGTGCATTTCGATTCGATTTCACTGCATGGTTTTTATTATGGGAGAAATGATCTTCAGCTCGAATAAAAAAAAATTGAAGATTTTCCCCCCTATCTTATTTTTAACTTTCAGTTTCATTCAAATTGTTCTCCCTTTGACTTCCGTATCGGGAGCTCCGCTTTTAGGCAGTGCCTAAATATATATATTATATTTCCTCTTCATAAAATGTTTGGTTACCAATATTTCGAAAGACAATTAAAAAGACGCTTACGCACTTAATTTGCCTTAAGACATATCAGTGAAATAGTAGTTGGGATGTGGCTCTTTGAATATATCATTTAAAGAGCTAACAATTGATGTAATCTAATAACGTCAAGACCATGCGAAGGAGTGAATTTCTCAGTTGGATTTAAAAGACCTTTTTGATAATCAAAAGGTTGTAAAAAACTCTTCATAAGAATTCCCAAACATCGTTTTGTAAAAGAAGTAGAAACGGTAAGTGTGTCTATGCTCACCGTTTTTTTTTTCGTTTTTAGGCAGTGCCTAAATCGATACGATAGTTATTATACTTCTCACTTCAGTATCATTCAGTATTCTAAAAAATAAAAGTTATTTATATCTTATAGTAGGATATTCAATTATAAAAATCGTACGCACTGTAAAACTAAGAGCTGTGGCTGAGAACCTAATGAGAAGCAAGTTTTTACACGAGGCGTTTAAAACAGTTTTTCGCTTGCTTCTCTGGTTCTTGACAGCAGCAGTAAGGCGGAGTTGACAAACGCCGGCATTGCTAAAAATCACATGTTGAAAAACACCAGCCCCCCCTGGGGTTTTGGAGGTAGGTTAAAGGCCCTACAGGGGTCCAACTGCGATCCGCCGGCATCGGCAATAAGTGTCCTTACTGCTGCTGCGTTTGGGTACCGCAAACGGAGGTTAAGATATTCCTTACATATAGATGGACGCCATCAAAAGCATACAAAACAAAACTGTGCGTAAGCTACGAACTCAGGTGTTGGATCACCTGGACGCCGACTTTGCCTTCACAACATTTATGGAGGGAGATACAGATGAGACGATGATAGAAGAAAGAGCAGAAAGGATAATCGATTTGATGCCCGAAGGTGATTACCGTTTGGAGTTGACGTTTATAAAGTACTTAGACGGCGAGTGGATGATAGAAAGGGCCGCAATCCCATACGGGCGTCTGGTAAGCAAAGCTTGTTCGTTCTGAATAAGAATACCAGACCTGGAGCACTTGAAGGAATAGACATGCTGTTCTACGAAGTCGCTTACCCGGTCACCGTAGTTATTTACGGCGCGTATGAGATCAAAAAGCCTGACGTCAAGAAGTTGAAACCAATGCGACATCCTGGTAACTGCGTCGGTAAGTTGGTAAGAGAGTTCTTTGAAGATTCCTCCCGCAGAGGTAATCTCACAGTAAAGAGAAGAGAAGCCATCAGAAAATGGGAAAAAGATACTAATAGGACCGGAGGGACCATTAAAAACATCAAGAAGTTGGAAACAGCCTTAGGAAGGCGAATCCATGTGAAAGACATTACAGACGGTGATATCTATCCTGGAACGGATAAATATGCCGGCAAAGGTGCACCTATAATCATTTACCAGCATAATGGACACGCCTGGCGAGAACTTAGGTTCCCAAGAAAGAAAGAAACGAAAGTCTATAAGTCTTCTCCGTTGGCAGAATTAATCCACGAGAACTCCATTTGGTTGATGGATTCAGAAGGAAGTCAGTTTATGACGCAAGATGGTACTTTATACCGTCCGGAGATTGAACATAAGCGCATCCAGAGCGCCTGTGAATCCCTCGGCGAGGACTTCTCAGATGAGGTCCTTAGCAGTCGCAGTTTGGACTTTCTGGCCGCAAAGAAGAGAAATGGATGGAAATCCACCCCAAAGGACTTCGGAGACATAGCCAAAGCCTGCGTAGAACATGGTCACGGTGGTCTTTGGAACATGGAGTACGACAAAGATGAGTATGTGTCGCTGGATATGAAACACTGTTACCCTGCAAGTTTTAAAGGTCTAGGGGATTGTAAGGAATATTACGACCGTTATGGACATCCAGACTCCCAATTCTTCCGTGTTGCGTTGGATGGTCACTACGACGCCCCAGCTACGGGATTTGTTAGACTGACCACCTGGAAATTTACAAAAGACTTACATCCAATAATTTACGCGTGGTACGGGAAGCACTTACAGGAAAAGGAATGGATTCCCATACCCCTTTTGAAATTCCTCGAAGAGCGCAAACTTTTAAAATACACAGCGCATGAAGCCATACTTTGTCACTCCTCCTTTACTCAATGGTTACCGGAGCATAACCCCACAGCGCTGGTTGTCATAGGAAAGTTCACACAGGGCGCAAAAGAAGGTGAAAAACATATGCAGCGACGCCTGATAACAGACGAAGGAGAGCTAAGTTTCCTTATCGAACGCGCCCACGAAAAAGGAACGATGGTGTCTGTGGAAAAGTGGGACTATTTCATAGAAGGCCAGAAAGAACAGAAATGGAATGCGCTGTGCTATTACCAAGACCACAGACCACAGTATTATCATCTGCGTGCCAGCATGCTCGCATATGCGCACATTAACCTCCTTGCGATGCTCTTACGGTTCGACAAAGAGGACATCCCGCGCGTAGCTACGGATTCCTTGTATGTAAAGCCAGAGGTGTTGGAGAAGATGCGAGAATTCTACACCGAAGACGAACTCGCAGAAAGCGGTCAATGGCGCGTCAAAGACGAAGAAATAAAGTCTTGGAGAGAACGCGTAGAATACCGCGGCGAACATCTTTCAGGTTCCGTTACGCCCACGAAAGATCCATTGCCATCGGTTGCAGACCCCATATCCTACCAACGTCTCTCTTATCTTTACGGCACCGGAGGCAGTGGTAAGACTACGCGCGTCTTAAAGCTCTTTCCAAAGATAAAGGTGTTAACGCCAACGCATCGTTTAGAAAGGGAATTAACGGAGATGGGTTACGACGCACAGACCTACCACAGCTTCTTTCGCTGGAATGGTCAAAAGTGGGTACCAGAAGCCATTCATGACATACCGCCGGTTATACTTTGGGATGAGATTTGCACCGTGCCATTAGAAATCTTACAGGAGTTTGTAGAATTCCTCCGCGGAAAGTGCCAAGTGATATTTGCCGGGGATCCGTGTCAACCGCCTCCAATAGCCGGAGAGATGCCCCACGAATGGTTAAAAGAAATGACCAGTTACTGCGAAGAAATTAACACCGACTACCGCAGCAAGGATCAAGTGAGGAAATTAAAGGCAGAACTGCGGGGCCTCAGTGACGCCCAGCAATGCAAAACATTACGTAAGAGAATACGAGCGAAATCCTACGAGGACTTCCTATACAGCTGGCATCCTGAGGATTTGGTGCTGAGCAGCAAACGCGCAGCGCAGTCCCGCATACAGAAAGACCTACTCAAAATACACCAGGAGCGCTTCCCTGGGCATCTGGTGCCCATTTGTTACAAACCCCACGACACCCGAATGCAGAAAAGAGACGTCTGGGTGCCAGGAACAAAGACCAAGCTTCCAAATGCAGTAACGCACGATAAGGTTTGGGTGCCTATGAAAATGGTGGAAAGAATTACCTCCCATCCAGACTGGCGTTTGGGTTACTGCATGACAGTTCACAGCGCGCAGGGGATTACCATAACAGAAACCTTATGGATCATAGACCAGCGGCTGTGTTGGAGTAATTTGATATACACCGCCGTAAGTCGTGTGGAGTATGCCAAACAGTTAAAAAGAGCCTTAGGTCCGCAATTACGGTACGATGAGACCCCGGAAGAAGTAGCAAAGGAGAACATCGCTAAGAAACTCCTTCGCTACAAGCGCCACGACAAAGAAAAAAATATGACGTTCGACCTATGCGTGGACGACGTCTATAAGAAAGGGGCGCGGTGTGCCAAATGTAACATACCGCTACTATGGAGCTTCGATGCGAATGACGATCAGCAGTTCTCCGTGGATCGCATAAATAACAAGCGCGGGCATTGCAGAGGCAACGTAAGACTGACATGCCTAGAGTGCAATCGGGCGCGCGGTGCTGCACTACTCTGAAGGGCAGCTAGCACTACTCTGAATCTTTAGGAACTATGAGTAACTCTTCCTTAACAAATCCACGACTTGGGCCATTTAGGTAATACAACACAGGTTGCCCTTCCTTGGTGACGGACTTTGAAATCTCATACGTTTTCAGAGACCAGTTAGGATCCGTGGCTCTCTTACTGCCACCTTCTAGTTCCCCCGGCTGATAGAGGTATCTGACCACTATGTCGCGGGGGAGCTTTTTTTCCTTTAGTCCGACTGCCCTTGAACTTCTGACGTAGGACTTGTGTTCCACGTGCTTCTTTTTTATGGCATCCTTGGGTTTCATTCCCGTAGCCCTGGCCGCCTCGTTGTTCAAAGCCGCGATGACCTGGGGGAGCCGCTGTGTCCATTCCTTGTTTCGCTTAGAGGGATCTTCCAACTCTTTCCAATATTGGTATCCAAAGAGACGCTCAGCCAAAGTTTTATTAAATCTTTCAACAATGCTCTGGCCTCTGTGGTACTCTGCTTCGGCTCTTCTTATCTTAGTGCTGTGGTCTTTCAGGGTCTTGGTAACCACGCCCATGAACTCCGTTCCCGCATCCACTTGCAGCAGCTTTGGCCATTTCAAAACGCGCTTATAAATCCTACTTAGGGCTTCTGCGACTTCCCCAGAATCCTTGCTGGTTATGGGTTCGGCGTCCTTGTATCTACTTGCGATATCAACTACGGTCAAAGCGTACCTATAGGTCTTTCTTCTCACCGTGTCATGTGGTAAGAAAAGCAAATCCGCCTGATGAACTTCATTAGGGGCATTTACGGTAAAGCTGGGTCTGGGAATGTACTTAGGCACGGGAAGATAAACCTGCCAGATGGTCTGTTTCTTTAACCAATTCTTAGCCGTTTCGTCGGATACCCTGGCTGCGGTCGCGAGTTTCTTGATAGCCGCCACTCCTCTCCAATAACCCTCGGGTCCGTAGTAAATCCTTTTAAGTTTGTCCTCAGTTCGACCCATTATATGAATTCCAGAACAAGATTGATCTTACGTCCGTTGAAATCCACAGTCTTTCCATCCACTTTAATGGTGATGTTTATGCTTTCTACCAAATCAGAAGGCAAGTCATAGTTTAAAGAAATGGGCGTATATTCTACCAGGTCAAATGGATTACCTTTGGGTGAAAACTTAGACATAAGATGGGAGGGATTTCCGTTGCTGTAACTGCAGACCAAATCACAATAGACTTCATAAGAGGATGCGACTTTCCACTTTACGGTCACAGCCGTTGTGCCAACTGAAGCGTTAGTAAGGCCTAAAAGGCTTACCAAAGGGTCGGAGACTGTAGCGTTTCCAGTATCTTTTTTAATTTTCATTTCATGGGGTAATCCTGTGGTTAGAGTATAACCGTGTTTAGCCAACTCTTTCGCTAACGTTATAGGAGTGTAATGCCCATCTGGGATTGCTGGAGTAGTATTACCGACCAAATTATACCAAGAATTGTATAAAGAGCAACTAACCAGCCGAACTGTATGGGCTCGAATGCTGGGATTCAAATAAGTGGTAAAGTTATTCTTATCGCTTTCCAAAAAGACGATCATTATATATTAGACGCTCATGCTTCGCGTCACTAGATGAAATACGCCAAGGCTGCACCTCCTGCCAGCCCTGCAACTCCTACAAAGACCAGCTCATTGTCTTTTTGTTTCTTTGACGGCTGGTAGTAATCCTTAAACGAAGGCTTTCTAATCCTAAACTCGGGATGTGTTTGTGCATAAAGTTTAAAGGCGTAGTCTGTGTTTTCGAAGTTCTTATCCGCCTGCATCTTGTCTTGGTAGTTCTTATCCAACCAATCCCTGTAAGCTTGTCTTTTTTCATTCCAAGCTGCCACGTCCCTTTGATATTTCTCCAACGCCAAATCATGCCTTTTCCTCTCGGCATCGCTTTTCTCGCCTCTGACTAATCTATCCAAATATTGACCACCATAATTAGCTCCAGTGAATGCTAACGCTGCAATAACGCCACCTACCAATACGCTTGCCATATATAAGGGCCTCACGGCCTAGGCAGGTACTTCTCCTTCTGTAAGTAGTCCTTAAGGGCAATGCTACCTGCTACTGCGGCAGTCATCTTAGCAAAGCCCGTAATGCTCTTGCTTGGGTCTTCAGTAAAGTCTTCTTTGAGCACTTTCTTACCTACCCAACCAATACCTGCGACAATAGAAGTAATAATAGCTGCATCTTCGACGGTTTTCATAAACGACATTATATTACAAGGAGAGGAGGTTTCATTCCATCTCGGGTATTTTACTTCTCTTAGGAGGCTCCACATACCTCATTTCTGCCCTTGGTTCCACTTTTGGTTTAGCAGCCCGCCATTGTAAGTAGAGGCTGCCTGCTGCTATAGCAATTCCTAATGCTCCGATAACGTAGCCCGGATTCCAAAAGGATTCCTCTTCTTTTTCCTCCGCCTTCTCTCCTTTTTTGGCTTTGTTCTTCCTATTCATTTCCGCGAGCTTCTTCCCCGCAGCGACTCTGCCCGGAGATTTAGGCTTGGTGATCTTTTGAGGGGTTTCCTCCGCCTTCGTTTCGGTGTCACTCATCTTATATCTAAGGACTTGAAGGACTTGATAAGTAACTTGATAATGACTTACAGATGACTTGACGATGACTTGACTAAGTCCCGCAAATGACTTGACGATGACTTGATAATGACTTGACTAAGTACTTGATAATGACTTGACTAAGTACTTGTGGTGACTTGACGTCGACCTCAGCAAGTACTTGGGGTGACTTGACTAGGTACCTCAGCAAGTGCTGCCTTAAAGATCTCCTCGACTTGCTTATCTTTTTTGTAGTCCTTCCAAGACACCAATACCTCCTTCAAGTCGACATGCTGAGCTACGTGAAGTCCTAAAGATGCGACTGCCATTAACTTACCGCACTTCAAAGACAACCACCCACAAGTTATCTTAAGTTCTTGGGATATGACATAATCCTCGCTTATGTCCTTCCGCAGCGCCTCCACGTCGTCTATGGGCAGCGCAAGTCCAAGCAATTTAGTGGCCAGCTTAATAGCGGAGTCTGCTACGGCATTCGTGGTCTTACTTGCAAGGGCGGCTTCGTACCTTTTATGGAACTTCTTAACCTCCTCTTCTGAAAGTTATTAACTTGCTCATGCGTTAACTCCTTGCCTATCATTTCTTTACATTTTCCCGATGACACCAGGACGTTAAGTTGTTCTTTAAGGTTACTTTCATCTACGGGGACTTCATCCAAGAGCTGCTCAATATCCATATATGTTAACGGAATACGGAAACCTCAAAGAGAAGATCATTTTAGAATGTTGATGTGTCTTTAAATGCCGCATGTATTCGTGCAGCTGTTCCTTAGATATCTCACCACCGTAGTCGGAGAGAATGGTTTCCAAGTCACTACGACTGGGAGTGTAGAAGACGACCAGGGATCCTATGTTTTCCCTAAAGGGTTTAGAGACGCTGGTAAGCTGCTGGGAGAGCAACCAAACGCTATATGTGTCATGCCTGCCGCTGAAGGCGAAGCTTCACTAACTCAGAATGTGCGTCTTTTTACGTCGTCCCCACAGGCGATGTCATCCAGATATAAGAAGTGTCTGAGTGTCTTTGGGGAATTGTTTATGCCAAAACTTCAAATGGTTGGATAACTCATTAGGATCCAAAATATCCACGAAGAAGTCGTCATCTTTCACGCCTACGCCTGTCCAGGTGCGGTTATTCACATAGGTAGGGCAGAGGAGCACTATGTAGTCGAAGCGGTATCTAAAGGGTCCCAATAGCTGTTCTACGACGAACTGGGTCTTTCCACAGCCGGTGGGTCCTACTATCAGAGCATTACAAGGCATGTGATTTGGCTCCATTATATATACGATGGACCCAGTGGAAGCAGTAAGAAGGATTGTCGGCGACATGAAAGATAAAAGAGACACCATCGAAATGCAAAGAGAAGAGATCGATCGGTTAAAAGAGCGCGTGCAGGAATTGTATGATGAAATGTGCGGTCTGAAGCGCGCGGAAAGGTTTGGCGCGCTGATAACGATGGCAACGTGGGCAAAAGAGTCCGTTGTGGATTTCATGCGATATCCATTGTAAAAGGGGTCTGATATTTATTGTTGATTTGTTAAATCCTGCAGACAGATCTTAAAGAGGGGTCTGATATTTATTGTTGATTTGTTAACAAACAACAAGAAAAATAAGAATAGGATTTGGGACTCTTTGCGCAGGATCTCATATGAGGCTTAAATAACACTATGTTATAATGAGGTGTAAGAATTGTGGTAGGGAGTTCAGCAGCAAACAAAGATTACGATACCACGTTGAAAAACGTGTGTGCAGTAAGGAAGTAAACAACGTCACCGTTTGCGAAGACTGTGATAAACAGTTCAGCAGTGCGCAGGCGCTGGAGTACCACCGTAGTAAAAGAGTTTGTTTAAAGAACATATGCGTGCGCTGCGAGGAGGATGTTACCGACGCTTGGCACCAACATAGATGCCGTGGTAATTACGATCTGCTTGGCGTAGCATGTTTGAAACATGGTGACGTCGCCGCACGATGTTGCCCAATCGACACCATAAAGGAGTTAACGCGCCGGAAGAAGGAAATAGACCAGCGCTTTGCGGAGTTTGACCGCGTCGAAGGCGTAAGGTGGGAAAACAGAGGCCATTGGGAGGCAACTTGTGAGCGCTGCGGCTGTCAAAGGAGCAGTCAACATATTTGGCAGTGCCTTTACGACGGCCAAGGCGGTTTTAAAGGGTACTTAGATCGCTTTGATGCTTGGCATGCCCGTAACGAGGTGGTTAAGAAAGTACGCAAGGGATAAAAAAAGAAAGAGAGTTAGGATGGGGTTTGTGCAAAGAGTCTCAAATCCCATTCTTATTTTTATTGTTGTTTTGTTAAGTATCATCATCATTTAACAAAACAACAAGAAATATCAGAACCCTCTTTAGGGGACCTTGCGATGGAGTAGCAAAGTATGACTTGCGCAAAGAGTCTCAAAATACGATCTTATTTTTATTGTTGTTTGTTAAGAGCATTAATAACATCATTTAACAAAACAACGATAATATTAAGGACCTGTTTGAAACCAGTCTGCAGGATTTAACAAATCAACAATAAATATCAGACCCCCTTTTAAAGAGGGTTTGCAAAGTATATGATATATGGACTGTATTACATGCGAACTATCAGCCGACTGCATAATTTCTCCTAAACCAAGAAAAAAATACACCTGCCTTCATTGCGGCAAGGTATTTCCTAAAGAATCCTTCGTGGGTCATTGGTGCTTTGCCGACCCAAAGGCGCAAAGGACTATGGTAGACACACTTAAGAGTGAAGAGGAGACTCAGGCTCCCAAGTAACCACATCAAATTCCCATCTACCATCCTTCTTACCATGACTCATAACATGGGTAACATCCTGCCCTTCAATGGCGTACCTTATTCTATCGGGCGCCCAAAGGGTATATGTTCTTTTTTTATTCTTTAACACCAAACGCAGACGGTCCAAGTCTTCAAAGACCACGTAATTCTTTATCTCATAGATTTCCCCTATCTGCAAATCCCTCCAGTGCGTCTGGATGAACTTTAACTCATTGAATTTATCCTTGTCCATATATTCTATGGAATATCTTTAAGTGCGTTCCCAGAGTCTGCGCATTCCTAAAGCGCTTGCAGCAATATGCACAAGGTAAACGCATTCCTTGTGCATACTTTGTGATGGCTCTGCAGATGTCGTCGTAGTCGTTGCTGATCAGCACCTTGTAACCATTCTGCGCATACCTTTCCAATAGTAGACGTTGACTATCAGATAATACCCCTTTGCCTTTAGGAGTCTTCAGCTCGACGCAGAAACCGCGGTATCGCACGTGTGCATTCAAGATGAGCAGATCAGGCTGTCCTCGTTGATATCCTTTCTGCCAGCACTTTATACGTTTGCTGTCGGAGTCCTGCAATTCTCCTAAGCCTGGTGCTATGAGCATCTGTGGGTAGAAGCGGCGGATGTAGTCAACCACCTTTTTATGTAAGTCGAATTCATTTTCGATTTTAAACACCAACTTGTTGGGGCTGTCAAAACGCCGTTCGATTTCATACTTACCTGTCTTCCTTAGCGCGGGAAGGACGTCCTCAAAGACCCAATCACTGAACTCCTCTGCCTTTGGCATCTTAGAGCTAAATATTAACTGATACAACCCAGGCTCAGAAATAAACGCGGAATGTGGGTGATTAGTAGAAGAGGAACGAATCGTTCCCCTTAATTCAGACCATCTTTTCTGGTACTTCTCAGAAACGTGGTCTCTAATAGCCTTTTTTGTGTTTTCATAGTCCAATGCAGCTGCCACTTCCTTTGCTTTAAAGTACAGTTTGTCGCCTTGCATTATGCATTGCAGTTTGGTATCGTCGTTTTCGAATACGCGAAGCATCGTATATCTGAGAAATATTTTAACTTTTTAATATGCAACACTCTTTAGTTGGTTCATTTCTACGCTTAGCTGCGCGTCAGACACCACGAAGATGTAGCAGTTTATCTTATCCGCATCACTTGCACTGGTGTTCTTGGTGCGTTTGATCTCCAATGTAATGCCATCCTGCGTATTTACCAACCGCAGACCTTGCCCGTGCATACTTTCGTCGTTCGTCGTGCGCATGTCAATCCACAACGCGTACTTGTCTTTGAAGAATTCCTCAGGAGACACCTGGTCGCCAAACTTGCGCATTGCCTCTCTGTACGTATCCGCGGGCTTTATCCCCTGGGAGTAGACTTTGTTTGGAACGCCGTTTATGTTGACCCCTACGTTAGTAATGTTGGGGTTGTGAAAGGCCTCGGAGTTGCGCTTACCAGCCTCATAAGGTTTGGCAAACAGCAACATTAGCCCCGTGAGACTTCTTCGGGGGAGGTTAATGCTTTGATTGATAACCTCGTCCGTCTTATCCAAGAAGCTGAACGTCTTGTACATCACCACGTGGTCGTAAAGGAATGCCTTGCCTGAGCTGTATTCCATACCCGCACTTCGAGCCAACTCCTCAGAATATACCGTCTCGTACTGTAATTCTAAATTGGTGATAGAATAAGGATGGATACTACCAGTAAGTGCAGCCTGTGCTGTATCCATTTCTAGGATGTTGGTAGTGTCTGCTAACGTTACTTCAAACTGCAGTTCGGACAATTGCCTGGGGTAATACACGCCGTGGTTAGAAATAACTTCAAAGTCTAAGGGAATGACGTACTTGCTGCCATAAGCCGTTTTTACTCTGGTAGCGTCTGCTACTGCGGTTGCTGCCCCGGAGTCCGTAGGTGCTGTCTTAGTATCACTTCGCAACTTCCTTAGGATAACGCCTCCGATTCCTTGTTCTATCCTTTGTGCACGGTCGAAGGCCGTCAACCATACGTCTTTATACGTGGCGTAAAGATCGTACCTATTTAAGTCCAAAAGGGATTCCCCTGCGAACTTAATTCTCATCTTAGACACCAGGTTGCGACCTACGTTGTTCACTGTGTAAGTTTCTATCTTCGTATCTGGTTGTATTGCTAGGTCAAACCTTAACGCTAACGTTCCAGGAACCAATACTAAGTTATCCGTTAGACGAGGTACGCCTACGTACAGCGTCTCCCCTGGTTTGGCGCTAGAAGGAGTAAAGGTGACCCGGTGAAAGGTGCGTTCTGCTTTCAGTCCGCCAACCTGCTTAGGAAGGAGGTTGGGATTTAACTTTGAGCTTATCATATATAATGGATGGGGAAGAAATACCACTAGTAGATAGGGGCGGGGGTGCTGAAGGAGAAGACGATGGCACTGACGAAACATCCTTTACGAACTTAGACGAACGTCTTTGGGATGAATTCCAAGAAAACGCCGCGTCTGGTGAGTACAATAGGTTCACCGGTAATAGTGAAGAATACGAAACGGCGAGGACACGATACTTACGAGATCACCCAGACGAGACAATTCCCAGTTACGAAGAACTGGATACGACCACACAGGAGACCGTAGAGTGGGCAACGGCAGAGCTAAGGCAGCGCTATTCCCGCTTTGATACCGACGAAATAAAGCTCACAGAACGCGGAAACAAAGTCCTCATAAGCGTCCATGACCTGAGATTTCCCGACAAAAACCGCTGGACCAAACCACAGGCCCTCTTTGATGCAGATGGCGAAGTTAGGGGTGACGTGGCAAGATTAAAAGGCTTCCAGCAAGCTACCAGAAGCCTATTAGACCAGCTGGAGGTATTAAACGAAAAGACTGCGTTAGAAAAACGCGCCGAGGAACTACAAGAAACGTTAAAAGAAAGGGAGGAAGAATATGCAAAGCAAGGTCAGCTACTTGCCGATGCTGAAAAGAAGTCCGCCCATCAAAATGAAAGAATAAAAGAAATAGGAAATCAGGCGGATCAGGCCCTTCGCGAAAGGGATAAAGCTCAAAGGGACTTAGAAGAAGCTCAAAAAACCCATACTCCAACGGACGCGCTACGAGAAACGTTGGAAGAAAGGGAGGAGGAATACATGAAGCAAAACCAACGGCTTGCCGACGCGCATAGGAGGGAAGTCGAATTCAAAGACCAAGAAATAAGGGAGCTGGTAGACCAAAGAACCCAAATTCGACGTGAAAGAAATCAAACTCAAAGGGCTCTTAACCTCACCCTGCAGGAGTTGGATCTAATTAAAGACGATACCGATAACCTACAAACCACCATAGCCGGCTCTTTAGTGGAACGGCGACGGTTAATGGGTGAAATCAATACTAAGGAGGAACAAATCCGGCAGAGAGATCATGCTATTGAAGACCTGGAGGGGCAAATAGAGCGGCAGCGAGAAGTAGTTGCGGACCAAACCCGCTCCGAGGAAGAAAGGGAGGCTGCCCAAAGGGAAACGGAAACACTTGAAATACGCCTTGCGGAATTACAGGCACAAAAGGAAAAGCTGGAAAAAGAATTGGGGCTTACCACTAAGGAAAAAATAAAAAGAGCTTTGGTGAAATATGGTATTCCACTTGCATTTGCAGTCGCCATCTCCTCCGTAGTAGGTGTGATCCTTAGCTCCCTTAAAGCTACGAGCGCAGGTGTAAAGGCAGTAGGCAAAGGGCTGGCGGACTTGGGTAAAAAGATGGCAGCCTCTTTACCCGGGCTGCTTGGTTCTGTGATCGGTCTGGTACTTAGAACCGGCGGAGAACTGTTAAAGTTCGTGGGGAATAACATTTGGATCTTAGTCGTCGCTATCGGCGTGGTCCTTTTGAAGAAGATGAAGGTGTAACCTTGTCCTTATGTATTACTGGTGGCTTATCGTCGTCGGGTGTCCGAGGCATCCTCGACTGGGGATAAGTAAAGATAGTATTCGCACCGCCTTGATAATTTGGTGCTAAAGGTAAGGCAGTCATAGTAGAAATGGTTTTATGATTCCAGACGGCGTCTCTTCGTCCGGCTGAGCCATAAACAGCATTTATTGAAACATAGCCACGAAGCTTAGGGTTAATAGTGCCGTCGCTGGGGCGAAATTGAAGCTTCGCATATTGACAATTGGCGATCATATGAAAAGTCACCGCCGTTAGGTTCTCCGGACTATACATAGGAGGCTCGTATGAGAAATGAGCTGAATGCCTGTCATTTATCTTTTTCCTGTAGGGTAATAATGGGTGACCGTTTTCATCGACGATCCTAAACCCAACATTGCAGCTATTCTGACTACTAATGTTAATGGTGCATATGATCAATCCCAGACCTCCGACCTTTACCTGCATCCCGGAGTCAAACCAGCTATCGCTTTCGTAATGCTCTTCTCCTAAGTGATGAATGAAAGAATTTTCCTTTACATGCGGATTCATATACTTATTACAGTCAAAGTGCTAATCGTTGCGTGGTTATAGACTACATTTTTTTGATCCCCTATACTATTTATGCAAACGCTCCCAGTATCGTCTACGCGTATTTGCAGCTTTACTTTTCCATGGCAATTGGTAACCATGTGAAAAGTCCAAACCGATAGATTCTCGACGCTTTGGGTATTGGGCTCTACGGAAAAATGCGCAGGCTCCCTGTTGTTCGTTTTCGTGCGCATAGGCTGCAGTACGCCGTTATCGTCCAGGAACCGAAAGCCAACATTGGCGTGCCACCGAGTACTAATGCAAATGCTGCAAAGAATTAACTTCTTCCCTGAGTAGTTCAAATCCACAGACATACCAGTGACATCAACCCAAGCAGCTTGGGTGTATTTTTTCTCACCTGTGTAAGTCGTGTAAACACAATCCATTCCGGATACGTAGGGGTTGTTCATCGCCATATATAAAGACTCAAACCAACACTCGCGGCTGCTAGTCCGGCTTTTAGTAAGTTATGGTCATATTCCTCAGATATTGCAGGCATTACGTGAACCTTTTTTGATGGTTTCTCTACAGGCGGCTTCGTTTCATGTGACTTCTTAGGCTTCTCTACGAAGTGTGGAGTCCCTTTAAAAGTGTCAGAGTTTACGTCATTCACTCCAAACTTCATATCCTTAGTTGCCTTTTGGAGCTTGTTGTTGTATCCTACTACGGAGCCAGCATTCATGGATAAATTACTAGGCATTAACCAACAACCCGGGGCTACTGCATAGTCCAGTCGGGCTTTAGAATTTTGTATGGCTAGCTGGTAACGCTGTACGCCTTTGCTAATGTCACCTTCTATTATCGAACTTTCAAAGAGGATTAAGGCTTCTGCGCGCGTTTCTTCTGCGGCGCCGGTATTTCCTATAATGCTGGATCGGGTATTTACTTGAGCTCCAAGAATAGAATACACATAAGCTTCTATGCTGCGGTTCAAACGGGCAAGACCGGCTTTGGTTAGTCCTTTACCTTCTGTGGGTATGAAATTAAGATATTGCTTCGTTTGCTCGTCGTTGGTTATGCGAATGATCAATGGATTGGCTCCTCGGTACTTACCACCTTCGTCTTTAAATAAAGGCCCATCCCTAACTTCTTTGGTAACTTTGGAATTCGGTTCAAAGAATGTGCTGGTATCATAAGTTACTTTATGATAACCAGCAGCAGTAAGGGGGACTCGCGATTGATGCCACAGATTCACGGGTTTAACCCGGGGAATTATGAACGAGGGTACAGTGGGTATTACCCGCGCGATAATGCCCTTACTGCTGCTGTGTCGGGTAACGCAAACGGAGGTAAAATATCTTATGGATATACGATGCACGAATGTAAGAAGTTTGTTTACGACTTCTGTGTAAAGTGCTTGGAACCTAAGTTTGTACCTACTAAACCGAATAAGTATATTTGTTGTGGTAAGAAGATGCAAATAGAAGACGACACGTCAGCACAGTGTTACGAGTGTGGTAAGAATATTCGTAATGCCGTACCTTGTGCTACCAGTAGCCAATATTATTCTAACGGAGGTCGTAAGAAGACCCCATACAAAAGAATAAAATACTTCCGAGACTGGATGAGTCATATCCAAGGTTTACGGCCGGTATATTTGGACGACGAAGTAATGGAAAGGATTATAGAACATTTAGAAGAACCAACACCGCAAAGCCTACGGAAAACGCTGAAAAAACTAAAGCTAGGGAAATATTACAAAGCTATTCCCTATCTTTTGTCTGAAATTACCGGTAATTCTATTCCCGAAGTTTCTGATATGAGCAGAGCCGAGTGGATGTTTTGTCGTTTGAATAAGGATATTCCTTATTATCCTGATGTAATTTACGAAATATTTTACAAAATAGACCCCAACCACCACCTGTTAGGATGGATTCCAAGAAGATAGTGGATCTTATGCCATAAGATGAGAAATTAGCATAACTATTACGCGTAATTTCCAGACTGACGTTCGATATGCAAATAGAATCCTGTCACGCTCTTTTCAAAACTGATGTCTAAGCGAGTTTTCTTTGAAGCTCTTCCTTTGCTTCTTGGTAGATCTTTTTGCGAGATTCCTCGGTTAAATCTTTGACGACTGTTTTTTTATTTCTGATGTCCATCTTCAATTTCTCGTATTTTTCCTCTTCGGCCAGAATAAGCGAGAATTCTACATCGTCTATCTTTCTGTCACGCAAAGCCTTTGAGACAAGGTCAGTAATCGTATTTACTTTAGCCCTTGACAGAGCTATTGTTGTGTCATGCTTAGATATTTTGCTTGACAACTGTTTCATAATGCCCGTAGCAACAGCTGAAATGATACCACAGGCTGCCCCAACGCCGGCTAAAGGAACTCCAACGACTATTCCCGGCCCTGTAAGCGAAGTAGCAACGCCAGTGCCTGTTAATGCTACGGACATGGATCCTGTAGTTATCGCAATTTTATGTAGCGTACTTCGGGCTCTGACGTATTTCTTTCTGACGTTTTCGTAATGTTTTGCCTGCCCTTCCAAGTAAGCCAGAATTAAGTTCGCTTTATTCAAGCGGAAGTTTTCAGCGTTTAATTCGTTAGGACCCGTGTTCTTAGTGGTAGTGTGGTAGTTTACATCTGGATACAACTGAGGTGCTGATGGTATAACATCCATTATATATACTAATGTACGACGCTTTTGGAAACGATATGGGAAGCTCATACCGCAGGTCAAGGCGTTATCCCCACGACGCATTTGGGAATCATATGGGACATTTACCCCGGCATACAGACGTCATTAAGTCTAAGCCTGTTGAGGTAAAACCAACGCCTGTGCAGCAGAAACCTAAGCCTAACTTCCCAAAGAATCTATTACCGGCAACAGAGAATTATCCATTTTACGATAACAAAGGCGGAGCGGATGACTTTGCTAAGATGGTTACTTCTTTGAAAATACCCGTGACGAATTCTACGACCTTTGCAGTGACGGTCAGAGACATCTTTAGAGAAACCCGGATGAAGCACACGTCGGGAAAAGAATCCAGAGAATGGTTATCAGGCCCCAGCATGCGATATTGGCCGCAGCAGTTGAACTTTGCTGTCTGGGCTGCTACTAAAGGATGTGGTATAGCCGCGGACATGCTTCATATTCCTTTCCTGAGGTTTCATGTTGCTTTTACTATTCGAAGAATATTGTATGAGCTAGGCGCGCCTTTACCGGGTGACACTGTCTTTAACCCAAAGGATAATAAATATGACAAAGTTGCATGGGAGCGATTAAGAAATGAATTTAAGCTTACCAACCCTGACTTTCGTAACCATGAAGGTGCCGCCCACGGTCTAGGAGAGACTTACACTTATGCTTCGTATGTCGGAGCCAGCATAGAAAGTCCAGGCATGGGATATCCCAGCTCCTTCGAATTCTCAGACTTAGGAGGCAGCGGAACAAAAGGAAATTTAATTTATTTCATAGAAAGCAAAGAGAAGTATTCATGGGCGCCATTCTTTGCAGCAAAGGGTATTGGGTTAAAGAATCTAGCAAGGATTAATCGAAGCATCGAAGCCTTTGTTTACTGCGTCCTAGGAGCCCAGGTTAGCACTCGCAGCCCCATCGTAGATGCCAGTGGTGCGTCACAGGAAACGCAACAAGTATTCCTTGTTCTCTTTGAAAGTGCCGTTATTGAGAATGAGATATCTAAGTCAGTTCAAAGGTATCAACTTGCGGTGCAGCAATCAAAAGTTAGACTGGATTATGCCTTGTCACCCGGTTGTTGGTTAATGCCAAGTAATTTGGTTATTAACGCCAGTTCTGTTGTGGGTTACAACAACAAACTACAGCGAGCAACCAAAGACATGAAGTTTGGGGTGAATGACGTGAACTCTGACACTCTTAGGAACATTCCCCATTTCGTGGAGAAGCCAAAGAAGGAGCACGTAGAAAAGCCAAAGGAGGTACATGTACCATCAAAAACCGTAAAAAAGAAGATACGGCCCACGATACCTGAGGAATATGACCATAACTTACTAAAAGCCGGACTAGCAGCCGCGAGTGTT
This sequence comes from Actinia equina, assembly GCA_011057435.1. NCBI lineage: Eukaryota > Metazoa > Cnidaria > Anthozoa > Actiniaria > Actiniidae > Actinia > Actinia equina. The sequence continues at coordinate 831,245 of WHPX01000729.1, forward strand.
GGTTTGAGTCTTTATATATGGCGATGAACAACCCCTACGTATCCGGAATGGATTGTGTTTACACGACTTACATGGGTGAGAAAAAATACACCCAAGCTGCTTGGGTTGATGTCACGGGCATGTCTGTGGATTTGAACTACTCAGGAAAGAAGTTAATCCTTTGTAGCATTTGCATTGGCACGAGCAGTAATGCTAACGTCGGCTTCCGCTTCCTGGATGCTAATGGCATACTGCAGCCTATGCGTGTGAAAACGAACAACAGGGAGCCTGCGCATTTCTCCGTAGAGCCCAGCCCTCAAAGCGTTGAGAATCTTTCCGTTTGGACTTTCCACATGGTCGCTGATTGCCATGGAAAAGTAAAGCTGCAAATACGCGTAGACGACACAGGCACAGCAACGGTAAATAGCATACACGATCAAAGAGATCGACCTTATAATCACGCGACCATTAGCACTCTTACGGTAATAAGTATATGAACCCACACGCGAAGGAAGATTGGTTTCTTCATCATTTAGGGGAGGAGAACTATTATGTCGATAAATGGCATGATACCGACCTGCAGGTGAAGGTTGGAGGCCTGGGATTGGTGATGTGTACTATTAGTATTTCTACTGGGTATTCGTGTAATGTCGGGCTTAGGATCGTTGATGAGAATGGCCACCCATTACTGCCCTACAGGACGAAAAATAATACTAGGCATCTAGTTCATTTTTCATCGGAGCCCCATACGATAAGCATAGAAGATCAAACGCCCGTAACTTTTCACATGATAGTCAATTGTCAATATGCAAAACTACAAGTTCGCCCCAGTGATGCATCTGGTGGATTAGCTGGTAGCGTGCGAATGAATACCTCGCCGGCAGCCGGTAATCCGATTAATGCTATTTGGAATCATAAGACTATTTCTACTATGACTGCCATACCCCTACTACCAAATTATCAAGGCGGTGCGAATACTATCTTTACTTATCCCAAGTCGAGGACGCCTCAGACACCCGACGACGATAAGTCTACACCTTCATCTTCTTCAAAAGAACCACGCCGATAGCTACGACTAAGATCCAAATGTTATTCCCCACGAACTTTAACAGTTCTCCGCCGGTTCTAAGTACCAGACCGATCACAGAACCAAGCAGCCCCGGTAAAGAGGCTGCCATCTTTTTACCCAAGTCCGCCAGCCCTTTGCCTGCTGCCTTTACACCTGCGCCCGTAGCTTTAAGGGAGCTAAGGATCACACCTAATACGGAGGAGATGGCGACTGCAAATGCAAGTGGAATGCCATATTTCACCAAAGCTCTTTTTATTTTTTCTTTAGTGGTAAGCCCCAATTCTTTTTCCAGCTTTTCCTTTTGCGTTTGTAATTCCGCAACTCTTTCCTGTATGGTCTCTAATTCCTTTTGAGCTGCTTCCCTTTCCACTTCAGGGCGTGTCAGGTCATTAATTATTTCCCGTTGCCGGATAGCTTGCCACTCCAAATCCTCTATGGCTTGCTCTCTTTGTCTTAGTTGCTCCTCCTTTAAGATGATTTCCGTGTTTAACCGCTGCTCTTCTGTCATAGAGGCCTCCAGCTCTTTTGTCAAACGTCCTAGTTCCGCATCTTTATGTCCAACATTCTTAATCGCGAGGACATATTCCTTCCTAGCAGTATCCCTGTCGCGTACTAACTTTCCAATGCGGTCCTTATAATCTTCATTTTCGCGTTCATGGGAATCAATCATCAATCGCATCTGCTGCATGTATTCCTCTTCCCTTTCATCCATTCTTTGCTTTAAGTATTCGATGTGTTCCACTTCTTCTTCCATTGCGCGTACTCTATCTTCTAATTCCCTAGAGGTTACATTTATTTGTTCTACATCATCAGCCACCTGCGCATCCATTGCTTTTAAAGTCTCCCTAATACTTACGTCTTCAATGCTGTCATATGGCGTATTTGAAGACTCTTCCTGAATCTTTGCAAGCTTCTCCTTATCCTCATCCAATTTCACATAAATGCCTTTCATCTTCTCCACCAAGCCTGTTTGCCCGGCGCTCCCAAGTACGCTGGTTATTTTATCCTGTAATCTCTTAGTTTCTTTCTTATTCAAACTACTAAGAGCTCTTAAGTCTGGGTTGCCTAATAGATCAATTATTCCCTTAGGTAATGCATTGTTAAGCTTATTGGGATCTTTTTGTTGGTAGAAGTCATACCACTTTTCCCTGTCAATGTGGCGAATTTGTATTTGACCCCTCTTGCCGCGTTGAAATTCTAAGGACTTATCATTGGCGAATGGGTAAATCTTACGTATGTCTTCAAGTATTCCCATTGGGATTGTTTCGCCAATAGCCGACATTAAAGTTGGTGGAATCCTCGGATCGCCAAAGAAGTTTCCCATTCCATCCCGGATGACATAAACCTTAGCGCCGCTCCTGGCAAGCCTACCTACTATTATCTCCCTCCCACGGCTATCTTCTTCGAATAACAACTGTACTTTACCAGGATCCCAATTGGGAAATAGTTCCTTAAATTTGTCAAAATCATCTGACGGATCATCTATGGACTCATCCATTTCCACCCGTATTTTTTCCAACCATTCAGTGCTGGGGGCTTCAGGGACGGGTCCTAAGTCTGCCATTTGCATGTAAGATGGAAGGGGCTCGTATGGATTCTTAGATCTGAATTTGCTTATTAAGGCTTTCTTGAAGCTTCTCCACCTGTCGCCGAACTTCTTACGCAAAGCTACCTCGTAGATTAGGGGGTCGGTCTCCGAGCCTTTAGTCCATTCATCGTATTCTTCATCGTTAATATCTACTTGACCTTCTTCCGTGGTTGGGTCAAAGTCTATACCTTCTCCTTCCATTATATATGATAAGCTCAAAGTTAAATCCTAACCTCCTTCCTAAGCAGGTTGGCGGTCTGAAAGCAGAACGTACCTTTCACCGGGTCACCTTTACTCCTTCTAGCGCCAAACCAGGGGAGACGCTGTATGTAGGCGTACCCCGTCTAACGGATAACTTAGTATTGGTTCCTGGAACGTTAGCGTTAAGGTTTGACCTGGCGGTTCAACCAGATACCGCAGACATTCGTTATGTTGTTAATAACGTAGGCAGGAACCTTGTTTCTAAGATGAGAATCAAGTTTGCTGGTGAATCCCTGTTAGACTTAAACAGGTACGATCTTTACACCACATACAAAGATTTGTGGTTAACGGCCTTCGACCGCGCACAAAAGATAGAACAAGGAATAGCAAGTGAAGCCATACGTAAGGTAAGAAGCGCAACCTCCAGCGCCTCCGGAGAAGACGAAATAAAGACAGCCTACGGTACTAAATATCTCATTCCATTGGACTTTGAGGTGATAACAAACCACGGTGTGTATTACCCAAGACAACTAAGTGAACTGCAGTTTGAAGTAACCTTAGCAGATACGACCAACATCCTACAAGGAAAAGACGTAAGTTCGGGGGGTGTGCATCCATATTCTATCACCAACTTAGAATTACAGTACGAGACCGTGTACTCTGAAGAGCTGGCCCGCAGCGCAGGCATGGAATACAGTGCCGGTAAAGCATTCCTTTACGACCACGTAGTAATGTACAAGACGTTTAGCTTCACGAACAACGTTGAAGAGGTCATCAACCAAAGCATCAATATACCACGACGCAGCCTTACGGGATTAATGTTGCTGTTCGCAAAGACATACACCGCAGGATTGCGCGACTCCGAGGCGTTCTTTAACCCCAACATTACCAATGTCGGCGTAAACATAAACGGAGTACCCAACAAGGTTTACTCCCAAGGGATAAAACCTGAAGACATGTACCGGGAAGCAATGCAGAAGTTTGGCGATCAAATTGCCCCAAAGGAGTTCTTTAAGGATAAATATGCGTTATGGATTGACATGCGCACTACTAATGATGAGAGCATGCATGGTCAGGGATTGCGGCTGGTAAATACCCAAGATGGCATTACATTGGAGATCAAACGCACCAAGCATGCCAGCGACACTACTAAGATAAACTGCTACATCTTTGTGGTGTCTGACGCGCAACTGAGCGTAGAAATGAACCAACTTAAAAGTGTTGCATATTAAGGTCAAAATATTCCTTAGATATACGATGCTCCGCGTATTTGAAAACAACGACAACGAACTGCAATGCATAGTGCAAGGCGAAACTTTGTACTTTAAAGCGAAGTCCGTGGCTAATGCCTTAGAATACGCCAACTCCAGAAACGCAGTAAGAGATCACGTTTCGGAGGAAAACAGGGTAACTCTGGGGTCCATAAAGGGTGTCAATTTGGTTGACACCCTTAATGCGCAGCCACATTCCACCTACGTCAACGAAATGGGTCTTTACGAATTGATATTTGGATCTGGGAAGCCCGCAGCCAAGGAGTTCAGAAAATGGGTGCTGGGTGAGGTACTGCCTGCGTTAAGAAAGACTGGTAAGTATGAAATTGAAAGACGTTTTGATAGCCCAAACAAGTTGGTGTTTAAAATAGAAAATGAATTCGACTTACATAAAAAAGTGGTTGACTACATCCGCAAGTTTTACCCTCAAATGCTCATAGCCCCTGGCCTGGGTGAACTACAAGACACGTCAAACAAGCGCATAAAGTGCTGGCAGAAAGGATATCAAAAGGGACAGCCTGATCTGCTTATCTTGAATGCACACGTGTGGTACCGTGGTTTCTGCGTTGAGCTGAAGACTCCAAAAGGCAACGGGGTATTATCTGATAGTCAACGCCTGCTATTGGAAAGGTATGAGCATAATGGTTACAAGGTGCTGATCAGCAACGACTACGACGATATTTGTAGAAGTATCGCGGAGTATGCACGATGCATTCGCCTACCTTGTGCATATTGTTGCAAGCGCTTTAGGAATGCGCAGACTCTGGGAACGCACTTAAAGATATTTCATAGGATATATGGACAAGGATAAATTCAATGAGATAAAGTTCATCCAGACACACTGGAAGGATTTGACCATAGGAGAAATCTATGAGGTAAAGAATTACGTGGTCTTCGAAGACATTGACCGCCTGCGTTTGGTCTTAAAGAATAAAAAAAGAACATATACCCTTTGGGCGCCCGATAGGATAAGGTACGCCATTGAAGGGCAGGATGTTACCCATGTTATGAGTTATGGTAAGAAGGATGGTAGATGGGAATTTGACATAGTTACTTGGGAGCCTGAGTCTCCTCTGCACTCTTAAGTATGTTTGTGCACCGATGACCTTCAAAGAATGCACTGCCGCAATAAAGGCAGATGTATTTTTTAGGCGTAGGAGGAATCATGTCTGGTGAGGGTTCGCACGTAATACAGTCCATATATACCTAAGACGATCAGGAATAATGCCATTAGGTATGCTATCATATACTTAGGGCTCTGCATGCCTTCTCTAAAAGGGGTCCTTATATTTATTAATGTATCTTCTTTTCTTCTTAATAAAGAATCAAGGGATATTAATAAAAATAAGATCAGGATTTAGGACTCTTTGCGTAAGTCATACTTCACTACTCCATTGCAAGGTCCCTTTTAAAGGGGTCCTTATATTTATTAATGTATCTTCTTTTCTTCTTAATAAACAATCAAAGGATATTAATAAAAATAAAGATGAGTTCTGAGACTCTTTGCACAAACCCTATCTTACTATTTTAAGCCACCTACTAATCCTTACGGGCTTTCTTTACCTCCATGTTTTGAGCATGCCAATCATCAAAACGATCCAAGTACTCCTTAAAACCGCGGGGATGATGCTGCGGGCACAAACACTGCCAGATATGATCATCTCCTTTCCTTTGACCACCACACACGTCACAGAGGCCACTCCAATACTCTGCGTTCTCCCAGCGCGTACCTTCGGCGCGGTCGAACTCCGTAAAGCGTTGGTCTATTTCTTTCTTACGGAGAGTTAACTTCCTTATGGTTTCCACTGGGCAACATCTCGCAGCGACATCACCATGCTCTTCGCATACGACGTCCAAATCATAATTACCACGACATCTATGTTGATGCCACACGTCGGTTAAGAGCTCCCCGCAGCGCGCACACACATCCTTTAAACACACCCTATTTTCTTGGTGGTATTGCAACATTTGGGGCGTGCTAAAGAGCCGATTGCAATCAGCACAGCGTCTTTCCTTAGACTTCAAACACACCCTTCCTTCCACGTGATATCGCAGCGCCTGTTTACTGCTGAAGGACCGATTGCAAGTGCCACAGGTGGTGACGTTATCCACCTCTTTAAAACATACCTTCTTTTTTTGGTGATATTGCAAAGCCTGTTTGCTACTGAACTCCCTGTCGCAATCCTTACACTTCATTATATAATAAGGATTTTATAAGCCTCATATCTGATCCTGCGCAAAGAGTCTCAAAACACACTCTTATTTTTATTAATATCCCTTCTTTATTTTATAAGAAGAAAAGAAGATACATTAATAATTATAAGGACCCCTTAGAAAGGATGCTTGACATCCTACAGGGGATACCGCATGAAATCCACAACGGACTCTTTTGCCCACGTTGCCATCGTTATCAGCGCACCAAACCTTTCCGCGCGCTTCAGACCACACATTTCATCATACAACTCTTGCACGCGCTCTTTCAAACGGTCGATTTCCTCTCTTTGCATTTCGATGGTGTCTCTCTTATCTTTCATGTCGCCGACAATCCTTCTTACTGCTTCCACTGGGTCCATTGTATATAAATGTACCCAGAACATATTCCCTGCAATGCTCTGATAGTAGGACCAACCGGCTGTGGTAAGACGCAGTTCGTAGTGGAGCAACTCCTCGGGCCCTTTAGATACCGTTTCGACTACATAGTGCTATTATGCCCTACCTACGTGAATAACCGCACCTGGACAGGCGTAGGAGTGAAAGATAACGACTTCTTCGTGGATATTTTGGACCCTAATGAGTTATCCAACCATTTGAAGTTCTGGCATCGGCAATTCCCTAAAGACACTCAGACACTTTTAATTCTAGATGACATCGCCTGTGGGGACGACGTAAAAAGACGCACATCCGAATTAGTGAAGCTCGCCTTCAGCGGCAGACATGACAATATCAGCGTTTGGTTGCTCTCGCAGCAGCTTACCAGTGTCTCTAAACCCTTTAGGGAAAACATAGGCTCCCTGGTCGTCTTCTACACACCCAGTCGGAGTGATTTGGAAACCATTCTCTCTGACTACGGCGGCGAGATATCCAAAGAACAGCTGCACGAATACATGCGGCATTTAAAGACACACCAACATTCCAAAATGATCTTCTCTTTGAGGTTTCCGTATTCCGTTAACATATATGGATATTGAGCAGCTCTTAGACGAAGTCCCCGTAGATGAAAGTAACCTTAAAGAACAACTTAACGTCCTGGTGTCATCGGGAAAATGTAAAGAAATGATAGGCAAGGAGTTGACACATGAGCAGGTTAATAAGTTGTCAGAAGAGGAGGTTAAGAAGTTCCATAAGAGGTACGAAGCCGCCCTTGCAAGTAAGACCACGAATGCCGTAGCAGACTCCGCTATTAAGCTGGCCACTAAACTTCTGGGACTTGCGCTGCCCATAGACGACGTGGAGGCGCTGCGGAAGGACATAAGTGAGGACTATGTCATATCCCAAGAACTTAAGATAACCTGTGGGTGGTTGTCTTTGAAGTGCGGTAAGTTAATGGCAGTCGCATCTTTGGGACTTCACGTAGCTCAACATGTCGACTTGAAGGAGGTATTGGTGTCTTGGAAGGACTACAAAAAAGATAAACAAGTCGAGGAGATCTTCAAGGCAGCACTTGCCGAGGTACCTAGTCAAGTCGATGTAAGTCCTTCTGAAGTCATTCACGGGACTTAGTCAAGTCGTCATCAAGTCATCGTCAAGTCGTCATCAAGTACTTAGTCAAGTCATCGTCAAGTCGTCATCAAGTCATTATCAAGTTACTTGTTAAGTCCTTCAAGTCGTCGTCAAGTTACTTATCAAGTCCTTCAAGTCCTTAGATATAAGATGAGTGACACCGAAACAAAGGCGGAGGAAACCCCTCAAAAGATCACCAAGCCTAAATCTCCGGGCAGAGTCGCTGCGGGGAAGAAGCTCGCGGAGATGAACAGAAAGAACAAAGCCAAAAAAGAAGAGAGGGAAGAGGAAAAAGAAGAGGAATCCTTTTGGAATCCGGGCTACGTTATCGGAGCATTAGGAATTGCTATAGCAGCAGGCAGCCTCTACTTACAATGGCGGGCTGCTAAACCAAAAGTGGAACCAAGGGCAGAAATGAGGTATGTGGAGCCCCCTAAGAGAAGTAAGATACCCGAGATGGAATGACAAACCTTCTGCACCCGTAATATAAGATGATGTCGTTTATGGATACCGTTCAAGATGCAGCTATTATTACTTCTATTGTCGCAGGTATTGGTTGGGTAGGTAAGAAAGTGCTCAAAGAAGACTTTACTGAAGACCCAAGCAAGAGCATTACGGGCTTTGCTAAGATGACCGCTGCAGTAGCAGGTAGCATTGCCCTTAAGGGCTACTTGCAGCAGGAAAAGTACCTGCCTAAAGTATAATGGTTAGCTTAGTCGCAGGTGGTGTCATTGCAGCTTTAGCATTCACTGGAGCCAATTATGGCGGTAGATATTTAGATAAATTAGTCGGCGGAGATAAGAACGCGGAATCTAACGCCGAGAGGAAAAGGCACGACTTAGCGCTGGAGAAATATCAAAGGGACGTGGCGGCTTGGAATGAAAAAAGACAAGCTTACAGGGATTGGTTGGATAAGAACTACCAAGACAAAATGCAGGCGGATAAGAACTTCGAAAACACAGACTACGCCTTTAAACTTTATGCACAAACACACCCCGACTTTAGGATTAGCAAGCCTCAGTTTAAGAATTACTACCAGCCGTCAAAGAAACAAAAAGACAATGAGTTGGTCTTTGTAGGAGTCGCAGGGCTGGCAGGAGGCGCAGCCTTGGCGTATTTAGTTTGAGTGACGCGAAGCATGAGCGTCTAATATATAATGATCGTCTTTTTGGAAAGCGATAAGAATAACTTTACCACTTATTTGAATCCCAGCATTCGAGCCCATACGGTTCGGCTGGTCAGTTGCTCTTTGTACAATTCTTGGTATAATTTGGTCGGTAATGCTACTCCAGCAATCCCAGATGGGCATTACACTCCAATAACATTAGCGAAAGAGTTGGACGGTTATACTCTAACCACAGGATTACCTCATGAAATGAAAATTAAAAAGAATACTGGAAACGCTACGGTCTCCGGCCCTTTGGTAAGCCTTTTGGGCCTTACTAACGCTTCAGTTGGCACAACGGCTGTGACCGTAAAGTGGAAAGTCGCATCCTCTTACGAAGTCTATTGTGATTTGGTCTGCAGTTACAGCAACGGAAATCCCTCCTATCTTATGTCTAAGTTTTCACCTAAAGGTAATCCATTCGACCTGGTAGAATACACGCCCATTTCTTTAAACTATGACTTGCCTTGTGATTTAGTAGAAAGCATAAACATCACCATTAAAGTAGATGGAAAGACTGTGGATTTCAACGGACGTAAAATCAATCTTGTTTTAGAATTCATATAATGGGTCGAACTGAGGACAAACTCAAAAGGATTTACTACGGGCCCGAAGGCTATTGGAAAGGAGTTGCGGCTATTAAGAAACTCGCTACCGCAGCCAGGGTATCCGACGAAACGGCTAAGAATTGGTTAAAGAAACAGACCATTTGGCAGGTTTATCTTCCTGTGCCCAAGTACATTCCCAGACCCAGCTTTACCGTAAACGCCCCTAATGAAGTTCATCAGGCGGATTTGCTTTTCTTACCACACGACACGGTGAGAAGAAAGACTTATAGATACGCTTTGACCGTGGTTGATATCGCAAGTAGATACAAGGACGCCGAACCAATAACCAGCAAGGATTCTGGGGAAGTCGCAGAAGCCCTAGGTAGGATTTATAAGCGCGTTTTGAAATGGCCTAAGCTGCTGCAAGTGGATGCGGGGACGGAGTTTATGGGCGTGGTTACCAAGACCTTGAAAGACCACGACACCAAAATTAGGAGAGCCGAAGCTGAGTACCACAGGGGTCAGAGCATTGTCGAAAGATTTAATAAAACTTTGGCTGAGCGTCTTTTTGGATACCAGTATTGGAAAGAGCTGGAAGATCCCTCCAAACGCAACAAGGAATGGACACAGCGGCTCTCTCAGGTCATTGTGGCTTTGAATAACGAGGCGGCCAGGGCTACGGGAATGAAACCCAAGGACGCTATGAAGAAGAAAGACGTGGAACACAAGTCCTACGTTAGGAGTTCAAGAGCCGTTGGACTGAAGGAAAAAAAGCTACCCCGCGACATAGTGGTCAGATACCTCTATCAGCCAGGGGAACTCGAAGGTGGCAGTAAGAGAGCCACGGATCCTAACTGGTCTCTGAAAACGTATGAGATTTCAAAGTCCGTCACCAAGGAAGGGCAACCTGTGTTGTATTACCTAAATGGCCCAAGTCGTGGATTCGTCATGGAAGAGTTACTCATAGTTCCTAAAGATTCAAAGTAGTGCTAGCTGCCCTTCAAAGTAGTGCAGCACCGCGTGCCCGATTGCACTCTAGGCATGTCAGTCTTACGTTGCCTCTGCAATGCCCACGTTTGTTATTTATGCGATCCACGGAGAACTGCTGATCGTCATTCGGGTCAAACTTCCATAGTAGCGGTATGTTACATTTGGCGCAGCGTGCCCCTTTCTTATAGACGTCGTCCACGCATAGGTCGAACGTCATATTTTTTTCTTCGTCGTGCCGCTTGTAGCGAAGGAGTTTCTTAGCAATGTTTTCTTTGGCTACTTCTTCAGAAGTGCGGTCGTACCGTAATTGCGGACCCCAGGCTCTTTTTAACTGTTTGGCATATTCTACACGACTTACGGCGGTGTATATCAAATTGCTCCAACACAGCCGCTGGTCTATGATCCACAAGGTTTCTGTTATGGTAATCCCCTGCGCGCTGTGGACTGTCATGCAATAACCCAAACGCCAGTCTGGATGGGAGGTAATTCTTTCCACCATTTTCATAGGCACCCAAACCTTATCGTGCGTTACTGCATTCTGTAGCTGGGTCTTAGTTCCCGGGACCCAGACATCTTTTTTCTGCATTCTGGTATCGTGGGGCTTATAGCAGATTGGCACTAAATGACCAGGGAATCGCTCCTGGTGTATGCGGAGTAAGTCTTTCTGTATTCGGGACTGTGATGCTCGCTTACTGCTAAGGACTAAGTCATCTGGATGCCATGAATGCAGAAAGTCCTCATATGTCTTTGCTCTTACCCTTTTACGTAATGTTTTGCATTGTTCGGCGTCGCTGAGGCCCCTTAATTCTTTCTTAAGGTTCCTTATTTGATCCTTGCTGCGGTAGTCTGTATTTATTTCCTCTGAATGATCCACCATTTCTTTTAACCATTTATGGGGCATTTCTCCAGCTATTGGTGGTGGTTGGCATGGATCTCCTGCAAATATTACTTGACACTTACCGCGAAGGAAATCTACGAACTCCTGGAGTATTTCTAATGGCACGGTACATATCTCATCCCAAAGTATTACTGGTGGTATGTCATGAATAGCTTCTGGTACCCATTTTTGGCCATTCCAGCGGAAGAAGCTGTGGTAGGTTTGCGCATCGTAGCCCATTTCTGTCAATTCCCTTTCTAATCTGTGCGTTGGCGTCAACACCTTTATCTTTGGAAACAACTTTAGTATGCGTGTTGTTTTACCGCTGCCTCCGGTTCCGTAGAGGTATGAAAAGCGTCGGTAAGAGATGGGGTCCGTAACTGAAGGCAGAGGCTCTTCTGTGGGCGTGATGGAACCATGGGTATGATCGCCTGTATACTCTACACGTTCTCTCCAGGCTTTCATTTCTTCGTCTTTGACTCTCCATTGGCCACTTTCTGCCAATTCATCGGCGGTATAGAATTCCTGCATCTTTTCTAACACTTCTGGCTTTACGTACAAGGAATCGGTGGCTACGCGTGGGATATCCTCTTTGTCAAACCTTAGAAGCATTGCGAGGAGGTTAATGTGCGCATAGGCAAGCATACTTGCACGCAGGTGATAATACTGGGGTCTGTGGTCTTGGTAATAACACAGTGCATTCCATTTTTTCTCTCCTTGGCCTTCTACGAAATAGTCCCACTTCTCCACGGACACCATAGTTCCGTCGTCATGCGCACGCTTTATCAGGAAGCTTAATTCACCCTCGTCTGTTATTAGGCGACGCTGCATATGTTTCTCGCCTTCTTTTGCGCCCTGGGTGAATTTACCTATGACTACCCGTGCAGTAGGGTTATGCTCCGGTAACCATTTCGTGAAGGAGGAGTGACAAAGTATGGCTTCATGCGCCGTGTATTTAAGCAGCTGACGCTCTTCTAGGAATTTGAGGAGAGGAACTGGGATCCATTCTTTCTCTTGTAAATGTTTCCCATACCACGCGTAGATTATTGGGTGTAAGCCCTTTGCCAACTTCCAGGTGGTTAACCGTATGAACCCTGTTGCTGGGGCGTCGTAGTAACCCGGTAATGACACCCTAAAGAATTGTGAGTCTGGATGGCCGTAACGGTCATAATACTCCTTACAATCCCCGAGGCCTTTAAATGACGCAGGATAGCAGTGCTTCATATCCAATGATACATATTCACCCTCGTCATACTCCATATTCCAAAGGCCTCCGTGGCCGTGTTCTACACAGGCCTTGGAGATATCTTTGAATTCTTTTGGGGTCGATTTCCATCCATTCCTTCTCTTTGCGGCTAAGAAGTCCAAACTTCTGGAGCTGAGCACTTCATCTGAGAAGTCTTCTCCAAGGGTTTCACAGGCACTTTGAATGCGCTGGTGTTCTACTTCAGGGCGGTAAAGAGTACCATCTTGCGTCATAAATTGACTTCCTTCAGAATCCATTATCCATATTGAATTCTCATGAATTAACTCTATAAGCGGTGAGGTTTTGTAAACCTTTGTCTCTTTCTTCTTGGGGAATCGAAGTTCTCTCCATGCATGCCCGTTGTGTTGATAGATTATTATAGGCGCACCTTTGCCGCCGTACTTATGCGTTCCGGAGTAGATGAACCCATCTGTGATATCTTTCACATGTATGCGCCTTCCTAAGGCCGTTTCTAACTTTTTGATGTTTTCTATGGTTCCTCCGGACTTACGGGTAGAATGTTCCCATTTCCTGATGGCTTCTCTTCTCTTTAATGTGAGCTTACCACCACGTGAGGAGTCCTCAAAGAACTCTCTTACCAATTTACCGACGCAGTTACCAGGATGCCTCATTGGTTTTAACTTCTTTATGTCAGGTTTCTTCATTTCATACGCACCATAAATAACCACAGTGACTGGGTATGCAACCTCGTAGAACAGCAAATCTATTCCTTCAAGTGCTCCAGGTCTGGTATTCTTATTCAGGACAAATAGACTTTGCTTACCAGACGCTCGTATTGGATTCCTGCCCTTTTCTATCATCCACTCGCCGTCTAAGTACTTTATGAAAGTTAGTTCCAGACGGTAATCACCTTCAGGCATTAAATCGATTATGTTTTCTGCTCTTTCTGTTGTCATCGTCTCATCTGTATCTCCCTCCATAAATGTTGTGAAGGCAAAGTCCGCATCCAGGCGATCCAACACCTGAGTTCGTAGCTTACGCACAGTTTTGTTTTGAATGCTTGTGATGGCGTCCATCTATATCTAAGAAATATTTTAACCTCCGTTTGCGTTACCCGACACAGCAGCAGTAAGGGCATTATCGCGCGGGTAATACCCACTGTACCCTCGTTCATAATTCCCCGGGTTAAACCCGTGAATCTGTGGCATCAATCGCGAGTCCCCCTTACTGCTGCTTAACCAGTGTTCCATTGTAGCCGCAATGCATGGACTTCCTTATCACTTAGTTCATGTCCTCCAACGCCCCAATAAGCCCAGATGTGACCCAGACCATTGTTAGCTCCGGCAGTACATCGGAAATCCTTTCCTACAACTCCAAACTCCTTACACAGTCTATCATAAGCCGGCACGCTGTATTTGTTATCTCTTGGATAAAACGCAGCGTCTCCTGGTAGAGCAATAACACCCATTTCATGCAATATTCTTCGGACTGTAAAGTGAAAATGAAACATGAATATCGAATTCTTCATCAGGTTTGCGCTTACACCACAACCGCTAGTAGCACACCAGACAGCAAAGTTCAATTGCTGTGGCCAGTATCGCATGTTTGGTCCACTTAACCATTCATGAGATTCCTTAGCTGTGGTGTGATTTATAGGGACTTCCTTGAAGATATCTCGCACCTTTAGTTGGAAGGAATCACTGTTAGAAATCCGCATGTTCAATGTTAGGCTCAAACTTGAGTGTTTGTCAAATGAAACTGCGGGTATTGGATAACTGCTGGTAGTAAATAATAATTCATTTGACCAACTGGGTGTAACAGGCTTTGGATTAACCGTCTTAGGATGTTTATTGATCACCTTCGGTTCCAAGTCGGCATTGCTATACATTCTGGAGCCGTTGAAGTAAATCCCGTCAGGCCTACGCTCGAACTTACTGGCGTCTGCATGTGGAAACATCTTCCTAAAGGCCCTCCAGTTAGCATAATCCCTGTTGTCGTGTTGCGGCTGCTCCTCAATATCATTCCCAAAAGCGTCGTACATTAGTATATATAATGGATGTTATACCATCAGCACCTCAGCTGTATCCAAATGTTCCTAACGAATTAAACGCTGAAAACTTCCGCTTGAATAAAGCGAATTTAATTCTGGCTTACTTGGAAGGGCAGGCAAAACACTATGAAAACGTCAGAAAGAAATACGTCAGAGCCCGAAGTACGCTACATAAAATTGCGATAACTACAGGATCCATGTCTGTAGCATTAACGGGCACTGGCGTTGCTACTTCGCTTACTGGACCGGGAATAGTTGTTGGAGTTCCTTTAGCCGGCGTTGGGGCAGCCTGTGGTATCATTTCGGCTGTTGCTACGGGTATTATGAAACAGTTGTCAAGCAAAATATCCAAGCATGACACGACAATAGCTCTGTCAAGGGCTAAAGTAAATACGATTACTGACCTTGTCTCAAAGGCTTTGCGTGACAGAAAGATTGACGATGTAGAATTCTCGCTTATTCTGGCCGAAGAGGAAAAATACGAGAAATTAAAGATGGACATCAGAAATAAAAAAACAGTCGTAAAAGATTTAACCGAGGAATCTCGCAAAAAGATCTACCAGGAGGCAAAAGAAGAGCTTCAAAGAAAACTCGCTTAGACATCAGTTTCGAAAAGAGCGTGACAGGATTCTATTTGCATATCGAACGACAGTACGCGTAATCTTATACCATAAGATTTATGCTAATTTCTCATCTTATGGCATAAGATCCACTATCTTCTTGGAATCCATCCTAACAGGGGGTGGTTGGGGTCTATTTTGTAAAATATTTCATAGATTACGTCAGGGTAATATGGAATATCCTTATTCAAACGACAAAACATCCACTCGGCTCTGCTCATATCAGAAACTTCGGGAATAGAATTACCGGTAATTTCAGACAAAAGATAGGGAATAGCTTTGTAATATTTCCCTAGCTTTAATTTTTTCAGTGTTTTCCGTAGGCTTTGTGGCGTTGGTTCTTCTAAGTGGTCTATAATACTTTCCATTACTTCGTCGTCCAAATATACCGGCCGTAAACCTTGAATGTAACTCATCCAGTCTCGGAAGTATTTTATTCTTTTGTATGGAGTCTTCTTACGACCTCCGTTAGAGTAATATTGTTCCCTGGTAGCACAAGGCACGGCATTACGAATATTCTTACCACACTCGTAACACTGTGCTGACGTGTCGTCTTCTATTTGCATTTTTTTACCACAACACCGGAGATTTCTGGGTTTGGGTATGTTAACTTAAGGTCTTAGACAAATCACACAGATACCATTTACGAACTTTTTACATTCGTGCATCGTATATTTATAAGATATCTTAACCTCCGTTTGCGGTACCCAAACACAGCAGCAGTAAGGACACTTATTGCCGATGCCGGCGGATCGCAGTTGGACCCCTGTAGGGCCTTTAACCTACCTCCAAAACCCCAGGGGGGGCTGGTGTTTTTCAACATGTGATTTTTAGCAATGCCGGCGTTTGTCAACTCCGCCTTACTGCTGCTTTGACACACCGTACGCTTTGGTACAGGGTCACAAGAACTGTTACTTTATAGATATTGCTCTTTTACGATGCTTCCCAGTTTAAAATATTTATTTGTACTCCAACAAGACAAAATAAAGGCACCTGTCACCTATGGCTGTCGCCAACTTTTTGCTCACCTGTAAAAAGCCAATGAAATCTTTTCAATGCCGCCCTTTCTCTGATGGTTTTTATCTTCATACTGAGGTAAAATCCAGATGATAAAACCATTCTCTTTCAGGAATTCTAACCCTAAGCAGTAAATCACGAAAATTAGTCACTCCAATCCTTTGACACTTCATGTGTCAATCTTTGCAAAAGTATTTCAAATTCATTCTTAAATTTAAACTCAATAATTCTTCCTTTTCTAAGCAGTTTTTACCTTTCAAATCCCAACTGACTTTCAGTCTCAAGATTTGTTTTTATTAAAACTTCGTATTGGTTATTATTGAAGCATAAGAAAGACCACATCCTTTCCAACTTTTTTCGCTTGTTTTTGCTTTGTTGGTTCGAATTTAATTTATGCTAATGAGGGTTGAGTATGGCATTGATCACCTGATAGTTAAACTGATTTTCATTGGCTGTTCATTTAATTTAGTATTTTGCCCCACAACCAAAGAGTTTTAACGTTGTACAAAAAAACAAGAATACAAACACAAATACAAATAAGATAGTAGGATAGAAAACATAGGTTAATTATAAAATTCAAGCAGACTATTGTAACAAAAGTAGCTTGATCTTGAAAAAATATATTGCTCCGATCATTTCCCAGCAAAATGCGACCTTATGAAGGCATAAATCCTAATAATTAGGTTGCCCCTTAAACTTTTATCAAAGGGAGGGGTTGACATATGCATGGTGCATGGTGTTGATGCCAAGCATGATTTACATGTCACAAATTATTTTGCGATATCCGACAATATTATTCTATAAAGGTATTCTAAGGAACAGAGAATGTTTCAAATGTGGTACTAACCATCATCTCAGTCACAAGGGAATGGCAAGCCCCTATCTAGGAACTTGAAAAGGAGGGGTTAGTTTTTTTTAACCAATTACAGCTATTATTGCGCAATTGGATCTTAGAGGGGAGTTCATTCGAACCATTGTACCACTCCTAGCGAAGGGCCTGAATGGTTCCTGCCGTGTTTTAATTTCTTAGCCATGTGACAGCCACACCTGCCTTGGTTGTCGCTGGTTCATTGCTTTTATTATTATTATTATTATTATTATTATTATTATTATTATTATTATTATTATTATTATTCTCTTCCTTCCTTCCTTCCTTCCTTCCTTCCTTCCTTTCTTTCTTTCTTCCTTTCTTTCTTCTTTCTTCTTTCTTTCTTTCTTTCTTTCTTCCTTCCTTTCTTTCTTTCTTTCTTTCTTCCTTTCTTTCTTCCTTTCTTTCTTTCTTTCTTTCTTTCTTTCTTTCTTTTCCTTTGTTTATTTTTATTTTATAATTATTTCTTTATATTTTTTAGCTTTTTTAGCTCTTTAGCTCTAGTTGGTATACGCAAAACATTCAACATTTTATTTTTCCTATCAATGGATCCTTCTCAAAATTTTGATCCTTCTCAAAATCTTGAAGGGTGAAATGAAAATGCAAAAGAAAGACCACACTTTTTCTCAATCGAATTTGTAACGTTCAAGATAATTTATTAGGATAAATCTATAATGAATCTTAAAATCGAATCTTTTACATACGTCATGTACCTGTGAATTAATTAGTGTCCAGTCAACCGTGTCACCCCGTGTCAAATTACACGGATGTCAACGACTCCAGATCAGAGTCGAATATTCTAAACTACCAAAGTATCTGTTTACAACTTCATGGTATTTCCTTAATAGACACCGTGGAAACCAAGACAAACGTTAGCAGTGTGCTTTAGTGGGGCATAGTTGGTTTGTGGATGTTGGAAATTCTTTTCGCGTGATGATTTTGTTCCAATTGTGTTCACCACATCTGTGGTACTGATCCAACGGCCACAATTATATGCCAATGCAAGCTAAGTAGAGCGTGGTTTGGTTTGGTCATTCATGGCTTCAGAGAGCCTCAACCATACTGTGTCTGAGGTAAGGCGTTTATTCATCTCTATTCAAGCTGTTTTGAAACTTTTTGAGTCCATGTCTTAGACTCTTATAGCTTCGTTCTCTGATGTTTATTCAAAAAATGGCGCCCAGACACTAGCATTTGTTTGTATAATTCGAAATTTTATTTCATTCAGCGTGATACTTTTAAAAACAAAAGTCCGTGACTTTTACCCGTTTTTCCTGCTGTTAACAACTTCTTAATACGAATTATTCAGTCATCTAAATACAAACGTATGTTTTCATTTTATTATATTCTATGTTTTTGATTGATTGTGATTCATCTCCGTAGCAGCTCTAGTTATATTATCTTGGATCGTGATGTTTGGATAAAGATTTGTTTTTCTAATTATGAGTTTAGCAATGATGTAGTATAAACGTTAACGACATGATTGATGAGTTTAAATCTTTCGTAAACAAAGAATTTCTTGTATAAAACACAATGATAAAATAAAAAAATAATAAAAATACTAAAATAACTAAATAGGATGATAGAAAGCTAAAAGAGAACAAAATGAAAGGGAATTCGAAACAGAAGAGATATTAAAAGAATAAAAGAAAACAGGAAAAAAGCATGAAAAATAAGGACCTAGGTCTTCAAAACCATATTCACTTTTATCTGCAAAAAGATATTTTAATTTCAAAATTACTAATTACAAATACTTTTTAATCTTTTCTTATTACAGGTTTATTTGTCCTGGGTGAACAGTTGCATTCATGACAGCTCATCTAAAATTTCAAACCTAAAAGAATTACTTAAAGATGGCTGTGTTTTTTGTCAGTTAATTGAGAAGACAACTGGCTGTGATTCTTTGTTTGCCAAAAAAGAGGTTCGTGTGACATCGAAAAAATAGAAACAGAGCACACATGCTGTGGGCAGATATAAACTGGGGGTTGCCAAGACACGAGAGAAGTTGGTTAGGAGAAAGCATTTTGTTTAGTGCAGTGCTTCTAAACACTTCTGCCAATACCCAAGAGCTTTAAAACTCAGCACAGTACAGCAATTAAGTTTTTAACTTTTTTAATAAAATACAAATAATTTTTATTACAATAACCATTATTTTAGATAGGAATGAGGCAACTGAAATTGTGCATGGGTGATGTGTACTCTTATAAAGCACACGCATTATGGTCTACCTTAGGTACAAACAACACTACATTGGTTAGCTCAACTTCCTGGGGGAGATAACTTCCTGGTGACAAGGAAATAGGCTTTGAGATGTCTATGGTAAATTATTGTGATGTATGCCCAAGGGATACGTTTTAAGTTCAAGAAAAGAGAAAGTTTGACATGGGGGTTCAAGATGAGGGGACTCCGATGTTTTTATGTGCAGCATTGCTAACAAAGAAATTTGTTTATACCAAAGGTAGACATAATCCACCACGTTCTCAGAAATTTATGTTGACCAATTTCCTACTTCTGTTTTGAGTTACCTGTTGGTTGCTGTACTACATGCTCTACTGTTAACACTTTCACAAATTTTTGATTTCTTTATTAATTTTGATTCTTGATTTCCAGCAAGAATCTAGTTGCAATAATGTGAAGTACCCATCAACAATAGACCAGGCTATTAATTATATGCAAGAAAGAGGAATTGAGATTACTGAAAGTGATACTTATATCAAAGGTATATGAAAACAGAACTGTATAGGGCTTTAACCAAGGACAAAGCACTGGGTTGTCCTGCATCCCCCCCCCCCCCCAACCCTCTTTTCTCTGGCCATGTGCAAGCTGAAGGTCTGCCCACTCATTTATCGAAGAAACTTTTTTCTTCTATTTTTTTTTTACTTCTGCAAATCCTGGGAATTTCATAGCACTTCTGAAGTTGATTGCTGTTAGTTCAATTTCATTTGTACCAACCTTGAAAGACTGATAATATTAATATCAATGATTAATGTATGATGTGGTAGAAAATTCCAATAGAGTGTTTTCTTATGTGCATCCAACTTGATGGGCCACAAAACTAAAAAATGCAAATTCGGGAAAATTGGGAAGACAGCTATATTTATATTAGGAATCGCTCGAGGACTCGCTCGTTCTCGATATGAATGATACGGAAAAACTCGTGAATAAAAACGATATCAAATTCTTAACATGTGATAAGCATAGCAATGCATGATAATACTCATCATGAAGCTTGTGTCCTATTATCGTGGCCCATCAAGTTCCTTAAATTTGGATGCGCATGCAATCTTGAGAAAACAGTCTATTTCTGCAAGAATATTTTGCTTTACTTCCTATTCCAATTATTGTTTTGTATTTGCATGGTTTCAGATATTGCATCTGGTGATCTTAAAGCAATCCTAGATTTTTTGTGGCTTATCATACTTAACTTTGATATCCACAGTCACAGTAAGTATAATACTACTCACTTTTGATTAAGGATTGGGAAGAAATGGAAAGAGGTTGATGGAGGATGTGTACTGAAAAAACAAAAAAAGTCTGGCGCTATCGATAACAGAGCTCAGTCATTCCTACTGCACATGCTGGACAAAATACCATAAGTTGAGAATGCCATACCAGGTAGTCTCATTTCTGGCCACTGCATGCTAGGGTTCTCCCAGGGTCTCTGGCAATTTGTTTAGTATGTGCAGTACTAGGATTGACAGGGCTTTGGGTTCGAGAGTAAAACGTTTGAAGCAACATTGCACACAATTATTGCTTAGATCTACAACTGGAACCTTTTTTGTGTTTGCCTCAAACAGTTATGCTATAGTAGCCCCCAAGAAAGGATTGGGGACAATTTGAAACAAGTTGACGGATCATTGATTGAGGAAAATCGGTCGATACAAAGCTATGTGCAATCAGTTGCAGAGGGTATACAATCGGCATAGTTTTGTGATTATGTAATGGCTTTGCATATAGTAGCTTTTTAAGAAAATTTGGGGATAAATTAGTTAGAGATGGATATTCTGTTATGTCATTGTGCAAGAGTGTCTGGAACAGCATTGGACACAACTCTTGCGTGCAGAGATGTAAAAACACAAAATAACTTTTGAGAAATGATAGGGAAGAAATGTAGGGAATATACTCACCAATGAGTAATGTTGCACGCCGCAATAGAATCGAGTATTTGACCTTTTCTTCATTGCGCGCGCATCTCAAGCAATTCACACGTGACCTTCGTAATTTTCGATCAAATCCGAACATTTCGTTCTTGCTTTGCGATTGACAGGTCGAGCAGCCTATCAGCGTTCAGTAAGCATGGGTAAGAGATTCTTATTGGAATGGTTTGCAAGAGAACTTCCTGATGTGAACCTGGAACCCAAGGGAAACTTTGTTGAATGGTAAGTAGCTGTGACTATATGCTCTGAGCTTGCGCATTTAAGCTCGACTATCATTAAAATGTTGGTGTAGGCTTTGTTGCATGTGACATGTTCTATACCACGCTCGAATTGGGATTTTCCTAAACTTTGTCCGGCAAATTTTCTTCTGTGCTGACATTATTTAACATATTTACATATGGATATAATACATTCTTAGCTTAGTAAGCAACATGTAGCAGAACATTCGCCAACCATCTTCTTCGTTTCCCGGCAATTTTTTTCCCGTGTCTCTTCTACGCACTTCTCTTCTAATGTCATTTTATTTTATTTATTTATTTATTTTCTTTCCTTTGTTTTTATTTTTCGAAAAATTATTTAAATTGTTTTAATTTACAGCTTCCAGAATGGTGTTCTTCTTTCACGACTTATTTCAAAGTACTGTTCTGTTACAAACACTGGCGACAGCCAAATTAAGGTACTGCCAACCTACGATTCACCACACCTTTGCGGAACATGTCTGAGAAACATTTCTGAGGAAAATCGGGACTACACGACCCAATAGACTACTGTCAATCAAATACCGTTGTAGTCAAATCCAACAATTGGTCTATCATCAATGCTGCGTTCAGATTAGATGAGCTACTACTAGGCTCTACGTTATAGCCTACTAGTAGCGAAAAGTGCCGACTTTGAAAACCAAAACATTAAATTTAACTTGAATCCAAAACGTGTTTGCATCTATATATTTGACCAACTAGTTGGATTTGACAAAAACAATTAGTCCTCTCGCCCTGATGACCGATGAGTCAATAGCCCATTCGGACTCGAGTAGTAATTGCTACAAGTAGTTTCCCATGCACTTTCTCACGGTCCCCATGTAACTTGACGCTGGTATTTATTTGATTAACGAAAGTCTTTTGCCAAATTTCCCTCAGCTGCCGCGATTTTTGTCTTGATTATGACGTAGCAATGAAAACAATGGTATGGAAAACAACCTCAATCGTGTGTTTTGCGCCTTCCGTGCAAACTCGTTAAAAAAGTCTAAAAACGTTTATCACGTTTGTGATGCTCTGACAAAATCGTTACAGAAAACTGACAACTAATACCGAATCACTAAAAGATTCACCAAGACTAGCAAAGAACTGGCTACTCGCCAAAATGTATTTTTAAAGCTGACAATCAATGAACTGTCTTTATTTAAGTTGGTATCCAGGTCACCCTGTACTTATATTACTTATAGTATGTGACCCAGTCTCGATAAAGACAGCCTTCTCACTTACAGCTTGTCTGGAATATTTTCAGTGTTATGTTACTCAGTGTATATCATGTTTAATTTGGTTGATAGTCTCCAGATAATAACGTTCTCAAAGGTCTTTTAGAAGCTGCAGACTCCCAGTTGGGTGTTCCAAGTTGTATCTTAAGGTATGAAAAACAAATACAATTTATATATATCAGTCAGCCAGTGTATCGTGCACCTTGAACTGGGTGCAGTTAAGAAGTCATACATGATCTACGCGGCAAGCATTGTCAATTATATTGAAACTGTTCTGTTTTGGGGCTCCTACTTGCTTTTTTTTTTTCTTCTTATTTCTTTATTTTCTTTTCTTTGCTTTCTTATATGCTGGCTGACTTTGTAGCTACCTTGCCTACTTGTTTAGTTAGTGGTGGCTGAATGGCTGGCTTTGTAGCTTCCTTGCCTACTTGTTTAGTTTAGTGGTGGCTGAATGGCTGGCTTTGCAGCTTCCTTGCCTACTTGTTTATTTAGTACTGGGTGAATGGCTGGCTTTGTAGCTTCCTTGCCTACTTGTTTAGTTAGTGGTGGCTGAATGGCTGGCTTTGTAGCTTCCTTGCCTACTCGTTTAGTTTAGTGGTGGCTGAATGGCTGGCTTTGCAGCTTCCTTGCCTACTTGTTTAGTTAGTTCTGGCTGAATGGCTGGCTTTGTATCTTCCTTGCCTACTTGTTTAGTTAGTTCTGGCTGAATGGCTGACTTTGTAGATTCTTTGCCTACTTGTTTATTTAGTACTGGGTGAATGGCTGGCTTTGTAGCTTCCTTGCCTGCTGTTTTAGTTAGTGCTGGCTGACTGGTTGGTTATCTTCCTTGCCTACTAACTCGTATATTTGCTTGTTGCTTTGCATATCACCTATTTTTCTAAATTTGGCTTTTTGTTTTTTTTATTAAGTTTATTTGTTTTTATTTTATCACCAGCCCATTCCGGTTACTTAACGGTACAATAGATGAATACACCTTGCTTATCTATCTTGCTATCCTTCGTAGAAAAGTGAGTTTACTGAACAATACATCTTTATCATAAAAACAACGATGCGAGAAAAACCCAGGTTGTTCCATCCTAACGCAGTTTATTGTTCTCTGTCACAAAATAAACGGTATTTTTGGCGGGAAATACCCACACAGACTACGTCCTTGATTTTCATTTCCCAAAATTGCCACAAATTTTTTCGCTGCAAATTAGGTTTCGACGATAGAGCGTAATCGTTCTAACTTTAACTGACTGACTGAAAGACTGAGTGACTGACTGACAGACTCAGTGACTGACTGACTGACTGACTGACGGACTGACTGACTGACTGACTGACTGACTGACTGACTGACTGACTGACTGACTGACTGACTGACTGACTGACTGACTGACTGACTGACTGACTGAATGAATGAATGAATGAATGACTGACTTATTGACTGACTTA
Source organism: Actinia equina (assembly GCA_011057435.1). Classification (NCBI taxonomy): domain Eukaryota; kingdom Metazoa; phylum Cnidaria; class Anthozoa; order Actiniaria; family Actiniidae; genus Actinia; species Actinia equina. The sequence continues at coordinate 855,477 of WHPX01000729.1, forward strand.
TTGACTGACTTATTGACTGACTGACTGACTGACTGACTGACTGACTGACTGACTGACTGACTGACTGACTGACTGACTGACTGACTGACTGACTGATTGATTGATTGATTGATTGATTCCTTCAGGTGTGTGAGAAGAAAGGAGAAGACTGCTATAAAGGCGGGGGTTCTCCCATAAAGCAGCGAACCCCTCAGACCACACCAGCCAAATCTCCTCTCCACGTGCTGCAAAACCCGCCTAGACCTGTCAATGGACATCAGGAATCACCTTGTAAGTAGTAATGAGTGGACCCAGAGGTAACATGGGGGGAGGGGGGGGGGGGGGGAGGGTATCCTGCTTCCATCAAAATGCCAAAATGATAGATCTCTCCTTATTGACGTCTGTTCTGCTCCTTAACAGAGAACTTATTTCCTAAACATTTTGGGACTTCATTTATTTCTAAAAGCGGTTATTCTTTACTTTTTTGGTATTTTTTTTATCTTTTTTTTTTATTATGTTTTAGTAAAACCCCAAAGAGTCTTTTTTTTCTTATCTCTTTCTCAGTTTTGTGAATATGTTTCTTTGGGCCAAGGGTTTATATACGAAAAGAATGACTAGAAGTTTTTTGAGTAAAGATATTTCGGACGATATCCATGGACCATCATCATAATGACTCAATATAAATGTATTACAGTGAAATACTATAAAGCCTTAGGGACTAATATGTATTACAATGAAGTACCGTTAAAATCATAAGGAATAATATGCAGTGTTGCTTGTATCGCGATTTTTTCTTTTTCTTTTCGTGTTTTGTGTCTTTACATCAAATTCTATAAATAAAGACATTAATTATAACTTTCATAACTGTAATTGTCTTATCTCAAGTCCTATCTAAGCCTCCGCCGTCTGGTATTTTCTTGACTATAGAACCTCCCGTTTACCCAAGTATTAAACGCGAACCAAAAATCCTAATCTACAATCTTCTGCAAAAATAATGTGCCACTTTCCCCCCTTTCCCCCTAGCAATGTTGGCCAAGAAAGTTTTCTACACTGTGAAGCGGTTGGCTGGTAAAATGCATGCGAGACAACATTGCTACGGGGGAGAGGGGGGATGATCCTCCAGAATACTAGGTGGCACATTTTATTTTGCAGAAGATTGTAGAACATTCAATTCGTTTCCGCTTCAGTGTCTCCGACGACCCTCAAGAACCTTGTAGAACAGCAAACCAAATCTCATGAAGCCATTCAGGTATTTATAACTCTAATAACTCTTTCCTATTCATGATCAACAATGTTTTCATTGCAAGAACATGCTAGTATACAGATTTGTGGGCTATACATTCACACCTTATCTAACAGCAGGTTAGCTATCTTTGTTCATCCGTATAACTATGATGCACTGTAATATCTCACTGGCTTCCAAAAGAATCTCTTACAAAAGTTTATGAACCTTAGCGAGTTTTTCAAAAAATAGTTCAACATAGTCTTGATCCATATATTTCATTTACATTCGTATATATGGCTTTTTGTCTAAATATGACAGTCACGTTGAAGTATAATTAGTAGAATTTATAGTTCGAGACTTTTCGATGACGTTGGCTGTCCAAATAAGGACGAATATGTGATGTGTCGAATACTGTACATGTAATTGACTCGTTCAGACGGCTTTGTGAAGAGAACCCTGAAGAGTGTTGGAATGCTTAGATTTGTAAGTTGGTATTGGTTTTAGGAATGTATTGAAAGTTCAAATTTTGCATATGGCAATTCTGCTAGTGTATCAAAAGTTGGTTTTGGAAAACGAAAGGAAAACTGCGGTGAAGCCAACTGTTTTTTAAGATTGCATAACCACAGTACCCCAAGGAATTCTTACTCGGTGCAGTATTTTTCTAAAATTGCATTTTGCGCATTTTCTGATTTATTGCTCAGCAATATTATTACCTATACTATCAGTTGTTCCTAGTCTATATTTTTCCTTTCATTTGCGGCTTTTGAGTTTGATGCCTGCAGTTGTTAGATTTCCTTGTATTGATTTAATTGTTTGTTTATCTTAGACTCTCCAGGCAAAACTCCAAGCCGTCAACTATCAACCTCTGACGCCAAAACCAAACAAGGTATTTCAAAAATACACAGACGTTATTAGATTAACAAGAAGTCGTTGCGTAATAGCGCTGGAAAGAACGAATTTCGAATGAATATGAGAAAGTCCCGACATATACGAACCGTGTCTGTGATGGTCGTGTGCACAAGCAGTGAGAATGCAGTGGTAGTGTGTGTCGAGTAAACCTCATGGAAGACGGCCTCGAACAGGGATTGGGGATCGTAAAATATGCGTTTAATTCCATGAGTATTTTTACTTGCTGAGTAATTGCTTGTGCACTGTGATTGTTGAAGAATGTGGCAATTTCGTACCGTGACGTTGCTCTGTGTGTCATGTCGTTACACATGTGTCCCATACAGGCCTTGCTTTGCAGTGCTCGTTTCTACGTTCAATCACATTTAGGCCATAACTACTTCAAAGCGTCATTTATATATTTATTTTTTCTCATCAAAGAACTTATCTTCTATTTTGGCACTCAGCATTACGATATAACAATTTCTGCCCATGCGCATGTTCCGATGACCTTAATCCGGCATCTCTGCCATGCAATACTATGCTTTTACAAAGTCGAGGACATAACTGAATGATTGGGTCAAGTTAGAATCTCAGCGTGACATGAGGTCTAACTGAAACAAACCGGCTAAGATAAACAAGCTATTCTTCAGGTCGAGAATCTCAGCGTGCTACGAGGTCCAACTGAAACAAACCGGCTAAGATAAACAAGCTATTGCCCTCGTTTGTCTTTAAGCTCTGGATGTTTACATAAGAAGACACGTTCCTGATTTCTAGATTTATCCAAGTGCAAATGTAGTTTTTTGAATACTTTTAGGATATGTGCATGTCAATTTTAGAATAGTGTCAATTCTTTATAGAGGTCGGTCGCTTTGCTTTGTTTTTTGTTTTTCTTTCTCTAAGTTCACTTAGATATCTACAGTAGGACAAGACGTTACATAGAACCGAATTGGAAAATTCGCTGAATGACTTAACGGATAGGACATAAAGTATCAAGGAAGGTTGCCGCCATTTTGGATGGCAGTACGTGATCGTTTCGTTCCAGCCATCCAAGATGGCTGCCTGTCGTTTCTCGATTCCTCCATTATAGCTGCATTCAAGCGATTCATCGTTGATGTCATTCAACATAGATTGTTTCTCATCCAACATGCATGGCTGCCGTCAACTGATCATAATTATTTCTCTTTCATCCAACGTGGCTACTCTAATATTCCGAGTCTGAATAACACAATATGAACAGAATGAAGAATGAAACCTTTATTTAAGACTAAATAAAGCCAGGGTAGTCCCTTCAGAACTAATAAAAAGCTCTGTTGTCAATAGCCCTGGCATAAGATACAAGTAAAAATAAATAGAAATATTGGTTCCAACAAAAGCGTCATTAGATTAAATCATTTTATACTATAAACGGCTAGGTAAATCAATTACAACACTATATATAGTAAGACTTTAAGTGCTTGCCTTCAAAAAAAGATTAATGACTCAAGCAGTCTAGTAACGCCTGCACCAAGTCACTTGAACTATTCTCACTTCAAGTCAAAACTGCAAAACAGCTTTAAATTTCTCCTTTATGCTGTACGAAGATTGACCAAACTTCGAGAAAAATAGCAATAGCTGAGAAGGAAGCGCAAAATATGGTCACAAATCAACACAATATGGATATCACTTCGACTTCGTAAGTCAAGAATTGCATGGCCCTAATAAATCATATTTTAGAATCGATATAATTTTTCCTATAGTTTGGCAAAATGCTAGTTATACTGATGTTGTGCAAATGTATGTACTTTTAGAATGGCTGATTCACTAGTACAATAAGTATACAACTGTTATTGCAATTTTTTTCTCAACACATTTTCTCACGAAGCACAAACCGAATGACGTATGTTCACAATCGGATCACCACAGCATGAAATATAAAATAAGAAATAATACTTCCTAAATCAAAATCCGGCATTATTTCCCGCGTAGAATAGTCCGCAATGTGGCTAAGTCTTTAGATATTTTTACAAAATGCCTAGTTTTTGAATCAAGGAAAGTTTTGGCAGGTATTTAGGTCAACAAGCGGATCAAGGTTTCTCGGATTTTGTTTTTCGATTGGTTTTTAGCGTGAGAATAGTTCCACTAGGTCAGGTACTCAATCAGGCATAAATAGATTGAATATAAAATCTTTATTAATTCATACCACGTTGTGGATTTAACACTTAACTTCGCAATGAAAATTAGTATAAAAACAACTCGGTTAGTTTCAGCCTCAGAAACAATCATCATACTCTTAAAGTGATGGTTACTACATCTTGCAAGTTTATTGGCCTTTCAACTGCTCATTTCCAAGTGCATAGTTCTGGGTAGCAAAAGTTTCTCAAACACGAATACATTCTAATGTTATCGCATTTGGTGAGTTGGTAGAACATTTGTCACGTACGTACTCGTGGAACATTACTTTACTTAATTACTTTACTTGAAATGCTATATATCCTAAGTGCGCTGTTAATTACATGAGAATACCTTATAACCTTTTTTGGCAATGGAATTTATTCTGATAAACGAGGTGCGTTAATTTGATATTATCTTGATGGGATTTTATTCAGATTTGATCATTCAACTGTAATCGTTGCCATTGAAGAATCGTTGTCGGGTTCAGAAACATAGAACGAAAAAGCTGAGATCGAAATGGCACATGGGAAATGACATAATGGTGATATAATTTATTCATTTGCGCTAACCATGCAGTCGATTTAGAATGCCAAACGCGTATTAAAAACAGTGGATGATGCCACGGGTCGCCGGTCACAGCATGCATCTAATCAACGTACTTCCCATGTGCCATTTCGGTCTCATCTTCTATGTTCTATGTCTCTGAACCCGACAACGATTCTTTAATTGAGTGTGTTAAAAGAGTAAAAGAGTTAGTAAGAAGGATTTTTATTTTCAATTCAAAGAGACAGGAAAAGGTATAGACCTTTTTACTGATACGGAGGCCATCTTGAATTATGGGATACCAAGGGGACAAACGTAGTAAATTTATAAAGCATATTGAAATACTTGAGTAACTAATGTTATGGACTGACAACAACTTGAATAACTATAGTTGTGGATTGACAAGCCTTATGTTTGCATAACAAACATAAAAGCGTTTTCACATGTAAGACAGCCTAGCCAGTCCAGAACAATAATAGCGCAGCGCAACCGTGACGCCATAAAAACGAAGACAAAGGCGAAATTCAGACAAACAAACTTACAAATTAACAGTAAAATGTAGCGGATAAAAATTATCAGTTTTATTCAGCATCTAAATTTGAAGTAAATGACGTCATTTACTCACCTCTATTGTTCTTTCTGCTTTTGAACCAAAATATCTCAATAGCAAGTGGCTCCCAGGCTAAAATGTTCACTAATCTGGTTTACATAATCATAATTGAGTCATATTATCCTCATATACTTCAATTATTCGAACTTTCAAAAATTGGGGCGTTTTCATCCAAGTGCCTCCCTAAGCCATTTTTAGAATCAGTGCGCTGCGCTAATATTCAAAATTGGTGGCCATATTTCGATTTGGTGTAATGTAAAAAACTTGCAATATGTTAATGACTGTGACGTCACTGGATGCAAACACATAGCTTACTATTTCATTTGCCGTGCTGTTTAGCCTTAACGGGTCACAAATCTAACGTTAATACAACAAAATGTTTTCGACTGGAGAGAGTATTCTAAGAATTTACTGCTTGAATAGTAATGATGCTACCGTGAAAGACTAGGTCTAGTTACCTGTCCACCTGTCGTAGACTGGCCAAACTGCCAAGCATGACAATGATAAGAGTTAAAATATAGATGTCAAGAATGGTCTATTTAAGATAACCTCTTATCATAAAAAGAGAGGTTTTCAAGAGTTTTTTTATTGTTGTGGGGGTGAATTTTGTCATCCGTTAAAATTTAGAGACATAATTAAAATGCATCTTCATGCTCTGGAAGAATCTAGCATAATGTGGTGAAAAAAGAGTCTGCCTATGCAAGATTACTCAATTCATGCGACATGATTGATGAATTAAAGTAATAGAATCGCTCTACTAAGGGTTTTTTGGCTAAGGTTTTGTCTCTTTTGCAGCATCCATTACCGAGGGCTGGAAATCAAGAAATGCCTCCCGTATTTGGTTTGAGCTGTCAGAGCAAAGTGATGTCAAGTAATGACACATCAAGAAGGATTGATTGCAACGAGAATGAACTAAATTCTAGTTTAGCAAACAGTGGAAAAAGCGGCGATAATATTAAGTCTATCTATGGTTCTGTTGATAAGCATATACTGGAATCAATGTTAGATGCTGTTCAAGGATATATGCTACAAAGCGGCCCACAAAATAAATCGTGGTTAAACGGCGACGAAGCCAAAGCAACAGACTCGTTAACAGAGAAACGGGATTCAAATTCTTCGCCTTCAGTTTCTTCCAAGACCGAAGAAACCTCAGAAACGTCCATGCCCGTACAGGTCAATAGTTCTGATGTTGGTCAACTCGAGAAACAGGAAACCAAAGACAAATATAAGGCATCTGAATCAATGGAAAATGGCCACGAAGTTGACGTCATCGATTCCGAAGTCGACGAAGCAAAGCCTTCACACGCTGATAAATGCTTAAACAGTCTGGCTGGAGACGAAGTACAGCAAGAAAGCACCAAGGAAATAGCGAGTCAGTCAACTCCAAAATCTGAAAAACAAGTAACTTTTTCTGGACTTGACGCTGTATTTGCTCTACCTAAAGACTCGAGTTCACCGAACGAGTTGAGTAGGACCGAGTTTCCTTGTACGACTGGTTGTGCAGCGGAAGATGTTGAGAATGATATGGGAAATGCTTTAGATTTAGAGGAGATTAAAAAGGCTGGCCTCGACTATCCTCCTATTTCCTCAAAAGAAACTGTAACATGGGCTTCTTGTGGGGCAGAAAGTGGGGAAGGACTAAAATGACAATGACGAAGCTAACGAATCGACTGGGTCAATAACTTTTGATGATGAAAATGATCAGTTCATGATGTACTTGAACTCAATTGAGCAAACGGCTTTGAAATTTAAACTCCAAGTTGAGCAAGCAAAAATTGATACCTTACAGATACTGAAAAGTAGACTTGAACAGGCTTATGAAGGAACACCTCTTGAGGAAATTCCTGCCAAAGTCCACGAGAAACTCCAAGAAACAATTGCTCAAATAGCTACAGAAGAAGTCAAGAAATACGAATCGGTTCTCCACGTGGATGCACAAGAAGAATTTGACGACGAAGAATGTGGGATTCTTAAGCAAATGAGAGCAGAATTAGACGCTCTTGCTGCGGAAAACTTCACACTCAATCAAGAATTAGAAGCATGTAAACGCTATGAGCAGGAGTACCATGCGTTACAGGGGAAATCGAAGGAATGGAAGACGGCTTGACAACAATGAAGCACGATTATGCCACGAAAAATGGAGAAAGTGAGTTCTTGGGAAAGAGGATAGAAGTGTTGGAACAAGAAATGGTGTCAATGCGCGTTGAATACGAAGAACAAATTCGAGAACTACAAAATGAAAACCTTGAGCTGCAAAAGGAGTGTCTGGAACTTGACGACGAAAATCGTACACTTGAGGACGAGTTGAAGAAAATCCAAGTTGGTTTGTCAGAAAAAACATATGAAGCTGATATTTACGAAAGTCGACTTGACGATAACCTAGCAGAAAAAATTACAGCAGCTGAGTTGGAGGCTTTAGAAATGCGAGTCAATGAACTAGAAAGACACAACAAATCAATGAAAGCCAGCAGCGAGGCTGATCATGCTGTTGTAATATGCTTAGAAAAGAAGGTTGAAGACCTGGAAAGTAATTTGTCGGAAGCAAAAACCGCGAACAGCAATCTGCTGACGGAGCTACACGAATCGCAGCGACAGCAAGCAACGGATCGTGCTAAGTTAAGTAGCTACAAAGACGAACTCGAGGCGCTGAGACGTGAAAACAAAGTTTTGAAATGCAGTCTTGAAAGCTCTGAAAATGAAGTTCAGTATCAGAGGAGGAAAAATGAGCAATCAAGGACACCAGTTACAAAAACTCGTTCGCCAGGGAGTCTGGGAAATAAGAGAGAAATATGGAACGAAATAAGAGAACTTGAAACGATATTAAAAGATGTACAAAAAGAGAAAAAGACAATTGAAAGAAAATATCAAGCTTTTCGAAAAGATAGTTGTGATCCGAACATCTCAACGAATTCCTCCAACGCCTCAATATTAGAAAACAGTCAATCCATGAACCCAGGCTCTCCGAACAGTACCTTGCGAAGAACGCCTGACACAACACCAAGATCAAGAAAGACGACCTCACTATTGGACAGAGTGAATAATCTGTTAGATAAGTCGAGTCTTCCTAATGGTACAAGAACTGACGGGATAACCAGCACGCATTCCAATCGCGTGAGTGCAACTCTGAGTCGAAATGCTGGGAGTAGCCCGAGTAATGAGGTGTTAACTAGCCGATCTAGTGCGTCACTTGGTAGAACCCCAGTGAATAATGGATTGTCTGAAGAGGTAAACTAGTCTGTGTACGTTACTATTAACCATTCCGAGAATTGAGGGGGAAAACTTGGTCGAATTGGCAAACAGTGTATTGTGGGACTGTTTTAGGGCCGAGGTGACGGAATAAACACCATGTTGTAAACGTGTCCCTTAAAATATTCCCACTGAGGGCGACCCAGATTTTTGCTCAACTTTGGAATGGCACATATATTATATACTTAACCTTTGCTTTTATATAACCTATACTTTTTTTTGGTTTTCTCGTTTTTCCTTTTTCTAATCTTAAATTGTAATTATTTTATTTCGTTTGAACTGTGTTTTTCCTTGACCTTTTGGTGTTTGGATACATTTGTAGTGATTTATTTGGTAATTATAAAGTATTATATCCAGTATCATTTATCAACATTAGCGTGATAACAGGGTCATTGTCAGACACTCTTTGTTAAATAATGCCATCATCTTCCATTTCTTCCCATGCGATGTTTTTCTTGGACTGTTTCAGGGAGAAATTAATTTTAATTAATTAATAAATTTTCCCCCAACATTTTAAATTTTCTTCTGTGATTAAAATCTGCATTTTTTAGCTTTTGTTTTTTTTAATAAGTTTTTCTGTAAATTCACGTCACGTCTTCAGCGCAAAAAATATCATAAGCTTTAATAATTCAAACCTTGGTATAATATTTAAAATATTTTTCTTTTTTTTAGCTGATGTCTCTTCGTAAACACGTTGGTAGCCTAGAAGCAGAGAAGGCTTCAATCATTCGTGAGCTGAATACCATAAGAACACCAACCAAAGACGAGAACAGCCCGCAATCATGAGCGTCTTGGAATACGCCTTAAGAACAGTTTTCTGTCGACCAGAAAATCATTATTCGACAGTGAATAAATAAGACAAGTCACTGAAATGATTTTACCAAACAGAACGGACATTTTGTGTACCGAAAAATGGAGATAAAATTTCGTACTAGATGCTTTCGTATAATGGAAAATAAGAGAGAAAACGTCATCTAAGAACAATCTTTTTCTATTGTGGAACGACATTTTTCTATCAGAAATATTTTTATATCGAATTTTCAGGATTTATCATGCTCTAGCTAGTAATATTGAATATAGAAGCAAGTCTGTGAGTTGTCACAAGTATTACTACACCGAATTGAAATACGGCGACCAATTTCAATAACTATTGTTTTGGACTGACTAGTGACTCACTAGCCTCTTATACATGTGAAAACGCTTTTATATTTCCACGTGAACACGAGGCTAGTCAGTCGCAAGTCAGGGCAAAGCAATAGTTATTCAAACTGGTCGCTATGTTTTGATTCGGAGTATAGCGCTCAAGTTAAGGAGTAAAAGAACATTTCTTGTTATGCTTAAAAACACCGTGACTGATTCATAGGTAATGAGCCGCCATCTTGCCTTTACCGGAAGTGCGGCTACACCAAAATATACTTATGGATTACTATATATGGCTATTTGAATGAACTATATAGTTTAAAATAACGATGTAAAATCTGTATTAATTATTAGAGATGCATTAATTCATTTATATGCAAATATATTTAACTGTGTACCAGACTAGGAAGTCATTAATAATATACTTACCAGTTTCCAGACTATTCTACATGTGACGTCATAGCAGCCATGTTGGATGACATGAACACAAGATTTGATCTTAGTTTCTTCGTCATATCAACCAGCATGGCAACCATTTTTTATGAATTTCATTTGGCGAACATGTGACGTTGTAGCCGCCATGTTGGATGAAACAAAAGATTTGCTTTTGGTTTCTTTGTCATTTCAACAAACATGACGACTATGTTTTTATATCGTTTTATTCTCATAAGAAGAGATGTACGTTAAGCCGATTATCCGACGTAGTTTTTCCATTTAAAGGCACCGTCCACACGTATCCGGAAATTTTTGTATCCGCAATTTTTTTTGATGAAAACGATTCGAATACGGCGCGTGTGGACGCAAACATTTTCGTATCCGTAAAAAAATTTCCGGATACGTGTGGACGGGCCTGAACCACTGAGGAATCAGTCTGTTCAGACTGCGTTGGACGCCCTGTGGTCAAGAGTAATAATTGCTGGGTTTTCTGTGGAAGCCAACACATTATTCATAATGCAGTTATTTTAATTCCTCAAAGAATCCCAGCAAGGTCGGAAATTATTTTTTCCGAATTTAATTCCAAGGGCTTTCGCCCTGAATAACATCGTTCCCAAGCACTCTAACTTACTTCTATATCTTCAACTATTTCATTAGTGCCACGCGGTCCATATACTCTCATCTTTACTCTGGATATAGTGGAGTTATTTTTTCTCCAAAGAAGGAGTTATTCTATCATCGTTGTTTCAACTCCATTTCTGGAGTAAAATTGACTCCCAAAAATTTACTGTAAAATGCCTTTGGTTTTTTTTTTGTCTTCTCCATCGCGCAAAAAGTGCATTCTTGCGCAAGAGTACCCATATATGGATTTGAATGACGCGTTCGTAGATTAATGACTCATACGCTGTCTTAGCAGCTGAGCCTGTAACTTCAGGCTTTAGAAGTATAATATAATGATTGAGCGGTAAAATAATTTTTCTAGAATTTTAATTCACATATTTATTAGTATTATTACAGCTAATCAGTCAGCAGTATTCTGGCTTCAATCGCGAGGGTTTATTAGAGCCGAACGTAAAGTATATAATTAGATCAATGAAAACACCCTTTTTTGAACGGTCTCAAAAACATTTTCGATTTCAAAAAGAAAGAAGCTTACTTAAGTCTGGAAAATAATTTTGTTACACTACCTGAAACACTATCTATAAGACATATTGAAATTCATCTTAAATGCACAAATAAATAAAGGGTTGAATGATCGGAATTTTTTAGTTAAGTACCCATATATCTTTCCAGAAGATGTTCCGTATCAGTTAATGACATCCGTTGTGGAATGGATGGGCTCCTTTATGTTATTTTACACTGAAACAAGAGAATATTCTCTTGACTGAAAATAAAGCAAAAAATATTTTTTGAAATTTTTTTGATTTGAGAGATCGTCTCTAAGACAAACGTCGAACTGTTCCATGCACCGAACTCATTAAAAACAATCAGGATACGTAGTGATAATGAGGCGGCATTTTTTGATGTAATTAAGTTCGGTGCATGGAAAGTTCGACGTTTGCCCTAGGCCTAAGAGTATGTTATGAAGGTTTTATACTTCCAATATATTAATGATGGTGACACAAAGTTCGTTAACTTTTTTGACAAACAATCTTCAAAACAATGGACTTGCTTGAACTGCGCTACCCGAAATTATGCGTGATTGTTATTGTGTGTATTTTATTGTTTTTGTTATAACTAGTAATACTAAATGCTGGCCATTTTGAAAATACAAATTTAAAATAGCTTTCATGTAAACCATGAGTAAAATAATGATGCTTTTAAAGTACTGTTTTTATGAACCAGTTCACACTTATTAGCATATTGGAACTATAAGCCTTCGTAACCTAGAGACGCATCACTCAAATCAAGAAATATTTTACCATTCAACTATTTACTTCGTGTAGAATCAGTACTGAAAGTATTGGTATTTTCTTTCGTAAAACATAGCTTCTTTGACGCAAAACACCGAACACGATAAACGATCTATATTGACAAGCAAAGATATTTCGTCAGAAATAAAGTAAAAGTTTCAAAAAATCTCCAAGGAGTAGAAATATCAATTTTTTTGTCTTAGTGAGAAGGTTTGCGGAGGATAAAGTAAAATAATGAAAAACAGTGAAAACATTTTCATGCCTACCGCTTGCGTGAAGTAAAAGCGTGATGATAATATAATTATCTTTCAACCTCCACAAAGATTGTCACTTTGCGCGCAAACATTATTTGATCACGTGATAATCTGAACCATCGATATTCGATTATTTTATAGGCATTTTTGTTACGGTAAAGCCTCTACGTGTAACATCCCTCCTAAATCGAGCACAGCAGTATCACCGTGTGTTCTGGTTCTTCAGGGGGGAAAGCGCCAAAGTTCGTGAATAACTGGTGGTTTCTGGAATGGAACACTTCACGAGTTACCATGTCGTATTGAAAAAAATAAGTTCAAATCATAATGACAACTTTGACGAAACTGAGAAGGGACAATATCAACCACGTAATTCCTTCTTTTCTTCAAGTACCCTCAGTGTTATATCAATAGAAATACGATAAACAGAACAGCACTTTTCATGAACTAATTGAAAAAGGCTTTTATCTGGTATCTTCTTTATGTAACATACAAAAAGATCCTACTATGTTTTGGTTCTTCAAATCGTTATTTAATTGCAAAATTCTAGGGCAGCACAGCAGGTAAAAAGTTTGAACTGTAAATTAAAGAACCACAAAAGAATTCTAGTCATTTCGTCTTTTTCTCTTTTAAAACAACAAAAGTAGGTGGCTGTTGTTATTAAATGTACGTATGTTTTGTAGTATGACATAAAAGAATTTAATTTTCGCATTCGGACAAGAACTCTCTTGGGAAAATGTTTTATTCTAATTAACTTCATTGGCCTGCACGTGCTCAATTTTTGGCTTTGGAAGTTTGTTGTTTTTCATAGGATTTAAAAAGAAGCCTTAATTATTTTAATAATAAGGTTTTGGGCTCAAAAAGCATCTTTTCCGGATCTTTTCGATCTTTTGATGCTTTGAGTCTTACTGTTGCTATGTACGTTGCTAGGGTATACAAGTTAATTCTGTCATTAGTGACGTCATGGTTTTTAGTTGTAAAAGGAGATGAACAACGAGGAAGGGGCTTCAGACAGGCTTCAGAAAAAAAACATCTTTTCTCGGCTCTAATTTAAATTAGAACACCAAAAGAGGCTTTAGCCTCGAAAGCGAACATGGCTTCAACAACAGTCACTGTGTATAGGAATGGAGACCCAACATATCCCGGAAAAAAACTGGTCGTAAACCGAAGACAGATACGAACCATGGATGCGTTGTTGGATAAAGTCACCAAGGATGTGAAGCTTAGAACTGCTGCTAGGACTATAAAAACACCTACTGGAGGACATACTGTTACCAAGCTAGATAGTATAGAGCCAGGCTGGCTGTTATGTCGCTGTTGGGCCAGAGAGTTTCAAGAGACTGCCGTAAGTAAACTCAAGTTGAAGTGTCGTTATGTACTCAACGTGTTCATGTTTGGTCAGCGTTTGGCTTTGTTTATCTTTCTACTAGTCGTTGATTTTTAATTCAATTCTAATTACCTTCAATTCTACTCTTTAGATACACTGAAATCAAGGTTCAAGCTAAGTTCAATCCAAAGAAAGATGTCGAGGTATAAGAAGTTTACGACCAAATATATATTATACGCTTTACTTTGATTTTTGGCATTGATCTCAAGTATTTCAGCCCTAAATATAAATCTTTACACCTTAAAATCATAGGCAGTTGAGAATTGTACATAACTTTAAACGTTTTTCTATTTGTTACGATTGAAATACCTATCTTTTACGCCGTATATAATTCTAATTTTCTGATTTCAAAACTATAGTTTAGAAAAAGTTTAGCACTTCATTAAAATGGTGCGTTAATTAATGATGAACACACTTGACGCTCAATATCCCTAATTATTGAATCTAGATGATTCAAAAACAATATACAATAGTGCGCTGTATAAATGCACTGTTATTATTTTTAAATTAACCTTGATTAAGTATTATTTTTTCTCATTAGAGTCCCTCCATATAGGGGCCATTAGCAACTATTGGTCTTCTTATTTTGTTTCCTTCCATCCTGCCTTCCATTTTTTCTTGGATTTTTTTCTTGACACCTGATAAACTTGGGCTATAAAATACAAAATAAATATAAATGCACAAAAAGTTCCTATACACTTTTATTGTCACTGTAAATAAACAAATATTTCACCCATTTTCTATACTCATTAACTCAATATCTGACAGATCACTCCTGTTAAGCACAGTAGACTTCAGATGTCGGCTAGAGCAAGGAAAGTAGCAGATGCTGAGCCAAGTACACACAAGATCATATTGTATGTATCTATTAATGAAACATTAATTACTTTAATCAGGAAAATGGGGACAGTGGGACTCACGTACTTGTTAACCCTAACCAAAAATCTGACCACTCTTTCTGTAAGAAGATATAACTAGCTAAAACTAGTGTGAGCTGCGCCGGTGTTTCTAATGAAACAGTAATGGTAAAAAGGTAAATTATACACTGTGAAAAAGATGAAAAAACTTACTGACGTTTCGGACATTAGTCCTTCGTCGGAGTAAAAGAAGAAGGACTAACGTGTATAATTTACCTTTTTATCATCACTCTTTCTCTAGTTGCTTAAAAATGGCCCCTTCCTTTGTTTTCCATTCTGTTGTGAAATTGCTGTGCGACTGGAATTTTTTTGTGTGTAGCCCAACATCTTGAGGAGGATTTTATAATGAGTCACCATCAAATCCAGCCGTCCCCTGGCCCCTCCCTGAAAAAAAAACATCCCTGAATGAAAAAATAGGAAAAAATCCATCACATTATAAAAGCGAATGGTCAGTTATTATCTTGATGCACATTTCACATCATTGTTGATACTCTTCAAAGAATCATTTTAATCAGATTAATTATCATTCATAATAGTTGTTTTATCAATCATTAATTTAATATATATGATCCGAGCTTTCGTTTGTTTGTTTGTTCGCTTATTTTATTTTGATTTTGATTTTATCTTATTTTATTATTATTATTATTATTTATTATTATTTATTTACTTATTTTTAATTAATTAATTAATTAATTTGTTTTATTTATTTATTTATATTTTTCCTAAGCGTGTGCCAATTTGTTTAATTTAATGCGCACGCACATATGCCATGGTTTTACGAAAATTTTAGATTTAGTTAGATATATATAATTTAACCTAGTAAGTATTTATATTTACAAGTGTTTTTTCTCTCCCTTTTTTTATTAGTAATCTCGTCGTCTTACCCAGAAAGATTGAAGGGTCATTATGTTAATAGCCTGCATAGTTGCCAACATTTGGGGGGAGGAAGGGGTACTCTGGAGGAGGGACATTTCCTCTCGTACCCTCCTTCATAGGCCCACACTCCTCACCCCCAATTTGGGCCGCTACGCAGGCTGTTATGTTTATCACCCTCAAGAAATAAAGTACTATAATTTATTAATTATTATCCTTCCCAGGTATACACCCAAGTGTTTTTCTCCTTTTTTATCAACATTCATTTAGTATTTTTTAAATTTTATTTTATCTTTAGTGTTTATCGCAATGGAGATGACCTGTATCCATCTTGTAAGATGCTTCTTGACAAGAGAACCCTAACTAGCATGGATAATGTAAGTCTGAATGACATACACAAATGTTTAATAGAATCAGTGATGACTTGGCCTCAATATTTAATAATAATACTAGGCAATAAGAAACAATTAAAAATGTTCAATTTCTTATTCTTTGCATTGATAGGTCTTGAAAGTTGTTACAAGTAAAGTTCACCTACAAAGTGGAGCAGTGTTCTGGTAAGCATTCATACTCCCAGGAATTTGTTTTGTATGTCCAAAAATTACCAGGAATTTATGTATCCCAGAAAATAAGCAGATCTTCATGTACTTCACTTTATATTCGAGTCTATTTTAAGCAATCTTGAAAATTGTTTCCCACTCTTTCATCCCACTGGGAGCAGGGGCAAAAACGGTCTCAGTCATAGTGGAGGGGGGGGAGGCAATGTACCATTTTCTCCCCAATACTCATGCATATGCATTGCATCTTTAGAGTTTCTCACCATATTCACAAGATTAATAAAGATTTTAGAAGCGGTGCCCCACCCCTCGTAAACCACTAAATGGGAATATAGACACAAAGCAATTGGCAGCCATGTTTGTATGCAAAACTACAAGAGCTTATAGAAATTGTTTTTGTGAACTGTACACCAACATGGCAGCCATGATGCCACATGAAACCAAGAATTTTAATTTTATAACAACAATTAATTTGAATGTAATAATGTAGTGTTACTTACTCTCTTGGGAGTGATACTATACAATGCATCATTAGTAGCTTTTGTTAGTCTGTTTCACATAACAATAAGACAATTGACATTTCCAATGTTAGCTTATTTTCATACTATGTCAGTCTTTTCTGTTTCCAGTCTGTATAATTATTATAATATTTCATAATCTTACTAGGTTGTTTACCATGGAAGGTAGGGAGATCAAAGAGCCTTCAGAGCTTGATAGTGGTGGCCAGTATGTTGCTGTTGGACATGGAAAAAAGTGAGTAATCTCAAGCAAAATACTTGTTTCTTTGTTCTCTTTGCATGTATTTGCTATATTTTACTAACCTTTGTATCTTTATCAAACGTTCTAGATTTAAAAGGGTTGCTTATAATGATCAAGGAAGTTCGATCACTCCAAGAAGGTAATAAAGAATGGGATATAAGAATAATATATATATGTATATATATATACTGTTATAAGATTATCTTGAATGTTGACACAGCTCAAGGGAAACCCAAGCTATTGTTAAATTCAATATAACATTCAAAAAAGTTTGGGGGGTTTCATATTTGTCATGGTATTCATCTGCCATTCAGTGAAAACCTAGTCCTAGCAGACTCTGGCTAACAGGAGAATCAATAAAATACAAAGAATCCTGTTGCCATTCAGTTCTAGTTAAGAAATATTCCACAGGCAATCCTTTATCTATTCACAGCAAAGCTGCTAGTAAGAACCAGTATAAAGTACCACAAGTCAACAGAGCAAAACATAATAGGAGTACAAGTAAGGTAAGCAGCCGACATATCCCACATGTGTTAACTTCATAGACTCAGCAAGGTAACTAAGGAAAGGTAATTTTTGTGGTTAATGATGATACTTCCTTCCCATGGCAGAAAATATGCCCACCTTGGAGCTCCAGAGTTTGAGCCCCAATCGGAGCTCCAGAGTTTGAGCCCCAGTCATCCCATGAAAGCGAAGCTCTCTTTCTGACTCTGATGGTTTTTCCGACCTGGTTTTTCTGACCTGGTTTTTCCCTCCTCCTCTCAAACTGACTCTAATTTTAAACTGGTTAGAGCTGTGCTACATAGTCATAAATGGACTGTATAGCCGCTGCCAGAGGTAACTTCACTTGCTTATTTGACCCCTTTGAGCTCGCTTCTGCTGTACTTGCAGTAGTGACTAGCAATGACAGTAATGATAAATAACAAATGTACCCCTTCGCCCCCCCCCCCCCCCAACCCTTAAAAAATTCACACACACACACACAATTCTTTCAAGATGGCGTGGTCACCATATCTACATCACAAGACAAAAATATGTTTGCAGAAATAAATGGTTTCTGTCAGGTGTCTTTGTAATGTCTCTATATCACATTAAAAGGGAGTGTGTTTTACGTTAGTTTAAACAGTTCAGTACCAGTCTCAAACTGTTAAAGAAGTGAAATGGTTTTTGTTAACTAGAACACACATCCACAATCGAACAAGACACTGCAACGAAAATCATCAACAGGAGGCAGTAGTAGTAAGGTAGTTGCTTTAGAGATTAATCGATTAGTGCAGAATTGGCAAGAGTTTAGAGTCCTTGATTTTACTCTCTGAATAGCCTGCGTGCAGCCGAGAGAAAAGTCTGGCTGCACGCAGGCTACTCTCTGACTTGTTCCATCTTTGTACCATCAACAGGCAAGCTCAGTTCTTTCTCCACGCGAGAATTTTCCTGGGAAACAAGAACAACCAATCAAAGAAGAGATACAGGAAAAGTATATACGAACGCCACCGCTAGAAGAACCGATTAAGGAAGAAACACAAGAAGAATACATCAGTCAACCACCGGTGGAAGAGCTCAGCAGTCGGTCACCTACAGATGAGGTTTATAAAGCAAGCGGTAAAGAACAAGTTAAAGCCAAAGAAGTACAGGACGATAAAGGTAAAGTACACAAGTCATTGAAACAATTCATTTTACTATTGATTTACCATTGATTAAATTTTAATTTATTGTTCATTGCGCTACATGAAAAAGCCCTATCAGTGCTGCAGGGAAGCCATTTCTGTGTTATGGTAGTGGGAAACCATTTCAATGCCATGCTATTACATTGTGGCACCAATTTCATTGTTGCAGATGTTACACGCCAGAAAACCATTTCAATGTCCTATGTTACAAGAAGCCATTTCACTGCTATAGCACTTCATGCTAGTAGAATTTCAATACTATACACTGCAATGCTAGTAGAAAAAAATTGTTATGCCATAACGCCGTGAAACGTTTTTCAGTGTTGCGTATACCAGGCATACGCTTTGAAAATGTTTCATTGAGCTGAAGTCATTTTATTTTTGATGCAAGTTTGATAACTTACTACAATTCTTTTTTTCTTTGACAAAAAGATGTGAAAGAAGACAAACCAATCGATCAAATGCCTGCAGAAGAAGTCGAAGAAGAAGACATCGAAGAAGTAAACGAGACAGAAAATATCGACAATAATGATGTTAGTAGTAATACTGTTACTGTACTAATACTGCTACGAATTTCACATGAATTTCTGTTAATTTTACTTGGAATTTCGCAGGAATTTCGCCAAAAAAGTGTCTACTATTCAAATAGCTTTTTTCTTTCCACATGCAGGATGGACAAAAAGAAGACAGAGAAAAACCCGAGGACAACTAATGAATTCAGTCGCACATCGTTCATCCAGGTCACACTGTGACAACTGATAACCTTCCTATCATGTCCTGTCGTTCTCATCCTGACAACACACAGTTGTATATATATTTGATGTCATGATGAGAGTAAAAATCAAGTTTCCCTGCTAACAGCTGTTTTCGGCTTCCTGTCGGTCGGTTTTATTAAATGCGCAATAAATGATCACGTGAAAATTGCCGTCATATCAGAGGACATGGTGAATTTTCTCCACGCGTCTTAAGAAGATATCTGCTTTCACACAAAAAGACAAGTGTTTTCAAGAAAACATCAACTTTCGCTGATAATACTTTTCTACTTCCTTTAGTTGTGTTTTTATCAGTGTAATTATTGTATTTTAATGCGCAATGAATGATGACGATAATCACGCCATACTGGAGGGCATAGTGAATATCCTCCGCATGCAAGTCTTTTAAGGACGACCCATGTGCACTCACGAATAAGACAATTCATTTCTCGAGCTCTTACTCCTTTCCTTCTTGAAAAGACCTCTTTACCTTAGGCGTAATGTTTTCCCATTTGCTATAGTGTCATTCTCTTGAGAATAAGATTCGTTTGAAATGTATCTACATTCATATGTCTTCTCATGAGCAAACTTTAAACAAAGAAATAATACCCAAGAAAATGGCAAGTGGTCTTAAATGGGAAAACATTACGCCCTTGTGTCATTCTCTTGAGAATAAGTTTCTTTGTTTGAATGGTATGTGTCATTCTCTTGAGAATAAGTTTCTTTGTTTGAATGGTATGTGTCATTCTCTTGACAATAAATTTCTTTGTTTGAATGATATCTATATTCATGTATCTTCTCATGCGCAAACGTTAAACAAAGAAATAATACCCAAGAAAATGACAAGTGGTCTGAAATGGGAAAACATTACGCCCAAGTTAACTAAAGAGGTCGTCTATTCACGCTATGGGTTGCAGGTTGTCGTAAGGATCCAGTTAATGACAGGCCTTGTCACTTATAGTACATCAAACAGCACTTCCAAGTAGAGTGCGTCCTCGGATGTAAGAGCCGGAAAAATGCAATTTTGTATAACAAATCAGTTATATATTTCCACTGGCTGTACCCTAACTGATGCATAGATGACATCTTAAAATGTTCAAAACTCAAGTGCATCAATCACAAGTGGTTTCGCTGTTAAGTTTTGGACATTTTAAAGTATATTGTTATGTATGTTCAATAAGAGGATAGTCAATGGAAATCTATTAGCGATACGTTTTTTTCGCAATAACAAAAAAAAACGTCTAAAAAAGAGAAGAAGTTTATCGTTTTCTTGTCTTGCCAATAAATGCCTTAATCTGAAAGTGATTCCAAGTATAAACTATGTTTGCTTGGAAGAAATTTTTTTTAAACTTTGACGCTCCTTTAATCATGTTCCAGTAAAATGGTCAACTGCTCAGATTTCACTCATATGGCTTTCGTTAATACTCCAATATTTAAATATGGGAAGTTTGTAAACCCACTTCTTACTCATGGGAGACAGTCCATCCACAAACCTGAAATGGGACGCAATCATATTCCCAGTGAATTCAATCTAATTTTTAATTAAAAAAAAAATTACTCTACATTCCCTTCCCATGTTAATGTTTGTTTACATTTTCGTCACCAGTGTACAAAATCTAATTCCTTAGTCTTCAATCAATCAATCAATCTATCTATCTATCTTCTACTTATAAATACTATTAGTACCGTGCACCATACAATATGCAATGAACATGCTGTACGAGAGCCGTAACAGTAACGGCTGTATACATATGCTTCAATATTTCAATATATAATATTATTATCCATCAGCACTGATTTAATTTGTAAGCTATGGACTTATTAAACTATTATTAACCACGTCACTACTGATTATTATTTCCTATGCTCACTAGAGAAAAACGTTTTGCGCATTTGTGGGATTCAGCATGTTTTCCATTTGTGGGGCGTACGTTGCTAACGCGTCGTCTTTCGCCACTGAGGTTCGTAAGTTTCGGGTCACTGGTTCGAGCACTGTGGACACCTTAATATGTGAATAACCCCTTCACAGTTCCCTTTGCTGTCTTGAAAAATAACCGTGCCTTTGCATCGAAGTAGGAAAAACCGTGACCTTGCAATGATAGACACCTTTTCTAACACCTTGGAAAGTTATTCACATGTTTCTATCATTGCAACCTCACCGTTCGTCTCGCTTAAATGTAAAGGCACGGCTACCTCTCAAGATGGCGCAGGGAACTGTGAAGGGGACTATTGCAAACCAGCTATATTGATACCCACTTAAACTTATTTCATATTTAAATTCAAGAGCATTTTAGTGAGGAAATAAATGTGTTTTTTCCAAATGTACGAAAACGTTAGCGAGTATACTTTTGTGAAACTATGGCATGACTGACTCGAGCATGTGCATTAACAAATATAGACTCTGGGAATAAGCTCGCCCAATTTGATCCATATATTCCTAGTTCGGATTACAGATATTTTTAGCACTTAAAATTTTTTAAAAATTTGATTAAAAAATCATGGTTCATATTACGAGAACCTAAAGTCTGTTGATGATACGGCGAATCCGACAGTCGATCCGTCATACTTGATATTTTTCGCTTTTATCATATCTAAAAAACACATCCAATATACTTTTAATCTTTTTTTCTCTCTCTCTAACAAGATATAGCGCTATTCATTACAGAGAATATAGTTATTAAAAAAACACATTTGGCACTATACTGTTGTTTTAGTTACATGTACAATGAACTATTGAGGGAGACTAGACATTTCATTTTCATTTTAATTCATTTTAGTCCAACTATCAGTTATATATTACAATAACATATTAAATATGGTATATTAAAACCAACTCACATCGATAGCAAACTTGACAGCTGGTTTTTTCTACGATAGACTACTTTGAAGCTCTTATAGTGTTATGACACCAATAAATGATTCTAAACGCGGTTGCCCGCATGTTATGCGACGCAGAAATCAATGTTACGAAACTTTACATAGATTTTAACATGGTGGGTTGAACCAACATTAATTTTAGTTGAGGTCTAACGTGAAGCCCCAAAGCGACGAAAAGAAAAGTGCAAATTGTCCATTCAAACGTCAGAGTTTTTTTTGAGTGTTATTCTTCTGTATGAGACCATTAGAAAGTGTTTTTTATGTTTTAGTTCAAAAACGCTCTCGTTAGTACGATCCTTTTTCATCGCGGACAAGTTAAAGGTGGGTTGGGCCGCGGAATGTGTAATGGAAAGTGCATACAACTGTTATGCTCATGAGAATCTTCGATATTTCAATTGTTAATGATTCCTGGATCCACCGTTTCTATAGCTTGAATACCAAACGCCCTCCTTACTAGTACGATCTATTTCAACGACATTTGATAATCTTCTTATACTCTTGTCTAAACGCGTTGTTCATCACTCCATATATTACAGGGTTAATAGCACTGCTACTTCCTACTACATACGTCACCATCATGTGACCTTCACGTGGCACACGCGTATGGATTGACACCAACACAATAATGAGGACTGGAATCCATGTTGCACAATATCCAATCAGCACTGTAAACATGGTCCGCGTGACCTTGATCTCTTGAACACTCGTGCCCAGGTTGTTTGGGTTGGAGGCAGGAGCGACGTTTTTATTGTGTTCCCGTATTTTAACGAATACTTTAAAGTAGCAGTAGAAGATAATACTGAATGGAACTACTAGAATAACCACGAAAACTACGTTTATGATTATGTTGGTTAAAAGGTTTTTCTCGCTAGTACCAAACCACACCAGATTTTATTTGGTTCGAAATCCGCGCGATGTAATACTTCTTCTTTGAAGTTTGTGGTCATCAAAGTAAAATTGATGATCCAAACAACGCCAATAATGACCAACGATTTCTTCTTGCTAAATACTATCTTGTACTTCTGAGGTTTACAAACGCAGACGAATCGATTGACGGCCATAACAGCCATAGTCGTAACTGAAACGAATAACAGACCAAAGCTAGCTATTGCCTGGAAAACACAAATACTTTTTCCAGGAATGGAACTACTTTCTACCGACCAAACAATGGTTAGTGGAAGAGCAGTGACCGGGTACAAAATATCAGACACAGCTAGCGAGAGCACGAAGTAGTTAGAGATGGTACGAAGGCTGGGATTACGATAGATGGAGATTACTACCAGAAGATTTCCTCCAATGGCAATCAATCCAATAAAGAGAAAAATACTTGTCTCTACAGCGATGGTAGCTGGACTGCGGCTGATGTATTCTACCATTCTTTCACTCAATGTAGGAGTAATGGTCGCGTTCATTCTATAAAAGAAAACAAGATCATTTGATGTCGCTATGTTTGTTTGGCGGGAACGTTTGGGCCGTAATTATCGCGTGTGCCAAATTCTTAATTGGAATATACGGCACTCCTATCTTTTAAGATGGATTTTGAAAGCGACTTTTGAGTTTGTTTGACTCCGGTTTCCTCTCCCCTTTAGTTACTGAACGATCAACATATATATATTCCTTGTTCGGTCTACAGATGTTGTAGCACTTAATGTTTTAATTTAAAACATGTTTCATATTACGAGAACCTCAAGTCTGTTGATGATACGCAGTCCGACAGTGCGTTATACTTGATAATTTTCGCTTTCATCATTTATTCAAAAATAACACATCCAATATACTTTTTAATCTATCTTTTTCTCTCTCACAAGATATAACGCTTTTATTACAGAGAATAGTGTTATTAAAAAAAACACATTTGCCACTGCACTGTTGTTTTGGTTACAATGAACTATTGAGACTAGACATTTCATTTCAATTTTAATTCCATTTTAGTAAGTCATCAAACCAACCATCAGTTATATATTACGATAACATATTAAGTTGGTATATTAAAACCAACACACATCGATAGCAAACTTGACAGCTAGTTTTTCTCTCAACAAACTGCTCTACTTTGCAGTTCTTAGTGTTATGAGACCTATAACTAATTGTTTACGCGGTTGCCAGCATGTTATGCGACGCAGAAATCAATGTTACGAAACTTTACATAGTTTTTAACATGGTGGGTTGAACCAAAATTAATTTTAGTTGAGGTCTAACGCGAAGCCCCAAAGCGACGAAAAGAAAAGTGCAAATTGTCCATTCAAACGTCTGAGTTTTTTGAGTGCTCTTCTTCTGTATGGAACCATTAGTTAGAAAGTGTTTTTTATATTTTGGCTCCATAACGCTCTCGTTACGATGATCCTTTTCATCGACACGTTAAAGGGGGGTGGGGCCGAATGTGTAACGGAAAGTGCATACAACTGTTATGCTCATAAGATCTTCGACATTGCAAATTTAAATGATTCCTGGATGCACCGTTTCTATAACTTGAATACCAAACGCCCTCCTTACTAGTACGATCTATTTCAACGACATTTGATAATCTTCTTATACTCTTGTCTAAACGCGTTGTTCATCACTCCATATATTACAGGGTTAATAGCACTGCTACTTGCTGCTGCATACGTCACCATCATGTGTCCTTCACGTGGCACACGTGTATGGATTGACACCAACACAATAATGAGGACTGGAATCCATGTTGCACAATATCCAATCAGCACTGTAAACATGGTCCGCGTGACCTTGATCTCTTGAACACTCGTGCCCAGGTTGTTTGGGTTGGAGGCAGGAGCAACGTTTTTCTTGTGTTCCCGTATTTTATCGAATACTTTAAAGTAGCAGTAGGAGATAATACTGAATGGAACTACTAGAATAACCACGAAAACTACGTTTATGATTATTGTGATTAAAGTGGTTTTTCTCGCTAGTACCAAACCACACCAGATTTTACTTGGTTCGAAATCCGCGCGATGTAATACTTGTTCGTTGAAGTTTATGGTCATCAAAGTAAAATTGATGATCCAAACAACGCCAATAATGACCAATGATTTCTTCTTGCTAAATACTATCTTGTACTTCTGAGGTTTACAAACGCAGACGAATCGATTGACGGCCATAACCACCATAGTTGTAACTGAAACGTATAACAGACCAAAGCTAGCTATTGCCTGGAAAACACAAATACGTTTTCCAGGAATGGAACTACTTTCTACTGACCAAACAATGGTTAGTGGAAGAGCAGTGACCGGATACAAAATGTCAGACACAGCTAGCGAGAGCACGAAGTAGTTAGAGATGGTACGAAGGCTGGGATTACGATAGATCGAGATTACTACCAGAAGGTTTCCTCCAATGGCAATCAATCCAATAAAGAGAAAAATACTTGTCTCTACAGCGATGGTAGCTGGACTGCGGCTGATGTATTCTACCATTCTTTCACTCAAGGTAGGAGTAATGGTCGCGTTCATTCTATAAAAGAAAACAAGATAATTTGATCTCGCTATGTTTGTTTGGCGGGAACGTTTGGGCCGTATAATTATCGCGTGTGCCACCTTCCTACTTTGCCTCTGGGACTCTTACATACTAACGTCATTGGCCTCAATATTTTGAAAAAGTTTGCATAAGAAAGAGCATATTTTTAGAATTTTGAAATGTTGATAGGTGCTAATGTACATCTCGAAAACTCTATGGAGCAAATGGACTTCACCTGTCTTTTCAACCCGCTTTTCAAACGTTTTGACAAACTGTGCATTTTGTGTTGCACGCTAAAAATATTCTGTTGTTGAATGAGTGGATATCTTTCTTTTTCAAGAACAAGGAAATGGTCTTATATTTATGGGTTATTTTATGTGCTAATGTACATTTGCACAACATTAATGGAAGAACTTCTGATAATTGTACAACTTGAAAAGAGTTGTGAGAGAAGAGTTTGATTGACTAATAGGAGGTGAACGAAGTCAACTTTATTGACAATATCCACTAAACAATCCTAAAATCTTATTGACAAAATACTATAATGTTATTTTACCTTTTTCTTTCAATGGTATCTATGGGAAAGTCTGTTCCAAACCTTCAATGAAACAAAACGAAAATTTAACTTTTGAATCAGTCGTAAATTCAAAATCTTAAAATATGATATGAGGGAAAGTTCTGCCCTCAAGGAATATCAGAGAAGCCTTTGATATGTACAACTTACCTGAAGCTGTTGTGGTTGTGAAAACGTGGTCGTAGCACACGAAGACAGTCAACGATAAGTGAACGCCTGCTCACTCCTCGACTCATTTATCTCCACATCATAGAAAACATGCCTATTTACAATATATCAATGACAGTATCAGGCGACTTGCTATAACTAACAAATATATTTTTTAATGTAGTCGTAAAAACGCACAGGTACTTCACTTCAAAAGTAATATATAATAGTAGCATATCTACTAGTGAGTTTGGATTTCCTTTTATTACTTTTATCATGTGTCAACACAATGATTGATCTTAATCAATTGAAAGAACTCATTTGGCAGGGTAACGAAAGATCTAAGCAGGATATTGAATTATCAAAATGAAATTCCTACAGCGCTTTACATCAATCAATGGATCAACTGACTACCTGCCGTCTGTGTGAGATTTTTTTAAACTTGTTTTGAGTTTAAAGTATAAATTTAGATAAATCCAAAATTCTCATAGGAACTTTTTCGCGAGGTTCATTCCACAATCAATCCACACTCCTTGCATGCAATATATTTTACTAAAGAGATTGGTTTTTGGAATTACTTGTAGCGATGATTCGAAATAACCGGAAACCATACTTCCAGACGGCGAATCCTGTAGCATCATATGGCGCGTACACTGGTGAATGACGCACTGCGCACGCTCGGAGATGGCGTCTAGCGTAACTAAGGCCAACTTATATTTTATATGCCAGTGTTTTGATTGTTTTACAAAATCGCAAAACTTCTGAAAAATACTGAAAACTTGAGGTTGTCCTTTTCGCAATAGCAAGATAATTTCGATTGTGATACACTGTTGATTTATACAAAAAACCTTTTGTTTATACAAAGCAAAAATTAGTCTTTGAAAATGCCAACGTCGACATGGCTATTTGCAGATAATCACATGGTCGGATTCTATGTAAAGAAATCCAAAAATATCTGTAAAATTCAAAAAGAATATAGAAAAAGTAGCCCTGTCGGTTAAAATAAAACCTATACCTTTAGATGTGATCAATTGTTATTGTCCACCATTTTGTTTTTCTCCCAACGCATGCGCAGTGCGTTTTCTCACCAGTGCCTTATATATGGTCGCGCGCGAACCATTTACGCTACGCCGGAGATGTCGGCCCGTCGTCGGCCCCGACATCGCTATCCCGGCCTTTTCTTTCGAATGTCTGACAATTCCGGATGTGACGCAGGCTCAGTTTTGATAACATGTATCTATTGCAAGTTGTTGCGCGGCAAACTGGCCGAAATACTGAGCATAATTAAAATAATGCAAATCGATAGATTTTCTCCAAACAGCTTCCGTAAGACCATTTTTTGATGGACCACTCGTATGATGAAACATTCCAACAGCGGCCTCAGCAATGTAATCGGTATTACTACACTTCATTACAATAATTAACATAGGAAAATTTAACATAGCGAAATTTAATAATATTTTCAATTTTCTATCTACATTTGGATCTATTGTCAAATATAGTGAAATAAAAGGCTAATGAGTTAGAATTGATTTAAAACCTTCAATAGAACTATAGGTACAATAGGAGACACGTTCAAGTTCAAACATCTTTAGGTTGCTTTCATAGCCTATGGAAGAGACGGGGGCAGGCGAAATTGAGGGGGGATCAAGAAAATTTTGGTAGGAAAAAGGGAGGATGGGCAAATTTTTATCAGAAAATGGAGGGGATGCACAATGGTTGATAAAAGCTACAAGCCTTGCTTAGGGGTGATCGTACTTTTTTGCATGACTTTAAGGGGGGTGTTAGAAATTATTCTGCACATTTCAAATTTTCACCTGCCCCCCCCCCCCCCCCAGCAATACATTTGAACGCAGCCTTAACTAATAATTAGTATTCCTGCAAATCCATGCTTATCGATTCATGGATAATTTGGTATATTTAATGTTTTCGGGGATGTAAAACTGATTTGATTTTGTCGCTCCTGTACACAAAAGGCAAAAACATTGCAATGTTCATGAGAAACCATTTTGATTAAAAAAAGCCATTTCAGTGTTCTCAAATGATACAATTGCAATGGTTTAGGCAGCATTCCAATGTGCAATAACATCACTAAACATTAAAGGGAACTAAAAATTAATTAATGATAAAATAAAAGAACTTTAGGTGTAAACCCACAAAAAAATTCAAATCTTGTCATTTTAAAAATACATAATATTTTGGTTTCGACACTAAAAGTGCTATTCACGTATCAACCCCTGTTCGTTGAGCTAATGATTTTCCTGAGAGGAAGATATTTCCTCGTATATTAAAAGAAGTGCTATTCACGTATCAACCCCTGTTCGATGAGCTTATTTGATTTTCCTACGAGAAAGATATTTCCTCATATATCAATAAAAAACAATTTTGAATTTCATGATTCAAATACTTTTGGAGACATCGAAATATAAAATATATTAAGATGATATTAATACCTAGAGTGCAATGCTTCAAATTTCCTTTTATCATGTGATTCTCATTCATAGTATTATTTTTTTCGTTGCCGCGTAACATAAAAATGATATCCGTATAAATTAGAGTAAAAGTTGACTCCATCTACTGGCGAGGCAGGCAGTAGACGTAAATCATTGGACCTCAATCAAAATACTGCATACGAAAACCGATAAAATGAATGTTTTGGATTGAGGAGAATCGGAATACTTTCATCATTCCCACATCAATCTATTATATATATAAAGAATGTGTTGTTTTTTTTTTGGATTCCACTCAAAAACCAAGAAATTGAAGTCACGTGACGACATAGCTTACCAAACAGCCCCAAGAGCCGTCATCTTAACTAATGTCTATTAGGAGAGGTTTTCCTACAATGGATAAATGTGGATGCTAGTAAACCAGCTAGTCTTCATCTATCCCCTGTAGTCTTACAGCACCAGGTATCCCATGAACCTCCTTCAAATATTCAATCAGATCGCGTTTTTCATCGTCGGGAATAAAGGCTGCTTGAGCCGCGTTGAACGTCTGTTTCAAGACAAGAAAAGATAAGAGAGTTTTAAACATTGTTCTTACGAAAAATTTACCTTGCCGCCTATCTTACCGCTCTAGTCAGTTCCGCTGCGTTGAGTCCAATCTGGTTGTACGCCACTCTATATTCATTTTGTTCATTTGTGTCACAGACTAGCGGATCGTCTGAGTTAATAGAATAGTTGATACTGTCTTCTGCAAACCTTAAAGGAAAATAATAATTAGTTTAAAGGCAGTAATTCTGTCAGCAGCCATATTCCAGGGTTTGGGCTAGCCATGCTGTGGGTTCCTAATTCCTTGAAAAACAAAGGCGTTTCTCACCCCTCTCCCCTAGTAGATCCCCCCCCCAACCATAGCCCTTACCCCATAGTCCCGGCCATTCGGTGCAGTGTTGCGCAATATGCCTTGAAGCTTTCATTCGACGCGTAAAATGGAAGCATGTTTGAAAAAGAGGTGATATGCAATCCACGTCGCTATGTGACAGAACTGCAAAAATGTGAGTCAGAACTTTAAAAAAAAATTTCTTACTTTCGCACTGGATGCTTAGAGAACACAGGCTTGACTGCCCCAGTTAGCAGGCTCGACGTGGGACAAACCTGTGGAAAAGATTATATCAAGTATATTAGAGGATTTGCTATTGGTTCTTTAGAAAGAAGTTAATCGCAACTAAAGTTTTGCATGATCACGTGAACAAAATCTCATGAATTCTTGTACATGCGCAACTGTTTCTATTCTTCCTGTCTTTCGCTGGAATCACCTAACGTGCAAGCCCTTTCTTATACGTTTGGTTTTAAATTCCCTATTTTACTTTTTTTTCTTCAATAGCACGCGTGGAAGTAGGTTTGGTTGACGTCAGTAGAAACATTGCATTGTCTCTATTACCTCTAAGTGTATGCCCCTCTCGATCGCTTGGTCGTATAGCACTGGGTCTTCAAGTATGTGATAACCGTGTCCGATTCTTTCAGCATGAAGCTGATCCAAGGCCTGATCAAGGAAAAAACAGTTTATTAAATATATAGGCTTTAGCTATCTTGGGTTTGATTCTGATCGTAGAAGCTTCGTTGACCTGCTTACAGCAAGAAATATAGACTCTGTGAGCAGAAAAACTAATTGAATGTCATCTCAATGAATGTATGCAAAACTCTAAGACAGTTCTCGGGTACTAGTGCTTTGTTGTTTCTGAAAAATTGGAGGAATGAATAAAACGAAAAGAAGAAATGAATGAATGAACGAACGAACGGACGGACGTACGGATGGATGGATGGATGGACGGGTGGATGGATGGATAGACGGATGAATGAAAAGGAACAAATAAATGAATGAATGAATGAATGAATGAATGAATGAATGGATGGATGAATGAATGGATGGATGGATGGATGGATGAATGAAAAGGAACGAATGAATGAATGAACAAATAAAAAAAGAATAATGGGAAAGAATGAAACAAATAAAATAATGAATGAATAAACAAAGGATTTTTTTAATGATTGGAGGAAAGAAAGAATAATAAGGTTTTTAAACTCTTTTTATAAATAAATAAAAACATCATACAAAAGCCTATATTACCTCTCGTACACTTGCTGCGGGTCCAGCCTCACCTGCGTGAACTGTTCTGTGGATACCTAAACGTCTTGCTTCCTGGGAGGAAAAGCACACAAGATAGAATTTAATTATCATAACAAAAAGTATAAAGATTAATTTGCAATGTAACTATAGACCTCTTGGTTGGATGTAATGTCTTTCCATTTCAGACCATAATGCTATTCTCTTGAAAATAAAACCTATCTTATTTGAAAATAATGTTTTCCCATTACAGACCACGTGTCATTCCTTTGAGAATGAAATTATTTGTTTAAGTTGTATCTATATTCATGTCTCTCCTTATGCACAACTGCTAAACAGAAGGAAACAAATCTCTCTATCTCTTTCATCCCAACATTTCTCCTTTCATTCTCCATTTTCTGTTCCTTCTCTGATTTATTCTCCAATTATTTTATAGATTTTCTCTTTTTCTTAATTCCTTTTCTTTCTTCATTTTTTTTCCAAACCTTTCTTCCTTTCATTTTTCATATTTTTCTTTTCAAACATTTCTTTCATTCAGTTCAGTGTCCCTTTTCATTTCTTCCTTTGATATCTCAACCTGTTTTAAATTCCTTTTCTTTTTCCATTTTGTTTCCTTTTCCCCATCTTTCTATTTCTAATTTCTATTTACTTACTTCAAAAGCCATGACATGATCTTTTACTGCAGGGAACTTCTCCTTGTGATTCATCTCCTGCCAAGTCTATTCCAACTACACCTGCATCTCGGTATTCATCACACAACTTCAAAATATCCCATGACCATTCTAAGATCAAATTAAAAATAGAAAATTGTTATTAGTTTTAACAAAACCATTAGGAATGCCAGGACCCATGCATGCAATGCATTGCACTTGCATTTCACACTCATTCCCTAACTTGTTTTACTACCAGTGAGTCACTTGCATGGGTCTGCAGTAAGTGGCTAACACTGTTGCAGATTCCCTACCATACCTAGCTCAGTACCTCCTAACGTTTTTAGTATATGGCAAAGCAAATAAATATACTTATTTCAATAAAGTTAGTCACCAAAAACCTACACTGGCTGTGATCTTTGAGAATCATGGGGAAATGTTTTATATCTACAAGTAAAGCTATATTAAATATCTAGAAAGATATCATAGATATATCATCTATGGCAAGTCAATTTTAATGCTCATACTGATTGGAATACTTTATACCAAATATCTAGCATTAGTCTACAAAGACACTAGAGCTGTGAATCTATTTTTGATATTTATACACAAACAACCTAAAGGGTAAACAAGTAGAAGTGGCCAATATTAGTGACTTATTTTTGGATTCTTGATTTCGTCTTCGATTTTGAACATGATCATTATTGAAATTAAGTTTCAAAACCTAGCATATACAAAAGCCAAGCATAATGCAGCTGAAATGCAAAGAGCAACTCTTTGTGCAAGGAATACATAATATTAATGACTTACCTTCTGTTTCCGCTATAAACAAGAGCCTATATGAGCTTTATTTTTCGAATATTGAAGACTTTGTTTCAATGATGAATGTTCGAATCGAATAATAAATCAAGAATCCAAAAATAAAGTCATTCATGAGCTCTAGGTTTTCACACTTGGGGTGGTTTGACTGTAACATTTTCACCTATTTTTAAATTTCTCCTACCTGGTTTATGCCTCATACAGCACAAAATAGACTTTGCAATGATATTAAAGTCCACTTGTCCTTGCCGCAACCCTCTATTAACTGCAGCAACAACTTTAGAAGGTGTGACATTCAATTCTCTAGTCTCTTTTATCCCGTCAAACCCACAGGAGGCAAGTAAGTGAGGACAATATCTGGTTTCAAAGTAGAATACCCCACAATTTGCTTGGTCCTCACAGAATTCATATGCAATTCTTTCAATGGCTCTTTCATCTCCCCTGCAAAATTAAAAAATTAGAAATATGAGTTTCCTGTTTTAGATACTTTGATCTAAATAGAGAAGAGCGTAGGCAACTACAATAGTGTACAATGCAATATCAAGACCTAAATTAAGTGGGCCTTAAGTTTTTTATAAAATAGGAGGGAGGATCTTAAAGGAGCTTATAAAAAATCACCTCTTATTAGACTTTTTTTGAGTCTCAAATTATTGCTGTGTTCCTTGATTACAGACTGACCTTTACTCCGGGTTAACCTCGTTTCAGTCTAAATATTCACAACGGTATACCAACGGTAAAGTAAAGAATGCACAACTTTAACAATACAAACACTTTGAAATTCCACCGATATTTACTGGAACACATGAATATTCTGCACAAAGTTGAGGCTAACCCTGAGCAACAGGACAACTTGAGATATGTGTAGTCTAAAGATGACATTTGTCCTAAGTTTGTAATCCACCCTCCCCAACCTAGTAATTATCATACTTACTTGATGATTGGGATGAATATTTGGAAACATTTCAAAAACTTTTCCAGAGTTGGTTTAGATCTTTTCTTCAAATGAACGCTCACATGTTTTTTTAGTTCTGTTGGAGTATAAGCTGGTAATTGCATACCCTTTTCTCTACAAAAGAAGATAAAATTATTAAAAATTATTAAAAGCAATGTCCCTAATTTAAATAAATAGAATACAGGATTGTAAAACAATATTTTTTGAAACCTGAATTGCTCCTTTAATCGCATGTTGATTATTGTGTTAGGAGAAAACAGGAAAAATAATAAATGTGTTCTTCTTGCAAGATTAACATTACCAAGAAGAGAAGGAGATCTCCCGGGGGGGGGGGGGGGGGGGCTTCCTTCTCTCTCTCTCTCTCTCTCTCTCTCTCTCTCTCTCTCTCTCTCTCTCTCTCTCTCCCTCTCTCTCTCTCTCTCTCTCTCTCTCTCTGTGTACATGTGACTTTGCTCAGTATTTCAGTTGAACCAATCCTAAATAATTTCATAGGTTATTCTGAAGACAGGATTCAAGGCCAAACATCATAAGATTTAATAGGTTATGCGGCAATTATATGTAACTAAATAATTTAACATGAGACTATATCATTTAAAATAGTATCGCACCCCCACCCCTCCAAATCTCTCCTCCTTTCTCTCTCATTCGATCCTTTTCCAAATTAAAAGAATTGAAAATACAATTTTGCTTAGGAAGTTATAGTAGTGAATGGGAAGTCTCTTAACTTTTCATAAATTGTAGCTAGTGCTATTCCTATTTCTGATAAATTAATATTACAAAGTAAGTTTTAAATTCTTTTGTCACCAAGATTAAACAACCCACACATAAATCAAAACATTAGAAATACAATCAGAATGTTTATTATATTGAAACAACCCAGTACTAAAGTCTCCTGTTAATAATAAAGCACATGCCTGTACAAGACGAAATTGATGCTAAAGATATCAAATATCAATATGGAGTTTTATGAGTCCGAACGAGTTTCTTCCAAGAAGGGGACTCCCCGGCCTCCACTCTCCCCCTATAAGTAATACAATATGATAGAGGAAATCCCTTTGGAATCAACGAATCTGTCAATCAAGGCGGTACTTAATATGAAAAATAAATTAGGGCTATTCTATGCCTGTTCCAGCACAAATTCAAAAACGAAAGTGAAAGAGGAAGCGATTGTTACCATCCCTTTGATCTGGCTGGTCTTGTTGTCTAGATCTACGTCGTGTTATGGGTAAATCAGTTACAGAAGCTCATCAAACGAAAGAGAAATACAATAGAGTTTGGTAATAAATTATCCAAAACACAAACAAACGATTTACAAACCTTGCAAGCTCGATGATCGTTGTTAACCGTAAAGCCCCGTCTAGATGTACGTGAAGTTCGACCTTCAAAAAAGTACAAAAATCATTACTTTTCACCAACAGACCTAGCACCAGAATTCCATGAACATTGCCTCTAATGAGTGATACACTCAGCTTACTTTCGATTTACGTAGATTAATGGAAGGGGCCATTTTAGTGTCGACTGCATGTGAATGTTGTCGACATTGGTCCCAAATGACTCGAAATAGGAATCTCATCGACAAAGCGAAACTAAAACACAGTCCAATCATCCAATCAGAATAAAGGTTATATGGAAAATGACGTGTCTTGACTGGTTTCCCAGAAATTGGTGCGGAAAAATCCCCGAGATGTGTTGGGTGCTAATGTATGCAAAACTTTTTTATCTCGAGAAATATTATAAATAAACAAAAGGACAATAAGAGGTGTTCGGCATATTCTGTTAGTAGTTTGGGGGGAGGGGGAGGGGGAGGGGAGGGGAAGGGGAGGGGAGGGTACCAGGTACCAAGTTTCCTCGATTAATTCATATCACAGGAAGCCCAAATTACCACTATTTCGACCCAAAAACCAATATGGCGGTGAGAGCATGGAAGTTGTATCAGAGGATACTCATATCAGATCCCTGGAAAACACAAACATTAACCGTAGGTAAATGGAGAATCCCTTTATAATTTACTACAGTTTAGCTGGGAATATTTGACTTAAAACATTAGGTATTTTTTACCAATGATTTTACTTTCCCGTATTGATGACTTTACGGCAACTTGTCAGATTGGAGAATTACGTAAAAAAAGCTCACACTGTCGTCTCTCATAAAATGTGTGGTGGGATGATATTGAAAAATAGAATATTTTGACTAGTAAATATTCCCGTTTTCCTAGCCATTTAACTCGACTAGCTCTGCTATTTCTAAATGGCCGGCGCCCATCTATTTATGCATTATTATTTATAAATTTTCATTGTATATTAATTCAAGGAGTGCCAAATAAAGATGTTTGTTTGTTTTGTTTATGCATAAGACTAAAGGTGAGGGGCTGAGAATTGAAACAAAGGGATATTGCTGAAAAGGTGTGGGGATCTCTACTTGATCTCTACTCTTCCTGTAAACTAAATTTTGCCTCGTAAAAATATTTTTAGATAATTTAATTTTGAAAAATGAATAAATTGTTATTATTTCATGTTTATTAGTATATTATGTAAATGTGAAAAATGTGTGAGTTGTCAGCATGTTATGTAGTTGAGACTTACCATGTAAATTTCAGTTGGTCAGATTTCAGTCATAAGAGATGATTTAGTAGGAGCGATTAGTAGTGGATTGTCTCCCAGTTCAACAGCCTATCCCTGTCTGGAGGCATAACGCTAATGTACTAACAACTCACTCATGACTGTAAGTTGCACAGGTGCTAATAGCACCCTAATATGCGTGTATACCTGTAGGGCATATACGCCTAATTGAAAAAACGCAGTCGGGTTTGAGAAGGTCATGTCATTGAAGCTAAGACCAACAAGGATTTTGGGTACTCCTAAATGTGTATTATATTTCCATATAAACATGTAAAAATGCACAGTAAAGCCAATTCGGTTGACCTAGATTTATAACATGCCAAGGCCATGATGCTTAAAATGTGCACAGAAAAAGGAAAACTGCAATACTCATGAAATTAGCATCATTGTTAGTCTTCCCATGCTCCCCTTCTGTCTTAACTTTGATAATATGACCTTTTTTTGAACCCAAATGATTTTTCAATTAGGTGTAATCATATTCTATCCTGTCTATTCCAGGTACTTTAGTAGCAACTGGAGATATCATCACACAACAATTAATCGAAAAGAAAGGAACCAAACATGATGTTACAAGGACAGTAAGAATGGGGGTAGTTGGTTTATGTTTAGGGCCAATACTTAGGGCATGGTATCTGACGCTCGACAAAGTGGTAGTTGCTAGCTCGAGACCTAAACTTGATGGTCTAAAGAAAATGCTTCTGGATCAAGCACTATTTGCTCCTGTTTGCATTGGCTTCTTCTACTGTGTCTCTGAAATGCTGTCAGGGAAAACATTTAGCCAGTGTAAAGAAACTCTCAAAGAACGATATACTGAAACATTGATTGCTAATTATAAGCTTTGGCCAGCAGCTCAGATAGTAAATTTTTCTTTTGTTCCTCTAGAACACAGGGTGGGCTTTGTTCAAATTGTTGCTATATTTTGGAATACTTATTTAGCTTGGATGGTCAACAAGCCATCAGAATTGGAGCAAGCTAGACTGGATCAGGGAGAGAAAACCAAAAACGACTCTAATTAAGCTAATCAGCTAATTTTCCTAGGATTATTTAACAGCAACAAAGTGGCTGGCCCTCATTTTGGATTATTGCTGGAGATGATTATCATGTGATAGTGTGAGATTCTCGACTAATCAGCCCACAAGATTTTCAATAACCACCTGTGTATTTTTACTAAATGCATAATATACCTCTTTACCTTGAGCATCATGTCATTCTGATGAGAATGAGATTCTTCATGATTATATTATGTCTTCTCATGTGCAACCATTAAACAAAGAAATGATACGCTAGAGAATGAAACATGATTTGAAAAGTTAAAACAATATTTATGCCCAAGGTATAGAGTCCTATAGTTTGTATGAGTTGGAGCAGAGGTTTAACTAGGGGGAAGGGGGTGAGAAGGACAGGATGTCTTGATATTGGTTTTACTTTGATGCAAAAATATTCAAATTAGCTAAAACAAAAATAAGAATAAGACTTTGTCGTTTCTTTCTGTGATTCCTATTGATTGTGATTGTTTTATTTTTATAAGATATTGACAGCTAGTAATTGAGCTAATAATTACCCTTGAATTCCTCAGAAATGATATTTCAAAATTAAAACGTCAAGTTAAGTCATTTAATTTCATATTATTATGCGGGTTTGGGTCAAAAGTTGTCTTTTTTTGCCAAGCAGTGTGATAGTTTTTCTTGAGAATTTTGATAATCATAATCATAATAATCTTTATGAACATAACATAACTAAACTAAATACCCCAGTTTCAAGTATTTTGTTGCTCAGTGGTAGTCAATTTTGTGTGGATCACTCATGTTTTCCAGTGACGTTCCATCAAAGTATTTGTGTCTCTGTTCAAGTACTGCCTATGCTTTGCTTATTAAATGGTATTAAAATTTTAAAGTCATTCTCACAAGTTCCAGGGTTTGTGGGGTGAGATAGAAAAAAACTCTTTACGATTTCTATACCTTCTGCTATCACAAAAGTTGTATTCAAAAACTTCCCTTTTGGACATTTGTGGAAAGATCAGCTTATATTTAGCCAATTTTATGTAGGAATTTATGGGTAGGTGCAGTGACCGACTTCCTGTAATAATTTAATGATCCAAAGTATCCCAGGATGCATCGCGAATACGAACTTCGACCTGAGAACGAGGCAGAACGCACGCGCAACAGTGACGACAAGTGTCACTATGGCAACTGTAAGTGTTAAAATTTCCCTTTGTCCTTTTGTGTCTTTCATGCAAGCTTTTCTCAACTTACTGACTTTTATTTTCCAAAATGAAGCTTTCTGAAGTTGCTGGAGTCGTCCATCAACAACAGCAGCTACCCTCGGAAATCGTTAAGAATCTACGATTGAATTTCAAGCCGATAAATCAAGACATTCACAAGAAAAACAAAGTGCAAATCCGAACTTCTCGTCACTACAAACCCGAAAGAGGCGATGAACACTGGAAAACCAAGTACCACAGACACCTTAGACAAAAATCATGTGGTTTTTATACTCCAGCACACATTCCTTATCAAACTGTTGGTAAAGTTGGATTAGATTTGAAAGAACTTGTTGAAGAATCTCTCGACCATTTGACTAAACGGGAGGTGCCAGATCTGACAATTTGGAAAAAATCCGACAAGGTAGGAGGAGTACATGCAACGAAACTCAAATACTTATTTTAGTGTTTTTCTTTTTTCAGCTTTAAATTAGGTTAAAAAGCTGGCGGAGAGTTAAATGTTTTGGTTTTTGTTGTAAAGGAAAGAAAATCTAAGAGAAAGGAGATATCCATTCGTTTTGAAGATAAGCCCGGCGTACAAGACAAAGTGGGGCCGAAGGTTCCAATATCCAAGGTAAGGGATTTGTTCAATAGTTTTGGTAATAGAAAATAAAATTTAATAGTCTGAATATTGATTTTGTAAAAAGCAATCATTTGGGGATACCACAATAGCCACTCAAAAATGCAACATTTTAAGCAGCATCACTACGAACAACAATTACAACAACAAGAAATAACAGCAGCAACAGAAATATCTATGACAACAGCAGCAGCAACAGCAACAGCCACAAGGGTAGCAACAACAATGACAGCAACAACAGTGACAGCAACAACAGTGACAGCAACAACAGTGACAGCAACAACAAGGACGATAAAAGGCAGCAATATTACAACCAACCACTTCAACACAATCAACAACAACGAGCAACATTACCACCTAAATCTAAATTTAATTTAGTCAGTGACAGTCTAATGACATCACAACCCAACTAAACCATACTCAACATAATAACTGAACATACATCAACGAGGGAACAGGTATCATTCAATGGAAAAAAGCACCATCATCTTTATCAATAACAAAAACAACAGTAACATTATGAACAACAACAAAAATAACTCACGGATTTTGTGCTGGTCAACAGAGAAAAAAAGAAAGAGTCAAATCACCCTCTTTTCGTTGTAATGGTGGTTTAGAGGAAATCAGAAACAATCTTCGACTGCACAGGCAACGAAAAGCTGCAGTTAGAGCTGGCAAACCTTACTTTGAGTGCATAAGGGAGGAAGCTGCGGTAAAGGTAAGTTGTCTCACTCTGCTTCTAATGCTATTTAATCAGTGACTGAAATAAAGACGTAGCTCAGTTGTTCAGTGCACTGAGCTAGAGGTTCCATCGTCGGGATATCACTGTTTTGACTTCTCTCTGCTCTGTAAAGCTTTTTTTATCTTTAAATACCTATTATAAAAATATCGTAAGCATGTGCATTACCTTTACCTTTTTTCTGTGCCCCACCTAGCCCCTTTACCATGTATTTAGAGTAAGACGATATGTTCAGGACTTTGTTATGAAACATCAAGCACCGTGGTTCTTGGTCAACAGCATGGTGTATTTCAGTGGTCATCTGACATGCATGAATACGACATTTACCATGTACAACCAGATACTCAGTTTATAAAGTACTCATCTCTCAATGTTTTAGGCAATAACTTTGATGAAGGAAGAAAAGGATCGCCGTGACCCTTGTATATCTCCCAAACTACTTCAACAAATGCTGACAAAAATGAGGGTAGGAGATCGATCAGACAGCCAGGCCGAAGGGGATGAAATCGTGGATGGCTTACCTACTGAAGACGCCCATGTAGATATTATGAACCAAAGGTACTTTCCCTGCTATTTTATGTAGCTTTGTACCTCTATACACATAGCACAAGAGAAAATGAACTAGTTCATATTCTCTTGCATAGCATCCTTTCTCTTGCTATGTCGTTATCTTTCACTTTTACTTTTATCCATTCTAAGTTTTTAATTTCTCTCACTATGTTTATTTCGGTTTTTATTATTTCTTACATTACCCTGCCTCAATTTAAATTTTCTTTTGTGTTATCACTTCTAACGTTTTTACTAAGTTTAAGAATCTTTGAGTCTTGACGTTTTAGCTGTGTTTCAACAGCCTTTATCACAGTGCGTGCATGATTTACAATTATAAAAAAACTGTTGTGAATGTCGCGTTCTGATTGGTTTGGAGCGCGTGCTTTATGAGAGCACATTGCACGCGCGCGCACTTTCCGTTGCGTCATTCCTATCTAAAATAACAATTATTGTAATTTGTGTTTTATAAAAGGAATTAAAAAAATTGCTTGTTGCGCTGTGTGCCGTTATAAAGCACTTACGAATTGACAAAACACTCAAGACGGTGTCCTAACTAACGGTTCTCCTAACACTTCTCTCGTGTTCTGCCAACCCCCGCGTGCTTTACGACTGCACACAACACACGCGCGCGTTTTCAATTTCTTCAATAAAGCGAGCGCGCTAAACGCCTTTTATTTGTTGCATGGCGTGGTAAACTTCTAGAATGTTTTCGGCATGGTTTCAAAATTTTTGTCTTGTATCGAATGCCATGCCTCCTATTGTTATTACACAACTCTTCTTTGAATTCATTCGACTCAGGAGTGACTGAGGACGGTTCTGCAATGCTTTGCGTGTGCTTATATTGATCACTCAGATGGAGGTTGATCTATTACATATGTATATATAGCCTTATCGTCTATGTCTCTTTCTGTTTTGCCCTCACATAGAGAGATACATGATCGAAGCACGAGAACCATAACTGCAAAACTAAAATGCTTGAATACTTTACTGTGTTATTTATATAATCTTCGTACCAAGGATCTCAGAACTAAGGTAAGGAAGGAAAGTCTTTTCATATCACTAAACTGAATTAACAGTGAGA
Organism: Actinia equina; assembly: GCA_011057435.1. NCBI lineage: Eukaryota > Metazoa > Cnidaria > Anthozoa > Actiniaria > Actiniidae > Actinia > Actinia equina. The sequence continues at coordinate 896,635 of WHPX01000729.1, forward strand.
AAAGAATGCCGTTAATATTTCCAATGCATTGACAGATAAAAAGGGGGGAGTAAGGTTTTGGCTATTGCGTTTCACCTTTATTCCCCCTTGTTCAGGATGCTCATTTTTTAAATATTTCAATATGCTTTGTCCGCTGCCCCACCCCTCCCCTCAAATACTTAAAATATTGTTTCGAGTGACAAAACCTTGCATTTCGAAACCTACCCGACCTCCCTCATTTGATGCCGCATTTGATGCATCTGTCTCTCTCTGATTTCATAGGGAAGGTAAGAATTGAGACTCCATATAGACCTTATTTTTGGTGTGACAATGTTTCCCCAATTAAGCGTGACAAACCTCTGGGGGAATGAAGAGCTATTGTTTTGAAACTCGTCGGGAAATCATCGTTATTCCTAACGTATCCTTTGGGATACTCATGAATTTTTCGAAGAGTAAAAACAAAAGAAAATGAATCCCCTGATGGCTTGTCATGCTTAATTGGGGAAACATTGTCATACCACGAATAAGGTCTATTGATCTTTGATTTGTGATTTCGTCCTTAGACCCCCCTATCAAAGGATTTCCTTAAAACCCTCCTCGCAAGCCTTCCAGTAGATCATCGTGGTCACATCATACGCAATATCCGTCAACAAACATCTAACCCTCCTTCTAGATCTCGAAATACAGATCATCGTGCTTCCGTTAACGCTATAGAATACCCGCGTACCGAGCCAAGTTTTCCCATGGGGTCTCCCCACATGTACTGGAATGAATCTGGTTCGTCTTTATCTCGAGTTGTGGGTGGGGGAGAAAGCTCGTCTGGTTCGGCCAACATTTTTCAGCGAAAATTTGGCACAAGGTAGGTTAGCCTACTTCGCAGCCGTTCTTAGGGTCACCCTAAGAACGGCTGCGAATGAGGCTAAGGTAGGTGGGAAGATAATGATATTTATAAATTCTAAAACAAGCAACGATTAAAACCATTTTTTTGTTAAATATTTAGGTCGTTGTTAAGAAACGAGGTGGGACGCTGGGGGCGTTAAGTTAATCAACGAACAAATCGTATATTTTTTTGAAAGATAACGTCAATAGACCTAATCGGCTAACGTGTTACTATGTACGTTACCACCCAATTCAAACCTTCTGGGAGTAGAAGCGTTTGTCTCTACGAATTCAACTGTGAAACCAAAATATAACGAACAATGAAACTTAGTCCCATGTGGTTTGAATTGAGTGGTAACGTACATAGCAACACGTTAGCCGACTAGGTCTATTAACGATTTAATTTTATAATATTTATCCCTTTTGTTTTCTTTTTTCTTTCTTTCTTTTCTTTCTTTCTTTATTCCTTCATTTCTTAAGCCTTCCTATCTTGTTATAAGTTTCTGGAAGGAGCCCATTTTTCTTGTTTAAGTGCGGTTACATCATCAGGAAAATAAAATAAAATCCTTTCATAGCAATTTTCCGCAAAATCTCCGCCTGTTTTTAGACTTTTAATATAAAATAAAAAACCCTGAAAGAACAGTCTAGCTGCGTATATAATGCTCTCCTAAGTGACAAAGATAGCTAAGATATTAAGTTATTCTAAATCTAGAGTAAAGGATGGAGGCCCCAAACTGGTCGAAATGACTTGGAGTGAATTGGTAGAAGGGAGATCACCCACACAGCAGTCTGGTCCTCCACCTTCAGAACCTTCCAACAGGAATACACCAGGACGCAGTAGTTTTATGCACGCAGTGCGGAACCTTTTCAGGTTCAAGTAAGTTGAGCTGTAGGCAGCACTACGCTTAAAGTGACGGGCTACTATTGAAATTTGAAAGGGCAAAGAATAGACAATATGGAATAACAGGCCTCTTTATTAAATATATATCCGCATCGTTTTAGATCAAACATGCATATGCTTTGAAAGCTTTATCGTGTCTACATACCTGCCATGTTGTATGACACTTTTTAAACTTCACGTGATGACACATCCGCCATGTTGGATGACACACATTATCTTACACATTTTCAAAGTTGTATGTGATCATGGCACTTAGTCAGTTGGATGGCACTTAGTCAGTTTTCAGTTACGTGATCATATATTCGCCATGTTGGTTGACAAGCACATTTTCAAGTAAACATACATCCTCCATATTGAATAAAAAGTAAGCAACTAAACATTCTTAGTATCAACTTCCAATATTCCAATGTTCCCACTTAAATTTAGGTCTCGCTCGACTTTGAATACCTAACAGTTACCACAACTAAAGCACAGTATATGTTTCAATCAGAAACCTGCACAACTCATGTTATCACACATCGCCCGGATTAAGCGTAGGTGCAACCAATTGTAGCCCGTCGTTTTAAATGTTTTTTCCCCTGAAAAGTAGTTTGAACTGCTTATGCTACGCTTAAGAATAAATGTGGAGGAACTTCGACTTCATTCGTTCGTTTGCCATTGTATCTCATCCATCCATTCACTTTATCACTGATTCCATCAAACACTTTATCTGTATTCTTTTGGCCATTTACTCCTTTAATTGTTCATTTTATTTATCTCATCGTTCCATTCTATGCAATTTTTTTCATTATTGTCTAATCATTCATTTTATAAGCACCAATGCATCATTACTCTTCCGGTGTTTATATATTATCCTATTATTCACTTTCGTTTCATAATTAATCTTCGACTTTTCATTTTCGTATTATCCATTCATTTCGTAAGCAATTCTTTTGTCGTGTATGTTTGGGCATCATCTCTTTTCTTTACTTGCACTTGTTATCCATAGGTCATGTATCCATTGTTCATTCATTGTTCCCTCTACTTTTCATGTTTATATTTTCATTTTTCTACTTGAATGTTTTACTATTTATTCACTATTTTATTTTTCCATCTCCATTAATTCATTAAATCATTTCTTCTTTCCTTCCTTCTTTCCTTCCCTCTTCCTTCCTTCCTCCCTTCCTTCCTCCCATCTATCCATACATCCTTTTTTTCTACGATTCAAACCTGCACGACTTTAAATAGGAACGCCTGCAATGCAGGCCATCCTTCCTTCCCTCCTTTCTTCCTTTCTTCCATCCATCCATATATCCATCCATCCATCCATTCGTTCATTTGTTTTTGCATTCGTTCATTCGTTCGTTCATCCATTCATCCATTCATCCTTCCATTCATTCATTTATTTATTCATTCATTCAATCGTTTGCTTGTTTGTCACCCCTTCGCGGCGCCTGCATTATACATTGTTTCACACATTTGTTTATTAACTATTTTTTTCCAGAAAACCTGGACCGCACTACAACATGCAGCAAAATACTCCCAACACCCAACCAATGGAACAACTACCGCTATGGCAGCAAGTTGCCTCAAGCGAAAAAAGTACGCGTAGATAAAATATTATATTTCATAAAGCAATCTGTCATTCACAACTTCGTGTAAAGCGCCTTATATCCACATATAAAAGGAGCTATATAAATCATAAATCATCATCATTATTAGAATACTTCTTAACATTCATGCAATTATCAACGTTTTAAGCCCAAGGGGAGGAGACACAGGGGGTGAAGATTTGACATGTTTACTAAAAATAAGTCAAAACCCAAGCTCTTGGAACAACAGTCAATTTAATTCAGCCTTCCCCATCCTGGGGCAACTTTATGTCTCAGCAGGTGTTTTTATATTTAACTTCAAACAAATTAGCCGCAAAATGAAGGCAACTCTATATCTAGTCAAGACTTCATAGATATCAAAATCCTGACTATGGGGTCAACCAAGTACCCCCCCCCCCCCCCCCCCACATTCGCACTTAACTTTGGTAGGTGCAAAGAACAAAGTAAAAACTGTATTCGTTGTCTTGTCTTGACGGCTTTGTTTGCTGAATATTTTTAAGGTGCAAAAGAAGCAAAATCTATAAATGTTCACCGTCGGCCAGTGCCCAAGAAAAGGCCCGAAAAGAAAAGGTACGGATCATTTTGATTATTGTCTTCAATATACTTCAAAATATCTTCAAATTTTATCGGATCCGGATGCTGATCTATAAGTCAGGGCAATGCTAAATCACAGATCTAATTGAAATTAGCCTCATGTTTTGTAGCCTCATTTGCAGCCGTTCTTAGGGTCCTCATGCAACGTTTCTCTAAGAACGGCTGCAAAGGAGGCTACATTTAGAACAAGAAGTAAACCTAAGAAGATCTACTGACATGTGCTACTGAGCCCATCAAATCTGAGGACGCAGAAGTGATCATGGGAAGCGATTATATATATTATAGCGCATTATTATCATAATGACCTTCACAATTAAGGTATTTTATGTCATAAACAGACGATTTTCCAAGATAAATGATATCATAGGACAGGATTACACCCAAATCCGTTTGAAAACAGCTGCGAAAGTGGTAGACAAACTCCAACAGCTAGGCGAGTAAGTATCCCTCTACCTCTGTTGAATTCTCCGGTCTTGACTTACTCATTCATGTAGGTTTTTTTTTTTTCTGTGTGATTTTCTATACTAATAGACAGGAAAGAACCATATTCACTCAAAGACTAAAAGCAATCCAGCCTGCAAAAATATATGAATTGAATCTCAAGGCAATGCGTCAGGCTGGTATGGAAGTTCACAAGGAGTATGAGAATGACCATGTACGACCTGCTAAATGGTATGCTCAACTATAGTTAAAAAATTATCATCACGATATCGATATAACACGCGCTATGACTGGCCCATTTGAGAGAAAAAATGGAAATGTGTACCCTTGGAAAAGTGTTCCTTGAAAATGTGTCCCCTAAAATCGGAAAAATTGGTATTTCGACCAATCAGAGCGCGCGTTGAAAGTCGGTCATTTAAAAAATATATATGTTATTTACCGGCCAAAAGGTCCGGATAGGGAAAAACTGTGCCCGAGGTCATGAATATACGTTTTCAAGACCGTGGGCACAGTATTTACCTATCCGGACCGACCATAGGACGGTAAATAACTTATTTATTCCCCCCTTTTTTTACTTGTTTTTATAATCGATTTGTTGTTTAGCGGCAAAGGATACCGGACCGCAAGCGCAAGCAGATACTGACTAAATACCGCCCGCTCAAACAGCCAATCAGAACGCACGATTTTTTAGGATACCGGACCGGGGAAAAAATATGTTCCTATTGACTAAGTGGGATAGCCGTATGGGAAAATATTTGGCTCAAGGTGATGTCGCACGGACCGAGCGAAGCGAGGTCCGTACAAATGACCGACAGCCAAATAATTTCCCGTACGGCCCGACCTAACTCAGTCAATAAGCATTTTATCATATAACCCTCAAGAAAGAAAGAAAGCGCACGGATTCGAGCAAGGCCGTACGAATTTGTACGGCCCTGTTCGCTCAGATTCGTACGGCCCTGTTCACGCCATTTTCCCGAAGGTTTTTTAAAGAGCGCGCGGCCTGGCAGATACGGGTCATATGATAAAGTGAATTATTTAAGCCCACGACCGTAGAAAATACGAATGCGTATGTCACGTGGTGAAAATGACGTAAATGGTAATGAGATATTATATACATGTAGACACGTGTAGACTCAAAAAGAACCAAGAAAAGTACGATTAAAGGAGACAAGAAGATTCTATAATTTGTTAGTATCTGTGTACGTTTTGGAGGTGCTAACATATTTTTGGGGGCTCAGACGTATTGGAAACCATTTATATAAGGATTGATCATCGGACACATTCACTATGGAGGAATTAGAGCTTAAGATCGAGGAGAAGCTATACACACTGAACGCGGATCAACTCGCAACGCTTGGGGAGTTTCTTAAAGTGGATATCAGCGGCCAACCGAGTCGCCGATATAAAGTTAAGAAGCTGAGGGAACGATTCGAGTTGGGCACCGAGGAATTTGAAGGAGACGACCTGCAAAAATTCCTAAACGATGTGTGGGGGATCGTGTCCGAAAACGTGAGTAACGTGGATGTTGCAGCGAGCAATACTCAGGAATCAAATACACATGCTGAGATTCAAAATGAGCAGTCTGTATCTAAAGAAACACCACTAGCAGCTGAAGACATCGTGAAGGAAAACACCAATTCTGTATCTAAAGAAACGCCACTAGCAGCTGGAGACAGCGCGAAGGAAATCACCAATTCCAACGTTGCTAATGCGTCAACGCCAATGACTCAGGATAGTGTAAACAATGCCATGAGAGAATTACTCAATTTAAACCTGAGGAGAGATTTTAAAATAGCCGGAACGATTGGAGGGGACAGTAAGGACAGAGTATCGTTTGTTGGACTAATGCGACAAATAGACAATGCTTTAATGAGGGGACATAAGGAGAACGAGATAGTCGATGCAGTCATTCGAGCAATAAGCCCGAATTCGAAGCTGAAAGGCTATTTAGAAATGATGACAGAGATCACATTACAAAAGCTTCGTCAGATCATCAGGGTACACTACCGGGAGAAATCGTCAACGGAACTATACCAGGAGCAGGACGGTAAATTGAAACCGATTGGTTTCGCATCACGTACTCTAACACCCGCGGAATCCAACTATCACATGCACTCAGGAAAACTCGAATTTTTGGCGTTAAAGTGGGCGGTGTGTGAACATTTTCGAGATTACTTATATTACGCACCCAAGTTTACTGTATACACAGATAACAACCCTCTGACCTATGTCCAGACTACTGCAAAACTGAATGCTACAGGTCACCGCTGGATCGGGGAGCTTACGGACTTTAATTTCACCATAAAATACCACCCTGGAAGTTCGAACACCGTCGCTGATACCTTAAGCCGAATGCCAATGGACATGGGACAACTCGACACGTGCTATAATAACACCACATCACGTGACGAAGTCAACGCAACTCTTGTTGGAGTAACAGCATTAGGAACTGGAGACACCACGTGGATAGCTTCAGTTACAAACCGGGTTGATGTCATGGATCAGCCATCATTGATAGATGTTGATGGCAGCCGAATAACAATTAGCGACTTGAAGATGGCACAACAAAGTGATCTCTCCATTAGCAGAGTCTTGGAGCTGAAACGTGTGGGACGACGCCCATCACGTCGTAGGTTAATGACTGAATCGCGGTCGACAAGAGCTTTACTGAGAGAATGGACGAAGCTGGAGGTGAGCGACGACGGTCTGTTACGTCGACGAACAACAAATTATAATCAACTGGTCCTGCCTCACTGTAAGCGCTCTTTAGTCTACAAAGAACTCCACCAAGAAATGGGTCATCTGGGTGCAGACCGAGTGATTTGCCTGGCAAGGGAACGGTTCTTTTGGCCCGGGATGCAAGATGACATAACTCATTTCGTCACTAAGGTATGTCACTGCCTCAAACAGCGTCGTCCTCAACTTCCGACTCGTGCCCCGATGCAACACCTGACGTCATCGTCGCCCTTCGAACTTATTTCTGTTGACTTTGTTCACCTGGAGAAGAGCGCCGGCGGCTTCGAGTACATATTAGTCGTCGTTGACCACTTTACAAGATTTGCTCAAGCGTACTCCACAAAGAATAAGTCTGCAAGGACTGTCGCTGACAAAATCTTTAACGATCTCATCCCACGCTTTGGGTTTCCAGCGAAAATTCTTCATGACCAGGGGAAAGAATTCGAAAACCACCTCTTCTCGCAACTGGAAAAGTTAAGCGGTATCAAACACGCCAGGACTACACCATACCATCCACAAGGAAATGGACAAACAGAGCGTTTCAACCAAACGTTGCTGGGAATGCTGCGGACCTTGCCAGAGGACAAGAAAAGCAAGTGGAAGGATTCCGTTAACAAAGTTGTCCACGCCTATAATTGTACCCCACATGCTAGTACAGGTTTTTCGCCGTTCTATTTGCTCTATGGCCGAACGCCAAGATTACCTATCGACCTAATCATCGGTAGAGAGGTTGAAGGTGCATCTCTCCACCAAAGAGAATTCGTTAAACAATGGAAGTCAACGATGCAATCAGCATACGACATAGCCCGGAAGCATGTAGCAAAGTGTAACGAGAGGAGCAAAGATTACTATGATCGTCGACTTAACTATACGGAGCTTCAAGCAGGAGACCGTGTACTGGTTCGAAACCTCACGCCTCGAGGGGGACCAGCCAAGCTTCGTTCGTACTGGGAAGATACTGTATACGTGGTAGTAAACCGAAAGGGGACGGGCCCGGTGTATGAAGTGAAGCGAGAAGACCGCGAGGGTAACTCGAGACTCCTGCATCGAAACCTGCTCTTTCCCTGCGACTACCTAGAACCCGCACAGCACGTCCAACAACAGCCAACACGACAAAGCCCCATACAACAGGAACCAGAATCACCTGATGACTCTTCTAACATGTCAGATAGTGACATTGAGGATATTCATGATGAACAAGGTGATTCTCTACAACTGGAGGGGGAGAGATCTGAAGTGGAACGTCCTGCAGGGGAACACGATGCAGTTCAAGAGAACTCAGCAAATCAGGTAGAGACCACGGCGCCACCTGAACCAGAGCATGGAATAGGAAGAACAGGTAACCAGTACCCACGAAGAGCACGTGCTCCACCTGAACGGTATGGGTTCAACCAGGTTCACAGTGTGCAAATACCACCATACCAACAAATGGTATATCCCCCAAGCCTGCCACTCCAGTATAACCACGGCATTTACCAGATGCAGTACTGCGGATTACCTTGGCACCCAGTGAATCCTCCTTGGCACCTGTTGAACACTGTACCTTTGGCTTATGGATAGCCGGCAGAGATATTCACATACTCATGTCATATACAAAAACATAGGAACACTTATGAACACTTAGTATCTAAAAAAAAAAAAAAATCATGAATTCTCTTGTAACGCATCATAAGATAGCAAATGTTAGGGTGTTGTAACCACCAGAAAATTAATTATGTATGATAATTAGACACAGGAGCAAGAAAGTGAGTGGAAAGAGCGAGGAGTGATATGGCGCTGGGACTGATCACCCCGGTATTTATCAAGGAGGTATCGCTAGGACTCACTAAGCTTTTTAAAAATGGTGACCTTTCAAAGCAGGGGAGAGTGTCACGTGGTGAAAATGACGTAAATGGTAATGAGATATTATATACATGTAGACACGTGTAGACTCAAAAAGAACCAAGAAAAGTACGATTAAAGGAGACAAGAAGATTCTATAATTTGTTAGTATCTGTGTACGTTTTGGAGGTGCTAACACGTAGATTCAACACCGAGTGAAATACCGACGAATATCCAGATACAACAGCTTTCCTCCTTTCTGATTGGCTTTTTTCAAGATTAATAGCGGCATTATTTTGTCCTATACATTTCAAGGTTTGACGAGCTCCATGAAAGAGCAGAAATATTAGGTGTGCAAGATGAGCCAGTCGTCATACAATCCTTGGGTCAGCTTCATAGATTTGCTGTCGATCAAATTCAGACTGTTGCCTATGTTAAGGTATGTGAGTGACACAATTGCTTTAATGTACTAGCTATTAGAAACGCTCTCTTTGCAACAACTAGGGGAAATGTAAACAAGGCTCATTGCTTGTGGTGTTTGTGCTTAAGTACAAACATCTTTTGCTTACCATGATATATGATGGTGTTGTTTGTACACAAACTAGATGTTCATCGACTGCACCATGTTTAGGAATTCAGAAAAGATCTGTAACAGCTTGAAAAGCAACAATATTGCAATAGTTTGTTACCCTTACGATAACGCTATAAGCTGGGAATAAAATGTCTTTGTAATCACAACCGACTGCTCGTTTAGTAAAGGTATTCTCTAAACAATGAAACATATTTTACATTTAGCCGCTGAGGTATATGTGTGCTACTGGCTGTATTGTAATAGTCCCCTTCACAGTTTCCTGCGCCATCTTGAAAGGTAGCCGTGCCTTTGCATCGAAGCGAGACGAACGGTGAACTTGCAATGATATGGACCTTTTTAATGCCTTGAACAATTATTCAAATGTCTCTATCTACCTTTCAAGATGGCGCAGGGAATTGTGAAGGGGACTATTCCAACCTAACGATCAGCACACTTATCCATTCTTTCTTTCATTTTTCCATTCGTTCATTCATTCAGGCTAAGCTATGCTTGATAATGCAATCGATCCCAATGTACGAGTTATGTTCTCTTGAGATGCAAGAAGCAGTACATGTGAGTTGGTGTATTTACTCGTAGACCCATTCATCTCATTCTATTCTATGCAAAATTTATCTAGCTTGGTTATAACGGATTTTGTGTTACAGTAGACACATCAATTAGCCATTCCAAGATCGAGGAAAAAACTGAGTAAAGTGGGCATTGCAGTACATTGTGGGACTGTTTAAGTGGACAAAAGAGACTGCGTCATACAGTCCCATCATGTATTGAAATCTGAATTCGACCCAGTTTTTCCTTAACCTCAGAATTGGTAATACAGGGGGCGCATGTGTAGCATGGATGGCGTTCGCTGCTTAACGCGTCGTCTTTCACGGCTGAGTCCAACGGGTCAAGTCCCTGGTTTGTTTGATGTGTTGTTCTCTCCTATGCTACGAGGGTTTTCTCCGGGTTCTCCGGTTTCCTCCCTCCGTAAAAATCAACATGTGAGTTGAACGTTGTGTGCATAGAATATTGAATGAAGTGGTAGCGTGTGTGAACGAAATGTGCCCCCAATTATAACGAAAGCGCAAGAACGACTAGACAATTAGTAAATGTGATTCAATACAGTACGGCAAAAGTTAAAATTTGTGAAAATGTCCCTTCCCGGCCTTTCTCAACCCATTACGTAAATGCAACACCTTTACTTTTTTTTCAAATTTCATTCCTATAGTTCTTAATGACAAGGATTATGGACATTTCTTTTCAAACGTGGACAGACTGGCTTGGACAACGCAGAATTCAACCTCTTCCACCAGTCTGATAAAAGATACTGATGACAAACAAACAAAAAATTCTAATGAAAAAAATGATAGAATCGTTTTCACGTGGACGATAAAAAATATGCAAAAATCTATTTTGGAAAGTAATGTTAGTTTTTTGTTTCAAGCATATTTTTAAATAAAAATATTCCTAAAAGCCTATTTAATAACTTGAGCGGAAATTTATGTGGGATCAATAAGTTATATATTTCTATATAAAATGTTGCAAAGCCGAGTCAATATAATATATATAGCTTCGAGTCATTTTGGGTGAATAAATTATCTTTGTGATTGACATTGAAGCCAATAAAATGATGCAAAGCTGAATTCAGATAAGTATTTTTTTCCTTGAAAATCTGTTTGTGAAGTAAAAAAAAAGTAATGGCTTTCTTGAAGTTTCTGCAGATGTAGTTCTGAATAAGTTTCAGTGGAACTCATTGACTCGAAATTTGTACAAAAAGTAGGGAGTTACATGAGGCTCCTGTCCTACTTCTATCTCCTTACGTCCTTTGTTAGAAATTTTAAAAGGATACGTTAAAACCAAGACAAAAGCTAAATACATTATAGTCTTCGCTCTCAAATTTGGCGTAGGCCAAAACTGTAGGCCGTGTTGTATGCTGGGCAGAAATTCCATCCCACGTGGACAGTGTGTGTTCTTGAGTTTATCTACTCCATGGTTCGATCACGTTTAGTGACCTTTTACAACTCTAATTTTTCATCATTTTGAGTCTCTAGAGCCTAAATTCCTAAGCCAACATCTGCAGCAAGGGCTGGATGGGACTTCGAGATTCAAAGGAAAGCGTAAACAGGAGATTTTAAACACCCCTTGGTTTTTACCGCTCTGCTTTAGGCCGAAGGTCATTTTCGTGTGTTGGCTGCGACTGCTTCTGATCAGTTGTAGAGATCAAATTTGTTCTGATCGTTCTCCAAGCTATCTAATTCATATTGATTATCAGAAAATAGAATTTACAACATGGATTCGCAGAGAACTCGTACACTTCGTATTTAGTTCAAGACACGTGTTGCTCTCGCGTTGTTGGTCCTAAAGTCCTGTCTAGAACAAAAAGAAAACTCCAGTTTTTACAACTTGTTTAAAGAAGAACATTATCAACAAACACAATGTTAGAGCCGCAAGGTTCTGATTACATTTGGATTGTAGTCGTAGGATTTCTCTTAGCGTTCATTCTAGCTTTTGGTATCGGAGCCAACGATGTGGCCAACTCTTTCGGGACTTCTGTAGGTTCGAAGGTTCTCACTCTCAAACAAGCATGTGTTATCGCTACGATATTCGAAGTAGCTGGGGCAATTCTTATAGGAGCCAGAGTATCTGGTAAGTCAATCATTAACCTTTACATTTGTTAGGTGTTCTCTGTATTCCGAACTGGGTTATACGAGGCTATGCCGGGTCAATAAAACTCGAGCTGTGTATTATAATATTAATACACTGTACTTCTGGATTCGACAATTAATTAATGTTTTCGTTTGAAGCCAAGAATTCTCGTTCTTGTTTTATTTATTTACAAACACTTCATCCACCATCACTTTACATTGTTCCAATCTTAGAAAATCCATCTCTCCACGTCTTCAAGTTTTATCCTATTATAAAAACAAGAATAGAGTTTTTTTTGTATAATTTAGTAAGTTTTCACCTGCACATTTATACTAAGTAGACATAACTAGCTAAAAACTAAGTGTTTGGTTAATCGATCCTGGAATTTCGTACACGTAAAACATTTCTAAAGCTCATATTTACGTTTTTAATAATTTACTTATAAATTTTGTTTTAATTAAAATTAAAGACAGGCATCAAAATTTTGATATTTAAGTTTTGGTGCACGAATGATGAGTTATTATTTGTAATTTATTTTGAATTATACAGCTGTGCTATGTTTTCGTAGTCTTATGCATACACAGTCTCTTGCACTAGTCAGTTGAAACCCCTCGGGATAGGACTAGTGTTTTTTATACCCAAGTTAGTCCACAATGCATATTGTTTATCAGCAAGGTTCAGCTTCAGAATTCCTGGACAAATCAAGGTCGGATAAAGACAATTTTTTCAGGGGGGAGAGGCAAATTAAGTTTCTTTCGTCAACACCACAGAAAATAATAAAAAAAGCATCTAATTCTTCAGTTTTGTTTTGTTTTGTTTTTCTGCTGAAATGGGGCTTCAGCCCCTTTTTACCACCCCTGGATCTGACCTTGCAAATGATATGCACATATTAATAATGCAAATGCATGTATGCACATATTAATTCATCTTTTTTTATTATTGTTATTGTCATTGCTTTCTTTCTAAAACAAAGTACACGGCTGGGTTTGAAGCTGCTCCTATCAAACTCAGTAAAAGAACTATTTGAGGAATTTAACTAATACACACCAACATTTTAACAATAATAACAGCAGCAGCTTTAATATTTTTAACAGGCAATTTTTATCCGGGGACTAAGGGAGAGTGCTAACTTTAGCAATGTACCCTGTCCCTGCAATAAATCCCATAGCAACTGGGATCCTGTCTAATGATATAACTGGCTTAGTCGTCCAAATTGTGACATGTCTGACCAATCCAAACATAACATGTAAACCTTACATTGAATACCAATGAAAGTATAAATTAATCCCTTATTCCACCAAAAACACATATTAATAATAATATTCTAATTTTTAAATTATTTGATTAAATAATCTCTCATTGCACAAATTAAGAGAAAATTGAAAGCCTATTAACAATCAGAAACAAGTATATTCGTAGATAATATGTTATTGATAGTTTAAAAAATTATCTGGAGCTATCTTGTCATTGTTGCTATAGAGCCTCCATGATTCTAATAAAAATGCTGTTTAGTTTGCAACGACAAAATTTCATCTTGCAGAAGCTTCATATATTTTATATATTATTTCAGTATGATCATTTTATCAATCACTTAAAGTGCTACTACGATGGAAATCGCTCAAACTTGGATTCAGCTGAAACTTCCTAAGAATACTCTTTAAAGGTCCAATAATCACTGTATGAAGTGTTTTCTCGATATTCAGGACAAAAGTATGATTATTTTTTGGAGTCTGTGATGTCATACACTCAATATTGAACATCGCTCCTTACATTTCTTTGTAGTTTATGATCAAAATATCAGTAGTAAAGGGAGAAAGAAATACCCAAACACCCCAAAATATAAATTATAGTCACAAGTAATGTGAAATAAGCACATTAGCTAACCTTTGGGCTTCACAGGAATAAAATAAATTAAGGATTTATATACAAAGGAATATATGTAGCAATGTTTGTAGCAATTGAGTGTATGACGCCACAGACTCCAAAAAATAATCGTAAAAATATCATACTTTCGTCCTGAATATTGAGAAAACACTTCATACAGTGATTATTGGACCTTTAAAGAGTATTCTTAGGAAGTTTCAGTTTGAGCGATTTTCGTCGTAGTAGCACTTTAATAATGGCTTTATGATATGCCTCTAGACAAGTTTATTATCCCCTCATTTACACACATTTTATCTTTTTTAACTGCATTCAAATCTGTTCTAAAAACTCATTTGTTTAAATTCGTTTTTTGTTGTTGCTAATTCTCATTGTTATCTGAAAGTCCTATTTTGATTTCTTTTCATTGAATCATATCATCACATTGTCAAAGTAGTGTGGATCCACGAGGCTTAGCTGAAACCGATGAAAAGAGTGGATGATAAAAATAAGCCAATCAGTCCGCAAGAAATTCGTTATTTATTTTAAAAATAATAATATTGATTTATGTTTCTAGTGTTTTCCTTCTCATCGAGACACTTTTCTTACATACATTACGATTACATTCAGTAATTTATGCACACAGTTCGTACTTATATGCCTCTCCCTTTTGGGCTTCTAAATATGATTTTCAAGGTATAAACCTCATTCTAAGCAGCCATGTTTACTAACATGAGAATAAAAACAAGTTATCAAACAATATACTAAATAGTGCAATTTCATGCAAATTCTATTGTTTTCTATTGTTTAATTAGCACAATTTTGTACTATTTAGTAATTAGTGTTTCACAGATTAATTGTTTGCAATCTATTCCAGCATCCTTTATTATTTATTATCATTTGTTATTTTTATTATCACTATTCATTATTATTTTTGTTATTATTGTTATTATTATTATTCTTATCATTACTATTAGTATTATCATCACCATGCTTATTCTAATAATTTTTATGGAATGCATTATGTTACAGATACCGTTCGTAAAGGTATCATTGACATCAACTCCTTCAATGGTACAGAAGAACTTGCAATGATGGGTTCATTGTCAGCTCTCACTGGTACAAGTGTGTGGCTTTTGATTGCCACATTCTTCAATCTTCCAGTGTCTGGGACGCACAGCGTTGTTGGTGCAACAATGGGTTTTGCTTTAGTCGCACATGGCTTGTCTGGCGTCAAGTGGCCAACTTTTGGCAAGATTGGTAAGAATATATTAGTGTAGACACTTGAACAAGGTCAATCAATCACAATGAAGAGTGAAAATACAGCAAATGAGAGGAGAGAACAGACTGAGTATCCCATTGATTTCAGCCAATCCTATAATCGTTCTCAACATAGCAGCAGTTAACATAACGACCAATCATGGTGTAAAATGAAACTGTGGCCAATCAGGAGAGAGCAGACTCTGAAAATATTTCATTCCCACAATTCTTGTTAACTTCTAAACACATTTCATAACTTCTAAGTTGTTTATCAGATATATAATCAGATATAGGCTATGTTTCTTGTCCATGACTTGCTTTTGTTTGGTTGCTTCATTTTTACTCTACATCGTGGTTGGTTAACATTGTGAAAATGGTCCCAGTCGATGTGTCCCTATGGCAATAAAATTTATTCAAGCAAAAGAATGAAAACAAGCATTATTTGGTGAATTGAAATAGCACTATTCTTTGATTTATTTTCTCACACTCTATCATTGTTGTTTAAATTTTGTTGTACAAGTAAACAACAATAAAAAGCATAATAGCAAAAGCCAGAGGCTTTGAATGTAATGTGACTTAAAGATTAGTGTTATCTGTAATAGACATCCCCTTGCAGCGGCTGTCAAGGCAGCTCAATTTGGAGGACAATACAAAAGAATGTCAATCTCCTGAGAAGTGGAAACCCATAGTTTTGTCCTCCAAATTGAGCAGCATTCCGAAATGCTGCAAGAGGTCTGTTACTACTATGATTGTTGAAGTGAGAAGAGCAAAGCTTGATATCTCGTTTACTGACCAGCATTTCAACTACTTTCAAACAAAGAACTGCAATAAAAATATATATATATCATGAGGGAGATTTTTAGACTGAATTAAAGAATTTACAGTACAGTAATCCTCTAAAATCTTTAATTCACTCTAAAGTTTCCCTCAAGATATTTATTTATTTCAGTCCTTTGATAGACAGTCATTGAAATGCTAGTAAATGAAGACGTCAAACTCAGCAGGTTGTACTACAAAGATAATGGTCGATAAAAAAAACCCAAATGAAAGCATTAGTAATCATGCCTTTCTATGGATAGGCACTGATTCTGTTTCTCATATTAACAGTAACTTTGTTGTGTTATTTCAGCTGGATCATGGGTTATATCACCAGTTATGTCTGGCATTGTCAGTTCATTAATCTTCATCTTTGTTAATAAAACTATCCTTAAGAAAGTAAGTACCATATACACACAATAAGTTATTCCTAAATGTGAAGGGAAAGGGGGAGGTGCCCATTTTCTGAAACTCAATCTGGAATTTTTTCTTTGTTGAGTTTTTTTTCTGTTTTTGGCGGATTCTTTAAAAGGGTGACATAGAAATAGATAGATGAATTCATAAACTTAAAATCAACTTATGCTGCAAAAGTCCTGCCTTTTTTCATTCTGTAAATACAATTGTAATTAATTATCCTTGACTGTAAACTTGTTTTTACAGAGGTTTAGCTTTGTTTCAGAGCAGATCATTTGCAAAAGTAATTTCATTTGATGCACAACTTAAAATGAGGCTAAACCTGTATATGTGAATCAGTGGTCATCAAAAAGAGCAGTATTCATCAAATAGGAAAGAGAACTTATTTTACTTCAGTCCTCTCACTTTTTCATTATTATTTCTATATTAGGAGGAATCGTTTGAGTCAGGTTTGAAGTTCTTGCCCTTGTTTTATGCCTTCACCATCACCATCAACCTCTTCTCTGTATTTTACAAAGGATCACAAGGTTTGTTTTACCGTCATACAGGGTTCATGCTACTCCTTGAAATCCTTGAAAAGCCCTGGAATTCAAAACCTATTTTTAAGTGCACCTAAAAAGCCCTTCAAAATAGCAGTGTTGCTGGATATTCCTGGAATACTTCTTGAAAATTCAATGGTTACTTATTTATCATGATTATCTACTTTAACCTATTTTTGTTGAAAATCCATTTATTTCTTACATGAATAAGCTTGTTAGCTCATATGGTATTTTCCATCATTTTATGTCGATGATGGTAACCGGTCATGACGCCCCCTTGTCATGACGCCCCCAGCCATGACGCCCCCACGTATACCATGACGCCCCCAGTCTGTACTACCATGACGCCCCCAGCGTAAACCTTGACGCCCCTAGTCTCTATTAACACTTATTAAATAAGAAGTTTAACGATAATAATAATATGGCGCTACGAACCAATGTAAATCGAACACTATTGGAGTTGTTTCACGATCATTACGGCTTTAAATAACTCGTTTCTACGAGTTCGCGTATTCCACGAGTTAAAAACGATACCTACAAGCTGACGAACACTAAATCTCTGTTAGTAGTTAAGCGATGTACTTCTTGAAGTTACAGAACATAATATAGCTGAATTAGGAGTTAAAGAACATCATCCAGATGCATTAGGAATCCAACCATAATTCTAAGACATGTTCATTGATTAAAACTTTTATTTCGTGCGATCAAGTCACGCTGTTGTTACGAAGCACTTTCAACACGGCTTCTATAGCTTTTTCAAGTGATTCCAGCAATCGCCTGGAAAGACAAAATATTTCTTCAAGGCATCTGTTTACAGAATAGGTTTTGAAATTACGAACGGAAAGTTGAATAAACTCAACCTCGGAAGTAAATTAGACAGTGAGTCGAAGAATCGAAAGTGACACCTCGCTGTATATGTTCCCGGGTGTATTATAAACTCGATGAGTCTCGTCAACGTATCACGTTTGTATTTAGATAACAGTAATATCATAGTTAACTATGATAATATGGTATACTCTTTTGATTTAGTTTCCATTTTGTAGATTTAGAATATCATCTAAATATTACTAGTAACTCTGAGGTTCATCTGTAATAATTGTTTTTGAGATGCGGTTTGTGTTTCGTGTCACCAAGCGAAAACTCTTTAAACGCGGAGGAGTTGTGTGACAACAACAGTGTAACGACTTGAATATGGCAAACTACCCGATTTGTGTGAGCAATCTTTTCTTGCTTTTCGAAATATTTATTAAAAACACACATGTTTCTCCTCCAAGAAAGGTTTTATGAATAAAGGCTATCAAAGTAGAAGAAACATTACGAATGAGTCAAAAACTTCAGAAGCGAATGAGTTGCTGTGGGTGACGACATACCCAGCAGTGAAAAGACTTGTAAAGTGAAAGCGGCAAACTACCCGGTTTTCGTAAGAAATCTTTGCTGATTTACCAAAATATTTAACAAAAACACACGTTTCAAAATTACGAATAAGTCAAAACTTCCTACGCCAATGGTTACAAGTCTGCGAACTACAACTTCTGAAAACAACTCGTTCGTTCGAAAACAACTCGTTCGTTTGTGCAAAGTTAATGGTCCTGTCAAAGGTTTTGGTTCTTTCACAATGTTTTTCTTACTTTATTCACCAGCACTCTCTTTCTTTTGTGGTATATTTTCAGTGTCAAACTTTTTAGAGAAAGGTTTCAGAACTTATGCGTAACCGAAACAATAGGAAAGATCACTAGCGTTCTTAACACGGCAACTATGGCGTTCTAACTTGAATTATGAATAATTTGTCGGACTTACGAAATTTTGTTGTCAAAATTTTGCCTTTTCGTTATTTTTTTGTCGTTCTTGGATTTATGCTATGAAATATTTTAAAACTTCTTATTAAATAAGTGTTAATAGAGACTAGGGGCGTCATGGTTTACGCTGGGGGCGTCATGGTAGTACAGACTGGGGGCGTCATGGTATACGTGGGGGCGTCATGGCTGGGGGCGTCATGACAAGGGGGCGTCATGACCGTAATCCTCGATGATATGAGCCTGAAAATAACGTATGGTTCCTATGCATTGTTAGAAGGAATTCACAAAGAAAATTGATCCTTGATAATCATAATTTTGGACCTTGAAAAGTCCTTAAAAAGTCCTTGAATTTTGTATTGAAGGTGTAGCATGAACCCTGGTCATACATACAGTATCGGTCTTACAATGCGACGTCACCTGCTCAGTGGCCACTCTACTTATTTTTTACTAGTTAACCAATTAAATAGCAAGAACTTGTGCCTGTGCTTTTGAACTCACTCAGCGTCACCACAAGTATTTAAAGTTATTTCATACTCTTTGCAAAAAAAAAACTTAATTAAATCGCTTCTCAGGTGATTCCCTACTTAATCCCTTTGCTTGCTAACACTTGCTAACATTTCCGTTAAAAGTTTTTAACTATTGATGGAAACACAGGCAGGAAAGTTCTTAACACCAGTGGTAAAAACATCCGATAGGAGGCCACTGTACGGCATGTTGCACTGTAAGCCATTTTTAATAGCAAAATTTAATTTCTAATTGGATACAGGAATGTTTACTTTTCAAAATAATGCTTGTCATCTCTGATAACTAGAAAACTGCTAATTTCAGACCTTGTGTAAGTGTTGGCAATATAAATAGTACATATCTTAGTTGTTTTGATTATTTCATAGTCCTTGGCTTCCATAAGATTCCTCTTTATGGTGTCTTCATTCTTACCTTTGGTGGTGGTCTTCTAACTGCCCTTGTTGTAAAAATATGGGTGGCCCCATACATGCGCCGTAGAATCATCCGTGAGGTTGCCTGTAGTGAGGACGTTGGGGCTGTAATGTGTTCGCCAACTGAAAGCCCTGATGATAATCTTGCCGTTGAGATAGTGACCAGTAATGGAAATTGCAAGAATGCCACACGTAAGTTTATTTGGTCTTGCATGGTTGGCTTGTTTCAAAAAAATAATCCTTCAAACATAAAATGGCAAATACAAACCCCCTCAATTTTCTGGTGAAGGGCCTGTTTAGCTTGGGAGGGATGTTACATACAGTCTTTTTATTTCAGAAGGCTAAGCTTGCGTTTGTATGAAATGTTTATAGAACCTATTGCAAGAGGTTAATCTTTTTACAAGATTCGTTTGAATTGTTATTATCATTTATCACCACTATCTCTGATACTATGGCTATGACTCTCATCATGGCCATCCATCACCACCATTTCCACTCTCTTGGCCGGACATTTCTCAAAGAGCAGACTTTTTTGCCACATTGTTTTATCCAGTTTCCTTTTTTTTAAATGTTTTATTATACTATAGTCAATTTTTCTAATAATTAGTGTTGATAGGAGGGTCATTATATATTTATTAAATTTGTAAATATTAGTAGTTTTATTATTTTTATTATTATTACCATCATGACAATAACCACTTGTCCTGAACAAATTCCTAATCCCCTTAAAGACAACAGAAGTTTCATTTGTCACTTTTCTTATTCCTTTAGCTGAAAAGGTGCCCTTGGAAAAAACGTCTAAGACTGACAGCAGCGTTTGTAATGGAGAAGCTCTTTCACCTGCTGAAGCAGATCATGAAACATCGAGAATCTCAACCAACACAATCCTTAGTGGAAGCCCTACAGATGAGAAGCAGTTGATTCAGGATGACTCTCCCATCCCCCCTCATGAACACCATGAGCATCACATAAGAAATGTGAGGCTGAGGACATACTCCATGGGAATGCAGGTTCCTGACCACGAGATTAAAGTACTTGATGAACCCAAGACTGGCAAGCTGTTTGCATTTTTACAAATCATGACAGCATGCTTTGGTGGGTTTGCACATGGTGGCAATGATGTTAGGTGAGTATTAGATACACCCTATGGAGCTCTAGACCCAGTATGGGCAGCAGGTTCTAATATGGTACTGGTACTGTCTAATTACTGCTACGTAATTCATGATTGAACTTCATGACGAGCCTCTTACATGGATTAATGCATCTGAATGTTGGAGGGAAGGAGGGAGGGAAGAAGATGGAAGGGAGGGAGGGAGGGAGAGGGAGGGAGGAAAGGGGGGGGGAGGGAGGGAGGGAGGCAAGTTATGGCTGAAAAAAATCACCACTTTCCATACATTTCAACTGAGGTTGGAAGGTTCAAATTTCAATAATCTTTTATTTTCAATGGAATGCTTTGTGTTTGACCAGTAAACCAATGCATAGAGAGTGGTGAATATATTATGCATCCTTGTTTCCCAACAAAAAAAATGTGAGAGACTAAAAGCTCTATTTTGTTTGTAGTAACTGCATAGGGCCATTAATATCATTATGGACCATCTTCTATTCTGGCTACATCCAACAAAAGGTTGATATTCCCGTGTGGATTCTGTTTTATGGTGGTGCTGGTATTAGTATTGGTCTGTGGGTGTGGGGCAGACGTGTTATCAAGACTGTCGGAGAAGACCTCACTCCTATAACTCCTACAAGGTAAACTAAATGTACTCCAAAATCCATCCTTGGTTCAGTTATTTACCAATCATGCAGTTGGAATATTCATTTATTTTGATATTTTTACTTTCTTTTATAATTCACTGTGACTGGCATTCGTCTAACACACAAGCAACTGGATTATAATTCAGGGCTTAATATAATGACTGGCAAGTCCCTGGTCATAATGAGTGAGCTCATGTCTTGTTTCTGGTTCGACATTACTGGTAAAAATAACCGGCAAGGCAAAGATTTGACTGGACAAGTTGCAATTCTGGGCTGACATTGTCTGATGTCTGGCCTATATTATGAGCCCTGTAGATAATAAGTTAATAGTCAATGAAGGATTAATGTGTATATAAAAGAAGATGAGGGAAGGAGAGGAACTAAAGTAGAGGATGAAAGATGTGTTTCCAAGAATATATACAACTAGGGGTTTTTCCTGAAATAACTATTCACTCCTAAGATTAAACAGTTGAAAAACCCATACCTTTTTTAAAAATTAAAAAAAAAATTTCTTGAGATATTACTAAAACGGTAGGCAGAAATAAAATTCCACAATGGACAATTTTCAATTTACTCTGTGGGTGGGGTATGGATATTTCCCTGAGCTACACAATGGTCTTTTAAGCAAGTACAGGTTAATTTTGTGACTGAATATCTTCATTTCAGTGGCTTTACTATTGAGATCGGCTCGGCCATTACAGTTCTTATTGCATCTAACCTTGGTATACCAATCAGTACCACTCACTGTAAAGTTGGTTCAGTTGTCATGGTTGGTCGTGTCAGAGCTAAGGAATCTGTTGATTGGACGATCTTTAGGAATGTAGTGCTTGCCTGGCTTGTCACTATGCCTGTTGCAGGTAAGACAGACATCTCTATAGCGACTGGTTCTTATTTCTGTATACCATTTGAGGGTTTTTCTCTGGGTCCTCAGGGTTGAATTCCTCAAAATTCAATAAAATTTAAATAGCATAGCATAAAATTCAATTCATAATCCCCCTGTTAGCTATGATAATGATAAACAGATTGTTACCAGGAGACTCGTGAGATCATGGAAAATTTTTCCTTAGCAAGACAAACAATTATTGTGCAATGCCTTTTGGGTAATATTGCATTATTTTTTTTGCATTTTGCATTTCGCAGTGCATAAAAAACTGTTGAAAAATAAAAGCTTTCACATTATCTTAACTATCCCCCTATCTTCCTTGGTCACAATCCATCTGGCAGTATTGCTGGTGTTGTAGAGCCCCCCTTCCCTTGGGACATTAACTCACATCCATCAATCCTCCTCAGTCAAACTAACCAAAACACACCAGCAACATGGCCGGACGGATAGTTGTCAAGGAGGAGTTGTAGAGGGAGGGATTGCAGTCTTATCATTATTACAACTAATAATATATTAAACTATTATTTTCTAGGTGCGTTATCTGCTGTATCATATCTTGGTCTGCGTGAACTGGTATAGGATGTCTTATTGTTTGTAAACAGGTAATGTCTGTAGTTGCTATTTAAAAGGTTAATGTCATTGCGCCAGGAGGTGGGTAAGGCCAATCTTTAGCAAATAACTCAACCATATCTTAAAAGACATATAACATCCAATAAAGATAACTTTTAAATCATCTTGGATTCAATGCTGGCACAAATACAAAAAAGTTACAAACTACATCAAAAAAGTTTGATTTCTTTTGTATTGTCATGTTAGCCTCACATCCAAGATAACTTTGAGAAGGGTAGTTTAATAGCTAGTGATTAGATCAACATACAAGTAACTACTCATGGTCTAACATGACCATTTTATCCTGTTCTTGTTACTATTCTTTCTACCAGGATGTAGGGTACATGTAGTTCTCCATTTGAACATAGAGTAGACCATATGATTCATTACTGTAGGGCTTAAAATAACAGCTGGTCATTAAAAAATTTCATGTCAAATGTTTACCTTTGGCATCATTTAGACCAGTAATATTGAGCTAGAAATGTGGTATAACTGAACTAAAACTAACTTGGTCAGTGATCATAACCGCCATTGAATGGCTCTTATATTTGGCCCAGTTGCTAGATACTTGTGATTATTTGTGATTTTGATTACTGCTAGAAATGTGTAGTTCCAGAAATTATCCATACCCCCACTCCCCCCCCACTCACACAAACACACACATTCCAAAGAAGAATTTGGAATTTCCAAGATATGGGGAGGTGGGGCAGGGGGAGTCAGAGAAAGAACAAAATTAAAGAATTTGTATGGAAGAAAAATGACACAGCACCCTTGTGGTCCCAAAAAAAGTGTTTCATGCTAAACGTTTCTACAGTTACTTAAAATCTACACACAATATTCATACCTCAATTCCTCGTGTGTATGTTAAATTAAAAGAAAAACTGCATTGCTGCTCCAAATAGCAACATGGCAGAAGTAGCTTTGGCATAACGTCTCTCCATGTCAGACCATCTGTCATTCCATTGAGTGTCATTTCTTTCTTTGTTCAATAGTTGCACATGTGAAAATACATGAATTCGGATACAACTCGAACAAAGAATCTTATTTTCAAGAGAATGAAGAATGGTCTGAATGGGATGGGACTGCATTTGTGTGTTGAATGGAACAAGTTAAAAAGAAATGATGCTGGCATTTCAAATATTAGTTATTTATCAGGGCCCAGTTGTACGAAGGGTGCATAGTTTATCTCATCCTCATCCAGTGGATAAATTAATGCTATTATCTAATAAATGTATCCGCAACATAAAATTTATCAATCAGATAGTGCTAATCCACCCTTCGTACAACCAGGGCCATAGTGAAAAGAAAAAAGAAAACTGGAATGACATTATGCCCAAACTGAAAGAGTATGGCATTCATTGGTTATCAGGGTGGTCACAATCTGGTGATTAACTCTAGATCAACCAGTCTCCAACAACAAAAATTCAATTATAAATATAATATACAAATTTCGAAAAAGGTTTTTTGGAAACACAGGAGTAGTAAGCAATAGTTCATTTCAAGAATGTAATTATGGGAGTTCATCTAAACACAAGTAATCAAGGCCTTAAAAATAGCTTTGACAGCGACTAACAACACTGGATATCACAGATATCTCGACAATAACTTCTGTTAAGTTGTAAATATTGTTCTTGATCAAGTTTATTATTATAATAAGAATAACATTAAGAAACTAGTCATTTCAGCTATTCTTGGAGTTTGGAACGTCATTGGAATTTCCTGTTGCTTATCTATAATCTTTTGCTCTGACAATCTTTTTTGAAATATGTATAAAATGTTCTAAATGCGTATAATGTGTTCTTAACCAAGTTTGTTTTATTCAGATGGCTTTGGTCTTCTGGTGTTTTTTATTGGACTAAGTCCAGCCTTGGGAATTTTTAGATACAATCTATCTTCCTCTATCTTGGCCTCAAACTTGGTCAGTTACTTATTTATTCATTTAATATTATTTTGAACTGTGTGTGTTGATAGCATAGTATATATTATTTTGTCAATGAGATAAGTATTATCGATCCATTTTTGTTATAGTGGTTTCTGCAGGTATGGGGAAAATAGGGAACTGATTTACTATATACATGGTAATCTCTACTTTTACATCTCCATAATCCTTTGCATCTTTGGGGGGGGGGGGGGGGGGTAACCAGAGGGTAAAAACCCACTTAACTTGCTGAAGGCTGATCAGACAATGTTGAAAATACCTTGTTTGGTATCCAAAAACAAAATGAAGAAGTAAAAAATAACAGAAAAGATAGAAGCTTTAAGGTAAATTTTAAACATTTTTTCGTAAGTCAATACATTTTCTGCAAGACCAAACTTCTTGATGATCTTCACACGCAAAATTAACTTGGAATAAACCGATAATCAGTATTGTACAGATAAAAGCAGGAATAGTATAAATTCAATTAAGAAACCTTTCAATTTGGGACAGTGTTTTGATTGGTTACTCCCAAAAAACGCATGGCATTATGGGGATGTGAAAGTCGAGAATGAAACTAAAATGGTCTCTTCTTGTCATCCAATCACTGTTTAGCTAGGGCAGTATATCATATTTAGGATACAAATATATCGTATCATTTCTCACTTGTGAAAAGTGCTCAGTGATTATCATTATGATTATCATTCCTTAGAGTCGACTGCACCACAATTCTACATATATATTTCCTGTCATAAATTGGGACGAATCTCTTAGGATTGTACTTTTTACGGATAATGATTTAAAGATTGAAACAGTATTTTGAATATCAAAAAAGAATTTATGATCTTAACAGAGTCTATTTTTGTTTGATTTGTATTTGAAAATATTTAGATCAGTTTGAAACAGTTTTTGGAATTCATCGATCCTTTTAAATATGCACTTCACTTTTTAGGAGGGATGTTACTCTTATTAACTTAACAGAATTTCAAATTTTTATAGAGATCCTGAATATTTGAAGATAAGGAGTTGGATTTTAGAAAATGGTTTCTCATGCCCAATACAAATTAATTTGGTCCATTTTCTCTTTGACACTTGCCTTGTTTTCTTATTTCACTTGATTCCGAAAATATATTTATAGACCTTTTCCTATCCTTCATGAGTTAATAATATCTCCACACCTTGATAGAATACAGTTAATGTTTTAACATATCAACTACAACCTACTTCCAGATGCTAAACCTTCCTTTGACTGGTCTGCTAGACCAAAAAAGTGGAGCGCTTAAAGGAAGGGGCCAGCGTCTAGATTTATCGAACCTTGGCTTTGAGCTATTGTTTCATAATCAACTCAAGTGTATTTGGAATCGAAATTTTGTCTTGATTGCATTTGCTATCCAAACTAGCACACTTGGTCAGTACAATACGATTATCTCTTTACAAAAAGAGGGTTATTCTGGTACATAGAATGGGGTTAGGTTAATCTAGATATCTTTCACCATAGTCTCTCACATTCTCCATCATTCTTAAGGAAGTGTATGAACTAACTGACATCCATGACGTTTTTGAAACTGAACTCTAAAATAACGAATAAAAGTGAATTATTAGGAAATAAATATTAATTTAATTATTAGCTACAGTATAGGCACACTAACTGGGACCACATTAACAAAGTATCCAATCACGACGTAGATTGAAAATGTAGCCAATCGAGAGAGAGCAGAATCATTATCACAGCCATTCATAATCGAATATGTTGATGATGATATTTGCCGTGTTTGTTAGATATATGATCAGATCTAGGCTTTGTTGCATATCTGTGATTGGCTTAAGTCAGACTACTTATTTGTTTTCCATTCCTCATATGAGCGATTATAACTTGTTAAAAGTGGTCCCAGATAATGTGTTTGCACTGTAGTATCTTATCGATTTTTACTCCAATTTTAGTCCTGTTCGTCGATACTTAAAAAAAATCTTATATATAATATACAGGTAATTCAAAAAAGGTCGAATACTGCATACTGAATAAGTACATTGCAAGACCAAAGGGCACGGTCATAGTGACATGGTCTAAAGTAGAATAATAATTATGTATACTATTTTTAGTGTACTCCATCTGAAACAATATACTAACTACATGCAGAGAGTTAATTGCTTTACATCTACTTTTTATTTCAAATTAACGAGGCTCACAATGCCCTTTGGTCTTGGATTGCACTATTCAGTATGCAGTATTCAGCATTGAAAATTTTTTGAAATAGCTGTATATAGTATATATAATATATCGAAATTTTAAACCAAAAAATAACTAGATATTCTGTTTATATCTGCTATTCTAACCATTATGCTTTACCTCCCCTCCCACCATCCCCCATCCCCCCTCCCCCCGACAGCGTACTTATGTGTGCGTACGATATCGCGCAAGGAAAACTTAGTATCTATATATACTTTTTGTGGACATACTAATTTTCATAAGTTGTGTTAAAACCTAATTTTTAATAGGCAGGCACCTTAAAGAGTATGTGATAAATAAAAACATTGGAAAAAATAAAGTGAAGTGACTGTCATTATTCTCTATTAAATTAAATTGTCCCAATAGAGAGTGACGTAACGTGGGAGGTCAGTCGTATGGAAAACGACTTTCCGGTCCCAAAAGGAAAAGCAGTTCTATGAAATATTTTTTCTTTTTTCTTCACGACATACTTTTCGTTCAAAGTTCTAATTGTTTCAGCTGAAGATTATTTCATTGGGAACATTTTTCGGTATATTTTTGCGGTTTTTGTGAGCGGTTGGACCTGGATATACGTTGCAACTTAAAAGTGCTATTACAGCCATTCTCAATCACACGCGCCGCTCTAGCGATTGTTTCTGTCGCGACGAAGAAGCTTTTGGTGGACGTCATTTTATGGCGTTATATTCCCGACAAAATTCAACATTAGGTTTTCGACATTCTAATAAAGAATTCAGTGTTTCACTTGCAATGCAATATTGTTAGTTGCTTTTGCGACATTGAAGATTTCGATTTCAACTTAGCTGTATTCTCGTCCAACATTCGAGTTCCACGATTCAACATTCGTTAATAGCTTTCCGTGCCTGGACAAAATTCAACATTGCTCTTTTGAAATACATCAATTTTAGCATTCAACTTTGACAACGTCATTTTCTAAACAGTATATTAAAATGAACCATTAGAGTTTCTCGTTCAAGGACTAAGGTTTTAAAGTATTTAGATACAAACACATAATCTTTCCGTCATTGTTGGATTACAATCCAACATTCAAGTTCTACCATTGAACTTCACGCACGAGTGCGTTTGACTTATGTCATAGTAAGCCGCTGTACAGTGATGACGTGGGCTCATCACGCGTGCTTTAGTGTTGCACGAACTACACAAACTGTATTCCATATTTCATCTTGATAGGTATTGCGAAATAAGGATAAATACACGAATAACTCACTTTTATTTACACTTTTCTCGTTGATACTCATGGAAATTAAAAGTTAACAACTTAAGCTTAATCATATATCGCATGTTCTTGGGATGTTTACTTCTCTTTTATCTCAAGTAAATTTAACGTGATCTATTTCATGGTTTTCTGAACATATCGCGCATCCAACATCAGTTAATCGTATATCAATAGATTAACCATGCATGGAGGCAAGTATTTCAAACTTTTTTTAACACAAGCGTGGAAGCTGATACGATATAAGTAACTTTCATAATATACTACAGTGTAGCTTTGTATCAGAACCCTAACTGCAATCCGGCCTCCTTACTAAGAAACTTTACGTGAAACTTTCAATATAGTTCAGGCTTTAAGTTACACTTCGGTGCAGCCTCCAAACTGAAAATTAGATAAAAGCCAGTGTTTGCCAAAGAAAGCAACTGCTCAGCTACGCGACGAAGAGTTGGTTTAGCTTTCTCGTCTGCCATCTCTGCAAGCTACAGTTTGATAGATGTGTTGATCATCACAGTGAAAGAGCGATCTAAGCGAACGCTGTAAAGAAAGACTTGAAAAAGTGATTTCAAGCTTCAACGGGAATCGAACCCATGACCTCCGCGATGCCGGTGCGATGCTCTCTCTACAGTTTGATGAAATATGGAATACAGTTTGTGTAGTTCGTGCAGCACTAAAGCACGCGTGATGAGCCCACGTCATCACTGTACAGCGGCTTACTATGACATAAGTCAAACGCACTCGTGCGTGAAGTTCAATGGTAGAACTTGAATGTTGGATTGTAATCCAACAATGACGGAAAGATTATGTGTTTGTATCTAAATACTTTAAAACCTTAGTCCTTGAACGAGAAACTCTAATGGTTCATTTTAATATACTGTTTAGAAAATGACGTTGTCAAAGTTGAATGCTAAAATTGATGTATTTCAAAAGAGCAATGTTGAATTTTGTCCAGGCACGGAAAGCTATTAACGAATGTTGAATCGTGGAACTCGAATGTTGGACGAGAATACAGCTAAGTTGAAATCGAAATCTTCGATGTCGGAAAAGTAACTAACAATATTGCATTGCAAGTGAAACACTGAATTCTTTATTAGAATGTTGAAAACCTAATGTTGAATTTTGTCGGGAATATAACGCCATATCATTTGAGGCGTTTCAATGACATTCTATGAAAACGTGCCCTTATAGCTTTGTGCCCTTTTCCGAAAATGTTATGGAAACCCCTGGTGATTGATGTCCACCAAAATCTTCATCGCGACAGAAATAGTCGTTAGAGGGCGCTTGTGAATGAGAATGGCTGTAACATTCTAGTGTTCGCGCGCAGCAATACCTACGGCCATCAGTCGTTCCAAGGTTGAAGAAAAGTTTAGTTGGCATTGCTGTGGACTTGTGGGAATGTTACGTTTTAGGGAACGAAATAGACGCCATCTTGGAAACATGTCCTCCAAAACGATCCCACAATGTACTGCAATCTCAACTCGACCTAGATTTTTTCTCAGCCTCAGAATGGCTAATATCTAGCTTGATTACAAGAGGGAAGGGGCTCCATCACTTTAAAATATCCGTAACTCAAGATGACGTAACGAACGTAACTGGGTTAAGTCCAGAGAACACTCTTCAATAAGATGTTTATTGTACCTGCTTTTAAAATAATCATCCTGCCCTTTTTGGCTGATTTCTTTCTTACTAGTGGGTGAGTTTGCTACACTAGGTTAAAACAGCCACGCTCCCCAAACGAGTGCACAATGTCTTCACCGCATGCTGATTCGTTTTTGATTAGTCAGACCAGTCGGTATCGCGTTTTCCCGGTTTTCCCGGGTTACCTTTGTAAACCGGTCACAAAATACCTTCGTTGTTTTTTTAAATTTAAAAATGAAATTCTATATTGAACTAGGGATTTATTCCCTCCAACCACTTTCATCAACATGTCGAGTAAAACAGTAAACTCCAAGGTCTAGTTCCTTTAAACAATGTCGCCTCAGAAACGGTTCTTGCCAAAGCCCTGCAACACCTGCCAAAAGCTTCCCAGTAGCATCACCAACTGTTAACAATCCAAGAGCAAATTCTTTATGCTTGATTTCTTTGATGGTTTCCGACACTGCGTGTACTGAATTCACATACATTGAGCCAGCCGTGAAGCCCTCAGTGATGCATAAGGCAACAACTACATCAAAGTGTGGGAAGAAACGATACCAGGACATAAGGAAAAACAATACAAAATGACCAACCGCAATAACAGCTAGTATCCATGTCTTTCGCACCAAAACATGACCGAGAAGTCCTGGAGTAAAGCATGATATTATAAAGATATGAGATCGTCCAATGAACTTCCCGAAATGATACGCCAACATGTAGTATGTGTAATGGTCACGTGGGCTCAGAGAGGATTCTGGGAATGCAAGGGTGGTGATGACAGCGTGGTTGGAGAGGTACTCCGAGAAGTACGTAACAAGAAGAAAGAAAATAAAAGGAATAATTTTCACAGCAACTTTTAATTTATCCAATGTACTTATTTGTTCATAATTTTGATTGTGCGAATCTCATCCAATCCTGGAGCTGTCAGATTATTCTTTACTGTATCTGTTATTTCTGTTTTATCTTGTTTATCAGTCCTAGTATGCTTCCTCTTCTGCTATAGAGAACTCCTCTCTCCTTAAATCTCTCTCTAAAGGTTCTTTATTCAGCAGTGCATAAAGGACCAAAAACAATAAAGGCCACGGCACTGTTGAGATAATAGTATTCCTTGGAGACCAGTCCAGCCAGGTAGTTAAAGCTGAATCAAAAAGAACCGAGTTATTTTTTGTCGTGATTTAAGACGAAATAGTGTTAAAAATTGTGGCTCTAACTGGCTTGCAATGATTTCTGAAGAAAAGAAAATCTGGGGTTTTCTTTCGACCGCGAGAAATAGTGCATTCGGCTCTACCTTGATTAGAATGCAACGCCATTTACTGCAGGTTTTCGATATTTTGTAAACTTAGCCAGTCAAGAACATAACAGGTACCGACTGATACTTTTGATTGACGGCAGCGAGAAACCAAATTTCAGGCTTACCGCTCGCAACGACCGAGTTTGCAGAATATGGAAAACCGCAGTAAAACATGATGAACAACAGTTGCAAAGCACTACTTAAGCTAGAGCACAGTGCGGCCTTGCCGTGTAGTGAATGTATACGAGAGCGCGCCATGTTTATTTATAATTACTGCGTAGTCTACCCTGCACGATCTTCTTGAATATGGTATACAAACCTCATGTTACTCTTTTTTAGTGACGCGTGGAATCGTTTAAATTATAGTCGCGTCAAATTGGCTTGCGGCGACTTCGCTTAAGACGTTTCTTTTCCATTTCTTTAAAATCGTAATTCTTTTTTTTTTAAATACAACAATATTCCCCTTCTATTTCTCAAGAATACAAGACCTGCTTTTTGGGTCGAGCATAATAAACCGACTACATACGCGCGCGCACCGGTTTTCATGTCTAACTAAACTGAAGACTATAAAGGAGAGCTCTCTGATGAATGGAAAACTAAATGTCAGTTAAAGAATAATGACTATCATTCAACGTCCAATTAACGAGATAGTCCGCCATCCATGAATCGAGTTCTTTTCATTCTGGACAGACACCCACCTGTTCGTTAAACAAATGTACTGACTTACCTGTATAATAAAAGGGGCCAAACAAAGATGACATACCGATCCCAGCCACAAATGCGCTAACAGTAATGGATCATAGAACGCAGTCAGTGACATTAGCGTAATCTCACTCGTAGACACACCAGCCTCGATGATACTGACACCAACTAACCGCAAGGGAATCTTACTTGAACAGACAAGAAACAATAAACCAGTGACAAGAAGGAAAACAATGATGATAATTTTGACGCCATACGGGATAGCCTGCATGACCCATGGCACGGTCAGCTTCATGGACAGAACAGACAAAGCGATAGAAAGAACTACAGTAGTGGTGGCGATGTTCGAGCCGGCTAGAACATCCTGTGCTGCAACAAGAGTTATTTCGTCGTAAACCATGGTTAATAAGCCAAAGGAAAAAAAAACATATAACAGTCCTAGGTTCACTGCCTTTACTTCTGGACTCCATAAGTCATGAAAACCGTATCAATAACGTCAACAATAGCAGTTGATATCACTGGGATTTCTCCGAATAACTTTAAAGCAAAATGACTCGTAGTCGAAAGACAAGGATAATCCGAGTTTTCAGTCAAACCTCGATGACCATACTAACTAGATTTTTTGTATATTTGTTTACCGGTATTTTCCTTTTACGACCTGCTGACTCTGAAACATCAATCACTCTTTAATTACATGATCAACCAACGCAGTAACAACAAATAACAAATTCGGTCATGCTTATTCTGAATTTCCCTAGCAACATTTAATACATTTCCCAATCGTTTTGCTAAAAAACGCGCCAAAGGTATGCGAAAATGAATTTGTGGGAAGAAAGGAATTTGTATTGAATTTATGATGGGGTCCCTGTGGTATGAGGAATGTAAATGACGTCGTTGGTTATTTTAATCTGTGACCATAGGCCGAGGCAGCCTGGTGTTGGATCATCCAAAATGGCGTCTGGTTGAAAATGCCTCTCATTTTACGCATAGAAAAACTAAATTCACGCGATGAAAAACTCACTCAGCACTGTTGAAAATCAACCCACGAGTAGATATTAATGTGGTAGTTTGTGGCTGTAGGAGAATAAGCACGAGAATGAATCAGGAAGCATTACCAGCGGGCTGGGAGATGAAGGTTGACCCGAAAAGTGGTCGACCGTTCTTTATCAATCATCAGACAAGAACCACATCATGGAACGATCCCAGAAACTTAAAATACAATAAAGTGAGTATTACAGCGTTCCTATTAGAAATTATTTCTATTCCTATGATGTTAAGGTTTATGTGTTGTTGGCAGAGAGGATAAATTTAATGTGAGTTTGTTTGGTCCTGTATGCCTAACAAAAGTAAGCTTACATAAGTTAATATTGTATTTGGTTCACATTTACTATGCGTATATAAGTGCGTATATACTTATTCATAGCGACGTACGAGAATGCTGTACAAATATGTGTCACTTTAAAATATTAAGTAATATTATTAGAGTGAATTTAGTCCAACTTTGTTCAGTAGTTGAGGTCACCTGAATATCTAATTCACGTGCCAACAGTCTGAAAATCAGGGGGAGAAAACGAAAATGTAATCGAGTGTCTCTTTCACTCATTCTCTGATAATTTAAATCCCAGATTCGCATGAATATTGTTTTGGTGCATGTTTACTCTACTTATCAACAGTATAACAATATATTTTTACAACAGCTCTTAAATGATATTATTTTAAGAGGCTATAGATGCCTGTTGATCAATAGGGTTACACGTCATGCTTTCCTACAGTCTTCTCATGTTCTCTCAACATCCCACATGTTTTGATCAGAGTATCAAAGACGGAAAAATGTTTTTGATGTGTTAGATTAACCAGCTAAATTCTCTTCAACTATTCTTCATTTGCACATTACGTCATTGCAGCCATGTTGGTACCATTTAACGAAAGATTTCTCATTAGCATCCATTGTTATCAGTACCACAATGGCCTGCCATGTTTTTGTCTCTTAACTCTCTTGGGCATGCTTGCAACCCATCAATAGGTCAACTTAGATGTATGCACAAAAATGGTTAGAAAATGTGCATGCAGAAACACTGGTGTTATAATTTGAATAATTGACAACTCTTAGAACAGTAGTGTATGTGGGCTTAGCCTCAATTCCAGGAGTTTAATGTTTGTTATCCGGCTTTTGTTTCCCGATCTCAGAAGTGAGGCAAAGACCACATACATTGGAGTTTTAAGAGTTGTCAATAGATGAAGGATGTATTGTATTAACTATGGAAAGATGAGTGAAAATAGAAATATCACCTATTGATTCAGATTTTCAGTAGTTATCTTCTTGAAGTTATGTAATAGATTAGAGTATGGAATGAATCTTGGTTAGTAAAAGGATTATGGCCAAAGTTACCAGCTTTATTACTAGTGATATGTTCATGTATATATTATCTTATAAAGTAAAAAGACTGAAAGCCATATTTTCCTTTAGGCAAATTGCTAGTGTCAACAGGGAGGTGGAAGGAAAGCTCAGGCTATTTTGCTATTAATTCACACGATTGAAGCACAGAATACTGCTGACTTAGTAGCTAGCTGTTATCAAAACTAAATAAAAGATATCTGAATTACAAAAGATGGGTATCTTTAAAATCTTTTTTTTATCACTCATTTTATAACTTCTAACTATGAAGAGCCCAGAGTTATAGTCTCAGCTGCTAAGCCAGCATTTGAGTCATGAATCTATGAACACATCATTGAAATCCATACAGTGCATATGGGTACTCTTGTGAAAGCTTGCACTTTTTGCGAGACGGAGAAGACAAAATAAAAATAAAAAAACAAATAAGGCATTTTACAAGCTGGTGTCAATTTTAACTCTCAATATAAGCTCCACTAATTGAGATATCAGTCAAAAACAAAATAGACTTTCTTTAAACTTCATTTGCACACTTCACTTCAAACAAACACTTTGCATAATCACATATTTTATTTAATGTATGATTTCACTAAATTAATAATGAATGGCTTATGAAATCTTGAGTGAGGATTACGATTTGCTATTAACCCACAATGTCAAAGTTGACCTAGTTATCTTGATTACAAATGACGATGATTAGAAAAATGTTTATCGATAGGTCGACATGGATCCAGACATGGTAAGGTCAATGCAAGGTCCAGAAAGTCCAATGGAACATCCTCAGAACACATCTAGCATTCAACTGCAAACTCTAACTTCAAGTATGCTACAGTTTAACTTAAACCAGAATAAGCAACAACCTTATTATGTGACCTCAATGGAAAAACCACAAATCTATCAAGATCCTCGTGCCTACATACCTGTACCTCCTTCGCAAGAGAATAGAAGCAATGGTGCAGGTTTCCAAGGCAACCAGTATTCCTCAGCTGAAACGTATCTAAAGACACAGCCAATAAATAAACATCTGAAACTTGATCAACAACGACCATGTTTTGATTTACCTCACTCAAACTTTCAAGCCTGGCTTAATGTCAACCATCCCCAGTCATCAACAAGGGATGATATCGGAACAAACAGTCTATTTGGTACTAATTATGTATCTGCTGCTAATAACAGTGAATCTGAGGGGAAATTAAAACTATTTAATGCTAACAGTTATGTAAAAGATGAAGGGAAATCTCCAGCAACTCATTATGATCATGGCCCAAAGGAGTATACTCACCAATGGCAGCTGAGGGATCC
The DNA here is from genome assembly GCA_011057435.1 of Actinia equina. Lineage (NCBI taxonomy): Eukaryota > Metazoa > Cnidaria > Anthozoa > Actiniaria > Actiniidae > Actinia > Actinia equina. The sequence goes on from WHPX01000729.1 coordinate 932,351, forward strand.
TAATTCCCATTTAAGATATAAAAACATTTTGCCATCACATTTGATGCAGGTAATATAAAAATAACACAAACATTTAAAGAATAAAATCATTCCTCTAAAAAGTAATCAAAGTACCATAATCATTTACATCTTTTATCCATCTTTTCTCCCATTTTCGATTCATTTTTATATTTCATTCAATAGCAAAAATTATTTTCAATTCATTTATTGATTCATTTATAGCATGATAAATACAATATGTAACAATACAATATTTATAAAGCATCTTTCCAGTAGCTGCTCTAGCCACTGACTATGAACGACAATGATACATTATACAATGATAAATACAATACAATATTTTGAAAGCACCTATCCAGAAGCTGCTCTAAGCACTGAATATGAACGATAATGATACATTATACAATGATACAATGAAAATAAATTAAAATAGAAATTTCAGATAAGAACAATAAGAATTAGCAACAACAAAAAAAAAACGGATTCAAACAAATGAGTTTTTAGAGCAGATTTGAATGCAGTTAAAAAAGATAAAGTGTGTGTAAATGAGGGGATAATAAATGTATATAAAAGAGGCAGATCATACAGCTATTTTGAAGTGGTTAAGAAGATAATGATACTAAATATATAGTGCTTTGCATTTTTAGTAACTTTTAATGTAAGTGGGTAGTTTAGAAAGTCAGGAGGATAGGACTCTTTAGATGTGAAATATCTAGTCTTGAATGTTTAGATGATGCTTCTGTACCTTCTGGCACAAAAGGTTAGGATAAGTTGATCAAATCCTCCTCAGGCCAGCTACAAATTAATTTGGTCACTCAATACAAGAGGAAAGTTAACAAATAGACATCAGTTTTTTGTGTCTGTTCTTTCATTGATGATAAATTGTGCCATCACACTGTCAAATAGTGTGTATCCACATACTACTTTGACAATGTTATTACACAATTCATTGTCAATAAGAGCACAGACAAAAAACTGATGTCTATTGTATTTTTTAAGATAACAAAATGATAAAAAATTCTCATTTTTAGTGATCAAAACAACCAACTGAAAGAGAGCGTGCTCATTGACGTCAGCTTTATCTGACTGTCCTCTTATTGATGATAAAAAATAATCAATCAGCGCGCACAAAAATTAGTAAGTTATTGTAAAACTGCTCATTACTTAGCTGTGAGCATAATATATACATTACAAGTACACTTGCCTTTGAGGTCTCAAGTTTGATATCATGACCTGGATTCACATGTTTTTGGATTATTTCCCTAGTTTAAGGGTTTACTAGGTTTTTTGGTTTTCTCCTCACCTAAATTCCAATTGGATCTAGAACTAGACTTAAATCTGAGTTAGTTTTACTTTCAATTGATTTTAGGTAATCATAGAAAAGGTTGTATTAGGGTTTTTTCATTTGTATGTTCACCATGCCTTGACTTCAAATTTTGTAATAAAATTCAGGATTTTTTTCTTTAGAGTTTAGCTCTTTAGATGTATCATGGGTGGTAAGTAGACTTACAGTTTAAATGTCCAAATGTGCTGTCTGACTAGTCAATCTTCTTTCTTCTTTTTTCAACAGCAACCACAAAGCCCTTCGCAAGTGCACTATAAAGCTCCTGAGTTCCAAGCAGGGTATGCCTCAGGGCAGCCACACCCAAGTTACCCCCAGCCATCCCAAGGATTTACACCACAACAGGGTAGCCAGTACCCACCACAAAGTGCTGGAAGCATGTCTCCTATGCCAGTGCAGTCATATCAATTCACATCAATACCAAATAACCCACCTGTAAGTCAAGCTATACCTAATGGACCATACTCTCAGCACCAGGGACAGCCATATCCTACATCAAATGGCTTTTACAATCCTAGTCACCCTGGACAAATGCCTGGTCAACCACCTAACAACAGACCAGGAAACCAGGACAACACCCCAGTTACTGGAAATTCAGTTACCACACCAGTGACTGGACAGCCAGTCAGGGGCGAAAATATTTACTTGGGTTACCAAGGAATGATGCCTGGACAACATAACCAGGGGAATGGGCCAGTGCTTGGATATCCTGGCCATAGCGACTCTCAGGGGCCACAGTCAGAGCTGTCATCTAGAGACAACTCTGTACCACAGCAACAGTATGGATTTGGACCTCAAGGTCCCATGAATGAACCACAGCAAACCAGAATGGGTCAAGGATCTTCTCTTGGTGGGGGAGGTCCAACCACACAAGATGTTCAAAGGTCACCAAGACAAAGTGTAGAAAACCAACATGCTGGTCAAAGTCCTATGCCAACCCCACCTTCAACACCCCAGCAGTACTTACCAGTACATATGGTGGGTATGACACAAGGACAGGAACCATTCACAGGTAGTGATCCTTCTCCAAATGTCCAAAACCTTCCTGGGCAACAATCTGGACCATCATCAACATACCATCAAGGTTACATGCAATATCAAGAACTGGATAAACAACCAGTGGCTACCTCTGCAGGTTATGGTCAGCTATCATATAGAGATCAAGGAGGAATGACCCAGGCACCCAATCAAGGTTCAGGATCAGTCAATATGCAGCAGGCAGCTCGCCAACCCTCTGAAAATATGGAACCACGAAACATGCTTCCTGGGCAACAATCTGGACCATCATCAGCATACCATCAAGGTTACATGCAATATCAAGAACTGCATAAACAACCAGTGGCTACCTCTGCAGGTTATGGTCAGCTATCATATAGAGATCAAGGAGGAATGACCCAGGCACCCAATCAAGGTTCAGGATCAGTCAATATGCAGCTGGCAGCTCGCCAACCCTCTGAAAATATGGAACCAGGAAACATGCTTCCTCCTGGACCAACGGGACCAGGAAATGCATTTCCCAATCCAAGCATGGGTCCAGGAAATGTACCACCTAATCAATTTATGAACCAAGGAAACATTCCTCCTAACCATACAATGAGAAATATGTCACCTAACCAACCTGTAGGATCTGGAAATAACCAAGGTGTGCGACAAGGAAATATGACTCCAAATCAGTCCATGGCTCAAGCAAATGCTCTTCCTAACAGACCCTTAGGATCTGGAAATGTGACAACCAATTACATCTCAGGACCAGGAAACAACTCACCTAGTGGATCCATGGGACCAGGTAACATGCCACCAAACCAGTACATGGGACCAGGAAATGTACCATTTAGTGGATCCATGGGGCCAGGTAACATGCCACCAAACCAACCCCCTGGACCAGGAAGTGAACTATTTAGTAGACCAGTGGAACCAGGAAATATGTCTCCTAACCATTACATGGGACCAGGAAATGTACCAGTGAGTGGACCCAGTGGACCTGGAAATATTGCACCAAACCAAACCCTTGGACAAGAAAATGTACCATCTATCGGATCTATGGTTTATCAGAATATGCCACCCAACCAATACACTGGACCAGGGAACATGTCACCCAATCAATCATCTGGACCAGGAAGCAACCCACAATTTGGTTCCATGGGACCTGGCAATATGCCACCCAACCAATACATAGGACCAGAGAGCATGCCATCCAATCAGTCATCTGGACCAGGAAACAACCCACAAATTGGTTCCATAGGACCTGGCAATATGTCACCCAACCAATACATGGGAACACAAAATGTACCAGTTAGTGAACCCATGGGACCAGGAAATATGCCACCAAATCAGCAAGCAAGAATTGGGAACACACAACAAATACCTTCAAATCACCCTGGAACATATCCCATGGTATCATCAACCAACTATCCACAGCAGTCAACTGCTCAGGGACCCAGTAGTGTCAGTCAGCCATCCAGCAGCACTGGATTATATCCTCCATTACCATCATCTACTGGAATCCCTCAACAAACAGATAATGTATCTCGGCAACCGAATCAACCTGGGGTTTATTTTGGACATAGTCCATCTAGTCAACCTGGGGGTTATCATAGTGGATATCCACAGTATAGGTACCCCCAAGGTCCCTATCAGCCTGGGACATATCCACCTACTAATGTACCTACAAGTTTTCAACAACAACAACAACAACATTATCAACAACAACAACAACAACCCTCAGAAACTCAACATCAAACTAGCCATGAATCTAACGAATCAAATAGATATCCTAATAAAACTCATGGATCCAACCAATCACATGGCTATACCAGTCAAACTCGTTATGAATCCAATCAATCATCAACTCAGCCACCCTCATCTGCTTATCCTACTAATACTTCAAGAACTTATGGTGCTCATGAAAATAAGATTAAAAAAGCAAGGATTGAAGCCATTGATAGAATATTATGTATGGCAGAGGAGATGGAGCCTAAAGTACTAGCATTCAATGGAAGGAGAGGTAGGTAATCTCTTAAAAGTCAGTAGACCTTTCCAAATTTAATTGAGTGGCCACGAAACAGTGTTGGACTTGATGTGCTCATACTTGTACTGTATTTTAGTCCTAACAAAAAAATTATTGATGTGTGTTTCCTGTTGCCTGAGCAACCCTAATTTCATTACTGATTTTTGCCGACCCTAATATTTTTTTCATTCCCAATGCAACACAGGGTTCCCAGTAAGATCATTTCCACTGTTGCATCAGTAAAAACAATCCCCCCAATTAATTTTCACGTGCAACAGGAAAGGCTTATTTAACATAAAGGATCCCTGTTATTAGAACTATTATAGACCTATTGTTGTCATTATAAATAATGAAATTGCAACTGTACATCATGACAATAATTTATAATTCCATTTCAGGTGATAAAGAGTTCCTGACGATAGAGGAACAGTTGACCAGATGTATTTTAGAACTTGATAAAATTCAGACTGATGGAATAGAGGACATTCGCGGTGCACGGAAATCTTCTATTCGTCGGGTTCAAAGTTTGATTGACACTTTAGAAGGAAAGGCTAAGAATGTTTAAAGAATATATAGTCCCTGTCTGCTTGGGTGCAATGTAAGAACAAACTTAGGGGTGCATACTAAAAGTCAAACTTAAGGTACAAATGATTTTAAATGGAAAATATCTAATCAACTTGGCCTATCAATTGAGATAATCAGTATTATCATAGGTTAATTACTCAATACAGCTAGGCTACAAAGAGGACATTGTGCTCATTTAGGGGTGGTTGGAAACAAAATATATCATCAAATTTTAGTTTTTACTTATAAATAATACATAGAAGCTAGTATATAGGTTTTGTGCTATGTATTCACTGGTATAGAAGTTTGAGAAAATGAAAAGAGCTCAAACAAATAATGAAGCTGTTTGGGGTGAGGCTGGACCGTCTGAATCATCCCTGCCTCCCAGCTATAGGCATTGTATAAATCGATAAGCATATGAAGATCAAATTCATTGGTTAACAAGGCAGGTTCCTTAGATATCAAATAACTAAAATACTATAAAAGGTGAATCTGACATCCAAGGATCAAATTTTTATCAATCACTCATAAATTGCACTTCAAATATTATTCAGGTAGTCATGTAGATCTAGCCTGCATACCAGCCCACTTTGGTACCCTGCGAACAGAGTCTCCTTTTACTACCTCCTCTACGCCTGTAGAGGAGGTAAAAGGAGACTCTTCACAGGGTTCCCACTTTGGCCAATCTTTTAACCTCCTCTCCATTTGCGGCAGCTGTATGTTTATTCTAATGGGAATGAAAACTTTTGTACGTAATTTATCTCAAGAACTTGAAAGCAAGGCTATGCATGGGAAAATCTATTTTTAAAGGCAACATGGCTGCTGCATGAATAAAGCAAGGTGAACAAGAGGACTGTAGGCTCTTGTGGACAAGATTGGCAAAATTGTCTTTTGCATTTGATATGATTTCTAAATAATACAACTGCTGAAAATGATTGATAAATGGTTATACTTAAGGTACTTATAAAAACAGGTTCTATATCATTGCAAATAAACAGTTATATTTAAGATAAAATTAAGCAAAATGTATTTCCCACAATGATGTACCTTTACCGACTCTAACAATTTACTTGATTGGCAGTTGTCTGTCATATATTTACCTGTTACATGTACAACTTTGTCAAGATTTCAGTTAACACATACCATCGAAAAAAGTAATACTTTAACTTGTGTTTGGTAAAAAATATTCAGGATTTTATACTGCAGGAGTCTCCATCACAGCTGTTTTTAGTGGAGGGAGCATTGCATGACCACACTAAGAACAGCTGCAGGGGAGACTAAAGGTACTGGAGTATTGTTCCATTGGTACCATAAAGATGCTCTGCAAAAACCTGGCAACTGACTGGGCCCTGATATTGAAAGTTTAGCTAGAGTTGACCAGCTGAATTGGTTCATCAAGGAAACCTGGGACTTCGCACAGTTATACCATCCTCATGAAGTGTATTGGGCTTTCTATGGTGATGCTGGTATGTCCACTGGTATATATGGAGGTAAGTCTTTATACTTGGACAAGAATGGAAGGGAAGGCTTCTTCTATTTCTACTCATTCATTATCATACTTTTCAATGGTTACTAGGTGTAAACAGAGAGGAAGAGAGTGTGTGGAAGAAAAGGGCAAAAGATAAAAATTGAAAGAGAAGAAATGAAAAAAGGAAGGAATAGCAGGAATAAAGGACAAGAAAATAAATAATGGGAGAAGTAAAGAAGTCAGATAGACTGAAACACTATATCAGTGAAACACTAATTATTAATCGTTCAATTTAGTGTTAGTTAAACAACAGAAAACAATAGAATTAGCATAAAATAGTGTAGGTTAATAATAAGTTATCGTAGATTTATAAGTTTAATAATATTTCACAGATATTGTTTGCACTCTAAAATTATGAGTGTAGTTCAGTGAGTAAAACAACTTCTTCCTTTATTATGGGGGTACCACATTTATTGATTATTTGCATTATACATGCTGGCAGCTGAATGCTTGATAGCATTTATGAATAATAACATTGCCTTCTCTACAAGTAAAATTCTTTCAAATCTACTCACTTTGGCAAAGTATGTACAGCCTTGATACAAGAAGACAGGTATTGTGCTATTTTCATTAGTGGAGTTTTAAAACTTTTCTTTAATTGTATGTTATATTATTAATATTGTCATATTTACATGTAGTTTTAATATTATTTACTGCTTCTGTTCATGTCTGCATCATAAAAACAAGCAGTCTGGTTGCTTTCAATAGCTTAGTACACTGAACAGTCCTTCTCATAAGGTCATTGTTTGGTGTTCACTTTGGTTAATATTATCTAGTCTAACCCCCAGGGGAGGGGACTAGGGGGATCATGGCGCACACCCAATCCTCTCTCCATCAAAGAAATATATTAAGACTGACCAAGAAAAACAGAGACTGCTTGAAGTCTATCGACAGGCATGTTTTCCAATCCTGTAAATTTATATAGCTGAATTGATATTCTTAGACTGCTAAGCAGCCCTCTGTAATATGGCTGGTGGAGTTTCGCTACACAAAGAGCACATTTAAGATCGTTAGTATTTGCCTGTCACTGTAGGCTGCTATTGAGATTCGTTCAGCTAAGTAACCTATCAGTAATGATTGTTTAATTCAGCTTAAGAATAGCAAGTAAATGTCTAGGTAGCTCATGATGTAAAGTCATTCTTGTAACTGCAAGTCCAGTAACTTTTGTTATCATATGTCATGTATCTTGCATTCTCATTTTGATGACGATATATTTCATATATTTCCCTATGCTAGCCTTCTAGCCTAAGAAATGTTTTTTTTCCTCTTCCCTTTTCATTTTCATTTTCCTCTTCCACTTTCTTCATTTTATTGAATGACCTTGTCGGGAATGAACAGAGCAGGAGCCCTTTCATTGGCCATCTCATTGTGGTATATTATATAATAGTCTATGTAAACTACCCAATCAAAAAACTAATGCCCATCCTGATATTGAGAGTATTGCTGTGGATGATGCTGAAGTGGTGGCAGTGGTTGTTGATGATGCATATTCATCATCGCCGGGTGCATTTGTTCCCCACTGTGGGTCGGATGGGGCGGGTTTTGTTGTGGTGGTAGTTGTCGTGGTGGTGGGTGCGTGGCTTGCTGTAATCGTTTGGTAAGATCGTCTATCCTAATGTCTTTAAGATGAAGTAGATGTTCTAGTCTTTTTATCTTGACTTGTAATATCTAAACAACGATCAACACATTTCATTATTATTTATACAATGATAGAATTTTCTATCCCACCTTTTTATCCCATTTTTCCAATTTGTTCTGTGTGTGACCCATACCCTTTTTTTAAATGCCAGAAATTATTTTGGAGGTTGATAAAAATGAATTTTGATTAGATTTTTGATATATGAGAGTATTTTTTAGGAGAAATCTGGATTCAGTAGTTTGCAGATAACATTAATGGCAGAGCTCCTTGAGTTATACGAGATCTCATACGAGACCAAGACTTCTCTAGACAGCATGCCAAAGATATTATATATGTGACTATGATTATGAATAGCGTTTGGTGATCACCTGAATAGTTTCTTGTGAAGCAAGAAGAGACTGTTCTTTTTCTTCAAGGTGGAGTCGTAAGGCTGTTGTATCATCATTAGATACGTCCTGGTATGACTGTGGTTTAGGAACCTTACCACTAAACAAAACGATATTAATGAGAAGTACAAAAAACTAGAGTACAAACACTAAAAGTGTGCAACACTTTGCACCATTTAATAGTAAATAGTGCTAATTAAACAATAGAAAATAGGATTAGTATAATTTAGCAGTATTTAGTGTTATTTATGTTAGACACATAGTGTTTGTACTCTAATTCCCATATACAAACTCTAGTGTCCTGCATGGTACCACAAACCTATTGTACAATCATGCTTTTTATTCTAAATTGTATAACTTGGTGTCTTTTGTTGTTTCTATTGAAATGCAAAAACTGTCTGGTCCCAAAGTAAGCAGACTTGGAGTTTGGAAATCAAGGGTTGCATTAAGCAGAAGTGCACTTGACTCTAATCTCTAGAATCTTGAGCTCAATTACACGAGTAGTGACCTATGTATGAGTTAGAGCTTGTTCAAACTCAAATGCATTCCTTTTCTATGTCTTCAAATTAAATAGCCTTTTTGAAATGCACAGATATCTGTTTATTACTAAACATTACATGCACACACTACTTGAATGGTGAGGATGGCTTTCATATAAAGTTTATACTTACCCTTTATTTGTGGGTATTGTTGGGCGGCTTCCTTTTTCAAGGCTAGACCCTCGTTGTTTTAATTTCACATTGCTTCCCTTCATGGGTTCCTCGTTTAATATTTCACTCTGTCGGGGTCCGGACAATGGTTTAATGGGTGGTGCTCCTGGGTGACCTGTAACCTACAAATAACGTTATAGAACTAAGTGAGTAAACTACACCAAATTATCACAGGATGTATAGGACTCACTATTGATCACATCTTGCTTAATTACTGCTATAAGTTGGTAAGAGTTTCACAATCGTATTACATAGGTTCCATTCCTGCTGAAATTTAAAATTGAAATTTTCTGTACCTCCTATAAGATTTTACTGTGACAATCGATTAAAATTCTTTTATTATTTACTTCATACGATATGTTTACTTCAATTGACATAATATAGACTACACACAGTATTGCTGGGTTTCACTCAGCTTATTAAGTCCTTGAATCTCATTATCTGTCCTGAATGGTGGTCAAACACTGACCACCACGTGCTGTTCAACCAGAATGAATTCTATGAATCCTTCTCAAAAGTATCATGGATGTGAGTCTAACATGAAAAGATACAAGAAATCACCCTTTTTCTTAATGAAATTTGTGGCATTTCTTTTGTATTTTCATGATAGCTTCACATTGAAGGACAATTTTAAGAAGGTCCCACTGAAAACTGATTCTGCTGATGAATATTATGCAGGAGACAAGAAACGACAGCAAGTAAAACCCAGCAAAATATTCTTTGTTTCCATGCTATATCATGTCCTTGCCATTTAATTCCCTTGGAAGTGCTTGCAAATAATCAATTGATATTATATTTTCTATTTGTTTTCTAAATCCATTTGCCTTACCTCGGCTTGTGGGTGTGGATATCCAGGGAATCTATTCAAATCAACTGGACTGGTATTAAAAGCATAGCCATAATTATTCTCTGGACCTAAAATTTCAACAAAGACCTATAATTAATATTTTGTTAGACCTTCCAATTAGAGAATGAAAGGTTGTGCATCCAATTCCTACCTGCTCAAAAAAATTTAATCATTTTCACAAATTATTATTTCCTATATATTTATAATAAATAATGTTTTGTCTTCAAAAATTCAAATGCTTTTTGTTGTTGTTGTAAGCTGTAGCTAAGAGAATGATTTTTAATCAGAAAAAAATGACAGCACAAAACTAACCCGTACATGTACACAGTATGTGCAGTAACAGCTAGTAAAAATTTTTTCCATTGATTCCATGTAGATAATCCGATCACATGTGTTACTGATCATGGTCAAATTAATTGGTTACTGTGAATTTTACAATATCAATTTCACTTGAATCAGAGGAGAGACCCAGCATGCTTTACTCACATGTGCTGCCGAGTCCAAGAATCAAAGACCCCAGAGATGAAAAAATTATGTGAGTGTACAATAAATTATAGCTTTCCAGCAGCAGTTTACACATCGTAAATCAAAGAATCAAAAAGAACTAAATAATTACCATTAGTAAAATATCCTTCATTATACATGTATGTACTGTGGTCAGTTATTGGTCCATTAGGTGAGAACTCATCATATATTTGGGCCTTATCTCGCAGTAATTCTGCCTTCTTCTTGGCTAAAAACTTGTCAATCTAAAACCAAGATATTATTGAATAAAACACTAAATTAATTCTATACAGAGCAAGAGGAACATACTTCGCTAAAATCTGATGTGCTTAGAGCAAGGCTGTAATGGTTGCCTAAATGAATATCCTGATGTTGCCATGGAAATTTGCTATTCAGATATTGGAAACACAAAGTATGGCATTTGAAAGCAAAAATGACAAAATACTGCATCAATACTTTAATGCAAACAACGGTACTTTATGTCGTTGTCAAGAGCTTATAGAATTTTGCAGACATTCAAACTGTATATTGTTATGTTCACTTCAGAACAAAATTAGTTTTTTATAAAATTACCTTGATTCTCAGTACATGAAGGACCTGTTCTATACAGCCTTGCTTGCAAAGGGTGATGGCCTTGACTGTATTATCAGGAATTGTGTAGTTTAGCTTAGAAAGGACCTTTCCTAAACAAGTAAAAGAAGGACAACTTTAGTTTTGACTAAAATAACTTTCATGGCTGCATAATGTACTGTAAAAAAGATTAAAATTTGACATCAATTAAACCAAAATATGCAAACATTAAAAGCTAGTTTTCTGCAAGTCATTAAAAAATAAAAATTACTTGCTTTGAGTGAATTTTTTTTCTCCTAAATTCCTATCCAATTTTAGTTTTTTTATAGATTCAGAATAAAATTTTACATGTACAATCCTGATAACAATTCTTCAACTCAAGATAATTAAAAAACCAGTCAGCAATTGGGTTTAGTTTCTGCTTGATTGAGTTTTACATCCCTTTAGATCCTTTCTTTTGAATATATTTGACAACAACAAACAATTAAATAGCACATATGGGAGCATTTATCAAAAACACTGACGTAAGTTCATTGAATGTAAGACAAAGAGGTCAAAGTGTTTGCTGCAGGTGTTGTATTATTTATATACATAATTGTGCCTTGCATAGTTAAAAACACATATATTTTACATATAATAATCCTATCAGGGGCGTAGCCCAAAGGGGGAGGCCCAAAATTCAAAATACCCTTTTTTCGTTTGAGCCCCTGAAATGCCAAACCAAAAATCTGACATTACATTTTATTTTTACAGAATAGTGTGGTATTCCTTAACACTTAAATAGCTTCCTGTTAATTGGACATGTGATTCATCCAATCAACTATGCTAGTATTACTGTAATATCAAACATCTCTCAAATAGATCAAAACAACCAAAAATCTTTTTAGAAATACTAATGAAAAATCTTTATTCATTTCAATCAATTTGTTGAAGTAGCAGAATATCAGACGTAAAACATTACTAAACAAATTAGTTTAGATAAGAAAATAATACAATCATGAACAAGAAAAAGGTTGTAGGTGATGGGTATTCAGATAACTCCATTTTAGGGAAACTCTTGACCAACACTGAATTAAATGATTTTTTAAACAAGATATGTGTATTTGATGCCAAACAAACAAAGATGACAACCCAAATATAAATTTACTGAATACTTCATGTTGTTAGGAGAATTGAACACAATGGACAGAGTATACAAGAAAAGCCAAGAAAATATTTGAAGTAAATTTCTAAAAAAAATACTAGACTATTTAAATACAATATTACTCACGGTTCAAGGTGCTCCAATTCGTGAGTTTCTGCGACTGAGCGTTAGCTGGTGTGTAGTTATGGAGTTCAACATTCTTGGGGAGGTAATGATGGACAATCTCTGCCACTAAAACTGAAGTACAAATGATGTTACCAATTACAAGCTATGCAAGAATCTAAAGTTAATAACAAAACCAACAACAACAATCCGACAAAACAGCTGTTTTATCGAACTCGTATTCTGTCATCTTCAGGACTTAGTCTGGATTTATGTAAGTCTTGATAAACGAAGATTGTTTCGATGCTTAATCAAGGTTATTTACACACATTTGGTGGATAGTTTTTCCGATAGTTTTCACTTTCACTTGTCATGAAATTTGATATTTCTTAACAAAAAATACGACGATCTCTGTATACGAAGTCACAATATCTATGACAATGAATACAGAGTTCACAGGGCAAATTTTACTCACCACCGTCACTAAAATCCCTCGCTATGCTCCGCTTTGGTCGCGACAATGGGATCTCGTCAATCCAAGTGTAAAGATCTTGAAGAGCATCTTCATCTAAAGGACTGTACTGTTCGCCGGGAGATGTAACACCGCTTGTCATTCTGCAGTCAACTCTTTATTTAGTCTTCGTACTTCTCTTTTTTCCTTTTTAAAGGTTGTTTGGAGGTGTTATTTCAGTGTTTTCCTTTTGTGTTCAAAAGCATAGCTCTTTGTCAATCAGCCCGGCGTACTGGCCGCCATGTTGTTTAGCATGTTTGAAGGGTTGTCATGACGTCAAGTAATATCGCGCGCACTGCATCATGGGATTGATTTTTTTATTTTAAAAACCATTATCAAAAATAAAATAAAAAACATTAAGCCACGGCAGGACCCTCTCTCTCCCGCCCGACATTAAACCGATTTTTCAACGACTGTAATAGTAGGAAAATATAAAATTGTATTTAATTTTTCCAATGAAAGCGTTTTTACTCATCTCGCGTCCTTGCCTTTTGACATTTCTCCTACCCTTTCATAGCAATTATCATTTATCAAGGCTATGTATTACTAAAAAATAAGCTTGAAAAACATCACTTTGGTAAAATGCTATAGTATTTCTTTTTAACCAAAAGCGTGGTTTTCCTGTGGTTTGTAAGCGCGCAGAGAATTGTGGTTAGACCAAGATGGCGGATGAATATTTCGTCGGTTATTTTCGTTGGAGGATGTGTTTTTAGTGCGAAAGAATGCGTTTCATTTTGGATTATTTTCTCTTTGCATTATTCAATATAGCTATGAAAAAATGATACAGCATTACTCTACAAGCCTTTATGATACATTAGGAACAAACCACAGGAGTCTGTGAACCATGGCTTTGAATCTAAAAAATAAAATACACGAGAAAGATGATGACTTGGAGAACAGAGATTGGCCAGACTTCGTTTGTGGTGGTGGAGCTGCTTTTACTAACATTCTAGTTACGTTTCCAGCCTACAAAGTAATGTTCAGGCAGCAGCTGGAAGGAATAGGATTCACTAAAGCCGTAGAGCAGGTTTTTCGCGAGGGGATTTCGAATTTATATCGTGGTATTGGACCGCCATTAATTCAAAGAGGGACTTCATTATCGTTAATGTTTGGCTCCTATCACAAATTCCAAAGAGTTCTATCCCATACCTTTACGAATGTTAATAATGGATTAGTCAATGCTTTTGCAGCGTTACTGGCAGGTTCAGTTGAAGCTACGTTAACTCCCTTCGAAAGGATACAAATACTTCTGTCTCACAGAGAATTCAACGAAAGATTCTCGAACACCATACATGTCTTCCAAGAAATTCGACTTAAGTATGGATATCGAGAGTATTACCGAGGATTGACTCCTGTGTTACTCAGGAATGGGCCGTCTAATGTTTTGTTTTTTGGTCTCAGAGGACCGATTAAAAACATACTTCCAGAATCTTCCACAGATGTGGGAAATATGACTAATGACTTCGTAAGCGGAGCAGTCCTAGGCGCTGCACTCAGCACTTTGTTTTACCCTATTAATGTAGTGAAGAATCAAATGCAGAAACAAATTGGAGGAGAATTTACTGGTGTCTTAAGACTTTTAGGAAAATGTTCAATGAGAGAGGAAGGAGTATACGAAGACTGTACTATGGATTGCCTTTGAATTTTACAAGAGCTCTTGTATCCTGGGGAATTATTAATTGTACTTATGAAGAGTTGAAGAAATTAATGACTCTGTATTACTAAAAAAATGCATTTCTGTAAATAGTCATAGCTATTATTATTACAATTATACTATTAATAATTTTTTACTAGGCAGGGGTTCTTAATCCAGACTTATGGTGGATTCCGGATTCCGAAACTCTGGATTATGGTTCCAAGGCTCTGGATTCTGGATTCCAAAACGGTTGCGGATTCCATATCGTTAATTTTCAGATACTTACTCTTTGAATCAGCATCTGATGACAGATATTCTTGGTGGAAATATTCCACAGTAGGGGAGGGGCTACATCAGGTTCAGTCTAGGTAGAGGCGATAGCATTTGAGTATAAACTTTGAATTTTAAAGCAGTGGATTTATGGATTCTAAATGGGTGGATTCCGGATTCCATTATGAGCTGGATTCCAGATTCCAAGGCCTGGATTCTGGATTCCCTTACATGGGACGTTTCTTATACTTCCCTTCTAAAACTCACAAATATTTAATGAGGAGAAAACAAAGCGAATCACTACTTTGACCAGGGTTTGGAAATGTGTTCTTAATTTGCATTAAATTTAGTACACTTTTTCTTTGATTTTCTCCAAGAAATATTCATGAGTTTGAGAAGTAATTTGAAACACTTGAGAGAGTTTTTCCTCCAATTTCCAAACACCTCAAAGTCAGGTGAAAAAAACTCGGCTGCGCCTCGTTTTTTCAACTCACTTTTCAGTGTTTGGAAATCGGAGGAAGAACTCTCTCGTGTGTTTGAAATATTACTTCTCATTTGAATTTGGTGAGACAGAGGTTTTGTTATGAAGTTTTGTCAGTGAAATGTGCATGATGTCAGGGGCAACATCAAAAGCGTTCAATAGATAGTAAGCTTACGTCACTGGCATTAAAGTGTATTGTACAATGTAAGAATATGTCATATTCTTATTACCATAGTATCAGTGATGTTGTCCTTCACAACATACACATTTTGCCAACAAAACTTTGTGACAAGACATCCGGGGAGGGCTCTCTTGAAAAGTGGGCAGGGGGGTTCAACAGACGGTTTTGAAAATGACCCTAAGAGGTACATATAAACTTAAGTCACTCCAAACAAAACTGAGAATCTTAATCCCCTTGTGATTGAGTGGAATGATTATTGCCTTTATAAAATAGATATATAAAATAGATATGCACTGTGGTAATGACCGATAGAACTGTGGAGAAATGCCAATGGCTTTTTTATAGAAAAAAGGAAAAAAAATCGAAATCTATAAGATTGTGGCTCAAAACGTTTCAGTATTACATACTGTATTTACTTGCTTAAGTGCCACAGCAAGTTGGGTTTCAAATGCAGACTTAATTTGAGAGTAGCATTTATCAGAGGGCAGCCATTGTTTAAAAAATGTGTTTCCTAAATATTAACCAATGATTTAATGCAAAGTGAATACAATTTTTTAGGTGTGGCGCTTAAATGAGTAAACACAGTTTCAATGAATCTATGCTACCACAGCTGCTGTCAATCAGGTTTCATGAATGAGACTTTAAGTTTAAGATTGGAATTATAATTCTAATCAAAAGTATGCATGCAAAAATGCAGACCAAAATGAGCATCAAAACTGATTGATCCATATATTTTGCACAATTGTACAAGTTGTTACTCAATTTTGACTTTAGAAAGACATTTTCTAAGTTAAATAAATATATTTATCTGGACTCATGAGCATTGCAACATTTTATTTGTTCAATGTCATAAATTCAAAAAGATAATCTATTCATCCCACAATAGTTCAGTATTCTTCTTGCTGCATTAAAATGCACATGAACCCTTTGACAATACTTTCAGTACTGGTTCTACATGAAGTAAATAGTTGATTGGTAAAATATTTCTTGATTTGAGTGATGCGTCTCTAAGTTATGAAGGTTTATACTTCCAATATGTTAATGATGGTGACGTCAAGTAAGGCATTTGAGTGTTTTTGTTATAACTAGTAATACTAAATGCCATCCATTTTGCAATATAAAAATTTAAAATAGCTTTCATGTAAACCATAAGTAAAATAATGATGCTTTTGAAATATTGTTTCTAAATTAAGACTTAATAGACGTCACACTCATTACCATATTGGAAGTACAAACCTTCATAACTTAGAAATGCATCACTCAAATCAAGAAATACTTTACCATTCAACTATTCACTTCATGTAGAATCAGTACTAAGAGTATTGTCAAAGGGGTTCATTTGCACTTAATTAAGGTATGTGTAGCCTTTCTGTTGATAAGCCATGAGGGAGTAGCATGGAGTGCCAATAAACCAGCAAGAAGTAGGTGTGGGAGGATTGGTGTGACTTTTTCCTTCAGCATCCCATTTAGCCTGCATGCAGCTGAACTAACTGTTAAGTCCAGCTGCATGCAGGATACATCACATTGCAAACTGACAATCTTACCTAATTAGTTTGATCTTATGTTGTGATAATGAAGTCATCACAAGGGATTAATGATCAATGTCAGCTGGTTTGAACATCTTGTTTTAACAAGCTTCAAAATAAGCTTTAAAACAAGAATTAATCAAACCAACATCCAGAAAATTCACATACAATGCTTTATAAATTCTTAATTTTTGTTGCATTTTGAGTGGGATTTAGTGACTTTTAATCCTCATTAATGTATAAACTTGTATTAACAGCATAAACATGCAATTTGTGGAAAGTTAAAGATGTACATTAGAAATATCCCAAATAGTATTGTGAAGTTCCAGAAATTATCCAAAACCCACCCCAAAGAGGAATTTGGAATTTGCAAAAGATAGGGAGGTCAGAGAAAGAAAAAAAATTACAGAGTTTGAATGGAAGAAAATTTGAATTTCTGGGGGTTGGAAGGGTGTTTAAAAAACCTCCATAAAGGAGGTATGGATAATTTCTGAAACTACACAATATTTTGATACATTTTTTAAATAATTTGTAATTAATATTTTTAAATTTGACATTCTGAATATAAGTACCTTTAATGTTTCATTATTTTTATTTAATAAAGAGTTGTGCACTTGTACCTTCGTGATATAAAACTTACTGAATTATTTATTAGTTGGTAAATTTCAAATTGCTAATATAATATAATTTATTTAATAAGATAATGAAGTGCACTACACATCAAAACATACCGTCCTAGAATACTAAGTAATAGAACAGCTTTACTATCATTGAGCAATGATGGGATAAACTCAAAGACCTATACTTAGAATATCTTAGTATCTAATTTACTTATTGTGATATTGGAAAATTTATTGGAAGCCATTTTAATGTTTCGTCATGTTTTCTACTTGTGCAAGACTATTTATGGGAATCCATTTCAATGTTACTGTGTCATACCTCGTTTGTACTGTATGTTTCCCACTCATGAAATCCACTCTGTTAAACTGATTTTGGAATGCAACAATGGATATAATATTAACTATATCAATAATATTAATGAACATTGATGAATATTATGGTACTAAAATATTAGAAAAAAAGAAAGAAAATGTAAAACTATAATACAACTATACACAAACAATACATGTGAAATACATCAGTATAAATTAAATTAAATTAAAAAATTGCTAGAGATCTATAATTTACAAATAAATTTACAACCGAATCTTCAAAGAGTGCATAAAATATATCCATGAAAAACTTTATAGGAAATTGCACAAATTTGCACAAATTATTAAGTTCAGTAAACCTCAATGGACAGTAAACCTACGAAACCTTGAACTAATTTGTACAAATTTTGTTAGTTAACTTTTTCACGAATATGGTATGCACTCTATTGCACATGATCTCCGCCTCCTTCCTCAACATCAAGATCTGCAAATCTAATTCATGGCAAAAACTGTAATCCTTAGTAAGGACTTCCACCTCAAAAACATATGGAGCCCAAAATCACCTAATTTTATCAACATTATGGTTTAAAGTGTCCTGGACCAGTTGCTTTAGTTTTCCCTGTTGTTCCAACTCAAAAATTCCTCGTGCAAAGTCAACAAACACACGGTCGAGATAGTTGTCATCGTGAATGCTGAATCCCTGCAGAAAACCAATGTGGCCACCATGTGATGTCATAACCATGGAAATGAGAGGGTTTTCTTCTATTGTATCAATAGGAATAGCTTTGGATATAACAGAAGAAATGAGACTTAATTATACAACTGGGAGAACATGAAGGATACAAATCGTAAAGGCAAAAAAGTACTTGCTGTGGAAAAGGAGCAATTATTGTTGGAAGTTTGGTGCGAAATAGAGAATAAAAAAGGCATAATACTTTGGGGCTACAAGATTACGAGAGGCACTAGCACTCCATTGGTGTCAGTACACTGCTTTGCATTCACATATAATGGTATTTTTACCATGTTCTGGTGAGAATGGATCATCGGCTGCAGTCAAACAGAGGACAGGAACTCGAATCCTGTGTAGTGGTTTAGTGTGCAGTGAGGCAGCATTGTAGTAATCTTCATAGCTTTTGTAACCAAATGTTGGTGAGGTGAAGCGTTCATCAAATTCACGGACAGTCTTTGCCTTAAAAAGAAATGCAACCAATAGTCAAGCTAAAGAGAAAAGGGGCTGTCCAACAAATAGGAAAGCCGGTACTTTGTTCAGCAAATCAGAATGGAGAAAAGCATTTGATTTCAGTTTCTACGCTTTTTCCATATTGGCTAAAGATTTCATGATATCGAAAAAATACCAGTACCTGTAAAACATGATGAATATCGTATGGTGCTTTCCCAAGATGAGTCTTGAAAACATCAAGATTCCTACAATAAAAGTAAGCTTAAAATCTTAGATAATTTTTTCCCACCAAGAACGTGCGGGTGTGAAGTGAGGCTTTCATATGACTGAGTGAAAGTTTACAGGGTCAATGTTCTGTGTCATTCCATGTTCTTGCACCTTTATCAGCATGCAGGAATCTCACATTGTGAGGAGTTTTTGCATGCAGTGCTGTTATTGCGTGACCAAGGCATCCAAAGTCTTATATGAGATGCTAAAGGATATTACTATTAGTATTTGGCTTTGAACAATGTGGCACTATTTCTAGCAAAAATGCATGCATGCTAAGCATACAAACATCTTGTTATGTTCTCTAGTGGTAAGTGACAAAGTGGTATTGCACTCACCTCATCCCTGAAGTACTTAGGTTAGATTCCTGGACTCAGCATCACATGTGCATAAAGTTTATTAGTTGTGCCCAGACTTTGATGAGCCCAAAGGTTGTTTCAGGATGTTAATAAAATTTGAAAGATGAAACTTAAGCATTAACACATACCCTTTTACCATCCTAACCAGGTTCCCTGTCAAGCGTCTATTGAACAGCAAAAAGTTCAAAGGTTGCTCTAGAGATACAGTGGATTCAGCACAGTTCCATGGTGTTGATACCACTAAACAAGAAATGAGGCCTGTTTCCTTTTCACTCATCTCATTCAGGTAATTCATCATTATCATACTAAAAGAAAAGAATCCAAAAAAAAGGTTGCCAATTTTGCTTTTATAAAACTCTCAATATTATCCCTTTATCGAATCAAGTTAGATTTCATAGCCCTGCATGGATATAGTTCTGACATCTTACATCATCAAATATTACATGTAGTAAATTTATGTCCATAATGTTTTTCAATTAACTATACTATTTGTAATATCTATTTTAATTTCTTGAGCCAACAACTTATAGCAACAAAAATTATTATATATAACTAAACCTGTGTCAAGTCAACCTCAAAGTTTTGTATTTAAACGAAGGGGGAATTTCCCGATCTCAGACGTGATCGAGTGAGCAACAGAGTCACAAGTAGTCAATCTTGTAGAGATATACACAGAGTGCGGCACACATTGGGGAAAGTCTAGGATGTGCAAAACATATTACAGAGAAGACATAATAATATGGAGGCTGTGTGACAACAGCCCAAGAGGAATGGTAATAAGGCTCCCAAAGTTGGTCTCAAACAAGATTATTTTCACACAACTTACCCGCCCATTGATATACCAACACCTATGACTGGACAACCTGGATAATTCTTGTGTATGTGGTCAATGACAAATTTGAGATCCTCTGTGTTCGCAGCACAGAAAGTTCTGGGAGTCTAGAAAATGAAAAGCAACAGGGAAAGATTTTATGAAAGCAATGAAATCAAAGTGGTGGGACTATAGTGCTCCCAGCTCTGGCTCCGCCTTTGTGGGCCCTGACTACAGGTATTTAACTAACATGATACCTTCAATTGCGATGCACCAAACCCTCTATGATTCGCAATGATTGTCCTGAAAGACAACAAGAAAAAAAAAACATTCTTTACTATTCTTTAATTAAATTTATCACCAGACTAAAAGTCCTCTACTTCATTAATCATAAAATTTGATAAAATAGTCTTATCCTTTTTTGTTATCTCATTCTGCCTAATACTAACTTTATATTTTTGTTTCTTCCCTTGTATCTTTATTTAATTGCTCTTCTTGAAAAGTTGAAACTGCAAACAAATGCCCATGGCAACAAGAGCTCTATTTTCCCTGATTTAGTCATTCTTAGCCGAAGAATATATAAATTAATTAAGAGCTGACCTGTAACCTAGTTTTTCTCCTTGAAGAACTAAATGACGACAGTAGCTTGTTTCACTGCCACCTATAGGAGACAAAATGTACAGAGAGCCTTTTCATTCAATCTCAAACTGCATGTCATGCCCTTCTATAGAGAATCATTTCTTTGTTTACATTGCAACTTGGAAAACTCATAATGGCTGCCAGCAAAAAATGTTATGCACAGCCTTTTGGGAGATAAATTGATACATTTTGATGGGAAGCTCACGCTAGTTTTTAGCTAGTTATCTCTTCTTAGATTCACAAATATATTATTTTGAGACTAACCAGTAAGTCCTGGCAGAATAAGAACTGTTGGTCTTTTTATTGGATCATTGTGGTGACTGTCATGATGATCAAACCAATCCAGGCACATGATACCTCCATCAGGAGTGTCGAGGGTTTCCCTAGAAAACAAAAATGTTTAAGACTTTCGCACCCTTAATAATAATATTTTACAACCACCACTCCCCATAAGGGGCTCTTCTATGAGGTTCCCTCCACTCGCACTACATTCTATATTTACAACACTCAACTCACATGTTGATTTTTATGGAGGGAGGAAACCAGAGAACCCGGAGAAAACCCTTGTAGCAAAGGAGAACCAAACAACACATCAAACAAACTCAATTCACGTGGCGACCCCAGGGCTCAAACCAGCAACCTGACCCGTTACACTAGCAGCGGTGAAAGATGACGTGTTAGCCGGGAACACCACCTATGCTACCCTTGACAACCCAGGACAGAATTTTAGCCCTGGATTCCTAAGAATGAAAACTTTTGAAATTTAATGGTAAATGCAAAACCAATTTGATGCCAGTTAATAAGGAGTCATTTAAATTAAGAATAGTTTAAGGTCACAGGACCTTAATCAGAAGGGTGCACTTCCTCTAGGAATGAAATCTGGGATTATTATATCTCTGATTCTAAAAGACAAATTGCAAAAATGAATGGTGGTGGTGGTGGTGGGGGGGTTGGGGATCAAGGGGGCAGGGCTCCCCCACTTCATGGCAGCAAAATGGTTGCTTTTTAAAATTTATATGACAATTTTCAAAAAAAAAATTGTGAGAATAAAATATTAAATGCAATCCCCATTTTATATTATTAATTTATATCTTTGGTTTGGAGTTTTAAAAGCTCAGACAAAAAGGCAGACTTTCAAATTTGGGCCCCACCCTTTATTTGCGCAGTGCAAAACAAAGGAACTACTTTATTATTAACAGTAGGTCTCTATCAAGAAACATTGCTTTGAACTTGCCCCTGAGACTAGAAAATGTGTGCTTCATGAATGGGGGGAGGGGAGGGTGAGGAAAATATAAGCAAAACTTAGCTTGTTTACCCCAGCCCTCAAAAAGGTCAAATCTTGACCATGCTATATACCAGCGCTTATAATGTTAAAGTGCTATTTCAAATGCCGAGTGTCACCTATCGATTATTGATGTATTATGATGTAACACCGATCCACAGGAAAAAATCTCTTATTTTAGAATATAGCTTTTTTTTTAACTTTAAAAATATTGTCGAGTCGCGTACAGTGACAATTTAACTTCCAATCTATGGAAAAACTCCAATCTTGAAGTAGGAGTTTGACTTGAAGTTTGTATGAAAATTATGCAGTTTGTAGTTGCAGCATATTCAATCTTAATGAGATTACGAGTCTTTCGATAGATTTTTAAGGCATGTATGACTTTTTTATCAAGCATTTACCTCCTAAAAGGCACGTGAGGACGAAGTCTCAACAAAGCTCTTATAACAGTCTGTGCATGGGGGCCGAAACACCAGATCGTAGGGTAATAATATTCTGACAGTACTTCGCACTTCTCGACCAAAAAACGACGAAACGGGCCATCTTTGCCAATGATTCGAGGTTTCTTGACCACGAAGAAGAAATAATAAGTTAGATAAACTGTCAGAAAAGCAGAAATCAACGGGAACCATTGACAATCGTATAAAATATGAAGAAAATTGTACAGAGTCTCCATTTTGTTTTGTTGTTTCCTGTTCGCACGATTCAACTTGGAGCTCGAAGGTCAGCTGTTCGTCGGCAACAAATCGTAAAATCTACGGAATACGGAATATAACAAAATCAATCGATTACTTTCCGATACCTTACCGAAGACTCGCGAAAACAAACCTTAGTTTATACCAAGCTCTTCTACTAGTACTATTCTAACTTCCGTGAATTAAAGAGACTTATCAAAGTCCAAGTTGAGTACAACTTTAGAAATTCGCTTGTAACTAATTGAAATTTTTTAACGACATATTTATTAAATATTTTGATTTTTATAAATAGAAATAGGTATTTTCAGTCCCTCACGGTCAAGTCCAGGTGACAGCTAACCTAATTATATATTCAAAATGGTCGTCAGGTTATGTTCGTTCTTTGGACTCCTGACACATTAGTACAACAAATTCTTTCACATTTCTCGTCACTTTTCCATTCATAAATGCTTTAATTCCTCCATTTTGTCGTAAGATTCATAATGAGTGAACTTTTTAACAATTACGAGCAACAATTCGGTACTTTAAGCGCTGAAATCACTGCCAAAATCTGTAAGATCCCAAACCTTCATGGAGGTAAGGACGACCTAAATTTACCGGATATGAGTTTCCTGAATGAAAAAATGCTATATTACATGTTTTTATTCCCTCAGAGGCTAAAAGAACTGCTGTTGGAGGTGTTGAAAGAGGGTTTGACGAGGCGAATGAGTTGGTAAGTTGAATATTTTTGCTTATAAGTCAAGATCAAAGTTATATAAAGCTTTACATACATAATGGATATTGAACATCTCCAATGATTTGACTCATTTGATCGGCCATTGTTGAATTAGATTTAAGATCTATTACAGTCACAGTCAGGTCATGCCTAATTAACAGATCAAAGTTTAATTTAGCGTGTTAGGTTTTTGCAGAGGGGAAAACCAAAGAACTCAGAGAAAAACCCTTGTGAATCATAGCAGAGACCTAACAGACTCTATTGGGATACTGAGTTTGGGAATCAAACCCTAAATCCCATAGGTGAGCTATATCTAGGCATGTCCCAGGGAGAGGGGGGTATTATTTTCAATTGATCATCCCCGTATAGTCCATATATGGACAGGGTATGGTTTTTTTGGGCTTCTTGTCATAAACAGGGTATGCAATTTCAATCAAGTTCCAAGTTCTTTGTGAATTTCCTGTAATATTCAGGATTTCTAATTTTGTATTGACTGAAAGTGTTTATTATTGTAGAAATAAAAAAATGATACACGAGAATGACATGATAATTGAAACAGCAACTCAGTGCAATTAATTGTATCTTTTGTCATAAACATGGTCTACAAATTTGAGTTTTTTTATCATAAACAGGGAACCCCTTTCAGAATCCCAGCGGAACACCCCTACCCAAATCCTGGCGTAGTACCCCTGGGCCACGTCCACTCATACGTACTAGCATACTTATAATATATCATGCACAAGGGTAGTGATAAATTGACTTGATTACAACATGATGATCACTATGAAAAGTATCAGGGGTGACCATGAGAGCAAGGTAATTTTAAGCAAAAGGTTTTGTTTTGTTTTTTTTTGCTCAAAATTGCCCTGCTCTTGTGGCTTTTAACAGTGGTTAAAATATATACAAAAGTGGTAAATTTAAAAAAAAAAAACACATATAAAAGGTGTACCCCTTTGAATAAATATGACGTGACAAAAATATAAGTGTTTGCAAGTTCTGAAAGAAAAATACACACAAAATGTTCCAAGTACCCACTCCTTCCAAATAGGGGTACATAACAATGATTAGGTGTTAAATGAGCTCCAGCATACCAGCACATTGGGCAACCCAATGAACACTCAAAGAGCATCTGGTTGCAATTTTTCTCAAAATTGTGGAGTAGAATCACTAGCCATTTATAATAAAACAAAAATCATAGGATAAAAGCTGCAAATTTGGCCTAAAAAGACGTCTACGTTCCACACAGTTTAGTTAATAGGGCATATACATGAAGACATGCAGTTTTCAAATGTACCTTTGAAAAAATCACTTTAGGACAAATGATAGACAAACAACAAACGTACGTATGTATGGAAGTGATGATAGTCAAGCTATGAAAAATCAACTTGATGGTTTACCATTTTTTCTTCAGTAGGAGGCTCCATGGGAGCTCCGCTAAGAAAACTGAAAATCCCAGAGAAAATCCCAAATCAAGGGCAAACTTGACCTATTCTTCCAACACACATAATGTAGGTATTCTTTTTTCTCAGTTGGAACAAATGGACCTTGAAGTGAGAGAAATGAGTGGCAGCGAAAAAGCTAAAATATCCAACAGATTGAAAACATACAAAAGTGAAATGAAAAAGTTTCAACAAGATCTTGTAAGTGCTCATTTTTGTTATTTTTCATATGATACTACTTTGACAATGTGATGGTGAAATTTATTGTCAATAAGAGGACAGACACGTAAAAAACTGATGATTATTTCTTCCTTACAATAACAAAAACGATAAAAACTTCTCATTTTTAGTGATCAAAACGACCAACTGAAAGAGCGCACGCTTGTTGACGTTCTCTTAATGATGATAAAAAATAACCAATCGGCGTGCGAGAAATTGCCAGTAATTGTAAAAGTCTTTATTTTCTAATCTTATCTTGCTCCCATTTTTTCACACTCATCTTTTCATACATATCTAGAGAATATTGTATATATACTGGTATTTTTAGAAAAGTTAGTGAAGTTAGTAATATTCCTCCACGAACAGGCTGAAAATATTGATCATAATATTCACCTTGATTAAATTGATTTTCACTTCCAGAGAAAAGCAAAAATAGCATTCTCAGACCAAGAAGGAAGGAATGAACTTCTAGGTAGTGATGACCCTCATTGCTCAGAAGATCAAGTGAGTTCTCTTATCATTTATTGGTTTTCAATTTTTATTTATTTATTTATTTATTATTTATTTATTTATTTATTATTTTATTTATTCATTTATTTATTGGATTTTCTTCCTACTTCTTATGACAACAGTGTTGATTCTGTTAAACTGAAAATTTTTAGAGCTCTAATTTAGCATAAGCAGGCACTTTTCTTTGACCTTAAATCGCATGAATAAATTATTTCTTTAGCACTAATATCTATTTGATTTTAACAAAGTTAATTTACTTCTAGAGAACACGCCTTCTTGATAACACGGAGAGGGTAGATCGCACTGGGAGAAGACTGGAAGAGGGATATAAAATGTGTATTGAGACAGGTTAGTTACTAGCTGATTTTACTAGCATCGCACCACTTTTGATCTTTGAAGTCTTCAAATTTTATCAAACTCTGAAATAAGGTCTAGACTGATCAAAGTCAGGGCACAGTTAACTCGCAGATCAAGTCCTGAAATAAGGTCTAGATTGATCTAAGTCAGGGCACAGTAAACTCGCAGATCAAATCCTGAAATAAGGTCTAGATTGATCTAAGTCAGGGCTCAGTTAACTCTCAGATCAAATAAGGCATAGACTGATCTAAGTCAGGAAACAGTTAACTCTAAGATAAAATAAGGCATAGAATGATCTAAGTCAGGGTACAGTAAATTCACAGATTAAAAAATAGCATGTAAGCTTTTGTGAAGGGAAAACCCTCATCTCAACGTAACCAACTCTACTCATACCAAAGCCCAGAGGTAAGAGGTTGGGCTGCATTCATATTAGATGGCAGAGGGCAGAAGGGAGTGGGTGAAGTTGAGGGGGGATGTGCAAATTTTTAGCAGCAAAATGGGGGGATGCACCATTGTTGGAAGAAGCTACAAGCCTTGCTTAGGGGGGATCATATTTTTTGCATGGCTTTAATAAGGAGAAAATTTTCACCTGCCCCCCCCCCCCCCCCATTATTGTAATCATGCTACAACACCCACGGCTATCCAAAGAAAAGAAATTCCAATAACCTAGAGCAAAAATTATATTTAGTATTATTCTTATTGATTTCTTAGAACAAATTGGAGTAGATATAATGGATAATTTGCATCGAGACAGAGAAGTCATTGAGAGATCCCGTGAAAGGGTTAGTAAAATCTTAATATCAGTATTAGATATTTTTATTATATAGGCATCTCACTAGGCATGCTCTGATTGTTGAAAACAATGCTTCATTACAAGACAGAGCATAGTGCTGGCAACATCCATGCATGCAGTATTTATTATATAGGCATCTTACTAGGCATGCTTTGATTGGTTGAGAACTATGCTATATTAGTGAAAAGAGCATGGTGCTGACACCATCCATGCATGCAGCCCTACTGTGCAAATTGGATTCAATAGAAGAAGAGCCACTCCTTGGAACCACTATTAATTCCCCTGTTAAATCCAATTATTACCTATAACATCAAGGGCGGATCCAGGGGGCGAAGGGGGGATGAAGCCCCCTTCAGCAGAAAAAAAAACAAAACCAAAATAAAGAATTAGATGCATTTTTTATCATTTTCTGTCGTGTTGATGGAAGAAACTCAATTAGCCCCCCTAAAATTTTGGCTGGATCCACCTTTGAATATGTTATTATAATCTAGCATTTTTATGCTTTTATTAACAAGAAGTTTGTGAATTTTCAATTCAGTTGCGAGGTACAGATCAACATCTTTCAAAAAGCTCCAGAGTACTAACTGCAATGATGAGAAGGTAAAAAGGATCAATGTTGCTGGTGAATGAGGTATTATGGAGGGATTGGGGATTATTAGGATCCTCCTCTCTTCCTTTTGGAGTCTGGTGATTGTTTCTTTGGTGGGCTATCTGTGGTGTTTAGATCACACAGGGACCCCAAGCATAGAAAGTAAAAGGAGAGAGACACTTAGTGAGGAGGTTAATTTTTCCTTTCACCACAACAAACTTTTACTAAACAATTAAATTACTCTTTTTCTCAACAGAGTTATTCAGAATAGAATTATCATGGCTGTAATTTGCATTGTCATTCTTGGAGTTATTGGAATCATAATTTATGTTTCGGTAAAGAAAAAGTCATAAGGTGTCAAATGGGGTATAAATTCCAAGTCTATCTGCTTCAGTATATATTTATTTCAATAAATATTGTCACTTGAAAGCTAATATGTGCATAAAAGGTGTGGTGCCAATAAGAGTTGTGGGTCATTTATGTGATAACACTAACTTTCAGAAGAATGCTTGCCAAGGTCAATTAGCACCTTAGAGAAACACTCCAAACATAATTGAATATTGGTAGGACAGCATGGAAATCACATCCTGTAATGCAAAGTTATTTTTGATGCATACTTTCATAATTCTTAGTTTTCACATTGTTAGCTTTTTTGGTGACTATGAAAGTTATTGAAATATGTTTACTGTCATAAATGTGATTCCAGAACATGTCCATAACCCACCATGGAGGAAATTGGAAAAATGGTCTCTGCAACCCTCTAGAATTTCTGATTTTCTTCCATACGAACCTTTTAAATTTTTTTCTTTTCTTTGAATCCCCCCTGATTTGATTTTGATATCCTCCATGATAGGGTACGAATATTTTCTGGAACTACATACATCATTACGAAATATCATACAGTATTAAAAAAAATTGTGATTCTCCTTTAAGTTTGATTGGGAAAGAGCCATCAATATAAACCTTGTTGGCTCTCAATAGACCTTATTTGTCGTGTGACAATGTTTTCCCAATTCAGGGTGACAAACCTCTGGGGGAATGAAGAGCTATTGTTTTGAAGCTCGTCGGGATATCATCGTTATTCCTTTTGTATCCTTTGGGATACTCATGAATGTTTTGAAGAGTAAAAACAAAAGGAAATGAATCCCCTGGAGGTTCGTCACGCTGAATTGGGAAAACATTGTCACACCACGAATAAGGTCTATTACTGGTTTCGCAAGGAGAATCACTATACAAAACTTGTTGAAATTTTGAGTTTTTTATATTTAATGATGTTAGATTCCTCCCGACTAGCCACCAATATAAACCCATATTAGTGGCTCAAAATTTGCAATAACTTATAGAAATTGTAGACGTGCATGTATGTTCTATAGACTTTCTCTTGTTTACATATCATTTACTATTGTTTTCATAATGTGATAATCAAGACAAATATCATGACAGGTTAAACACTAGTCTCCTATGCAGCCGCTATTAGTGTCGTCACGCGATACTTCTTAGGGGAGTAAGCGTTGTGTGATGAAACTAATAGTGGCTTCGTAAGAGACTAGGTAAATGGTAGAAGACACGGTCAATCAAATGTATGGTTATGAAATGGGTCCCATGTTTCTTACCTACTCTTTAGCAATTTAGTTCTTGAGCCAAATGGGCCATTGGTGGTTTTCATGGCTGCCATGTTGGAGGAATTTAATAAACGATTCATCATTAGTCAGTTATATCCTCCAACATGGCTATCATGTCTTTTGTTATTACATTCTCTTGGGAATGATTGAAAACTATCAATTCATTCATCGGCGAAAGGACCAAAGTGTTTTAGTCAAATCCAACTAGTTGGTCATTAGACAAATATATAGATATCGTAAACAAGTTTTGAATTGAAGTTAAATTTAGTGTTTTGGTTTTCAAAGCTGGCACCTTTTGTTACCTGTAGAACATAACAGCATTAGCGCTAGTTGGATTTGACTAAGGTGATTTATTTTATTGATGGTAGACTATTGCTAGTAAACTGAATACATATATCTCCATTGTGTAGTTCCAGAAATTATCCATACCAAACCCACAGCGGAATTTGGAATTTTGAAGGTTGGGGGGGGGGGGGGGGTCAGAGAAAGAACATAAATTACAGAGATTGTATGGAAGAATATTGGAATTTCCGGGGGTAGGGGGTGTCTTATTTTTAAGCTGTTTTATTCGTTAAATGAAGAAATCTTTTATGAAAGACCACCAATATTGCCTATAGAATCGTTTACAAGGACAAAATTTTTAGAAATTTCACCTTCTTAGCTTTTCTAACCTTTCTGTCATCTCGGAAAACAAATTTGTGAAAACAAAGTGCTACTCTGACGAAAATCGCTCAAACTTGGATTCAGCTGAAACTTCCTAAGAATACTCTTTAAAGGTCTAATAATCACTGTATGAAGTGTTTTCTCGATACTGGTGATATTTTCTGGCTATTTCTGGACGAAACTGATGATATTTTTCCGATTATTTGTTGGAGTCTGTGACGTCATCACTACTGGTGAATGAAGCCTCAATAAAGTGTACTATGACCAGAAAGCAGTCCCATAAAGATTTTATTGCTTTTTCTTCCTGATAGGATTAGATATCCAAAGTTGTAATTGTTTCAGGTGGAGGTTAAATCGTAGAGAACATTTTTCACTTCATATTAGTGTTATTAATGGTATTTTCGGGTAGTTGATCGACGTTACAAAACTGAAAGAACACACTTTTCGCCGATACGAGCTCTACTATCAGCCTTTGGAAGAGCGATGGGTTGGATGGCTTCATTGAATTCCAGTGACTTGTCCAAAAGAATAAGAGCAAAATCCTTTTGGAGTTTTGTTTGACTATAGTCTGAGTGCAGAAACATTTTCTTGATTCGTCGAGTTTGTTTCTCCGTATAGTCTACTGTGTGTACCTATTTTAGTATTGCAATGAATGGTCTGAACCCAGGTGAATGGATATTTTTCGAAGTAATTTATATTTTTCGAAAAATATCTATTTTAGTATATCACAAAAGATCAATTATATTGTTGCAAAACGTCACACAAGAAAGTAAACAGAACTTCGTATAGTAACTTACGGCTCTTCCTCTATTTCGTTCTAGTTTCATCGACTTCAGTCTCAACTCGCAATTATTTTTTAAATTTAATCAAGTCATTCGGTAGAAAAAATTAATTTAGCTGGGATTTGTACGCCGTTTTCTGGCTATTTCTAAACAAAAAGGAGAGAACTGTTACTCACCAAAATGCAATCGATAGAAGTTCCAAGTGAACCCTGCGGGAAACAATGTATAGCGGACAAAACCCAGTGCTTGGACAAGGTTGATCCGCCGCAAAAAGTAGTGCTTGCGTCAGTACGCACAGCAACCTACCATGGGATTTCGTGCTTAGTGGCGTTTTGTCCGTTGATTACACGTATATCTATTTCCTCTTGGGGGTAAGGATCTGGAGATGGAAATGTATATTTTTGGACGGGGGAGGGGGGGGGGGGCAGGTGAAAATTTGAAATGTCCAGAATAATTCTTAACACTTCCCTTAAAGTCATGCAAAAATACGATCACCCCTAGCTTGAAGGCTTGTAGCTTCTTCCAAAAACTGTGCATCCCCCCCATTTTTCTGATAAAAATTTGCCCATCCACCCTTTTTCCTACCAAAATTCTCCCGATCCCGCTCTATTTCACGCGTCCCCCCCCCCCCCTC
Organism: Actinia equina; assembly: GCA_011057435.1. NCBI lineage: Eukaryota > Metazoa > Cnidaria > Anthozoa > Actiniaria > Actiniidae > Actinia > Actinia equina. The sequence goes on from WHPX01000729.1 coordinate 963,787, forward strand.
TGCCATACATTATAAACGCAGCCTTATTCTATACAACTGTACAACCACATGCACAAAAGTTGATAAAATCTCCCTGTCGTGTCTTAAAGCCTGTTAATTCATCGATCACGCGCATAATTGACCATCTTGACAAACTTGCTAACAAGATTTGACCACCTTTGCTGATTGGTCGAATTGGAAAGTGAGGTAGCCAATGTAAATTGGCCCTAATTAAATTCTTGTCGTCTTTTTTGTGGTCAGATTAAGGAGGCTCCACTTCATTACTGTAACCACTAAGTTGTTAGATGGGTACTTACAACCCTGACATAATCTATCAACCATACAACTGATTAGCACTTAGCACGCCAGCTTTATTTCAGCAGGTCGGGCCTTAAAAAACTATAATTCAGGTCAGTGGGGGGGGGGGGGGGGGGATACAAAATCTCTTCACAACACATGATTACAAAAAATATATATATACATGATATATTACTTCTCTGTCAGTAATTCATCAGATCTGTCTTTAAACAGTAGTTCGTGGTTCTCGTGTCGCCGTTTCAAAGTTTTCCCAAAATTTCCAAAAAAGGGGTCGACCCGGGATTTTAACTAGGGTGTAGGGTGTAGGGGGGTCGGGGGTTTCAAACTGGCGAAAAGAGCCAAAAAGGGACTGTCGTTTGGCGAACCCAAAAGGCGCGGCTTCCATAGTTCTAATACTCCAGTTTCCAGTTCTCTGCTGGTCAGGAGTTTTATTGTGCAGAATCTTTCAATGTGTTCCAGTCGACCAGGTCCGTCGGTAATGGTCTATTAGGATTTACATCATCGTAGTTGTCGTTTAGTGGGTTCGTTCGTGTTTTAGGGGGTTCAAATAAACGAATCCCCTGAAAGCCCCCCAGATCAACCCCTGCCTAGAGTAGTGACCCGGCACTTCGTTACGCTTTGTTGGGTCCGGTATTGTATGGAAGTTCAGATACAGAAATGACCGCTTCGCTTTCCAACATTTATTCTTTAGAAGTAAATTTATTACAAAATAAATGTAGAACCGAACAAAATATCCCATTATACGGCAGTTATGCTAAAAATTACTAGAAAACATTAAATGTCTGGTAAATTACCATTAAGAATTAAGTACAATCGGTGTACATTGATCAATAACTTCTCATTTCCGGGGCTATTTCCGTAACGCTTCACTTACGATCGGGCTATTTTAACCTCGGAAAAACTTTGTCATTAATTAAACTCTCATTCGCCCCTATTCAACTATGAATTCTAGAGAATTGTTTGTAATAACGATCTTTCAACGAATTCATTTGTGATGAAAAGGGGGAAAATAAGAAAAATACAAAAACAAAAGAGATAGAAAAGGCGCGGATAGAAGGGTGGTTGCGAAGGATTATGGGTAGGTTGGCCATGACGCGTGACGTCACTGTTTGGCTTTCTCGTTCCTCGTCCCAAAACATTCACACTACAAGCACATGAAAAGCCCTGGGATTCCTAAATAACCTGCCGCCGGAACTCCAAAATACTCCAAATAGTTAGTTTGGACATTGTACTAGTCGTTGTGCTGGGTTGAACCAATGTTTCGGTGCCTGCTTCCTTGGCGTTGCAACCGCCAAGTTGACTCACTTGATCGCAGTCACTGCAGCCTTAACTTCGTACCCGACGAAGTTTACCGGTATGAGCGATATTTGGAGGAGCTTTTTCTCGACGCTAACCAGATCAAAGACCTCCCTAGGGTAAGGCTGGATCTTCTGCTGTCCTTTTTAGGTCGCCCTGGAGGGAATGTTATTCATGGTTCACGTTTTTTTGCAGCCGTTTTTCAGGTTGTACAACATCAAGCGGTTGGGCATAAGCGACAATGAGATTGCTCGCCTACCTCCCGAGATCGGCAACTTGGCGAGCCTACAGGAGTTTGATATTAGTAGAAATGGTAAGCAAAATGACTATCGATAAGCCTGTTTGTTTAACTCTCAGAGAGAGGTAAAAAAAACTTTTTGAATCGTTCATTGTAGGGTGATTGATGAACTTTGTGATCAATGCTTCTGGCGTTTAACAACCTTGTTCGCTTGTTGATCTCATTTTCTTGAGTTTCCAACTGCAATGCTTCTTAACCCGCTAAATATTTCCTCTTTTCTGCAGATATTTGCGACATACCAGAAAATATCAAGTACTGCAAGGCTCTAAAGTCTCTGGATCTTAGCGGAAACCCTATTTCCAAGTAAGATGTTGTTATCGTGCACTCGTAGTTGGGGTTCTCGTAATGATTTTGTGATGGATGGCTCGTTGAGTCGTATTGCAAGGAACGGCACGATCGGCGCCAAATATTTAATCCTTTAGCTATGCATAACCTCAATCAAACCCTCTCCATCTCAATCAGCTACCTTATTTATTGAAATAATTCGTTGACTAAGTTAACTTGATGGTTGTGATTGTGGTTTTGGTCGAGATACGCGCCCGAATTGTGTCACATCCGTATAAAGAATGCCCAAATAATCGCAATATTTCGAGCGTCCTAATATTCAGAAATTCTTTACCAACTGCTATAGGCATTTTATCGGATTTTCCTAGCATCGTTGTCTTTTACTAATCGGGTTTCGTTGATAAAATTAGTGGCAAATTTGACTCAACAACGCCCATCGTTTCCAATCTCTACTAAATATCAGGAAATCTTCGCACTATCTTGTGCCAAATGGACGAAAACGTAAACCTATAAACGATCATTTTAGTTTTGACTTTTAACATCCTACTGAAATATCTCAAGTGGATGGTTAAATCACTCCCAAGGAACCTCTAAACCTTGTTATATTAGACCTCGATTCTTCCATTTTTATATGATATATTTTTTTCTGACTAGTTCTTGATCTTTATTAGGCACACTAGACGAATGAAGTTGGTGTCATGTTTGTAAAGAAGTATAAAAACTTCAGTAATTATTAGCGCCAAACAAAGTAAACAATGTCTTTTTGAACCGTATTCTGTATCTTCGACTGTTTATGGTCGAGATGAAGACATTCTTTAGGTTTTTAGCCCTTGTTTTCCACTCTTGATTTCAAATATAATTCTTTTAAGATCCCGGTGTTAGTTTACAACTTAGAATAACAAGCCGAATATTGTTTCTTAGTTCAACTGGATTCCCTCTTCATATTTTATACATTTTGCATGTTTTATTTTCTAGGTAGAATTAAATTTTATCAAAAGGATGGGATAATTGTTCAAATCAATCGTACTTTCGAACCTGGATTTTTTAATATTCGAATTTGCGTGACCTGATAATCAAGCGTTACAATAAACAAACCGTAAAATGCACATTTTTTTGCTTTTATTTTCTCTAAGATAAGCGTGCAGGAATATTATAACAATATCGATTACTCTCAAATTCTCTGCATAGACCATATCTGCCATCCTTAGACTTAAGAATTTTTCAGATATAGTATTTTACAATTCAAATTCTTTGGATGTAATTTTGTAAGTAGTATTAACAGGTCTGAAGTGAAAACCTCTTAAAATTAAACTTAGGATTTCAAAACAGACCTAAAATGAAAAAACACCTATGAATTTTATTTTTTCAAATGAGAATTTTAATTTGCAAGCTTTGGAGAATGGGGTTTTGGTTATTCTTGTGTGTATACATGCATGAAATAGTGTCAATAATATAAGTGGGCAGAACATACTTTTATTAAGCTTAGTTATTTTTCTCTCAAATAATTACATCTTATGCCTTTTAAGAAACATTTGGTAATTGTGCAAACAGAGATCATAACCAAAAAAAAAATTCAAAACTTCACATACTTTTCATATTTTTCTGTGATTTGAAAAAAATTAAGGTTTAGATTTCTTTATTGACTTCTGACGTCTTTCTTTATTAGTATTTCTTTAAATTCAAGTTTCAGAAATTTTTTAATTGATTAATGAAATTTTATAAAAGTTTTCAAATGTTTGTTTACTTAATTATATTACAGTCAACTCTAAAAAGTTTTAAAAGTCTTGACATTTTATTAAAATTTTAGTATCCAATTGAAACTTATTATGTATTAATTATTCATCAAATATTGCCATCATTTGAATCAACATACCATATATAATTAATATCCTCCTGCAAACAGAGATTTAAAAAATGTAGTATAAAGAGTTTATAGAAAACCTGTATTAATGCTTTAATACTGTACATGTTTCTTGAAAGTTTATGACTAGCATTAACTGACTAACCTTGTGTTCACATGGAAGCATAAAAGTGTTTTGAGAGGCTAGTCAGTCACTAGTCAGTGCAGAACATAAGCTGTTATTCGATTTGGTCACCATATTTTGATTCAGGATATTGAACAAGTGAAACAGATCTATGGTTAGTGCTCCATACTTTAAATCAACAATGGTGTAGGGATAGTTCATTCACATATCACCTCTCAGGTCTTTGGTTCATTTCCTGGACTCAGCATCACATATGAGTAGAGTTTATTAGGTCTCTTCATTGAGTTGAGGGGGTTTCTCCTGATTCTCTGGTTTTCCTCCCTATGCAAAACCTAACAAGCTAAATTCCAAATTATTCTTTGAGTTAGCTGTGCTCTGACTTGGATCAGCCAAGAGGTTGTTTCAGGTTTGGATAAATTTTGGGTTTGGAAAAAAGTTAAATTGTTAATCTCAGTGGTCATGACAGAAATCCTTAGAAACACTTTAGAAGTAGTTAATTTTCAGTGTATGACTACATGCTGATCTTTTGGAAAAGGAAATTTAGTCTAGTTATACTTCAATTATATTAAATAACTGTCTTGTGTCTGTAATAATAATATACTATTTAAAGAATAACTTCTGTATTGAATCATTAAGTGGCTTAAAGGTCAGATAAAGGACTAGGGATGTGGTACAGTCTTCTTTCTAGGTAATCCTGAAATATATATTAATTACTGTATCCTAAGATACATGTAAATTTTTGAATATTAATTCCAAACTTATATTTTGTTAAAATAATGATAATCGTGATTGCCTATCCTCCAAATATTGCACAGAAATTATGTTTTATCTTGGTTTTTTATCAGATTTAATTCTACATTCCTCATTTAATCCTATGTTGTGATAAGATTTCAGAAAGCATAAGTACTTAATCACTATTTTTTAAGACTAATGATCCTGTTGTTTTTATTTCTTCATTTATCAAGAAATTTTCCTCTTATTTAATGGTAGCTATGTAGATAAAGAAATGAAATATAATGTATTTATAAATAGCAAAATGCTGGTATCTGAAGAAGAATGTGATGGAAAAGCCCCCAGGGTAGTGATGGCTGTAAAAAATATCGTAACATATGATTATTTATGATTTATAGTGACGATAAAAAATATAATCACATTTTCTATCCTCACATTCTTTTTCACAGGCTTTTTGCTGCCAAACAAGCTTTTACATGTTTTATTCTTGCATGTAAATATTCTGTATGTGTTTTCAAGATTCTATAGGCAATAATTTTAACTTTTTCAGTTACTACTGCTCTGATCCTTGACTACAGACTCATTTGCATAGGCTCAGTCTCGTACAAGAGCAAATTATTCACAAATGTCAACTGTAACACAAAGAATGTGTCACTCAAAAGATGTAATGTTTTGAAATCCATGAACTCTTGGTATAAAAAACTAACTCATGAAAAAGTTTGGTTGAATGAAATTGTTTTTGTTTTTACTAGTGATTCTATAATCATCATATACATGACATTTCTATCCTTGGTCATAGACATCATTTTGAACCAATGAGTGTAGCTCTGAAAATGAAATATGGATCTTAACTAAAATCTCGGAAACATTTCATTTTGTATTTTTACAAAGGAAATATAAATATTGTCTTATTTGTAGGGAAGCTTGATGGAAAATGATCTATTGACTATGTATTGTTAACTATTTAGAGTGATTGTGAAAATCCATAGATCTTATGTTTTCTTTTACTATTTTAGACGGGAAATAAATGAGTGTGTTTCCTGTTGCATGAGAAAAAATAAATTCGGGTCTGTAGGTCGTTTTTTACTGATACAACAGCGGAAATAAGCTTACTGGAAACCCAATTGGTAATGAAAAAAATATTAGGGTTTGCAAAAATCTGCAAGAAATTAGGGTCGGTAGTACAACAGGAAAAACACTTATATTTTTGTTTGGCCTTAGCTTAGGGACCTATTTTTCTATCATTTTTATGTTATTTTACTTTTTTAAGTTTATTCAGATGACCATTCTTTGTTATTGACTTAACTGCCAGATAGAAGGGGAAAAAATATTAGTACGGCATTAGCAAAAATGTCTTTATTTAGAATCAATCTATGTTCATAAAGAGCTTAGCCCTCAAGGGAAATTGCAATTTACATCAACAGAAAAAAATTCATTTTTTCTGTGAATTTATTTGTCTATTTACTATCTTAAGGCTGAAAAACACAAAGGGAACATGACTAATCTATCTTAAAATAATATTTTATTAAATCTTGAATTCAAATTTCGGATATTATGTTAGCCATAAGAAAAATTTTCTTACTTTAGGAAAACCTATTGGGAAATTAGTACATTAATGTTTATATAACTGGAAAAAGTCCTAGCTAATTATGAATGGTTGAGGAAAGCACCATATATATTTTAACCCAGGAAAAGTTTGTTCATTGACTATAGATAGAATCATGCACTCATTTGTATTCAATATCAACATGATTTTTTTCGGCTGATAACTAGCTTCAATCTCAAAATTTTTAGTTAAACATAAAATCATATTGCTATGGACATTTGATAAGTACATGCAAAAGTGTATAGAGTGCAAACAATTAATCAGTGAAACACTAATTACTAAATAGTACAAAATAGTGCTAATTAAACAATGGACTTTGCATGAAATTGTGCTATTTAGTATTACTAAAGTTTCAGGGTTATATTGTTTGCAGTCTATGTAATAAACAATATCCAACCTGTCGGATCTGTGTGGGCTCCCTCATGTGCTTACTAATACAAATTGTCTTACTCTTGAGAAGATGAATTTTTGCATTTTAAAGTAGAGAATTACCGTTATCAACTCATATCATTTGTTTGGATACTCAGTCTGACCTCTAGCTCATCTGGTAGAGCATTGGTAGTACAATTCTGAGGGTCTTGGGTTTGATTACCAGCGAGGTCGGAAATTAATTTTTCCGAATTTAATTCCAAGGGTCTTTCGCCTGAAATAACCTCGTTCCCAAGCACTATATCTGTATCTATATTTCTATATCTTCATGTTTGGATACTGATAATTATATTTAGATTGTAAAAACAAGTATTGTAAAGATACAAAGCTATAATGATTCTAAGAGGAACCAAGCTACACTGTAATTAAATTTGTCAATTTTTATTAATAAACAAAAAAAGTAATTTTTTTCCTTGCATGGCTAGGTTACCAGATGGTTTCTCTCAGCTGCAGAACCTGACCACTTTATGTCTGAATGATGTATCACTAATACGATTGCCTCCAGACATTGGAAGGTAAGAAGGGCTTAGTATATACAGAGATTATTGCATCTCAAGAGCTTGATATTGTTTTTATTCACCAGTTTCCATATGGTATTGCAAACAAGAGCAAGAATGAGTGAATAAAAAGGTTATCAGGCTCTTAACATGTATTAATTTGTTTAATACACATTTAGGGCCGAATAAAATGACAAAATTTATGATTTCTAGTTCAGCGTGAATTACATGTTGTAATTGATGAGGGGATTTCTAATGAGTGAGCACAGTAAATGAGTAAGATATTCTTGACACAAGAATCATATAAAAGGTTAAATTTATGGTAATATTAAAACTGTTATGTAGTATAAGATTGATATTCATGCAATCATTCTTTCTTTCCCACCAGTTTGGTTGAGTTAACTGTCCTTGAAGCAAGAGAGAATTTAATCAAATTCCTACCAGTGTGAGTATCAAAGTAATAAATAAGAATATTAAGCACCTTGATCAGCATAGGATAAATGCACTATAGAAATAAAGTTTGCTTATTTATAATAATAATAATGATGATGATAATAATAATAATTATTATTATTAATTGTACTACTTACTATCTGAATTCTCATTGGTCGAGAACCTACAGATAATATTCTAGCTATAAGAATGCTCCAGCGATTTTTCAGATGTTGATAGTTATCTGTAGGCAGTTATCAAAAAAAACAAGCCAGCATAGGTCAGTGGATGGCGGTTATCTGTAGGTTATTTTTTGATATATTGTTTGGAAACATTAAAAAAAATTAATTTTATAGACTTTCTATCTTTGTATTATCAGTTAATCTATTCACAAAATGTATAATTAATCATTAATTGAATTTTGTTTTGATGATATCAGGAATTATCAATGTCTTGGCAAATGTAATCAGTCTACTTCTTTGCCCAATAACACTTACCTTGACTTCCATAATTCCGGATAATATCGTCAAAACCTCATCCAATAATAATTGTTTATTATTATTATTATTAAAAAATTATTAGCTTTATGAGAAAATTATAATATCAACTGACACATTCTCTGATCAGCAAATCCAGACATTGCAAATATCTTTCTTTTAGGGCAGTACTCCAGCTTTGCTTTCGAAAACTTAAAAATTTAGGATGATTTTCAATTGCTTTTTTCAGAAGAGATAAAAAATGCTTTGCGTAGGTATATATCAGATGGGATCAGCAGAACATGAGAGAAGTGATAGGTTAAGCATTATGTATAGTGAAGTGCTTTCCATTATTTTTTTGAGTATTTCCTCAGATATAAGCCAACATGTAGCTAATCTTCAAATTGTTGCTACACTGTAAGTGAATTAATTCCTGGTTGTTTTTAGTTTCACTTCTTTTTTTCTATAGTTCTTTAGCATTTCTGACCAAGCTTGAAAGACTGGATCTTGGCTGTAATGAGCTGGAAGAATTGGTAAGTAAAGACATGTCAAAATCTTTGGATTTTCTGGCCATTTTCTCCTAGGGAATACATTTATGCACTTGTCATCATCAGGAGTGTCACATACTGTCGCCCAAAGAGGGGATTTGGTGGATTTGAGTGGGCTCATGCAATTGTGACGGCTAAGTTATAAGCCTTATCAAGACAACTCAGCACATACTGCAGATAGAAAACTGCTAAGTTCAGCAAAAGTTTCCTTTTTAAACAATTGAGAACGGCAAAAAGAAAGGCCCCTGTGGGCCATAATAAAGTTGTGAAACTTTTGCAAGGTTTTGAGAATTCAATTATTTACGAATTAAAATATTTTATTGATTTTTTAATTTCCTCCAGCCTGATGTCATAGGCTCACTTCCCAGTTTAGCTGAGTTATGGCTGGACGGAAATCTGCTCAAGACCCTTCCACCTGTAAGTGTATTTGTAATGAGCTTGAATCAAGTTTTTGATAGATACATAGCTATGTGTTACAAAAAGTTAAGAGATCTTATTAAATTTTCAAAAGGTGGACCATATATAAAACTTGATTAAAAGCAAATGAAGGAATGTATTTTTTTTGAAGGGAAGCTGGGGTTTCAGAGGGGAGATTCATTAGTAAAAAAATGAACTTTTGTAGAAGGTCAATTCTTATTTTAGAAAAGCTGTCCCCTTGTTTACTTAATACTAGGGTCATGAATTTCTTACGGAGTGATAACGGGAGGACAACAAACATTTTAAAAATGTTTACTGCATATACTTCAGCCCCCAAAGTTGAAATAAAAATGAAAATTTAAAAACCCTGATTATAGATATACTTTAAATGAAAGATGATTTGATTGCTAGGAAATTGGAAATCTGAAGAAGCTTCAAATCTTTGATGCTTCTGAGAACAAAATTGAGTACATGCCAGATGAGATATCTTTTTGTGCTGCCCTGACTGATCTACATCTGTCGCAGAATTTTCTGGAAGATTTACCAGATACGATAGGTATAACAACAACATATACAATAAATATAAACAAACTTTGGGATGTGAGGGCATCAAGAAAATGCAAATTCAAAAGAAATATTACATATGCCATCGAGAAAAATTGTCTTTTTTTAGTATTTTCCAATTACTTTGCATCCCATATAATATTATTCTTGAAGGTGTCAATAATAGAAAAAGATATTTTGATAATAGTTAAAAGAATTGATTGAAATATATTTTCCCTCTGTCATTTTCTTTTATTCAGACCTTTCCCTCACCAACCCTCTGGCAACACTATAATTTCAATTGTTTTTCTCTCTTCTCTTTATTATTACTATTTTTATTTAATTGTATTTATTTTATTTTTAGGAAAGTTGAAAAAGCTCCAGATGTTAAAAGTTGATCAGAATCGCCTGATCGTTCTCACACCAGCTATTGGAGGGTAATGTACAGTCATTGCTATTTTTCAATTCCCCACAGTAGGGTGTTTGCAAGATCGTGACACTTTACTATCACCACCAAAATGCTTGACAAATTTCCCAGCTTATTCACATTCGTATGTCTCCTCAGAAACAAAGAATTTTGGTATGAAATTAAAAAAGTCATATACATTGCAGTTTCAGGGGTTAACTAAAAGGAAGATGCACAAACAGACTGACAATAAGATGTTTTAAATGATTTTTGTGATATGTATAAGAAAGAACCAAAAACAGGATTGAAAAAAAAAATTAAAAAATGCTTTTGAGTCATTACATTTTTGATGCTGTGAATGCACAAAGTTAACTCGACAAGATGAACTGAAGATGTGCCATGATGATTCATCAGTCAGTGGGTCGGTCGGTCAGTCCGTCAGTCAGTAAGTCAGTAAGTCAGTCAGTCAGTTAGTTGTTTGACATACAATGTTTTTTCTTTCCAGGGCAATTAGCATGCAGGAATTGATTTTAACAGAAAATCTCTTAGAGGTGAATAATTCAATTACATTACATGTTTTTAATTAAATGATACCACAGTTTATTAACTAAAATTATGCTCACTATATAAGACAATACTTAGATCTTATTAACCGAGCATGAGGTCTGTATGGGATAATCTTGACCAAGGTCGGAATGTACAGACTGAGCTCAGCAAGGTCTACCCGACCAAGGTCAAGATTATCCCATACAGACCGACCAAGCTCGGTTATTAAGAGTTTTATTATATGACCACTTTTCATTGAAAAGAACAAATTTCATTTGCATAAGATTAATATGCGATCTGAAGGTTGTGAGATTTTCTATACTAATTTTTGTGTCTAGTTATGCCTTCCTTAAGATTTCCCATTTATTTCTTTAATACTCATTTCTAATTATTCCCAGGAATTGCCATCAACGATTGGCAAACTACACAAGTTGTCTCTTTTAAATGTAGATAGAAATCGTCTTAATTCAGTGCCAGTCGAGGTGAGTCAAAGCAATGCCGTGACATTGGAGTGACAGTGTTTGCACCATGTTTATGCAATTTTCCAGTTATTTGATTGGATGGAGAGTAATGTGATTAGTCTGGCGTATGCCTTGCCTTGTCACAACTGTGTTCGTGCCGTGAGCTTTTCACAGTCGTAGGAAAACTGTTCTATCTTCAGAGTGACAGGGGAAAAATCACTGTTATGTCACCCAAACTTGTGTTCTTTTTGTTCTGTGCCCTATGTATTAACTACTTTAATGATTGTTCTCTTTTAGATTGGAAACTGCAATAAACTAAGTGTCTTGTCTGTTCGGGATAATTTAATTCAACGTCTTCCTACTGAAATTGGGAACTGTCGTACCCTTCATGTGTTAGATGTGTCAGGAAACAGGTATGAACAGAGAAACATAAAAAGTTAACCCATGTAAAGATGTTTATCCAAATTACCCCCACCCACTTGTCTCAGTTGGTTCAGCACCGGCTTGTTGCGTGGGAGGTCAACGGCTCAAGCCACGGTGGGACTAACACAGGGTGTTTAAAATTACTGACGAGAAAGTGCTGCCTTTGTAATAGTCCACTTCCAAGATATGCTTCGCTTGTCACACACAAAGGTTTAGTATGAGGCTATGTTCTAAATGCTCAGTCATTTGTGACAGGCCGTAATAATAAATTAAAAATCCTTTGTGCGTGATAAGCAAAGCATATCTCGGAGGTTGGCTATTTCATCTACAATTAGCCCTTCAAGTTGCTTGGATGACTACTTTAAATGGGAGTCCCTTCTCGCACACCTCACCAGCACTAACCAATATCTAACCAATCACTTGTAGATATATTTTTTAATTTATTTTTATATCGGAGGGGTGTAAAAGAACCACCGAGGACAAAAGAAAAACCCTGGCAGTGACTACCCTCAATGCCTACACATATTAAGAACAATGTCTGTCTAACCCATCCTTTATTTAGTTTTGATTGCCTGTTCCTCTAATTATTGTTTCCCTGCTTCTAGACTTGAATGCCTGCCATTAACAGTTGGTACACTTCCCCTTAGTGCCTTGTGGTTGTCCGAAAACCAGGTAAAGATGATGTATTTAACAAATAGACATCGGTTTTTTGTGTCTGTCCTCTTATTGACAATCAATTGCGTCATCACATTGTCAAAGGAGTGTGGATCCACGAGGCGTAGCCGAGAATCATCCAAAATAGGAACCAAAAAAACTTGCATTAGTTATTATTATTAGCGAATCCAAGGCAAAGCAACTAGAAGATATGTTTTTCAAAAATATAGATTTTACTAAGTTTTGAGTGATTTTGTTTTGTAGTCTCAACCAGTACTGAAGCTGCAGACTGAGGATGACGAGATGACTAACAACAAGGTACTCACTTGCTTCTTGTTGCCGCAACAAGGAATGGGCAGCCTAGGTAGGTGGCTTTCTTAATAGCTGTGATAGATCTCGCTTTATGATCCGTTGGCAGCGCGTTGCTTTATGAGAGCACACTGTAATGCGTGCGCATATTTAATTCCGTCATTCATGCGATGTGTATATAAATTGCGCGAGGAATGGCAGAACACTCTAGTAGAAGTGTTTAGAAACAGTTTGCCATGCATTATTTTTCTCCGAACAATTCTCTTGTGTTGTTCCAACCCCTGGGGTGCTTTATAACTGCACATAGCACGCGCGCACCCCTCACGTGCTTTATAACTACACACAGCACACGCGCGCGTGTCTTCTATTTCTTCAAACACAGTGTGCATGTCAGTTTATTCAGCTTTGCTTCTTTTGTTTACTCAGTGGTTAAGCAGTCATTTATTTCCCCCTTTTTCCCCTAAAAACAGAAATGTTAACGAACGATCTCGGTCATGGATTTGCCATGGATAACCTAATGATGGACAACCGAGATGAAGAAGAGGAAGAGTACATACCCAAGGAAGGGGGCATCCATTTTGTTGATGATTTGCCAGGGTATCACGACAGAGAGGTAAGGAAGATAATGAGGTTGAGGTTGTTTGATTTGTAAGTGTTGTTCTCTCCCTTGCCACGAGGGTTTTTCTACGGGTTTTCTGGTTTTCCTCCATCCTTTAATATCAACATGTGAGCTGAGTGTTGTGTCTTGTACGCTTATCCGTGGTGGGTTAAACGTCACCACTCCCGCCAAATTTGCGAACATAAAATATGATTAAAAATGGTGATTTTCTAGACTTCTCAGTTCATTCGTCATGATACGCCAAGATTCAAAGACCTAAAGGCCAGGCATCCTAAGATGGTGATCCATAAGACGCATCCCGCACAAGATGGAGTCGTCAGACATAGATCATTAACGGTACGTCCCAGGGCCTGGTTGTTCAAAGCTGGATTAGCGCTAATATTAAGAGTTAATTAGCTAATTGGGCTTTGAACAACTCGGCCCAGGGTTTTAAAATAGGAAACAGTTTGCCGGTGGATTAATTGTGACAGACTGTGTTGGCTTGTCACTGCATTCTGAGAATGAGATTATTGAGATGATTAAGATGATTGATACCAAGCATTCGAATACTCACTGGTGTATAGTACGTGACGGGCAGTGTTTGCCTGACTTGTAATGAAATTCATTCAACTGATTGATGTCACGAATAACATTCTCTGATTGATAGCACATTGATGGGGAGTTTGGTTGAGATTCACGAGATTGATTTAGCAGATCGTTACCAAGCATTCCAATACTCTGGTGTATAGCACTTGACGGGCAGTGTTTGCCCGTGTTTGTCTGTCTAATACATTGTTCCAAAAGCTCTGAGTGTGCTATTATTCATAATTATTTGTCTATTTGTATTGAAGGACGAAGAGAGCGTGTCTGATACAGAATCAGCTAGACACAAGAAGCTGAGCTTTGAAGATAAGGTTGCAACAGTCGAGGAGAACCACAACGTGGAGGAGTTTGAAACCCCCAGAAGAGGCGTTGGGTTTGCAGATGCCGAAGAAGAAAACAAACAGGAAGTTTCACCGGAACAGGTTTGTCACGCTTTATTGATGTCACGAATTCCAGGCGTCGCGTGACTGAAAAGTGACAGCATAAAAGAAAGGTCACGATATGGAAATCCCGGTTTGATATCCGTTGATACGGTCACGGGGCGTGATATTTCTCATTTTCTGGTCACGCCAAGTTTGCTTGCGTTTTGACATTGAAACTACATTCCATTTAAGGCAGTTTTGCCACCTCATTTTTTCATTAATCTATAACGATTTGTCACATACTGTCACAATATTAACTGTCAAGTTAACTCTTTTTGGCTTTTTTGGCACTTCAAAACATATTTTATGCTTGAAAAGATGGCTAGAAAGTTTTTGATTTTTTGAATCTTTAATCACGGGATTTTCTTTCCTTAGTACAGAATCGAAATCTCAAGCAAATTCGTCCGACGCTCCCCTCCCCCTCCCCCTTCCCGCAACTAGCACCAATCATTAACAAACTATATTGAACTATTCAGGATGAATCAGACGAAGACCATGAGCACAAAGTAAGAATAGAAGGCGAAGAACATCCTGAGAGACACGACAGGTTGAGAAGAAGAGACACGCCCCATTACCTCAAAGATAAAAGAATCAACCTAAAGGGAGATGAAGAGGACAAGGTTAAAGAGATACTCGCCAAAGCAAGTGAAGATGGAGCAACAAGTGAAGAAGGCGAGAACGAGAATGAAGGTAAGGGACAGGAGGTGGAGTGAAGGAACATTCAGTGTGTTATGCGTTGGGGTGGAGATATGTGTAGTTGGGGTGGGGTTGGGGTTCTGAGATCAAAACTTTTGTAAATGTGTGTACCTTGACGACAAAGCAGCTCAATTTGGAGGACGGAACAAAAGCATTTCAATCTCATGAGAATTGGAAACCTATTGTTATGTCCTCCAAATTGAGATGCATTTCGACGTGCTGCAGGTGTCCATATGTGGGGGAAGATGTAATACATTTGGGACGAGATGGAATAGTTACTAGATAGTAGGTTGATGTTGAAAAAGGAAAAGCAGATAAATGTAGTTGCCAAAGATAAAAAGAGAAATTTAATTGTGATAGTTCGTCCGGAGAATGTAGCATTGCCGTTTGATGTTATGGTTATGCCAAAATTCATAAGTCAGTTGAAAGTAACTCCTTTTTTACCATATACACACATTTAAATCTCGTTTAAATAGTTAATGTTATTTATCTGGCGGTTTTCGAAGATTAGGAAAGACGAAGAAAACAACTGATAAAGATATGCTTTTTGGCAAGGAACATTGCCCTTAACCTTGAATCTGTGCAGATATCTTCAAATTAACAGTAAATTAATGCGAACTGACTTTACGAGTTTCCACCTTTCTGTTTTTATATCCATGTTTTATCCATATATTCTGTTTTTATATAATTTTTACTTGAGTTTGAGATTTGCGATTAATTCAAAGAATATTTACAGAAGCAGGTTTTTGATGCCTAATTGATTTTTGAATTTTTAACTACTTTTCAGGTTTTCTCTCTCTCTCTCTCTTTTTTTTTTCTTTTTTTTTTTTTTTTGAGTCTATCCTCTTTCCTCGTTGTAATTGAATAATGACTGCTTGATTAATTCAAGATTTGAGGCTAATAAATAATTCAAAGCGTATCCCGAAACATGTCAGAGAGTTAGCCAAGATAGTACCATCAATCTTTCCAGCATTCAGGCTATGAAGTTTGGCTAAGTCAACGTTCAAATCAACGCAATTAACCCCGTTAAGGTCGAGAAAATTTATCTTGGACGAAGCCAGACGATGACTGTTGTAGCTCTGGTCGGTACATACGGCCCTTTTACGGTGTATTGGACAGGTAAATGCTACAAATTTGCATCTGTTCATAAATTGTTCCCAAACCTATATTATTGCTGTGTGAGAATGCAAATAGAGTCCTAAATATTGTTTAAATTCTCCTTTATTGTTTGGACTGAATGAAGTTTTGGAAAATCCTCGCTTTTTGGGCTGACATTGAACCTGATCTCAAAAAAACGTTTGAGTACATTTGTTATGTTGTTATTTTCCCCCTCTACTACCTGTAGTTTACCTTTAAATATAAAATGTCATTTTGAGAATAGCATTAATCGAGATAACAAAATGATGCAGAGGTTCTGTGCCTTCAGCTACGCTTTAATTTTGAAATTAATTCCTGATAAGGTTTCGATCAATTTTTTAATCGAAAAAAACGTTTATACGGCTAAGATTAATTTTTTTCTAAACCTTCAGCTTAAAGAGAATTTTAATTTTCGTTTTTGAGCTCAGTTTAAATAAGGAAGTGAGGGAACAAGATGTAGTATTTTCAAGCACCAAAGATAAATATTTGGCGTTTCAGAAGATGCGATTCTCATCCTTTAGTGTCGCAAATCAGTGTACTCGTCCACAAAACCTGCTCAGTCATTCGAGTTAAAACTACATATAAAGACAAATATGGTGAATTAAAGCCTGCTTAAGCTTTGTTTTCTCATTTTTATGGTCTTTCTGCAAAGGATTTGTTTTTTTACTCATTAGTTTTGGCTAGTTTGAAGTGATTCTGCTTCTTTTTCTTACAGTAAATATTCCACCATTGTTGTGTTGACGTCTCGCTGTTTCTCGATATTCATTTTTTCTCTATATGAATATCATTATTGGTATCTAGTGTTTTTCTAGATACTTAAGGACCTGACTAAACTGCTATTTTTCCTACCTGTAAAATATAAACTATATATCAAGAAAAATACGTTTATTTTTCGCTAAGTATCTTGAGGAAAAAAGCGGCTAGTTGCATTGGCAAGTGAAGGACATATGTTGCTAGAGTCGCTTCTTTTCAATTTCATGTTCTTTCTCTTCTCTCAATCTTCGGCTTAGTTTAAGACAAGTTTTGAGCAAGATCATATTTTCAAATATTTTCAAAAACCCCGCTCGGCTTAGACGAAACCTCGAATACGAAGTCTTATTAGGATTATATAAACCTCGTAAAAATTTTCCATAAATCTTGGCGTAAAACCACAAATTTCAAAACAAAATGGTGGTCTTCTTCAATACTGGTTGCTAAGTCATAATAAGTACCATAGTTTTAAGAAAAAAAGATATTCATAGGAAACTTCAAAATAACACGACTTTGGTTTGGACGCCATGTTTTAGAAACCTTCTGGTCGCGTAGATATCTGAGCTTTTTTCCAAATGTTCTCGAAATGATACTGTTATAAAAATTATATAAAAGAAAACTGTTAGTAGCGTTTATAGAGATTTAAATCACTCATAATATTTGCGATTTTTGTCAACCTTTCTTATTTAAATCTTATACAACTACCTATTATCTAACAGAACTTCGTATCCTAAAGTATCATAAATTATATCCGTTTATAAATATGCAGTAGGGTCGTCTTATTGTGCTGTGGTGCCATTTTGTTTCCATTTCCTAGTTTGACCAGCATGCTTCCATCTTTCTTTCTTCAAAATCCAATTTCGTTCTATTTGTTTTTGCTATCTCACAGTCAGTTTTCTACTGATCTAGACCGCTAGTTTTTGTTTTTTATCTGCATTATTCATTTACATTTTTGTTGATTTTTTCCACATAAAGTTAGTTGGGAAGATGTAATTTCGTTATTAAATGCTTTATTTTTTCCTTTTGTGATAAATACCTTTTTTTCTTTTTTCATTTGCCCTTTCACTCAGTTTCATTCGTTTCTTATTGATCTATTGTTCGACTTTTCTAAGCCAATCCTTCCCATTTTCTTCCCATTTACTCTTTCTCATTTCTCTTCTGAATTTCTTGTGGAGGGAGAAAAAACTGAAAACTATGTCACCCCCTAAGCCTCGCTATGATGTCTGACCGCACGCTTTTGTTCTACAGAGGGCCCTAAGCTCAAGAAAAAACTTTTCCAGGATGAAGAAGAGGCTAATGAGGATGAAGAGCAACAGATGGTAACAGTAACTAAAGTAATAGAAGAGGTAAATAAGACTAATTCTTGCTGTCTGTCTGTCTGTCTGTACTTTCTTCTTACCGTCTGTACTTCTGTTCGTGCATCTGTTTCTATGACACATTTCAGAGCTATAATTTCAATTTCTCATTGAAAAGTTATTAATGCATCTGCAGCCATTTTGAAAAGCAACCAAGCCCTTGTGAATGAAAATGAGGATACGAAGTTAAAAGATACGTTGCATGCTTACCCCAAATAGCCCAACCTCTCTATAGATCGTGCTCCGTTTTACCACAGGCAACCCATTTGCCCATATGTCGGTGCACTAATGAATTTCTTGTCTGTTTTCAACAGATTGAATACACATTACACAGAGACACCAAAGGGCTTGGTATTAACATTGCTGGAGGGAAAGGATCCACACCTTATAAGGAGAACGATGAGGTTAGCCAGGACTTTTCATCACCATCAATATTACCTTCACTGTTGCACCAGTTGTGCCCAGGATTATTTCCAACAATGGCGCTGCAACCGTGTTTTATCCTGAATTTCCTTTTGCAATTGTATTTTTATCTTTATATATGCTGTTAAAACGTTGCTTTATTCATACTTTTCTCATTTCCCCCCTCTTTTCCAGTCAATCTTCATTTCCAAAATCTCAGAGAACGGACCAGCTGGTAAAGATAAAATTTTGAACGTTGGTGATAAGATATTGAAAGTAAGTTATTATTGGTGTATGAACAGTATCTTGTACAACATCTACAATAGCAATCCCAGATGTCTTTGCGAGAACAAATTCTCCCCAATCTCCCACTCGTTATCCAAAGGCTTAGTTCAACTTAAGGGGAATGTCAAATCAAAATTAGTATGAACGAGAGCTCGGCATCTGCGATGAGTTATCGGGAAGCATTGGTGGTGAAGCGGTGATTGCGCTTGCCTCTCATCAGTGCAACGCGAGTGCGATTTCCAGACTCGTATGTAAATAGAGTTTCTGATTCGTTCTCTCCTGTGCTTCGAGGTAAGTATATTGTTTCAGATGGAATACACTAAAAATAGAATAAATAATTATTATTATTAATCCTACTTTAGACAATGTCACTATGACCCACAATGCACCTCGGTTTTGGAATGCACTTATCAGTATGCAGTATTCAGTATTCAACCTTTTTGGAAATAGATGTATACTAACTTGTTTTAACTGTAAAATCTCTTTTCCTTGCCAGGTGAATGGTACGGACATTAGTCACGCTACACATCACGAAGCAGTCAACGTACTTAAATCAACAGGTAAAGACATCACCCTGTTAGTGGTACGAGAACGGCAAGAAATCGAGAAGAAAACGGTTCCCAAGTCACCTGGCACGAGCATTACTCCAGAAAAACCGAAAAAAGAGGTGGTAGAGCCTGTACAAGAAGTGCACAAAGTGAATGGCGTCCATCAAGCACCTGAACTGGAATTAGAATCACCTAAGAATGAGGTAATTGATGGTGGGAATTGTATATAACTTTGAAAAACGTAAGCTACGGACGTTCGAGCCCTTCACCGTGAACGTTCTGTGTCACAACATTCTGATCAGCAAAAAATTTGCTGTGATTGGTGTAAATGATGCTGATGTTACCGTGACCATTCTGTGTCACGACATTCTGATCAGCAAAAAATTTACTTTGATTGGTGTAACTGATGCTGATGTTACCATGACCGTGACGCTTCTGTGTCACGACATTCTGATCAGAAGAAGATTAATAAGTCGATTTCTTTATTTATAAACCAAGGTCGAAGAACCTGCCAAAGAGGAGCCAAAGAAAGTTGGAGTTCGTTTTGCTGCTGAACCCGAGATGGAGGAGATTGAGACGAAACCCGAGGTAAACCAACGTAAACCAACAAAGAAAGAGTAAACTATTTTCTGTGTGCAGTTAGGGGAATGAGAATAAGAATATTTTGGCCACCAGAGGTCGAAAGGAAGCACGGTGAATGTGCTTTAACTGTGCTGTAGATCCCTGATCAATATATTATAGTCTCCCCACCCTCCCCACACGTCCATAATCACGGCATCATCATCGACTGTCTTTTATTACCGTCGGAGTTATTAAAGTATTGAACGAGGAAAGCCACAATATTAGCTTTTAAAAGTTAGCGTGCAGCTCGTTCTATCCAGAGTTAATATAGTAACTCTTATAACTATATAAATAAGGTATTTTGTAAGATTATTATTATGAAATTCTCGCCTGTCATTATAAAGTGTAACCAGAGAACAGCATATGTAGACACTTGACTCAACGCTTATCTTCTGTGTGTTTCTTAGAGAGTAACTGTAACGTTAAAGCGTGGTGGGGACAAGGGACTGGGCTTTAGTATCGCTGGTGGGCGTGGCTCGACTCCATTCAAAGATGGCGACCCTGTAAGTACAACATATGACCCTATTTTAATAGAGCCTTATCATAGAGCAGATTTCGCATGTGTGGTAAATGATACGGAAATTCGGTAGTCATACCGTATTTTACCGTATCCGTATCCGCCGCCTTGTTAGCTCAGATCGTCGATCTGTTGTGCAGGAGTACGTGGTTCAAACATCTGCCAGGCCATAAGGTGGATGTAAAAGACCCACTGAAGACGCTGGTGACGACCATCTTCAGTACCCGGGCTAAACTCTACAGGGCCACTGTAATTAGCTCTGCTGTTGTGGTGTCCCTGCCTTCACGAAAAAAAAATTACTCGTAATTGAATGAATTTGAAAGACAATGAAAAGCCATTTCTATGATACGGCATGTCGTACCGTGTAATTAGTGCTGTAAGTCATTACCACCCATACGAAAACCGCTCAGATAAGCCTTTTGCTTCTGTAATCGTAATCTTTCTTTCAAAGTTCTGATGCTTATTTGTTTCTTTTTTCAGGGCATTTTCATTTCTAAGATAGCAACAGATGGCATCGCAGAAAGGGACGGACGTCTAAAACTGGGCGACAAAATATTATCGGTATGTCAGTCAAGTCACCTCTTTTTGTTGTTTTTGTTGCTGCTTTTATTCTTGCGGATGTTTTCTGTTGTTGCAAATTTTTGATGCGCTTCTTGTTGATGTTGTTGTTGCCGTAGTTGTTACTGCTGCCATTGTTATTGACATCAGTGTTGTTGTCGTTTTTGTTGCAGTTGCTGCTTTTTGATGCCGTCGTTGTTGTTGACCTTAATGCTGTTGTTGTTGTTTTCGTTGTTTTTGCTGCTTTTTGATGCTATTATTATTATTGTTGTTGACATCGTCCTCAAAAGAGGTACCTAAAGAAGTACACATCCCCAAAACAAAGACAAACCATACCAGTCTGATGCAGCAATGAAACGCGTGTAACTAATAGATTCTTTTAATGAATTCAGATCAACAGCAAAGACATGAGAAGCTGCCGGCACGAGGACGCCGTTGCCATGCTAACGGGTGGTCTGTCTTACGTCACACTCATCGTCTACCGTGAAAAAGTCATAAACAAGAAAATGACCCCTTTATCCAAATTACAGGACCAGTCTAGTGT
Organism: Actinia equina; assembly: GCA_011057435.1. Classification (NCBI taxonomy): domain Eukaryota; kingdom Metazoa; phylum Cnidaria; class Anthozoa; order Actiniaria; family Actiniidae; genus Actinia; species Actinia equina. The sequence goes on from WHPX01000729.1 coordinate 985,463, forward strand.
AAATAAGAAACTCTTGATTGCAAAGGAGGTAGGCCGTTTGTTTCTAAGTCTAAGGCACCTTTTATTTTCTACGGGCATGTGCGGGGGGGGGGGGGGGGGGGGGGCTGGTGGATTTTGTGAATAGACCATTTCACAGATCCCACAGCTCAACCTTAGTCTCATCAGCGTGTAATATATTCTTTAGTAATTGCCTACAACATGTGAAATTTTTAAGTGTTTCAATCGTTCGTTGATGTGTAAATTCCATTCATTACTGCGGACTGTAGTCAAATTCTAAAGAAAAATTGTACGCTGAAAGGCTGAGGTTGAGTAACGGGAATGGCCTATTGTAAGTAAAAATGTATGACCCCTTCCCAATCTACGTGGCTCCTGCTAAATCTTCTATATAATTAATTATTTTTGGGGGTGCCTCCCCCCCCCCCCCCCCCTCCCACTCCCCTCTTAAACCTTGAAAACTTTGAATTCCTCAAATTGAGAAGTCTCAGAGAAGGGTTGTAAAGCCCGGTACTGACGAGTTTGTTTTATGTTGTAGGAAGTGATAAACCACCTTGAAAATGGCAAGGACCTAGAGGATAGCAAACCCCTATGTGAAATAGAGGTATGAAATTTGTAAGAATTTATAGAAAAAATGTGTTGTGTTGCTGTCTAATGGCTGGATCTAAAAAGACATTGCTTGTATTGCCTTGCGATCGTCATGCGCACCCCTTCCCCTAGGCTTAGATGAACTGATACCTAATGCGTTATTGGTGCTTGAGGTTGTGAACTTTCTGACCATAAGGGGAGCATCCCCTCCTAAAGAAAATCCTGGAAAGCTCTTCATCTTCATCACCGGGACACTGCGTTGTGGAACACCAGGGCGCCCTGTGTAAGACATTTCTAAAAGGGTACCAAGCGTTTGCCTGCTTGAGAAATTCTAGAGATAATAGGGCGAGGTGGAAGAGAATGTCATCGTCATCATTTGTGTTTTATCCGTTTATCATCAGTATTGTCATCGTCATCACCTGCATCATCATCACTATCAGCACTATCATCATCTCGTGACATCCTACAATCATCAGCAGCATCATCAGCATTAATGATACAGTCATCATTCAATATTTTTTCTTTTTTTCTGTACCTACAGGAAATCATCCTAAAGAAAGGTAGTAATCCGCTGGGCTTCAGCATCGTGGGCGGTTGTGATCACGCCAGTCATCCATTTGGCTTAGACGAACCCGGTATATTCATATCAAAGGTAAGAAACACCTGAAATAGGGTTTGACCTTTACAGAGATACGTGTCCGCACAAGCGTTCATGTTACAACATGATGATAAGGCGAGTAAAGGTCTCTCAACCCTGCCAAGTGTACATTGTTCAATCGATACCCTGAACAACATCTACAGTCATGCTCAGCCTTAGAATCTCTTTGAGAGAACTGGCGAAATCACCTTGTTATTCATTATTACGTGTATTGTTTGAACCTAAACTAAGCCGCATACCTTCTTCCTTCATAAAACTTTTGATTCAATTTAAAAAAAAGTTAAATCATTTTAAAATTGTTTAATTTTTTTGGGCTACCTGTGAAAATATTTGTTGATTAGGGAATTATTATTTAATGACCTTCTTCACCGTCTCTTTAAAGTGCTACTACGACGAAAATCGCTCAAACTTGGATTCAGCTGAAACTTCCTAAGAATACTCTTTAAAGGTCCAATAATCACTGTATGAAGTGTTTTTTCGATATACAGTACGAAAGTATGATATTTTTGCGATTATTTTTTGGAGTCTGTGACGTCATACACTCAACATCGAACATTGCTACATATATTTCTTTGTATATAAATCCTTAATTTATTTTATTCCTATGAAGCCTAAAGGCTGGCTAATGTGCTTATTTCACAGTACTTGTGACTATAATTTATATTTTGGGGTGTTTGGGTATTTGTTTCTCCCTTTACCACTGATATTTTGATCATAAACTACAAAGAAATGTATGGAGCGATGTTCGATGTTGAGTGTATGACGTCACAGACTCCAAAAAATAATCGTAAAAATATCATACTTTCGTCCTGAATATCGAGAAAACACTTCATACAGTGATTATTGGACCTTTAAAGAGTATTTTTAGGAAGTTTCAGCTGAATCCAAGTTTGAGCGATTTTCGTCGTAGTAGCACTTTAAAATACCATTTTTCACAGCATAGTATATTATGAGTTATATTTCATCAGCCAATTATTCAGTCATCGTAATCTGTTCCATCTAATGTTTCAGCTTTGACCTCGCGCATGTGCAGTCAGCGATAATTCACAGGCTATTGACATAACAGAACTAAACAAATTGATAAATAATGCTTTATAAATGTTTTCTCAAGAATGAGCCACTATATCGATAAACAACAGTATCTTTTTCCGTATCAAGAACGTGTTGGAATTTTTGATTCATATATATTTTTCATCGATTCTCTCGGATACTTTCCAGCGAACGTGTAAGAATTTCGGTTCAATTTCATATTCTTCTGATACACGACTGAGCAGAAAATCTCTTTTAAATCACTGGCTTTGAAATATATTCCTTTTGTCATTTCGGACAGCAAAATCCAGCTTCAACAAAGCCTTGCGATCTCGTCTACGTCTTTCTTTTCAATTACTGATTTTGAGTGACAGTTTGATTAGACGTTCAAGTCTAGTAACGGCTCTTTCTTGTACAACTGCTTTGTTAGGCTAATCCGTCCATTCGTAGCTGCTGGAGAGCTATAATCCATGTGGTTTTTGTAATTCAAATGAGAGTGATTGCAAGATATCTTGTCAGCCATTGACTGTACGTCTTAATTCACGAAGACAAAATGTTTGTTCAAATGGTTTACACTCGTGAACCATCTTCGGAAACGACTTCAGACCCTGAAGCAATACCCAAGGTATAGTAATGTCGATTCGTTTTCCCTTCAATCTCGTCTTTATTTTTTCCGTGTTTAATGGTTAATTCTCTGGTCGTTTAATTCACAGGAAACCATAAGTACCTTATATTTGTATGACATGTGTTATATTTCAATAGATTCCCGTTCCATAACTTTTAAAACAACACTGGATTTATTCAATCTAAACAAATAATTTTACTAATTCCCGCCTCAAGTGTATCCCTTGACGCTTCGTCTCTAAATTTCTCTCTTAAATCATTTGTTTCTTTTCTGTGATCCCCAACAACAGGTAGAATGTTCATAACCGCGACTTATGAACCCAGAATGTGCCTTAATTCTTTCCTTCTAAGGAACGGTTTTGCATAGTAAATCTAAGAACCCAATAATTTCATATGGTCTTCGTCAGTTTGCGATGGTTATGCTTTTCCAAACCAGACTTGATTCTTTTATTAGTGAACACGTTCAGTGATAAATATTTTTTATATCCTCACGTGCTGCTGGCTACGTAACTACTTTGAGTAAAACTGGAGGGAAAAAAAGAAAAAAAAACCAGTTCTTTCGTTCCATCCTCTTCAAGTGGCAAACGTTTTAGTCTAGAGAGTCCAGAGTCGTTGATTTTCAAGGTCTTTTCTTCTATTTCGTGCATCATTGCAGATCAGTTTGCAGGTCTCATAAATGGCTTTATAAACATAAACCTGTTCAATAGCATTCAGTTTCTCTTTTCAAAATTATTGTTTTTCCCCGATTTAACCTTTTTATTGCGAAAGGTTGTTTATCAGAAAGGTCTTTTTCCTTTACGCGAAAAATTACGAACTTATATCTTTACCACAGGTAGCCCACAATTTGCATATGTGTCATTAATAAACTTTGGGTTTTTACATCCATTCTAAGCCAGGTTTTCTCTTTCTAACAGATCGTTCCTACTGGAGTCGCAGCTACTACACATTTAAAAATAGGAGATAGAATATTAAAGGTGAGTTTTGTCAGTTTAAAAGGAGAGCGAAGGAGATGAGAGGGAAGGGGTTCAAATGCTCATTTAAACAACCCCTTTTGAATTTTCATTTCTTGGGCCTTCATGTCTCGTTCAGCGGTTATTTTCATTGTCGCGCATGCTCGAATCGATGTTGGCTTTAGACTTTAGACTCTTATTTATTCACAAACTTATTTACAATATTGAAATATATAAGAAAGAGATACGAATAATTCCAGGGCTGTCAGCTCTCCCGGATAAGCCGGGAGTCTCCAAATTTTGGACAGTATATGCCGGTCTCCAGATTATAGTCTCAAATCTCCCGGATAATCGCCGAAGCTGACCATTCCTTGTGAGACCGACTTTCACAACCATAAAATTCCAATTATTTTTGGGTTGTTTTTGTTATCTTACATCGCTAACAAAATCAAAACATTCCACATAAACTGTTCTTGCAATCAGGCCATTGTTATATAAGCGATAGTCTGATTGGTCAAAAATAAACCAATCACATCAAATGCTTCAAAGTGAATGACGTCCTTCGCGCGCTTTTTTCCGCTGTGACGTCATGTCCCTACCCTATCAATTTTCCAGATTTGAATACCTTGGGGGTTGACAGCCCTGCGAATATACAATTGAATTAAAATAAACCAATTAAATAATAACATGTTTGGGTGTGCGTGGCTTACGTAAAAACGTTCGGGTTGACAGCCACAATTTGGCGATTTGAAAGATCTGAAAGCTGATTGAATTTCCGAATTTTTCCCATCGCTAAATAGACCTGTAGACAGGCTAGGGTCTTTCAGTAAAGGGTTTCGAGTTTCTAATCAACGAACAAATACAAATCAATCGATGGTTTAATCTTCATAGCAAATTTTATCCAACATCTATCATGACCATATTCAGTCCTAAATTTGTCTAAAAAGAATTAAGAAAAGAAAAGAAAAGAATAGCAAAAATTTTATAAGACTATTCAAAAGCGAGGTGTGATTTGTTGATTTAACAGTTATTCACACCCCCCACTTCTGTCGGCATGTTCTATCAGTTCTATTAACGGTAATCATTGAAATGACGTTACCACATTGACATGAATTTGTTTGAACAATCACGAAGTACCATACTAGGTCGTATGAAAATATATATCGATGCCAAAACTTTATGAAATTTCGGGTATTCTTTCCAGGCCAACTAAACAACACTGAGATTGTTCCAAAAAATACCTTCTAGTCAGTTTTATCGGTAACCATCAAAAACAACCTCTGGGCAAGTTAGGGCATGGCTAATTCACAGATAGAACCCTGAAACAACCTCATGGCTGATCTAAGTCAGGGCATGGCTAACTCACAGATAGAACCCTGAAACAACCTCTGGGCTGATCTAATTCAGGGCACGACTAACTCACAGATTGAATCTTAATTTAGCGTTTTTTAGCGTAATTTAGGATTTGTAGAGGGAAGAAAACCTGAGAACCGCAGTAAAAAAAAGTCCTCGCATCAAGGGAGAAACCTAATAAATTATTCTACTCGCAATATGTGAAGCTGATCTTTAGGAATTCAATCAGAGACCCTAGAGGCGAGAGGAGTGTACCACTGCTACACCACCCTTGATACCAAACATGCTTACAACTGACGTCATGATTTAGGTATTCTATGGAAAAGTAGATGACTATTGATATTTTGTATTTCAGTCAGCTAGCTTTGCATTGTGATCGTAATACCCAATATGTTGGGACTCGTTGGAACCGTTAGAACAGAATTGCCACCATTGTCCAACAACTGCCAACATTGATACCCCAACCATGATGTTGGGTGTTGTAGCGCGCTTTTCCACGGACCTTTACGTAGCTCCAACATCGTAGAAACAATGAAATGTTACTTTATGATTAACCAGCAAGCTTGCAAGCAAACTAATCTGCGCAAACTCGGAGCGGCATCTCTAAAAGGAAAGAAAAATGTCTTAGGAATGTCCATTTATTGTGTAACGTAATGGATGTCCGTATTGTGTAATGATCCTACGTTGGTACTTTGTCGGTAAAAAAGGAAAAGTTCAGCATAAATAGTAGTGATCGTTGCTTTGTTTTTTTGTTTTTTTTGTTTTTCGTTTTGTTTTCGTTGATATAATTACAAAAGTTTCATTATTCCTTATTGGTCTCGTAATGAGCTTTATTCAACTTTGCAGCGGCGGCAGTTTTTTACTCTTGCGGTTAAGGGGTGTTAAGTAGTCTTTGGCGGCCTCTTCATTTGCCGTTTTCTTTAAATCCTTAACGACTATTGAAAGTCCATTTATTTTCTGGTAAAATAATAAATAAATAAATAAATAAAAACAAACAACGAAAAAAAAAATCCTTTAAACTGAACTATTCTCTGATTAGTGTTGATTACATTTAGGAGAAGAGGTGTGCTCCAACATGACTTAGTTTTTGCTAAAACTTCGATCCAAAGCAGCAGATATTCTTAGATCCTCTTTTACTCCGACGAAGGACTAGCGTCCGAAACGTCAGTAAGTTTTTTCATCTTTTCCACGGTGCATAATTTACCTTTTTATCATTACTGTTTCATTAGAAACACCGACGCAGCTCACACTAGTTTTTAGCTAGTTATATTATCTACATATTCTTAGCTTTCTTTTCCCCATTTCCTGTCCATTTAGCTCTGTACAATGAGTATTTTTACCGCTCTAGACTCTTAGAGGGTCCCATGACTTTGACAAATATATCCCTAGGGACCCCTAGCAATAGAGTGCTCTTTCACCAAAACTTTACCGCAGTCTAGGTCGATTGTACTCGCTCCTTCGCAAAGGAGCCGCTATCCGCCCACTTGAGTCTGCTTAGGTAATGATTATTTATATGTCAATGCTCGTCTTTGTGATGTATTGTTGTCAAAACAAACAGACACAGCCAAGAGAATGAATTTAATCTTCCAAATAAACCAATTCAGTCAGAATCGCTAAACTCTCGAGCTGCTACCATCGAATACACGAAACGATAGAAAGGCGAAAAATCTGTAAAACAATATTCGGTATGACGTTTGGGATCTATCACGGAGCCAGGAGTTGGCCTTGTAGTTCGGCCTTGAGGAAAAAGGTGTAGTCATTGATTTCTTTTTGCTTAGGATTGTCCTTAATTCTATTTAGGCATGCAAAACCTGATGCATATGATTCATGTTTTGATGGGAGTTTATGATTTCTGGATTGTTAGGATTTATCTTCTACACATTCCCGTAGTTCTTTTCTTATTGGTATTTTTCTTTTCGCGGAAAAAAAAGTTTTATTCCCGATTTTCATGCTTGTTTTTGTCATTGTAAGCCAAGCACTTTAATGAACAAGAAGTACGAACTATTAAGACACGAAATGGAGCTCAATGACTCGATAATTTATAGTCAATTAACTTGACATTTACTAGCGCATTTGCTACTCTCCATTCTACTTTTCACCCAACAGAGTGTAGAATCTCAATTATCTTCGGCGATAATTAACTTAATACGGTCTTAAAAACAAATGATCAAACTTCTCTAGTTTGTCTATTCTTTTCATCCAATAATCATTGTTTAGGAAGATATTTTATAGCATTTAAGTTTCTTTTATTCTCCTTCCGTCGTAGTTTGTTTTATCGACGTACGTAAGATATTTAGTTAACTTTGAAGTATTTAACGATAAAAACTAGCGATAACTGACATTTCGATGTCAGAAAGAGTTACAATGAAAAGAAAAATTCAAAAGAGAATTAGAATTTTAGATTCCCTCTTTCTGTTTCACTTTGAAAATTATTTCAACTATCGCTAGTTTTTAATCGTTAAATGTATGAAGTTCCATTATCTACTTTTAAATATGCAAACGTGTTTCGCATCCATGGTAGTGTTGCGTAACGCTTGAAGTTTCACTTTTTTTTCAAACTGAAAACCGCCAACTCATCATTTTTTTGCAGCATCTTTTCGTTATTTTCCGATAATGATACTCAATTACTTCAGTTATTCTCAACGAAGAAATGTTTTTTCTTTAAATTTATTTCTTCGTTATAATATTAGTGGACCATCCTCGGTTATTCTCAATCCTCAAGGACATTCTTACGCCGTCCAGTTTTGCTGGCATTAACTATTTTAGGTATTTTTCAATTTTTTATTGTGTGGTTTCATCGTAATCTCTGTATTTGTTATTTTCTGTCTGAGCAGGACGTTGTTTAGATTTGTTTGTTGGTATCTTGTGTCTTATGGTTGTTGATTATGATTATGATGATACACTTATGTGAGTATATTGATGGTCGTGGATGTTGTTTTTTTGTTCTTCTTGTCGTAACTCGTGGGTTAAAAAGTCTTCATGCAGGGATGATGTCTTCCTCTTTTCGTTGCTTGTTTGCCTCTCGAGTGACTGACTCCCTTCCTACTCTTCTTGCTAACAGTCACCAGATTTTCAACTCTCAGCCACACCACCCTTTAATTCCTATATTCATATTATTCTACTATATTCTCCAATCGAATCTCCCTCCCCACTTTTTAGGGTGTTCCACCTTACTTTCTTCTTAGTTCTCATATTCTGATTCTCATTTCTCATTTTATTCCATCCCAATCCAGGTCAATGGAAAAGACATGCGTAATTCAACACACCAAGAAGCCGTGGCAGCCTTGATAGCAAATGTATCTCTGATAAAATTACTAGTACGGCACGACCCACCACCTAAAGGACTCCAGGTAAGCTGACGCGCGTGCTGTTTTTGCTTGCGCTACGCTCGCGTGCAGTGTACGTGTTATCGGGGATTCGTTATGCCTTCGATTACTTAGTTGACGCAACTAGAGGAAACACCACAGTACTATGACATTTAAATGGCTTCCTGTCCTGAACAATAAACTTATATAACTAATATTTTACGACCATACGGGGCCCTTCCGCGAGGCTTCCTCCACACTCACTACAACTACATCCTATATTTACAACATATAACACTCAACTCACATGATGATTTTTGTGGATGAAGGAAACCGGAGAAAACTCTTGTGGTAAGAAAGGAAACAACGCATCAAACAAACTCAACTCGCATATGATCCAATCTTAGCCGGGCTCGAACCCGGACTACAGCGGTAAACCACTACGCTTCCCATACCAACCTATAACAAGACCAACTTCCATTCCAAATTCAACTCCAAAAGGGCCAAAAACAATTCGAAAAATATTTTAAATTTATAGTTTCATGCAATGACGCATCCGAGATTAATTCTTACAAAGCCTTATAAAGCATTCAAATAAATACCTTAAAGATAGTAGTCTGAGAACTGAAGACTTGAATGCTTGTCTGACGTCAGTGTTATTATTTGTCGCAGGAAATAACGTTCAATAAAAGTCCAGTAGATAAACTTGGTATCAGTATTCGAGGAGGCGCCAAGGGACACCCAGGAAACCCATTCGATAAGACAGATGAAGGAATATTTGTATCCAAGGTATGAGACAATACTCCACAGTTTCGTATATCCTGTTCTACAGGGTTAGCCTCGATTTCGTATGGAGTTACTTTAAATATTCATACTTCTAGTCTAACTCCATGGAATTTGAATTTTAGCCCTGTATAAACGTGTCTGTGATCAAGGAACACAGCGGTATTTGACTAATTCCAAAACGGTCTATTAAACTACTTTTCATTCATTTGCACCTTATACATTTTCGCACGCGTTAAGCCTAGTTCTAGCGACGCAAGCTGACGCAACTCTTTTTTCTCGCTATGAAAAGAAACGACGCAAGCGCAAAACGCAAATCACAAGAAAACCGGCGAAACGTTTTGTTTTTCGTGCGTCTTCTTGTGTCGCTACTGGGAACCTGGCTTTAGGAATGTCGTTTCTATCCATTTATTTTCCAACCGTCTGATTAAATAAAGTTAATTAAGTAAAATTGCGAAGGCTGCAAAACATGAAAATAAACGACTTTAATTTATCGTTTCGAGCCTCCTTAAACTGACAAGCGTTGACTTGAAGTGGCGGTACATCAAAGAAAACAGCCAACTTTGATCATAAAAAGGGATACAAATAGACCAGTTTCGAATTCCAAATAACCGCTGTGTTCCTTGATTACAGACTCATTTGCACAGGGTTAGCCTCGTATCAGTTGTCTAAATATTCACAAATACCAACGGTAAAGTAAAGAATGGACAACTTCAACAATACAAACACTTTGAAACTCGACGGACCTTGACTGGAACACGTGAATATTCTGCACAAACTCGAGGCTAACCCTGTGCAAATGAGTCTGTTATCAACAAACACAGCGGTTATTTGGAATTCGAAACGGGTCTAATTACCGCCGAAGAGTTTGAGTCAGTGTAGTTCCTATCACGTGTTATCGAGCGTGTGTTATCATCGTGTACTATACACGTGATTATTTTGTCATTTTCAGGTGACGGATGGAGCCGCTGCTTCTAAAGATGGTCGACTCAAAGTTGGTCAAAGAATATTAGAGGTGAGTCTGAATTGGGTTACCTGTGGCAGCATTTTTCATTGTCAGTTCCCGTTTACATGAAGGTAGGGTCACTCTACTGCTAGCGTTTTCGTTTTGCTGTTATTTGGAGAAGCAAAATAAGTGTTAAGTCGCTAGTACTAGAGCAACCTTACCCAGATGCAATTTGGCCTTAACTTGTTCCACTTTCCTTTCCTCTCCTACGCTCACACACCCTTCAACCAACCCACCCATCCACCCACCCACCCACCCATCCACTCTGTCATTCATATTTTTTTATTTCCATGCTGCGATATTTCTTTGCCAATATTCAAGAGATAATCATTCTTCTTGCAATCTCAGCGCGGGATTCCCATTTGCATTAATCATTTCTCATTTAACTCTCGCTAATCTTAAGTACTTTACTTATCTGGTCTACAGGTTAATGGCACTAGCTTGTTGGGCGCAACGCATTTAGAAGCCGTCCGCGCTCTCAGATCCATGGGAGATAAAATAACACTGTTGGTGTGTGATGGGTACGATCCGTCGAAGGTGCCAGAGGTTCTACCAGGAAGTATGCCAGTCATGTCACTCAATGCTGGTCGATCTGTTAGTGAAGAATCAATCGATAGAGACCCGCCAACTCACGAGAGAGCGCACGAAGAAATTCGAAGGGAAATTCGACGACAGGTATGATCATTGTTGTGATTCAAAGAGTCGTCCTTCTTTTACGAGGGTAGCACTTAATAGGCAGTGGCCAACAAACCTGTGGCCCTTGTTCGATGACCAAATGGAATTTAGAAGTTGGTTTTTGAGTAGGGATGGAAACCAAAGAACCCGGAGAAAACCCTCGAAGCACAGGAGAGAACCAACTGGAAACTCTTCTCACTTATGATACCGGGGAATCGAACCCATGTTGCATTGGTGAAACGCGATCTCTCCACTACACCACCCATCCTTTGCAAGAAGAAATGAGGAGTGATGTATAGCCTAGTAAAAGAAGACTCTGTTTAGACGCTCGGTAAACAAAATCAAATCAACATACTTTTATCTAGGATCGAAACCTCATCTGTCGTTTTTAGAAAAAATGCTTTTCCTACATTCTTATTTCAAACGTTAGTTCTAGCATTTTACTGTACTCAAACTTTTTCCTTATGTTATGTTCCGCACATGCGCAAATAGGATTCCCTTGACTACTTCTTGTAGTAAATCACGACCGCTTTCTTTTACTCAGTGTTTTATTCAACTAGTTTCTTTTACGTATTTCTGCGAGTCGTTTAGTCGTATACAATTTATGGTACAAAACTCCCAAAATATGAATCGTTCCTTGTCGCACTCGTTGTTACGCGCACGATTTGTTCTTTTAACTTTCGACAAAATGTTTGCTGCATTAGTTTTCTAAAACAGCCGTTTTCATTTTCCCATATGGTGTGTTCATATGGCTTCCTAATGGAAATAACCCCTTACAAAATTGTGAAAGTAAAAGTGGTTCAAAAGTCTTCAAGGCTTTCCACTCAAGGCTAAACACCTAAAGAAGAGTGGACAATGCTTTTGCTTCAAACAGTTGGTCAAACTGCTTGTTTTTGCTAAAATCATTAAGTTCTACATTTCCCGAAAATCTAAAATTCAAGACAGCATAAGATTTTTTCAACGACATCTATATTTCTAATTTAATTATTTCTTCCTTGCTAAATGGAAGAGTCATGGCGTGTGTTGTTTAATATAATTCAGTAATAAACCCTCCTAATGATAAATGGCCCAGTCACAGCAATCAGTCTTGCTTGATCGATAAGTACTTGCCATAATTGCTTACTTCAAATCGCTCATTAAACTAAATATATACGAGACAGCAAACCCAATTCATCTGGCAGTAAAGATAGCAAGTGTTAAGCGTTGATTTTCCTCCGTTGTCTTCACCCTTCATATTGAACGCCCTTACTCTGAAAACCAAATGGTAAGCATTTTTCAATGCATTTTCTTTTTGTCTTTGGTTACGAGATTATGAGTCTTCAGCCAACCGTTCAAAGTTGAATAATTTGTTGATGATTATATTTAATTTCTGTGGGGAAAAAGAACAAATTTCTATTTTCTATTTCTGTGGGTTTTTTTGTTCAACTTGTTTTTCTCAGTGGTTTTTGAATCATGAAGTGTCGCACATAGCTAGTTGTTAGACAGGAACGGAACCAAATTCACTTAGAATAGATACCTAAATGTCCTTTTAAAACTCATTCAAAGTCTTTGATTCATTTGATTGATATTCTCGCAAGACTTTTTCACGTCAAGGACCTCAAAAAATTTCACTCCTGTTCGTCATCTTCGGCTCTGTCATTTTTGTTGCCGACTCAGTGAGACGAAACTAATCTCTGTTAGACCTTAAAAGGATATAACTAGCTAAAACTAGTGTGAGCTGCGTCGGTGTTTCTAATGAAACAGTAATGATGAAAAGGTAAATTATACACCGTGAAAAGATGAAAAAACTTACTGACGTTTCGGACGCTAGTCCTTCGTCGGAGTAAAAGAGAAAGAAGTGGTAGAACGGAGTGTATATATGATAGAATAAGACAAAAGAAACCAATGAGAGCAAGGTAGGCAAGGAAACAAAAACAAACAATCAAAAGACAAAAGGAAAGGTTAGTTGAAAATAAAGCGTTCATTAATCCCGTTGGGACTAAGAGTGCCCAATAGGTGAATAAGCCGCATTTCTTTGGTCTTGCGACAATCATTGTTACCGTTAAGCAAAGAAAGTTTTTTCATCTTTACCTTTTCATCATTTCTGTTAGACCTTAGCCTAGGAAAGGTTAAAACAAAAGACCTATGTTTATCGGGAAAATATACTAAGGACTCAATGTTATCTATGATTTCTTGGAAGTATAAGGATTCTGTACGTCATTCGCTGGCAGTTTAAGTGACCTTTTGTATTTTTAGGCTGTTATTTCATCGTAAAGGAAGTATTTACCCTGGTTCAATCTAGACATAACTTATCCATCCGTCAATGTGAGCTAAATTTTGCTCCTACGAGACTACCACGAGGGGTTTTATGGCTTTTATTGTGTATCAACAAGTTCTAGTTGCAGTATTTTCGTATTAATTTTAAGTCATTCTGAATTGAAACTCCGTTCAAACGCCTTCAGAGCCTCGGGGAACCTTTGTTGCTTTGCTGCTGTTGTAACACAATCACTCGATAAACTTGCAATGCCTTGGGCACAAGATATCCTTTACAAAAAGGTAAAATGTCTTTAACCTCACAATATATCCAGTTATATATATACCAGATATAATATATCTGTGTTTTAAGAATAAGTATCTCAATATAGGAGAGGAGAAGAGAGAGGAGGGCAGGGCGTAGTTTGGTTCAATATAATGAATAATCATGATTTGAAAAATAACTACTTCATTTGTTCGGCTTGATTTGATTCAACTCATCGCAACTAACTTAACTAATTGTGAAAAAGCCAAGAACCTTTAAGATGAACCTTGATTATAAATAATCTTTTGTTCTGGCCTATTGTATTTTCATTTAAAACCAGTTTTTATGACTTTATTTTTTTTGGTTCTATTGTATTCGCAAAATAATGCATGTTCCCAAAGTTTAGGATAATTAATTTATCAGCCATTCTGAGGTTGAGTAAATGACTGGGTCCAGCTTGATTTGCAGTGCGTTCTGGGACTACTTTAGAGGACCAAACAGACGCCATCTTGGAAATATGTCTCCTTAAAAACAGTCCCACAATGCACTGTAATACCAACTTGACCCAGTCTTTTCCTCTGCCTTTGAATGGCTAATGTTGTTCTTTTTGGACCCATATCTATTAGATGAGTCTGCGCAGTGTGCTCATTCCTAGTCAATGCGTACATCATATCTCTTGTGATCAACTTATGTTCCGTCTTTTTCAATTCTTCGATTATCAATCTGAGCAAGTTATCTTCGTAATAAACGCTTTGAATTCCTCAGGACTTGCCTCTAGTTTGCATAGAATTGTATCAATAACCAATCAGTACCGTCGTAGCATAGACCTAAAAAATGACATACGCTAAAACAGTTATTTGTTGAATTTTTGCATTTGCCCCAAAAGCGCGCTAAAATTTGGCAGGCGCGCGTGGTGCAAGCATTACTTACGAAACCGGAAATAAGTCATCGTAACGGAAGTACATTGGAGTTCCATTCATTTCCGGTTGATATTATGTCTTCAATATGTGTGTACATTATGAGTCGGTGATGCATTTTCAATTACTTTTAATTTCGAGTTTAGAGTTGATAAATGCATAGAAGATTTCGATCGAGAGATAAAATGCGCATGGTGCAAGATTTATTTAGAGAACCGGAAGTAAGAGATCATGACGGAAGTACATCGGAGTTTGGTTCATTTCCGGTTGACATAATCACCGGCAGTCCGAAATTCATTTTCATAAGAGTTGATAAAAGATGTACAGAAAAGTTTATCAAAGGGTAAAATGACAATGGATTTGGTTGTTGACCTCAGGAAAATGAAGTATGAAGTATATAGAGGAATGTGACATTCAAGATTAGTTTGCCTCATAATCCGTACTTGCTGCCAATCTGGCTGCGATATACGATATTGAATAGAACATTCTTGCTTTTTCATACCTAAATTTTTCGATTTTCAATTGCTCCTATTTATCCGCTATTTCCCATTTTTCTTCCTACTTTTTCTTTCTTTATCTCTCTGTAGTTTATCTGTCTCATTTTCTAGACAGCGTCAGTTCTAAATTATGCATTGTCAAAAACAATCCACAGAGTGGGCCACAAAACCTCGACAGCACTCGACAGCATCAAAATATCATAATCATTGTTAATAGTCTTATCAGCCCCAAGTTTGGCTAGTTCCTCAACGTGTTTCTAAATGGTCCTCTAATTAGTCTAATCTCTAACGGAATGGGCTGTAAAATCCAATGATATTCGTGTGATTCGACTAGCAATATGTTTCCTCACTCCACACCATCTTGACTAAAGGATTAGTTTATCTATTTATATCTGTCTATGTTTTCACTACTCTTATAATCTCACGCTTATCCACACGACCACTTATGGCTCCACTTTTTATTTTCTAAAACTAAACTATCAGAGATAACAATCAATAATCACGTCACTTTTATCTTTATTCTTTGTTATTTTTGTTTTCGTTTTTTGCTTGTTCAGTCTAAGGTCAAAATACTTTAAAATTAAGTGTTGTTTTGCGTAATGACGCGAGTATAGGTCATCGGGGTACGGCGGTGAAATACTCGAATATGTAACCAGAAATTTCACGTTTTCCCCTCAGTCTGGCCTTGCTATCTGATGTACTGATTCCCCATATCCGAGGACGGATAATCAAAGATAACATTTGTAGCGGAAATCTGTCGAAATCACCGAAATAGGTTTTTTGATTTTCAACGGTTTATCGGGCCTCCCGTGAACCATCCCACTCAAAGGCGGTTACTGTAAGACTACACCGGAACCCTTGTTCATTTTTTTTTGCCTGGCTTACTCATTGAGGGCTGTTCTGGGAGTTATTTAAGCGTCGTCTGTTCAAAAATACCATAGAAATACTCGCTGCTTAGTCTAAACAATCATGACTGACATCGATAACATAATGTGTGTTCTTCGTCAATGGTACTACTCCAAACGCCGGGTAATGTTGAATTATCTTTGTCTAACCTGCTGTTTTATTATTTTTGTTGTTTTGTATTTTGTGGTTTATAGTCTGTTGTCATTTCTTTGGTTTGTTGAAGCCTATTTCCGATTCTCTAACCACGAGTGAGCGTGCTAACATCTCACCCCAAGATCCTTTTTACCCAAGTAATTCCGAGCAACTCGCTTAATATTTTTACCAATTTTTTACTGTATTTTAGAATCTTCCCGCTTAATTAATATTTCCTTGTAATGTTCAAAATAGCTCTCGAGATACGCGATAACCTCAAGTATGAAACCACAAACTCCGAGATGGTCTCTTCCTTGATTCATGACGTACAATCTTCAAGGGTTTTTGTACGTTCTGTACTAATCTTAACCAAGCGATATAGCGTGCCCACCACGCAATATTACTGATATTATCTTGATATTATCTCAATATTAATAGTATTTATATTTAAATTGTTTCTAGGAGGAGGAATCGAGAAAAGAAGCTGAAAAATTTGAACAGGAAGACGCAGAACGCAAGGTAATAAACACTAAAGTCCATGGCTAAACATTTACGACAGGACCTCTCCTTCGCCCCTAAGGGCATTTGCATATTAATTACCTAGTATCCTAGAGTCTGAATGTATTACGGGTGACTGGTTGCTGTCACATGCAGAGTTGAGTTATAAAAGCTGTTAAGACTCTTGTGTGACTTCAGTCGGTCCACATGTATGGGGGCAGTAGAGTCAACATGGTATATACACCAAACACTACAATGATGCCTCGATCTATCAACGCGGCTTTTACGGTTTGTCTTGTTGGAAGCCGATTTCGAAAACTTCCTCAAGTAAGAATCAAATTAATTTTTTGTAGTTTTCTTTATTTATTCAAAATTTTTTTGGCTTTTTTTACATCTTTACAACGAAAAAAGGTCCGACATTACAGTGCCCATTTCAGTCTTGTTTTTTAGTCAAAACTAATGTTACAACTTTATAAATGTATCAAACTCTCACCCTGAAGACTTTTCGTGAATTTGTAGAATATTTCTTTTGAGAGCTTCTCTTTTATTTAATATTCGTTTGCGTTTTACGTGAAGCTGTGATTATTTTTTCATCGTCGCTTTCTTTTGTTTGGATTTACAGTCAAAATCTTCTAATCCTTTCCTGTATTCTCAGGATTAATCCCTCTGGTCGATAATTAAAGAACTCATGACGGTTTCAATATTTTGCTTCGTGTATTTTGACATTTAAATCTCTGTACTTTTATAAAAATATAACTATAATTGTGAATAATTTCAGTATTATTTTACCTATTATCGTCACTAATGATCCGTTAACTGATGATAGCGTTCCGTTTTGTTTCATCAGCTTCCTTCGTCTAAGTACGCGTGAAAAGTCTTTGTATCCTAATTGATAATCACGCTCTAAACATCACGAAACTCAAAAACAACACCATACTGGCCATTACTAGATGTTCATCTTGACTTTCATCGAGATAATTTCAAGAATTGATATACAAAGTCTCGAACGTTTTCATTAAATTCCATTTATGGGTTGAAAGACTCACTCGCTCGGTGAAGGGTGGCAGCTATGCCTGGCTTAACAAAAAAGTCTGTCATTATCTTAAGTACCTCAAGACACCAAGTTCCTTAAATTGGTTTTGAAATCGATATATGATTATCCGTTTTGGTTGTTTTTATTTCATAACGAGTTATACATTCTTGAAAGCCCTAAAATGGCCTGTTGTGAAAATTAACGAATATTTCTTGAGAATTGATGTTAGCCAAGAAAATTTTTTAAAATTTCATATTGATAAACTTCTGAAACATAATATTGAACAAAGATTCTTATTTGCGTAATTTTGCATTCATTCATTCATCTTTCTATTCTAGTATTTTCCTCTCTTTTATTAGTTTTTCATTTGTTTACTTTTGCCAACAAAATAAGTCCAAATTATGCCATCTTTTCCTCGTTGCTAGCCACTTTTTATATCGTTTGGCAATGTTACAGTAAAAAAAAAAGAAAAGAAAATTAAGGATTTTTCGAGAAGAAAACAATTCAATTTCAATTGTAGTGTTTGTTGACAACTGAAAATGACCGGAAAAAAGCGGGAGTTTTGCCAAAAGTAGAATTTTTTCTGGAAAAAAACGGGTTTCATTAGTTATTCGCACACTCTTTTATTCCATTGATAAATATCTTTGAATGTTTACGAAGAAAAGAATTAGCTGAAAGTTCTAGAATAAAAGTTAATTTGTTGAAAATTTTCAATTAATCTTTTTATTTGTGGAAAGACTTGTTTACGTTCTTCCCAGACGTGGTTCGTGTTTGGAATACTAATGAGCAAGTTTTATAGTAAACAACTTAATCCAGTTGGCGTACATTGACTTACCTATGCCTGCTGCCTTACACTTACTATATCAGCTGTCTTGATTGTCTTGACTATATATACAGTGACTTATATTGAGGGCTTTCTACATGAGCCCCTGACTCTGGAGAATTGAGCAAGCACTCCCCGCGTTTTCAAAGGAAAAAAAGCTTAACCTTTTATTAAACTCTTTAAAGGATTTTAAAGTTGAAATTTTGCTTAAAAACAATTTATAAAGACAATTCAAAGGTGCAGTCAAGTTATTTTTTCATAATGTCCTAGTGTCCCAGTCCCAGAGAATGTTATGTAAACGTTCTCTGGCATTTTTTTAATGGCAATTATCGATAAAGTTAATCAGAAAATTTGATATTCGATTATTTTTTTTATTTTTTTTATTTTCCATTCATTTCGCTTCCCATTCTTTTTCATTTTCTTTTCTCGTCCGGTTACCTTCATTCTTTACTGTTGCCTTTCTTTTGCCTCCCTTTCTATTGTTTTTCATCTCTTTTCCTCTCCACTTCACTTTTCCATTCATTTTACTACCATTTTAAACCAAATATCATGAACACAAATATCTGTTATTCCTCTTCGCTCCATTAACCATCAAAGCCCAGTACTCTATATCCACTAGTAACGTTTTAAAGCTAATTATCGATACTATTAACGTAATTGTACGCACCCTATGTGGTCTAAATGTGTACGATTTTATTCACGTCCTCTTGTTTTGATTTTTAGGAAGCTTTAAGAAAACGGCTGGAGGAAACAAAACGACTCGACGAAGAAAACCACAAAGTAAGCACAAAAAATCTCTCGTGATCTTGTGACTGATAAATAACATTGTTCAACGGTGACGTAAGTGAGTATTTGATACCGAGTCGATACAACCAATTAATCGCTCAAGAATGTGTCAGTTTTGATTGATTTCTCGAGCACATCGGGGGCATTTCATTTATAAATAGAAATTTTAGGAATATTTGTATTTCTTTTTGAGGTTTGTACACGTAATGGTGAGTTGTCAATAATCTTTTAAACATTCTAACCAATAGCTTCCAAACTATGGGCTAGAAGTCTTGATTTTATTGAGATTTAGTGAGTTTAGAGTGACTGGTTCATTAGAACTTTCAAAATGATTATTGTTTATTGCAGTTTGTATAACATATAATGCCAATACAGGTGTTTATTTGGCGCTGGGCTATCTTCCCAACAAACTTATAGGACAAACGTTATACTAGCTTTAAGCCGCCAACACTTGAAGGATTTGAGTTTGATGAGTGGGAACAATAAAGACGTATCAAGGGATGGCCGTGATGTTGTCTGGTTTTTTATTACTGTTGTTTACCTTTGTTTTCTTTAATCTTGACAGAGTCAAAATAGCCGAGTCGCTTCTACTGGTAGGTTTGCCTTTTATTCTTTATTCTTTATATGTATGTTGGGTCTCCCCGATTAGTAAAGCACTTGTGCTGAGCTAGAAGTCCTGAGACATTAATAAAGTTTATTATCATCAGTCAGTGGTCAGTGTGTCTTTCTTACCGATCACTTTTAATTATCGTTCCGTACCAAAAATGAAGATGTATTCACAGTCCTTTTTTTCCTTCTTTCCCAGGTCCTGTCTCTCCAGAACAATCTCAACGATTAGAGGCCGAGGAGGCCGTGCAACGAGTCAAAGAAAAAATCCAACAACGACAAGCCAATGATAAGTCGGATTCAGACTCTTCAGATTCAAAAACCACGACAAATGTTAAACGTACTCTCTCAGCATCCGAAAAACGTGCAATAGAAGCCGAAAAGAGAGCTCTTTTGCGGAAAGAGCGCATGCGTGAACTTGAAGAAGATGCTCTTAAAGCTCAAATCGTTATTGCGCAGGTCAAAGCCATGTCGGCTTCTTCTCTTGAATCGCTCCCCCTCGGATCCCCCGACGGGCCAACGAAATCAAGTTCTTCAGAGAATGAAATCAACGACGGAGCTTTTAGAAGATCGTCCAGCGGCTCTACAGCAAAATCCACGTGATTTTGTGAAGAACTAATGAAACGTTGAATAATTATGACAGATAGCTGAGGCTGGCCCTTACTCTGGGGTTTCCATAGTAACCCTTTACATCCAAAACGAATAAATGAATGGAGTGAAGACTGCTGACCTCCAAGCTCATGGGCACGCTTTCAGCTTCAGTGCAAGCAGTTATTTAATCCAAGATTTTTTTAAATAGGATTCCAGTCCTTCACTTCCCTCCAAGCATTTTATTAGGTAAAACCAAACAGATTGTTTACTAGGTTTTTTTAGAATAATTTTCATTTTTTAAAATAAGTGGAATTTTTAGACGAGGAATTGTGTGCTCTTAACCACACAGCTCTTTCAGCTTTTTATTTTAAGACATTCGTTCCCCCACCCTTCACTGGTAGGGAATTTTGTTAATCAGATTGATGAAAATGTTTTTAGTAGTTACCTTTTTAATTTAACATAACTCACGTGACCTTGTCACGTGGTAGACCACGTGCTAGAAGAGCTAATTCATTCTCCTTATTAGAAAAAATTGGTAGAAACCATTGTCAGTCTTTAAATTTTAAGTCTAAAAGACGTGTTTGAGAATCAATCTCTAAAATTAAGAATCAAGAATCTTAGCGAAAATATGTAAACTAAATTCATCTCAGTCTGGCTTACACAGACCTCTATCGACTTCACCTTGAGAGAGGACCTGGGAGTATAACTAATTAAGTTTTATCCAAAATTGTTGGCATTTTGATCTGCAATTCTCCCAGTCCCTTCCTCAATCAGCAGTCAGGGTTTGGCAGAGAGGGATCTGGTTGACCAAGACTGAATTTATCTCTAAGAGGCGCACTGTGCGAACTTTGAAATCACTATAGTCTCGTATGCGGCCCCTATTATTGTCGTCTCGCAATGCAGAGTAAGCGTTGCGTGATGAAACTAATAGCAGCATAGGAGACTAATTCACTACCAAATCAATCAAGTTTGTAGATAATTATTTTTTGAATTATTGTGCTCAACATATGTAATGTACAAAGTAAGGATAACAAGTTTTAAGTTCTAGTATATGGAACTGTTTTCTTTTTTGGTTGCAAATGACGTGAACATAAGAATAATCTCTAGCACCAGGGGAATTCTACCTCTGTGGAAACATGCCCGATGCATATACGAGTCCCTCTATAAGATGGAGCCATCTTACTACTGCTAATACTACTACTACTGCTACTACTAGGATGTTTTGCGAATTTCATTTTGAATTAATTGCCTCGCCAATTAAAAATGAGTGTTGAGTAAGGAACAATAGAAAGTACGCAAAGGATCCTGGTAATCGTAGTCCATGATGCTATCAATCAGGTGCACCTGTTTTATGGCCATAGGAGGATAGATCCCATATGTCACGCCTTATTTACGCCAAAACTGCCTTATTTTTCCAAGAAATATTGGAATAAGCTCTGGTTGGTTACAAAATCGATGATAATTTTTCAAAACCACTTGTTTGAAATAGGGGGGAATACTATAAGCACACCACAATAATAAGCGAAAGTGTATTTTCCTCGAATAGCTTTTTTTTGTTTCCGAAAATCTCTATTTTTTTGTGATAGTCGGCATTTTAAAAGTTAAAATGCTTGCACTTAGAATTAACAATTAAACAAAGAAAACAATTTTACTTGACCTTGCCAATACCTTTAACCATGGATTCATATGATGATACAGAAATGTTAAGGTCTTAGGAGCACTAATGTAAAGAAATGTTGAACTCCAAACTAGATGGAATGTGGAGTAATGAAAGATAAAATAGTAAAGGAAATGTGGTCGTATGTGCAGTAAGTTTTAATCAATTATTATTGTTATTATAACTATTAATATTATATGAATTTATGTTACATAATTTTAGTTAGAGCATTGTCTCGAATGTGTACTAAATGTAAGAAAAATGCTTTTATACAGAGGAATAAATCTTATCAGAAAAGGGAAATTTTCATCCTTTTGTTTTTCTTTTTACTTTCGTTTTGTTTTCGTTTTGTTTTGTTTTTGTGTTATTTTTTATTATAGAGTGAGGCATTTAACCCTTGAAATAAAAATTATTAGTTAACGTGTAAAAGTCAAATAGACAAAAGAAAACAATGGAATTGAGGTTAACTAAAGTGTGTTAGTCTAATATCTATTCACGGGTTTAGAGTGAAGTCATTATACCCGTGAAATATATATTAGACTTATGCACTTTAGTAGACCTTAATTCCATTGTCTTCTCTTGTGTCTATTTGACTATTGCACGTTCACTAGTATTTTTTATTTCATGAGTTAAATGCCTTCCCTCTAATGACTTCCCTCTAGGACTTAATAAAAGTATTTGGTTATCAACTATTTAGTCGTGAAATAACTAAGAATAACTCAAGCATGAACCAAACAAAGATGTTTAGAGGTATTTGCTTTTGTTCCAATGCTCTGCTCCAGTACAGTGCATACGAGTGCAAACAATACTACCGTGAAACTTTAGTAATACTAATAGCACAATTTCATGCAAAGTCCAATGTTTTTTATTGTTTAATCAGCAATATTTTGTACTATTTAGTAATTAGTGTTTCACTGATTAATTGTTTGCACTCTATATGGTATGCACACTAACATCACATTTTTCTTGAAACAGTAATGATGAAAAGGTATATTATACACAGTGAGTTACTGTAGTAAGTTTTTTCATGTTTTCACGGTGTATAATTTACCTTTTCATCATTACTGTTTCATTAGAAACACCGACGCAGCTCACACTAGTTTTTAGCTAGTTATATCTTCACATTTTTCTTGAAAGATTGTGCTTGTTTTTCTAATTATGTTTGAAATATTCTTCCTGTTCTTGGAGAGTAACTACCTACGATTGCAAATAATGAATATTTAATACATCGGACCAGAAATGAATCACGTCACGAATTTTCCCTCGAAACTGAAAGCGCCGACGTGACTACATACGTCACTTTTTTGTTGCAACAAAAATAATGCACACACAAAAAAATTGAATGGATTTCTATTCTTAAAGGAAATTCATTTTCATATATTGGCTTTAATATATGATTATCCCGTGTGTTATTACGCTGTTCTTAACCATCTCGTGGTGTATCGCCTCATCAGATGTTGTCGTCACGTGGTTTTAAAACCAAATACTCTATTTCCGGTTTATTTTAACCACACCGGGGAGGTAAGGTGGGCTATAATTTGACCTTTGGTTGAACTATAAATATATATTAAAAAAACTCAAATCTTCATAAAATATTATAAATATTGATATGACGCTAAAGAAGAAATAAAAGTAATATTGATATGTGAACTACGAGTATTTTAATTAATAAATTCAACTTAATTTACCCTCCCCTCCCTAGGTAAGAAATATTGGTGACTGGGCAATATTTTACTCAGAGCGAGTTCAAAATGGCGAAGTGAAGGGTGTCTAGATAAACACTTCGCAAATTTACCTGTTATTTTAGTCCTATTCCTACCATGTAAACAGTCCAAAAACCCAATACATAGAAGTAGGACCATAAAAATAGAAAATGAACTACTTAAAAGGGTTAGTTTCTAACGTGCGTGGATTTTACAGCGATATAAACTCAGCGACTTTGACTGGAGCCATTGATGTGATAGTCATACGACAAGAAGATGGGTCGTTCCTTGGCTCGCCTTTTCATGTGCGCTTTGGAAAACTTGGAGTACTACGCAGTAGAGAGAAAATTGTAAGTCCTAACTGACTCTCTAATGCACACACAAACTGGGTTTATGTTTACTGCTTGTAGAAAATTTTGCGTCTACTTCGTTTAGGGACAATAAAGTCAAGGTCAAGAGAGAAAAAAAATGATGCTCTCGAAAGTTTCCAAATCTTATTTATACTGTCGTGTTTTATTGAATTATTTTTTGAAGTAAATTAGTATCCTTTATAGAAGCACTATATACTGAGTAAGATGAAATCCTAAGATGCATGAATAATTGTTATACGTTTTTCTAGATTCCACAAAAACCTCAAAGACCTGCCTGTTTAGTATTTTGGAGCAATGGCGTCATAGCGAATATTATTCCGCATAAACAAAACACCTAGAATTCCTCCTTGAGAAAAATTTTAAGAATTTATTGATAAGAAATAGATAACTTGATTTTTGTTTAATTTTTAAAGTCCTAAATTAGGGATTTAAAACGCTTTTTTCGCTATTCATGTAATTCGTCATGACGAAACTCCACACTTTACATGTTCCATTTGCTTTAAGATTTGAGCTTCATTTTAAGAAATTAAGATAAAATTCTTTAAATATTTTGATGTTACATATGCTTGAAGGATTTCAAAATTTGCTCCATTAAGGCAACATCTATGGATTTTTACTAGAAATATCACAGATATAATAATAAGGTAGTTTCTTCCGTCATAGGTCTCAAAGTCATATCATGTGACAGGGTTTTAAGACCCCTCAACAAAAACTGTTTACCTTGTATTTGTTATGTCATTGATTAATGAATAAAGCTTGCTGATTGGCTACTGTGACACACCTCCCCATACACACCCCATCAGCTGACTATTACCATAGCAACAGCTCAAGGACTATTTCAAGCCTCCTCTTCTTTTCAAACAATGATAATTTCCATTTCAAACATTCGTAAATTAAAAGAAACTTTTTTTAAATTCATTTTTTCATTAAATCATAAAAAGTATGATAGAGTTAAGGTATGCAAACCCAAAAATCATTGAAGCAAAGATGAACAAACAAGCCAATTTGTTTTTGATTATTTTCTTAATCTCTGACCATTCAACCACTAAATAACATGAAGTTAATTGGTCTTCCTTGACTTACCCTGAAATGACCTCTGGGCTGATCAAAGTCAGTGCACAGCTGGTTAAATTATTGGAATTTAGTTTGTCAGTGGTTTGCAGATATAGAAAACTGAAGACCGAAAAAAGGACATTGTAAAATATATTTTTGCTGTTGACCACTGGAAGTACTGTGCAGCAGTGGTGTAGCTCCCAATGGTCAAACCACTTTGAATAAGATAGGGTTGATTTGAGGGGAGAGAGGAAAAATTGGGAGAGCCAGAAAATCTCTCAGAGTCAGTAAAGGAACCAACCAATTCAGCTTACATGGGGCAACTGAACCTAGGACCTCAGAGGTGTGAGGCAAGCATTTTACCACCATGCCATCTTGAATTACCCTTGCTGGTTGGAGAAGAAGAAAAGATAACTAGCTAAAAACTAGTGTGAACTGCGTTGGTGTTTCTAATGAAACAGTAATGAAAAAAGGTTAATTATACATCGCGAAAAGATGAAAAAACTTACTGATGTTTTGGATGCTAGTCCTTCGTCAGAGTTAAAGAGGTGGAGTAGAGTTCATTTAAAAAAATAATAATATTGTGCAATTTCTTTGTGTTTGTAGGTTGATATTATGATAAATGGAGAACCAGTTGATCTTCAAATGAAACTTGGAGATGCTGGTGAAGCATTCTTTGTGGAAGAGGTAGAAGAGCCTTCAGAACTGCCAAGGGACTTGATAACGACTCCCATTCCTTCATCAACCAGTCTTATAGATAAGATTGAAGAACAAAAGGTTTGTATGCTACAAGCATTATTTTTTCTTGAGACTGTTCTCATCACAAGATGAAATCTTAGATTGCAGGATACTGCCATTTTCATAAACATGCAAACTCATTAGCTGCCAGCTTCATGCAGAAATTGAGCTTTTTGCTGCCATCAATCAAAACTTTCTTCATTACCTTTTATATTTTTGACTGGCGGCAGATAAAAACCAAATTTCATTGTGGATATAACACAGAACTTATTGTAGAAATAATAGATATGATTAATGTAAAGGTACAAAATATGCTTATATCTAACATAAACGTTCAAGAATTCAAATATAATCAAACTGGTAAACAAGCTCTGAGCTGGTCTAAAGTAAGTTGTAAGGCTGGCCTAAGGACTAAAATTTAGCTTGTTGGGTTAAATTTGAGGAGGGAGGAAAGCCAAAAATCCCAGGGAATCACCATCAAAGATAACTCTTTGTGTGGCTTATATTTTCTCTTAGGATAAGGAAGCCAGCCTGGAAAATAAAAGTGAAACAACAACAGATGACCAGAATGAGACATTGGAATCCCCTGCCACACAAGAATACAATATAAATAATGAATCTGAAGAACTAGAGCCTCCAGAAAATGAAAAACAAAAGCAAGATCAAACAGAAATATTGGCAATAACAAATGATAAAAATATTGACATAGAGAAATCAAAAGACAGCAAAAGTGAAGTTGTAGAACCAAATGAAAAAATGGATAAAAATAAGGATGACAAAATACTAAATGAACCTGAAGAAACTATAAAAGAAAGCGAAAGCCTGGAAACCAATAAAGAAGAAGAGAAAGAAGAAAGCACCTTAGATGTTGAAAAAGAAGACCATATTGTAAAAGAAGAGCCCAAGGATGATGATGCTAGTGAAAAACAGATAGATATACCTGGACGAAAGCGAAATACTGATTCAGGAAACACGTCAGATGAACTTGATACAACTGTTACACAGGTACTGTAACAAGAATTTTTTCTGTAATACCAGGGGTTTTTAAGGATAGGGGATTAGAGAATTCTCCAGTATTTGAGCATAAGTTTTTGGCTTTAACTGCCATGAGGTTGTGGTTCAAGACGCACCAACACTCAGGGTCTTAACATAACTGAGGAGAAGGTGCTGCCTTTGTTATTACATCTGCAAATGGTTATGCCTTCATGTGACTTGCCATGACCATGTTAATGGTCGTACCATCCCTAATTAACTAGAGACTTTATAAGAGGACCAGGGGTTTATTAGTTGAATTACTGTCCCAAACAAGGGCTGACCGACCTCGCTTTTGTGCAAACTCGTTTCCAGGCTCCTCGTTTACATTTTCGTTTTGCAAAGCGTGTATTATCGTCTATAAACAAAATTAATTAAATTAATAATTATTAATTAAATTAAATTAATTATTAATTAAATTAATTAATAATTATTTTAATTATGTTGAATTTTATTTTGACAGGAAGATGAACTCAGTCATTCATATTCACAAAGCATCCCTATCCCGGGACGACAAGTGGAAATGTACCCTGAAAGTGATTCAAATGTAAGCGTTTATGCATCCATTTATACACCTATTAAACACCTACATTATAGACCATTTGTTGCTGTATTTAACAAGTAAAACAGCTTTTTTATACTCTGTTTAGTAATACCTAAAGCAAATGGAATTGACAAGCCATAGGCAAGTGCTTCTAACACTTCTTGAATGCTTTTGGCACCTAAATGCTTAAAGAAGAAAGTAAAAAAGCTGTTTTAAAAATTTATTGTTATATTATTTAGAAAGAAAATATGTTGTATTTTTGGATACTATCTTACAATTCTTTGCAAAGGTTTCTTTGCACACACAGATGGCATCTGCAACCATGCTTCATTTACTAATAAAGCACAGTTCTCAACCAATCAGACCGCACACACTATCTAATAATGGTCTACAAAATATATTCCAACAAAATCTTTTGGCCATTGAATATACTATCCACTATCTATCCACTATCTATCCACTATCTATCCACTATCTATCCACTATCTATCCACTATCTATCCACTATCTATCCACTATCTTAGGTTCGAACAACCTACGTTAACATTATATGCTAAGCAACCCTAAGATATGAATTGTTTTACTTACTTTAGTGGATGACAGACTCTACATCATTACCCAAAGAAAATGAGTTTATCAGAGACCACAGATACCCATTGTCTGATTTAGACTCTCCTATAGGCTCACCTCCTGATCCAAGGTAAGATCTGCCACTTATAGTGGGTGCAACACTGTGTGTGCAACTACAAGGCTCACATAGTGCTTCCAGGTTAATGCAGCCTGTAGATGTGTGCAACCACAAGGCCCAAATAATCCTTCCCATTAGCAAGCACAGAAAGCCTGCAGGTCCAAGCGAGTCTGCATAGTCACTGGGGGTAGATAGTGCTACAGTGAAACTCCTCTATACCGGACAGGGCTGGGACCGATAAAAATTTCCGGTCTAGCGGGGGTTCCGGTATACTGAGGTTTTTGAAAATTACTTTTGTTTTCGATTTGAATACGTGCGATTTCACACCTATTGAAAATATGTTTGTGTCTAATCGTTTGGCGTCAGTATAAACAAACACGTAAACGAAAGTAATAAGATCTCAAATCTACGCAAATTTCTTGACTTTTTTTTACAAAAGAACGCCAAGAAGAAGCATTCTAAATACGACCTGAACAAAATCCCCGGTAAAATGGACTGGGAATGACCCCAATCCCATGTGACATGGAAAAAAAAAACATGGCGGCCTCAACTTCACGAACCATTCGATCTTTAGTGTTTCTTCACACTATTAAACCTTCCTTATGCATTCTATTTGAACATTTACATATTGAAAACAATTTATTAGTCTATTTGTGAACAAGATTTACTATTTAAAGAAAATTTTCAATGATTTTGTGAGTTTAGAAGTGGTACTAGTGACGATAGTTCCGAAACAAAGATACATTCTTCCGGACTAGCGGGGTTGAATTCTATTGTCAAATAGTGTGTGGTACAGAAATTATCGTCCGGTTTACGGAATAGAGAGGTTCCGGTTTACTGAGGTTTATTTTACAAAAGATATATGGGAAAAATTTCCGGACCAAAACTTTTGTCCGGTTTATAAAGAATTCCGGTATACTGAGGTTCCGGTTTAGAGCAGTTTCACTGTACATGGTTAGTTGTGTGCAACCACAATGCCCACATAGCGTCTGCAGGTTCAAGCTAGTCTGCATAGAGACTGGGGGTAGATGGTACTACACAGTTAGGGGTGGGTAACTACAATGCCTACATAGTGCCTGCAGGTCCAAGCCAGTCTGAACACAGTTAGGTGTGTGCAACCACAGTGCCCACATAGTGCCTGCAGGGATAATCCAGTCTTCTGCATAGTTGTGTGCAACCACAACCCTTACTTTTTCCTCCAGATACAGAGAATATAATGAAACCCTTATGACCCATGATTTATAATGTGTATTCTTTTACAGGGAAAAGCACATGCAACACCTAAAGCCATTCAACCCTCAATACTGTCTGAGTGACACAGAAGCAGAGATACAACAAAGTCAAGATAGTATCAATGTTGATAATGAAGTAACATGGGACTGGGGCAAGCTGCCAAAGGTATATGAAAATATCTCATTTATGTGCACCCCTTTTGGTATAAATATTATAGGATTATGAGGTGTCAATGTATGAATACTCTTCTTGATACAACAGGGACCAGAAAATGGATTTGTCCCAGAACGAAAACTCAGTGGTAAGTAGTGGTTTCTGTTAGCGTTGTGAAAACATGCTCATTGAAGCATTAGCAATGCCTAGTTGATAGATGGATTTGGGGGCGTTGGGGTGGTGGGGGAGCAGACTGGGTAGTTAACCATCAAACGAATCATATAGACAAACAATACAAAATGTAAAAATATAAAGAATTTAGGACCTTTCTTGGAATCACTCATACCTTCCTCTACCCTTCCCAAAAGTAAGGAAAATAATAAAAATAATAATGAAAAGACAGTGCATTACACATTGTCTTTTAATGTGCTATACATTTGTGATCAGTGGAAGACTATATAGGCTGCATATTAAGGCGCTAATTGTAGCCAGGCAGCTTACAATCATAATTAATGTATTGTTGGTATCTTTGTACTATGCCTCCAAATAGACCTCCTAGGCTCTAAAGCGCTCTAGCATAATGTTGTCCCATTTCCGGACCACATGTCATTTCCATGAGAATAATATTCTTTGTTTGAGTTGTATCCATATTCATGTGTCTTCTCATGTGCAATCGAGCGCAAACCATAAACGAAGAAATGATACTCTAGGGAATGACACATGGTCTGAAATGGGAAAATATTACATCAGAGCAGAGGAGGTCTATTGGGTAGATGTTCTGTATCCATCATTACAGTTTTCCCAATCACATCATGGTTCCTGACTCAAATATCATATTACAACTGATTGTGACTATTAGATTTACTTTCGTATGCACAGAACACAAAAAAGATGAGTCTAGCCATGGTTATAGAAGCAAAAGAAAAGATCTCTACAAATCCCATAAGGTAATGAAGAATAAGCAAAAGGGAGGGTGTAACTTAATGTCAAGGCACGGATATATCTTAGTTAGCTCTTTTGATTCTAGTGAGTTCCCTAGATGAGCTTTTGCTCTTGGGACAAACTAGAAATTTAATGGATCAAAATAAAAAATGACAAAAATTATATATACATATATATGATGACACATATATATACTTATCAACTGATTTATAAAACCCTTTAGCATTCTATTCACCTTCAGAGTGAAAAAGTCATTCTTAAATCCATTTGTCCTTCCCATTGTACATTTATTCATTCATTTGTTAACTTTTATAGATTAAAGAAGAGGGTATTTATCTAGATGATCTCAATTCTATTGATCAAGAAGTAGCAGCACTTTACCTCAACCAAGCTTTGTAAGAATATAACACATTTAATGCTCTCATTATTCTAGTGTACCTCTGCCTGTTTTTCTGCTTTTTTCTTTTAAAAGTTACGAGACCATGGAGAGGAAAAGGCCACTTTTGCTGATCCATACTAGTATAGATACTATATTTGCTCCCCTTAAGGTGCTGTATGGTCTTCCCGTTTTAGGGTCCCACATGGTACCCCTTTTACAGTGCTACATGGTCCTTGTTTCTGAAGGTGCAACATGATTCCCCTTTTTAGGGTGCTAGATGGTCCCCTCTTTTTAGGGTGCTACATGGTACCCCTTTCACAGTGCTACATGGTCCTTGTTTCTGAAGGTGCAACATGATTCCCCTTTTTAGGGTGCTAGATGGTCCCCTCTTTTTAGGGTGCTACATGGTACCCCTTTCACAGTGCTACATGGTCCTTGTTTCTGAAGGTGCAACATGATTCCCCTTTTTAGGGTGCTAGATGGTCCCCTCTTTTTAGGGTGCTACATGGTACCCCTTTCACAGTGCTACATGGTCCTTGTTTCTGAAGGTGCAACATGATTCCCCTTTTTAGGGTGCTAGATGGTCCCCTCTTTTTAAGGTGCTACATGCTCCCCCTATATTGGTGTGTTACATAGTCCCTGATTAAACATGTTGTTTTACTTTTGGCTTTTAGCAAATTGTGCATTAATCACTGCCAGGTCGTTCTAGCTTCTTGATAATTTTTGCTGATATTTTGTCCTATTCTGTTGATATCCAAAGGACATCAAGAGATGATAAAAGAAAAGGACAACTGGATTCCCAGATCACTGAAGACAGAGAATCTGGTATAGGACAGTCTCTTCCTAGTTCACCTATATTAGATCTTATAGGTACTAGATATCCTGGGTAAGTCATCAAGCCATGAATGCTTATCTTATAAAAGTGGTTTATTTAATAATTAGCAATTATTATGGCAAAGTGAATATTGGGGAATATTTACCAAGACGCAAGTCCTTGAGCAGCGAGGTAAATATTCTCTATAATCACTGAGCCTGAGGTGAATAATTGTCTTAGTATATAACAACTTGTGTACAGAGTAACTTATTTTTATATACAGTACAGTAATTCAATAAAAACAAACAAATGGTAACTTAATTTAGTTTGTGTGCCGGCAGATGCCATTTTGTCGTTGACTCAATATTCTGAGATTCAGAAGTGAATATCGTACAATATTCACCTCCAATTAACCAATGAGCTCGCACGTTGTTAGGAAGTACACAAGTTGGTATATGCTAATTAATATCAGTAATTTTATTACTATTAATAGACTTTATTAGCAACTTGGTCATTATAAAATTATAAATCTTGTGTTCTGGTTGGTTGGGAGCATGTGCTTTATGAGAGAACACAGCATGCACGTGCACTTTCAGTTCCGTTATTCCTATTAAGAAAAAAAAATAACTTGCTTGCTGTGCTGAGTGGAGTTACAAAGCACTTTGGGATTGGTAGAACACTGGAGAAGTGTCAAGAAGCACTCCACTATGCATCATGCTTCTCCTAACTCTTCTCTAGTGTTCTGCCAATCCCAATTCTGCCAAAGTATGTACTTTATGACTGCAAACGGCATGCACACACATTTTCTTTTTCTTCAGTAGACTATGATTATTAGATGTTGTTTGACAGCTACTAATGAAATTGCATTACTCTTTCTTCAGATCTGATAGCACTTATAGTAACTTTGCAATGTCTCTCTGTGGAGATCTCAAAAGTGGAAAGGTTCCTTTAGGTAATAATAATAATACATGTATAAATCATATTCTTCAAAAAGAAGCATAAGGAATACTCCGTCATTTTCAATGCAAATTTCATTGATCAATAATTTTAAAAGCGGGGCTTAAATTAACAAGAATTGGAACTTGCCAGTCATTTTGACCAGTAATATTGAACCAGAGATAAGATATAACTGTCAGTGAGTGAAAACTAACTTTGGTGGTGATCATTAAGCCCTGTAAGGGAAATCAGAGGAGGCTTATAATTATCATGTCCCTACTATATTGCAACAGCATTAACCAGACATGGGGTAACACCTTCCACAATCTTAACTACAGATTCTGTACTGTCAAATAAAAGTTATCCTTAAAAATGGCACTGACAGCTGTCTAGAGTCCCCACACTTCATAGTTTCTTCCCCACCCCCACACCCACATCCATACACACCTGCCTCCAATCTAACCTTGTTGACATTGTGTTTTTGGATTCTAGAGAGTTTTGTCAGTAGCCAGATAACATATGATGACCTGTCATCCAACCCTACTCTTCTTAACGACCCTAAACTGGTGATTAGAATCAATGACAGGTAAGTACTGTTATTTACAACTGTGTATGAATGTTTAGGCTTTACAGTGCTTTTGTTTCTTTGGCAATTCATCAAATAGCTTAACAATAATCGTTTTCTTAATCTACATCCAATAAGCCTTGATCATCTCTTTACAGATATTATAATTGGCAGATTGCAGCTCCAATGCTAAGGTCTTACCTTGTGTTCCAGAGGCCATTGAAACAGGTAACTGTAAACTTCAGTTGTGACACAATTGGTTTGGATACTGTTATCATGTAGTTGTTTTATTAGAGACTGGTTGTATGGTCATAGTAATTAGGTTGAAGGTTGAGGATAACGATTGATGGTGGTGATGGTGTTGAATTAGTCATTTTATGTTGATGGTGATAGTAATGGGGATGAGGTATGGCTGGTGATGATGTGATGGTGTTGGTGATTAGTAACTGATGATGAGGTATGGTGGATTGATGATGTGATTGGTGTTGGTGATAGTAATGATTGATGAGGGATGGTTGTGATATTTGATGGTTATGGTGATAGAATGCTTAATTAGTTAATGTTGTTATGACGGGTTGTGATGTGGTGATAGTAATGATGGTTTAGTATGGTGTGATGATGTGATGGTGATGGTGAGAAGTAATAGATGATGAGGTATGGTGGTGATGATGTGATTGGATAGTGATGTAATGATGGGTTAGGTATTGTGGTGATGGTGTTGGTGATATAATGAGGATTAGGTGTGATGAAGTATGGTGGTGTTGACGTGATGGTGATGAGGTATGGTGGTGATGAAGTGATGGTGGTGGTGATGGTGATTAAGTGATGATGATGAGGTATGGTGTTGATAATGTGATGGTTATGATGATTAGGAGGTTGAGGTTAATGAAGTTTCTTAAAAATACTTATGTACACTTGTTTTCATTTTCTCTCTTAGGAAACTGTTCAGTCATTAGTAAAACAGCACATGCCAAAGAAGGTAGGAACAAAGATGTCAATGCTAAGGCAAGATCTACTCAATGACAATAGTCTGACCTCTACCACTTGGGTGAAATGTCTTCCCATCTCAGACCACTAGCCATCTCTTTGAGATCGATAGAATAGAACCCGGCTTATGTATTTTACCATTTGTTTCTGGTGAATAAAGGAATCATACTCAAGGATCTATTTCAGACTTATAGAAAAATGTGAAAAAATTTTTGCAGGAAAAGAGGAGAGGTTATTATTGGTTTTCATGGAGACCAAACTATGAAGAACAGGTACTATAATTAGTTAAATACAGAAAAATTGTGATTTTAAGCCCTGGCTCCATTGACGACTCTTAAAACTCCAGTGTTTACAGGTTTAGCCACACTTCTGAGGTTGGTAAACAAAAGTAGAAACTAGAATAACAAAAGAAGCAGCTCCTGGATTTGAGGCGAAGCCCACATACGCTGGAATTTTAAGAGTTGTCAAGACTCATTTGCTTTTCTATAAACTTATGACTGGGGGGGGGTGAGGGGGGATTGGGGTGTCGTGATGAAGAGGAAACAGTCATTTACTTCTTTTATTTTCCCATTAATTCTTTAATCAATGCCATTAACAGGAGATATTATACATATGTAAGAGTATTTTATTTATCAATAAGCCTGAAGTGAGATGACATTTTACCCCCCGACTCTAAACCATAATTTTTACAATTATTTCATTTTAAATTTTCGATTCCTTAGAGAATACAGGAACAATAGTCATAATTAAAGAACAAAAGCAGTGTGAAAAGGATTATGGTCTAGAAACGGGGGTAACGTCATCTCGCTTCAGGCTTATTGAGAAGGTTTTCTGTTAAATGTTGCTCATTATAAATGCAAAGCCTATATATAGTTATTAACTGGGTTAATAACTAACTATATATTGACCTCGCATTTATCATGAGGGATATAACAAAAATAAAGCCTCATGAATAACAAAGAAAACTGTGTCAATTGAGAAATAAGTAGGCTTATAACCTGGCTTGGAGAGTCCATAACCTGGAGTGCTTATAACCAGGATTTTTTATAACATAATGATTACATTATTGACTACTCAGTCCTCAGATGAAGAATTTGACCTAGTAAATAACAAACCTCGTCCACGAGCACACAACAACCTCAGAAAACAACACACAACAACACCAGTGAATGGCTCCAACTCTAATGAGGACCTAACACTGATCACTGAGCCACATGAAGAAACTAGCAACGAATGGCAAAGGCAGAGAAATGTTTCAGAATGCAGTGGAAATGAATTAGATGTTGCATACAAGAAGTCTACAAGATTAAATTCTGAGAACTTGGTAAGAAAGCTCTTTAAAGTCTATATCTAATATAACCCATTCACACCACACATTTGAACACATTTCAAAAATTGTTTTATCAAGCTAGTGGCCATGCACACCACGCCATCTTGGAAATTTGCCCCCTAAAACAGTCCCACAATGCATTGCAATACCAAAGCCACCCAGTTTCTACCTCAATTCAGAATGGCTAATTCAATAATTTTTTGGAATATTTTTTGGACCCTGTTCATACTTGTCCAGGAAATTGCTTTTATCGCTCATTTAATTCTAATTTCCAGGCAAAGCTTAATCTTCATGATGGAGCAAATAGTATACGTTTTTCAGTTACTACTAAATATCAGGTGAGAAATACTCTAATGTGGTGATTGATAATGTTGGTTGTTGTATTTCTATTTCATTTATTTATTTGTCTGTTTGTTTTTTTATCAGGGTACAGCAGAGTGCCAAGCTACAATATATTTATGGAACTATGATGATAGGATTATCATCTCTGATATTGATGGTACTATTACAAAGTAAGTCTATTATCAAGGAATTATTAAAGTATTACCCAGGAAAAGCCTTCTTAGTGCATGAGATGAAGAAATAGAAAATGCACCGCATACTGTGGGGCAATTATAAAGCACCTAGGGATTGGCAGAATACAAGAGAAGTGTTAGGAGAAGCACGGCGTGTAGCTGCATACTTCTCAAAACTTCTTGAGTGTCCTGCTAATCCCAATGTGCTATATATCTTCACACGGCACAGCAAGCAAGTTTAATTATTTCTTTTATAAGTAAAAACGAATTACAGTAACTGTTATTTTGGATACGAATGACAAAATAGAAAGTACAAACATGTATGCTCTGTGTGCTCACATAAAGCACATTTCATAACAGATATTTTATAATACTTATTATTGAATTTTCTCTCTCCCTATACAGATCAGATGTGCTAGGACAGATTCTGCCTGTTGTAGGACAAGCATGGGCACAATCTGGCGTCGTAAGTATTTTATCATCAATATCATTAAAACAGCACCAGCTTTTTCCAACTCTACCACCATCATTGCCATTTATCATCTATTATCACCAGCACATCCCTACACCTCCACTTACTGGAAATAAAGTGATATATACAGCACCAGCACCAACAATTCTTTTATTATAATCATTTGAAATTTGTTATCTTCAATCTCCCCTTTAGTATCATTAATAGCCTTCTCTTCCTCCACCAACATTACTATCATTATCATCATCATTGTCATTACCAAGAAAACAAAAATAACATATCATTATCCCATGTTTATTTATTTTTTTTCCTTTCCCATTTTCATAGGCACACTTTTTTAGCTCAATAGATAGAAATGGATATAAACTGCTGTATCTGTCAGCAAGAGCAATTGGGCAGGTATGTAACCACTTCTTCCTTCTTTGCCCTTCAAATGTTCATAGATTACTATCAGGTAGAAGAAGGTTGGAAAACGGAAGGAATGCAGCTTTTCATATCCATTTATTATTTTTGTAAGGAAAATAAGTGAATAATTGTAGTCAGTGTTCGTGCTACCCCTCAAACTCCTTGAAAACACCTTGGATTGAATTCACGTTTTCAAGGGCACTTGAAAAGTTCTTGAATTTTACGATTTTTGCAAAACTCTTTAAAAACTCCTTGAATTTGTGCTTTGATCATTACTTGCATGAGTTGAAATAGATGATCTAGTCAGAAATGTTTGAAAATCTGAAAGTCGGCCATGTGCAACCACCGTGGAAAACCTTGGCATAGTTAGCTGAACATACTCCTTGGATACTCATTTTTGGGTCCTTGTATACTCCTTGAATAGTCCTTGAATTTTAAGTGGTTACTTCAGCACGACCCTGTGTAGTTAAGGTTAGACTTGGTCAAATATAGTAAATGTATGGATGCATCAAGTCAAATCATGACTTGGAGCCTTTGCTTCATGTTCGCTTAAGCAAATTCGAGAAAGGTTTATTGGAGAGTGTTCTATTCAGGACTGAAATCCCTACCCACCCCTCCCCCTCTGGTAATTTATTGATCTTTTTCTTTGACATATTACCAGGCCCAATTGACAAGAGATTATTTAAAGAGTGTTAAACAGGACCAGATCACCCTACCTGATGGTCCTCTCTTATTATCACCTGCATCACTTATCAAAGCGTTCCACAGGTAAACCATTATTCTTATTTACGACTTCAACAATATTAATGAAACCTTTCACAGTTCCCTGCACCATCTTGAACTAGCATACTGGCAAATAAAAGAAATAATACTCAAGGGAATGGATAACTTCATGGATACAGCGGCCATCTTGAATCGCAAGGCATTATGGGGCGTCTAGGGGGCAAATAAAGCTTTGTTACAGTAATGACGTCGATTGATATTAACAGCTTATCACAAGAAAATGCAACAAAAAAATGAATGAAGACGGCACATCGATCACCTTAACCCATAAAAAAAAACAGACAAACACACGAAACTGTATATATTTTCCATAATCTTTCCCTTCTTTTGCCCCCTGGCAAGATGGTGGGCGTATCATTTTAGTAGTCCATTACAAGTCTCTCAGAGTTAAGTAAATCTAGCCAAGAACACAAGTTTACAAACGATAGCTTGGGCTATTCCTCGAGACTGCTGCATAGGCAATGTCATCTCTTGCACAGATATTTGAGCTGGAATAAGATACTTGTTTTGATTTGTAGGGAGGTGATAGAAAAGAAACCAGAGGAATTCAAGATTGCTGCTTTAAGAGATATTCAAAGCTTGTTTCCTTGTAAAAACCCATTCTACGGTGGATTTGGTAACAAAATTAATGTAAGTATGACCAAGGAAGACACATTTTAAATGATGAATTAAGTTTAAAAGTGAGATCGTGTTTCATGCAAAGTTAAACGAGTTATTTTGTCTCCTTTAGGATGTATTATCATATCGTGCAGTTGGTGTGTCATCGTCTAGGATATTCACAATTAACCATAAAGTAGGTCTACCTCAATAGTGGGTGGGTGGGTGGGTGGGTGAGTGAGTGAGTGAGTGAGTGAGTGAGTGAGTGAGTGAGTGAGTGTGTTGGATCTTCCCTTCAATTCGAGGGTTCTTCAATTTTCCTCCCTCTACAAAAACTAAAATGCCAAATGTCAATTCGATTTTAGATGTGCGTTGACGGTGATCAGCCCAGAGGTTTTTTCAGGGGTCGATAGAATTAATGATTGTAATAATGGCTTCTATTTGTATTGTTTCTTACAGGGAGAGGTCAGAAATGAGCTGATAACAACCTTCCAATCCTCGTGAGTACAAAAATCAATGCAATGAGTAAAAATCTTGTAAAAAGAGCAGTGCTCAGGCGCTCTTTTTACCAACACTTTTAAAACATTATCTCTTTCCTCCTTAATTTTTCATTAACATTTCTCGGTTGTTTGGCATTTTTTTTCTCGGTCATTTCCCATCCAATATTCCATATAATTCAAGTTTTTCTCAGAAAATCCCCAAATTTTATCTGACATTTCCCACAAATCCATTTATTTTAATTTCTCTATCGTTTTCGTTTTCTCTAATTATTTTCTCACTACCCCTGAACAAAATATGTCCTATGTTACAGATATTTACGACTAAGCGACTTAGTGGACCATATGTTCCCACCCTACAAAAAGCATGAGTCCATGAAACATTCTGCTCTCGTGGCCCCTGACGAATTTAGCTCCTTTACGTACTGGAGAAACCCTCTACCCGACATAGACCTGTCTGAGATTGTGACACTTACGGAACAAGCTGAAACTGCACCTACAGCTTAGAAGAAGGTAAGGGGATAGATAACTTATAAAAATCTAATCTACGGCCAGAGCTTCTAAGGATTGTGGTAAACGTGACGGTAAGCGTACGTGACGGTGCCCAGTTTTTGTCTGGGATGGGGTTAACGATTTGGTCGTTTTTCTCTGGCAAATAGGCAACGCTTTCTGCCAGCACAAAAACAATAAAAACGTTAGTAAATATTGATTGCAATCTATTGAATAACCGTCTTTTCCCACTATTAGTCTGGGATAGGGTGTACAATTCTTAGTTTTAGTCTGGGGTAGGGTATGTAAAATCAAAATTCTAGTTCTTGGATAGGGTCAGGGTTTTGAGGTTCTGGCTGCACACCCCTACCCGCCCCCCCTCCCCCCCGGGCGTCAAAAGGCCTCCTTATTCTTTTTAATTGGCTCAGAGCGGATACCATTTCATAGTCACGATGTGTGTTTGCACTATTTAATGAAAAACACGCAAACGCCACATGTCATTCGGTTGATCACTATGTCAGTGAGATACGCTAAAGGTACGTATCGACCATCGAGCTCGTTTTTATATAATTGAAAAGTAGATTAACTTCGGAAAGAAAAAAAATGTTTTATGCAATTACAAATAGTTACGGCGTTTGTAGCCTTAATGTTGAGATTTTCCCAATCTTGATAGTCATCTTACTATTTTTTCGTTAAAGGTTCGGGCAGATTTCTCTTCATTTTTATTAATTAATTATATTACCTACATTTTCAATATTTTATTACCCGCCAGGTGTTGTTTTAAGTGTCTACGTTATTTTTCCATGATAAAGATAAAGATTACAAAGGTTGTTTATATAGCGCGATACGAATACTTAAAAAACGTCAAAATATTCAATCGTCTGGTACAACAGCAGGCGACAATAGTCTCTTGATGACACTGAGTGTACACACTCCACGGGGTTCCTGCAATACATCCTTGTCTAATGTCTACGAGAACTATCGAAAACATCCCGTCTGCTTCTTTATATTTTATTTATTTTATTTTAACATATTAACTCTCTGTGTTCGCCCCAAGAGCTAAGCTTATCGTGGGAGATTATACAGAACATAATTTAAATATTTTTGGAGTTTTTAGGAAAAAGAAAGAGACGTTTAACATATTAGCAAGAAAAAAACGTATATACAAAAAGTTCAATGGAGATTACATCGTGGGAGATTACATGTAACATATTATAGAGAAAAAAACATATATTATTATATATGTAGAAAAGGTACAATGGAAATGAAAATATTTCAACTCAGGAAGTCAGGAACAATTCTGGGTTCAGGATTCCTTGGAATCTGGATCGTGGAATCTGGATCGTGGAATCTGGATCGTGGAATCTGGATCGTGGAATCTGGATCGTGGAATCTTTAAATTGTGAACAATGTTCCTTTCCGTATATCTTGGATAGTTGGAGGTACAGATTTGGATGAACGCCAGATTTTGAAGTTCCGTTGTTACAAGATCCAAAATATTTATCATGGATTCCAAAAAGAAAATCCCCTTTTCAAAGTCACCAATACTGATCTATTGAAATCAAACCTTGCGAACACTTAACCCCGCGTAACTCATTACTCCAAGATATCTACACTTTTAACAAGTCAGAACACATTTTGGAAAGCTGGTCATATATCGCAGATGGATCAGATGTTGTTTATAAGTGCAATGTGTCCTAATTTTAGAACCAAACTTGGCCATTTTTGGATTGCGGTATTTTAATGGCGATGACATCCTGTACTTAAAGTGTTTTTTCACTGATTCAGATTGTTTTGACAGTTGTGTTTAATCCAATGGATATATTAGGACAGAAAAGTTGGGAATACATTCATATTGAAGTCGTCGAATAATCCTGTCACCAAATCAGTTAATTTGCTTTTTGTTGATATTTTGACTTGTCTGCATTGATGACTCTATATTGAGCAGAGAAAACACACAGTATCAATTGGGCTTCCCAATCGAAACACTGATTGGATAATGCATATGTGTTCGTGCGTTGTGATTGGTCTATACTGGAAGCCATTTGAGTGTCATTACCGTATTTCATCCCAAGGCTTTCTAATTTAAGCACCGTGATTGGGTAATGCATATGTATTCGTGCGTTGTGATTGGTCTATACTGGAAGCCATTTGAGTGTCATTACCGTATTTCATCCCAAGGCTTTCTAATTTAAGCACTGTGATTGGATAATGCATATGTGTTCGTGCGTTGTGATTGGTCTATACTGGAAGCCATTTGAGTGTCATTACCGTATTTCATCCCAAGGCTTTCTAATTTAAGCACTGTGATTGGATAATGCATATGTGTTCGTGCGTTGTGATTGGTCTATACTGGAAGCCATTTGAGTGCCTGTATCGTATCTTACCACAAACAAGGTCCTGAATTTCCTTTGTTATTTCTTGCAGAAAATGGCAAGTGACGATTTCGTGCATCTATTTCCCCTGAAATCAAGAATTATAAATATAAATGAGTAATAATAGCAATATTAATGACTAAATTAATCTATATTATTGATATTAATATTGATTTTAGCTAAGAACGTTTGATTTTTCTACCACATCGAGTTATTTTTATGAAAAGTCTATATTATATAATTAGACTGGTTAATTCTGGCTTATTTTTCGAGAAATGAAGTGAAGTAAAGAGTAAGAGGTGCAGAATGAAGGTGGTCTGAGATCGGACCAAAACATCTTTACAATGGCTCTTTTAAAAATAGCCAAAGTCAACAAGTCTAATTCAAATTAACTTAAACATATCTCAGGGTGGTGATCAAAAACACAATTTGTGCAACCCTCTTCGTATGTTTGAGTCACTCAGTACCAGTCTTTCGCGCCAGTCCTTCAAGTAATACAAAACGCTGTGTCTTTTATTGTGATAAAAATTCTGTATTTCTTATGGCTTTTACGACATTCCTGTCCCCTACCCAAGAGTCGATCGCCTCGATCGCCTACCCAGAGAGTGAGGGTTGGGCGAATCAGTAGTGTATTGTTATCGCGTATTAGATTTTTGCTGGTCCAAAATCTAGGCTCTGGCGAGTCATTACGCTTAACAGTACTGTTCAAGCTTTACTGAAAAAGATAAGATATTTCGTTTTATCAAATTAATGCTCAAGTTTGTCGGCCTTCATTGTTTCCCATTGTAGACCCTTTCTTCAATGGCATGTTTTCCTAGACATGTTTGCTACAAATAGGCAAGACCTTTCATCTGCAAGGCAACTCAGTCTAATCGTTTATTCTTACAAAAGAAAAAAAATCACCGTGTAATATAGTTATAGTTAACCAAACGTACAAATAAAATGTTCTCAATAAGTGTTGGTAGTACATGTTTCTACTTCAACAAGATTTCGAGATTTCGTTTTGATTAAAAAAAAAGATAATGGTTCTCGGACACAATTTCTGGGCTACACATCTTTGGAAAAGAACAAAACCTGTGATACATTTCAGTCCTTTGTATTTTGCTTTCGAAACATTAAGTTTTATAACGTCATCGAAATAAGCCTGAAGCGAGATGACGTTTTACAACCGACTCTATACCACAATAGTTTTTTAAATTCTTTCATATTAAGATTTTTGATTCCTTAGAGAATACATGAACAATAGTCATAATTAAAGAACAAAAGTAATGTGAAAAGGGTTATGGTCTAGAGACGGGGGTAAAACGTCATCTCGCTTCAGGCTTATAGCGCGCGCTTATCTGAAAATCCTGCATAAAATCCTTCCTAGATTCTGCAATTCTCATGGTCAGCAGCTGGTACTCGTGTTGCTAGGGGTAACGTACCATGTGAATATGTAATACGCATGGCCAATAAGCCTGAAGCGAGATGACGTTTTACCCCCGTCTCTAGACCATAATAGTTTTTAAAATTCTTTCATATTAAAATTTTTGATTCCTTAGAGAATACAAGAACAATAGTCATAATTAAAGAACAAAAGCAGTGTCAAAAGGATTATGGTCTAGAGACGGGGGTAAAACGTCATCTTGCTTCAGGCTTATTAGAAAGGAGGTACTCGGCGCGAGTACAGACCATAAACATTAAGTTTAATGATGACATCGTCTAAATATCCCTCACGAATTTAAACATTAGGGAGGATTGGACTAATCGTCCCTCATGAATATGATCATGAGCGACGATTAGTCCAAATATTCCTCCTCATCATTCATTAGCCACTCAAGCCTCGGGAGATTTAGTTAAATTGCGATGTCCCAAAACCTTCCTCTGCTTTCGGAGACATCTTTAAAATCACTAATCATCCTCAGGTCATGCTATTACTTGTAATAAGCAGCGAAAAGTCGTATTACTAGGGGTAAAACACCACGTGAATAAGTAATGCGCATGGCCAATTAGAAGAAGTGACCATAAAGTGCTATACTATTAGTACTTTTTTCTAAATACTGAAATATTCATATTAATTTAAATTATCCATTTTCGAGACTCTTTAGGGGTTCACGGCACATGAACGCTCGTCATCAGCTGCTATATACATGTTATTTAGTTTGATTTTTTACTTTGAGACATGACGAAGAAGATGTTTTAAATGGACCATTATTT
Source organism: Actinia equina (assembly GCA_011057435.1). Classification (NCBI taxonomy): domain Eukaryota; kingdom Metazoa; phylum Cnidaria; class Anthozoa; order Actiniaria; family Actiniidae; genus Actinia; species Actinia equina. The sequence continues at coordinate 1,029,168 of WHPX01000729.1, forward strand.
TCCCTTTCTCAACTATTATTAATTAAGAAACTCCCTTCATCCCTCCCCTCCCCTCCCTTCTCTTCACCACCGCCACCAAATAAAAATGGTGGTTTGGCGACAGTCATCGATAATTTTTTGGGTGATCCCAAACCACGAGGATGATAAAGAGTGAGTATTTCTTGAAAAGCGATTTGAAATGCGTGATTCGCACCCTCCCCTCTCCCCCTTTTATTTTTTGTAAAATGTTTTCTCCTTTTCAAACAAAACATATAATTGAGTATTATTGTTTCCTTGTCGTTAAACCATCTAAATACTCCATTAATACGGATGCTATTCTAACAATAATTTTAATTCTAAAAGGTTTTTAATGATGGACCCATTATGATACCCTTACAAAGCATTGAATTAACATATCCCATCTCATCAGTTTTTAGTTCATTCTTACTTCAAATGACGATCGAATTATTATATGAAGGTTTGTGCCCCAAAGTACGGAGTTCGATGACAGCCATGTTGCTGGGCAAAGCATTGAATTAACATATCCCACCTCATCAGTTTTTAGTTCGTTCTTACTTCAAATGACGATCGAATTATTATATGAAGGTTTGTGCCCCAGAGTACGAAGTTCGATGACAGCCATGTTGCTGGGCATTTTTAAATATTCCTTTTCTCGAAGGAGATCATAACTATCATCTTGTCACTGCACACAACTCATGGATTGTATCGACCTCTCTATGTTGCAGAAATTTAAAAAAAAAAACCTTTAAAACCTTTATTTTTGAAATAACGTTTTCGTCGAGTTCAGAAATATATTCTTTAAATACAATGACTCTTTGACTTAAAAATTCAAAATTACTGTTTTTACCAAATTGTTTGAGAAAAGGAGCACAAACCAATAGAACTAAAAAACAAATGATGACTCGATAAAATATTACTAGTTAGAATTAAACAAACCATAAACGTTGTCTTGTTTTACTTGACAATATGCTTTAAATTAATGACTAATTTCCAAATGACGGGCAGTAATTATAAGGATGAATTAATGATTAAGAGTAAATAGGTAAGAAACATCAATAGAAAACATTCTGCTTGGAAGGAGTCCTTCGCTTTTCTCGTCTTTCCTCGTGTCGGAAGAGGGAAGGGACGATAAGTGGTTCCATTTTTATTCCCATTTTATTTATTATTATTTCTCTTTGCCTTGCCTTTCCTCTCTTCTTCAATTAAATGCATGGGCAGCGCCGAAGTAATTTACTATCAATAATAAATAATTCAAACTCTACGTATATCATAATCATTGATTTTAGATTTTTAAGCTAAGAATTCGATTTTGTTTTCTAGTAGACACAATTTCCCCTGGTGCTTTAATGCGACTCGAAAAATATCGCATTTCCTAGGATGTTCCTGGCATTTATTATTTGTTTCTTCATTTCCTTTCGATCTTTCCACATATTCCTTTCATTTTCGTACTTTCATTCTCTAATAACATTATATCGTAAACCATCTTTTTTTCTGCCTTTTTTCCTTTCTTTTTCCTTCCTTCCTTTACTTATTTATTTCATTTCCTTACGCTCTCTCTCTTTCTTTTTCTCTTTCTTTCTTTCCGTTTTTCTTTTCTTTCTTTAGTCTACCTCATTTAAAAGAGCTAGTTGTTATTCAGTTCTGCTAATTACATTTCCGAACTTACAAGCACTAATCACTTTTTTAAAGATGAAAGAAAAATAGGGCATTTCCTAAAATAAAACTTTATTGAGAAAGCCCACCCCATCCACATAACGCAAAAAAAAGCGTAAGATATTCTGACTATGTTAAAGTTGAGTCGTTCAGATTGAAGCTTATGGCAATAGATCAACATCTAGCGAAGATTTTGGGGGAATTCACGACGATATTAACACTACTTTACGGCAAAATTTCTTTTAAATCTTTCGGCAAAGGGCCAAAACTGAACGACAGTCGATTCTCTTTAAATTTCCTACATTTAATGTTTAAACTTAATCCATTAAGATTATTATTATTCTTTCTAGTATATTTGAACTCCTCTGCCTGCTTCCGGTAAATTTCAGTTATATATATCTAACGAATCTTTTTGAAATAAATTATGAGCTATTATTGGTCTCAGGGTACGTACTAAAATTGCGGGCTGAACCGAACTTTAATAATTTAAGCTGGGAATCTTTATCAAAATGAAGAATAAATTGACTAATCTTGATAACAAATTTTATTTCATTTTTATGCTGTTGTCTACATTTAATTACTTCAAGATTACGATCTTAATGGAAAACTAGAAAATTTCTAAGGAAAACTATGTTTGTTTTCGATATCGGAATCCGATATTTTGTACTGACTTTTGAAGTCATAATCTTGTCATTGTTATGCTCTCTTTCGGTATATATTTCAAACTGAGCTATTTCTTAATTCATAGAAACAGCTAATGATGCGCGTACAGGTTAGATACCAGTAAAAGGAATAGAAAACGATGGGATCAAATTAGCCGCATCTCGAAGATTGGAAACGTCGAATTTAAAAGTGAAAGAAAGAAAGAAAGAAAGAAAGAAAGAAAGGAAGAGAGAGAGAGAGAGAAAGAAAGAAAGAAAGAAAGAAAGAAAGGAAGAAAGAAAGAAAGAAAGAGAGAGAGAGAGAGAGAGAAAGAAAGAAAGAAAGAAAGAAAGAAAGAAAGAAAGAAAGAAGTAAAGAGAAAAAGAAAGTAAGGTAAAAGGAAAGGAAAGGAAAGGAAGCAAGGAAGGAAGAAAAGAATGAAACAAAGAATGAGCAAACGAACGAACGAAAGGGAAAAAACCCTCCAAATACGTTCTGCAAAATCAACATATTTTTATTAAGTGACAAGGGGTTCGGAGGCAGCGAACTGACATTCACTAACCACTTATTTGTTAAGTGAGGCTTGACGACACCAGGTACTTTTACCTCACGGGTCACCAACGGACTGACGATTCTAAATATATAACAAGATTAACCAACCATGGTCTAAAATGTAAAAAGGTCTAAAAAGGCTGCAGTTTTCGATGCAAAAATAGATGCTGTGAGATTATCTTTTGCATGTAAGAATCACTTCCAGTAAATCTTTTTCGATAACGTACGTGCTCTGTATGCTAGCTGGATAGATGTTTGGCGTTTCTGACGTTTTGATTATTATTTGCATATTTGTGAAAATAGCAATAATTAAGATCTATGATACTTAAGGTTGTCAAGAGGCATTTCGGTTATGGAATCTATTAAGATGCAGGAAAAACAGCTTAAGATCTCTATTCTTCGTAACAATAGACGTCATAGCCGCCATGTTGGAAGAACATTTGACAAACGATTTTTCTATTCTTTTGTTATATCTTCCAACATGACGGACATCCCTTTTGTTATTGTGCTCTCTTGGGATTGCAAACCAAGAATACTCTGTTTTGAGCCTTTGAAGTTATCACCCATCGAGTAAAATATTGGCGAGGCATAGCGTGGACTGGGGGCTAATATTTTAAATTGTACACAAAATTCATTGTTGATTTTTGAAAAACCATCACCTTTAATCTTGCATTAAAATTTTTGAAGCGAAGCTTATACCTGAATAATATTGTCTCAGTTGCTAGAAGCAAGATTAGTTGTGGAAGCGTTGTGGAAGCCAGATGCAAAAGTTGAGACAACCTGTATCTGTGTCAACTTTAGAACGAAGCTGAAAATGTTCTTTTCTAGTTATATATTCTATGAAAGTTACAGTTACGAGGTCTGTGTGACTATCCATGCTATCATAATTCCTCTATCCATTTCGACGTTATCCGAGACTGACTTAACAAGTCCCATTAAAAAAATTCCATCGCGCGCGCAAATGAAAACCCAAGTCGAGTCCCTGGTATGAATACTATGAATATATACGAGCAATACCCCACCCTTTCATTGTCAAAAAGCGTAACTAAATTTAGCTTTTTTAATGCAGTGACAGGTCCTACTTGAAGTTCTTATGCACCAGTTAAAATATTACGAAGTGGAGTATTTATGTCATAAAGGAGAATCAGTACTCCAGGACTCTCTTATCATTCGAAAAAAATGCATTTAATTTTCCATATCTAGTGTATCAGTATGTATGATTTGATGGAGTTACAGTTAAGGGGAGGGAGGGAGGGAGGAAGGGATGAAGGGAGGAAGGGATGAAGGGATGAAGGGATGAAGGGATGAAGGGATGAAGGGATGAAGGGATGAAGGGATGAAGGAAGGAAAGAAGGAAAGGAACGACAGAAAGATAGAAAAGAAGAAAAAAAAAGAATAAAGGAGTCAGACAAAATGCGAAAGAATAAAAAATAAAAGGAAAAGGAAATAAAAAGACAGAGAGAGATAAAGACAAAATAAAGAAAAAGAGAAGGAAAAGCATGAAAGCAATTCTGGAAAACAATCCACAGCTGGGACACTGTACTCAGGATTTGCTGCTGTGTAATTCATAAACAATCCCAAATTTTTATCCGAATCGGCCTTTTATGGCTTCAGTACTTTGGATTTCCGGCCTTCCGGCATTCGCGTCGCCTTCATCTCCAGTGAATTGCATATTTCATGTGGTCACGTTTGATTCCCTTACCAGCTTGCCCTTTGGTCCTGTTATCGTTACAAATTTCATTAGCTTCATCAACAACTAAGGTTGCTTGTTTGAAAAAAAAAAAAATTGATATTTGATATTTTGATAATTTGATATTCCATATCGTTTATAACATCAAAGAAAAAAGTTTAAAATTCCTTTTAAAAAACCTCTGCTCGTAGGGTAGCTTTAATTTGAATTCACTTTATGAATATTTTAAACTACAATTCAGTCTTTTTGGCGCCAATAAAAAAACTTACATGTAGGTTCGTTCTTTCTTTACTTGTGGTCCTGGTGACTTTTCTCTGTTGGTAGCTCGTAAACGCCGCTGTTGAACTCGCCGAGATATTTCAAACAAAAGTATTGTTTCAGCTCTACCTATGCAAATGCTTTCAGCCGTGGTTTTAAAAATAAATTGAATCCCAAAATAACTAGAAAATAAATCGTGAATTGACAGTAAGGGTTTTTATCAAATATCAGTTTTGTTAATTTCTTGGGTTTTTTTGTAAAGATGTCACGCTTTTAGGGACTGTCCCGTTATTTCTTAGGTAAAAAAAAAACAATGTTTATAATCACACAGGCGCCGGTGAGACGACATTTGGTGTAAGCAAATTTTATTTTAACCAATGAAGACTCATTGTTTTAGTCGATATGGCTTGAGGGGTCGAAGTCATGTGCCAATCATCATCTCTTCTCAGCTTCATACAAGTCAAATTGGATCGAATTTCAATCGATTGTCCAGGCAAGCGAGAAAAATGCTCTGCAAGTGCTTTCTTGTTGAAAATAAATAAGCTATCATCAGCTCTTTCGTTTCATTAATGTTTTGGAGGAATTTCTTTGCCGAAAAGACATTATTTTCACACTGTGATCAACTGAATTTAGTGTAACAATGAAATCCTCGGACGTGCAGCAAGTCGTAAACACTAGGGCATAGAGCTAAAAATAAAGTATAAGGTAACCAATCATTGTGACATAAAATAAACCAATCAAATGACTCGTTATATAGGAATTACCTGGAATGGACCAATCGTGGAGTATTTTAGATTGGTTTTCATTGTTTTTCAAATCATCGTAGCACACGCCCCCAGACCGGGTTAAGAACCAAAACAAACTAAACCCGGCTTCGAACAGCGTGAGGTGACGATCTAAACCGGCAAGAAAAAGAAAATCGGCTCCAAAAAACTTTAAAAACCCCTACAATGTATTCCTCTCGGACGAGAGCGAAAAACGTTTTACTAGGGCAGAGAGTGTGTGCACCCTGGAAAGATGGTCTGTACTATGCAGGAGTAATTGAAGCCGTAAAAAGTCGACCAACCGGCGAAAGCACGTTCACTATTCTTTTTGACGATGGCTATATTGCTGAGGTGGACGAAGACGATATAGTTGGTCCTAGCTTTGCGAAGGTAGGCTGTGTCCAGCTTCGTTCAGGACAGCGTGTTTACATCACTTATCATGGACGAGAAGTGCCTGCCAGAGTGGTGAAGCACAAGCCATCGTGGAAGAAAGTTGTTGTACGTGTTATGGACCGTGGCGAACACTTGTTGACCGTCAAACAAGAAGAACTGCGACTAATCAAAGGACATAAACCTCCTGTAGATGGACAACTGTTGAATCATCTCCCTAGCAAGGAATGTCCAGTCCCATGCAAGATAAAGGCCCAAAGCGTGGATTTTGAGTAAGTGGAAAAATCTTACATGTAACGGCGACGATAATTCGACGTAAACAAGGTTCTTTGCTTCTCAAATTACCGTGTTTTTTTAGGGTTTTTCTTAGACGGTTCTTTCTTTTTTGGATGAAAATTACCCAAATTCAAAAGTATTCGCCTATTGGTAAAGGTCGAGTTTCGTGATATCAAAATTTTCACAAGTTTTTTAATGTACCTTTTTGTACATTATTCGCGTTTATTCGTTTGTTATTGTTTAATTTTCACTCTCTTCTTTCTTCAGGCAATGCCCTTCAAAACATCAAGAAAACTTAACAAGAAGCGAAGAGATGGCTGCTCTGGTTTTAACCTCCCTCTCCATCTCTCCAGTTATAAAAGATCAAGAAAATCGTAAGTCACTATTTTGAACATTTTCTTCTCCAAAAACGAATTACCTCAGCAGTTCTTTATCTCACGCTCTTCTTATGAAACCGGCTAAACTTTACACGGTAATTCCATTAACGTTTGTTCTTCTAAGATTTGAAATTGCTTCTATAATCACTGAGTATTAAAGGAGTTTTTTTTATTTTTTATTTTCTTAGTGTTCAAAGAAGAGATAATTTTTTCCCCATCACCTGATTCAGGAACGGAAATGGCAAACGTTGGATCACCGAACTCTTACAGCCTTTCAAACTCACCGACATCTCCCTCTTCTTTGGAGGAGTTCAAATACAGCCCGTCCTACCACTATGACGAGGGAATAGGAATCGAGTTTATAAAGAAAGAACGCACTCGGAAAAGAAAGGTTAGAAGCCAAGATTATTCGCGCATCTGAATACATTTTAGTGCCTTTCGACCAGGTTGTAAACAACCAACTGATTCGAGATCATGTGATTATGCAAATCTCAAAAGCCGGGTTTTGTGTTCAACTTTGTTTTGAACCGGCCTTTCTTTTATTTTAGTCGTTTTTAATTTGGAATGAATACTTCCTCGGTTTCATCCGTTCAGTTCTATTATCCAAAAACAAGTGTCATTTGTTGTTTAAAAATTCTCTCATAACATAACGTAATTGTTTTTTTTCTGTGCTATCGTGTTTGTTAATGGTATTACTCAACCGTGGAGTAGAAGTCATTTTCTTTGCTAAGGAAGGGCTTTCCTTGCATGACCAATAAACTGTGTTAATTGGCACGCTTTCTCTAACCTCGGATTCCTTTTCTATTATTAAATTTCTGCGCGACATTTCGGGGTTTTAGCCACCATGAGTTTCCCTACCGAATAACCTCAAACTGCTCTGGGCTTGCCTACCTCCAAAATAACAATATAATAGCATTTAAATAGTTCGTTCTATTTCTTCAAGGGTTGTTAATTTCAAATCTGTTGCAATCGAATGGGTTCCATTTTTTTTTTGGCATGACGACATTGATCCAAAGACTAGCATGCTGAAACCAAGGTTTAATTTCTCTTTACAGAACAGTATCTCCTCAACTGGTTCAAAGAAGGTTGTATACCTCTGTACATGGCCAGGATGTGGGAAAACTCTTTCCACAGTTCCAGGGATAATTCGTCATGTTCGTACAATTCATCTTGGGTAAGAAAACTTACATATAGAATACAATTATATTCGGCCTGAAGAAAGAGGGCACGTTTTTGCAAAACTCCTAAAATACGAAAAATAGAATCTTGAGACTCTTTTTTTACTACCTCTTTGGCGAAAAGCTAATTTGTTAATTTTCCGGCATTGAAAAAAAAATGTTTTCGTAAACAATGGACTGCTTCGAGCGTGTTAAAACGCAAATAAAAGAGAGCTCTAAATTATGATATCATCAAAACCCTCTCTGATATTATGTGTTGTTGAAAAAAATATTTAAAACCCGTTATTGAGATTACCAATAGCTTATTTGGATTACTTTCCTTGATATATCAAAAAGTATTTCTTTTGGGATTAAACAAATGAATTCAAAAAGTGCAACCTCAACTTTTTAAGAATAGATTTATTTGTAGGTCGTGAAATTGCAAATTAATAATTATCGGGTTTCATCGAAACCAATTCTTGAGCTGTAGTTGACATTTCTGGTGTCAGATAAATGAATATAAATATAAATTGGAGGTTGTGGTGAGTGTGTGTTTTCACCTCAATCATACTCGTAGAAAACGTGTACTATATGTACCAAAAGATTGTTAAGTGTTTTTACTTTGACATAATTTTATAATTATACAGCGGTAAATACAACATTCTGGTTTTATATCATTTATAAATTTTTTTTCGTTTTTTTTTTTTCAGACCAAAGCGACACTCTGAGGATGGCTACAGTGACGGAGAGGAAGAATTTTATTTTACAGAAAAAGACGACGACCAAGAAGATTTCTGCGACCCATTTCCACACCCACTAGCCCTCTCCCCCACCCCCACACAGTCCCATTTTGACATGGTCAAGAGCCCATGGTCTGAGCCTTGCATCAGTCCCTCAGATGTCCTGGAAGCGACGGAAAACTCGCCACAGAATCTTCGCTTTAACTGGGACTTCCACATCGCAGATCAGGCCACAGCAAATAAGACAGCTTCCACAACACGATCCACGCAACCCCAACATCACAGAAAAATCCGAGGAGAAAGTAAGAAGTGTAGGAAGGTCTACGGAATGGATAATCGACATCTTTGGTGCACTCAGTGCCGATGGAAAAAAGCATGTGTTCGATTCTCGGACAGTTAAATTAGCCTTCTTTATACCTTACAAAGACGCATACATTTGCCTTTCAAAGGCAGTAAATAGTTGTTCTATCCACCCTTAGTGCTGGGCTGTAAATAGATTATTTTTCCTTAACATATGTAGCTTCTATATTTGATATTTAGCCAAAAAAAGCTTACACGTTAAGAGACTAAAAAGTTGTTATAATTTAATATGGCATGATAATATTGCTCCAAAATTAACTTCAGTACCAAAACATGTACGAACTTTATAACAAAACGTATAAGACAAAGTAGCATTCATAAGCTTGCAGAGCCCAAAGTTTATAATAAGTTATCAAGTTGGTAGTTGGGGACAAGGGCAGAATTCAAAATTCATATAGTAAAACTCACTCTGAATAAGGCTAGCGCCTTGGAGTTTTATACATGTGGGGTTTCTCATGATAAACAAGAAAATGCACTTAGATTCTGTTACCGTTATTAAAGTTTTCCTTGTTGAAGGACTCAAAAATACTCTTTATTTCACTGGCTGGGAAAACCCCTATGCCTTTTTTGCAATATCTTTTTAAAAATTAATTCCCAAGAACAACGACTACGTCCCTGTTGTAAAGGAAGTAAAACTAGTTAGCTGATATCCTCTTAATAATTAGTGTCATGTTGGGGCTACTTTACCATATTATTATATATCAATGTTCTTGTTTTTGTTTCGTTGGCAATGCTCCAAAAAGGTCGGTATTACTTTACCCCCCTAATTCAGAACATAATGAAATTGCAAAAACCTCAAAAAGGACTGTTTTGGTGATAATTGAACTTCAAATTTTAAGATGAGTCCGATGGCTTTTAGGATATATAAGTATTTTCGCTTTGTTCTTTGGCCTGTAAAATCTGCGTCTTTATAATGTTGTCTTTCATGCTTTGAACGCAGTTACGGAAAAAATAGGTTTAATTTGGAGCGGGTTGAGTGAAAAATATAACAAAGTCGAGTTGCCATGAAACGCCGGCCGGTGCAGGCTGATCGTGTTGTTTGCAACCTTTTTAGGCAAAAACTTCTGGTGTAGACCTTTTATTATTGACAGATGAATTTTAATTTTGTCTGGATGGACTCTCAAGTTGTCAGGAATAAAAGTTGTCAAGTTCAGTCGCCAAACGTGCTTCGATATTCTTTCCGAAGCCTAGCAACACTGCGTTTGGTTCGCAGTGGTAAAAAATATGTATATTGTGTATAAAAATATATGGTTCAATAATAAGGCGCTTATGGTGTTCACAAACGACTATAATATTACTGTTTTAGTATAAAGTACCGAAAAAGTTGTCTCAAAAGTGCAATGATCCTTTGATACACTTTATTACCGCTACCGGGCACTTTCGTATAGTACCGGAGCAGTCATATCTATCTCTACACTCTACCAGTCAGAAAGGCTTGAACTTACCGCCACAATATTTTTCTTAGAAAAACGTATAAAAACAAACAAATATCCTGTTCAATTTATTGCCACTAAAACAAGAATTGACCTGTTGTTGGCTGGCTATTAATTCTAGTCAGGGCTATGAAAGTGATATTTTTTTCCTGCTATTCAGGTAACTTTTTGAGTTAAAATTTGGCCAATGTTTTTCATCCATAGTGTGTTATGCATGGGGCAGCTAAAATGCCAGGATTTGTCCTGATAAAATAGGCATTTTTTCCATAATAAATTGTCAAATATTATATTCGAACATGTGTGCGCAAAGCTTTTCCTAGCGGCTTTTCATTATCGAAACAGATTCTCAATTTTAATTTTCCAACATTTAAAAAATATATATATTCTATTCATCTCGTGCGATCTTGTTCAGTTTGCGACATCTATTACGTATCAAAAGGAACGAATATATTTCAAATCGTTGCATAAAGATTGTCAAACTTAGACCTCAAATCGTCCTCAAGACTCAAGCCTTTTATTTCCTAATTCCGGCACGTATAACGAAATCCAAGGTTATTTTCGTTGTATAATTATAATCTTTTAGTAATTATATCTGATTTGCTCCGGGTATGCCTGAAGTAAGTTAATATAATGGATTGAAATTTCCAACAACAAAAAATTCCTATTTCTGTTAGTCTAAAAAATAATACGCTTTAAAAGGGCTGACTTAGGTGATTATTCCAAGAGCACTCAGCATTTTCCAATCCTTCATTTCCTGTATCACCTAACTTTCATAACAGAGCAGATGGGTGGAAAACGTAATAAATGTAATATGTGAAAATATAAAATGTAACGAAAAAACAATAGACGGTAAAAGTCCTTTGCATCGATTACCCCATGCAGTTTGCATGATGTTCTGCATTTATTAAAAATATTTTTTATTTTTTTCGAATCTTGGCTTCTTTGCTTCAGTAGAAATAGCAAAGAGGTCACGTACAGTCATTAAAAACAATAGCTATATTATGCCAAGAGTGTAGAGACAACAGTTGTGTTTATGTTTCGCTTTAAAAAAAAATAATTTTTAAAAATTGCAAACTAAATACTCAGTGTTATCGGGGGAAAAAACTTGGCAGAAATTTTAGTAGTATTATTTAGTTCGAGATTGTTGTTTCCAGGTTAGCTCAGTGTGAACATAGTTATTAACTGTGGTGTGAGTTGGTAAAACTTTTTACGAAAAGTTTATGTCAACATAATAATAATTAATAGTAATTAATAATAATCAATAATAATAATAGTAATTGGGGAAACCTGTGACTGTATCCCTTACCTCTCATCTGCTTGTAATTTGTTTATATTTTTCATTTTTTTATAACTATGATTCGATGTGAGGTAAATGCTAAATAAAATATATAAAATAAAATAAATATTAGTTTGCATTGCCAAACCGGAAATTGCATTGCATGACATTAAAAACACCACCTGTCACGCATCACGCAATCACAGTAATTAAACCGTTACAATATTATTCACCCCTCATGCAATGTAACTTCATTCTTAGTACAAACCCAAATTAAATAAATATTCAAAAATTTAAAAGAAATATCAGAAAATTCCAGCACGTACCTGGTAAACACAAGCAGGCAAAAATCCAAGCTACTGATATAAAATGACGAATATGCAAAGAAAACGTGCTTGTCTTATCTCTTGACAATCTGTCGGTTCTGGTCTGTGTACATCGACCTGGACTTCTATCAACTTTTTGGGAAGGTCCCTTCAGGATTATATTGCCAGTTTCGTGTCTTTCGGCATGCGTTAGCTGAGCGTGGGTGAGTCTGGTCATGTGTAGTGGTATCGATCAGGGTCGGTATTCATTGTTCACAAGATTGCCCAACATTCTACCAAAACATTCACGCCAAGCGTTCCAGGATAGACGTTTCTCACGCTGGACCAAATCAGTTTGTAACTGTAATTCCATCGTATTAAAATAAATGCTATTATTATTATTATTATTATTATTATTATTATTATTATTATTATCATCATCATTATCATTATTATTATTAAATGATTTTAAATTCTGCTTTGGTTCATATGAAATCAAAAGAATTAAGAATATGAGATTAAAAGAATATAATTTGTTACGGAGATGGTGGTCGATTTCGGCGTGGTTAATTTGATATTATGCCCTGTTAAAACGAATCGGATCCTATCACTAACAAAATACGTGCATGTAGCAAGCAAATTACAAGATGATGATTTAATTGTATATGAATAAGACTCTCACGAGTTACATATCAAAAGGTTAATTGAAAGGCACCAGCTGAGTTGTATAAACGTTATTTGAGTACTAGTACCCTTCTTTTTTTGTTTGCGCAGAGGTAAAGAAAAGATCGGCAGACTTATTGTAGATCACGATCGATGCATCCTTGATAACCCGGGGTAAAATTCTGTCGCTTGTTTTTGTTTCTCGCGAAACGAAGTTTACCCCTGAGTTCCCGCGGGTGCATCGATGGAGATGGAGACAAGGCCCTGGACGCAGGTTACCGTTGGAATACCTGGATGGAACAGTTATCTGACTTTTTAGAAATGTAAAGGCAGGGAGGGATCCAGGGAGGGATCCAAGGAGGGGCAAAGGGGCGCGGTAGCCTCCCCCCCCCCCCCCTCGGCCATATATAGTTTCATTTGATCAGAGTAATATATTTACAGTGAGATGAGCCAATTTTTACGAGTCAAGTGTTGTGACTGACAAAGATATTACTATGAGCTGGTCATAAAGTAAAGAGGGCTGTAAAAATGGGACACTTTTTTGAACTTCTTAAAAAGGGATCGGCCGTCTATAAAACTAAACTTGACTAGCAGGGAAAAAAGCTACTTCAAGTGCAGGCCTTGCATTGATATTTCACAATGATAATCAAAATCTACCCTGTGCCAGAGGCCCACACGGCACCCAGGGTAATCAAAATCCGCTTGCGCTGCCTTAAACGGTGGGTTTTCTGCGTTATCCAGCCGGCGAGAGACCTGGAGCTGTCAAATATGCAAATGATACTATACGCGAGCCAAAATAAAACCACAGTGACAGATCGAGTAACAGCATTTGTTTTTTTTACCAATTATTCGTGGTTGGGTCTTCCTTTTTTACATGTCTACTACTCAAAGTGATCCCTAGGAACGACAAGGATATCCTCTAGATGGATTTTATTCAAGAACTGAGTGGATAAAGCTGTCAAAAATATTCGGCATGATTGGCGACAGTGATAGATGCACCAACAACATGTGGACCTCATGAGCAAGCGTCTTGTTTGTTTTTTACGATTCCTTTTTATGAATTTTTAAAGAAAACATGCATTTCGATGGATTGATAAATAAGTAACTGAAAAAAATACCGCTAGTTCTAAATCGGTTTGTTGGTTGTAGCGGACGGAAAATTTCATCGTCTTTCTCGCCTTCCTGTCCAAGTTATGCCAAAAATGCTGAGGATTTTTTAAAATGTTTCGGAGAATGCCACGTTTGCCTTGCAAGATAAAGGATTATCTTGTCCTGAAACTGCTTATCTGTGCCCTAGTATTTGCAGTTATTGGACCGCTTGTGTTTCTTCACCATTTAAACAGAGATACTGGCTCAAGGGATTTTACTATTCAATCCTTTCAGACAAGAACCAAGCTTGATAAGACTTTTGCTAAAGATGAGTTTTTACTGGAAAGACTCGAAGAATACCGGCGACAAATTACAGAATTAGAAAGAATTAAGCTTTCTTTGTCTAATGAACTGAGGGATTTAGAAGGAAAGAGACACATAATCCAAAAAGATATCCAAAAACTTCATGAGAGTGCGGAAAAATTACAGAAGGATTCAAATTCTGTTAAGGATTTGGTTAGTCGTGCTAAACGAAAATTAGACGTTTATAAAATAGAAAAAACTAAAATGAATCAGTGTCCGCAATTGCCTGAAATGAGGTTGCCAAAAGCACCAGAATTACCACTGCAGAGAAATCAAATTTTATCTTTTAGTAATGAAGATGTTGATTCTTGTAACCTTGAAAAGTGCTTTGATTTTAGTCGTTGTCCTTATGCTAAGGGATTTTCATTCTATGTTTATGATCCTAAAAACTATCTGATTGCATCTAATCCCTCATCTGATGTTATTTCCATATACAAACTACTCAAAGACAGTTCATACTATACATCAGATCCTATGACTGCTTGCATTTATGTTGTCCTTGTGGGATCCCTTGATGAAATATCGAAAGAACATTTAGACCACAGTATACATTCCTTGCCTTACTGGAACGAAGACGGCAGGAATCATTTTTTATTAAATTTAAAATCATCAACAAACACTTACAAAGATGTCAGAGGAATTGGAATCAATACTGGAATGGCATTTGTGGGCCAGACTTCCTTTTCTAGTTCACATCTGCGTCCTAGTTTTGACCTGGTCATCCCGCCTATCAATATCAGTCAATCAGTTGGGGAAGGATTGTGGGAACAGCCACCTCCACAATTGCCAGCTTTTAGAAAGTACTTCCTGAGCTTTGAAGGACAGATTACCAAAGTTGACAAAAAATATTCATTTTTAAGTGCAAATGAATTTTTATCCCTGTCAAAAGAGGCGAATAATTTATATATTTTTACAAGTTGCAAAGGCAGCATTAATGAAAGTGGAAATGAAGTGGACCCTTTAGAATGGAAGTTATGTGGCAGCCATGAAACTAGAATAGAGATACTCAAAAAATCTACTTTTACCATAATACCAGGACCTATGGATAGCATTGGATCTTGGGATACAGCTCAAGTTCGTCTGATTGAAGCCCTGCAGAGTGGAGCAATACCAGTGATTCTGAGTAGTGCAGTATCTCTACCCTTCAGTGATATGATCGACTGGCATCTGGCTGCTATGATTCTACCCTCTCCTCGCATCACAGAACTTAATGCATTACTACACACTGTGACAGTAAATGAACTGTTGGAACTCCGGCGACAGGGTCAATTCTTGTGGGAAAACTACCTTTCAACACCTCAAGCTACTTTGGATGCCATATTAGCAGCTGTTAGAACAAAGCTATCTCTTCCAGCCAAGCCATTACAAACAACTCCATCAACATCAGTATTTTCACCCTCAAACAAACCATTAATAAATCCACCGGATCCTGATGCTGTTCTTGAACTTCCCATCAAATCTCCAACATTTACAGCAAACTTTACAAGTACAGTTAACTTTGTTAGAGATCAATGGAACAAGCCTCCAGGACCAGGTTATTTACTGCCAAGTTATCCGTTTGAACCACTTTTTCCATCTTCTGCTTCTTTTAAGAACTCCACTACAGAATTTGAACATCTTGGTGGAGGTAAAGGGGGTTCTGGGGAAGCCTTCAGTAAGGCACAAGGTGGAAATTACCCTAAAGAACAGTTCACAATAGTAATATTGACTTATGAGAGAGAGTTGGTTTTGATGGAATCAATACAAAGACTAGTAGGATTGCAATACTTGAATAAAGTTGTGGTTGTGTGGAACAGCCCTCTTACACCTTCCCCTAGCTTGCGATGGCCAGATATTGGGGTACCTGTTCATGTAAGTATAAAATTATGTTAAATTGATAAAAATAGTTATTATAGATCTTGCTTTCTGATTGGTTGTTAGTATGTGCTTCATGAGAGCACGCGCAGGCGTACACTGCACACATGCGCACTTTCAGTAATGTTATTCCTATCCAAAAAAAATACTTATTGTATTTTGCATTTTATGAAAGAAATAATTAACTTGTTATGCTGTGTGCAGTTATAAAGCACTTGGGGATCAGCAGAATTGTCTAGAAGTGTTGAAAACACTCTACTAGTTTGTGTCATGCTTCTCCCAATACTTCTCTTGTGTTCTGTCAATCCTCTTGTGCTTCATGACTTTACACAGCTCAATTATATTTTTTCAATTCATGACATACATGGTAAAGTATAGTATTTTTGAAATTAGGTGGTCAAGACTTCAAAGAACAGTCTGAATAACAGGTTTATTCCATATGATGTGATTGAAACTGATGCTATCCTGTCCATCGATGATGATGTTGAGTTACGACATGATGAAATATTGTTGGCATTCAGGTAAAAATGTCCATCAATCCATCAATCCATTCCTTCATCCATCCATTTATCTCTAACCATAATTTTTTTCCAATTTTCATTAAACCCTGTAAATGACATCTGGGGTGATCAATGTCAGGGCACAGCTCTTTCACAGATGGAAACCTGAAACAAACTCCAGGCTGATCAATTTAGGGGCTTTGCTAACTCACAGGTCAACCTCTTGGCTGATTTAAGTCTGGGCAAGGCTCACAAACAGATGGAACCCTGAAACAACCTCTAGGCTGATCAATTTAGGGGCTTTGCTAACTCACAGGTCAAATCCTAAAACAACCTCTTTGCTGATTTAAGTCTGGGCATGGCTCACAAACAGATGGAACCCTGAAACAACCTCCAGGCTGATCAATTTAGGGGCTTTGCTAACTCACAGGTCAAATCCTAAAACAACCTCTTGGCTGATTTAAGTCTGGGCATGGCTCACAAACAGATGGAACCCTGAAACAACCTCCAGGCTGATCAACGTAAGGGCTTGGCTAACTCACAGATCAAATTGCAATTTAGCTTGTCAGGTTTTGCACAGGCAGGGAAAACCAGAGAATCTGGACAAAAACTCTACTCACATTTGATGCCTATAAGGTTAGGAATCAAACCTGAGCCTGTAGAGGTGAGAGGCGAGTGTACTACTGGGATACCACCCTTGATTCCAAAACTTCCATCACTTCATTACTCCATCCTTACACCTACCCTTCTAAGTTGAATCGTTAGTTTTATACTGATTTCTGACAGGGTTTGGCGTGAGAATAGAGACAGAATTGTTGGATTTCCTGGTCGGTACCATGCATGGGATGAGGTGAATAAAAGATGGACGTATGAATCTAAATATGCCTGTGAGCTGTCATTGATTCTTACTGGAGCAGCATTTATTCACAGAGTAAGCATTTTTGGCATTTATTTCAGTCAAGAATTCTATATAAATCATATTTTAAGTGGGGATTACAAAGGAATAGAAGTATTGAAGGAGGTTAAACAATTGTTTTCTCTCAACAGTATTATTTTTATCTCTACACTCACTGGATGCCAAAAATTATAATCAATAAGGTTGATGAGTACAAGAATTGTGAAGATATTGCTATGAACTTCTTGGTTTCCCACATCACACGCAAACCACCCTTAAAGGTGAGAAAATGTTTGAATATTATATATTTTTAATTTGTCATATTATGTCAAATTATTACCTTCATTTTCATAATATTATTATGTGACCCAGAGTTGTCTGGGTATTCCGCTTCTGTCAATCACATTTTCCACAGTCTGAGTTAAAAAAACATTTTGATCGACAGCAGCCCACTCCCAGACGGCTTAGAATGTGTTGGTTGCATTATTATGAAAACAGATACATTTTTGGTACCAACCAGACATCTGCTGCATTACACGCATAACAATGCAGGGTAATGGGAATTATATAAAGACTATGCACTTATTGACTGAGTGGGAGGGCCGTACGGATAAAATATTTGGCTTGAGGTGATGCCGTATGGACCGATTGAGCGAGGTCTGTACCAAAGACCTGAGATTGTGCAAAATCTGCAATAACTTAACAGTGTGAAATCAACTTCCACACTGAGATAGTTGAAGATATAGAGGTAAGTTATAGTGCTTGGGAACAAGGTTATTCCGGGCGAAAACCTTTGGAATTAAATTCGGAAAAATTAATTTCCGACCTCGCTAGGATATACTCTTATCTTTTCCACACTGAGAAATGATTTCTTGTTCTTTAATAAACTAATGTCATGACATGTCATGCGTTAAGAGCAGGAGTATCTCAGTCTGTTGGTTAGTGTGCAAACTTAGGAGCTGGAGGTCTTTGGTTTGATGCTCAGGATCTTCATGTCTGATTCAACTTCTCTCTGTTTGTTAACCTCATGAGGATCACAGAGAGTTTGAGGGGGTAAAGGGTGCACCCGAAATCCATGAACTATTTAACACAATCCCCTGGCTTGGGAGAATAATTGGGCAACCACTCCCTGCTGTCTCAAAGTAAAATAGATTACCTTTTACATATGCACTCATTAATTACTGATTATTTTTGCCAGGTAACATCTCGCTGGACATTCCTCTGCCCAAGCTGTCCTATCTCATTGTGGGAGGATAAATCCCACTTTGAAGAACGTCATGAATGCATCAATTTTTTTGAAAGGGTTTATGGCTACATGCCTCTTGTGAAGACTCAGTACAGGGCTGACTCTGTCTTGTTCAAGACAAGGATTCCTTCTTCTGAGACCAAGTGCTTCAAGTATGTTTGATGGCAGTAATAAACATACCTGTTAGAACAATGCAGAGGTTGAACAAAGATCTGAGAATACCAGATAGAAATGTTTCTAGTAACCCATCCAGAGAAAATGAAGATGATTGCAATTTATTGCAGCAAACTTATTCCAAATGTGGCTACAAAACAACATTGCTCCAAGCCAAGTTGGTTTTGATAAACACATCAAGTTCAATCTCAACTTGGAGAAATTGTTATGTAGTCACTCAAGCAAATTCAAGAAGGGCCTGTTGTTTCTGGAACAATTCTAGGAGTATAAGAATGGCTGACCAGAAATCATTTCTACTGAGGTTAGCAGGAGTAACATCAGAACTCTAGGGCAAGGGAGATCCTGCTGGCTAGGATTTAGCCTTTAAGAAACTCCATGAATATCTTAAAACCACATTTTAAAAACCATAGCGAGAGAAAAAAAGCTATTTCAAAAGAAGGTTGAGGAAGTTTTTTTCCTCATTGCATGCTGCATATGAAGCTTGAAAAGCACTATGGAATTTTACCAAACTTTGTCAACATTTTGTTAAATTGTATTTTCTTCTCTTCTGACATTATTTACATCTGAATATAATACATTTTAAGCTTGGTATTCAACATGCAAGAAGGCCCTTACCAACTTCACCATTGTTTGAAATAACTTTATTTTGAATGAGTTATTGGGGATTTCCTTCTCACTGCAAGTGCATGCATAAGAAAGGGATTGTCAGTGCATCTAATGCATTTCACCCATTTTAATAATTATGCAAGAAATGTGGCCAAAGATGTCTGACATTTGGTCTTCCGGCATTCAAAAAATATTTACTCAAACCTTTGCAAATTTAATTGCCAGCAGCCAAAAACCCAGATGAATTATATCTTGCTGTCTGGGTTACCTAGTTATGACAAAGGTTACGATATAAAAAAAAATTGATTTTATTTTGACCAAAATCTAAAGAATTTTGAAATACATATGGAAACAAATTATATACTGTAACATCATTATATTTTCTTTTGATTAATACTTTTATGTCCCATTTTAAAAGATTGTCATAAAATACATATGATATTTATTATAACTAATTATGCATCGAAATATTAAACTTATTACATTAATTAAACAATTATTTTGAGGTTTTAGCTGTGGCTTATGTACACTTAATTTAGTTAAGGGAATTCCTTTTAATCTTAACATTCACTCCCATGAATAGTTATATCCATATTATTTTTCCCTGTCCCATTTTTATCTTCCCCTTTTAACTTCTTTTTCCTTTTTAAAACCTAACATATTTTATGCTAAATGTGCTCTTAGAACTTTGCCAAACTTTGCTCAAAGGACCAAAATTGAAGCAATTATTCCAAGGTTGAGGGTTGGACATATTGCATGTGTCCAAATTTGACTTTAATGTAATTCAAGAAAATTTATTTCATAAAAAAATTTATGATTCCTATGCTTTTTAACATAATAATCATATAATATTGATACATAACCAGTTACTAGAACTGATATTTTTTTCCAGATATTTTTCAAATGTATTCATAAAAAGAATATATTTCCTACCACAAAATCAGACATCCGATCTGAGTTTGTTTGTAATACTTGACATCAACATCCTTGTTGACATCCTTTTGCAACAGTATGCATGTAGCTTGGTTCATAATTAAGCCATGGGTTTACTTATTATCTCTTGTATCTGGCCCTTGGAAAATCTAAAATGAAAAAAAACAAAACAAATACTTTAATTCTCTTTCTTTTGTTGCATTTCTTCTCGTAATTTAAATTTAACGGAAGTTTCTAAGATTATTTGATTCCCATCCTCCCGGAAGTCTGTAAGTACATTATATTTTGGTAATTTATCACGGTTTTAATTTTGTTTCTTATTTTACACAGCCTAAGGTTATTGAATAAGCTTTTATTTCCTCAAAATTGAATACTGCTTGGCTCATATTGGCCAAAAAATAAGTATGTTTGAGTGTTTTGACCTCGTTGCCGGGGAAATCTTACGCATTTGTTTATCTGACAACCAAGGATTTCGTCCCATGTGACTTCTTATGACGTCAAAATCCCATACTCAAAAGAAATCCTTAACTTTCTGCATCTGGATTATTACTATTTCTTCTCGCGATAATGAGTTTCTGCTCCTCGGTATTACATTTGCAAGCTTTGACATCGTATAATTGTCCTTTAGTTTAAGGTTGACTGTACGACGGACGTAAATTGGGCTAAGATTTGGCAGCGTAGTAGTAATATTTGCATTGGGCATTGAAGTTCAACTTTTGAAACTATTCTGTACGTGTTATTATAAATGCTCTGAAATGATTAACTAGCTATAATGGCTGATAATAAGAAAGACGAAGAGTTAAATAATGAAGTAAAGTATTCAGAAGCAGTTTCGAGGGAAAGTTCGAACTTGGAAGGAGAAGGAGGAAGCGGGCAAAATGTCACTGGCGAAGCTGTTCAACGTGAAGAGAGCTTCGCCAAGAAAAAGAAAGGCAAAAAAGGCAAAAAGACTAAACGCCAAGACGATGATGAAGAACCTCTAGAGCGAGGTGACAGCTTCTCAGGACCCAAGAAAGGGAAAAAGAAAGGCAAAGGAGTAAAGAATATAAAACAAGTTCGGATTCCTGACGAAGACATTAAACAGAAAGGTCAGAAAGAACAGTTCGAGTTGGGCGGCGTTTTAGAAGAAACTGGCAGACCTACCGATAAAAAAATAAGAATGGAGACTACGAATATAGATAACAAGCTGATTCAAGAAGGTCAGGAAACTGAAATAATTTCTCTAAAAGAAGAAACTACTGCTAAGCATTCTGAACAAAACAAGGACGAACGGCTCGAGAGCAGCGGTGACGAGAAGAAGGATTCGGAAAAGGAATCTCCAAGCGACGAAGATACTACAATTAAAATTGTTTCAAAAGATGAAAAATCTGATTTAACTGAGAAACCTGATGGCGTGAAAGATAGCGAAGGAGAAGAAATAAGAAGAAGGCCAACGCTTTCAGAGTTAAGAGGTGCTAGCATCGAAGGA
This sequence comes from Actinia equina, assembly GCA_011057435.1. NCBI lineage: Eukaryota > Metazoa > Cnidaria > Anthozoa > Actiniaria > Actiniidae > Actinia > Actinia equina. The sequence goes on from WHPX01000729.1 coordinate 1,050,832, forward strand.
GCAGATGAAACGAGAGTTGCAGCGGAGGTCAGTGTTTTAAATTATTTATCTTCATAAGAGTCTCCGAAAACCCTTCTTTAGAGAGTTTCTTTGGGTATCAGCATAGGGAAATTAAGTAAGGATATAATTTCCTTTCTTAAAGCACTTATCTTGATTTAATCGAGGTAGTCGCGACAAAGCATTTAGTGAGAGGACATTTATGAACTTGAAAAAACAAATAACCTTGTCAAGATCTGGGGACAGATGTCCAGAGAATGGTAGTCTGTCTAATATTTGAATACTCTGTGATAATGTAATAATAATATGATTGCAAGCTTTGAATATCTGATTTAAGACAATTTTATTTTTCTGTAAGTTGCTTTAATTACAAAAGGGATACATGTGTTATTTAGTACACAATCCCTGGTGCAAGACGGACTGGAAAGGTTGAGAAGGGTAGTAGAACTTATAGACGTCAGGATTTTTGACCCTGTCAATCAAAAACTCACTGCTCACACTGTTTTAATGATTGGCGGGTGGTAACAAAAAAAAACACAACAAAACATGCATTGCATTTCTGTAGGCAGAAATATGAAGAATGCTCTACAAGGATTGCTCATTTTTATTTCTAGCATAGTACATGCACTGTATTTCCCCACAAAAAGTTCATGGCATGCCCACTGATGGCTTGTTAATGGTCTCTGTCTGGCCATAATTGGCACTTTTCTTGCTAAATGCATTTTAGGCCAGTTTTCGTTATTGTCAGATGGAGAGTTCAGGTATTGATTTACATGTGGATAAAAAGTTAAAGAATAAAATAACATTCAAATATTTTCCACAATTCATTCGATTACATTCAATTTCAATTCCAATTTTCATTCAATTTCAACATTAATATAATTACATATGCAAATAAAGATTTGCAAAAAATACATATCAAGAGTAAGACTTCTTTAAAAGGAAGGTTTTAAGCTCACGCTGAAAACTCAAAATATATCTGCATGACCTCATGCATTTCAGAATGCTTTTTTACCATGGGATTTAAGTTTGAAAGAACCTTTGGTTAAAAGGTTGGATGATTGTGATCTCAGTTGACGAGCTGGCACATACGGTTTTACCAGTTCTCTAAGATATGATGGAGCACACCCATTCATAATAACCATAATTCATAATTCATAATTATTCATAATAAGTATCTTGTAGTGAATTTGTTGTTCAACAGGCAAAATTCTCCTTTTTAATAAAAACAAGGTGCTCTTTCAATTTCTGGGGTGCATTTTGAAAAGGCTGCTTGGTGTAAAGGGGGTAGGGTGACATGACCTAAGTGCTGGTGGCCAAATGAATAATTTTGACTGAGAGTAATCCATACATCTTCTTTAGAACTTTGGGTTGGTTGAAGAAGACTCAAAAGACAAAAAGGACCAAACAAAGGAAAGCATTCCTTCAACTGATTCAGAAACTCAAGCAACTACTACTGAGCAGAAAGAAGCAGAAGTAGTAATTGAGGTAGAAAGAAAAATCTCTAAAGATGCACTTACATCCATAAAAGTTGTCTCTACGGAGCAAACAGAACAAGTTGCTGTGTCTTTACAGCAAGTTACTGAAGAACAAGAATCTATCAGTGTTGTTGCTAAAGAAGAGAAAGAACACATTGTAGTTCCTGTGGGTGAAGATACAGAAAAACCAGATGAGGAAAAGACCCTTGAGGAAAAAATAACAACTGAAAAAACTCAAGAGTTGTCTGCAGAAGTTGCAGTCGAAGTTGAGGCTGCAGTTGAAAACAAAACTAAACCTTCTTCAGAAATGACAGCAGCCGAAAATCCCCAAGAAATATCAGCAGAAGTAGCAGTTGAAGTTGTGGCTGTAGCTGATAACACTGGATCTCCTTCAGGAGTGACGGCAGGTGGAAAGGAAGGGAAAGATGATATTAAGGAGGAAGAATCTAATGGAAAAACACAGCCGTTTTTGGAGTATGAGATTGATGATGAACTGCCCTGGGCAATGTACAGGTCACTAGATGCGCCTCTTACAAAAAAGGCTCCAGTAGAGGAGGACGATGAATGGCCTCAGTCAGAAGAAGAAGAGGAATATGGTAAGAACAGGATAAAAGTACTTGGAATCTGTTTACTTCTGTCTATTTTGATGTGTGATGGTTTTCTTCAAGTTCTCTGGTTTTCCTTGTTCTTGAAATACAATGTCTGAGCTGTCTAATAATTTTGTTTTAGGACTATTTTTTAATATTCAAATTGGAACTGTCCGAACTGTGGATGGAGCAATAATTTATTTGCCAATTATTGACAATTTTGGCCTTAGCACAGTTTGGCACTAAGATTATGTGTGATGCATAACTTGAGCTAAAATAAGCGTGTGATAATGTAAAAATGAGTTTGATTCATAAATTCCGGCTTTACTGTGATGCAAGATTCTTCTCATGAAATGTGTGTGATTAATGAATACTTGAATCAATTTCATAAAAAGTTAAAATTCAGTTAAAATTCATGATTTGTTAATGTGCCTCAAAACTATATGTGAGGCTTAGAAATATTGTTCTGTAAAATGTGCTGTCAACCATCTCTGAGTCACACTATGAAAATTGTCCAATGACCAAGAATTATTATCAGCCATGGGTAGAACCCAGAAAAATTTCCTTGATGTCCAGAAAATATCCAATGAGTAACTCCACTTATGATGTGCATGTCACAGGAGAGTCTGGGATCAAATTAAAATTAATTAATTAATTAAAATTTAAATTTTGAAGCCAATGCAATAATTTTGTTTCATAAAGAACCACCAACTAAAGAAGAACTCCCAGATATTGATGAGCTAATGGGGAAACTAGATGGTGGAGAAACTGAACTAGAAACCTCAGCACCCCCTCCACCTGTCATCCAGCCAGAAGATAAGGCACAGCAACAGAAGAAAATAGATGAACTAAAGCTTGGCTTGGCTGAAGAAAGGATAGATTCTTATCTGGATGACTTCGAGAGAAGAATGGAGGAAGAGATTTTGATGATAGGACAAATCTCACTGGAAGAAGTTCAGGTTAGTTTAGATAATTCATTAATACTTTTGAGATGTTCATGTTGCAAAACATAATATTTGCAAGGTTTTATTGATTCCTATACTTTTTAAATAAAATATAAAGCTGTATAAAGCTGAGACCGACAAGAATTACGGTTAGATGTTCAGCTCGATAACTATTGATGGACTTAAGATTAAATTGATTTAAACTTTTTTTGAACTTCGATTTTCCGAATTGAAATTTAATGCTGATTCCAAATCTGGAAAGAAAAATAGGGTGTCCCCAGCTCATTTTTGAGATAATAAACATTTAATGGAAGCCTATGCACAAGCTTTTGGAGTAAAAATTACGCCTCCAGAAGTGATAAGAAAAAAATTAAGATTAATTGTTTGCAGACTATATGTTTGCACAAATAAAGGCTAGTCAATCATTCTACAATAATACATGGATATTTTCGACAAAAAGACAAATAGACACATTGATTTATCATATTTCGTAGTTTCGGTGCTCTTAAAAAATCTCAAAAATCCTACAAAAATCTATTTTTTCATGTGTTACGGATTTACATTTTTTCAAAATGTTGATATAACCTAGATAACCAGCGGTTTTGGAGCGCGCACACATTGTTGGCTCAATTTGAACGTTCAAAAGTATGCAACACCTTAAGATCTTTTACCAGTTAAAGTTTCACATCCTGTCCACATCCTTATATTAAGATGATGTTTGTATCAAAAACTTTCCTCAATGTTTCCCATGATCCTCTGCATTCTCAGTCAACCATTAATCATCGATGAATAACTTTATTGCACTAAGTACATGTATACAAAAATCAACATAAGAGTTGAGTGTTGTATGTTGTAATATAGAATGTAGTGGTAGTGTGTGTGTAGCGAAACTCATGATGCATGGAAGAGCCCATAAAGGGACTATAAATTGTTATATTAAATTGTCATATTAAAAAAAAATGAAATAGATGTTTTGGCTGTTCTTGTTAGTAACAGCTGTCAGTAGATTCTGATTGTTGCTAAACCTATTATTATAATATGATATGGTAGGAAGAAGAACGTCGACTAAGAGATGAACACATTTCATATCAACAACAAGAAGCCAAGGTTCAACAAGAGAGAATCCAAGACATTATTGCCAGAGAAGAAAGAGCTAAGAAGTACATAATGGCAAAACTAAAGGAGAAGCGAAAGGCTATTTTAAGGAGAGAGGTGAGTCAAAATGACTTATAACCAAATAACAAAATATTTTGTAAACCACCTTATTGGGCTTTTAGGATTCGGGGTAAACTGAAAGGAAGAAAAAAAAAACATTTTCAATGCCTTGCTGTGGAAGGGAAGGGGCATGCATCTTGATCTTAAAAGGAAAAAAATCCCATTTATTTAATAATAATAATAATAATAATAATATTTATTTATAAAGCGCAAATACAAATCTGTTCTAAGCGCTAAGTAAACAAACGACAAAGACAACGACAAAATAAAATTATTTACAAAGAATATGCTAATTTGAAGAGATAAGTTTTAAGTACAGTTTTGAATAAGGCTAGACTTGATGCATTTCGGAGAGATATTGGAAGTCAGTTCCAGAGTTCAGGAGCAGCCACAGAGAAGGAGCGATGAAAATAAGATTTAAGATTATAACACTGTGCTGATAGCTAGAAGAACTTGTGATGCAGAACGAAGAATACGGTTCGGTTTATACACTGAAATGAGTTCCCGGATATAGATAGGAGATTGGCCATAAAGAGCTTCAAAAGTAAGTAATAGGATTTTATATTTAATTCTAGATTCAATTGGTAGCCAATGCAGATTAACAAGGATAGGTGTAATGTGGTTATGTTTATGGGAAAGAGTGATTATTCTGGCAGCAGCATTCTGTACAGATTGTAGTTTATCTAAGAGTTTGTTTGGTAAGCCAAAGAGCAGAGAGTTACAGTTGTCGAGTTTGGAGGATATGAATGCGTGGACGAGAGTTTCAGTCATTTTCAAAAAGATGTATTTTCTTATTTTAGCTGTTTCTGAGATGATAAAAAGAAGACTTGCAAATATTATGCAAGCATTGAGGGCTTTCTAGATTACGACGCTTTGTTTTATTAATTTGAATTTCGTTAGTATACCATTATTTACCATTTATTTTCTATTCATTTTCATTTATTCCCAGTCTGAGAATACCTCTCGAAAATATTTTATTTTTAGAGATATTGTTAGCAAATGTTTTCTCAGTCATGTTCCATTCATTCTTATTCATTCACATTTCGATAGTGCAATCTCAGGAATATTAATGTCAAAAGAAAGTCAAAAGCTAGCCTTTCTGTACTTAAATTTTCCAAAAATTCAAGACTCAATTGCATGAGGAAGAGGTTTGGAAAACTTGCCAATCCATGATAAATTAAGATATTTCAAGAATAGTTTAGTTTAGTTTATGAATATTTCATCAATAGAAGTTAACAGAGACTCTAACACAGGGCAACGCCCCAACTGCTGTTCAGTCCCTTATAAACTACAATTAGGTAAGAATGGATGATAATAGCATAATAATAATAATAGCACATTAGTCAAATAATAATTGAATAAATAATAATTAACGAAAACGATGGAACACTTGTACGTTAGGCAAAAAGAAAGTAATGCTGTACAAGATCATTTATGCGCTAAGCTAAGGTGGTCTAGTACGGATTGTTATTTTATCCTGGAAATGAAGAGTCCATTTTCATCTGCCTATTTTTTCAAAGACTCAGTAAACTTTTTCTCGTTACAATAATTTAAAAAGGTTTTCATATTAATTGTTTCTCAGATGTTAACGGTGTAAATTAAGTCCATTTTCTGAGAATCTTAGAATCCATTTTCTAACATCTTAGAAGTAATGATTTCTTATTTTATCAAAACCAATCTTAAGATTAGAGCAAGAGTGAATTCAGTAACAAATTTTCTTGCCATAACTTGACCTTTAGATCTAATATTTTGTATGGCATATTGATATTCAAATATTTATTTTTTTAACCAAAATACTGGTATTTGAGAATTGAAAAGTATTATAGGATTTTTACTTCACTTTTTAATAATTAAATGTTTTGAATTTTCCCATAGATTGCATACTTTTGTTGAAAAAATAATAATGAAATTTTAAATTAAAAACTTATCCTTCGTTCTTCAGTTTTCTGACGGAGGTTCCAGCACTGACTTCCCTCATTCTTGTAGTGCATTTCAATTTTTTTGCTTCTCCTTGAACAATTTATCAGCCAACTTTCAATCTATTCACTTCCATTATTTCTATTCCTCTGTCCTTCACTTTGTTACTCAAGGAAGTACAGTGATGTAGATGTGTCTGTGATGTGTGTCTGAGATGCCTCTTTTCATCTCATTCTTCTTATCTTCTCTTATATATTCTCTCCTTCACCTTGCATTTCCAGAATCTAATTGTATCTGATTTGTCTCAGGTGCCTTGTCTAACTCGCTCTTCTTTCCTTCTCTTATATTCTCTCCTTAACCTTGCTATTCCAGTATCTTAATTTGTCTGTCATGCCAAAAAAGTTCATGTATTTTTGTTTGCTTTAACTTTCAGGAAAATCAATATAGTTTACATAGTGAATGAGTTAAGCACTGCTAAAAATATTATTCTTTGCTCTTACTAGTATTATTGACAGTAGAATATATTAAATCGATTTTGAGCACACATGCTAAATGAAATGGTTACTTAAATGTTGATAAATGACAAACACATTCGGTTATTTCCTTTAATGAAAATAATTATGTTTTGAGTCTTGAAACTGTTATGATTAAAGTTTTCTTTAGTTTAGTTTTCTTTATTTAAAAAAAAATTAATTCATTTTCTTTTCTTTTTTTCTCACATTTTCAATCTTTATTGTTTCCCTAATTTTTTCCTTTCCTTTTCTTTATTTTCTTTATTTCTGTCCTTTCTTTTTGCTCCTTCTTTTATTTTTACTTTCTTTCTCTTTTTTATTTTCTTTCTTATTTCCTTCTTATTTCCTTTTTTTCATTTCTACTTCTTTCTTTGCTTTCTTTCTGTTTCTCTGTTTTGTTTACATATAGCATATAAGTTATTTTTTTCCATTACTTTTCATCAAGATACAAGGGCTTATCCAATTCAAATAAGAAACAGCTGTGTATATTCTTATTAACTCTCCATCAAAACTGAACACACAAGTATCTTAAGTAACAATAAGATAACTGTATATACCTCAAGAACTCTTTATTCTATTTGTACTTGTGTTCTTGATCAAGTTGAAGCAATACTGTTAACAACACTCCATAATCTATACCTTCACTGCACTGCTGCAATATCAAGACCTCTGGGTTGTTATTAATGTTGATGAACGATCTGTCTTTAACACTGGAAAAAATTAATCAATCCAACCAATATTATGCTAAGGATCTAGTTGGTATGTGAGAATTATTTCCATACATTTCTGCCTTACCTTTTGCAAGACGTACACAACATTAAAAAACGTACAGATTTTTAAGGCTATGAATACTTCATACAATAGAATATTGATTAAAATTGATAATTCTGACGGTGACCATTAATTCTCATTTTTCATTTCTTATCTTATTTACTGTGTGTCACTTTCTCTAAATTGAATTCAGTTGATAGTCATTTTCTTGGCATTTTACTTCTCTTACTTACTCCACTTTTTTATTAAAAACTTCCTATAAGAAATTAAATTTCTTTAATCTTATTTTCAATATTAGTCAATATTATTTTCTGTTGTTAGCAATTTGCATTTAAAAATAATAATTTTATCGATCTTGTTATAAATATTTCAAAAATTCTTTCTCTACTCATTTTGGTTTGAAAATCATGATATTTTTATCGACAATGTCAACTCCCTTATTGATTTCTCAGCCCTATTTGTTTAGTTCCATTTCACTTTTCTTTCTTTTTTCATTTCTATTGATATTTAATCCATAATGTCAACTCCCTAGATTTCTCAGACCTATTTGTTTAATTCCTTTTCACTTTTCTTTCTTTTTTTCATTTCTATTGATATTTAATACATAATGTCTACTCACTTGTTTTCTAAGTCCTCTCCCATTTGTTTTATTCCATTTCATTTTGTATTAGTTTTTTTTAACACCAGGACAGGTGTTTTTGTTGGACAGCCCACCTCAATAATCTTCAACAAGAAATCTTAGTTCAATATCAATGATTGGCATTTTTCTGCTCACAATCCTCTATCACTGTAATACTCCTATATGACTCTGTATTACTAAAATTCTGCTTCTATTTCCATCTTTTAGGAGCATTTAATGCAACAAGACAGACTGGTCCAGAACAGAATCCACAGAGCCTTCCGCAGAGCAGAAAACCAGCTTCTTAAAGCTCTCAAGGCCAGGAAAGGCGAAGTCAAGGTAAGCTAGCAGCTTGTTTATCTTTTCATTTCGTATTATTAAGTTTCCAATAAAGAAAAAGTTATCTTTGGCTGTCAAAGAATCTGCCAGGGGGAGTTCCGAAGTTAAGTAAAGCTGGGTTTTAGCACGAAGAAGGATCAATCTCTTTTGAGGAGGCTTTTGAAAGAAAACGTCAATTGAATTTGGCATATTTTTAAGAGTCTTCCTTCAATGCAGAAGAAATCCCACTAACGCAAAATTTCCTAAGAGATGGAAAAATTCCTGGATTACTGGGATTATATGGAAAACAGGGAATAGCACAGCTTTTGGACCATGTTTGTCGCTACAATTTTATTTCTTCATGGAATATAGTCCAATTTTATCTTAATTTTAAAAGCATATATAAGGAAGCGTAGTGTGGAACATTGTTAGATAACGGCGTTTTTGTATTTAAACGACTTTCAAGAGCCTTTACTTCGTAAAATAACATACGCACCAAACGAAGCATTAATTTTCTTAAAATTTTCAAAAAAATCGTACCTGAGGATGAGGAGAAAAAAGCCAAAACTTAAAAATAGCATTGTTTGATTTTCGGCCGTAATAGGCTAAACATTAAAAAAATCTTAAAATAAAATACACTGTTAGAATCTATGATAATCCAAGCACATTATATGAAAAATACAATTAAATTGACGCAATAGCTTTGGGAAGGGAGCGAGAAGAAAATTGTCCAACATTCGCTCTGAATAAGTTTGGTTCCACCTTAAACTCTCAACAACCATTTAGTGTGTTAGCTTCTGCAGAAGGAGGAAAAGCGGAGATCCCGGAGAAAAACCCTCAAGGGAGAGTCTTAAACAAAATCTACTCAAGTAGACTTGAACTAGATTGGATGTTTGAAAGTATTTGCAAGATCAGCCTTTCGAAATATACTGGGTACAAGGTTGTTGGCGAAATCTGAAAAAAAAGAAAAAAAAGTTTTTTTCCATTTAAAACCACGTGCCATTCACTTGTATATGATTTCTTTCTTTACTGGTGGTGACGCTAAGATTGCTTGATAAAATAAACCCATTGGACGCACATTTCTTCTTCAATTTTACATTGGGTCGATGGGTCGCTGCCGCTTCCCCTTCCAATAAATTATTTCATTAAATCTGAGGAAATGGCGGGAAACTCTAATGAAGAAACGTGTTCGTATTGGCGGAATAATGGTATGATTGGCCCTCTACGACCGAGACCTCGCTACGCCCCTCATCTGTAGTAGTTCTAATTTTGTTGTATTGTTGTAACAGACTATGTATGGAGATCTTATCCTTGCTGATGGTCAGTACGGTGGAAGCAAAGGAAGACGATGGAAAGTAGACTGGAACCGAACTCCTCAACCAATCCAGATCAAGCTGAAGTGTCTGAGAGGAGTGAAGGACAAGCTGCCAGGTATACCTACTACATAGTTCCCGTGAATAAGAGTACTAGAGTTGGATGGGCCAGCGCACGCGTTTTGGCGCGAAAATTGTTGCCCAGCTCTACAGGTAGCCCAACCAAGAAAGTGGAAAATTTACGATTCTTATTTCAATTGGAGACTAACAGATGGTTGCTCCCCTTAGTTACACCCTTGTATTTATTCCTCTAACATGCACGATACTCAAAACCAATTGGCCTGGATAATGGCTGTCGGTTCCTTATACAAACCTCCCCCTTATCCCTAGAGTGTCTTGCTTGAAACCCTCGAACTCTACAGAGACAATACAAATGACTGAAACAGTTTTTGTTTGTTGCTTAAGGTGGCCGTTATGTTTTGATGGTGTCCCTGTACGATCGTCTGGGTGGACATGTCTTAAAGTGGTCCAACCTGAAGGGTCAGCAGTGGGGAGGAGCTACTCTCCCTCTCCACCATGATGGAGAGTTCTTTAACATAGAAATCAAGGTAAACACTAACCGTGAGTTACAGCGAAAACGGAAAAGCAACGCGCTGTTGGCGCTACTTTCACTACTAAAAACTCCGCGGAATGCAAGTATGCGCGCAGCATGACAGCTCAATCGTTTGCTTAGTAAACTTCAGATCTGAACATGAGAAAGACTACCGTCAGTACGAGTACGAGTTTTAAAATTGACCCTTTGCGATTGCGGACCACTGAATCGTAGTGCATTTCCATTTTCTTACAATCTAAAATTCCAATCTAAGACCAAGACTACGAAACTGGTGATTGAGTATCGATCTTTAAGTGTTAAAAACTCGTACTCGTTCCCTTCAGTAACGTTTGCTCGCTGCGCATCGGGTCTTGCTCATTTATTTTTTCAAATCCCGTTTCGCCAAGACTTTTGATCAGTGTATTTAGTAATGATGGTGGTTTTCCTGTTTAATTTCCTGCTCTAACAGATAGACCAAAGTGTGTTTACAGTGTGTCCAGCAAGACCAGATGTTCGTCCAGGCATGTGCTTGGTGTTTGAGCTATTCATCTTACGAGGCAGCGTCACGGCCACGGACCGCGTGGTAGGATGGGGGTGCTTTCCTATCTGTGACGGAGAGTTCAACATCGTTGAGGGAAAGTACGTAAATAAAATAAAATCTTTCTTATTTTACGAAGGTAGCAATTAATATGGCCCTCATTCCATGATCAAATCGGGATTTAAAAGTGGAAAGCCCTCCACGCACAGGAGAGAACCAACAAGCAACTCTACTCACATGTGATGGCGAGTTCGGGATTGAACCTGGAACCTTGGTGGTGAGGACCGGTGCATTACTAGCGCACTCCATTTGTGCTACTAGTGCTATGCTTTGCACATGTCTTTCGGAACTCGCGCAACGGTCTTGCGACTATCGGGTCACGCGTTAAGCTTGTAACAACTGCTCCACTTTAAATTGCTAGCGAAGCAAGCAAAGGCATCTTATGAAAGTAAAGTAAGAATTTCCTAATATGTTTATTGGTGGTCGCGTTTCGTATTTTTCTCGGTCAACAACTAGCCTAATAGACTGCGTGAATTCGAATCCCAAATGCCCCAAGTGCATGTGATAAGTTTTATTTAGTTACACTTTCTTACTTTTTCCAACAGATACAAATCCCCGTTCTTAAGGGGTGACATGGATCCCAGTATTGATAAACACGAAAAGGTGGAGGAGCTGATGGCTCAGGATCTAGAGAACTGGCTGTGTAACTTGTACTTTGAGGTCGTTAAGCTACCCAGGTAAACTATCATAAACTATCTATGAATCAAGGTATTCAAAAATGTTTTTGGATGTTTTCTGGATAAGGTCATAACCGATGAAGGCTATTCACGGATCGTTTGAGTGACCAAGAAACAATGGCTCCATGTCGAGTTTGGACATCTCATTAAAGAAATAAAAAACTTGCTTGCTGTGCTGTGTGGAGTTATAAAGCACTTGGGGAGTGGCAGAACACTCGAGAAGTTTCGAGAAGTCTCCTAACACTTCTCTCATGTTCTGCCAATCCTCGCGTGCTTTATAAATGCACACAGCACGCGCCCGCGTTTTCTATTTCTTCATTTCAACTCATATCTGAGAGGGCGGGGTATAACCACTATACTCCCATATTACTTAGTTCTTTCTACATGTTATTGTTTCCAGATACATGGCAGGACAGAAGGAGTATGAGGTTGAGTTACAGTTCACATCAGGTCTCGTCGGGTATCCCGCACGTACCAACACCGGAGAGGAATTCATTGATGGTGAACAACCCGTGTATGGCTCTAGGGGTGACCTGAAATCATTAGCCTCACCCACCAGTAGTAGGAGACCTAGCCGTGTTAGCATGCTAGGGTAAGTAGCAAGCTACACTGTATACTGTATAGAGGGGCTTAGTATAGCCATTTGTATGACTTGTAGAAGTCTAATCTGCTCCAGTCTCCCTTGCAAGATGCTAATGACCAGATGTTTATGACCCACTACACGTTGATTTATTTGTAGATGTTCTTTCTGGGGGGAGGGGTGGTGGAGAATTGGGGCAACGGTAGGACAACCCTCTAAGCACAGAAGAAGATAAACAGCCAACACCTAACTTAACATATGATGATGGCGGTTCCTATATCTCTTATGTTTTACCACGGATATCTCGGAGCTCCCTTATTGCGCTCCCTTTCCCTGGTCCCCAGTAGGTTCAAGGTAACGCGACTTCACTATGTTTGCAGTCAACCTAATTTAACGTTGTTGTATTTCAGTGGATCAAGTTTTCTCGGAAGCACTATGGATCTTAAAGGTGAAGGGAAGGAGCAGCTGCCTGGATCCACGGTGGATCTTCAGGTTGAAGTCCCAGACCTCTCCACTATGCCTAAACGAAAACTGGTAATTATCATGCTGCCTGCCTGCCTGCCTGCCTGCATTTCTTTCCTTACTAATGGAATTCCTTTTTTGGTTACAGTCCTTGGCAGTCCCCGATGCCAGCTCTCTCCGTCGCTCGTCGATAGTCTCCCAGACACGTCGTATGTCATCGGTGTCCACCACCCGCCGCATGTCTAAACCCATGACCGTGGCCATGTCTCGTAAAGCGGTAGAAATGGACATGTCCTCTGAAGGGTCTGGTACTGACTACTCTGACGACGAAGTACTGATGCTGAAGAAGGATGATGGGTTCAATCCAGTTAAAGGACAGCCTGGGATGTATTACAAGGTATGAGAGGGCACACGTGTTTTGTGCAAACTCCTTAGGATAGTTTAAGACTGGACCTCCTCGTCTTTGGCGTAATGTTTTCCCATTTCAGACCACATGTCATTCTCTTGAGAATTAGATCCTTTGAATTATTTATATCTATAATTGTGCCCCTTCCCATGCGCATCCGCTAGATAAAGAATTTATACTCCAGGGAACGACACGTTGTCTGAAATGGGTAAACATTACGCCCAAGCCGGGGAGGTCTATAGAGAGATCTGGCGTCGATCGGTAAACTTTGAACCGAAGTCAGCAAAACAAGACAAAGATTTTTATTTTGTATCAGAAACACCACAATAACCCCGTAGACGTGTATGCTAAAAAGATGTTCACCATGTTACCCAAGACGCCTCTCTTGACGAAACGGAAGAAGAAGAAGAAGCTGACCCACACAGAAGAACTGGAACAACATTCCTTCTCTGTCAAGTAAGTAAACGTGTTAAATAGTGTCACGGTACAAACCAAAAATGCATTGATTACCATAAAGATGCAACAACGTCTGCTGTTAAACCGTTTTTGTTTGTGTGTGTGTAAGTGGGAAGTGTGCGGTACTGACATGCATTGCGTACTCGACTGTTAGTTTCATGTGAATCGCTCAATCAAGCGATGGTTACTGTTACAGTAAAATCAAGTATGGCTGGTGTGTGGTTTTTACACCTATTTTAGAAATCGTTGTCGCACCAAAAGCCTCAAGCAACAAGCCAAGACCGCAGAGAACGCCGGCACTTTTAGCTGTAATTTCTTTATTCATGGTGCATTTTCATTTATTGACAAATTGCTCCAAGCAAGGTTGCTTGAGATGTTAATTAGTGTAGAGCTATAGCCACTTGCATGAACCATGAATAAATCAATTATAATTAATAGTACCGACGTTCTCTGGAGCCTTGGCTTGTTACTTGAGGCTCTTGGTGCGACAACGATTTTCGAAATAGGTGTATATATGCAGAATCGTTTTCCACCCATACGAAGCGATTGTGTTTTCAACGCCTTCAAACGAAATCTCAAAGGTCCAATGCAGTTTGGGTGCAGTAACATTTGCGGTAATTTATTATAGATATATTTTATTGCAGACAACCATTTTCCAACAAAGGCCATATTATTCACCGGGGCCGAGAGAAGATTCAGTATGTAGGCCGTCAATTGATGGCCGAGCTTGGCCTCTCCCAATGGAGATCCCGTGAATTTTGGGCCATGATGCTGATGATCGCGTTCACTTGGTTTTTACGGCTGTACACGCATTATGGAGGACAGTGGTTGTACCTGACTGCTCTGATTATACCAATAAACAAGTAAGCACTTCGATTATTTTTATACTATATTTGCGCAATCATAAGTACTCGACACGCGTAGAAGATTTCGTCTGACGTGAAAAATTAACGATGCTTGCGTGCTGTGCCGTGACCGTGACGGTTCGTGACCAAGCATTTTCATTGGATGACGGAGTAGTTTTTTCTTGCACTGTGAGTGGTTCGGCATATTTTGTAAGTTCCATGACTGGGAGTCGTGCGTTTTTTCAGAAAATTTCTTAACGACCTTGAAGTCGGGAATCTAAAAAATGTTGCCAGTAATTTTGGTAAAATGCGCACTCGTTTGCTTCCGTATCCTAGCTGAAGTCCGCCGTGTTTATATTCCGTTTTTACGAATAGTCAAGAATAGAATGATGTTACTGAACTTGCCGACAGGTGGAACGGGAGAACATTAATAGATTATCATGGTTTGTGGTGCTAGACCAGTTTAAACGTATTGGTTTTAAACCACTTTTATTTATCATGTTACGTCATGTTACGAACATTCCATTTTTGGCTGGGAAACGTACTTCACGAGAGAAACTTTTCTCACCGAAAAAGAGAGATTTCAATTTTTTTTTAAAGAAAATTTTCTCTCGTGAAGTACGAACAGCGTAATAGATGGACAAATAATTGAAAAAAAATCGAGCCTTAGACCACAAGTTTATTTTTAATTAATTATATAGTGAAAATAAGCAAAGAATTTTAATTTTGGTCGTAAAAATAAGTTTAGTTTTTATCACAAACAACATGAAAAATGAATAACTGATTTTTTTTGCGGAAGTGGGAAATTTTGTTTTCAGTTCTTTTCCCCAGAAATAAAACGGAGCTTTTCAGACAAAAATTTCAAGACATAAATCATATATTATTTTTTAAAAAGGTGTTCCTGGACGGTTTTTTTCAGTATTTCTTGAAAGAAGTGTGTATTAATCGGTCTAGCAAACATAAATCTTTGTGGACTGAAGTTATGCATAAAACATAGA
The DNA here is from genome assembly GCA_011057435.1 of Actinia equina. Taxonomy (NCBI): domain Eukaryota; kingdom Metazoa; phylum Cnidaria; class Anthozoa; order Actiniaria; family Actiniidae; genus Actinia; species Actinia equina. The sequence goes on from WHPX01000729.1 coordinate 1,066,117, forward strand.
GGGGAGCCAAAATAAACACATCTAAACACAGACAAAACCACTATAGTACATCAGACTCTCATGGATCCCAAAAGTATTCTGGGCGAGCCATCATGACGTAGCGTGTTGCTACGGTAACGGTAACCGTGGTGAAGGCGGCGGCACCAAGCAGCACTTGAGATGGGGTATACCAAGCGCAGTCTTCGTCTGGAAAAGAAACGGTATCTCAATTAGTACTGACCATCATTTTCACGTGACAATCTCGTGCAGCTGGAAAAGTTTCAGGTGCAAATCACGTGTGTATACACATCGCATGTTGGTATCACGTTTTGATCACGTGCATCCAAAACCAGCACAACAACAGTATCTTGACTTACCAACAACTCCCATGTCATGTCCAAAGCTGTGCTCCTCGTAAGTTTGCCGTATGTTGAAATGTTCGCTATCGCTAGCAACGTCATTACTAGCCTCGCTTGCTTTCAAAGGACATTCATCCATTGATAGTTCGTCTGCTAAGCAAACAGACATGTTCTTGACCACGGCAGAGGCGTTGTATTCTGGAAATCTTGGACACTTAGGCTGTGAACGAGTCTGTCGTAGGTCCATATGAACGCCATCGCTAGTCGTAGCGTCTTTACTAGCCTCGCTTACGTTCAAAGGACATTCATCCATTGATAGTTCGTCTACTAAGCAAACAGACATGTTCTTGACCACGGCAGAGGCGTTGTATTCTGGAAATCTTGGACATTTAGGCTGTGAACGAGTCTGTCGTAGGTCCAAATGAACGTCATCGCTAGTCGTAGCGTCTTTACTAGCCTCGCTTACGTTCAAAGGACATTCATCCATTGATAGTTCGTCTGCTAAGCAAACAGACATGTTCTTGACCACGGCAGAGGCGTTGTATTCTGGAAATCTTGGACACTTAGGCTGTGAACGAGTCTGTCGTAGGTCCATATGAACGCCATCGCTAGTCGTAGCGTCTTTACTAGCCTCGCTTGCGTTCAAAGGACATTCATCCATTAATAGTTCGTCTACTAGGCAAACAGACATGTTCTTGACCACGGCAGAGGCGTTGTATTCTGAAAATCTTGGACACTTAGGCTGTGAACGTCCCTTAACATGACGCGCAGCTATGTCAACCCTTGTGGTGACTTTAGCTTTGTCATCGTTAAGAAATGGTGTTTGTAGATCATCATTCACTTTCTGTTCTCCCTTGAGATCAGCCTCATCTTGGGTGAATATTGGTTTTCTTGTCTCTTTTGGATTTCCCTCAGGGCTAAGTCTACAAACAAGCTCTTCAGAGGAGATGTTGTGACTGGACTCATCCTGGAAGCGAGAAGCAAAAGGTTGAGAAATGGCAGTACCTTCTGTACGCTTTTTCTCAGTCATCTCATGTCTGTCTTCAGTAAATATTGCTTCCATTGAAGGCCGCATTTCTGTTGCTCCCAGTCTTGTCGTCTCGGCTATCTGTTCGTCTTTAACACGGTCTTCCATCATGTCATGTTTGAGTTGTGAAAACACTACGTGCATTGGAAGTGCTTGTGTCGCACTCTGAATGTTCACCGTGCGCTCTTGAAATAAAAAAATAAATATTTGATTCGATTGATCGTATGTGACATGAAGAGATCATGTCAAAAGTTTTGTTCAGTTTAAAAGTCCCACTCACAAAAGGTTTTTCGCACAGAGTTTTTGTTTATCGGGATTTGTTGTCCACAACTTACCAGGGACAGCATCCAAGTCTATCTGCTTCAAGACCTTCTTTCCAAGCCACATGCGGGCTTTGAAGTTGAACCAAGGCTTACCTCTTGAGACTGGTTTAGCTTCTGTAGATCATGAATGCAATATTATGTGAGCGAATATCCACGGATAAGCAATGTGCTTTTGCTGTATCTTTAAAATGGCTCACGCAGTTGAGCTCATGCTCAAATAGCTATAAAAGATGTTGACAGGGGATCTGTTGGCGGTGCAGGTCGGCCTTAATAAAATTTCTTAAAATGCGGGAGAGACTCTCCTCCCTTCTTGAAGCCTGCAGCATGAATGGTTAGCTCTGCTTTCGTTGGGAGATTAAAAATCTCTCGTTTAAAGGCCAAACGATTCACTTGGTCATGGGACAAAGAGGAGTAGAATGCTATAAATTTTACTTACCGTTGCTAACCGCAAAGAGTCTCTGATCAAATTCAAACGAGAGTGGCTTACCAACCCATCGACCCCTCAGGATAAACCACTGGCTACCTTTAGTGTCTGTCTTGGGATCTGTTAGGAACAACACGATATTTATTACCTCAGTAGTACTACCAGTGTGCAAGACTCGTCAGAGATCAAATTCTCTTTTGATTTAGATTACTGATTAATTGGGGAGTGCTTAGTGGAGACCCCAACGGTGTTACTCTTGCTATGTTCAAAGTTTGGATGACCCAAGTGTCCGCACTCACATTTTGTTTAAACAAGTGTCAACAAGAAATGGCGGCGCCGCCTCAAGGACTATCATAGTGTCTTACTATGTTCGTCAAATTCTTTTGTATTTTGTCTTTAATAGACTTTAATTTGACTCCCATGCTTCATGTCGTGCCATTTTGACTTACCCATCCTCCAGTCTGAGGTGATTTTCTTGGAAGAGTGAAGTCGAACCATCTCCATGGATAACTTGTTATCCTTTATACTGAACCTCGCCTTGAATGTCACCCACTTGTTCTCCATGTCAGCAAGATCCTTTGCATCTTTAAACACAAACAGACAGAGATAAGTTTGTCGTTTTTGTTATTTAAAAAAAAGATTTTCTTGAATAACTGTTTCTAAATTTCCTGACTAAGAAATGAATAAGATTTCATTACAATCTTACATGTCAATGTCTTTTTTGTTTTTGTTTGTTTGGGTGTTGAAGTCAGCCACTCTAGCTACTTTCCCATCGGTACTTCAGACATATTTAGTTAGGTAGTTTCATAGCTAATGGAAATTTTTTATGATCAAATTGTGGCTATAATAAAGGATATCGTCATAAAATCACTACTCACTAAATGTTCTAGTTATTTTTTAAGTTTCATTCATACCCAATAACTCATCGTCTCTAATCCTGAAGTTCTGCAAATCGACTGGTAAATCACATCTCTTAGAGATTTCATTCACTGTATAAACATAAATTATATAGGATAAGATATATATATATATATATAGGTATATTAGCAATAGTTAGAATACTTACTCCATTTAACAACAACAGCAACAGAACAAAACAAACAAAACAAAAACAAACAAAAAAGACCTAAGAAATAATAGCTACTTCAACTTTACTTTTTTGACAAAAAGAATGCGCAAGTTTTAGCATTATATAACAAGGTAAAAATTTTCTCTAAAACGTTTTAAAATAAATGGTTGATGTACAAAATGTTTTACATCGAGCACGCGCGTCGATAGTGACGTCATCAAAACGTCTTTCGCGCGGGAAAACAACATTGACAACCAACTTACCAGTCATCGCGCATTCCCTTTGGTTGATTATCCCTACGATATAAATAGAAACAGTCAAAGCAACTAGCGCGAATAAAAAATCATATTTATCCAAACCACCCGGCATCTTGATAAGACGTCTGTAGACCACGCAAGTCTACGGACAATGATTGCCGTTAATCCATTAGCTCAGTTATAAAGATTTAATTGGACTACGTCATAATGCAATTAGAATACTGACCGCGGGGAATTCTGGGTAGAGAATATTACGTCAATATCCCAATTAGAACGCTGACCTCGGTGGATTCTGGGTATAGGACATTACGTCAATATCCCATAATCTTTTTAATATCTCCTGATCTATTTAAGCGTATAAAAAAGATTTCAAAGAACCTTTTGGCTATTTATTGTTAAAGCCTGTTCTCTAAGTATCGATTAGGCCCTTTGTTCTTTATAAGGAACACAGACTTTATCACAGCCTTGAAAGGCGCTTAAAGCGCGACCACAGGACTTTTCTTGACGCTTTACTAAATAATATTTTCATTTTTTTAACCTCAGATTCGAATTCCTGCCATACACAGTAAACCTGAACTATCAAACTACATTACTACACACAGAAGAAGAGATCGCGCTGGTTATTCTCGGTCCGTTTTCCAATATCTTGATATTCTGTATGTTGGTTATCGCTGCCTGGGCTATCCAGCGATTGTTTGGTATCTTTCCCAACATCTTTTCTCGCTTCATCATGGCGCTGGGAATCAACATCCTGTTGGATCCTTTGTGGATTATCATTGTTGATTCCGCTCTGCAGAGGTAACAATTAACTATATTACTTAGAGCTGTTTTCGTATGAGTGTGACTCAACGATACGGCTAGTTTATAGCCGTGATTTAGTCGTGTTTTGTCTTACGCGTTGAAGTTGCACTCCTGAATTACTGAGAAGCCATTTCAGTGTTGGGGCATGTCATACCTTGTAGGTGCATGCTGTAAGTCAGAATCGTATGTTTCCTGCTCATACGAAACCTGTTCTATGATTAGTTGTTTGTGCACTGCTAATGCGCCACCTTTCATGGCTATGGGTTGGATTCCTGGACCAGGCATACGTGAGTAGATTTGCTTGTGGGTTCTCTCAAGTGTTTCGAGGATTCCCCCCCCCCCCCCCCCGGGTTCTCTGGCTATCTTCCCTCCGCAAAACCAAACAAGTTGAATTAAACATCAACCTATTCTTACAATCATCACTCTCGTAAAAGGCTCGTGCGTAGGCTTTTTTTCTTATGGGTTTGTGGGGGAGGGGTGAGGGGGAGGAATTTCGCTCCAAATTGTGCGCGTTCGGCCATCCCTTCATTCCAAACACTGCCAGTGTTTTTTTAACTCTTACTTGCCGGTCTTCGCGTCCCCTGATTATATTTTCACCTTTCACTTATATCTAAATTGGGCTCCCTGTGCTTTTAGGTATCGTAATGTCGGTGGAGACCTACCAATAGGAGACGCATTCAAGCTCTACTGGCATTTTGATCGTTACGAGAAGAACGGTGCAGTGGGAATAGTCTTGACGATCTTCCTGTACATCGTGACCCTCTTCGCTTCCTCCACCATCCTCTACATGTATTTCCTTCGTCTCCATAACAACGGTCGTCTGATGGACGTCTATCATCGTCTGCATGCATCAGAAGACGACTTCTTTATTCCTTATGACTTGGAGATTTCTAACGAGGAGCTGAACTTCATCTGCAAGAAATCGGAGCAGTGGAGAGGAGAAGAAGGCGAGAGGAGGAAGACAGCGGTTTATGATTATATTTGGGAAGAAGAACAGGTATTGTATTTTGAGATGGAAGGGGAGGGGAGGGGTGGGGTTACCTGGTACCCACGAACAGGTATTGTCATCTTAGAGGGGAGGGATAATGATTGTTAGGTATTCACCATCTCTGGAAGTGAAATCCTGGAATTTATCCTCAAATATCTCCAAGCTAAAAGCTCAATCGCAGACATGGTATGTTCTGCTAAACGATGTATTCATGTTAAAATTTAGTAACAAGGGACACCCAGTATCGAGTATTTCAAACAATTCTCTAAGGGGGCGGGTATTTGACGGTAACCACCAAACCAAAATTGGGATGGATAATCATTAGTCATTTTTTTCCTCATGTAAACATTGGTTTAGAATGGAATAAGGAAGAAAGATTGGCTGCTTTCTCGCTCTCAGTTCATTTCGGTTAATGTAATTTTGACCCAGGTTCCCCACTTTAAAAAAAAAGAGAAAAAGAAAGACATCAGCGGCTAAAGTTAATGATCTAAAGGTCCGTCTTATCTTTGTGTCTAGGTTGACGAGGCTGAGATAAACGAAGGGCACAACCAGGCAGGTCGCCGTGAGATCACCACACACGTGTCAGTACACACCATTCATCTCGATGGACTGAGAGAACTGCACAGACACTTCTTACGTCTACCAGACGGCGCCATCGTTGAGGTACGTCAATCTACTTAATCTCTATTTCATGGGTGACATGTGCAGTGCTGTCTTTTACCATGTGTAGTTCAAGCCTGCGGTCGTGCGTTCGAGTCTCGACTGAACCGCTTATGTGATTTGAGTTTTCTGGTTTGATGTGTTATTCTCTTCTTTGCCAGAAGAATGTTTCCGGGTTTCAAATAAAATATTTTCCAAATTCAGAAAAAAAAATTTCGTATGTCACGCGGGGTCTCAGATATCGTCGAGGACAAGATGCCCCCCTGGTTTATCACAGTAGAACGTCAAACGTAATTAAGACTGTGCTGCGCAAACAACCATATAAGAACCCTGGTGTACCCACGAGAAAAATGTCGTGCAGGAAACGGGGTTCGGCATGGCAACCGACCTTGAAGTATCATCCTCGTTATCTAGTGTAGTCCCGGATGTCATACCAACAGACCAATCAAAAACTCTCTACAGTATTTCGTTGATTTTCTGTTTAATCAGGTATTCAATGAAATCAACCTTGCTGGCATGGATGAAGGTATCAAACAAGCTCTCATCAAAGGAACCACCTATCAAGCAATGGACAATACCTGTGCTTCCAAGACCAGCCTACGATCACGTGGTCGGTCATCTTCGGTGGTCAGCGGTACGTCATTCCGAAGACCTTCAGTGCTATTGGAAGTGCCCAAGACAGCGCGGTCATCTTCACCCGTCTAGTCCTGAAAACCACTATTTTTTGCATGTCGAAAGTAAGCCTGATTTGCTTTTTTAATATAAGTACGGTGTGTCTTGGTTTTCGAAGGGGTTTGGTAGCCTTATGTGCGTCCTGGTGCGTAGAGGCTTATTCACTACTCTTAATTATACCGCAATAATTTCTAGGATATGTCGGCTTAGCCTCGAATCCAGGAGTTGCTTGTTTTGTTGTTCTAATTTCTGCTTTTGTTTACCATCCTCAGCAATAAGGCTAAGCCTGCACATTCTTGAAAATTATGGTGTTTTCAGAGTAATGAATAATGTTTAAAAGTGTATTGATTGATTTTCACGTTGATACGAAGAGTGCTGTAATTATGTTGGTTTTTCAAGTGTGATAAATAGTTTATTTTTACTCACGGTGATGTCCAAATACAGCCTCAGGGGCGGATCCAAGGGAGGGGTGTAGGGGGGTGCGCAACCCTCCCTGGTTCGACTTTGTGTCCCATCTTCAAAGATAACCAATACTGTTTTTTCCCTTCTATTCTAAGGGGTGCACCCCTCCCTTGGTTAACTTCGTGCACAGCACCCCTCCCTGCACAAAATACTGGATCCTTCCCTGAGCCTTATCATTAAACGATAGATTAGTCAAGGGTCTTAGGGCATAATCAGGTCAGTAATGACCAATGTCTTGCAGGCCGAGACACAGGTATCCTTTTTTCTATTCAAATTAACCGAATATAATGGCATATATTTAAAAGCACATCACAATAGCTAAACTTCAGTAGTTTAGGATCCATGCCAGCAATAGTAGTACCAGCAGGGGGAAGGGGTGGGGACAAGCAGCTATACATCCCCAGGGGGATTAGACATAAGACAAAATATTTAATCGGCGATTATTCGCTTCCATTCCCATTTTTTCACATTATTTCATTTCCATTTTTAAATTGAGGCTATGGGATAAAAGAGGGATATTTAGGCGATAAATCCCTCTGAGCCTCTTCACTGTCACTAGTAGCAACCATTCCTGTGACAATGACAATGCACAGTGCGTTCTGCTCACAAGATTAGTATTTTTCTATTTTTGTAGAAGTATTTATTTTTGTGCTTATTTTTCAAAACATTTAAAATAAAAGCATCAATGAACACCAAGCGTGGCTCTTCATATTTTCATTTCAAAAGCATAAAGCATTGCCATGAACATTAGCGCTCTAATCGATGCCCTTAAGGTTTTCGCATTATTTGGTAAAGCAATTTGCTGTAGGTAACACTCATATGGCATCCATCAGCATTAGTGCGCGCCTTATTCCATTTTGATTGGTTCAGTCGACTTATGACATCGCAAACAATTTTCTACTGCATACCAATTTATCATCATCGGATTTTCAATACAAAGATTTTCTCTGGAGGTCCCATTTTCCATGCGCGCGGTTATATCAGTGACGTCATAATGGATTGAATCTGGACCGTCGTCATATCACGCTATTAAAGAATTGTTTGCAAAACTCGAGAATTTCCTTTTTTTACGAATCTAAGATGGCATCAGGAGTAATAAAGAACTTCGTGGAATTTAAGAACAAATTGTCCAAAACACTTCGTGTACACAACAGCGCTAACAAGTATAAAGTTACAAAAGAAAAGACAGATGTAACCTCGACCATCAAAATGAATGGATCTGCGAATATGACCAAGGAAGAAGAAACGAGCGGAGAATGGACAGAAGATCTTTGTATTTTACAGCTAGTAAAGCTAGAGGAGGTGAGCCCTGATTGGCTGACGAACGAGGAATGGGGTAATGAACAACTTGATACGGTGGCCGAGAAGGAAGGACTGTTTGATTTTTTTAAAAGTTAAACGTAAAATTCTTATCAGCAATCAGCAAATTTTTTTTTGTGTGTTTTTGGTCAAAATAAACGATTTTGGGACAAACGTTATTCAATCTTTTTTTGATTATTTTTTTCCTTCATGAATTTCCTTTTTGACATCGAATCTAAAATGTAATCAAAGCAAAGAGCGCCAATGTTTTTCAATTTAAAATATAGAAAACTAAAAGGTGGGCCCATGGCCGCGCGCATTTTGTAAACGAGTTACGCATGCTCAATTCTAGATTTGGAATCCATCCCACATGGCTTAGAATCTATAGCCACCATATGAGATGTCTTTGATACATGCTTTTGCTTTTTGCGACAAGAGAATATGGGTTAAGTGCCTCCTGGTGATTATCCTTTTGGCCACCTTTATGAAGGAAAACCTGGTGAAGTCATTATTTTTCAAACAGCGGAATCAAAGGGAAGGTATGTTTATTTTAAAAAAATGAAGTACAAGTTAACAAACCTCAAAGACCATCCAATTAAGCTTAATCCTTCATTCAAGTCTAAACAATATTTCAATACTTGTGTTTTGATAATTTCAGTATTTATCACATATTTACACAATCTCGTACCCAGAGCCTGCGTTTCTTTTGGCCTGCGGCGAAGAACGAGGGCTCTGGCATAATCCATATTTTGGCACATGCGCAATTTTCGGAAAGTGAGATATAAACGGACAAATTAAGCAAATTAAAAATTAAATCAAAATCATAGTGCGAACCAAAAATCGGCCCAAAAAAAATTTTTAATTTTTGGCAAGTCTTTCACGCGTGCGCTGTTATACCGGAAGTCCAAGAAATCCTGGTCTCAAAAAATGGATTATGCAAGAGCCCTCGTTCTTCGCCGCAAAACAGAAGAAACGCAGGCTCTGGGTACGAGATTGATATTTACAGTTTTTGCTTTACATTAATATTACAACACAGTTATCTTCATGTATCGTAAAGTTGTGTTTCAGCTTTCTTATAAAACCTCTAAATATTGGTGTGCAATGTACGATTTTAAGTGGCTTCCACAAAGGATTATGGGATTTGACATTAAATGAATTTTTTGCTTCATAAAACACACTAATTGGCATGGTATGATTGGTATAAGAAGGGAGGCTGTTCTTTAGCAGTCCTAAAGGGCAACCATGGTACTTTTCCTGTTGTAAGGAGCTCTTCAGGATCCAGATTATCAAGGTGTTGTACTTGTCTACGTACATATTTGACTAGGTTTGCCAACTGGGAGGCATCTGTCTGTCTTTTGTCATAAAACATGTTCCTACAACAAGAAAAACAAACAAAAACCTGAGAAACCATCGGGAAACGATGCTGGGGACTTTTGTTTTGGTTCCCTTAATCTCTAGGAATGGTGGAAAAATTCCAACTTTCTTTATGATCTTATTGACACTTCTATCATATGGCAGTTGGTTACTAACCTCCATAAAGCTGCGGCCAATACTCTGTCATGTGACAATAAACCCTTAAAAATACAAACAAAGATAATTGATATTGATAAAATCGTGCATTCTGGGAAAGCTTGGGTATCAATATCAGAGAGTACATGTTGGATTCTGGGAAAGCTTAGGTATCAATTTTATTAACCCCAAGCTGTCTTTTCAATGACCTTCTCTGGGGGAGTAAACATAGGGAATTCTGGGATAGCCTGGGCAATAATGTCAGAAACCCCTTATTGACTAGGGACTAGAAGACCATACCTCATCATATGCAAATATCAGCCCATAGAATTCCTGAACAAGTTCTCTGAGGCTCTCTCTGGCAGTCGTTGAATCTATCTCCTAAAAAAAAAAAAAAAATAAAAAAAGTTTATAGTACACTCAACAAAATTACTCAACTCTTATTGGTCAAGTAATGATGAAAAGGTAAATTATACACCGTGAAAAATACTTTTACTCCGACGAAGGACTAGCGTCCGAAACGTCAGTAGCATATGGCATGGAAAAACCTTCATAACTTCAAGAAGCTGCACTCAAACTATGAATTTTTTTCAGATTATTCGACATCTTACGCCATGTAGAATCAATACTGTGAATATTGTCAGAAGGGTGATAGGCACTTTAACAATATTGGAAGCATTCATTCCAGGGATTGTGCTAAGATTTGCTCAAATTAATCGTAATGTCAGTATAGTGTAACAATACAATTTCACATGGAAGACAGGATACTTTTGAATGGAGTAGGGCTAAGAAGGATTTTTCAAAAGGGATAGGGGATAGTCTCTGGCTTTTTTATTATAACAGAAATCAAACTAACACAAAAGTATACCTTAATCTCCTAAATAACAATATAAATAAATATTCTGGTAGCCCGCCAGCTCTGTCAACCCTGTTTTACCCTGGATATCTTGAAGCCCTATTATTTTGCACTCTTTAGCTGGTCCTTTACAAGGTTTGAGATAACCAGACTTCATTGTATTTAAAAAACCCTTATCAACAAAAGTAAAATGCAGTTCCATGGATGTATTAAAGTTATCAAAAAAATTTTTTTTCATTCTCGAAACACAGGATTTTTATGTTCAAATGATCATTGTATTCAAAGCACAAGATGATGGTTGACTTACCCCTATTTTCTTCATCCTTGCCTCTACATCTTGCCACATTATCTCCACCAGCTTTCTGTACATGAACTGCCCATCTTTCCCCTCTGACTTCAGCCTCACCAAACACATCCTAAAACAGTTTTCATTGGCAACCCTGTTATTGACTAATCTAGGTAATTTATGAATTATTTTCTATATCAACAAGATGGAGGATAGTAAGCAAGATAATCCCAAAAATCTTTAGATATTATTATTATTATTTTGTTTTCATGGTAGTAACGTGTGCCATGGTTGCTGGAATTCTCATAAGTGGCAGTGACATAAGGAGGTCTCTGTCAAATGGCGGGGGGGGGGGGGGGCGTAATGTACAATTTTTTCATTAATACACATGTGTAAGCATTTAATAATAATAATAACAACTATATTTATAAAGCGCACATATCCTCTTAGAGCTTCCCTCCATATTCACAGCTTTAGCAAAAGGTTTTGGAGAAGAGGTTACTTCTCTTTCGGGGAAGGGGATGCTTCCACTCCTGTTACACCAGTTTAGTTGTTAATACCATCAACATGGCCCACTATGTCTTTTTTATTAAACTCGCAGGAGAATGATCTTGATAAAAGAAGCTTTTAACTTACCAAATGTGGAGTTGATTGACCATGAACCAGGACTGGAAAGTATCAGGCATGCTACAGGCTAAAACAATCATAAAAAGCTATTTGTTAAAATATTTAATTACTGATTAATTGTAGTAATTGAAATATTGTATACTATACAATTTAGAGGATGAGAATAACAGAGATCAGTATACACTGAATCGAAATAGAGTGAAGTCATTAAACCCATACAATAGATATTAGACTAATACACATTAGTAGACCCTAATTCCATTGTTTTCTTTTGTGTCTATTTGAATAGAGTGAAGTCACTAAACCCATGAAATAGATATTAGACTAATACACATTAGTAGACCCTAATTCCATCTTTTTCTTTGATGTCTATTTGACTATGACACGTTGACTAATAATTTTTATTTCACGGGTTAAATGCCTTCACTCTATGGCGACCAATTTGAATAAGTATTGTTCTGGACTGACTAGCCTCTTGTTCAAGTAAAACCCTTTTATGTTTTTCACTTATAAGCAAGAGGCTATAGTCATTGCAGAACAATACTTATTCAAATTGGTCATCGTATTTTGATTCAGTGTATGGGGGAGCTTTAGTGTATTTCAATACCTTCATAAAAATCATCATAATTGACGTCTTCTATACAAGATCTGTACATTGTCATGGCACTTCTCCACAATACCTATGGAGGATAGCATTACAGTCAGTTAAGAAGTAAGTGGATTATCTATTCAATTATAAATTGCTAAAATACATGCTTGGTTGCTTGATTGATTGAGAAACTGATCAATATATTCAGCCAGCCTGTCAATAGGCATACCTGGAAACAGCAAGAGGACAAGGCAAAGGACAGGACTCTGTGGTGTTCAGATGATGTTGATGGCCTATACTCCACAAGGGGTGTACAGGAGGAGGGAGGAGCCTTACAATAAGTCATTCATTCGGTCAATCTGTCAGTTTGTCGGTCAGCCAAACAGTAAGTCATTTATTAAGTCAGTTAAGCCAATCAATAATTCACTCTGTCAGACCAGATGTATCATGTATGTAACAAAATGGTACCTGATCTCAGTACTTACAGAGCTTCTAGAATTAATGCCACTGAACCGGCCAACAAACTTTGCTATCTTGGTACCCAATGTTTCTGGTTCTGGGGCAGGAGCTGTCATTGTACCATCACTACCCCCCTGGGGATTCTAGAAAAAAATCCATATATATGTTAGTTTACCTACATGATCAGAATCTTACTCAGTAAAATGAGCTGTGAGAAGGTGGTGGGCTATTACATACTGTGAAGTGGATCCACCTAAAATAATGTAAATAATAATAATGTAATAGAGGCTTTGCACCATCACATAATGGCAGCCATAACAGGAGGCACGAACAATTAATATGGTTGAATGTTTATTACATGAGAGAGTATTCATCTTCTCAGGAGAAAAAAGGTTCTACTGTTGTGCTTCCTGTCATGACTGCCATCACTTGTTGGTGCAATGCCTCTAAAGTAAAACATGTATGCACACATACCTCTACTGAGGACAGATGTCTTGTGATTTGTTTGTATCTGAAAGTCTGTTGGAATGTTCTTGGGACTCTGTTTTTCTCTATTAATAATTGTCTTGATTGAATTGACTTTGCATGGTTGACCAAGGATGCATAATTTGCTCTAAAAGTTGCCTGAAAACAACAACAAAATTTAGTATATAAAGTTGTGCCCACTATGATTGTGCCAGTGTCCTGTAATAAGCATTTTCATATTTTTCATATTGGATGGAGAGTGATTTTGTGTGGTTCGTTTTGTTTAATAGATGCTGTTAATTTGTACCATGAAAATCTATTGTTTCAGCTAACATGGCCGCTGATTAGAATGGTCCATGGTGCTGTGCACCTTCTAATCTAGATGGCCCTTTTTTACAGATTTGTCTGATGCTTAGCAGAACCTGGAGTAAGATGGAGCTTTCAGATCAATGTGCAAAGGAAGAAAAGCACAGCCTTTACCACTGCTTTCATTGCTATAAGGTGATTAAAACAACAGAAAATTTGCACAAGGAAAATCGGGCAATACACTGCTGTCAATCAGAGTACATAAGGTACTTTACCTATAACAATTTATTTGATTGATGCCAGTCTATTGCCTCTATTACCCTGCCGCGACTATTGTCTTAAGTGGGTATTGATAAATAAAGTGGTAATTTTCCGTGTTCTGTAGCTCTTTAATCCAGTGGGGTCAAGGTCAAATACTGACAAACAATATTAAGATATACGACCCCTACACGGCATTGAAAGTCGCAATTTAAAAAAAATTCATATCCTTTTATATTTCCCTAAAGATAGGGCCTTAAATTCAAGTAAACTTTGATCTTGATAAGGTGAATATAAGCTTACGTAATAAGGAAATGATGAATAATATATTGTAGTTATGTAATCCCGGTGTATAACGCATACCAATTATTCCGACAATAATATTAAACATAAAGACGCAAAAACATACAAACCTGTAAAAACGATCTCCTCGTTGCAGCAACACCAGCCAACTGCAACACTCTTGTAACTCGACAGCCACACAGACTGTTCATTATTAATAAATCTTTTCTCTTTTCGTTGAAGAAATTCCTATTTTCCAGATCAGTGAATAAAATGCTGAAAATACTCTAGAGATCGAGTAGAAACTGGAGCGTATATGCTGATTTTGTTCAATTCAGCGGTTTCTATGATGTTTATAATACCTTACTAGTATATTACATTTAGTCTTTGATTTTTCTCTGTCTTTGAATCATAAATTTAGTTGGACACTACAGATCTTCATCTCACGCATGGTCGGCCGCCATTTTATATTCCTGAGAGAAAGACTGGTACGACTCTACATTATGCTAATTTATTTAATTTATGTGCATATATTTGCATGATAATCACTTATTCATTCTCACACATCAAAAGATGGCGGAGTTTGAAGCTCCAGAAATACAGAGAAAAGTCATCCCAGTCAACGGTATTCCGACCGTTATTTCTACTCTACTACCCAGAGATACCTGCCCGAAGGTTTCTGTGGTTATCATCCCCGGTAACCCGGGATTAGTGGAGTATTATGACCTTTTTATACAAGGTTTATTTGAAGCAAGCAAGAAGACTTTGGCTATCTATGGGATTTCACATGCCGGTATGAAAAAATAATAGTTTCAAAAATATCCTTTAGATTATGATACGATGTATTTCTATATTTAAAAAAGTTTCCCTTAATAATTACTCCAATAAATTCCATTTTTATTTTACCCTAAAAATATTTTAGCTGGATTGGTGTTTGGAGGGGGTGGGGGTCCTGTGTTTTAAATAATTTGTGAGGAAAAGTTAAAATAAAAACATTAAATCGTGAATAAAAAAGAAATAAAAGCAAAAAGAATAGTAATTAAGCTTAAAAAAATATCATTAGTTCTTTGGTACTCATTTCACCAAAAGTTTTCATTTATTTATTTATACAGGTCATTTGAATTATTTCACTCCCCCTTTATTTAAAATTCCACTCCAGATTTAATTTACTAAGAAATACGTTTTTCTTTAAAATACTGTCATTAAAGCTTATTCTATATTTGTTTTTACTTATATATTTTCTTTCTTAATTTTTGTTTCTGTTTTTTGTTTTTCAAATATTTCTATTGTTTTCATGAAGTCTTTCATGAGATAACTTTGAGCTGCTTTCATGAATATGCATATTTCAAGACCAAATCTCTAAAAGTTGTTGTTAATTATTGATCATAACGACAGATGTGAATTGTTCTGGTTTTCTTATGATAATTTAAAGAATTTTCCTTGTTGTTTTTGAGATGTTATCTAAATTTTCCAAGCTCAAAATTAAGTGAAAACTTCTTAAAATCATCATTAATTTTTAATAATTTTACTTCCAAATTTTATCATGAAATTGCTCACCACAGTGTTCATTATCTTTTATCTTCATCATTCCAGCTGCTGGATTTTGTATTTCTTAATATCTTTTTGAGATATAGTTTGCATTTTGAAGCATTCGTACAGAACTTTACTGTCAGATTATTTTCTAATGGTTTAGTTTTTGGGAATTTTTGAGTTAGATTTATTTATTTATAAGTAAACATTGGTTATTTCCAAATATCCAATGATTTATCAGTTTTATAAATCCGTCAAGAAATTAATGTCCATATATTCCCCGACAGAGGCTGATTTGGATTATTTTCTACATGTAATTCTATTCTAAATTATTAATACCTCCCCCACTTAGGCAGATTAGGAATTTAAAGGCATGGGGAGGGTCTTCTACCCAATCCATAAAAAGTACCCTCTCTAATTGATTTCCTTCTACCGATTTCAAATTAAATGGGTATATTTTCAACAAACATTTTAATGATTATCTCAAGAATAGCATTTGCTAAATGCCAAGATTTTGTTATGTGATTTCTTTGCTGATATAAACCTGCTAACAAAGGATTTGCACAAGGAAAATTAAAATTCAATATCACCAGCTCAAAATTCATTTACAATTTTACAATTACAGTAACTACTGGGGTATGACATCAACGCTTTTACAATGCCAGTAGTTACTGGGTTACAAAAATTCATTTACAGTCACAGTAATTACTGGGTTACAACATGAAAGCTTTTGTAACTCCTGAGTAGTTACTGGGTTACAAATATTCCTTTACAATTACAGTAACCGCTGGGTTACAACATCAATTCCTTTACAACACCAGTAGTTACTGCCTTACAAAAATTCCTTTACAATTACAGTAACTGCTTAGTTACAACATCAAAGCCTTTACAACTCCAGTAGTTACTGGGTTACAAAAATTCATTTTCAATTACAGTAACTAGTATACTGGGTTACAACATCAAAGCTTTTACAACACCAGTAGTTACTGCCTTACAAAAATTCATTTACAAATACAGTAACTACTGGGTTACAACATCAAAGCTTTCACAACACCAGTAGTTACTGGCTTACAAAAATTCATTTACAATCACAGTAACTACTGAGTTACAACATCAAAGCTTTCACAACACCAGTAGTTACTGGCTTACAAAAATTCATTTACAATCACAGTAACTACTGAGTTACAACATCAAAGCTTTCACAACACCAGTAGTTACTGGCTTACAAAAATTCATTTACAATCACAGTAACTACTGGGTTACAACATCAAAGCTTTTACAAGACCAGTAGTTATGTGATTGTGATTGTAACACCAGTTGTTACTGGGTTACAAAAATTCATTCACAATCACAGTAATTACTGGGTTACAACATCAAAGCTTTTACAACACCAGTAGTTACTGCCTTACAAAAATTCATTCACAATCACAGTAACTATTGGGTTACAACATCAAAGCTTTTACAACACCAGTAGCTACTGCCTTACAAAAATTCATTTACAAATAAAGTAACTACTGGGTTACAACATCAAAGCTTTTACAACACCAGTAGTTACTGCCTTACAAAAATTCATTTACAAATAAAGTAACTACTGGGTTACAACATCAAAGCTTTTACAACACCAGTAGTTACTGGGTTACAAAAATTGTAACCGATGGAGCTTCATATTGCAACCCCCAAAAAATTTAATATTTTTCATTTTTCAGGCCATTCACCAATATTAGCAGAATACACCAAATGCCATGAAGAAGAAGCAGAAAAAGAAGAAGAAGAAAAGGACTCTGTAGATAATTCACAGTCTTGCGCCATTACTACTGGAACCTACTCTCTTACAGAACAAATTGTCCACAAGAGAGTTTTTCTAGAACAGCACATACCAAAAAATACAAAAATAATTCTGATTGGTCACTCCATAGGCGCCTACATTATCCTTAAACTCTTAAGAGAATGTGAAAGAGAAAAAGATATCATCAAATCTATCTTATTATTTCCAACAATTGAAAGAATGGCAGCATCACCTAATGGACGGTATGTTACTCCTCTTGTCAATTATTTCAAATGGTTTGCTGTGTCGACAGTTTCTCTTGTCTCGTATTTCCCACAATCCTTGGTGAAGTTCTTGGTTCAGTGGTGGTTTAATGGACGTAATGTTCAAGATGGGGTTGTGGATACCACCATACGATTAATTAACTCTGAAGCAAGTAGTAATTCACTAGAGATGGCACGTTGTGAAATGGCTGAAGTAACAGATCTTGATGACGAGGTAAGTAGTTGGGATTCCTGTGGTAGCCATATTTGGAAACATTTGGCATATCATTTAAGGTTGTAAAATATCGAGTTTTTAATGCTTTAATGCAGGTCATATCCAAACATTTGAATCAACTCATATTCTACTATGGAGCAACAGATCAATGGGCTCCTGTCTCGTATTATGAAGACTTGAAGAAGAAATTCCCTGAGGGTGAAATCTACCTTTGTGACAAGGGCATTGAGCATGCGTTTGTACTAACGTCATCTGGAGTAGTAGCTGAAATGGTATGGGGATGGATTGACAAGCTGTCAATCTAATTATGTGGTAAAATTTCAAAATGACAAGATGACCCACAAAATTATCATAGGTAGGTTATTTGTGTGTATCTGTGCTAGTGTGACATAGTGTCAGGATTAAAGTCTTATCAATTTTTTTACATTAAAGACTCTTTGAAGATTACATTTAAATAAGTGGGGAAAAGGATACCGTTTACCAACTATGACAACCCAAACATCCCATTGCAATTAAAAAAAAAAAAAGTTGTACAAAAATAGTCCTCAAATGAGTCTTCAGCAGAAAATCATATTTCAGTGTGGTAGAATTGGCTCAATGCAGTGTTATTCATAGTAAATTTGTCATCTAAATCATATTTGAATGAGTGGAAAACTATATTGATATTAGAAGATTGGATTCTTATTCACGATTGATTATCAATTTATGACCATCAAAATATCAATACACTAATTTAAACGATGTAATATATAAAAATTATTTTCTTTCCGTATATATCTGTATGATATTGTATTAAATGCGAGTAAATATATAATAGACAATATAAAATGAAGAAATACGAATAAAAATATAAATGAATATTTGAGCGAAACAACCACCTTGACCAATGGAAGCAGTCTAAAAGATAACGTGAAAAAAAATTAACTCTAAAAAATGTTTGTCCATTTTTAGAATCGAGAGGAAATAGCGCGTAACTCGAAAAATAAGGTTCATTCTGTTGGGTTTGAGTTACGTAACTCGAGTTTGATTTTTAACGCTGTTTGTCATCGGGTTACGCGCAGATGTCAAAGTGGGCGTGGCCCCCAAAATTTGGGAGTGTCCGAGCGCATAACTCGAAAAATGTGTAACTCGAAAATTGTAACTCGAGTTTTTCCTTAAAGAAAAGGACCTATTTCATATCTTTACGTTTATTCGTCTTATACTATTATTAATAGTTATTATGAATGACAATTTTGAGTATTATAGTTTATATTGCTCTACTATTCTTTTTGCTAATAATTCTGTACAAAATTATATTGTATTATTCACTAATCTTTTATTGAAAAATGTTTTATATATTTATTGATTCTGATGATAAAAAACAAAAACAATGATTGTTATTTATGAGTGGATAAAATTTAAAATAAGTGACATTTATAAGGACTAACTCCTGGTATCCTGGATCCCAAATGAGTTTTAGAAACATTGTTTTTTTATTGTTAAAAAACATGCTTCATGAAAAATATTTCTATTTCCTAATTATCGACTTGTGAAACTGAATTCAGTACTGTGCTGCACAATGATTATGAAATGATGATAAAGCACTAGTAGAACAATAATAAAATGAGACCTCAGCCGACTAGTTTTGCTTTTCTCCATCCATCCATTCACTCACCCACTGACCCATCCATCCATCCATCCATCCATCCATCCATCCATCCATCCATCCATCCATCCATCCATCCATCCATCCATCCATCCATCCATCCATCCATCCATCCCATCCATCCCATCCATCCCATCCGTCCATCCGTCCATCCATCCATCCATCCATCTATCGATCCATCGATCCATCCCATCCATCCATCCCATCCATCCATCCGTCCATACATCCAGTTATTGTATATAGCCATGCGCAGAACCAGTAGTTTGCGTTGCTATTGCGCCTTGTCTATTACTGCTGACATAAGGAACCAGGAAGTCGAAAGATTTGAACTTTGCATTTCATCAAATATCGCATTCGACTCGGTCATCGCACATGACACTCTACCGACCTCCGCACCAGTAAATTCACATTAAAAAGGAATCGGGAGGATCGTCACGTAACACTTCTCCCGAACATTGCGTGACAACGTGACTATCCTAAGAACATCTGCGTAGTTCCTGCGTAGGAGCCAGACTAATATTTTCCAAACTTTTCTCTCATATGACAATATTTACTCGTAAACACTCAAAGTGCACTGAGGAATACTCTATCTAAATTTGTCTTGGCTGAAACGCACACACTATAATAATCCCAAGTGCAGCTGTTCGCGCTCTACCGGTCAAAACCAAAAATAAGAGCACTTTTAAGGAGATTTTATACTCACATGGAACAGAAATAGCCGGTACAGGATGCACTGATGAAGTGTAGCTAGAGATTGGAATAGATCTGATGCGAATTCTGTGTCTGGAGCGCAATCTTGAAATATAAATTAATATAGTGACTCGATCTCTCGCTTGCATACTGCAGAGTTTTTCTGCTTCAATCGGTTATGGAAAAAATAAATTAGGATGACGATGTTATTGTTGATATGATGCAGGAGTTGGTGGAAAATGGTGTTGTGTTGGTGGTGATGATGATGATTGTGATGGTGATGCAGGTGATGGCGATGATGATGCAGATGATGATTATGGTGATAATGATGATGATGATGCAGATGATGATGATGTAGGTGATGGTGATGACGATGACGATGATGCAGATGATGGTGATGATGATTATGATAAAATAAAGATATCGATACCTCCCAAGCTTATTATATGAATTGCTTACTATCAATCACGTGACTTTTTGGAGTTGACTGGGGGGCAATTAAGCGGTTTGCTGGGGGGCAACTAGCAGATGCTAAGTCAAAACATATCAAAATAAGTCCTCAAACTATTATATTTGACTATTTTCACGACACCAAACCAGAAAACAAGAGATCAAAACAACCTCCAGGATTCTAAAAAAGAGCTATTACCGGAAGTGACGTCTATTGATAGCAACCTATACATCAATCAACACTTGCCAATGATAAGAGTAACAATTTTACATCTTAGAAACAAATATCCCAGAAACTGAACTTACAGTTCATAAATGGACTGTATAACAAATTATTTATACATGGCTGCCAGAGGCGCCTTCACATCCTTTCAATTCGACATCGTTGAGCTGCGCCACTGCTGTACTTACTTACGGTGATTAGCCAAGTATTTTTTATTTTTCACAACGATAATGTTTTCTTGACGCGAAGCAATCAGAACATGTGTGCAACGGCCTTGCGAAGCTTCATCGTGTGACGGACATACGGCTTGCCTCGTAGGCTTTCACAACGAAACTAAGAACGTTCAACGAAAAGTAAAACGTCCAGTAAAACTACATCCTGCACTGAAACATGTAGACAACTTAGCTAAATATCACACCCTGTATCATCCCGGCTCGATACTTGTCTGGTAGACCTCTTGACATCTCTTTATACTAGATTAAGTTAAGAGTTTTACATTGTGCTAAACACGAGCGGCCCTAAATGCTTTCGTTCACACTGTTCGTTCTTTCACACTTTCATTTTATTCGAATCGTGTTTTCTCGTTGTGTGTGGGTCGCGCTGAACTCTATCTCCGTCAAATCATCGCGTCGCCTTCGTTGCAGACTCTTACAGCCTAAAATCTTGGCGTATTCCGACCTGAATGTTTGATTAAGAAAGCCGTACACTACAGGGTTCGTAGCAGCACTTGTTATGACCAGATAATCGTACGTTAAATGCGCCCAGCGCGGTATAAACACGCCAATCAAAAACAGTGTTCCTATGATGCAGACAGGCGTCCAGAGCAAGAAAAACACTATCATGACTGCGAACACTACTTTTGTGATTTTCACTTCCTCGACTCGTGACTTGAGATTCCGAGTTTTCGCCCTCGATAAAGATGGAGCCACTTTGTTAACATGTTGTTTGACATGGCGAAATACCTTGAAGTAACAGACGAAGATGGTCAGCATTGGGATAGATATGAAGGCAAAGTGTGCAGGGAGAAGCATAGCAATCTGTAGCTTCTTTGTAGGAAAAACAGGGATGCAAAATAGATGTGGACCAAACTGATACTTAGCTTCTAGTCCTGTAGGGATACCAATTATCGTCGTCATGCTTATTACCAACGTGGTACTTATGACTATAATAGTTGACTTACGAGTGAAGATTGTCTTGTATAGAATAGGTTTGACAACGCAGAAATACCTGTTGATAGCAGTTATGGACACAATAAACATGGAGAATGTGCTCCATAAAAGAATACTAGTTCCCTGTATATGACAGGCTATCTGTCCGTATAGCCAATCCCCGGTGATAGAGCTGGCAACACACAAAGGGAAGTCGAGGAGAGCAACACACAGGTCAGCAGCGGATAGTACAGTGATGTATTGATGGGTGATGGATCGCAGGGACTTGCTTCTCCATACTGCAGTAAGGACCATAGCGTTTCCACCAATGGCAACGATTTCGAGCAACACGAACAAAAACGTTTCAAAAACGATTTGCACTTCTGTTCGATGGCTTGTTTTTTCTCTCCAGTTTCTCAGGTCTTCGAGATTCGTTTGGTCCATCGTGTTTTTTCTTACTACTTCTAGTGGGGGAAAAGGCCCTTATTTATACGTATTTTCTCCTTAAGCTTTGTTACACACCCTTCCAAGAAGGTTACCAATCTTAGCTCGAGCTTTTTTGAGCTTTTTAATAAATACCATGTAGCCTAATTTACGTTTCAAATCCCACGTTCATTGTCCAATACTCTGCTCGATTTAGAGGAGGTGCATGAGTAAGGAAGTCTCTGCCAAGCAGAGTAATTTAATTAACTAAGGATTTTTTCTCGATGAAGCAAAGAGCCGGTATTTCAAGTTCAAGTGTCTGTCACCTTCCCACATGAAGCTCTTACTGAATGTCGCATTTCTCGGTTAGTATTTAGTTCCTGTTTGTCGTCCTTTTTTTTGCCGGTTTTCCTTCCTCATTCATTTTTCTTTATTAATGGATGTTGCCCAAAATAAAAGAAGTTTTTACTTCACTCGTTCCGATGCACTGTATCCTTGCTTTGAATTCTTCACTGACGAGATGCGAAAAGTCTTTTTCGCATGGCCAGTTTTTTTCTCAGGATTTCCTTTGATTTGCTTGAAGCTTTAAAAAACCAAAGTTTCTCGGTTCTTGCTCAAAAGAGCAAACGTAGAGTTCTACAAAGACTGTACGCGCTCCGTTTCTAATTTTCTTCGTGTTTTGAATAGAAATCCTATTCTTGTTGCCTAACATACGCGAGCAAATCTTTAACGATATAAGAACGGCACTTCACAGGTAATAAAATAGCATTTATCGGACAAGTTGGTCCAATGTCGCCAAAGTGTCATCCTTTTCCTCTGACTACCTTAACTCTGCTCTCTCATTTGCTGACACCCTGACAACACAATCAGACTTAACGGAGTTTGTTTATGTTAAGAAATATTCGCGCAAAAACTAATCATTTCTTGATTACCTTATCTTTGATATTTGCTCTCATGATGCGCGAATAAGGTTGTCCAACTTTGATTGTTACAGAGCAGCTTTTGAAATAGTTTAATAATAGTTTTTAGTTGTATTTGTACGCTCAAGAACAATGCTTTTATTCTTGTAGTTGTCATTTTCTCCTTCGTCCTGCGTTAAACCAATTTCACGGCGGTTTTTTATATAGATTTCATCGTATTTGTTCGACTTCTATTCTCGTCAGTGGTTATTGCCGAGAGATTCGTTTGATACCCACCGTTAACTGTACTAGGAGCAAACAAAAAAATATATACAAAAAGTAATCAGCCCACTCGAGAACATATTGCGCGCAGCTGGAAAACGCACAAAAATGGGAATCTTTAGAGTAACATACAATCCATATAAGTTTTGTTCGGGCTAAAAAAAGAGGAATGAACAGGACAGTTAAAAAATATGACGAATTTTGAAGGCAGTGTTAGTTGGGCATTGATGTATGGCGCTGCATATTTGTTAGGATAGGTAGGAAGAGGAGTCGCTTGATTTGACATCTAGTCACGTCATTCAAGGTGCACCTGTTATTATCAGTTATTAACACTGTTTGATGTGAATGAATGATGGTCGCTACGAAACGCGCAAAGCAGAAAACAACCTTCATTTATTTAAACCATACTCTAGAAGTGTTTCTTGAGGTAACTCAAGAAAGTATATAAGAGTATTGAAAACGATTGAAGACAGAAGAGTGGAAATGCGTTGGGAGGGGAGGGGAGGGTAAAAGAGTGAATATCATGAAGGTTCTGGTAAAAGATGACGACAGGACAGGATGCGGGAAGGGTAAAGGATTACAAAATATTTTTTAACGTAGTGCGGTGAAATATTTGTGGTATATCCTTAGGATTTTACACCCAATTAAATCTCAGTACAATTTCATTTTAATGAGTTCTTTAGTATCTTACAGACAGTATTCACTTCAATGCACAACATATGTCCTCAGATCAATCACCTTTATATCCTCCCCCTCTCAGGAAAAAAGAAAAGGAGAGGGGTTAGCTATAAATAGAAGGCTAAGATGTAGAAATAAAGCTAGTTTTGATAGTGGTATTTTTAGAACACAACCGAGTTGATCATTGCAGCCAAACATTGTATGATATTAGACGTCATCACAACTTCTACGTTTTCTTCCAGATGGCGTTTGGGGTCCTGAAATACAAGAATTTATAAGATCTATCAATAATGATTCTCATTTCATGATAATTCTGCATACAACTAAGCAAAAAAATCATCTATGACTGCTTCCATGTTGGTTGAATTTAATTAAAGTATGTCTAGTTCACCTGTTTTCCAACATTTTTTATTGCCAGTTGTTCTGGTGTCATACTCTCTTCTTCTTCTAAAGCCTGCATTGAATGACAACAAACCAATATCAATTCTTGCTTACCATGATGATATAGCAATAGGAACAGCCTAATGTTGGTGGAACATTGTCCAATATTTTAAACCTTGTGAGCAAATATTAAAAGAAAAAACACTTTGAATGACACTAATGAATTAACCATACCTTGTTATAGTTTTTGACCAGATCAAGCATTTCCTAAACAGTAAAAAAATCAAATTAGTATCTCATTTCTTGAACATTTTAAATTCTTTTTAACCCTTACAAAATACACTAGACAACATATGATTATGGATACAACTCAAACAAATAATCTTATTCTCAAGGGAATGACATTTGGCCTAACATTAAGAAAATTATGCCCAAGGTAATGATGTTTATTCTTAAACACACTACCTTAATTCTACTCTCATTCAAAGAACAGTGGTCGCTATAATCCTGCAAGGTCAGACCATCCATCCATGTCTTCTTGTGTAAGTTCAATAACATCTAAAGTAGATTGAAAAATCATGATTAATTTCATTTTGTACCTATTTTGAATTTCAAAATTGAGTAACCATGACAACCAGAGTAGTTATCATTCCAGACATCTGTTCTTTTTTTTGGTTGTTAGTTAAATATCTGACAGTCTGGTTACCCTGTGTCACAGGATAGAAAATGAAAAAATGTCAAAGTAGTTGAAGGACAACCTGGTTGGTTCACTTAGTTGGGAACCAGTGTTGTATGTGAGGTCATGTTTGAAGCCTCCACAGCTAGTTCAACGCTCAGGTTCCTAAGATATCTGAGCAGAAGGTGCTGCCTTTGGTCTAAAAAAAACATCTGCAAATGGTTAGACCTTCACCATGGTGACTTACTTGAAATGTTAAACATAGAGGGCCACGAGTTTGACAGTTCTAAGTTGTCAACTGTCATGTGTCATCCTCTTTAAATAAAGTCTTTTTTTTTTCGATTACTATTTTTTATTAAATACGGAACACAAATTTCCATGATTAAATATTTCCTCAAGTTATCTTGACTGAATGCTTCTCAAGTTAGCAAGTAATTTTAAAAGCTTGAGAGGGGTTTATGGCAAAAAAAGCTATTTTACAGTTCTACAGTATGTCAACTCAGTATCTACCTATCTGAAATACCCTGGTTCTTTCAGACTTCAGACACTGGTTAACAAAAAGTTGAAAACATCCTTACCTTCTGTTCTAGTTCATTCTTGCGATAGTTTATGGATATTGAATAGTAATGACGATTTAAGCCATGGATCATAGCCTGCAACACAGAAAGTAAAACATTCATAAAACCATTTTCTACCAAATAAAGAATTACTGTAAATTTCTTGGCAGTATTAGAGATATTCAGTTCCCTAATAGAATAATTAATAGACAGTAGTATGCATTGAACCATCAGTTTAGACTTTGTCAGGTTTAAGGTTTCCTCCCTATGCAATATCTGAACAAGCTAAATTTGAATTTGATCTGTGAGTTAGCTGTGTCCCGACTATGACCTACCCAGAGGTTGTTTCAAGGTTCAATACAAATTGAAGCTGTGGTAATGTGCAGATAGAGCAGTTGGTTTTTGTAAATTTTATGGTACTTGACCCTTTAGCATTTCTCTCAAGTCTTCATTTAGGATGGCAGCTTTGAGCTATCAATAATTACCTGTATAGAGGGTTTCTGTAGATGTCCAAGGTTAGATGTAGTTTGTCTAGGCTCTTGACCAAGTACCATCATGTTGGGATTGATCAGTCGGAAAGCATCAATAACAACCTGAAATAAGTATCCCTATTAATAATACCTAATAACCCAAGCCAGTGGCTGGCTGATTGATCAAGCCACTTACCTTTCCTTTCACACTCTGGATAGGATCCACTACAACAGCAACTGCTCTTTCTGATAAGGCTTCAAAACTCTGTAAAAAAAAGAAGTTAAATCATTGCTTTAGGAGTGTTCAGAGTATTAAGATTTTTTAAAAGATATACATCTTGACTTTACCACACATAAGTGTCAGTTCTGACAGCAACAGACTCCCTACTACTCCCACTCCCTACTACTCCTACTTACTTGTTGCGTATTGATGTCGACACCTGACAGCCAGCAACCAAACCCAGGATGTGAATGGTACCACCCTACAACCATCTCTGGTCTGGGATGAATAGAATAAGATAATTATATTGAGCTGCTTTCATGTTTATTTATGGTAAACAAGA
Source organism: Actinia equina (assembly GCA_011057435.1). NCBI lineage: Eukaryota > Metazoa > Cnidaria > Anthozoa > Actiniaria > Actiniidae > Actinia > Actinia equina. The sequence goes on from WHPX01000729.1 coordinate 1,092,952, forward strand.
GTGGTCTTATAACTGCTACATTCTTGGACAAAACTTGTTGGGACTTTTTCACTTTTCAAAGAACCAGATTGCAAAGTCTCCAAACACAATGTTGCCTTGAAAGGTTAGGTAGCTAATAGGTTATAACTTTGTCGTGGGAGGGAAGGCTATTTTATTCGGCCTAAGAGTGTAGTGAGTATTATTTCAACTGAACAAATGTAAGAAAGGCTCATAGTCCCAACACTTTTTTCCAGAATTGTGATTAGGGTAAAGCATTCTTAATGCCAACCTTCCAGTCTGTTTTAACATATCCAACATCTTAGCTTGAAATACTGGATCAACAGCTTCTACACTTACTCCCTAAAACAATGTCAAAAAAAAAAAAAGATATATGGATGATGTTGTAAATAAATCATTTGATATTTCACTGTAATTTCCCACATTACACAACTTGATATTATCATCTATCCCAAGGCTTAAAGTAATGCCTGGACAATGTCTAGAACTGGGGCTTGCCCGGTCAAATTTTTCCTTGCCAGACGTTTTGACCAGTAACATTAAGGAACAAACAAGGTATGACCAAGATAAAACTATGACTGGCAAACTTATTGGTCCATATTTAAAGCCCTGCATATCCATTCCTCTCATAAATAATCGACCCTCCCTTGTTACTACAGCATAATACATACAGTATATATTATATAAGAGTTCAACAATGACATGCTAAATTTCAACTATACTTTTACTTACTGTTCCACTCTGTGGCATAGCAAAGACATCAATGACCCTGACAGTGTAATCATCCACAAACTCCCCTAACATGAGACCCATAACTTCCATAGGGACACCCGCACGGCCTAATGAATGACATCAAAAATATTTATGTTGGGTTTAATACAGTGAGCCATGAGAAAGAAGTGTGCTGTTTGCTTGTTTTGACAATGCCTGATGGGAAACAATGGTATACTGCCAAATATGCAACAGCTTTCCTGCATTCTGATTGCCATGTGAAAGAAGTATACTGTTTGTTATATACTACAACATTGAGAAAAGCTAGGCTGCAATGCCTGATGGGAAACAATGGTATACTGCCAAATATGCAACAGCTTTCCTGCATTCTGATTGCCATGTGAAAGAAGTATACTGTTTGTTATATAGTACACCATTGAGAAAAGCTAGGCTGCAATGCCTGATGGGAAACAATGGTATACTGCCGAAGATGCAACAGCTTTCCTGCATTGTGATGGGTGTATTTTTAAAGGTATGAGATAAATGTCTTTATCAGTTTACGTGCATTGTTCTATCAAGATGTTCAACTTACCATGCTTAAGCATCTGTGTGACGCAGATATGAAATGGATAAAAATAACAACATATTAACAATTGTACTTTACACACAACATATGTTACAGTATCATAAAGTAGAGCAAATCAATGTGAAAAACACAGTCATTTCTTGGATAAATGAATACAATATCCAGGGGGTCGGCTATAATCCCCTTCTCTAGCTCTTTGACAAACTTGTGTTAGTGAATGTTCAAGACAAAACAATATTAATATTGATGATATCTTATACCCATTCTTATGATTACTAAACCAACTAAGATGTCTGGGATTTTGGTTTCTGTCAATCAGAAAATACTATGTCCGACTTTCGAGATTTCGATTGACAGAATCACATAACCCTGAGGGGCCTGGGTAGCTAAATACTATGAGTATGGTATAATAATTAACCACTGCCTACCTTAAGGAGAGCTAGAGAAGATATGTAAACTTGTTCTGCTGTGTCAACGACTGGAGCATCGCTAGGGGTGGCCTGGAAACAGAACACATTTGATGTTATAGCACATTACCACACTTACAGGTAATTAGTTACATACGAGGAATTGAGTTATACTTAAAGGCCAAATACGCTTTTAAAAATGCTTAAAATTCACTTAAGCTTCCATACACGACCCTTCTAAGCTCTCAATACTTTCATTATGTTAGAACTTCATTTAAAGGTATCAGATGTTTTTTTTTTTCATGTGAAACGCGAGTTTTTTCTTTTCTCAACAAATTATCTTACTTTCTGGTTCGCAACTTTCAGTGTCAAATATATCACAAAAACCAAACAAAATATAAAATTTAAGACTAACCTGACCAACACCAGGTAATCCTCCAGATCCTAGCCGTAAAATTCTGTCCATATTGTATTATTTTTGGTTGTTTTTATCGTCTTGAAAGAAAACTTTTGTCAAATGACACAGCATAAATTCAATATGGCCGGCAACTTAGCGCATGCTCGTGAAGGTCGCTTAGCATAGCGCGGGCTCAAGGATAATCACACAGGAATCCCAAGGTTTGTCCAAAACGAGATGCTTTGAGCGTGCACGGGGTTGCCAAATATGCTGGTGCTTATTGAAAACCTAATCTTTGTTAGGGGGAGGTGGTTTCTTCGGGAAAAATGGAATGAAATCTGTGCCCCCTCCTAAAATCATTAAATGGAAAACGTAACCCCGATCAGTCCCTTATATACAGCTATTTGGAAGGAGGGGGTACTTTGGAACCTTTTTGTTTGCATATTTTTTTTAAACTTTCAAATGCGGGCTGACTTTTGTAGACAGAGAAAACGTTGCATTACTGATGTATTATAGTGCATTATTTTGCTTGATATTCCTGTTTGCTTGCCATATTTTAGATCACATTTTACCTTGAAATACGTAAATTCATTTCGATTTGATTTTCATTTTTCACAATAATATAGTTCATGTGCCCTTACTGGTCCACATAAATAATACTCAAGGGAATGACATGGTTTTAGATGGAAAAATCACTTGCTGCCCTAGGAATCAAGGGGAAAATCAATGAACTTAGATTTTATATACAATATTTTTAATCAAGAAGTACAGAAATTACATATTTTTGGTAAAGGGTTTATGCTATCATCATTAGCTAATTGCAAAGATTCGTTCTTAATCTTTATAAGGTTGGTACAAACAACCTGAGGTAACCAGTTCAAGTAGACTGGTGACTAACAGTGTATAAGCATCACCAAAGCAATATAACAAAGGTGACATTAAGATAATCATAAATATTGAAAAAAAAAATTTCTCTTTTTTAATCCAAAGAGAGAAGAGAAACTGATATTACTTAAAACGTTTGAGAGTGTTTGTCTGAAAGTCATTATAAAGGTTTGAAAAAAATGAAAATAAATATCAGAAGATACTAACTCCATTATTTAAACTCCATTATTTACCTTCCTTATTCTGGGGCTAAAGATAACAGCTGCTCAATGACCTCACATAATGCTGGCCACATTAGACTGATCAACAGTTACTTGTGACTAGTCAAAAGATCCGGCCCAAGAGGTGTTTGGCTGGACAAATACATTAACTTTTTAGCTCTGACTTTACTTTTGGATGCTATCTGTTAGATTCACTTCACAGGTTAATACTGTATCACCACTTCAACAGTGAAAGTTTTTCATCCATTACAGACCAAAAGTCATTCCAACACTTACTCAAACGGAGATCAAAAATCTTAGATTGGAGGGAATAACACATAGTCTGAAATGGAAAGACTTTATGCCCAAATATTTTACTTTTTATGTTAATATGTTAGGTTTCTAAGACAATATGTACAGTTATAGAAGGAAAGCTGATCAACTATTAACTAAAACTAAATCATTGAAGTGATGCATATGTAGAAATAATTTATAAGCAGCCAGTGTTGAGAGTGATACCTGAAACATATGATATGATCGAATCAAGAATTAGAAATGTATATTGTATATGTATGTATATATATATATGTATGGATATGGATATGTATATATATGGCAGGCAGATCGGGATTTTAACTAGGTGGATGAGTGTTGACATATGACCTGACATACTGGTAAAACAAATCAAAAAATGGAAATGTTCATACTTGTCCTTTAGAGGGTTCGATAATAAAATTAAGATGATCTATGGGTAGGTAGTTATAATTTTTATGGGGTTTGAACATGGTTTAAGGATTACGACAACCCCCCACCCCCCACTAATATTTTTACATGCTGAACCTAGCTGAGTACAAAAACATAAATAAAGGATTCCCAAAGTAGACAATATTTTTTATTATTCTGACTGTTCCCAACCCCACAAGTGGGTATTGACGCTAGAGAATAATACCTATATGATTATATCCATACTACTATTAAATAAGGTGTAGAATTTTTCATACTTTTAATGTAATAACATGTACTTACAGATAATGTGGTTTATTAGTTTAAATGTCCTTGAGTTCATCAGGTAGAGGAGACTTGGGGTGTTTACTTTCAAAATGTTGTTTGTATGTCTTGGGATCTGGCATTTGAGACTAGAAAAAGATAGACACAATAATCAAAAAAGATGAGGTTTTGAAATTGTAGTTTTACACTGTGTTTTACAATGCAGAGTGCTATTGTTTGTTTACCATCTTTGTCTTCTTTGTCATCCTGCAACTTAAAATCTGTGTAATGACTGGTGAAATGATTGAGATGAAACAAGATTCTTACTTTACAAACTGGACAGGAGAATTTAAGTGCCTTCTGAGCTGATTTTTTCTGATCTGAACCTTGAGCTTTCTTAAGCTTATCTTTCTTTTCCTGAGCTTTTTGCTGTGATTGAATTTTTTGTTGACCTCGTGCCATTATCACTGAATGTCCCTAAAGTATTCTATAAGTCAAAAAGAGCACTTTTATCTAAATAGTCCTTAAATAGAGTCATAAACATTAGTCATAGGTACAATTAAATGCTTCCCCATTTAAGATTATGTAACTGGTCATTTTTTGGGAAAGAAATTTCCTCGTTTTGAATGTTTTTCTCTGGATTCTCCAGTTTACTTCACTCTCCAAAACCTAACTTGCTAAATTCCAATTTGATCTGTGAGTTAGCCATGCCCTGACTTATCTCAGCTTTGAAGTTGTTTCAGGGTGATGATAAAATTCAAAGATTTGTTGAGTCTTAATGAGTCTTTAAAGCATTTTTGAAAAATAAAGAGATAATACTCAAGGGATAATACTTCAGGTACATGTGAAAGGGAAAAATAAGCTCACACATAACGATAATGGTATAAAATCTATAAAACACTTAGGGAAATCAGTCATAAATAATAACATGGATTGCTGGCTACTGTATTTGAACAATGTTTTTGGTGAACGATAGGGTCAATACAGAAAAATTCCGACTACTACACAGCTGAAAAAACATCAGGTTCACGGACAACATCGTATACTAATCGTATTGAGAGGCCATTAAAGAATAAGGTATGATTCAACAAAACAAATAAGTTTGGATAAGATTAACCATAAAAATTCCAACCCAACGTTTGAAAGGCATAAAAATTCAAATAAAGTAGAGAACTTTCTAGTTAAATCGAGTAAAGTTAAAAGAAAAATTGGATGTTTCGATGGATGTTGAGAATGAATGAGCAATAACATTTGAATGATGAAATCGTACCAAAAAATACAATTAGATGCTGATAATTTGACCATTTATGTTTAGATATGGTATCTAGGATATTTAATCTAGTATGAAACGTGATGATTTAGTACGTACCTAAGGATAAAAGGTAATTTTTTGGACGAGACAAAATAGAACACAAACCAACCTTTTTCAGTCTTCGTGTTCTTCACTCTCTAATATCCAGAATGCAGTTCGAGCGGTGTTACCACAGGAAGACCACTGAAATTCCGTCCCATACGTTGAAAACCACTACTTATTGAAGGTTGTAAAGTCTTTGTAAACGGATGATACTATCCAAGGGAGCACGACAAAATTAAATTTGTTGATTGGTCTTCCTTTCGTACTTAATTGATTGGCCCTTTCCAGTTGTATAAAGGCGCATGCGGTTTCTTTTAAAAAGTCGCGCTTCTTATAGTAAACAAGTATGGCGGATGATAAAAATTTTTGTAATCCAGTAACTACTGATGTTGTAAAAGCTTTGATGTTGTAACCCAGTAATTACTGTGATTGTAAATGAATTTTTGTAATCCAGTAACTACTGGTGTTGTAAAAGCTTTGATGTTGTAACCCAGCAGTTACTGTGATTGTAATTTAATGTTTGTAAGCCAGTTACTACTGATGTTGTAAAAACTTTGAGGTTGTAACCCAGTAGTTACTGTGATTGTAAATTAATTTTTGTAAGCCAGTAACTACTGATGTTGTAAAAGCTTTGATGTTGTAACCCAGTAGTTACTGTGATTGTAAATTAATTTTTGTAAGCCAGTAACTACTGGTGTTGTAAAAGCTTTGAGGTTGTAACCCTGTAGTTACTGTGATTGTAAATGAATGTTCGTAAGCCAGTAACTACTGGAGTTGTAAAAGCTTTGATGTTGTAACCCAGTAATTACTGTGATTGTAAATGAATTTTTGTAAGCCAGTAACTACTGGTGTTGTAAAAGCTTTGAGGTTGTAACCCAGTAGTTACTGTGATTGTAAATGAATGTTCGTAAGCCAGTAACTACTGGTGTTGTAAAAGCTTTGAGGTTGTAACCCAGTAGTTACTGTGATTGTAAATGAATTTTTGTAAGCCAGTAACTACTGGTGTTGTAAAAGCTTTGATGTCGTAACCCAGTAGTTACTGTGATTGTAAATTAATTTTTTTAATCCAGTAACTACTGGTGTTGTAAAAGCTTTGAGGTTGTAACCCAGTAGTTACTGTGATTGTAAATGAATTTTTGTAAGCCAGTAACTACTGGTGTTGTAAAAGCTTTGAGGTTGTAACCCTGTAATTGTTGATAATCTTGGACAATAAACTTTGATTTCCCCTAGGTGAGTACTCTTTACCGTTTAGGGTAGGGATGTGCTGCTGAGCCCTAAACTGAACCATGACCCTGTTCCAGAGTAAAATTGCTGAATTTCATACTGTGTTCCATAGCTAGATCACTGAAAACCACAACCTTTTCCAGTAGTGTTAAAATAAATGCCCTTTTTCAGAGAAGAGAGAGCAAAATTTCATATACCCTGTTCCAGAGTAAAGTGCTGAAAACCATTCCCTGTTTGGCGGTATATAACCGTATAGCGAATATAGGGGAGTACCCCACCCCCCTCCTCTCGGATTCTCCTATATTACTGTCATGACTGAAGAACATCACTTACAAAATTTTCTAAAAGAGTAAAATATTGGCTCTTTGGCAAAAATATATATATAATAGAAATATCATGCCATAATAATTAATAGGCGTTCCATGCAGCTAACCCAGAAAAAACTGAGTTCTAGCTATACACTCTTTTTACAAAGGACGGTCAAGGACAGTATCATATGGTTACAAAGGCTTTACAACCTTCAAATAAGTACTGGTTACAACTTACGGAACAGGTGCTCAATTTAGCTTATCCAATAAATCCTGATCTATATATATCCTCTTTCGTAGGACGAGTTGTATATGACGTGGACTGGGCTGCCTGTGGTCATGCTCTGGCTATAAAGAAGGAACGCCTGATGTAGAACGTGTTTCAGTGAGAAAAGTGTGCTAGTGTATACTGCAGTTTTAGATGGTTGGGATTAGAAATATTTTGATTAAGTCTTTATGTAACGTACAGGCGTTGAAATATCATTCAAGTCGACAAATAATTAAAGGTAAAGCACCTCAAAAATGGAAATTTCTGTATACGATATTCCCATGGAAATACACTTCCTTTAGAACCATATTTCTTCCTTAATATTCGTCCTCTTCCATTGGATCTCCTCCTCCTCGAACTTCTAATCATCATAGCCATCATAATCGTTTTCTTTTTGCAGTCAGATATGCATATAGTTCTACTGTGGCTTATATTTGGGGTGCTGGTGATGGAGGGCAGTTAGCAAGCAGTACCTCACCCATCCACACTTCTCCACTTAGATATACATGTAAAGAAGAGGTATATTGTAAAATCAAGTTCTACATACTGATCGATAAGAATTCTAATTATTATAGCAACACATACTTTCTTTAATTTCCCAACTGGGATGGTCATTTTCAACTCTCTTTTAACCTCTACAAATTATCCCTCCCTCCCCCTCCCCACCAACCCACCCTCTACCACTCCCCTCTCTTTTTCACAAAATATTTCAAGGATTTTTCATACTCAAATGGACCTTTTCTGAGAGAGTGAACACGGTGCATTTGGTATCCGGTCTTTAAAATTCACAGTCATTTCAATTCAAGTCGTTTTAATGACCCAAAATTGAAAAAAATAGTTTTGATCCAAGTCGTTTCAATCCACTATCTATACCTATTCGATCCACTTTCAAACAGGTTGATATAAATTACAAGTAACAATTACTTTTTTGATATTTAACAATAATTAATACTAAACCAATATTTGCACATTTTCTTGGATTCATTGGCCGTTTGCAAACATTCACTCTGAAGCGTCTGCCATTTTGGATTTAGTAGAACAAGACGTAGGCTGGGGACAATGCAAAGGGAGCCAATGTATAAGTGGATATGCTTAGAAAGAACTCACTTAGAAATAATGTGTGAGGAATGGGAATTCACAGGCTCTACACTGCCTGGGGGAGGGGGGGTACTCTTGTACATTTAGGGTAGGGATGTGCCGCTGAGCCCACTGAACCCTGACCCTGTAAAATCGCTGAAATTCAAACCCTGTTTCAGAGCAAGATCGCTGAAAATTATAACCTGTTCCGGTATTGGGAAAATGGATACCCTGAGGAGAGAGCGTGGTTTCATATACCCTGTCCCAGAGCAAACGTGATTTTATATACCATGTTCCAGAGTAGAATCACTGAAAACCATACCCGTATAGCGAATATGAGGGAGTACCCCCCCCTCCCCGGCTACACAGCTTATCATCTGTATACAAATCAAAATGGCCAGTTGTCATTTCTTTTATTGTTTAGATTCTATTATTAAATCAATGACTGCATGTTAAAACTATGTTATCTAGGTTTCTCACATTGGTTGTGGATTTGGCTTCACTGTTATTTCTCAGCAACATTCAAGTGAACTATGGATTTTTGGTGTGAATTCTTCACTACAATTTGACAGAAGTTCTAAAGGTTTAGTATTAGTTTTGTAATGTTCTATTATTGATAATGCATTTTCATTTTTTTAATACATAGTGAGTAGGATTATTTAATAAAACGTCATCATTATAGTTATTATCACTAGTAGTTTCTAATAGGAAGTGAAGTGCTGTGAAGTGCAATGTTGTAGCCTTTGTCTCCTTCAGAAAGAATCGGATCAACAATGGCATTAGTCCATTTTTTGATGGATAATATCTAGGCACAAAGTAGCGCCAGAAAACTCATGAATGAAAATTGTCGTCCTCGTGATATGTCATTAATTCGTTCATGACCTTGATGAATGTTTCCAGCAACAAATAGTTTTGAGCTTGACATAGTTAGAATGGGATAAAAATACTTGCTTGTTTTGATTTCCTTGGATACTGCAAAACCAACAACTGACACCAAGACCAACTATTTTGAAGTCCCACATGCTCAGTATGCATGCAGTAGCTCATGTACAGCGATGACAAACACTGCTGATCATATTGAATGCATGTTTCCAAATACTCACAGAATGACAGACACTAAAGACCCAAAATCAATATGTTTTTGGGCATTTGGCACAGGCTTGACCGTAAGCAAAGATTAGTCTTGCTGCTTGCCTTGCGGCTTGCAACAATAAATGTATAGAAATCTCTGCATTTTAAAAATATCGTAATTTTTCTTAACTATTATTTTAAAACATTTTTCTTGCAAGCTTAACACATAATTGATATGTACATGTATGAATTAAAGTTTGTTATTTTATGTTTTTATCAGATGATTTTTCAAAACCTCATTCAGTAGCATTACCTGTTGAATCTCTTGATACAAGAGTAAAGCAGATTTCTTGTGGTCGTTCTCACATCCTTGTACTTACTGACAAGGAAGGAGGTAAACTCAAATAAGACAGTGTAGAATTTTTTTTTTCACATGTTAAATTTTCACTTCATTTTCCTTTGATGAACTTCTAACATTCCAAGATGTCTTGCATTCTAACAGCATTTGCTATTGGTGGGAACAGCCAAGGACAGTGTGGCATTGGAGACAATGGTACTAAACTGTTAAAAAGTTTTCAAAAACTTCACATACCTGAGGGAGAAAATATTATCAAGGTGTGTGTATTGGTTTGGGTATATATAGATGGTGGCAGTGGATGGAGTTGCCTCTTCGCTGCTTACAAACCTCATTCAATAATATTGTTAATGGATATCTTCTTGAAATTGCTAGGTTGTTTGTGGGCTGGACCATAGTTTATTCCTAACAGAATCAGGCAGGGTGTTTTCATGTGGATGGGGTGCTGATGGACAAACAGGTAGGCTTTTTAGTGGCATCTGATCCATTGTTAGGAAATGCAGTCTTGCGATGCATGTTCTCATTCGAATTCTGCAGTCCATCATAATATTAAGTACTTTTATTCTTTCATTTAGGTCTGGGACACTTCAAAGATGAGACAAGTATAAAACAAGTGAAGGGCAGCATCGAAGATGTATTTATTAGGGATGTTGCTTCTTCTGTAGACTGCTGTATAGCTGTATCAGGTGAGGTTGATTAGTAATCTGCAAAAGTGATGCGGCGGCTAATGCTTTTCCTTCCTTCCCATCCCATCCTCTTGGCCATTAAGTTCCCATATGTGTTATCCATGAAATTAATATTTTCTCATATTCCATCAGATTATTAAATCTAGCCAAAACAGATGGCCGTTAGCTCCCAGATGGAATCCCCAGAAAAAGCACCTTCAGAGGGGGTGACACAGAGCAACAGGACATTTATTTTCTCAGGCTACAGTAAATTTCCAACAAAATTTTAAGGGCCCCGTAGTTTTTCACACAGTATGCACCATTCGGGTCTTCCATTTTAAAATTAATCTGAAGAACTATATTTTTACTAACTTGTGATTCAAGTGACTGAATTATTCCTTCACGTGATCAGACAGAGGAGAAGTATTTACCTGGGGAAATTCAGAATATGATCAGCTTGGAGTAGAAACTGAGGAAAAACAGGTCTGGCATCTAATAGATATTTTTTCTGTGTATTGTGTAGTTCCAAAAATTATTAATACCCCCCACCCCCCCTCACGAAGGAATTTTTTAAAGACATCCCCTACCCCCCCATAAATTCCAATTTTCTTCCATACAAACTCTGTAATTTTTGTTCTTTTTCTGACCCCCCTACTCTTTGGAAATTCCAAATTCCTCTGTGGGGTGGGCATGGATGATTTCTGGAACTACACAATATAGGTTAATGTTTCAATGCACTAATGGATCATTCATGTATACAACTATTTCAAGAGACTACTACAAACCACTCTCAATATCTCACCAACAACACCTGTTATTTACAAAAATAACAATGTGAAACACAATTTATTCCAGCTATCCATACATATTTGAATGACCTCTCTCCTATCAGTTATAACCTATTGCTTACCTGATTACCTGTTGCCATTCGCCATTCGCCCCTTCAACCTTTTTTGAAATAGCTGTATCAGAAGCTGTATTCATTGCCTGTCGCTTTAGGAGCTGGGCATAAATTAGTGATACTGGTAGTTTATTGGGAGCTGATGAGTGGCCTTATGATTTTGTTTTCAAATTAGATCAATGAGGCAGTAAGCTATGTGGGATGGGCTCGTACATCAAATAAGAACATGTGTAATAGAAGAGTGCCATACAAGCCTTTCACAACTTTAAGTCATGTAAAAAATGATCAAGCTCAACTAGAAACCGTGTTTCGGACTTGTCAGCACAATGTATCTAGTGAGCTGGCAATCCCATGAAAAAGTAGTATTATATATGCAGTAAGCTGCGTGGGATGGGCTCGGATATCAAAAAAGAGTTTTCAAATTAAGGTCATTAAGTGGGGTCTAAAACTTGTCAGCTTTGCAAATAGTGAGACTTATTCTGCAAACATTTTTGTCAGATATCCATAGCAACAAAAGCTTCTCTCCTCAGTCACCTGGGAAAGGTAGGAGCACGTGTCTGCAGCTGGTTCTTTTTCAGTTTTAACAACAGGTACGCTTACCGGAAGCCTGACAGTGTGAGTGAGATTCACCATTTAATTGCTACAAAACATTGGCATGAAAACTCACAATGAAACATGGTTATCAACTGTTCTTTGGTATGAAGAGGAACAGGAGTAAAAATGTTTAATTTTATTTACAGATTTATTAATTGATTTTAAACTATTTTGCATGAGCATGTCAAGTGCATTGTGTCATGTTGTCTGCCTTGATTTTCTTACCTTAACAACCAATCAGCATGTATGTTATATTTCAAATATCTCAATTGTAATATGTGATGAAATGTGCTTTTTTAAAGAAGATGGTGCCATATATACATGGGGATATGGAGTACTGGGCCATGGCCCAAATGTAACATCAAGTAAATCACCCAAGAAAATCATGAATGCAGATGAAATAGGAGAAGAAATATCTCAACTTCACACAGGGCTTGATCATACTGCTGTTGTAACAGGTACATTGACTACCTTACCCTGAAGTATATATATAATTCATGATTCCACAGGGACCCCACATGAGTTTCTTAATGAACATTTTGTTTTTATTATTATTACTCCACTAGTTAACCTCACTTGATAATGACATCGGATAATGTCAAAAAGGTTGTAATCTTTTTGCATTTGTCTTAATAATAATTTTTTTATTAGCTTCAGGAAAATTATTTGTATGGGGAAGAGGAAGCTTTGGTCGGCTTGGGTTAGACCAAGAAACAGATCAATGGACACCAAAACAGGTAGAATACCCCAAGATTGTTTGATTGTTCCTTTTCATACTGATTCATTATTGCCCTTCATGTTCTTCTTTAGGTTATTCTTCCTGGAGTGGTCCTAGAGGTGAGCTGTGGGGTAGACCACATGGGAGTCATAGTGCAATATACAGACGCACCAACTAACTTGGAGCTGTTGCCTCAGTATAGAGCTCAACCCACAATTATTGATGTGTCCAACATTGTTGACTGAGAACAGGAAAACAGACCAGAGAGGCCAACTATTTTATAGTGTGACACCTTAAGTTATTGCAAGTACGGTGGGCTTCTAGCGGATCGCCTGATTGTACTTTTGGGTCAGTGGTAATGAACAACAGTGATCAGCACCAACCAACACTGGGGTTAAGAAAATTAATGTGCTGTTGTTGCTCGATAACCATCAATCAGAGCATTTAAACATGCATATCTATCTTATTTTTCCTCATCTCTTTCCACTGTTTTACCTGATTATTGTAAGGAAGGCAACTCCAATAAATTTTGTAGAAAGCAATACTGTCACTTGCTACTGTACAAAAACTGTTTCTAAAAACTTGTATTATGATGTTTGTCCAAAATATAATTTGATCATATTTTAGGACATGTAAGGTTGACACCAAGCAAATATCACTGATGGGCACCAGTAAGTGCTCCTTGACATGCCTTTCCCATGTGGGATGTATTTCTCATTTTCTTATCCTGACTCTTTGTCAGAAGACATCTTAGTTTTTTTAAAAACTGCAAATCTTAAGACATGCAGTGAAAGATAGTATTGAAAATCTGATCAGCCATCTAAGGTAGGACTAATAAATATTAGCTGACTAAAAGACAGAGAACATTGTGATCTCAAAGAATTTAACTTATATATAAGGAATCACATAAAAAATAAACAAAAAAAAAGAAAAGCATGAAATAAAATAAAGTGAAAACGGCATGGGAAACAAACCGGAAATACGTCATAGCTTTTCAAAAAAAGCCCCCTATCTGTCTGTCTGTCCGCAGCCATCGTCAACAGACCAAACCAACATGGCGTCTTCTTCTGCTGTCCTCGTCAAATAAACGAAGTCAAAACACTATGTTTCGTTATTGGAACTCGCTCTAATACGATGTAGTAACATCTACTGGTTTCTCTCTTTCTTAAACAAGAAGATTTTTATCATGGCTTCTAGTAATCCAAGTAAGTTTTTAAAATTTATTCATTGATTTGATAGATCAGTAAACTGCCTGAACATTCAATTTTATTTTACCTCAACTTGTTTTGAAGTGGTAGTTCGATGATCGAACAACTGTGTGTTAAGATATATGACTCTGACTTCAAGCTTCTCTACTATTACCGGCTGAGAGAACAAAGAGATTTATTTTTAGTTCGAATTGTACTTGTATTCAGTGATGGTGACTTATTGTTGTTCCGCTTCCATAGTGTTGCTGGTTCGCTGGTAGTAAAGTCAGGATTCTTCTGATTGTCACGTCTCGTTTATGTGATCCTGAATTTTTCTTTTGTATTCGCTGGAATATGCTCGTATTTGTTTTTTGTTGCAAGTCGAATTTCGCTGGAAAATCAAATATTTTAGCTAACATTCAACAGTTCTAGAATTTCGTGACTTATCACACTGAACGTTTATTGCTACTAACACCAGTTTATTGTTAGGACTTGATCTATTGTATAAAATAATTGCTAAGACTTCGGAGTCTTTATGCATTATACTCTTTAGTTAACTATATAACTTTTCAAGGAGTTAACCTATTTGGATTGTTATATATTTATATTTTCACGCTATGATAACAGATTTGTAATTGATAAAATCACATTGAGTCCACACGCATTTGATGTCAACAAAAATTGTTATTTTACTATTTTGAGAGGGAATTTAGTTAGAGAATATTAGTAAGTAAACTTTTGTTACTTTGAAAGTCTGTGTTATAATCAAAAGCGAAAAATCCTGAGAAAGATTTACATGTATTTAAATATCATTTTCTTATGATTATTCTGGAAGTAATTCAAAACTAAAAAGCAAGGCTTATAGGGCTTTTAATTTATATAAGTTATGACGTATTTCTGGGTCCAATCACCCAAAGCATCACCCAATCTTGTCAGGATTTATTCTCCAGCTTCAACAGTTAGATATATGAACAGAAAATCCTGCTATGAAGAAAAACCATGACAATGTCTGTAGAAGTAAATACTAATTTGAACCCACAATCGTTTTCGTTCGAATTACATATGTCACAGTTAAAAGCAAAATGATAATAGGAGAGATAGTTAGGTAGTTTTTAGATCTTTTGTGAGTTGCATATGATTGAGAGGTCACCCAAAGCAGAGAGGTCATGACCTCACTGATCAAAGACCTCCTATGAAGGAAGTATTTGCATGATTAACCCTTTCACTACTAGAGTGGCCAAAAGCAGCCAACCAGTAATGTGACATATTTCCTAGAGTGGCCAAAAACCATTTCACCTACCAATTTTGTGATTGATTAATTTTGTGCGTAATTAATTCTCTTTTGATTTCAGTTAATCGTGTAGGTGGGGATTTCAACCCTCCTAAACGTCCCAACCACGGAACCACTGGCAGACAGATTGCTCTTCGTGCCAATTTTTTTCCAGTATCCCTACCCCAGGGGAACATACAACACTATGATGTGTCAATTCACCCTGATAAGTGCCCAAGAAGAGTCAACAGGGATGTCATAGGAACGATGGTCAAGAGCTTTAGTAAAATCTTTGGAGAACTGAAGCCTGTGTTTGATGGACGTAAGAATTTGTACTGCAGGATGCCTTTGGCCATTGGTAAAAAACCTGTGAGTGTAATTTCATTCAAACTTCATAGTTTTTATTTACTTATTTTTATCTATCTATTTTAGACAGGTTTATAAGTAATTATTCTGTTGTATGGGTATTAGACCCTGATCTTAACCTTGCATTTACATTAGCGTAATTGTTTTCTATTTCAGACCATGTGTCACTCTCTCTTAGTATAAGGATCTTTGTTTGAGTTGTATCCATTTTTATGTGTCTTCTCTTGCGCCACTATTAAAGAAATGATACTCTAAGGAATTACATGTGGTCTAAAATGTGTAAAAATGATGCCCAAAGATCTAGGTCTTGTTATTAACTTTTTATGGCTTTCCCTTTTAGACCGAATTTGAAGTGATTTTAGCATCAGAAAACAACAAGGACAAAAAATTCAAGGTAATTACCAACTGAATGGAATTACTGGAAACACCAACTTTCTCTCATGTTCTCTGTGCTTCTGTGTGTCTATCTATATAAATTTTGTATCAAATTGGGCTGATCATATCCATATATAAATATTGTGAATATTGTAGTTAGGATTAATGATCCTGATACAGTATATCCTAAAATAGGTTTGTCTCCAGGATTTCATATTTTTGGGGTTAGTATAGCTTAGACTTTTCCATCCTTCAAGAAAGACTTCTTAAGTGATATCAAAACTGCTTGATATCATAATCTTTTTCACCCTTCCTAAAAAACCTTCCTGCATCCCCCCCTGAAATTTCATTTGAATGTCACCTTTTTTTTGTCAAAGGTTGTAATAAAGTGGGCATCACAGGTCAGCATGTTTGCTCTCCAACAAGCACTTGAAGGACTCAGCAATCAAATCCCTTTTGAAGCTATTCAGGCATTGGATGTTGTGCTGCGGCACCTGCCATCAATGAAATATACTCCAGTTGGAAGGTCATTCTTTTCTCCTCCAGAACTGTACTTTCTTCCTTTGGAGGGTGGGAGAGAGGTTTGGTTTGGCTTTCATCAAAGTGTCAGACCATCGCAATGGAAAATGATGCTTAACATTGATGGTAAGGTTAATAAAGGAGCTCTTCTTGTGGGGTGCATGATCAGTAGTTATAAAGTAACCTCTCACCTCCTGATCATGACTTAGATCAGCACAGAGGTTGTTTCAGGGTTTAATCTGTAAGTTAGCCGTGCCCTGACTTAGATCAGCCCAGAGAATGTTTCAGGATTCGATATGTGAGTTAGCCATGCCCTGACTTAGATCATCCCAGAGGTTGTTTCAGGGTTCTATCTTTGAGTTAGCCGTGCCCTGACTTAGATCAGCCCAGAGAATGATTCAGGATTCGATATGTGAGTTAGTCGTGCCCTGACTTAGATCAGCCTAGAGGTTGTTTCAGGGTATTAATGGGATTTGGAAAAAATGAAGGAAGACAGGGAAAAAGGGATGGAAGGCAGTAAGATGTGAGGCATGAAGAGTGGGCGAAAAAAGAGATGAGAGAAAAGAGTGAAAGAAAAGGAGAAGAGGAAGAAAGAAAGGGAAAGGAAAGGATGGAAGGGACTGCGGAAGAGACAGGTTTTTAAATTTTGGTTTCGTTCCAACCATTAACTTTGGTAATTAGACGTTTCAACCATTTACCAATGGCTTCAATCAGTAAAACAAGTTATTTCTTATCGTAATCACACTTTCCTCTTCAAGTTTCTGCTACTGCTTTCTACAAGTGTCAACCTGTTGTGGAATTCATGTGCGAGGTATTACGAAAAGGAGGAAACGAACTCGAGAAAAGGGCTACACTTAGCGATGCAGAAAGGCTAAGATTTACCAAAGAAATCAAAGGTAAATGTACCTTTATTCCCTTGAATGGTCCTACTTTCTTTCCAATTCCTCTCTTATTTCTTGAAGGGAATTAAGAGGAAAAGAACTGATACAACACTCCAGTTTTAAACGCTGTTGCTCAGGTTTTGTGTAGAATATTCATGTGTTTTAGTGATTTATCTATTTAGATATCAATTTGCATATAATAAAATTTTTCTGATTTTTTTCTCGTTTTTCTTCGTGAAGGATTGAAAGTCGAAATCAACCATTGTGGTACAATGAAACGCAAATACCGAGTCATCAACGTCACCAAGCTGCCTGCCCAATTATTAAAATTCCCTCTGATAACAGAAGCAGGACACACTACTCCTATTACAGTAGCTAAGTACTTTGAAGAAAAACACCATAAGAAATTAAGGTAAGCTGAACTGTATAGAGAAATCCTTTTTCATATGTGAACGCAACGTGTATAATCGCCCATATATAGCACGCTGGAAATAGCAGAACACAAAAATGTGTTAGCAGTAGCACGACACTTAATTTTCCCGGCTTAAAACTGAGTTTTCTGTTACCGATACATTATCTAGATCTTTTGGCGATCGCATTCATTTATTTTACCACCACCGGTTGAATGAGTTGGTTGAGCGTCGGACTGTTGTGCGGGAGGTCCTCCTTGCCCCACCCCCTCCCCGACTCCTGAGGATGGACGATATTTTGTATATTAGATGAGTATGAATGGCAAACCGGCGATATGACCGTAGCTGTACCGTATCTGATGTATGTACTGTAGTCGTAACTACACGTTGTGATTGGATGAATTAATGAGCATGTCGTACCGTGTACGTGCTGTAATTCAATACAGGAGGTTTCCCATTCACACGAAATGTAGAAACGTTCTCTCAATATAATAACATGTATTAAAAGGGAATCTCGAAGCACGGGGGATGGAATCGTCGAAGTAAAACTCTTGCTTTGCTGGTAGACCACTTACCGACATCAAAGTTTCCTGAATATGTTTTCTGATTTTTCGGTAGATATCCTGATTTACCGTGTTTACAAGTCGGGCAAGAGCAGAGACATACGTACCTCCCACTAGAAGTGTGTAACATTGTCGCAGGACAGCGTTGTGTAAAGAAACTCACAGACATACAGACATCCAAGATGATCAGAGCTACAGCACGGTCGGCACCCGACAGAGAGAAAGAAATCAATGGACTTGTAAGTACAACTGTATACGATAGTTTCTTCCATTTTGGTTCGATATATCTCATTATTGTTGTATATATTCGGGGATATGCGTTTTGAAAAATTTTGATGGTACAGTTTCCGAACATTTTGATTGGTTGTCACTCGCAGAGATTGGGGTATGGGATGCCGTCGTCTCCATGCGATACGATACCATGCCGTGCCTGTGCACACGCAGTTTTCGTATGACCGTGAAATAATTGGTGCCGTATATGTGCCTTGACGCGACCTTGATGTTTTCTATAATTTTAATTGGAAGATTTTTTTCTCGTTCAATGTGATTGGTCTGATGTATGCCTTGCGCCTATATCCTTCTACCTCTAACTTGAATTATCTCAATTTCGCAGGTTAAAAAAGCCAATTTTCCTGACGACGAGTTTGTTAAAGACTTTGGATTAACGATTAGTAACAGAATGGTTGAGCTCAAAGGTCGTGTTCTCCCTCCACCAAAACTTATCTTTGGCGGCAAGGTAATTTGCTTTAATTTCAATTCTATAAGTTGACCTCCACAGAAAGACTCGTTAATTGAACTTTATATAATGTACATTTTTTAAAAAGATAGTTTTAATTTTTTTCCCAGGAAAGTCAAGCGGTAACTCCAAGGGCTGGTAGGTTCTTGCTCTGTTGTTCTATAGCCTGCGTTCAGTCGGTATAATTTCGCGCTTTGTTGCGCGCATTTGCTTCTGCTTCTTGTCCTTATTTTGGTAATTTGTTTGTTGGTTTAAAATTATATCTAGCAATACCCTAGCCCTATACGGGTTTTTCTGTACGTTTATTTTATTTTATTAAATTTCTTGTTGTTTAACTATGAAAACTACTTTATGATTGTTTCCATCTAACATATATGTAAATATTACTCTCTTTCGTTTTAAGGGTAAAAGAGCTTGTTTATCCTCTTGGGTTGTTCTCTTGCATCACCCAAAATATTTATAACTTATTCAATTTATCTATGTATATGTTTCGTGGAAATAAAAACTGTTGTTGTGACTGTTATGACACTCCTTCTCAGGCAGACAGCGTTGCAAATACGAAAGCAAGCCGTTCATAAGGCAAAAATCAACTTCTAAATTCTAATTCGATCTTGGGCTTTTACCTAATACGGATCTGAGGGTTCCGTTCGTGATTATCCCACTCTGAAAACTGGTAGATTTTGTATATATTCCCTAATCCTAACAGTGCCTTTCTTCTTTCCCCTTCAAGGTGTCTGGTCCATGCAAGGGAAACAACTGTTCCACGGTATTGAAATCAGAACCTGGGCCATTGTATGTTTCGCCAATCAAAGAAGTTGCAACGAAGAAACTCTAAAAAAATTCTCCTCGATGTTGATGAAAATTAGCGCAGAACAAGGCATGCCTATTCGAATTCAGCCATGCTTCTGTAAATTTGCCCGTAATCAGGAAGAGGTAAATATATGTACAATATGTGTCACATCGTCCAGCCAGACCTTGTCACGCATTCTCATGTGTCACACCGGTCTCGTCCATACGTCCCAAATTAAGGGCCTGTATTTCTATTAAGCAACACCACACTAAATCAGGCTGTAAGCTATCTACATTCTCAGAAAGGCGGCCTGTGTCGCAGACTGTGCTTCTGTTGTCTGCGGAAAAGTAGGGTCTGGGAACGAGATTGTTGTTTTAGATGAAAAACTGTATTGCGCATGTTCAAAAATTGGTATGGGTGGCGTAGTGGCTTACCACTCGCCTCTCACCAATGTAGTCTGGGTTCGAGCCCTGGCTCAGACTGGATCACATGTGAGTTGAGTTTGTTTGTTGTGTCGTTCTCTCCCTTGCCACGAGGGTTTTCTCTGGGATCTCCGGTTTCCTCTCTCCGTAAAAAGCAGCATGTGAGTTGAGTGTTGTATGCTGTAAATATAGAATGTAGTTTTAGTGCGTGTGGGAGTGGTGGTTGTAAAATATATATATATGAAATGCTGCATAGACTCTTCCGCAGCGCAGTCTCTCACTCGGCCGATCGGTTACCCAGGTCACGTCCGGTCAGGATACTGTAGAAGAGTCTGGACTGGAAAACATATGAAAATTATTTGTATTTAACTACTATTTAACTTTTATAGAATGTAGTCATTAGATAGTTTACTAGTTACATTTTGATTATTTGATATTTCAGTAATTATTTATATTTGTTATATTGTTTGTAAAGCGCTCTGAACATCATAGGTAAAAGCGCTATAGAAATAAAGTTATTATTATTATTATTATTATTATTATTATTATTAACTCAAAGCTTTCTTATCGTGATATTCTTCTTTTCAAGGTTGAGCCTATATTTAATCATATAAAACAGAAGTACTCCAACATACAGCTTGTCGTAATTATTTTACCAGGAAAAACTCCTGTTTATGGTAAGAACTTCAGTTGCTTTGAACCTACTGTCAAACCCTTTCTCTCTCGATCTTCTTCTGTTTTTCCCTTCCCTCTCCCCACCTTACCCCACTATCTCTCACTGTTTCTCTCTCATCCTATTGTACTTCCATTTTTATTATACCTAAAATGGCATTTACGACATCAGATAATGGAACGAGACTTAAAAACAGCGGCAAGGGAGACTACCCATCAGACCGCGCTTTAGAACTCAGTTATTTTATACCAGAAAATCCTTAAGTTTTGGAATAAGACGACTAGGGATGTATTCAGATGACAGTTTCAAAGCCGAAACCAAAGTTTCCTTTTCCAAAATTCTTCAATCCATTCTTTAAAAGTTATCGTCCACGCTAGTTTCACTAGCCATCATCTACATTCTTTAAAAGCACTGATAATAATTTTCTATCTTATAGCTGAAGTTAAACGAATCGGTGACACGTTACTAGGATTGGTCACGCAGTGTATACAGATCAAGAATGTCAATAAGATCTCAGCTCAGACAATCTCAAACCTCTGTCTGAAGATCAATGCTAAGTTGGGTGGCATCAATAACATATTATCGCCAGAAATACGGTAGGTATTCTTTAAATAAGCAACATTATCTCCTACTAGGTTCGTAGATGAACTACGTTGTGTATCATCGCCATTTTAGCGTGGTAATAAGGCTTTTTGACCTAAGAATATTTCAAGTGCACTGTCTAGGTTCGGTAATACGGGCAAAAAATCGTTCAACTTGTCGCGAAATAGTAATCTTGAAATAGTACAATATTCATCACCCACTAGGCCTATGGGTGGACCACGTTGTATATCATCGCCATTTAGCGTGGTAACAAGGCTTTTTGACCTAAGAATATCACAATTGCGCAAGCTAAAGGTGAGGTAATATGGGCAAAAAAAAATCGCGCAACTCGTCGCGCAACGTATGCAGAGCAAATGATGCTCGTATTGATACTCCATTTGCAACAAAGTTTCATTGTTGCAAATAGTAGGGTGGAGCACCTTTCCAGGACCTCGAGTCCGTTCGCCCATCATGCTTGTTTGCTTTCGTTTTCACATTTTGTTTGTTCTCCTTTGTAAGTCAATCGTGATGAAAACCTATATAAATAAATAAATGAGGAGAGTTTTTACCTCGCGCAGTGCCTTGGCGGCAATGTCTCAAATTGTTGCTCAATTTGTAATAAAGTAGAACTGGATTTTACTTCTCTTAACGATTGCTGCTAAGCAGCGACATATACTACTGACCTCCACTGATTGATGTTTCCATGACATTTTCAATTTCCAGTCCACCCGTGTTTCGAGAGCCCGTGATATTCTTAGGCGCTGACGTCACACATCCTGCCGCAGGGGATGAAAAGAGACCTTCTATCGCCGCGGTGAGTAGAAGGATTCAGTTGTTGGATCGAGACTTTTTAACTATAGGGTAACTCTCTTTCGGCTATACATCTTGGAACTATTAACATATTAAATGGTTATTAATGTATATAAATGTTACGTCTTCAGGTTGTCGGAAGCATGGATGCTCATCCTTCTCGTTACTACGCTTCAGTTCGTGTTCAGACTCACAGACAGGTAAGACTGCGCATGAACTCTTTCTGGTGGGTCTACCAGTGATTCTCAGCTCGGATATTCAATCAAAGTGACTGTAAAAATCGAGGCGCACGGCTGAACATTCATAAAGCGCAATAGTAAGGATATTGCGTTATTTCTAAATCTTTTGATAATGAAATAAAATTTAAGTATGTATGAAGGCCAAAATATAGTAAAAGCAGCACAGTCACTGTTCAGTATTTGTTGAAACATTGGGACAGAGTTATGACAAAATTGAGTGACCATTAAGTTAGAAAAAATGGCCTTGCGTTTAGCATTTTGCGTATGTATTAACAAACTATAGGTCGCTACATTTCTACGCAAATGTTATTACAGGTGCGCAAAGTTCCTCCCGAGTTGCGCAAAACATATAACCTCTAAATATCGCTCTGTACACTAACCCAGGGCATTTTCCAGTCTCTAACGTTTCTGTCTATCACGGTATGTTTCTTGGCAGGAGATCATCGCGGAGTTAGGAGCCATGGTTCGTGAGCTTCTTGTTCAGTTTTATCAATCGACGAGACATAAACCTCAGAGGATCATCTTTTATCGCGATGGAGTCAGTGAAGGGCAGTTTAGACAGGTGAACCACATGTTTACATTAATTGATAATAAATAAATATTGGAATTAACAGTGGATTCCACAGAGTGGAATTTAGAAGTTGATTTTTGCGGAGGGAGGAAAGCCGGAGAACCCGGAAAATCCTCGAAGCACAGGAGAAAACCACCTTGAAACTCTACTCACATACGACACCGAGCTCAGCAAGACTCGAACTTGGGTCGCATTGGTGAGAGGCCACGTCGCCTGTGCTTCCCGTCACATTTACAACAAAAAGGTTGATTTTTGATGCTGATTAATTTAAATGATGATCACGATAATGATCAGATGATGATGACGAGTTGTTACGCAACTGGTAATAATGACAGAGCAGATTTCTTGGAAACTCGCTACGCAAGACACGATCAGGTTACGCAAACGACAACAGTGAAAATGAAAAGCGCTTTGTTAATAGCAATACAGCGTTTCCATTGTCAGCAAAAATTGTGTTCTTTATCCTTCTTAGGTTCTTGTTCATGAGTTGAAGGCGATCCGAGAAGCTTGCATCAAGTTAGAGGTTGGATATCAGCCGGGAATATCGTTCATAGTCGTGCAAAAACGACATCATACTCGACTATTCTGTCAGGAAGACAGAGATAAGGTTAGTGTTGAGACTATGGATGGGAGATGTAACAAGGACCCTAGAGAGAGAAGGTTTGAACAATGCACCTACCTATATCCTGCAGCTAGGGGTCACCACACAATGTGAGTTGAGAAGAGAGAGGATTAGACATGTAGCCAGGACCATGACGAGGGGTAACTTGCCACTATCCTCAACAAACCATCCCAACTCCTATAACACAGGCTGCATGGCATACCAAATGCAAAGGGCACAGACAGTACTTTGTCAATGTGAGTATCTATCTTTAACTGTTTTTACTGGATTATTGTTGTTACAGTGTGGAAAGAGTGGAAACATTCCTCCTGGTACTACAGTAGATCATGGTATCACGCATCCTACTGAATTTGACTTCTTCCTTTGCAGTCACGCAGGGATACAGGTACCATTCCTGCTAATTCTTGTAATTAGTTCCTTGTCATTGTAACCTAAAGGCTTATTCATAATAGCAATTTTGTCATATGACTTGAGAAACGATTTTGTTTTTGACCTAAAAGTTTCATAATAGTGTATAACACATTGTTACTGCCAGGGAACCAGCCGTCCATCACATTATCATGTGCTGTGGGATGATAACAGGTTCACTGCAGATGAGTTGCAGGCTTTGACTTATCAACTGTGCCATACATATGTCCGCTGTACACGGTCTGTCTCCATACCTGCGCCTGCATACTATGCTCACTTGGTTGCTTTCAGGGCTCGTTTTCATATGATGGATCAGGATAAAGAAAGGTATAGTGTTATTATCATCATCATCATCATCACCACCACCACCACCACCACCACCACCATGATCATCATGATCATCATGATCATCATCATCTTCATCATCTTTATCATCAGAGTGTTTTATTGGGAAATCTGTCACCTTGTATTTTTCATACAAACTACATAGGGGACCTCTGTGGCATATTTTCTAGATATCACTTCCAAGGTTTTCCCATCTACAGCAATGCACGTTGCAACAAGTGTTTTTTTATACTTTTATATCACCATTAACATCATTATCATCACCCCCATCTTACATTCATTGTCATTCATTACCATCAGTGTTGACATATTATCATCATCATCATCATCATTATCATCACCCCCATCTTACATTCATTGTCATTCATCGTCATTCATCTAATATGAATATTTTCTAAATCGCTCTAATGATTTTTATCACATCATCGATTTTGGCAAATCATGTCATTCAATTTTGTTGTTTTTCCATAGCAACGAGAGTGGCTCGGGCAACAGCACAGGAGATGACTCCAGGCCACCTCAAATCTTAGCCAAAGCTGTCCAAGTACATCCAGACATTCTTCGTGGGATGTATTTTGCTTAACGTCTTTGTAAAGCAAAAGCAGTGCTAATTTAATATTATTGCTATTTTGCTTTTATTAGAGCGCATGCAGTAAAACCATTAAGTAAAAATTAAGTCAATACTGACAAAATAGTAGCCATTTAGTGACTAACAGTTGCTAGCAATCAACCAGAACATCATTACACAAAAAACACAAATGGTCTCTTGTGCATTTGTCTTTGTGTGAGGAATGTTCTGGTTGAGTGAAAGCAACTATTATTCACTGAATAGTACTTTGTCAGTATCAACTTCGTTTTTATTTCATGGTTTTACTGCATGCTCTCTATGTTAGTATGATTTTTGTCATTTCTTTTTAGTTTTAAACCTATTTTAAATTAAAAACGCTAATGTTAATTAAGTGTAATAATGGTTCATATTTAGATCACCAATCACAAAGAAATCTACCAACCCTATGAAATAATTAGATGCAAACCTTAGAATAAGATAGTTATATAGTATAAGGAATAGAGATTGAATCTCAACTCCAACACTGTAAACAGTTCCCAAATATATTTTATGAGGCTTTCAAAAAGGCAAAATATTATAAAATATCTTTTAAAAGAAATAAATATGAAGTAATAACAACTCTTTCTTTCTGCTGTCCCTTTTTATTCTCATAAATTCTCTTCTGTTAATTTTCTTTTTTGGTTTCTCTAATGGTTGGCTAGAGCTGTGCTCCTGGGTCATACATGGACTGTATAGTGGCTGCCAGTGGTGCGTTCACATGCTTCCAGTTCGACCCTGTTGAGCTGCGCCATGGGGTTATCCATAGAAGATCTTTTAATTGCTTTTCTAGTTTAAATTTTAAAATCCTAAAGACATTTATGAGGTTCTGCACAAAATCTTAAAGAAAAAATTCTCAATTCCGGAAGTAAATATTCCCGGAATTATTTTCTCGTATGACATCACAGTTCACCAGTTCCCAGGCTTCTCTCGCTTTTGTCACAAAATAATTCAACTTGTTTTGTTGAAGGAGAAGAATATTTGTGGGC
The DNA here is from genome assembly GCA_011057435.1 of Actinia equina. NCBI lineage: Eukaryota > Metazoa > Cnidaria > Anthozoa > Actiniaria > Actiniidae > Actinia > Actinia equina. Next base: position 1,119,019 of record WHPX01000729.1, read on the forward strand.
CATAATATTGCTAAAACATCCAAATTGAAAAAGTCACTGCCCAAATAAGAAAAAAATGGTTTTCCAGAAATTGTTTCCTCGTACTTTGATTGGTTATCATTGATTATCAAACGAGTGTTCCACGAATAATTTCAGATTTAATTCCAAGAAAAGTGAAAACGCAGCAAAAATTAGAGCTGTCAGCAATAAACCTAGCGTGAAACCTCGGAAATGTGCCTTTAGAAATTACTTCGTAAGGTTTTTTGTTTATCCTATTGCAAGAGAAATAAGTTGAGTGGAGTTTAGCGCGCGAAAAATGGCGAAGAAGAAAGGAAAAGGACGAGGGAGAGGACGAGGACGAGGACAAACCAATGAAGGACATCAGGAAGTTGGTCAAAAAGCAGCCTCGCAAGAAGGTAAATAGCTAAACATTTCTATGCTCGCATTAATTGGTCTCCAGAATAAAACCAAGTGAGACTATCATATCAAGCCTAAAATAAATGTCACTCATCATTTTCCATACCCTGCGAGCAGTCTCCTCTACGGGCAAGAGAAGGAGGTAAAAGGAGACTCTGCTCGCAGGGTACATTTTCCAGTGTTATGAAATAAATCTAAGTGGGATCGGACTATTACCTTAATATGGAAGGATATATTCATTATCGAACACAACATAGTATCTCTGACCTCTTAAATTAAACTCTCTGATCTCTTAAATTATAAGAACCAAAACGTTTACTGTAATATTTGAAAATTCTTTACTTTGTATCAGTCAGTAGAATAATAGTATGTGCTATCAACAAGAGAGTATTCTATTACTTGGTATCAATCAGCTAAATGAATCTCATTACCAGCCTACATACAATGACAGCGAACACTCCCCCTTCCCCCTTAACCATGCAGTAGTTTTCTATTTGGGGTGGAGAAAATTAAGTTTACTGGGTTGGGCTCCCTCTAAGCTGACCATTAAAAACTTCATTTATTTCTTCTATGATTTTAATCTAACAGCATGTGCAAGTGGGTCGAGCTCTCAAGAGCCAAAAGCGCCAGGGCCAAAACCTAATGTTCCTTCAGTTCCAATAGTACATAGCACTGGACTGCCTCCCCCTGAAACACCCCAAAATGGGCCAAGAACAGGACAATATGATGCATCAGATCACGACAGGCAAACAAAACAGCCTGTGCCAGCGGCTGTGTCGGGACTGTCTGTTACTACCCCTTCTAAAGGCCAATATACGCAACCCCAAGCCAAACATGGCACACCCCAAGAACAAAGAACTATGCCAGAACAGGCACCAAGTTTACCACCACAGCCATCGCAGGCACAGGCACAGCCATCAAAGAGACAGCCACAGCCTTCACAGGCACAGGCACAGCCATCCCAGACACAGGCACAACCATCAAATAGACAGCCACTGCCATCACAGGGACAGCCATCGCAGGCACAGCCACCACAGGCTCAGGGCAAAGCACCCAAAAATCAAAGAACTCCACCTAGAGAAGTTTTGGCCAGTTCAATGACTGATGGTAAGGAGTTTTTACTCTCGTTATTATGAAATTTCATAGAATTATCATATATATTGTATATATTCTAGAATTATTATATATATTGTATATATTCAGTGGATTGGAGGCAACAATATATTCTGGAATGGATCCTTGAATGTGAGGCTAACATGTAAATACAAATAAAAAACAAAAAAAACACACATTCCATTGAGAAAAAGTTCGATTTCTTTTGTGAACTTGCATGATAGCCTCACATCCAAGTTATTTTTGAGAAGGGTCCTTTAGGGTATCTGGTCAACTCGCCTGAGAGTCAAGTCGCCATAGTCAAGTCGCCTAGAGTCGTGGTCAAGTCGCCCGCAATATATGGTCAAGTCGCCCTGAGTTTTTTTACTGAAGGGAATTGTCAAACCAGTAACACATATATAACTTATTTAGCAGTAGCAAAGCTTTTTTAAACATTGGTAAGGCATCTTAGATTAGTTTTCGGCAATAATTACCACCCTGGGAGGGGGAAAGTACTGATATTTCAAAATTGTGATACATTTTTCTTTGGAAGGGAAGTGATTTTTTGGGTGTACACTACGTCAATATCATAGTTTCTTTTTTCTTTGTGCACTGATCTTCATAACTTATGAATTTTGAATTTTATTATTTATCAGAAAGGTCTCGTCAACATCAACAAGTGGCACTTCTTCCACGTCGGCCTGACTTTGGAAAAGCAGGAAGACCTATCAAACTAAAAGCTAACTCCTACAGATTGGATTTACGTAATATTGACTATATCTTTCACTACGATATTGACATCAAGCCAGAGAAAACACCTATCGGAGAATGCCGAGAGGTCGTCAAAAGTGCTATTGACAAGTATCTGAAATCAGTATTTAATGGTAACAGACCGGCATTTGATGGTAGGAAGAACCTGTACTGTAGAAACAGACTTCCAGCTGTGGATGGCGAAAAGGGTGTAAGTCTTACTCCATGATTATGTTCAAGGAATAAAAAAACTTGCACAGGTGTCTCTGCACTGTAATGTAAACACACTGGGAGGTGTAGAGCAAAAGAGAAGCAAGCTTAGGAACATGAGTTATAGCTATTAAGTGTTTATTTTGCTCCTTGAATGCTCTAGAGCTCCCAGAAAGTCTTATATTATAGTACAGAGACATAAGAAGCTGTTTTATAATGCAGTTATAAAATATTTTTGAATCATTTTGCATGAGCTTGTCTCTGTCCTCTGATATAAACATGGTAGCCAGCCAATCAGTAGGAACGTTATATCTCAAATATTTTATAAAGTATGATTGAAATCTCCATCATGCCATAGAATATCCATACCTTTCCAATTCCATTTTGGGATTCAATGTACCATATTACAATATAAGGGTATTTCAGAAAATTGAAAATTAAAGTTTAAGGACTTTTCCACTTGCAGCAACAGCTTGAAATTGTTCTACCTGGGATAGATGGTGGCAAGGACAGACAGTTTAAGGTAGCTTATTTTCTGTGAGCTAAATTATAATGGTTGGCAGATGGATAGAATGACAGACTGGTCCATTCACTTTCCTCAATTCGTGCATAAATTTTTCATTCTGCTCTCCATCCATTTATACACCCAGTGCCATGACTCATACATACACCTACCCCATTACCAATCCATACACCTATCCCTTACCCATTTATACAGCCACCCACCCATTCATACACTCACTGACCTAACACATCCATACACCCACCCCACTATCCATCTAGAGACACAACCATCCATATTATTCCCCCACCCATAGACGGTCACCCACAGTATCAGGTCAACTGATTTAAGATGATTTGACTACAATCTTGATATCTTGTTATTTACTCTAAACAGCTAACCATCAAGTATGCAGCTCAGGTTTGTGTAAATGAACTACAGAACTTTCTTCGAGGCAAACCAAATGGCAAGATGCCACAGGAGGTGGTTCAAGCTCTTGATATCATATTAAGACAAACTCCTTCATTACACTTTACTCCCGTTGGAAGAAGCTTTTTCCCACCCCCTGACGGTCAGGCAGATTTAGGGGGTGGATGTGAGATGTGGACTGGTTTTTATCAAAGTATCCGACCTTCACAGTGGAAGACAATGCTTGTCAATATTGATGGTGAGCAGACACTTTTTTAGGATGTATCATAAAATGGGAAAATACAAGTTTCATCGATACCTTGAAACTATCTCTGGGCTGATTCATGTCACTCAGAGAAAAGCTTGATAACTCACATCAATTCAAATTGAAATTTTGCTTAAATTGTTAATGTGTGATTCCAGAAAATATCCACACACCACCAAAAGGAGGAAATTAGAAATTCTGGAGGGGAGGGGGATCAGAGAAAGAACAAAATTACAGAGTTTGTATGGAAGGAAATTGGAAGTTCTTGGGGTAGAGGCCCTCCTTTTACAAATTCTCTCTATTGCCACAGATGGGAACTGTGTGTCATGTTTGGACTTCCTGTGGTTACTGGCCAGCGCTGCACACATAGAAACTTACCTGCACACACTTACACACACTTACACACATACACACCCATACGCACACCGGTACTACGTTTTGGTCGAACATTTGGTTGTACTGCAGTTTTGTTATCTAACTTAGATTTCGCCGAGTTTTGGTGCTATTTTCTGTTAAAAGGTGATATAAATGGTGAATTAAAGTTTGAATATGTGCAGAGGTATGAATGAAACTCCTTCCGAGGTGGGTTGGTAGCCATACCCTCAATGATAGGGGTATTGATATTTTCTGGAACTACATGATACAGTAGCTGCAGAGGATAATAAAATATATAATCATGGTGGCAACACAAGCACCTCAAATAGGATTTTCCCCTCTTTCCCAATCAAAACAATGCTATGATCATACTGTTTTGTAAACGTTGGAGATGTACATGCATGGTCTACACAAGGGAGATACTCTCATATGTGAACTATATGGAATTAATCAGCTGAACAGGGCATGGTTTTTTGAGCTCCTTGTCATAAACAGGGTATGCAATTTCACTCAAGGTTCTAGTTTTTCCTGAGTTTCTTGTCATATTCAGGGTTTACTTCGTTGACCGAAACTGATAATTAGGTCGTAAAAAATGATAATTAATAATTATATCTTTTGTCATAAACAGGGTCTACAAATTTATTTATTTTTTTGTCAAACAGGGTACCCCTTTCAGAATCCCAGTGGAACACCCCTACCCAAATTCTGACGGGTTTACAGAGATGTTGAAGCCAGCCTGTGCTCTATATTTATTGGTTGAGAAGAGGATGGTTATTATTCCCTATGTATCTGACATAGAAAATGTTTGTTTTATTCTCAATTAGTGTCTTCCAAAGGATTTGTGAAGCATCAGTCAGTAGTTAGATTTTCTTTATGAAACTTTGGCACCCAACTTCAGGGACTTCAGGGAATCAAATCTGACTGACAGGAAATGGCAGATGTCACCGCCGATGAGGAAGGAGTTTCTTACTGCCATAAAGGGTAAGTTATACTTCACTACTACTGACAGCTGATATTCGTTGAGATAAGCTCACCATATGGTGTGCGGATCCAACAGGAATTGGAATGTAGAAACCTTCAAATCTTATTGAAACAACGTCTGGGCTAATCATCAAATGATAATTTGTTGCAACAATGACAAATGTTTTATTCTTGCAGGTTTAAAAATAGAAACTAGTCACATACCTGGCATGAAGAGGAAATATCTTGTAACAAATCTGGGCAAATCTGCCTCTACTCATTATTTTCCTCTACAAGATGAAGGAGCATCACAACCCAGACAGATATCCGTTGAACAGTATTTCCTTGAGAAATATCGAATACGACTAAAGTGAGTACTGGAACTGCAGCTATTTAACCAAAACTATGTTATTTAAAATGTTAACAAGGCTGGGAATTGTTTTTCACCTCATCTTTTAGTGCTCAGGTTGAATGAGTTATTTTAGTTTTTAGCTTAGGGCTTGTTCATTTTTTGTTTGATTTGATGGCTTTTCCTCTACAAATTCTGATGTTCCTCTTACTCCATGAAGATCACCACGTGTGGAGTTGAGTGGCAGCTATCAATAGCGGGTGGTGGTTAGGGTGTAAGTGTGTAGGAATGAAAAACCATTTTGTATTTTAGTACTTTAGTTAATTAAAGAAAATCATTACATTTAGTTTTGTGACATCCTAAGAGGTACCAAATGACACATCTGGAGCAGTGTATATGATGAGCATCCCCACCCTTTTTCAACCAAAGTACCCCCCTCATCATAATCGCTTAGTGACGTGATCATGTTACAAGTGTTTACTTGAACATATCGTCACACAATGGCCAGTATCAAGGCAAAGTCCACCTAATTTTGCATGTCTTAAAACCTACTGTAAACTAAATCAGAGCCTACTCTCTTTCTTAAAGTGCATATGACATGAAATATTTTTTATGTTAAAAATGTCTAGTTTTTTGGCATTAATAAGAATATCACGGTTAAATTCGTTTCATAAACGTATTTCTCTAGAAATTCAAGAAAAGTTGTGACATCATTTTGTCTACAAGTCTCCAAATTTAGTTGCAAATATACGAAATATGTTTGAATGTAGAATCTTAATTTAAGGTACATGTAGTACACTTTTCAGTTTCCCAACATTTGGAGAGTACTATATAAGCTATCAAATGAAGCTGAATAGAATATGCCTTTTGTTGTTATTTTATAAGAATTACAATTCATATTTAGTACATTACTACCGAATCGAGAGTACGTGTCAACAAGATGACGTCACAAATTGGGATTAATTTTCTCAAATATCTCAAGAAATAAGCTTTTAAAACAAATTTCATTACGATATATTTATTATTACTTACTAACTGTACATTTTAAACAGTTAAATTTTCGTGTCATATAAACTTTAAGGTATCCGCATTTGCCTTGTCTCATTGTGGGACAGAAGAACAACTCTCTCCCCATGGAAGTGTGCTTTACAGTTCCTTGTGCCAAGAGGAAGTTAACAGACAAGCAGACTGCTGAAATGATCAAGAAGACTGCAAGGCCAGCCTATGAGAGACAAAAGAAAATATCTGAATGGGTTAGTATGGGTATAGTCATGGAGGAGGGGAGAAGATTGTCCACCCCTGTTCACTTTCCTCCCCTCAAACACACGTACACTGTCACCCAGAGAGCCAAAAATTTGGGCCGTTTGTCTTGATAAATTTAAGATAAGAAAACATTTAGCAAAATATTGGAATGAAAAATAACTTTACTTGAAAAAGGATTTAGTACATTATGTATTTACAGCCTGTTTGTAGACAACTTTGTGTCCAAATGTACTGTGCTTCTCTCTTATGTAACCATAATGTTCTTTTCCTGCTTTCATTTTAGGCTGGGAAACTGGAATCTACAAGCCGCAGTTATTTAGCTAACGAGTTTGGTATGTCCATCAACAAATCAATGGTAGATGTTGATGGTAGAGTCCTATCTGCCCCAGATGTTAAACTAGGAGACTGTGGCACAGTAATCCCTCAGGATGGAGTATGGGATATGAGAGGGAAAAAATTCTTTCATGGAGCTGATGTTCGAGTATGGGCAATGGTTTGTTTTGAGAACCCGAGTAAATGTGATGAAACTGTCACACGCGAGTTTGCCAGTACAATGAGAAGTGTCTGTCAGAGGGAAGGAATGCGAATGAATGGCGAGCCTTGCAAGGTCCAGTATGCCAGAAACAATGATAATGTAAGTCCTTTCCCCTCAAGCAAGTCTTACCTCTACTTCCCTTGGTTGTCACTGTCTGCAAAGTCCCATCGGAAACTGTCATTAGTGTTTGTTCTAAATCGTGGCACTGTCACTATACTAATGATGGTTGTGAAGGAAAACACTGTTTGCATGGTGTTGGATTTGGCAGAGCAAGAATTATTAGAGCCTTTAGTTTGGTGTCCCCAGGAGAGTAGGTGTGGGTCCCCCTTGCTCAGCCAAATTAACCAAAGCAAACACCATGCAAACACTGGTTTAATGAACTGCACACAGTCTACCTTGAAAACCATTATATTTAAACCATAGAACAGAATCCTGGGATGGAGGGGAGGGGCAGGGGAAAATTTATGATGATTGTGAATTTGGCTACTTGTGTTCGACATTACTTAAAGAAGGATGGGTTCACTTGATACAGGTGAGCCTAGCTTGATGAGCCTTTTTGTAATATGCCAACATCGTCTAGATCTAATCATGGAATAAGGATCACTGGCTATTAAGAGTTATCCTTGCAAAACAAGGAAGATTTAAATATATTTACAGTCAGTAAAGGGGAGGTGGAAGCGCTGGGGGGGGGGGGGGTGGAGTGGGATGTTATATAAATTGCTTCTAGCATTGATTTGAAAATAAGACATTTTATTGATGTTGCAGATTGAACGGCTGTTATCAGACCTTGTTGTCAAATATCAAGATTTGCAGCTTATCCTAGTCGTTCTTCCAAGTCAAGGCAACAAGGATATCTACAAGGAAGTTAAGCGAGTAGGAGACACTATTCTCGGCATTACTACACAATGTGTACAGACCAAACAGTTCATGGGTGCAAAACCCCAAGTCTGCTCAAACATTGCAATGAAAATAAACGCTAAACTAGGAGGAATCAATCACATTGTTGATCCATCCATGATGCCTGAATTGTTTAAAGATGTGATTGTGTTTGGGGCCGATGTGACTCACCCCTCCCCTGGTGAGAAGGAAATTCCCTCTGTTGCTGCTGTCGTTGCAAGCATGGACAGCCATGCCAGTAGGTATGCTGCTCGGGTGAGAGCACAGACTCATATAAAAGACAAAGCAGCGCAAGAGATCATTGTGAAAATGGCTGACATGGTTAAAGAATTGCTGGTAGAGTTCTATAAGCAAACCAAGCTCAAAGCCAAAAAGAATTATTTTTTACCGGGATGGAGTAAGTGAGGGACAGTTTGATCAAGTCCTCATGAATGAGGTGAAGGCTGTTCAACAGGCATGCCTTAACATCCAGAAAGATGGCCAATACCAACCACCTATCACTTTTATTGTGGTCCAAAAGAGACACCATACCAGGCTGTTTTGTGTTGATAGGAATGACCAGTCTGGGAAGGCTGGAAATATTCCTGCTGGAACCACTGTTGATAGTGGTATCACACATCCCTTTGAGTTTGACTTTTATCTCTGCAGTCACCAAGGCATTCAGGTATATCCATTGAGGATTTTATCCAGCTTCTCCAGTTTCCTCCATCCTGAGAACCTAACATGATAATTGCCCTGGCTTAATAGATTAGCCCAAAGGTTGTTTCAGGGTTTAATCTGTGAGTTAGTCATTCCCTGTTTTTGATCAGCCCAGAGGTTGTTTGATGGTTCAATCCATGGGGTAGTCGTGCCTGTTTTTTTTATTAGCCCAGAGGTGGTTTGATGGTTACAGTCCATGGGGTAGTCGTCCCTGTTTTTTTTATTAGCCCAGAGGTTGTTTGATGGTTCAGTCCATGGGGTAGTCGTCCCTGTTTTTTTATTAGCCCAGAGGTTGTTTGATGGTTCAGTCCATGGGGTAGTCGTCCCTGTTTTTTTATTAGCCCAGAGGTTGTTTGATGGTTCAATTGGTGAGATAATCGTCCCCAGTTTTTCATTATTCCACATTCATAGTTTAATAAAAAAGAGATCGAGGTCTTCAGTTTTTACCCTTCCTTCTAACTTTACTTTTGCATTTCAGTGTTTAAACCTCTTCATAAGTATTTTTTCTTGTTACAGGGAACGAGTCGCCCTACCCATTACCACGTGTTGTACGATGACAACAATTTCACAGCCGATGGTCTTCAGAAACTGACCTATCACTTGTGTCATACGTATGCACGGTGCACCCGTAGTGTATCTATGCCCTCCCCTGCTTACTATGCACACCTGGTAGCCTTCAGAGCACGGCACCATCTGAATGGACTGGTAGGGTGAGTATAATACGACTGACCTATTACTTTTGTCACACATCTGTGCACCCGTAGTGTATCTATGCCCTCCCCTGCTTACTATGCACACCTGGTAGCCTTCAGAGCACAGCACCATCTGAATGGACTGGTAGTGTGAGTATATTACGACTGACCTATTACTTTTGTCACACATCTGTGCACCCGTAGTGTATCTATGCCCTCCCCTGCTTACTATGCACACCTGGTAGCCTTCAGAGCACAGCACCATCTGAATGGACTGGTAGTGCGAGTATAATACGACTGACCTATTACTTTTGTCACACATCTGTGCACCCGTAGTGTATCTATGCCCTCCCCTGCTTACTATGCACACCTGGTAGCCTTCAGAGCACAGCACCATCTGAATGGACTGGTAGTGCGAGTATAATACGACTGACCTATTACTTTTGTCACACATCTGTGCACCCGTAGTGTATCTATGCCCTCCCCTGCTTACTATGCACACCTGGTAGCCTTCAGAGCACAGCACCATCTGAATGGACTGGTAGTGCGAGTATAATACGACTGACCTATTACTTTTGTCACACATCTGTGCACCCGTAGTGTATATATGCCCTCCCATGCTTACACCCAAAGAGTATTGCCTTTTATTTTTTCTCATTAAAATGTTTTTTCTTTCTTTTAGAGCAAGACAGGATGACCGCAAGTCAGAGGAAGAATTGATGCAAGAATTTAATAAAGCCATCAGCGTTAACGACAAAGTAAAGGGTGGAATGTATTTCACATAAAGGAAATAGACGGTGCAAGTGATGTCATGTTAATATAAGGTATCCCATATGTACATAGTTCAATGTTGAGTTGATCGTTGCAATTAATTCGAGGGACAAACAACATTTCAGAAGGTTGATCCAAAGTTTCGTTAAATGTTTGGTTGTCAACTTAATTCCAAGGTCATGCAAATAATGAAGCAATGATATTTCTGGTCTCCTTGCACAACCACATTGACCTGAGACCTTTCCTTAAGATTAATTCATGTCAGTGCTGACTTAGCTCTGAAGGGGTTTAACTCCACAATCTTACAAGAAAAGAAACAAATCGAAGCCTTTATACATGTAGGTATTTTTACTATCAATGCAAACGTATAAATTACTTCAAGATACTGTAGACTAAATCTTTTCTTATTCCTTTTTGTTTTTGAGTTGATGACTATCTGATCTTGGGCATATTGTATGCTTATACATGCATCTCTTGTGAAACTCAGGCCATATACTCAGGCTGTATTTATAGGTAGATTCAAGATATTACTAGAGAATATTAGAAAATATTATAAAGGTTATATAGCTGAGCTCTTGTTTAACACAAGTAAAATAAATTAACTTTTTTATTTAAATTAGCAATGTTTATGGACAGAAAATTAATCATAGCAAAATTGGACTAAAAGAAATTTGTGCAGACTCTTTATAAACTGCACATAAAGGGTTTGCAAATAATCACCTCCTACATGATTCACAATTTCTATTAAAAAATAGGTAGTCCTATAGTCTAACAAATATTTTTATTGGACAAAATGCACATACTGAAAATAAGAATCTCATACGTAAACTACCTTTATTTTACATATCTGCTTGTCACAAAACATGACATAAATATTATATTAGCTAAAAGATCATGGAATTATCAGATACTTTGATGAAATTCTAAGCATAGACTCTTATCAAGAAATTCCTTGATAACCAACGTGGCTTTTTATTGAAAAAAAAAACTTCTTTTTTTGACACCCGTCAAATTTTAAAGATGAGACTATGGTCAATGACAAGGCTATTTAATAAAATTATTGTCTCTACACCAGATATCTTGTAATAGATATTAGTGGTAATAGACAAGATTGTAGTGATGATTGTATCTTGTAGTTTGTTGTAGTTCATTTAGTAGGATCTCACCTGCTGGAGGCACAGTAGCACACTTGTCTTGATCCAAAGTGTAGTCAATGACCTCACGATAATCCAGCTTACACTACAGAGAGAAGAGAGACATCAAAAGAGTGCAATAGGTTCAAAGATTTTAATAAGCACATATCTTACGAGACAGCATTCTGGACTTTTTGTGCATTGTGTTGCTCGTAATGAGACTAGACGAGAATATTTGCTCACTCAGATAGAACTGTGGGCAGCCTAACAGTAACCAATTTTATAGACCCTTACAATTATTATGTTGGGTGTTTCTCTTAGGTGACCCAGGGAGCTTCAGGTATTACTTAACATTTTTTCCAAGACACTGTCACTAATCCAAAATCAATCATAAAAGCTTAGCCGTTTTCCTAGAGTCTGTAGCAAGCAATTTTTACTGAACAAATGGATGGGAATTTTTAAAGGTTTTCTCAAGCAACCTGCATGTTGGTTACCCTTACCTTTCCAGTGTCAGGGTCTATCCAGGAAAGAGTGTGTTTTCTCCAGTGCTGGTCCAATGGTTTCATGGTCTGCCCTTCAAGGGGTTTGGAGAAGTCATACTCATCTATACGATCCTGGGAAGAGAAAAATTGGCACAGACACTGTATAAAATTGATAAACAATTTGATCATATACCACAACATGGAGAACTTACAATAGCAAGTAAGTAGTATGTTAGTTATGACTTTGGAATTGATTGGAAGCCAAACATGGAATGTGAGATGACTCTACTAAGTAAACCACAAGTCAAGTCACAGAAGTTCTTGTTTTTCCTAGACTCGTGGGATTTGCTTCATACTGCTGCTCATCACTCTGGTGAGCAGTTTGTGAATTAATTGCATTTTCCATCAGAAACCACAGTGACACAATAATAATGTTACCTTGTAATCTTCTCTAGCATGTGCACCTCGACTCTCTTTTCGATTCTCAGCACTGCCAATTGTTTGCACTGAATTGATCATCAGATTTTGAAGTTCCAAGGCCTCTATGAGATCAGTATTCCAAACCAAACTGCGATCATATAACTTGAAAAATAATCACAGTAATATATAAATAACTTTTCATGTTACATTAACTAAGGCAAAGAACAGGAACTAGAATACTAAATTTACTGGAGTTCCTCAGAGTTCAGCTTTAGGTCCCCAATGCTCACCTTAAGGTCCTTTAATTCTTTATAAGCTTCATCTATTAATTTGCAGCCTTCCTCTAAAACTGTTCCAGTCCTGAATACTGCTGCATTGTTTTGCATAATCTAAACAAAAAACAGCAACAAATTACATTTTGAGTTATTCCAAGTGTCTTGCAATATGGAGTCATACTAAGAAGCGTTGACTCCATTACTCTAGGAATATATTTGGGCTGAGACAGCCTTACCTTTTGCATTTTCAACCTCAGTTGTGCAGTGGGAGTGCTTCCATTGGCATGACGTACTACATCTAAATTGGCAACTGACTCTTCTCCAGCGTTCTACAAAAAACAAGATAAGAATGTATGGCTCAAACCTTAATATCAGTGTGTGGGAGAGCAATGACCTTTGACATTAAATAGATTTATGGTGGTGTTACACAATCCATGGCGTAGAGGGTTGAGCTAAGTAATCTGGATTCACAAATCTCTGTTTTTCTTTCAAGTCCTATTTTTTCAGCTAAACATGTACAATAAGTTGATGCTCACCTGCTTGAGTTCTGGTAAGGACTCTCCTGGTTTGTTTTCCTTTGCAATAAAGTTTGCACAGGCGCGACCAAAAACAACCAAATCTAACAAGGAATTGGCTCCCAGACGATTAGCACCATGTACTGATGCACAGGCTGCCTCCCCTGCAGCCCACAGACCCTCTACAACCACGTCCTTGCCATTCTTGGTTGTCAGGACCTGTGAAGTAATAGTTTTTTGTTTTGTTATGTAAGCATTAACATTTTTTATGAAAATATTTTTGCTATGCTATGTGTTCTGCATTGTAAACACTTCCATAGGTTTTTCATTTCTTTTTGACAAGTTTTAATATTGTGTCTTTACTGCTAAACAATAAGTTATCAGTGCTTCACTATGATGTTCTGATGTCATTAGATGTACAAAACTCTGCCTATCAAGTTTGTAAAAGTGTTCATGGTATGGCGCATAGCACAGCAATAATGGAAAATAATATTGGACTCAGAAGTCTATGAAGTAACTCGTAGACAATGGTACTCTGTTTCCCTCTTTTGTTTGGTGTTATTAAACTAAGTTAACAGTCCAGAATGCATTGTTGCAACAGACTAGCGATGTAGTGCATTATGTTAGTCATACAAGGAATCTTACCTGCCCTTTGTAGTTGGTGGGTATTCCACCCATGTTGTAATGCACTGTAGGTAACACTGGGATTGGGTCTCGGGTTACATCCACACCAGCAAAAATCATGGCAGTCTCGGAGATTCCAGGTAGGCGTGTCTTGAGTGTCTCTGCAGGTAAGTGGGAGAGCTGTAGATAGATGTGGTCTTTGTTTGGGCCAACACCTCTGCAAATAACATCAAGTGTGAGATGTAGTGAAGAAAACAATGACCCATTAGATTATCAAGATAATTTATCTCCAAATAAGCATTACACTCTGTTACATACCTTCCTTCTCTAATTTCTATGGTTTCTGATCTTGAAACTACATCTCTTGATGCAAGATCCTTGGCTGTGGGTGCATATCTTTCCATGAAACGTTCACCCTAACATCCAAATAAAAAGACACTGTGTAGCATTCTGACAGAGCAGAAAATGATTCAAAGAAAGATTCAAGCATCCTACTGCAAACAGTATTCATTCATACCTCACTGTTTATCAGATATCCTCCCTCTCCTCTTGATCCCTCTGTAATAAGACATCCAGCACCATATATACCTACAAATAATATTATCACATGAATAAGATTACTTGCAATTCCCTAACTTGTTGCAATAATCTACTGGTTATTTCTTTCCTAGTTTGTTTTGAGGGTTTTTCTTGGCATTCTTTAGTTCTTTTCCCTCAAAAGAAATAATAATTATGATTTTTTACCCCCTGGTGTCAACCAGCATAAATGAATAATACTGTTCAGTATAATCTTACAATTGAATAAAGAGTTTCTCAAGCTGTGATTGGTCGAACAACAGGTGGTTTTGAGATGATCAACCACTTGGCCATCAGCGAATAATTGTTAAATATAGGTTATTTTCTTTGCTTCAAGTGTTTTTCTCCAGGTTCTCTAGTTCCCACTCCCCCTGCACAAATGAACAATGTTTCCTATGGATAAGCTGCACCGGTTATTGCCTTTTAAAATATTACTCTTCCACAAAGGGTTACTGTTATTTGACTGCTGTTTAAGTTCATGTCATTTTTCCAAACAAAAGTTTTTAAAAATCTCATTCAAATTAAGTGGGTAGTAATTATTTACCAGTTGGATGGAACTGAACAAACTCCATGTCCTGGTTTGGTAATCCTGCTCTGGTTACCATGGCTGTACCATCACCTGTGCAGGTATGTGCTGATGTACATGAGAAGTAGGCACGACCATACCCTCTGCATCCAATAAGAAAACCATTATAAAAATCTATAAAGATAAGCATTGGCTGTGTGGAACCAGGAAGCATACATCTACATACACAACAGGCCTATTAACTTGGGGTGCTGTAGGTATAAGCTCACCCTCAATTGCCTTTAATTTTAGTTTGTTTATAGAGTGCTCACATATCATAGTCAATTTTACATAAATTTCAAGATAAGGTTGGGGGCCAACTTTTGAACTTAAAAAAGGAAGTTCATAAAATTAACTTCTTGAACTTGCTGCTAAAGTTCTGAACTTTGATTGGGTTGGAGTCTGACCATGAAAAGTAATGCGATTCAACTGACCATGACAAACTTATATACCAGCATCTCTCTGGTTTCCACACGCAAGATGGACACAGTTAACTTACCCTGTAGCCATGACAGTATTCTTGGCTCTGAATCTGTGTAGAGAGCCATCTTCAACACAGAGAGCAATACAGCCAACACATTTACCATCTTCCATCAGTAGGTCCAGGGCAAAGTATTCAACAAAATATTCACAATCATATCTCAAGGACTACAGAATACAACAAATAGGAAACTGATAAACATAAAAAATGATGCTTGTATATCAATACCTTGGCAGCAGAAGAGGAGGATTGTCGTTACTGTACCCCCTCAGCACTGTTTCATTTTTGGGGCATGATTCAATACGACAAAATCTATACTATGCACAAAAGTTTCAGAACTTCATACTCCTGACCACACGAGAATGTAGTTAGGACCAAACCAAACTCAGGAATATACCTCTTTACCTTGGGCATGATAATTTTTCCATTTCTAAAGTATGTGTCATTTCCTATGTGGCGCCACAGTGGCCATTATGAGGTACCAAAACAATGCATTTTTTATCCTCCTGGAATTGAACTCTATTTTTATGCAAATACTGTGCAGAAAGGTTCTGTTGTTTGGTACACCAATATGGCTGCTTTATCACATGATTGAAACACTCTCAAGAGAATTATATTTTTGTCTGGATTGTATCCATATGCATTTGTCTTCACAGGTGCAACAGTTAAACAAAGAGTATCATTTCATAAAGAAATGATACTCTAGTAGGGAATGACAATAGTCTGAAATGGGAAAACATTACATCCTAGTTAAAGAGGCATATTAAAACGTAAACATATACCTGCCCATATAAGGTATGAAGAAGAGAGTGTCCAGTTCTGTCAGCAACAGCACAACATCTGTGAGCCTGTCCACCTTTACCATAATCATAACTCTGACCACCAAATGCTCTCTGGTAGATGGTACCCTTTTCTGTTCTGCTGAATGGCATGCCATAGTTTTCAAGCTGAAATAAAAGTTTTGAAAATTAGTCCTACAGGGAATATTGTGTGAATTTAATCCACCAGGGATTAAACTTGGTGTTTGTCAACTAGTTAAATACTTTAATAAGTGAAATTTTGTTTTGGTTAGTGAAACTTGGTTCTGGGTAGTGAAATTGGTTTGCTATTAAACTGTATAGATAGAGTACCTTAAATTGTTATTTATTTATTATTATCATTATTACCTCTATGACAGCCTGTGGGGCTTCTTCTGTCATGTAATGAATGGCATCCTGGTCTCCCAGCCAGTCACTCCCTTTAACAGTATCATACCTACACAATAATGTATAAAATGTTACATCGCACTTCCTTGTCAATAATGAATGTACATGTATGTGCAATAATGAGATATGTGTTAATGCCATCTTACATGTGCCATCGCCAGTCATCAGGTTCCATGTTACCAAGAGCAGCATTGATTCCTCCCTGATAAAACAAAACATTAATCCCTTACTTTGAAAAATAAATTTGTCTACTAGGTAGCATAGGGAGGGTAGGAGGGAGAGTTTTTCTCCTAAAAAGATGAAGTTAGCAGAATTAAGTTTAAAGGCAGAAGTTTTTTCAAACCTGACATACATTGAATCATCCTACCTGAGCAGCTACTGTATGAGATCTTGTTGGAAATAGTTTTGTGACACAAGCAGTCTTGAATCCTTCTTGCGCTAGACCAAAGGCAGCTCTAAGACCTGCACCTCCAGCACCTACCACCACAGCATCATAGGTATGGTCTACCACTGGGTATTCACGAGAAATCTGTAAAGAAAATTTTTATTATATTGAATCTATGAATTTGGCTATAGAGAAGTGGGAAAATGGAAAGTGTAGATCAATGAGATGGGAGGGATTTCTAAATGCTTTCACGTTTTCATTTTTCTTTTTTTCCCCTTTCTTTTTAAATGTTTAAGTATTTTTCTTTCCTGTTTCAAACACAAGATAGAAAATTTCAAAACTTTTACATTCCATTTTTATATTAGTCTGTCATAACAACAAATTTGACATTACAAACAGCTGATCTTGCTACTGTATTTGAACGAGATACAGTAGATAAACGATGACAAAACCGTAAACTTTTACACAAAATTGGCTTGATTTTATCTGGGCATTACACGATCATTGCAAACTGGAACAATTTTAATAATAAGCAATAATGGAAAGTGTACAAAAATGTAAAGAAATTTTTTAAGTACATGCAGAGAGTCACGAACGCATCTTATTATTGCATAACACATGAGATTTCCTACCAAAACAAATGAATTACATAACAAAAAATACGCTGTATTACAGGATATCGAGAAAGATCATAAAGACAACTGTCTATCCTAAAAGGAAATTTTATTAGTAGGCTATAATACGAGGTCTGACCTCTCCTTTTGAGGTCTTGTCCTGGTTTCGTCTTCCTTCGATCTTGAAGTGGAAGTTTCTGCTACATGTTGCTCGAAGTGCTGTACTCGCAAGGCCAGTAGCCTGAAAACAAACTCACATCAGCCACAAGATTCACCTATAGATACATTTTTATTGTATTCCAAGGGTCATACCTTTGTAGGGTTAAAAATAGGCGACGTTTTTACCCTCGAAAGCCACATTTTCTTCTCGTAGTCGACCTCCAACTCACTCTTGGTTGGACTTCAGCGCATGCGCTGTATTACTGAAACGCGGACAAAAAATCCACTAGGATTTCGGTGGTACGAAGTAATATCGACTTTAAAGAATCAAGTGGCGGAAACGAATCGGAAGAAAGTCGGAAGGCGGCCGGGAAAATTAATTAATTCTGTTGCCAAGCCTTGCTTGACGCCTGTTTACTTTCTACATGAGCCTTAGACCATAACATTTTGACGCTCTTCCTTCCGTTGAAATCCCAGGAAAGCATTGCCAAGAATAGAGGAATGTATTCTTATTTCTATGACTGAACTGACATTTCAAAAAAACTGGAAGAATTCTTGAAAAAAGTGATTTGAAAGGTTGTATTTGCGTTACCATGTTGTACTTGTTATTCTCTAGAAGTTTCTTCTTCCAGCAAATCGGAAAGAAAGACGTTTATGAACGGTGTTAGACGTGAACGCAGCCATCTTCTACTTGTTGGGTAGACATATCAGTTAAGTTACAGTGGAATTCATCTATTATTTAAATCCAGAATAGCGCACTTTAACATATTACTTGGATTCTTTCATGGCGGCGAGTGAAGGCAAGGAATTATCTGAGTAATTAATAGATTATGAAGAACTCTACAAAAGATAAACTGGTGTCAGAAAAAAATTGCTAAGCTGTGGTGATTTTTAGCTTGGTGTGAATACTCCAGACAACCAAATCGCCTTCAACATCGTAATATTTTGTACAAAAACTATAAATATTGTACATTAATTTTAATGTCATAAATTAAAGCGCACACCTCGATTGATAAGACTGAGAAAAAATGCCTCCTAGACAGCCTCCTCATGTGGTGTGCTATATCTGTGGCCGGCTTTATGGGACTAGCAGTGTTTCAATTCACATTCCAAAATGCCTAGAAAAATGGAAAGCAGAGAATAGGCAACTCCCAAAGCACATGCGCCGACCAGTCCCTAGAAAACCCCAAGGATGGGGTGTAGGGGAGATGTCAAGTAACTTAGAAGCAATGAATGAAATGGCCTTCCAATCCTCACAGATGCAACTACTACCTTGTGAGTTTTGTGGAAGGACTTTTAATCCTGATAGACTTGCCATTCACCAACGTAGTTGTAAACCAAACAACACCTCTAAGCCTTCAAAGAATTTTGATCCTTCTAAATTACGATCAAATAGCCCTGGTTCAAGAGGATATAGAAGTCCCAGTCCAAAGATGCCTGTAAAACCAAGGACTGTTGTCTGCTATATATGTGGACGGGAATTTGGCACCAAATCTATCAACATTCATGAACCCCAATGTTTGAAAAAATGGGAATTAGAAAACAGTCAGCTTCCAAAACATATGAGAAGACCCTATCCAGTTAAACCACAGATTCTACCCAGCTTGGGACCTGATGGAGGCATGGATTTGGAAAGAAGGAATCAACTGGCATTTGAATCTTCTAAAGGACAGCTCTTGCCCTGCCCAAATTGTGGAAGGACATTTCTACCTGACAGGCTAGAGGTCCATTTGCGCTCATGCCGACCATCGTCCAAAAGTATGCCAGTAAACACAGGTATGGCAAAAGATAATTCAATTATAACTGATTGAAAACTTGGTCTTTACTTTTGCTCATTCCCATTAATTTACGATGTACTATTTTTACTCTGTTTTGGAAACAAGTTATATTTTTTAAGACGTTGCAGTAGGAAAATCTTAAACGTTTTTCACAGCAATTTAATAGTTCAAGACATAGGTGACCTGATTAGGTTACCCTTTCATTCATTAATGCTACATTTAGGATCATGTTAGAAAAGCCCATCTAATGGATAATAAGAAAATCAATTAACAGGCTAACCAGCTTTTATGATTACTTTTGAAAAGTCTAAGAATTTGATCATCTGGCAGATTTTAAAAATAATTTTAACTTGAATATCAATGCCCTGAATATTGTCCTTTGGGTTTGAGACTTCATTTGAAGGCATTTTTGCTTCTTATTAAATAATAGTCTTAATCATAATAAAGAAATTGTCAATCATGTTGTCATGTTCGCCTGGTAATTAAACCTAAACCCAACAAAACTCGAAAAAAATTTCAAATATATACATCATCATTTACTTTCTTGCATATACAAATCCTAAACAAAGAAAAAAGAAACCCAGAGGATTTGGAAATTGAAACCTATTATTATGTAGCCAATATTGACAAAAATATAGATTATTTAGCTGTATTGAATCTATTGACTTCATGTAATAGTTCTTTTTTGAATTCACATTTTAAACCTATAACACTTAAATAAAATAACAGCAATGCCTTTATTAATAAGGCATGCTTCATTTAATGGCAACCCGGTTGCACTGAGTCATGATCAGAAATTTTTCTTTCCATATTTTACTGTTAAACAAACCGCTTTATTTCATTCCCTTTATTAACGCCAAGGTCTAAAGGTGTCTGCTTAATACAGGTACCAATGTATACATTAAAATATATTTACTTTAAATAAATTTACATATTCAAGTAAAATGGCTGTAAATACTGGGATGTTTTGAGTCTTTCAATTTGCAGCTGCATAATATTTACTTCACATACTGCAAGGATCAGCTCAATTTGATATAGTGGTGTTTGTTTCCAGGTTCTAGGCTGTCTCCACGTAACTCCAGCACAAACCTTGGATCACCATCAAACAGAATGGGAGTACCAAGGGAAGAAACATTTACACGTGAAAGAATATCTAGTGGAAGTCCTGGCTTAAGATCTCAAAATGGTCAGAAATACAGCAAAACCCAACCCACAAGACAAGCGTCAGGCAAAAGATCATCACCTAAGTCATTTGCCAAGAAAGCCAGTTCTTCAACACGCCCCCCTGCAAGACTGTCACCTCTTTCTAATCAGGGCTCCCCACAGGCAAGCCCTAAACTCCAACCACTTGGTAGTTATAACAAGGTCGACAGTGGTCAGTATGGTACTGCATCTCCAGCAGGGAACTATTCTGATGGACCATCAGAAGATTTTGAACAAAATGCAAACCTTGTCCCCTGCTCAAACTGTGGCCGCAAGTTTGCCTCAGACAGGATTTCAAAGCACATGTCAATTTGTGTCAAAACTAGTTCAAAGCAGCGAAAAGTTTTTGATGCTACTAAAGCAAGAACACAAGGGACCGAAGCAGCTTCATATGCAAGAATCAAGAAACCAGAACCGCCTAAGCCAAAGAATAATTGGAGAGCTAAACATGGTGAGAAAGATATGACTGCTTGCCTGCTTACTCCCTTGCCCATCCATCTATCCCTTTCTCCCTCCTCCATCATTAGTGACCTCTAAATCTGACACAAGTGCTAGAATGAGTAGATATAGAGTTTTAAAATTGGTCACCTGTGCTTGTGGTTAACACTGAATCTTAGTCGGCTTCTGATTTTTTACTATCTAAAGTTTCAATCTACGCACACCACCACACCTTCTAACCCATTCATTTTCCATTCTATAAGCACTAGTGAGTAAGTAAGTTATTCATGTTATTTCTTAACCTTTTACAATCTGTTCCACTTTCAGAAAAGAACTATTTATTGACGTTCAACAACTGTCTTTGCTCTTTACATTTCAGAGGACTTTGTCCGAATCCATCCGTGACGCCAGAAAAGTAAAGCAACATCTTAGATAAAGGAGGCAAGTTATCAGACCTACCACCCCCACCCCCAAGTGAAAACCCTGACTATGTCTTGTGCAGGTTTTGTCAACGAAGGTTTAACCCAATAGTTGCAGAGAGGCACATTCCAAAGTGCCAAAATACTGTTAACAGACCTTCTCCTCCAAAACAACGGGCTATACCTCTGGGTGGTACTAGGAATACCGGTGTGAGTGGTAAACCAAACAGTCCTCGCTTTAGCCGTGGAGCAATGATGAGGAAATACAAGTGACTACTGGTGGTAGATGCTTGTTGGCTACTGACACTATCAACATTTTATCAACAAGCAACCAATACTCCCATATGACACCCCACTCTTCACACTTCCCAACACCCTACTATCTACCTACTGACAAGTTACACCCTACTGAGAACCAACCAAACAACAACCTACTGTCAAATATACCTTCCATTACCTACCATATCCTACCAACAAAAACTTGAGGGTCTATATTCTTTGTCCTAATTTATTTACCTTTAGTTAACTAGCGCTTAAAAATATGATCAGTTTGTCTAGTAAAAGTACAGCAGCAATGTTTATGGCTTCCTGATAATGAAGCTTGATCACATGCATGCTGCATGTTTAGAAATTTCTGATCCCTGTTGGTCGGGAGCTAAAATAATACAATTTATTTTTTTTCAAATCTGGTATCCTAGCCTAAGAATAAGTGTTCTGATTGGCTGTGCAAGGGAGTGGTATTTTTCTATTTCTAACCTTGGTCCATTATCCTGAGATAGTGGACTGCTGCTAAACAACAACAAAAATTGCAAAACAATATAAAAAGATAAATATCCAGATTGGGAAAAGCTGAGCCCTCTGCCCTAAAAACGGGACTTTGCCCTAACAGCCTCAATCCCTCGGACCTTAGGTACAGTTTTTCCCTATCTTGTCCTTTGGCTGCTAAATAACCCTTATATGTGTCTGGTATAAGTAATCATTTTTAAGTATCAAGTATTTATTTTAATATCTTGTGACATTTGTGTAATGTTATTTATTTGAACACTTTGAGTATTAGTCATTGATATTCAGACTGATCATGAGCTAAACCACAATAGAAAAGGATCAAATAGACTAGCATTGATTCCATTAATGTCATAAATTATTACAGGCAATATTTCCTGCATAATTTCTAATTTAATAAACATGAGAAATGATTTAGTAAAAGATTTAAAAATAAGGATAAAAGTTTAGAGAGTTATATATATATATGTTTACTTTCATTTGACTTGAAAATGACATCAAGTTAAATATGAAACATTGTCATTTTGAAAACTATTATCACAGTGATATTTGCCTACTGGTATATTTTGTCTTCACTAAAACAACCTGCCCCCGGTGGGTACTCTTGTCCGTTTAGGGTAGGGATGTGCCGCTGAGCCATCTGAACCCTGACCCTGTTCCAGAGTAAAATCGCTGAAATTTATACCCTGTTCCAGAGCAAGATCGCTGAAAACCATACCCTGTTGTGGTATTGCTAAAATAGATACCCTGTTCCAGAGAGGAGAGAGCGGGATTTCATATGCCCTGTTCCAGAGTAGAATCTCTGAAAACCATACCCTGTTTGGCGGTACATACCCGTATAGCGAATATAGGGGAGTACCCCCCCTGGGCCCCTCCCTCCAAACACTCTAAAATAATAAAAGTAATAGTATTAAAATTCTTTCAAGTAACTGTTAAAGACTTTTCTTCCCATAAACCATCAAAAACAAAACTATCACAGCATTGACAACGAAGCCAAATCCACCAAATACTGGCCATCCATACATCTTGAATAAAAATCCACCAAGCATAGGAGAAAGACTCCTGACAAAAGAATTGCAGGCCATGGAAAGGCCCAAGACAACACCAGTGTCTTTTATATCCACTGCTTTAGTCAAGGCAGCAGTGGTAATGATAGTCAGTATAGTGCCACCAGTAACCAAGGGAACCAAGACAGCACAGAATTGATAGATGTCTGTGACCATGAACTGAAATCAAGTTGATAAGCATTAGTATTTATAATCTCATTATTAAATGTTTGAAAATGTAATTCCGCAAAATATCCCCAAATAATAGATTGATGAATGAAGACCTGATACCCAGAAATCAGTAAGGCAACCATTAATAGTTTCACAGGATGGACTAAAAAATGTCTGTTCATTGACCAGACATGATGAAAAGGCAATTTAGCTGCACATTGAGCAGTCATTATTTTTAGCTCTTCCTCAGACTTAGACTGTGAAAATCTCTCAAATTCTCTTGGTCACTCTCTGAGTAGGCCTGGGTAGGGGTGGTCCCCTCTATTGGCTTTACTGGTATGTGCTGCCCTATAGTAGGGTATGGTTTTTGGGCTTTTCGGTCTGGGGTAGGGTATCATTTTTTTAAACTTTTTGTTTGGGATAGGGCATCATTTTTGCGTGAGATAGGGTTCCGACTTGGTCGTTTTTGTCTGGCGAATAGACTAGGCTTTCTGACGGCACAAAGACAATGAAAACGTTAGTAAATATTGATTGTAATCTATTGAATAGCCGTCTTTTAGTCTGGGACAGGGTGTACAATTCTTAGTTTTAGTCTGGGGAAGGGTATGTGAAATCAAAATTTTAGGTCTGGGATTGGGTCAGGGTTTTGAGGCGGCACACCCCTACCCAAGATGGGGCGGTAGTACCCCTCCCCCCTGGACAAGTAGGGCTCTTCCTGACTTGTTCCTTTCTCAACTATCAACTTAAAAATAAAAAACAAGTGACCAAGAAGAATTGAGAGGGTGCTCATAGTCTCCCTCATGCTTTTCCAGTGACATGCATGTGGATTATGCATGTATTCTTGAAGAAAATAATACTATTGCTTACCATGAGAGCATAGGCAACAGCAATAGAAGCAACGGACCACTTTAAAAGATCTGTCTCATTGAATCTCTTGGTCACATATCCAACACCAATGCCTTGAACAAGCTGTGACAAGAACAAGGTGTATCTAATGCTTGAATACTGTTGCTAATACAGTAAGTTGAACACCCTTATCCCAATTATACATCACAGAATTTGTGGAACAAATTTCTTACTAATGACAATGGACCCCCCTAACCCTCCCCCTGGTATTAAAACATTCTGAATGAGAGATATTTCTGAATAAAAAAATTATGGGAGATATTGTCCGATATTTTGGTCTCGTACTACTAAAGCCAATTTAAAATCCAACTTACAATGGACAGTGTACCAGCATATGACAAAACAAATCCATTATGCTGTGGATCCAGTTTGAAATATTCCATTGAAACTATTGCAAACATTGACTGGAAAATACCAAATGGGATAGCAGTACAGATCTTGAGGAGGAGCAAGTACAGTACAGAGGGAATCTTTACTAATTCTGAGATCTTCTTGAAGTCGAACACACTTGATGATGACCTTGGTGCATCTAAATGAAACAAAAGACATCAGCATTAGAATGTTTGATGTGAAATTTGATTGTCCAGGGTGAGTGCAGTCTTGAGAAAGACTGTTGTTGGTGGTGACTGACATTTCGACAACCTGAGCAGAAGTCATCTTCAGAGTCCAGTGAGAAAATCTCATTCAACACCTGGGTTCAAACCTATTACTCTTACTATTAGAATAACTACTATTTTATGTGATCTGTGAGTTAGCCATGCAATGACTTTAATCACCCTAGAGATTTGAGGTTTGAAATAAGAAATGGTAAAGCACTCTTATAATGAATTTAAAGACTTATTTGGTACCTGAATGACTCGTCTTGTGGAAGAGAGCCTTTGTATTTTTAGGTAGAAGCATGGTAACCATGACAGCACTGGCCAAAGACACGGCACAGGAACACATGGCAGCAAACTGTAGACCATAGAGTTTACTGAGAATACCACCAAGAAAGGGACCTATGACCATCCCAATAGCATAGGACACACCAAGCTTGCCTAGTGCATTGGAACGCTCTGCAAGTCACAAAGAAATCACATAGGGAGTTAACCTTATTGATTTTGGTGGAAGTAGAACCATGTCCCATGTTGGGATTTACTCCTAACAGCGCCTCAAAAGTGTAATAATAGGTATATGCTTATTTGGGGAGCATCATTTTCATACCTGATTCTTCAGAAACATCTGTAACGATCATCTGTGAACCTAGCAAAAATGAAATAAATGCAACATTTTTATCTTTAAAATACTTTAAATGGGAAAATATTTTGAATTAGCAAGAAAAGCCATTACTCTGTTTGAAGAATATGGGAGTAAGTAATGCAGACGGACACCACCTAGCTTATTTTTGTGAGTTACTCCACCTGGCTTATTTGCCTATGCAGAATGCACCATATCCAAAAACAAGGAATTAATTACCTTGCATTGCATGCATAACAATAGATGGCAATCGTGAAAGGAACAGCATCGTCACAGAAGTTGACATGCCAAGAATTCCATAACTAACAGCAGCTGCAAAAAACGCTAGACTCAATGCTGCCCTGCTGCCAAACAGATCACCAAATCGGCCATAAATCGGTCCTCCACATAGCTGGACAACTGCAAAGGTGGTTTGTAGATATCCAAACATTACTGGGTCAGCACCAAGCTTCTTTGAAAGATACTGAAGGAAACAAAAAGCATGAAAGTTACTTTCTGCCCTGCTTTAATAAGTAAGCCAAATATTAGGACTAAAAGTTGGGGGAGGGGGTGGGAGCTGAAACTAGCCTTTTCTTCTCCATGTTTACTTCAAATGTGCTCTATGTTCCTAGGAAGCACCTGGGACAAACACTACCATTAATACATTTAATTTTTTGTAGGGAGGAGAGGGGATATTGTTATGTAGCATGATGACAATTCCTAACCCTCTCCACAGTCCCTTGCAAAATGTCAATTTTATTTTAAATTAAGCAATCATAATGCTTATACTTTCAACCGTAAAGAATTCCTGACATCATATCTGTTGACAACATATCTGCTGATAACTTTGTATGAATTTATGATCTTGTTAAAAGGTGTTACGCAAGCGACCCCTGATCTGACTTCATGGCAGTCGTTGATTGGTTGGGAGTATTTCCTACCTAAAGTTAGACCACAAACACAAATCTCACCGGTAAAACTCCTATTTGAATCCAGAAGCACACGGAATACAACACAGCATTCAAATGAGTACAAAGTAGAATAAAGGTTTTGTTGTACTTAGTCGGTGTTTTCGAATTCTTCACCGGTTTTGTGTTCGACGTCGCTCGGTTCATTGGACTCTTTCGCCTTGTCAAAGTCGTTTATCGATTCAGTCATGACTTCTCGCTTATGTACACTAGATTCGGCACTCATTTTGCCTGGATTCGCTACAATCAAGCATTAAAACGTCCAGTTAGTTAAAAGAGAACATTTTGGACAACTTTGATGGAAATTTGTCATTGTTGTTGTTGCATCCCTGCCCACGTTATCTGTGGTACGCGGTATTACATATTATAACCGAGGAAGTCTGGATCGAGTTGCAGATCCAAGATGGCGGCCGCCAGCAGATTGGTAAGATGAAGATATAATTTTAATTCCTTTTAAATTTTTGTACTAATTATATCTTGAAATTCATTAATAATTACATTACTAGTCCTTGTAGCTTAATTTTTACTCGAGGAAATCTTATTTTTACGTAAATTGAGTTAAAAAATTAGACTTAAATTGGGAAAAAAATTAAATAATTTGCAAAGCCTTTCGACAACACGTGCGTATTATACGTGTTTTCGAAACCTTTGCAAATTATTTATATGGTAAACTATAAACTGTAATATATTATTTATTGGTCTTTGATTGCATTTTTAGGCGAGTATTTGGGCTGCTGCATCAATCCCTGCAGCTGGGTTTTTTCTTGCAAGAGTTTATGCAGATGGAAAAAAAGTCCATCCTATGGAGGTAAGCACCATGAATCTTTGAATCTTAGGTACAAATTATTTTTCAGTAGTTCATCTGGCTTTGCCGAAAACTTGGGCCTTAGGGCTAAGAATAGTGGGTGCTCAGTGACTGGACATGATATGACCAACAATGATGGACTATTAAATCATAGTAATATTCATTTAAGTTTCTTATCGGAGGGGGAGGAGTGGTGGGATTCACTTGGTAACCCATAAAATACCTACCTCCCTGTTGTTGAAATAAATAGTTGTCTATTTATTGCTAAAGTGCCGTGCGAATCAAATTCTTTTGTGTGCTCCACTCTCTAGCTGATTTTTTTATAAATCCCTCAATACTACCCGTTTTTCTATCTACAAAATATAAAACCAACATACCATGTAGTGATTTCGATCAACCTAATTTATATTTTTCTTAGAAGTAAATCAAGGTTGATGCTTAGCTTGTCATTTTACTAATATTTAGATTGATCTTTTGTCATTTGTAGCTTGATATTTACGACAAGTCGGTCTTCAATCAAGAGGTAATCATGCAAGAACCCCCAACTGATATTGAGATCAAAGTGTCAACTGGCAGAGAAAAGGTCTTTAGTTACTGGGATAGTGCCAAGGTAAATGATTCTATGAGTATCAATTACCAGCTCACACCTTTGAACCTCCATCTATGGACCTTTATCCACATGGCGACAAGACGTTTTTCCATTAACATAAAAATCTTTGTTCAACCCACATAAATATATTCTCAATCACTTGAATGTGAAACTTTACGTGGTAGAACCTATTGTTCAAGTCAACATGGCTGCTGTGTGAAAAATGCTCATTGCTTTTCCTTTTTAGTTTTCCTTTTGGGATTCCTATCATATAGCTCCTGCCTTATTTTCTTTTTATCCCTAGTCTCTCTCACCATTTGTGATGCATAGTAATCCCAAGCCCAAACCTAATTGATCATGGTCAACAGAGACAGTATTCAGTAACATATCAGTCATTACCACACACTGTATCCACCATCTCACATACACAGGCAACCCACTAGAGCAAGAAATTTAAATGTTAAAAGGATGCATTTCTCAGTTAAGCCATATTGTGGTTTTACAGGGCCTTGTTGGCAAAGGGCAATCTTTAGCTGAAACAGTCAATGACAGGACAACTGGTATGCTCCAAATAATAAACTTCATAAACATTACTATTAGCATGAATTAGTGGTTTTACAATTTCAATTTTTGTCCCCTAAGAGATACAACAAGCATACCCAATACTGTTACCCCAGAGTCCACCCCCCCCCCCCCCCACCCTGTCAACCCCTGGCCCTTACTCCCATATGTATCTACTTCCTGAAATTTGAGACAGTTTAACACTAGTTCAACTGTAAATAACATGTCATTTGAATCAGCAATACGTATATAATTAATATTTTGTCTTTGGTCAGACCATCTAATTTCGATTTATGATACTCTTATCTCAGAATTTATGGCTTTACTATCGACTGACCAGACGTTTCAAATTAAAGTTGCTGTTATCAGTAGCAGTGTTCTTATTGGTGCCATCCTTGCAGGAAGAGGAAGTTAGTGTCTTTCAAATTATTTGCTTAGATATTTAAAATAAAACCCAGTCTACAGGAAGTTTGGCAGTTTTTAGAATGTACATGTTTGAGGTATAGGTTTTCATGTTTTTGTACCCTCTACAGCTTCTAAGTCTTCAAGGTATTTGGCTCCTGTCACACTATTTCAAATTTGATGAAATCTTGAGGGGATGCAGAGGCAGTACACTAATTAGAACCTCTAACCTCTTGGCTCTGTGGTTTGGGGTCCTTCAGCATGTATTGCAAACCTATTGTATTCTTTGTAAGCTTCGTTCTATATTTGTAGAATTTGAGGTCTTTGGGATGTTTCCGTTGTATTATGTAAAATGTGTCAGGTGTTACATTGTACTGCAAACGTATCGTATTCTTTGTTTGCTTGGTTCTATTGTATAGCTTGGGGCATTTTGTTGTTTCTATTGAATTATGTAAACTGTGTCCGGTACTAGAATAAGGAGCTATTGTTTGATTCCTGGAATTACCATCACATGTGAGAAGAGTTATTTGGTTCTCTACCTTGATTTGATGGTTTTTCTCCAGATCCTTCAGTCCTGCCTCTGCTAAACCCAACACACTAAGTTCAATTTGGTTATGTGAGTTAGCCATATGCTGACTTCTATTAGCCTAGACATTGTTTCAGGGCTTAAATTAAAAATAAATATAATCGAAAGAAAGTATCCATTCCTTTAGTGTTCAATCTTAAAAAGTACACAAATAGTATCCTAACTCTATATTACATTCTTCTATAACAGAAAGAAGAATAAGGAGAACAATCTATTCTGTTGGTCTGGGTACAGCTGCTGCTTCTGTTTGCTATCCTCAAAAAGCATGGATTATTTCCCAGAAGGTCTATGAGAAAACTAAAGTCCTGCTCATGGAAATAAAGTCAATGTACGATGAGCAGAAGAAAAAACAAATGGCTGAGGTCAAACAGGAAAAATTTGAATCAGAGTTGATTAAGGAAGAGGAAGTCGTAGCAGAGCCAATAGAGGTGGTAACTCCTGATGATGAAATTAAAATTGATGAACTGATAATTGGTACCACAGAGGAGGACATGCCTGTGTTGCCCACAATCGAGGAAGTGGACATTATACCTATAAGCAGTGCTCTTGAGACCAAAAATTCTGACAAGTCTTATCTCTCAAATGTTCCATTCCTTGGTTGGTTCTTCAAGAGTAAAAAGCCAGTCATCATTGAAGCCACGGAGAATACAGAATCAGTAAGCAAGAAGGCTGAAGTGGTTGAAGATCATGGACAATCAAACCCAGAAGATAAAGACATGTACTCCACTAGATCTTAGTTTAGGGACAGGATGATTTGCAGTAGTTTGTGGGGGTATTAGTTGAGATTAAGGATCCAGAATTGTTGTCAGAGAACTGGTAGTTGTTGGTTGTTGTCAATGGTGCATTCTCTAGCAAATCCAAACCCAAAATTTCTTTTCCTGATTTTAATTTGTCCCTAAGCTCAGCTAAGAAGTGCTTCCTAAAATACTGTACAACACAATGCTCGGGACCCAAATTGGAGAAGGTATGTAAGCCACAAGACCTTGAGTGAAAAATGCTACATACTTCATTGGGGGGAAGGGGGTGGGGGTCTTTGGAACCTCCGGTGTTAATCCTGACTTTTACTCCTTGTTTGTTTCATGCATGTACATTTGACCTAGGCCCTATGTGCCATTCAGGCACTACAAGGATAGGTGCAGATGTGCATGATATTTTAAGAAATATATCAAAATCCCCATAATTTTCAAGCTTTAGTCAAGTTTTTCTGCCAGAATGTTTCTGCTCCTTTTAATCAAAAAACTATAATATTGCTTGATGGATTTGATTTAAAATGTTTGTTGTTCTAAAATTTAATGATTGAGTTTGTTTTCAGGCCAATAAATATTGTGGATAAGAATACTCCTGAGAGCTATTTTATTCTGTCTTTTCTGTGTTTATATAGTTTGCAGTTATTAAGGTGGCTGCCTACTTTTGAACGTTCGAATTGAGCCCACGATGAGCGCGCGCTCAAAAACCGCTGAAAAATCTACACTATTTCATTGAAGGACCATACGCATTTTGAGCTTCAACAGGGCAAAACCCTCAAATTTTGCACGGGACTCTATATTTTTTAATGGCTCACTCGAAAAAACTCTCAAAAATCTTTGTTATATCAGCATCTTAGAAAAAGTTTAAATCAGCAACACATGAAAAAATAGATTTTCGTAGAGATTTTTGTTTGACTTTATGAGATTTTTAAGAGCATCGAAACTACAAAATATAAGAAAACAATTTATCTTTTTGTCTTTTTGTTGAAAATAACCACGTATTATTGTAGAATGATTGACTAGCCTTCATTTGTGCAATCATATAGTCTGCAAATAACTTTGATCTTATGGATCTTATTTTTTTCCTAATCACTTCCGGTGGCGCAGATTTTACTCCAAAAGCTTGTGCGTAGGCTGCCATTAAATGCTGATTATCTCGAAAACAAGCTCGGGACACCCAATTTTTCTTTCCAGATTTGGAATCAGCATTAAATTTCAATTCGGAAAATCGATGTTTTAAAAAAAGTTTAAATCAATTTTCAAAAGTAGGCAGTCACCTTAAATAAATGTCTTCGTTCATAAAATATTTTTTTCATGAACACTAGTTGATAGCTTGAGATGACACTATTCAACAATTTTAATAGACAAGACGATGCTGGTACTTCATACATTTTTTTTTTAACTTTGATATTCAGCTTCCATTGTCAGCAATACTGATTACAATCAAGGAGCAAAAAAGACTAATGATTAAGCTTATTCATCAGTCTTTTTTGCTCTTTATTTCCATTCTCTTGAAACATGTTCAAATAAAATGGTATAAAGTACCTGTTGAATAGTGTCATCTTGTCAATTAAACTTGTTACGAAGTGCAGACTCAGTACCTGGGACCACTCTAACAGAGTTAACCAATCATATGCAGACTAAACATTAGGTAAGCTGACTGAAGCCATTCTGGAGAAAGCAACCCAGCTTACATCTAGTTATACAACTGACAAACAACAAAGATGTTATCAATATCCATGAGAATGAAACATGATTAGCTACTAAGGTCAATGTGATAATAATTCTGCTCTCTCCTGATTGGCTACAGATTTCACTTTACTTTTTGATTGGATAACTTCATGATGTCCTCCCATTTCCATACTATAATAATTATTATGGATGGGCTTAATCCAATAAAGGATCTATCAGAGCATTTAATTCCCCAAGCATCTTTTTATCTTCAATTTTGTCACATTTTGATTGGTTCACTTTTCAAATGTTGTCCCATTTAGTGCTTCCACATCATAATGGTTGACTTTAATCCTCTATAGGATCCATCAAAGCATTTAATGCCTCAAGTATCTCTTCATCTTCAATCTCCTCATCACTGTTGGTAGTTTGTTCTTTGACTTGATTAATATGAACAACCCCATCTTCTGATAAGCCAATAAGCTCGCAGTCTGATACATCTGTCTGGTTGATCTCAACTGATACTTTGCCGTTATCCAAAGCGATGATGATTACTCTCTTGAATGCATTTTCAAAGGCATGCCTGTGTGCAATCTTCTTTGCAATTGCTGTCAATTCTAGTTTCTTCAAGGGGTCCTTCTCTGAAAAAAACAGAATCAATAATTATTAGTAACATATCAGCTTAGGCACTATTTCCTGGAAATTAATATTGTCATCATTAGCAATACACTATTCACCTTGCTTTAATGTTTTTCTATCACCGCCGTAACCAATACCATCACAGTAACAATCATGAGCTTTGATCTCTAATCTTACAATAGATCTGTACATAAAAGCACTAATTTCTTGGTTGTCCATTGTCTTCTCATCAAGTTTCTCAATCTGTAAATAAGAACAAACATATAGATATTTATGGCATTATTTTAACCTAACTTTATCAATCCACAGATTTTATTTACCTTTCATTGATACACCTGCAGACCTCTTTACCCTGGGCATAACGTTTTCCCATTTCAGACCTTAAATCATTCTCTAATAAGAGTTTATTTCGTAGCCTTTACAGTTGAGCATGAGAAGACACATGAATATGGATTGTAGAACTCAAAACCAAAGAATCTTATTCTATAGGAATTAATGACACATGGTTTGAAATGAGAAAATATCATGGCCAAGGTAAAAAGGTATATTGCTTAATCCTTCCATAATATAATTGTGTAACCACTTCAACATGCATTAATCACCTTGATAATCTTGGTTGACCATCCATTGAATCCTAAGTAATAGTTAGCCAGTTCTGTACATCTGGCCATGTACAATGGAGCTGGGGTGTCAACAACTTTCTTGCGATTGGCAAATTGTACCTACAGAAAAGTGCAAATTTTGGATCTTTTTTTAAATATCTGATAAATAAACACTAATTATTCTCTCCCTGTTTGCCAAATAATTTACCAGCAAAATGGCAAGTTTACAAAATGTACAACAAGGGCAGTGTTTGCCATTTACTGAAGACTGATAACAAAAAGTCATTCAGCTGATTGATAACAAGCAATAAAACACCCCCTGCTTGATAATACATGACGGGCATGTTTGCCTGTTAAATCATTGGCTGGTAATGAGCTAGATTCAGTCAACTGACTGATACCAAGCAATTAATCTTACCTTGAGAAACTGTCCCCCAATCAGCCATTTACCATTGGTTTCCCTCTGAGCTCTTGCCGCAGCTTTGGTGGAGTAAAATTTAACAAAGGCATACAAGGAACTTCGTGTATCGTTGTCATGGTAACAGAAACTTTGAGGTTCCTCTGAAATTATGGTAACTATAATTTTTGTAAGCAATTAAAAAACATTTTAATATAATCCTTTAAATTCATGTGGTTTTAGGTTTTTCAAGCAACAATAGAAAAGAGAGACTTTGTTTACACAGGGTAGCCCATTCAGTTACAAGGCTGACATCCATTTACTGTAGGGATTCACGACCCATTTATATCCATTACATCCACTGGGGGGACCACTGGGGGCATACTATGGAATTATCGCAAATGGGATCTAGACCTGTTGCAAGTGAGACACGCTTTTCACTTGTTTTAACCATCTCATAGTACGAAATCACTTTCATCTTTAGTATCAAACACACATTAACTTACCAGATGTGTTTTCTTTTGCATCAAAGACTTGTACCTCGTACAATAGTCCAAACTTCGAAAAGATCTGTGTGAGCTTCATCTGCAAAACGTTTTCGATCAAAATGACAACATTTTTGCTTATATATTAGCTGTAGCATGAACAAAAGGTAAAATAACAGACAAGTCGCACCTGAACTTCATCCTCGCTTAAATTCCTACTAATATTCGTGACATAAAGGTTATTTTGGTTTCTGCAGGGACGAATAAACTCGATGAGTTCAACTGGACTATCAGCCGCCATTTTGTTTGTTTTGATTTTCCCGCCATCCAGCGGTGAATGCATCCCCAGGACCTCGGTTTTTTCGAAAACGCCTGGCAGAGAATTTCGTTTCTCAGCTCATTTCCCCGACATTTTCCCACTTTTTCTTGCAAGGTTTTTACTTCGAATGACAAAAAAAGGTAAGAACAGTGTTATGTTTAGCTAGATTTCTAAAATAGGTTAGTTATGTGATTGCTTTTCATTGACGCATTTTTGCTGGTTGTTGACAAAGTGAAGACAAATGACAACGTGTGAAGACGTCGCCTTCATATATAAACTACTGCACAAGATTTTTAAAATGCTTATTTATTTTACTTAATTTAATAGCCACTCAAGGCACAGTAACCATATGCCATAATGAAGAATTTATAGTAGTATTTATATCACGTTATTTCAACATATTAATAAAATCCCAGTAAAGTAGTTTTGAACAGGCCCTGAGCAAGGCTTTTTGCGACCAAATGAGCTTTGAAATGTCTTATTTGACAAAACCAGCAGGCATGCAGCGAAATGTGTGTTAGTTTAATGTACAAAAACCAGTGCATAGAAGTATTCTTATTTAAGGCTAAATGTGGTTGCATCGTTGTGTACGGGGGGAATTCTATTCAAATTCAAATTTGGAATAATCGGCTAGTAGTCGTACCCTACGATAGCATAAATTAAACTATAATAAATATTTATGTGCACATGCTAATGATACATCGTTCAAATATGACTAAAAAATGAGACCACCCAACCGAATTTGCTTGGTCTAGTGGTTAGGTTTAGGGTTAGGGTAGGGGTTGGCATTGTAGTAGTTTTTTGGTGCCGAAGGTACCAAGTTCAATTCTTGGTGTCTTCACTTAATTTTTTTTCTAAGTGAGGAGAACCAAATTTCTAAGTCCCACCTGTGTGTTCGGAAACCTATTACGTACTTCATTAATCCGTACACGATGATAGTACCCTAAATGTGGTCATACTTTTGAGTATTATGCTGTACATAATTACTTTTCTGCCATGTCACTACATGTATTGCACGTTCTCATTTTATTTGTATAAATTTCATTGACTACCTTTTACTTGCACATCTAGGTTTCCAAGCCATTTCTTTCCCTTCAAATCAAGCCTTCACTATCATTTTTATTAAAAAGTGTTAACATCATTTTCATGACAGCTACTTACACCCTACCATGGCAAAAGTTATGCAAGGTATGTAGTCTCCCTACCTGGTAGTCAATAGACTAACCAAATAAATTATCCCATGCACATGCACCTTAGCACTTTATAACAAAACTTCTGTGATTAGTGGCACTTATAGGCCTCATTACCTTGGGTATAATGTTTTGCCCATTTTAAAAGAAACCATGTGTCATTCCCTAGAGTATCATTTATTTTTTTACAGTTCACTTGAGAAGATACATGAATATAAATACAACTCAAACAAAAAATCTTATTCTCAAGAGAATGACACATGGTTTGAAATAGGAAAACAATATACCAAAGGTAATACACTACTTCCAAGATATGCTTTGCTTGTCACACACAAATGTTTTAGTACAAGGCTATGTGTGAAATTAAGTTTATTCTTTTCTCCTTTCTCAAATCAGCGAGTATACTTTCTCAAATCAGTATATATAATTTCTCAAATCAATGAGTATCATGCACAAGGCCTCGCATTGAAACCTTTGTGCGT
The DNA here is from genome assembly GCA_011057435.1 of Actinia equina. Lineage (NCBI taxonomy): Eukaryota > Metazoa > Cnidaria > Anthozoa > Actiniaria > Actiniidae > Actinia > Actinia equina. The sequence goes on from WHPX01000729.1 coordinate 1,155,018, forward strand.
GACAATACCTATTAACCTATTGTGAGTTTGTCTTGAGCAACACGTGGCAAATAAAACAATATTAAGATATTTTAATTGATCTCTTTTCAAGGTGCATCTCCTGTTAAAAAGGACACCGCATTTTGTCCAGGACTAGTCTTTGGTCCTCTCTTTGGCGTCCCTTTGATCGTCAACCCAAGATACCAGCCGGCATTGGCTTTGGATTCATAAGTGTTATAACCAGTGGTCAGTTGTTTTTCTTTGAAGACACAGGTGTGGACTAATGAGCTCTAAATGAATAGAAAAGTAGGTAAGTCAATGCGACTTAGATATGATATCTATCTTACAATCTCTAGAGTCTAGTCATCATTTTGACCTGGGCTAATTTCTCATAGTTTGAGGTTAATTTGATCAGTATATACATAATTGTGTGTTTTAATTAAAAAGATGATCAAAGAGCTGGCATAAAACCTAGTTTTGTGGTGTACTTTGATTGAAAATGAATTTTCATTTCTATTATTTGTGAAAAAATTTTTACACTGAAATAAGGCTAAGCCTGAGTAAATCAGTCTGTAATCACAGAACACACCGGTACATTTGAAGTCTATGAATTACAAGGCTTTTCTTAGGGTACATATTGCTCTTGATTCAAAAGACATATTTTTTATCAACATCGTTATTCAAAACCAAGAGATTGTTTTCATTCTAACTAATGTAGGATTCTCTGGGAACCATCACTTGTGCACGTTTTATGGCAAACGTGATTTGAGTTACTTACAGTTGTAATAAGGTTGCCATTGTTATCCATTGCAATGTACTTCATAGATTTTTCACCAAACAAAACTATCTCTCCAATTGCAACTGAGTGCATTTCGAGTACAACTGAAAAGATAATGAAAAAATGCAATCGTGTTGGGATTGAAATTCGACTTATTTTGTTCTGCTTGGTATTTTCTTATTTATTTCTTTACTCCATTTCTTCCCTTGCTCTTTTCCCGTTTTTCATCTATTTTTCTTTCTGTCTTTAATTTTTCTGCTATTTCTTCCTCTTCGCTTTTTTTCTTCTTTTTGCCTTTTACTTTTTTCTAATTTCTAACATCTTGTTTTCAAATTTTCAGCTCATTCTTTTACTCTTTTCTACTATTCAGTCCATTTACGTTTGCAAATTCTTTCCTGTCACATTCTTTCCCAGCATTAACTTCATTCTTTGTTTTGCTACCCACTTTATCAGATATCAGAATGACAAAAAAATCACACGATGAATTGATTTCAGAGCCGTCTCTCTGTCTATTGCAAGCCCTTATCTATTTTTTCTCCGACGTTTTGACATTGTCGCAATTTTTTTAAATCATAACTTCACAGACTTTGAATCGCCAAAAACTAATTTTCTTGACCATGTGGTCTATCGTTATCAAACTGTCTTATTCTTGTGGCTTAAACCTGAAAATTTCTTATTATTGATTGAATATTTAATCCATAACAAGTTATTTCGGGAATTGTTCATTAAAAAGCTCACCCTCTCGCCGTAACGCCTTGTTATTAGCCGAAAAAGGGCGTTTTCAGTTACGAGTCAGTTTAATGCCAATGCCCATAACATCGTTGAACTGTTATTTTTTTAAACTTTTTTCTTGCTTTAGAACGGCTATGGACAACTCATATTGTAAAGGGTCAATAAACTCCACCTTCTAAATCGCCAGAACAATTCAATACAACTCCATTGACTATGAACATTGTCCTATATACATTTATATCTTAGTATGATCTATTTTTAATCAGACCAATGAGTGAAACAGCGTTTACGAAATAACGCGAATTAGAATTTCAAGAGTTCGTTGATATGATAGGTTTCGTCATGCGGAACTCAAAATGAAGGAATAACCTCTTGTTATTAGAAATCATGCTATGATAGTTGAAAATAACTCATCGCGACTTGCTATTTCATAGTTTATTTTTTCTTTAAATTAATTCATGGATATTTAGATAGTAGCACGGTTGCATATCAGTGCTCCTTTGAAGTGCAATAAATTGACTTCACAATATCCTACAAAATCAGAAACGTAGCGAGATAAAAAATACTGCTAAAGCAAACACCGAGGCAGAAAAATTTCAAAAACTCCACGAGTAACGTGTAAGAAGCAAAAGGAAAACTGAGGAATGAAGAAAAAGGTTTGAAAAACACGTAAAGTGCGATAAAAAGAAATATATTTGCCATCCGCGCGGTTCATTAGCTATATTCTTCATCAAACACACACACTCCAGAACACGACAAGAGCAGGTCAATCAAATTACATATTTTTAGCTATTTCCGAAAAAGGAAAAAGCAACAAAAGTTAATAAAAGTATGAACTCACTATTTTCATCTTGAATGTCAGTCACACCATCAATCGCGTCGTCAGTAACTCGAAGATAAAAACCATTCGAACATATCAGTATTGTCCTTCTTGAAGGATTAGGAGTTATGCTAGCCATTTTACCAAACAGATCTACAGATGTGGGCAAGCTAATCACTCTATATATACAATGTAATTGACAATGGAAATATTTGGAATTTATACTATAATTGCATGGGCGTGTTTTATGGATACTATATGGTTGAGGGCAGATGAATTATTCTGGTTATGTCTGGAGCGTGGGAAGAAAAGTTGTTGGAACTATATTGGCTTTTACAAAAATTGTCAGATTTCTCTTATTCCTACTTTAAATGGTCTTAAATTTACATGAAATTGCGAGCACCACCTTGAGTAACCACAATGCATAAAATTCATTTTCCAACCGACTGTTTTTAAAATACTTTTACCGTAATAAAAACGAAATAGTTTGATTAGGAAGTCACGAAAAAACGTCACGCACGCCTCAAAGACCTTGCCCGATAACGCGTGACCACTAATCATTAGTATTCTGATCTTCAAAAGCCTGTCTGTAACATACGAACTGCATTCCGGATATTTCCTCACAAGGCGTATGCCAATATAATTTGTGGTTATAAAGTTTCAATAGGATTTATAAATGAATGAAATTGAAAGAAATTCTAACGATAGTTTGAATACCAGAATACGATGGGGTTTTTTTCATGCAGGTGTCATCAGATCTAAGAAGAGCAGAATTTGCTTGCCGGACTTCGTTTGAGACTGTTTTGTCGGAATATTTTAACGTTCCTGCTCGTTCTCTTCTGCGTTGACTGGAATTTTAAATGTTTCCGTTTCTGTTAATTTGGCGCGTTTTTCAGTTTCCAGTAACATCAGACCTTTTCCATTTTGATAAGCAAGATAATATTATCTTTGGCTTCTAGCTTATAAGTTATATAAAGGCAGGAAACAGTTCTTCCTTGATTTGCTGATCGTTTGTAAGTAAGCAAGTAAACTCTTTGTTTATTTAGGGCAGCACTAAATAGCAATATGCTAACAAACCTGTGGACCTCAAAAACGTTACCATAAGTGGGTAAGGCGTAAAATATGTGAACAAGCTCAGGCAATTATGCAGTTGGTATGTTAAAGACGTTTGAAGATCAGAATGCTAGTGGCCACGCGTTATCTTGTCTGCGTTATCCGGCTGCCAGGTGCATATTGGGGGTAGCAAGACGTAGTCCAGCCAGTCTTGTGTATTAGCCGTTCGGAGAATGAGAAAAACAGGTCGAGTTGGCCGGCATTGCAGTGCATTGTGGAGCTGTTTTAGAGTAAGAAATATATCCAATAATAGAAATATATCCCCTTAAACTGCCCACAATGCACTGCAATGCCAACTCGACCCAGATTTTCCCTCAACCTCGGAATGTCTAATACTAGAATGTCGAGCTTGAGTGTGCCTCTAACGTTTTATAACTTGGAACAGACCGCTTTCTTTATGCATAACGTATTGAGTTATAAACTGTTCGCGGGTACATTAAAAGATAGAAGAACTAGAACTAGACTATAGAAGCTTCCCCTCCCCCCTAAAGTCGTTTTGCCGTCTACGCAGTTTTTAACGTTAAAGAAAAAAACGCGGAATTTAAAAATTTAGTTTTCTAAATTTATCATCTCAAGTCTTTTTTTTTCTATTTTTTGACGCACATCTTCTACCAAAAGAAGTTATTTTTTATAACAACTTCCTAGGAATACGTTTTCAAGTTGTGTTGTCCCAATATTTTCCTTCTGAGAACACAAATGTCTTGAGATTATTAACGTCAGCCTACAGAAAGTAATGAATTGTACCGCAAGGAGTTATTTTTTCGTTTTTAATGACAACTTCCTCGGCATGCTTTTTCAAGTCATACTACCCCAATATTTTCTTTCTGAGAACACAAATATTTTGTTCAACCTACAGAAAGTAATGAATTGTATGATTGGTTATTATCAACTTAACGTCGGATCCTGTTTAATCTGCTGCTGTTAATTGATCGTACATGGACCCCAGGACTGCTGTATTTCATTCACCTCAAGGAGGTTTTATTGCTCTAATTGTTTGTAATATAGAGCTAAACCCTGCGTATAAGAACCTAATATTTAAAAACCTGTCAGACTAAGGTTTGCCATCTAGGCCCACTCTACGAACTAAAAATCTGTTTAAGGCTTTATTTTCAAATCAGGTTCTTATTTTATCAAATAAATCAAAAGTAAAAAGTAAAAATCAAAGAAAATGAGCTCTACAAAATAAATTACATAAAGTGTAGCTTTAAAATATATATATATTCGAATATAAGAAATCTGTGAATTAATTTTCTTTATATTCGAATATATATATACTTCGATTGCAGTCATTTGGAAAAAATGTCTGCGATATTTTACTTGAAATAATAGACCACACCTAAAAAAACGATTCTCTTTTTTCTTCAGATAAATAAGAACCGGCTAAGAAGTCTAAATAGCCTAATTTCAAGGCAAACTCCATTTTTATACAATAACCTCTTTAGGCTAACTTGGAAAAAAATCTATGTTCTTGTACGTGGGGTTTTACTTTAAACGAAAATGTCGAAAGTTGTTTTCGATCAATCAATCTTGCCGCAGCGATCTACGTCCTCCAAAAGCAATTAGGAAAGAAAATTACTGTGTAATAGCGAAAGCTTTTGATGATTTTAATGGAATCGATCGCGCAAATCAACTGAAAAAACACGTGCTGATAATTCAGAAATTTGCCATTAAGATTGAAGATCGACGTTGAGTCTGTTCGTCTTTCATAGCGCCAACAACAGTCCCTTTTTCATATCTTATCCAAAGAAATTAACAAAGGAAGTAAAGAAAGACAATACGGGTTTAGGTAACATTAAAGTATAGTAGCCCGCAGTCATGACAAAATAATAAGGAGAATCATATCGAGTAAGTGGGGATGAGTTGGTAAGGACTCCTAACATGAGCGAGTAGGAAGGTTTTTTTTTTAAATTTTGTTTCTTTTAAATCAAATTTTTATTCGAAATTTGAATTTCATAATTACGCAAGTAGCACTGTTTCATAAGGAGATGTAAATCCTGTCTGAAATGAGTCATCGAAGGAATCAGAGGACTGAGAGAGTTCCTCTAGTATGAAACGACTCGGATTATCTCTACTACCCTCCCTCCTTCCTTCCTCCCTTCCCCTGGATGGGACGCTAAGTCATTGCATTCCCCTATCTCCTCCCTGTCCTCCCTCCTTCCTTCCTCTGGATGGGAAGCTAAGTCATTGCAGTCCCCTATCCCCTCCCTGTCCTCCTACCTCCTTCCTTCCTCTGGATTAAAAGCTTAGTCATTGCAGTCTCCTATCCCCTCCCTGTTTTCCTCCCTCCTTCCTTCCTCTGGATGGGACGCTAAGTCATTGCATTCCCCTATCCCCTCCCTATTTTCCTCCCTCATTGCAGTTTTCTTCTTACCCTTTACATTTCGGTATTAATTCACAGCGGTGAAATTTACTTTGAACTTTAAAAGAGGAATGACATTCATGACGTAACGCATCATTAGCCTGACGACCTAGTATCGTGAGGCGCTTTCAATCCAACCAATAAGAGACGCTCATTTTTTTCACTCGTCAAAACGATATAAATGGCACTCGCTTTGTTGTTGAGAGAGGGATGGGCCAAACCTGTTTACCTGTAGACTCGAAGGATATTTTTAATTATCTTAAGTAAAAATCTCCAGCCACGACTCATTTTTTTCAGTGCCTACGCTTTGGAAAACCGACCCACGTTTTAGATGAAGATCTTACAAGCTCTTGCAATACCTCGCGATCAAGATAACATTTTTTGCTGTCCTAAAATATTCTGCTATAGTTACTCACTCGTTATGCTGGCATTCAAACTCCTACATAATACTATCACTTGAAATTATCTTAGATCTCATTCGTTTCTTGGTTCCTGGGATCGCTATTTTAGATCTACCTGCTATCACTGAATTTCATATTTTTCACGACATTTCGTATTTTGGAGAAAAATTAGCTAAGGCTAAAGACATCATTGCCACTAAGTGAAAACTTTAAAAAATATTTGCATGGTTTCTGTCCTTAGTATATAATTATTTCGTTGGTAAATGATCAATTGTTTTTTTTTGCTATTGCTATTGTTGTAGTAAGTTTGTTTCTCAGAGAATGATAACACCATTTTTTTTTCGCCGATAGTGTCATAAAAGTGTTACATGCGCATGATAATAACATTAAAGGCACTAAATACGAGAACAGTGTCAGAAAAAAGTAAAAACAGACAGAAAAATTGATGAAAATCCCCTGCTTTTTCAACCATACGATGCCTCATGCACTGACAACACCAAGAACAATATTTTCTCATTTCACGGTGCAATAGAATTAAGACCACATTGTGGAAAGAGAAAAATGTTCCCTTACTGGCAAACAGACAGAGGAATGTTTAGAAGCTGAATAAAAAAATACGGTCAGCTTCTTCAAGAAACCATGCGATGCATCATGCAATACAAGAAAAGAAGGCGATATTTTCTCATTTCGTGTGACCTAGAATTAAGACCCCATTGTGGAAAGAGAAAAATGTTCTATACTTAATTAACCAGAATTTAGATTATTTTAATCTTCGCGTTTCTTTTTAACCAAAGCAAAAACGGACCTAGCATCTTTCTTTCGCTAAGCTGATTATATATCTGCTATTCATCTGTTCTGCTTTTACTAATGACGTAAAGCAAACTAGAATTGTCTTAATAAGATAAAAAACAAAAGACTTTAATAATACTGGAATGATGCCCATTACTTGCATTAAATCAAATATCCTCCCTAGAGGTAGAAGTTAATATTCGTTCATCTTTGCGATGGTTTTTGTTAATTTAATTTAAGTTTTATTCTAGTGTTAATGCTGTGTCACTAGGAGAGGATATGCCCACAAACTTCCTCTAAGTGTTTCGTTAATGTTTCAACGTTTTCCTGCTATTTGAACACTGCTTTAATGGCTAGCTTGTCCTTTATCGAAGTCAGAAGTTCAAACATAAAATCAACTTCTTAAAAATGGCGTGGGGCTTGTTATTTTAAACCACCGGTCATTCCGTTGAGTATTATTACTTTCCCGAATATTCTTATTTTTTCCCTCTAAGTGTCTCGTTAATGTTTGGACGTCTTCCTCATATCGGGAAACACTGCATCGATGGGTAGCTTGTCCTTTTTTGAAGTCAGAAGTTCAAACATAAAATAAACCTCTTCAAAAGTGCTTGCTATTTGAATGCACCAATTCCCTTGGATTCTAATGGGTGCACCCCCTCCCTGGGTTAACTTTGTGCGCAGCACCCCTCCCAAAACAAAATTCTGGATCCGTCTCTGAGTAATATTACCTTCCCAATATTGTTCCCAAAAGAGTTCGAATTCGACAATACATTAAGCGCAAATCAAAGTTGTTTACTACATATATTTTTCGCAAAACAAAAAAAGCTAATTTTGACACTATTGATTTAGCTAAAGAAATTAAAGTTACAAAATTGCAAATAAATAAATGTCTTTTGTATTTTAGATTTGATGACTATTTTTGGCGATGAACCCTCTACACAACATCAGGACTGTGTAAGTTAATAAGAAATTGACATATCTTTAGCTTTCTTTCTTTCTTTCTTCTTTGGTAATTTAATGAATCTTTCCTAGAGTGCCTTCCCTGTCACTCTACAACACAGGCTTACTTAAGCTATGCTCCAACAAGAAAAATGAATGATCCAAAAGAGATATGATTGACGTCAAGAAAGGACTCGTTAACAACAAGTAGAATAGAGTATTTCGATGGACGGATGCAAAAACGCCTTGCGCAAGCTGTATTAAATGGCTGACTACGTAAGAACACACGTCAGAACCGTCGCGAATGCGCACTAAAGTACGTGCGTCATTATTCGTTATGACCCAGCAATCAGTTACCACAAGGTTTGGAGTCACAAGAGTGTGCCTCTGCATATACTTGTAGTTAAATATCTTTCTCGAGTATTTGCGCGCGCTGTCATTCGAATAAAATTCCGCTGGACGACATAACAGAGGACGGTAAAAAAGCGCTGCGTGAACAAAACCGAAGCGCAGTCCGACCGGATCGATCGACTTATACTTTTCCAATCCGACCATTACCGGACATCTCAAAGTGTATCATGTGAGAGATTGAATACTTCTCTCTGTCACCAGTAGCACCAATAGCAATTAATTTCCTGATCGCAGCGATATCATTTGAAAAAGGAAATTTAATGAGGCTTTATTAGCTTCATTTTGTTCACTCTTTTTACCAGCTCAGCATTTAGTCCAGGTCGCTAAACTCATTAAAATACAACTCCATTTCCTGGAATATCACTTTCATTATCCTGTCTTCGATCGTAACTAATCATCCTTATTGTTTTTATAATTAAGAAAGATAAATTTCTGATAGTTCGAGTTCCTTTGACTCTTTTACCAGCTTAATAGAATTCGTACTAAGAAATCATTTAGTTCCTGGAATATCAGTTTTATATCCTGTCATTCCGCCTCTCAACGTTTTATTTATTGTTTTTTAAAGTGTGTTTGAAAACGAAAAAGCAATAATTCAGTTGCTAAATCAAAATTTAAAATTAAGATAAGGACCTCGTTTTTACCACAAAAAGAAAATACAGGTGCAGCGTGGCTTGATTGCTTTTAAGCCTAAAAAAGTTTCGAAAGACGAACGGCGACAAGGTAGACAGATTTAAGATAATTTATCCTTGACATTATGTTGGGAGACAAAATAAGAGATGTTTGTTCCAAGGTGATATTGGTATTTCGTTTTAAATGGCATTTCTAGAACACTTTAAAGATATTATTCATGCACTGAATGGCTATCCTGTAAAACAGTTATTTTACATACACTGAAATGACTGGAATACGAATGATCGTTAAAATAATATTCGGCATTTAAATTTTATGTTATACGAAAGAAAAATACTCAAAATGAAGAAAGAAAAACACTTGATTTATTACTGTAGTTTTTATGACACTTTTACCAACACTCAAACGATAACTTTTATTTTGAAATTATGTTAATAACACGTACATGCTAAAGAAACTACTTAAAAAAAAAGCCCCAAAAATTCTATTTGGCACAAACGTCTAGTTGTTTCGTTTTTCGAAGCCCTTCCAGACATTTCAAATAACTATTAAGCTTATTTGCTTAAATCTTTTCCTAGCAAAGTTAAGTTAAAAATTATTTTTTAAATCTTTTACCTCAAATTTCATTCTACAGTTAAACCTCTAAATGAATGATAGTAAAGATATTTATCTCAAAACTTTTACATTGGCATGTAAGATTATTAGGTGTTATTTACCTATTTCAAACAGTAGAATAAATAATGACTTCCTGTAGTTTCTTCTCTCTGATGAAGGTTTTTTCACTTAATCCAAAAAAATCATGGGCAAGGTTCTAGAAATTTCCAAGCTTCTTCAAAACAGACAGACAGTTTTTCTCCCGCAAGACTAAGCAGTTCTGAATGTGAATGCTCTGTGAAATATCAGTGTTATCTTGACTGGTGATATAGTAGTCTCTGTCCAAGTATCTCCCTTCTTTGGACGTCATTTCTTCCCCGTAGTTACAATCTTTGAGCAGTATGCTAATCTTGATTTTTGCCGTTTAAGAGTAAGATCTACTTTCGCCACGATACGAACAGCGTGTTCAGACAAACAGAAACGCCATCTCGAGTCGTGATGTGATATCATCATCTATTATTGTTCGGGAGGTCGATTAGGTCAATATTAACATAAAAGCACTCCAAGAGTTTGTCTTTTCGCGTCGGTGCCGTACAATATCAACCTTCGGGCATTCGATAGTCGCTTTAGTATTGACATTTCAAAGCTAAATATCTAAAGAAACGATTGACAATTCTAAAAAAAATCAGTAATCAAACGTCGGAGAGGAATTTTTCGGACTTGTTCCGATTGTTTGCTGCAAAACATCACTGTCTTTAGCCATAGTTAATTTTAACTATGCTTTAACAAAACTTTTAATTTGTTATAATGATAGTAGTTTGCTTCAGGCATCAACTCTGTTCGACATCTCCAATCATTTGTCTTTAACTCGAGATATTTTTTCACTTAAAGTTTAGCCCAATTATTCTCTCAATGTTTTCAATGATGCTTCATCGAGCGTATAACATTTTAAAAACCATTTTCGCTTCGTATTTTCCAATGTCACAAGCGACAGAACAGCCGTGCATATTTAAGTATAGCTCCGACCCCGGTATGTTTGTTGACAAAAGAGTTTTTTTAATTCCTTTGTGATGGGAAAGAATTTACACAAAAACTTCTTTCTTTTTCCCCATCTCGTCTATCTCTTTCGGTCGTAGCGCTATAGTTTCACTCAACTCGTAGCTACCTTCGTTTCGTTTCTTCAATCGATATACCAAAAACGCTACCAGTAACACTGAAAACAACGCTCCAGCTAATAAGGCAATTAATATTTCCACAGTCACAAAACCAAATAGAGTTTTCCGGCTCGCTGTTGTGGCTGGGACATCCTTTTGCCCTTCAACAGCTTCAACACCAGGTATTACAGTCTGTTTTTTATTATTATTATCATGGTCAGTAGAGTTTGGTCTTGCGGTAGTCGAGGTCTCGGTCGGTTTTGGCGTCAATGTGGTCGTTGTTACAGTAGGATTGGTCGTTGGAGCACTAGATTTGACCATTGGAGCACTAGTTGTGGTCGTGGAAGAACTAGTTTTAGCCAGAGTGGTCGTAGCCAGAGTAGTCGTTTCGATTTCTGTAACTTTGGGAAGAAGCGTCGTAAGGTTATTTCTTGTGTCCTTCGTGCTCGGAGACAGTGTTGATAGTGTTGTAGCATTTTGGGATTTTTCTGTAGTAACTGTAACTTTAATTGCTGCCGTTGTCGCCGGGTTTGTAGTTTGAGGAACTGCTGTAGTTGCGTCGATGTTTGTTGTTGTTGAGATGATATCACGAGTAGTGCTCGGAGACGAAGTTGAAGCATTAATTTGACCCGAAGTTGGTAGGACTGTCGATGATTTCGAATCGACCGGTTTTGTAGTAAATCCGCTAGATTCTGAAGACGACTGATTCGAAGGAGACATTGGAGAATCGTTTGCTATCATATCGTATGACTCACCATACGTCTCTGAATCCCCCGAACTCAATTCCCTTGAATCTTCATCGTCATCTTGGTATCTTTTCGCACCTCCAGCACTTTCAGACGAAGTTTTGTGTCCCTCCGTCGGTTCGTACTCGGCTACAACACGCTCCTTTACGACTCCGTTTTCATCAACTGTTTTGATTTCGACAAGTTTTCGTATTTTAGGGCCGCTTCGTGGCTTTAGTTCAGCACTGTTGATCATAAACAACGCAAGGGCCAGGACAACCAAACCAAAGTTTGATATTCTTTGACTTTGAACCATTTTGAGTGTTCTGGCTTTGTAAACTTGGGTTTTGAAACAGCCTAGTCCTTTCCGCAGAAAACTTGAGAGAGCATAATTTCTTTCGCTCTGTCTATTTGATGAGACTCTATCAAGAAGGAATAGGAACCAACGTATGTTATGATAATTCCCGGTACTTGATGAAAGGTTGATCGACCTCCTGTTAACAGACTAGATCTTTTACGGCGAAAACGATTTGACCAAGCTCGAAGTTAAAAACCCGAATGGAAGTTTGACACACTACAAATAGGTTATACACCACTGGAGTGTCATGTGTCGTCCACTACGGTACAACGTATCCGGTTTTGTAAGAGGAGGAGCTTAGCGAAAACAATAAATTTCACTTTCTAATGTCGATTCAGGCCTCAAATATCCGAATTTAATGAGTCACGGAGAAATACAGTCGTCCGTGATCCAACTGTTGTCTCACTAGATGATTTATAACACCCAAGGACTATTGAACAAGCACTCAACAAAATGAGCCACCAGTCTAGAAACCTGTAATGCATAGCCAGCGAGAAAAATTCATTAATTTTTCACCAAGCCGGTACCGTTTGTCGCCGAGAAAAACCTCATTTCCACTCTGAGAAATTTAAATATTTATGACGAAATGGTGTTATTTTAAATTATTTCTGAACTCTTGCTGTTCGCTTGACGAATAAATCTATGTAGTCATCGTCGCTACCATTTCAGCACATGGCCACACTACGGACTTCACTCAAAAATCAACTCTTTCTCACACACAGGCGAGAGACACCTGTTTTACTTTTTCTTCTAACACGTGGCCTAACACTAGATAATTCATTGTCGCTCAAATATTATAAAAGCTGCTCTTCTCCGATACCCAAACAATCTATTTACAGATCTTTTTGTCCTAATTTAGTCAACATTGTCGGAGAATTCTGTTCGGATGATTAGTTTTTTAGAATCGAATGAACGAAAAACATTTTATCATGATTGAATTTTCTTAGATTAAACACCTGAAGTAAAAATTTAAGCCGAACGCTTAACTAAAACAGAACATCTTTCATACATTTATCTCTCTTTTTTTCTTATTAAGAATTTCAACAAATGTATTAAAGAACATGAATAATATTATTAATTTTTCTGACTAGATATTTTGTATAGATCAAAACGCAATTTTCAATTTTCAAAAATCTCGACTATCTAATCTGGGTCTCAGATCTCAGACACAATTTCCCCAGATCGGCCGAATTTGGATGTATATCTTGTTTTCATTCGATTCAATTGTTTAAAAAAAGCTTGCTTTTGCGAGGATGAGATTGGATAAATAATAGATACTGTGGTGGTGTTTTTGCCGTCGGCGATCGATTTGATCCTGAGTCACAGTCGTCTGAGTATATCTATAATGGCCGCGGGGCTGAAAAAGAGACTGATTAAAAGTAAATTGAGAAAAAAGTTAAACTAGTTGGGGAAACGGATGGGGAAAATCCCATCTCATATTTATTATTTTTGTCAAAAAAAATCACAAATATGGTTGGTCTACGAAACTGTTCCCAAGACAACGGAAAAAAACAACCACAGCTGTGCAATGCATTATGGGTCATCCAAGGAGCAAAAGACATAGTCGTTACAATAATGACGTAGATTGACATTTACGGTTCACAACAAAGACTATTTGACAAGAGATGGATTAAAATGAATGGCCTAATCCAAAATTGTGGAAATTTCTCAAATATTTTGAGGTCGTCATTTCAGCATCCTTGTTTTGTTTTGCACGCTGGGCGACCCATAATGCCTTGCGATTCAAGATGGCCGCCGCATCGTCGAAGTAGTTCATTGAACACACGCAACAGACCTTTCACGAATTCGCTTGACTGACCACGATTGAATGGTTTCAAGTCGAGGTTGAACTTGATGAAAGAATCAAGTTCAGTCTCGACTTCAAACCATTGTTGTGTGATCAGTCAAGCGAACTCAGGAAAGGTTTGTTGTAAACGGTGAATACATGAAATAGTACTATTGGATTATTAATTATTGATCATTGATTATAACGTCCTGAAACCCAAGTCCAAACCCAAACCCCAAAAAACCTAACCTTAAACTTTATTACGGGATCAGTGCCATTTCAACGTAGTCTTACTTGAAGCAGTAAGGAAAATCGTCGAACATAGATGCCGAGACCGAAATGCTACATTGGAAGTAAGCTATTAAGATGTATTAAGTTATAAAAATCGTTAAATGTTAATAGTAAATCGTTGGACTGACCGAAATCAGATGATAATTATGTCATTTCCCAAAATACCTTTCGATCTCAGCTAGTTTTATGTTCTATTTTACGAGCCGCGGAAAACACTCCTTTTTCCATCTGAAGACACTTTAACGATATACGCAACTAGTTCCGGTACCGATTTTTTTAGCACAACTTTTTTCTGCCTATAATCATTGGAACTAAGACCTCGGTAAACTAAACGTTGCGAGAAATATCGGTAAATCTATCTTCCTTTAGATACATTTTTGCTATCTACTCCACACAGAGTTTTTTTTTCCATATTTGAGGAGGTTATTTTAAATCAAGAAAAAAAATTCATTGGATGATTCCCTTTAAATTGGCTGAATGTTCGCTCAAAGTCTCAGTTGTAGATCCAAGAATAACAACACGAGAAAAAAATACATAAATGACTATAAAGAGATAGGGCAAGTGATCAAAATTGTGAGTTGTGAGTCCTTATCCTTCTTGGCCCTAAAACATATTAAATCCCATAACGTTATCATGTTATAAAGTTTGTTTGATGCATTCTCGATATGAGATATTAAGTTATATCTTACAACTCGTAAACATCACTCTCTTTAATATAAATATTTATCTATATTTGCCTGACAAATAAATTTACATTATGCGGCTGAGATAAAACATTAGACATTTTTTCCCTCCCAAGGTTCCACATCAGAACACTAAAAGCGACTGTCAAAATATTAACCAAGAGGTCTATTTGTATAAATTCCCAGCACATGACATATATCTAATTTCCAAATTGAAACTAAAACTAATACCTTAGCGCTGCTCTTAAGTAGACCCATCGCAAAGAGCACTGAAAAACATCTGCTTCGTAAGATAATGTAAATAATGTAAAAAGCTAAGCTTTCGATTATCGATCTAAATAGTTTAAAGATAATACAAATAGAAGCGGCAGTCGTCTATAATAAATAACACAGTTCGCGAACACTGACTAACAAATATCACAAAAGCCACAAAAATGTAAAGAAAAGAAAATTTGGGATAAAATATTGTAATATACCTAATTCATGGCGTGACAATATTTTCCCAATTCAGCGTGACAAACCTCTGGGGAAATGAAGAGCTATTGTTTTGAAGTTCGTCGGGATAACATCGTTATTCCTAACGTATCCTTTGGGATACTCACGAATTTTTCGAAGAGCAAAAACAAAAGAAAATGAATCCTCTGGAGGTTCGTCACGCTGAATTGGGAAAACATTGTCACACCACGAATAAGGTCTATTGCCGAATTTAGAGGTTCAAGGTGTGATTTTCTGATTCACTTTTCCCTGACAAACCCCGGACATTAAGTATTCACAGTGTAAGCGTAGACATTATTTTACTGTCAATGAGTTTATTTTATTTATTATTATTTAAATGAGAGTGTTTTATCTATTACAGTACTGACTCTCATTTTTCTGACGTCTGTTATTATAGCCTCAAGCCGTCACAAATTATCTTCACTTCACTTCTCTTCTCTTCTCTACTCTCCTCTTCTTTCCTCTTATCTCCTTCTCCGTTTCGGGGAGTTCTCGATCTCTATGTCCATTCTACATTTTTCTTACATTTCATCAATATATAATTTTTGTTTGATTCCATTCTTCTGCCATTCATCTTCACTAGACTTACTTGAATCATTTGTAACAATTCTCCTTACCCTCCCCCGCCCTCGCCCATCCTTGTCCTGTCGGCATTTTTTGGACTCTTATCTTAATGATCTTGGTTTTTTTTTTATCGGAATAACGCCTTTTTCCTGGCGTTTCTTGTTACCACGGCTTCCATATGAAAATATTATCCCTTTTCTTTTCAAATTTTCCGCCCTCTTCCTCAGCAATCTTTGATCTTGATGACTTTGTTTTCATCGGTTATAACTTCCTGTTCTGATAGTTATAGTTGGTGGTCTCTAACTCACTATAATCTTTCCTTCTAAAGTCGTTTTCGCATCTCGGGTTTCAATTTTCGATTCTCTGGTTCGATTCCAGGACTCGGCATCGCTCGCATGTGAGTAGTTCGGTTTTCTCCCTCGATCATGGTTTGAGGGGATTTTTCCAGACTTTGTCTCTATCATGCTGATTTATTCTTCCAATCGCCACCAATGTCAAGGCTACTCTATCTTGCGAGTATACGTCCCATTAAAACAGAAATAAGCCTGAAGCGAGATGACGTTTTACCCCCGACTCTAGACCATAATAGTTTTTAAAATTCTTTTATATTAAATTTTCTGATTCCTTAGAGAATACATGAACAATAGTCATAATTAAAGAACAAAAGCAATGTGAAAAGGATTATGGTCTAGAGACGGGGGTAAAACGTCATCTCGCTTCAGGCTTATTGAGCCAGAAAATGAATTTTGCATGCATATTAGGATTACTCTTATCTTCATTATAGCATCATGCACTATTGCCATCATCACTCTCATCATCATCATCACTATTATCACTATCATCAGCATGTATCATTAGCATCATTATCATCATCATTCATCATCACAATCATCAACATCACTATCATCATCATCACTATCACCATGTATCATAAGCAGCGACATGCATCATGTATCATCATCATTACTATCATCATCATCATCATGAATCTTCGTCATCACTATCTTTGTCAACTTCATCACCATGGATCATCAACAGCATCACCACCATTATCATCATTTCAAAGCCTCAAGCGCAACTTCCAATTTGTATCTATGATGCACTCGTTCAGGAGGACATCTCAAAAATAGACTTTTTGCTTATTCTAAAAAATGAAAAAAAATAAAGGGAACTTAGATATTGATTTTTGTGAAGGAAGGAAAACCGGAGAACGTACCAAAAAAATCCTAGAAGAAAACTAACAAAAATTCTACTCTCATACAACACCGATTTCTCAGAAATCGCTTTATTTTCGGCTTGTCAATTGTGATGCAACTGGGAGGAGCCGCAAGCTCCGCGGGAGAGATTGTGGTTCAGTTGTAAGGAAATTCCGTGCAATCAATTTTTTCTTTTTGCATGCAACAATTTGTTTATTATTTCGGTTATTTGTTTTCAGTGTATTTAATAAAAACCCTTTCACGTCCACTCAATTTTATCGTTATTGCAGACTTTATTTATCAGCCCGCATTACTTTACTTATCTTATTCATCTATGTAACAAAACCTTTTCTTATCAGACCGAAGTAAGATAAAACTGATAATGATGGTTATCATTATCATTATCATCGGTTCATGAGAGATAAGTGCAGATCTAGGGGTTTGAGTTGGCACGTTCACCTCAGAAATAAATATCCATTATACATTCTCATGAATGGTATATATACTTTCTACTAAATCCTTTGTAGGGAGTTTCACAGGCACCGAGTGAGCCTATAGAGGCTTTGCATCATCACGAGACGGGGCCAATAATACAGCTTGGACTACCTGTGGTTAGATGGCAGAACAATAAAATCCCTTTTTCTTTTGATAATTGATATTATTTCTCATGTAAAACGGTTGTTTTGTTCCTGCTATTGAACATGGCTGCCGTCAGGTGATGAGGTATTGCCTCTATTCAGATATATAAACGCGTCGTGTTTTTTACGCTTCTCTCGTGTTCTCGCAGCATCCCGCGGCGTGCTGTTTGGCCGTGCTGTTTAAAAACTCTTAATCGGGGTAAGAGTATATAAAGCGAAAAACTATTTTACCTCAAGTGCACAAACTAACACAAAATGCTGTTTCATTAATATTTTCCTATTAAAGCTCCATTTCAGAGCGCGAACGCGGCAAAAAATTAGAGTGAGCGTTTTGAATACTCTCTTGTAAAAAAATCTAAAACGGCATTTCAACCGAGCGCACGTTATAACTCGTTATTTTACGATCCTTAAATCACTACAGGAGACGATGCGTTAATATAATAATAGCCTCAGGCACGTTTCATTACAAAGTCTATCATAAGGCGCGGCGGAAGCTGAAAATCTTTGGGGGGGACTGCAAGAAATCACAACAATAATTTAATAATGTTATAATAAAAATCGAATCTATGCATTTATATTTCATGTGAACCAATATTTTGTTGGGGCCCCCCGGTTCCGCCGCCCCTGATCATAATGAAAATGGCATTTGAACCAAAGAGAGCGCGCGTAATAACTCTATCCTATACATGACAATTACCGCAGGCTTTTTTCATTACGAAGTCTTTGATAAGGAAACGCTTCTACGCTGCATAATCCTAAATTTAGTAATTTAAGAATTTCAATTATTTTATCTACATTCAGTTTATTGCGGTTTTAGGTACAATTTCATCGGTAACTTTGATACTTTGATGTCTTTTTTCTTTCTTTCTCCCTAAACTTAGTAATTTAAAAATTCCAATATTTTGTTTATTTTCAATGTTTGTATTTGTTGTCAATTTACTGCGGTCTTAGGTACAATTTTATCGATAACTTTAATCATTTTTCGTGTTTCTTCCGACAGCTGGCAACAACACTGCAGACAATGCACTACACAAGCAGGTTAACAATATGAGGTTCTTGCATTGTTTATCGGTGTGGAAGATTAACAAGATAATCCATATTGAACGGGCGGAAAAAGCACCTCACGTACTTCAAGAAGAAAGTTCTAAAATTGGGTCAGTCCAAATGAGTTAAACTTTGGTTAGATTTAAAGTGTGATAAAAGGAAGCAGGTGCAAAGTGGATAGATGAAGCTAAGGGTGGCTTGTAGATAGCTAGATAACATCACAAGGGTGCATCGTTGATTTGGCGTACGCCTACCCCCCCCCCCCCCCCCAATTCCAGTCCCACCCCAAATGTCAATTTTAAATTAAAAGTTTTAGAGAGGATACAGAAAACAATATTTTCCCTCTTACGTGATGTTTTTAAAACAAACCTCTTATGTTAGGGTTCTTTGTTTGAGTCATCCATAATCCTGTACTTCCTACGACCTCATGTTAGGAAAACTCAACAAAAGTTATTTTGGTTTCTTTTGAGTAATATCAGTTTTGATCAACGTAGTGGTCTCTTTGTTTTTTGTTTCATTCTTGGGAATAATACACACACGCCAGGGTTGGATCCAGGGGTGGTAAGAGAGGTGGCTTGGTGGGGGGGGGGGGGGGGGAGTAAAAGGGGTGACTAAGGGGGGTGGTAAAAGGGGTGACTAGTCACCCTCCTTTTGCTCAAATTTCTCAGTATATCGTTAGTACCAGCCACCTCCACTTTACTCAAATTCCTGGTAAAACCTTTGTAATGGTCACCCCCTTCTTAAAATTCCTGCATCCGTCCCTGTACATACTAAGAATAAAACATCTCTCAAGCGAGAAAAAAAGAAAATATACAAGGGAATGACACGAGAAGATTCTTTTAAACGAGCTCGGTATAGTAGTGTATTCAGAAGATATAACTAGCTAAAAACTAGTGTGAGCTGCGTCGGTGTTTCTAATGAAACAGTAATGATGAAAAGGTAAATTATACACCGTGAAAAGATGAAAAAACTTACTGACGTTTCGGACGCTAGTCCTTCGTCGGAGTAAAAGAGCTCTTTTACTCTTTTACTCCGACGAAGGACTAGCGTCCGAAACGTCAGTAAGTTTTTTCATCTTTTCACGGTGTATAATTTACCTTTTCATCATTAGTGTATTCAGAGCTGTGTTTGGATAAAAAGTGATTATCGATACATGTATTTTTTAAGAATTCTTAAATCCATGCCCATTGTTATGGTCGGTATTCAAGGTTGTGTAGGATAGGAAAGGTTTTCAATACCAATGTATCTTTCAATGACTCTTCGTTTTGATCGGTCTTCAAGGTGGTGTCCGGTTTATAAGGGTTTTACTTAACGTTTTTATGCCCGTTGTCGTTCTTTTTTTAATTATAATTTTTTTTTTTTTAACTGGATTTGACAAGTACGAGAAAATTCAGTTGCTTAGAGTATCGATACCTTCCTTTTCATATAGTTAGCTTTTATATTATCTCGTTAAGTGGCACTTAAGATCCTTTCGTACTCTCCTCAATGCAGCACACGAACGAAGATTTCTGGTCTCCGCTGATTGGCTGATCGAGTGCCTCGTGACCTTGGCCTCACCGATTTTTTTATCTCGATGGTTTCTAAATATAATTTAACTTTCAAGGAGTTCTTATAACGCCGAACATGGAAAGTTAATTTTTCAAAAGTGCTTCTTAAAATAAAGAAAAAGATCCGCCATTTTGCTTTGCTCTTTCTCTTTTTCTTCCTTCGGTATCTTGTTCTTTTTTATCATATGAGTTTTTAGTAATTGTTGTTTTCGGTTTCCCTTGAAATTGTTCTCAATCAAATTTTAAAATAACTGCAACGAAAGGGGGGAAAGGATGGAAGGAAAAATAGGAAAAGGTGAAAGAAGAAGAATGAATAAATGAATAAAGGAAAGGAAAGGAAAGGAACAGCAACACGAGAAAGAAAATTGTCAACAACAAAAAAGAGTTCAAAGGAATATAGAAAGAAAAGCAAATGAAGTGAATATAAAAGGATGCGGAAACAATTCTCTATCAGCTAGCATTACCATCAATTCAGTACAGGACAATTCAGTACAATTCAAGACATCAGATGCCGAGAAGCAGCCGACTGTGTGCCGACTGCACAGCTGTGAGGATAGCCTTTTTATATAACTTTGCACTTTTCAATGGGAAGAATATTTTTAAAAAAGCAAATGAATTTGCTGGTAGTTGGAACAATTTTGTGAAACACCAAGTCTCTTAATTATTTGAAAACATAACCCCGCCACTCTTTGATTTATAAATTTTCTACGTTTGTCCCCTCGGCATCCCATAATTCAAGATGGCCACCGTATGAGTAAGAAGTCTACAATGAATTACTGGTTAAGAATAGGGTGAAAGAAAGAATGAAAGAAGGAGAAATAATATTTCATCTAATAATATTCTTGAATTCGCTTGAGTGAACAAGAAACGATAGTTTGAAGTCGACGTGTTTTCATAAATGCTGTGTTATCAAGTCGAAACGGTCGTCATCTTATACATCTAACAAGGTTCACGCATGCGTAGTCAACACGATTCGTGTACACGTGGCGACTCGAATCCTATGCGGGAAACATCGAGTCAATTTTAAGAGAAGTGAAGATGTAAACAGAATGAAACGCAAAGAACATCTTATCAAAGTTGTCATGACATTATTTGTATTTTACTTGAAGACTTTCAGTGCAAACAAATTATTCATTGCTTGTCTACTCCGTTTCCTTAGCAACTAAAAGCAAACCGTTTTCGAGTGGACCAAGGCTAGCTAAACCCCTAGCTCGAACTGGATTATCTATGCTCTAGTTAATATTATACGTGATGAAAACCTCGTAATTCATACTTAAGAATAGTTAAGAATAGTTCTAGCATTCCTTTCGTTATTTTGTTTCAAGTCTACATTGAACTCCATCGCCTCTTCGTTATCTTTCGTAGGATTAACGGCTGTTCTTCCTATCACACAGTCAATATGAGCACTTAAATTCTGAACTTTCTCCAAAAGGGTTTACTTCTAATCTTTTAATCAGTCTACTAGGCTATTTTCCAAGTAACTCATAATTAATATGATCAATTTAGTTAAGCGATGCAAATTGCGACTTCTCCGTTCTGACATTCACCCCGAAAATTGCCTAAAATTTAAAACTTGTAATTTCATTGAATGTCGGAGACTGCTGAGTAAAATGACAGCTGATATTACACGCTCTTCGGCTACAATAAGACAATTCAATTGGTTTCTAAAAATTCTATTTACTTTCAACAACAATTTAATGTTTTCAAACTCTTTCATATTAAAGCAACACGAATGGAATTGTAAATTTGTTTATACCAAGAACTATGGTGAAAAATATGGAAGAGCTTATGGCTTCCTTCTTCGCCCGCTTTTTTTTTTTTCTTTTTTTGTCGTATGCTCGTGTTGTTGACTTTTGATTCTTCAAGGCGAAGAGCTGAATGAGAAAGTAATGAACCCGGCTCGTAAATGAAACTAACTAGAAAAAAAGAGCTCTTTTTGATTTCGACTGTTGAAGCTTCAGTGGAAAAATCAAGATAAAAGTTTTCGTCGCATGAGTCTGTTTCAGTTTTGATTGAACTGGGATCTTGCTGGTCAATTCTAAACGTCAGAAAATCGGATTTATTTAGCTTAGTTATTCCTTCTTTCAATACGAGCAGCCCTTCTTTTCCTAGGTGTTTGGAGCGTTTTCTTTCGGTTTTCTAGATTCACAGTGCCGTGCTTGAGTTGGTGATAATTTCCGAGAACCCAATATACTCATTTTTCCATTTCCTCGTCCTCGTCCTCTTTCGCAGCGACAAAGCTTCCTAAATGCTTTCTTAAAAGGTGAATACCTGAGACTGTACACCAAAGGATTGCTAAAAGAATTAGCAAACGCCAGCCAAGTTGTAATAAATGTAGCAAGGTTGTGAATAGCTTCAGGACCTGCCACTCTGCGATAAGTTCCCGTTACAAAAAACGGCGTATAACAGAATAAAAATACTCCTATGACCAATGCGAATGTTTTCGCAGACTTTATTTCTCGTTTGACGGACATAACTGGTTGTGTTCGTCTCTGTGCGCTTTCGGTTTCTTCTCCTCTTGTTCGTAGGCTTCTTTCCACGGTACTGAGTCGTTTGACATGAGTGAGAGCAATGCGAAACACAAAGGCATGCGTGTAGAGCATTATCCCAAATGGGACGACGACAAACAAAAAGACCACAATAAAGATATACGGTTTAAACTTGAATGACTCTGAAACTCGATAGGCCGTCCCACAACCGTACACCTCAGAACGAAAATGATAATCGGCTACAGGAAGGTTGAGGAAAATCGTAGGGAAGGTCCAAATAAAGACGAGACACATGTAGACTCTTCTCTTAGTAACGGTTAAAGGGTAGCGTAGAGGAGTCTTGATGGCAAGATAACGATCTATACTTAAAACACATAGGTGAAGGATAGAGACGAGTGCCAGAACAAGGCCCAAAGTGGCCACAATGTCACACCAAAGTTCTCCAAATATCCAATAATCTGATAAATCTGTAATAGCATGCAGCGACATCACTAGAACCATGGCTAGATCCGTGCTCGCTAGACTCACTAAAATGATGTTTGTTGGAGTTCGAAGCATTTGAAACTTTGCTATGGCTGCATAGATCAAAGTATTCCCCACTATAGTCGCGGTAATAGTGATCAGAATCACACAGTATTTAAATGACACAACCCCAATCGCATCCTTGCTTGTCGATGATCCCTCGTTTGTAAAATTGTTGCTTTGACTCGAAGTGGATGAGTTAATAAACAATCCGCTCATGTTGTACTGAAGGATGTACTGAATGGTGTGGACGAACTAGGCTCTCTTGGGGGCCTTCAACCGTCTTCAATTTCGGATTTTTCTTTATATAGCTTGATTCAATGGAGTACAACAGTGATCCTTAGCACCTGCGAAATGTCATCTCGTATGCTTCAGATCTTCACTTTCGCTTTTCCAATTAAACTGTGCTCAACAACAACAACACGTTAGTATATGTGGCAACCCAGGCCTATATATCTATCGGTGCCCAGACGCCGCCAAATTTAGACTAATTTTTATTGCAAGAAGCATCGGACGTAGATTAGATTAGTATAATGAATTATTTACTGAGTCATTTGACCTTGCCATCAATTGGCTTAATTCTTTCATTTCGCGACCAGGATTATTTAATCATAGTCTTTGGATTTCAGTTTTAATTCGTCAATATGCACAGTGATCTGAACCGACATTCGCTAATAGCATCAACAAACAACGCTAAGCCGAACAAGTTTTGGAAGCCAGTCCTACGAATTTTACGCCATCTGTATATATTTAAAGAAAACAGCGAAATCTCGTCCTTTTCATTCAAGTCAAGCAGCATGCCAATTCTAGTCCTCTTCAGGAAGTTTTGGCTAAACTTGTTCTAATTTTCCGAAAAATAAAAAGTGTGTTTTGTCTACCAGCTTCAACTTTACGCTAAAAATAAATAAATCATTTTCATATTTTTTAAAATTTTAGTTTCATTTTTGACAAATTACCGTTCAAAATATTGAAAAAGGGCGGCTTTTGCTGCCTTGAGTTCTGCCCTCTTCAGCAATTCTAGTCGTTTAGCATTTGGTATGCTCTGTTGTTTAGTTTATCATTAATGAAATTCAAGGACGCATATAGAAACATAAGATTACCATTTCAGTTATCGGGCCTTTTTACGAGCATTAATATACATTATATTTTAGTGAATACCTAAAATTTCAAAACAAAATAAATGTATATGAAAGCAAAAGAATATTATCTTGATGTAAGTTATAATATTTATTATAGAATCTCTCGAAAAAACTTCATTCCGGGTTCCATTTCGTGAATTTTTTTGCCATTTTTTTATACAGTTTATCAAATTAACTCTTCGTCTTTTCTGTCTAAACGAAATTACACATTCTTTTTATGTGAAACACTAATAAAAGGTATGGATTATAAATAGCCTTCGGCATAAGCATATTGAAATATTTATGACAAAAACAGACAATTTGTCAGCACGATTTCGTGTTCATCTCGATTAAATCTTAATCCAAAAATACACTTTTTTCCTTATTTTTTTACCTTTTTCCCTTTAATTTTCATGTTCTTTTTTTCTTTATTCTCTTGGCACTCGTCAATTCAAAATCAAATATTGAATGATCAAGTTTATTCAAAAGACAGAATTGACAAAAAAAAAATTTTTTAATCCTTCCAGCTGATTCTTTCAGTTTTAACCTAAATTTTATATATTTTTTTCTTTCCTTATTCTTTCAGTAATCTTGTTAAAAAGCTTGACTTTTCGAGAGCACTTTGTTTCCTTCAAAACAGTAACAAATGAATCCGGCAAACATTATATAATATTCATTAATTATATTTTATTTGTGTTATGTTTACGTCACTTTGAAGTTCCTCTCTTAATTATCAAGTTGGTCTTGAAATATTCAAGGACACCCTCAACGACAACAACCGCCATCACAAGTAGTGAAAATAAGCCTCCCTCGGCTTTCTTTAGGTTTTATAGTCGCAACCCAATTCAATCTAGTCACCGCTTGCGGATCTAGTTTTAATTTCTCACATTACATCTTAGTAGAGTTTGTTAAGTCTCTCTCTCTCTCTCTCTCTCTCTCTCTCTCTCTCTCTCTCTCTCTCTCTCTCTCTCTCTCTCTCTCTCTCTCTCTCTCTCTCTCTCTCTCTCTCTCTCTCTCTCTCTCTCTCTCTCTCTCTCTCTCTCTCTCTCAGATTTTGTTATTTTCAGTCGTTTCAGGGTTCGGTCTGTAAGGGAAGAGGTCAAAACAGTCGTCCAAAGTAGGGACCCGATTTTTTGAAAAAGGTTGGTGGGTGCCGGGTGGTACCCCCCCCCCTCCCCCCCAGCTGCCTTAGATACCCGTTTTTTGACTTCAAAGATGGTGGTGGCGGGGAACAACCCCCCCCCCCCCCCCACATCAATATTAGTGGTGGCGGCGGGTACAACCCCCCCCCCCCCCCCACCACCCCACCACCACCACCACCACCACCACGACAACCATTCTGAGGTGGTTGATATATTTACCCCTCTGTTGATTGGTATGAAATTGAAGAAATTGAGTATCATAGATTCCTTTTATTTATTTAATTTACTGTTGAAATTTGTTCAATTGTCTGTTTTCAGTGAAAAAAACATTTAGGTTTTTCAAAACAACAAGAGAAAAAAACTCTAAAAACAGCAAGATTTTGGAGATCAAATTTATTCTTGAATGCACGTTGCAGGTTGAATTCAGAGTGAAATATCATTGACAAAAGATTATATCCTCATAAGTAGCTGTTTTTAAAACTGCCAAATTTATATGATATACTTATAATACGTTACAGTTTTAGTTCGATTTTAAATCACCCTATCCGTTATTTAGATGGGTTTTGACTGCAATGGCAATGTAAATACAAATTAAGGAGTTCAATACTTTGCTAAACAAGGCGCTACATTGGGCATGTCCCTACCCTGCGAGCAGAGGTTTTTTCTGACCCTCAGTGGGGCTCGCAGTCGGAGGGTCAGGAAAAAACCTCTGCTCGCAGGGTAGCATGTCCCTAACCCGGACTCGGACTTGGACTCGAATTGATGGTTTTGAAATTTTAAAATTGAAATGAATAATAAAAATATTCCTACACCTGGTCGTAAAATCTACAATACATTTCACATTGGGATTGAAGGTGGAATGCACTTTCTGGTAGGAAGATACAAACAAGAAAAAAGTACTGCATGGTACTAAGTTTAGCAAGTTTTAGTGCTTGCCATATCGAGGTTCGCGATGACGAAAAGGAAAAATCAGCACGCATTTCTCCTTTTTTTTCTATTCATTGTGGTATTACAATCCACATTATAAAACTTGAAGTTGAATTTAGTTTTACTGCGTCTGGCGTCACTGCTAAATCTCCACAAAACTGTACAGCGGGGTATCAATAAGTGTTAACAGATCGATTAAAGACAGGGTACACAAAATGTCATGCAGTAATGTCAAAATAGAAATACAAACAGTGTCTTTCCGTCGCTTTCACCTAAGCGGAAACACTTCTAAAGAAAACCGCAGCTAAAGGGGGGTACGTTAACTGACAAACAGTGTCTTTCCGTCGCTTTCACCTAAGCGGAAACACTTCTAAAGAAAACCGCCGCTAATGGGGGGTACGTTAACTTTTGATGACCAAAGTTTGATGTTTGGCGCCTTCAACTTTGATGTTTTCACATGTAAACATTACCGGTGTCCCAGAGTAAAACGTTAAAAGTTTGTGAAAGCGACGGTTGGTCTTTCTTTGGAATATACATTGTTTCGGCAAACTGATTGTCTCCCTGTTTCGATGTTAGGTTTTTCGCGGTCTAGAAGTCAAGTTGGAGACTAGTGTTGACATCACGCAACGCTGAATCACTTCTTATACTAGAAAACGTACAGAACCTTATACTCGGCCTGAAAGTGTCTGTTAGGCTCAAATACGATTACAAAATTGTAACACACGCCGTCTTTATTCTCACATTAAAAAAAAACCCGCCTTCAACTAAGACCACTTATTACTGATTAATGTTCTGTCCGACTATTCGAATATTCTATTTTGGTTGGGGAAACTCAAGTCCGAGCGGTCCAGTGTAAGTGAATTAACATCATTACTTTGATTTATATTATTTCTGGTGTAAGAATTTTAATATTATTTTTCAATTTCAAAATATCAACAAACATAAAAATAAAATTTAAAAAATCAATTTGTGTCCGAGTCCGAGTCCGAGTTTATGGGTATGCCACCGCATTGAGGATATTTTAAAGATGAAATCATTTGAAAAACAAACAGTGTGAAAGCGTTCTAGCTTGACCGGAAGCATGGAAACTTGTTAGGACATCGAGCTAGCGCGCGGACTGTGTGTCTTTTTGTCGAGGGTCCACAAGTCAAGGGTAAATATGCATATCATCATAGACATATATGACTGGTATATATGGAGGCGTAGAAACGATATCGAATACAAAGCACACCATTTTCAGCGCAACCATAGAGTTCTAAAATTAGCGCTATTTAAGGATGCCATCATCATTTAACCACAACTCCGATACATGACGCAGAGCATACGGCTACAAACTTTTCAGTGTCTTTATTCGCATAATAAATGATACGAGAAAATCGTCAATGAAAACAGCCAATAAGATTGGTAATTTACAACGTAGAACAAAGCAGAAATCCAGCAAATTAAAAATTCGTCTCTGAAATTTGAAAGATGCCTGGTTTATGTTAAGAAACTAATGGACAGCCTGTCAATCATTTTCTTTTTGGAACTTTTCAGTATCTCATAGCCGGCTAGCCTGCTGTGCAGACGTTTTGAGTGTCGGCTCGTTCCTTTCCTACTAAAAGCTGTACCTAGTGGGTAATTGTCAAGACATTGATTACACAGACTTTTACATCCCATGCAGAAAGCTTATTCTTTGACGAGTATTATACTGAAAAAAAAAAACCCACCGTACTTTTTGAGTTGAATGCACGCTATTGGACGTATTTTACAAGAGAAAATGCGTGACATAACCGGGGTCAAGTTAGAAAATCGTCTCTCCTTGAAATAAAACAGAACCTGTCAAAAAAACAGAACCCCGGGTTTTCCTGAACATTTTGATATAGTTATAATTAAAATTTAGAATTTATAAGCTCATACTATCTGTTGGCTTTACATTTGCCTCTTTACATTTGTTTCTTAGGTTTCGTAGCCTCGAAAACACGCTAACTACGGTACGTAGTTAGTGAAAGAACAAAAGATTTACGGGTCATTTATGATGTTTTGTCACGCAGTTTACTTCACTTTTAAGAACGACCTTTGGCTTTGGAAAGAGGGGAAAATGATCGAAAAAAGCAAATATTCCAAATCTGAGTAGCAACACTGTAGTCGTAGTACATTTGACCCGAGTTATTAAAAAAAGTAAACAAAAATCTTCTAATACGGCCAATTTTGTCTGATTTAAAATCTAAAGAATGCCAATATGGCCCGAACATTTCCCCTAAAAAGTTCACCATTCTATAATAGGTATTTCAAACGTCAACATGATTTCTACAAAGCTCATTATAGCTCCTTCTGCCACCAGTTTGAGTTTTTACTAATCCGTTGAACCGTTGAAACCGGTATTTTTAGGAAACGAAACAAATTAACTAAAGCTTATACTTTTTTGAATGGTTGTCGTTATTAAATACTCAGCCTTTTGACATGCCTCGATTCCGCTATAAACCTTCCCCTCCCCCCGCATAAAAAGCAGCCCTGAAAAGCTGACTGAGAAAAAAAATATTTTGAGGTAATTAGTGTAATGGGTGCCGTAACCCCCCCCCCCCCCCCCCCCCCCATAAAAAAAAGCATGGTAAAAAAAAGCGGGGGCTGGTCTTACTAATAGAGGTGGTGGGTTCCGGCATATACCCCCCCCCCCCCCATGAAAAAGGTAGGTGGTGGCGGGAGACACCCCACCCCCCCAAATCGGGTCCCTACTCTGGACAACTGTTTTGACCTCTTCCCTAAGTTAGCCGTGCCTTGACTTAGGCCAGCCCAGAGGTCGTTGCAGGATTTGATCTGTGAGTTAGCCATGCCCTAATTTTAATGAGCCAAGAGGTTGTTTTGGGGTTAGCCGTGCCCTGACTTAGATCAGCTATTATTTCAGGTATCGTTAATGAAATTCCATTTTTAAAGATTATGTCAGTAATGTCTTATCGTAAAATCCAATATAACGTTGACTGCACTCATAGCACAAATACGCAACGCGGATTTTTCTAGAAATGTATGAATATGTGGGACCATAGTACTTTGCGATCAGAGAGCGCACGCTGCCTCGCACCTTGCTTCAAATCCTTGTTTTCGTAGCTCAAAATCAGAAGTTAAAATATTTAGCCTCATCTACTTATAAGACGTTGACCAGTATAAAGTAATTAATATCCGAAAAATCCCCGTACCATTTGAATGGTACCCTTGGATTTTCCATTGTTCGATATTCAACAATTTGAATGTATTTGTACATGTTTGTAATATGTTGTCTGCTCACTTCCGTCAGTGAATGAGAAAAGCGCAGCAGCTGTCAAATTTCCATTCTTTGAATTTTTTTATTTGTTTTCAGCTCTAACAAGAGAGCATAGATGTATTTATGCTCTCTTGGCTCTGGCTGGCTGCTAAATAGCCCCATACAGTCATTTATTACCATTGACTCCGACGAAGGACTAACGTCCGAAACGTCAGTTTTCTATTTTCACTACGGTGTAAAACTTATAAATCTACGATAACTTATTACTTTATTCTGTTATTAAATTCCTTTCTTTGCTTTCTCTTATTCATTCGCCTTTCTATCTATTTATGTATGCATAAAAAGGTATGAATAAGAGTACTAGATGGGACACAGGGTGCCCATTAAGTAACTGCTAGGAACGTACTAAACTTTTAACCACTGACACTTTAAACCATTTTGCTTGGTGTGTTTTTAAAATCAAACCTTATATAACTGGTTTAACATTATCGATCGCTGAAGCCTTGTTCTATTAGCGAGCACAGCACAAACAGCAGCAAAACAAATCGTTCTCTCTACGACACAAAAACAAGCGCAAACAAAACCAGCTGATCTGAAATAGTGACGTAGCAATGACGTCACTGCAAAACTGAGGTGTTATGAAGCCTGCGAAAATTGATCAGCGAAAAATAAAAACATGCCAGCCTTTGCAATAAAATGACAAAACTCATAATTTATTGTGGCATTGTTATTCAAGTGCTTATTAGTCGTGTCATTTTTTCCATTTGGAGGCCTGGAAATCCTCGTTTTCAAGAGGAAAAGTGACACCTCAGTTTTGCATTTTTTTAGATATTTATTGACTATCGTTTTTTTCTAGGATCCGATAGAAGTAAAAAGTATCAGGGAAAACCTGGCTTGAGCGAGTACTTGAGGACTGACATACCTTTTTATTTTTGAGTCTTTGAGTCGATATGGATCATAAAGTAACCAAGATAACAAAGCCTAAATCTGATTGGTTGTGGGGTGATCGATATTAAACGCTCACTATCGAGACATGAAGTGATATTTCATCTGATTGGTTGTGGGGTGATGGATATTAAACGCTCACTGTCGAGACATAAAGTGATATTCCATCTGTCATAACTGGCAAAAGTATCGTGTTATAGTGATATACTATTCAAGATAGTACTCGCTGACAATCTTTCTTGGACTGATAAACTTTCAATATAATCAGAATGACCAAAGTTACAAAGTGGGTTCATATATTTATGTGGTTTTATACCCGGAAGGATTAAAGAAGTTCTTTTTAACTGGAAGGATATTTACGTTAGCAGACAATTGGGCTTATAACCAGGGGCTGATAACTGGAAGGATATTTGCGTTAGCAGACTAGTGGGGTCATAACCAGGGGGCTTATAACTGGAAGGATATTTGTGTTACCAGACTAGTGGGGTTATGATCAGGGGTGCTTATAACTGGAAGGATATTTGTGTTACCAGACTAGTGGGGTTGTAATCAGGGGTGCTTATAACTGGAAGGATATTTGCGTTAGCAGACTAGTGGGCTCATAACCAGGGGTGCTTATAACTGGAAGGATATTTGCATTAGTAGACTAGTGGGCTTAGGCTGCGTTCACACTCTTCTGCCATATATTATGAACGCAGCCTTATACACCGGGGTACGCATAAATCTGTTAACTACGAAGAAATGTACAGCGGTTGGTTAGGTATGGGTATCGGCCCCGTGTCCTATTAGCCAGTCCGAGGTTGCGGTAAAAAACTTGGCCAGGCTGACATTTTCCCCTCAACCTCGGAATCGAATCAAAGTGATTTATTTTTGAAGTTAAGATTTCAGGTATTTTTCCTCAGAAATACTGTAGATGAATTCCAATTCGACGAGTTTCCGTTCCTTATTCTGCGTTCGTATAATTTCTCTCGAAATTTCTAGAGATATTATAGCGGCTGAACGCAGGCTAGTCTTTCCTCTGCACAAAATACGAACGACACACTAGTACTTGGTGGAACAGAGTGCCGGGCTCGGATTGAATACCCGGCAGTACAACATCACAAAATCACACTTGAATTATTTATAGCCCAAATGGCGATCAAGTAACTATATTTATGCTTGGGCTGCCTGTGGTGTATATTCCCAAGGCCTGGACGCGAATTTTCGAATCTCGTGACACATGCTTGTGTTCGATCTTTGGTTCTTTTACGAAATAATTGCAAAACCTTGCAGTTGTCCACCAGTCTTGGCATGATCGACGCTGATGTTGCAGCTGCTTCTTCTAGCTACGGTAGTGGAATAGACGGATTAAGTAGAGATACTCCTTTGATTCAAACTGGGAGGAGGATGACGCAAAATGACAACGAAAGGGTTAGTCGTATGGTTCTGGCGACCTTCGTTGCTTCTCTTGGCCCCCTCAGCTTTGGTTACTGCCTTGGTTATTCGTCTTCCGCTCTGTTGGATTTACAAAACGAAGAAAAACAAGTTAAACTAAACAGTAATCAAGGTTCATGGTTCGGGGTAAGTCCAATTTTCCCTCGTTAATAATTTGTCATCGAAGCTCTAATATATTTTACTAAGACTTGCAATCCTTAAAAGTTATGATTTCGGATGATTTCGAAAACTAATGAATTACATGTAAATTAAACCAAAATTTGAAGTTGAATTTTTATTTGTTTTAAGCTTACTTAATTTTATTGTTGTTATTATTCTATTCGCATTTAGTATTTAACGGGTGTCCTCTGACCTGAGCCAATAATATAATCCCTTTTTATAAACTTATATTTTATTTTTAAGATGCTTTTGCATGAAGTGTGGCAAAAGCTATTAAAATTCATCCTAAAATGACCCGAATGAGAAGGATTTATTGCATTATATGAATTTTATTTCTCATCCATTCCCTCTCCAGTGAACAGTCCCTTATTAAGCAAAATAGACTATACTGCTGTGTCAATTTTGTATTGTTTCAATTTAATCCCATAGTCAGATTTTTAAAATTTTTCCTCTAATATAAAGTTAGGAACTACGAAGTATTTTCAAAAAATGAAATAAAAAAGGGGGGTGGTCGACTTTGTTTAGGAGTAGACATGCATGGAAATTACAGGCGTTAATTTTTATGAGATTTTGCTAATCAAAGCATTGAAATGACGTAGGCAACCCAGTACACGCTCTTAGAGCGTCTTGTTCCAATTATAAAAATATTAATATTAATGCATTTTCTTGTTATTAGGCCCTGATAGCTCTAGGGGCTGTTTTAGGAAGTCCTCTGGGAGGCTGGACAATAGAAACCCTGGGTAGAAAAGGAACCATTATGTTCAGTGTTATTCCCTTTGAACTTGGTTGGCTGCTTATCTCTTTTGCATTCAACCATTGGATGTTGTACTTTGGTAGACTGATCACTGGTATTGGTGTTGGAATGGTTTCCATGACAGTGCCAGTAAGTTGTTCAAATCTGAATAATATATTATTATTATTATTATTATTGTTATTGTTTTAGTATTTCTATCACAAGTGAATTTAATAAATGATAGAGAGAGAGGTTTTCCCCCCTTCAATTTCTATTTTATCTCTACAAGCTACACAAAACCACAAATGAGCCTGCACGTGCATGTGATATATTAACCTGTAGGTGAATACCCCAGCATAAAAAGTAAATTTTGTTCAATGAGCACACCTGATTTATTATATTCACTTTTGTAAAAATACTAATTTATAATAAAGCCTAACTCTAATGACTTTTCATACCTAAAGTACTGTACCACAATTCTCTTCTAAATCTCTTTTGTATTCAAATATTAAAAATCCTTAACTCAATGATGAAAATTAGCACAAAAAAAGCTACCAAATATGATAAAACAGACAAAAAGGAACCAAAAGGGAAGTATAGGAATAAGACATTATACTCAAAGCCTATGCAGATATTTGCATAATATGTTATAATGTACTGCTCAGGTTGGCTCAGTTGATTGAGCATCAGACTTTTATGTGAGAGGTTGTGGTTCGAGTCCCGGCTGGACCAACACTCAGGGTCTTAAAATAACTGAGGAGAAGGTGCTGCCTTTGTAATAACAACTACAAATGGTTAGACTTTCAAATGGCTCTTATGACTATGTAAAATGGCAATCTTGTCTCTCCACTCTACCTCAACCTGTAATGGAGGGACGTTAAAGAACCACTGAGGACATAAGGAAACCCTGGCAATAATGACCACACCCGGTGTCTGCTGTTTACTAATGATTTCTTAAAGGGTTGATTGTGGATGGGTATGGGGATTTTATGATGTTGGAAATATTGGTGCAATGTACTTCGAAGGGTACCCTGAGTCTTATTGTGCAAAACCAGCCCAAGGGCAAAATCTCAAATAAGTAGATAAAAGACACTAGTTAAGAGATTGTTAAGAGAGTTAATCTGATTGATAAACATTTTTTATGATTTTTCATTTTGGTTGCTTACTTCTATCTTATTTGGTGATGGTAAACAGGTAATCTAAATTCAACTATATTTCATATGCATTGGGAAATTTACTCTCATAAATAATAATGGTTTTGATTTATTTTAATAAGATTAAGGTTTGCGTCTTTTAGGTCTACATTGCTGAAATGTCAAGTGCTAAACTACGTGGGATGTTAGGCAGTGTCAATCAACTTGCTGTAACCTTCGGCCTCCTCTTTGCATATTGCATGGGGATATTAGTTAAGTGGAGATGGTTAGCACTGATTGGAGCTTTTCCTCCAGCTTTCCTGGCTTTATTCATGTTTTTTATGCCAGAAACACCACGCTGGTCAATAGGGCACAACAGAAGGGGTGATGCAATGAATGCCATGAGATGGCTGAAAGGACCAGGTGCCAACGTAGAAGAGGAATGCTACACTATTGAGGCTACACTTGGTAAGTTACATCTTCTATGAAAGAAGAACATGCTTACTTGGAAAAAAACTTTGGAAATAAACCTCTTGGTTTCACAACTTAGCATCACATTTGAGTAGGGTTTGAGTGTCTACCTTAATATGAGGGTTTTCTCTAGTGTTTTCTGTGTTTTAATTATGGGATTGAACAGTGGTATCACAAAGTCACCCTTCTTTTATTGGATTGCAATAGACTTTTTTCGAGTTCTAAATTACCAGTGTTTTACTTGATTACAGACTCATTTACTAGGGCTAGCCTCTTTTTGAAGTCCAATATTTCACAAATACCAACGATAAAGTAAAGAATGCAAAACTTCAACAATACAAATACTTTGAAATTCCACTGATATTTAATTTACTGGAACACATGAATATTCTGCACAAAATTGAGGCTGACCCTGTGCAACCGACAACTTAAAACTAGAGTATTTGAATTGAAAGTACTGTTGATTTCTAAGGAGGGACAAAACTGGAGAAACTGTAGTAAACCCTTGTCCTTCGGTTGTAAGCCCAACACTCTAGCTAGTCTATATAAATTCCAATTCAATTTTCAAGTTAATTAGTTAAGTCATGCTCTGAATTTTGATTGGTTCATCTTATCCATGTAAATCATAGTGAATAAGAATTTCTTATGCTTTTTTCCAGATGAACAACAAGCAATGTCATGTTCTGAGTTCTGCAAGCCATCCATTACCAAACCCCTAATTATCAGCATGGCTGCTATGTTCTTCCAACAGTTTTGTGGCATTAACGCTGTCATCTTTAACTGTGCTGTTATATTCAAAGAAGCAGGCTTTGAGAATGGCAAAGATGTATCTGTAATAGTTGCAGTAGTGCAGTTTATCGGCACAGGGTGTGCATGTTTGATTGTGGACAGGGCAGGTCGAAAGACTCTCTTGTGGACCACAGCCCTTGTTATGACTGCTAGTCTTATAGCTTTGGGTTTCTTCTTTGAGTTAGCCATCTTAAAAGAAGGCAAGGAGGTAGCTGGTCTTTTGGATTCTATCCATCACTCAGTTCCTGTTAAGAAAATATCATGGATTGCAATCTTGAGTTTAATCTTGTATAACCTAGCCTTTAGTCTGGCCTGGGGTCCAGTTCCATGGCTCCTGATGTCAGAGATATTCCCATTAAGAGCTCGTGGTATTGCAAGCAGTATATCAACACTTTTTAACTGGTCCCTGGCATTCACTGTTACAAAGACGTTTGTAGACTTCCAGAAAGCATTGACCCCACCAGGAACTTACTGGTTGTATGCTGGGATATCATTTCTCGCCTTCTTGTTTGTGGTGCTGCGGGTACCTGAGACTAAAGGCAAAAGTCTTGAAGAAATTGAGAGGTTATTCGATGGTGGTCACCGAAGAATCTATGAACCTATAGAATAATACTCCAAATGACAAAATAAGGTTTTTTCATAGCTGAAGACAGTTGCAGATCCTTTATGATATCCAGGGACATTATCTTTAAATTTAACTCAAAAGATTGGGTGGTAGCCACCCAATGCACCCCAACCTTGAAACAGCAATACTGAATTGGCTATGCCCTGTGTTTTCTTACAAAGACATCTGCCTAGGTTTTGAATTCCTTAAATAAATAGTCTATTTTGCTTGTAGGAGCGTTAACTACTGAAATAGCTTCAGGGGACTGAGTACAAACAAAGTTTGCAATAGTGTAGCTAATCATAATAAATGAATGGAAGTGTTCGCACTCTAATCCAACTTATTGAATCCTTTTTATGAGAACTTGAGAAATAATATTAGAAATAAACAGTTTATATTTTTATGGATAAAAAAATCAAGTTTTAAAGTTGGTAATAATTCAAGAATGGGGAAAAGTGAAGTCACAGATGCCAAATTTTTAATATCTCTGTATTTCTCTTTCCATTTTTGTTCTTCCCTTTTTTTTTTTTTTTTTTTTTTTTTTTTTTCTTTTAGAATTTAGAAGCATTTTTTGAAATCAATCAAAGAGAATAAGAAAAAACAAGATGTTGGTGAGAGAAGTTGAATGTATTTTTATTAGCGGTTCTGAACCCCAACCAACGCATGTCTAGACGTGACTATTCAACGGGAAGAATATTTCAACCGGAAAAAACATTTCAGCCGGAGTGTGACCAGGATTGCTTCCTCGCATGTCTCATAACAGCAACTAGTTATTCATTGACGAGTGTATTTTTGCTGGGGAGTAAAAAAGAAAGCCTAATTGTATTTACGTGGTAAGATTCGGACATGGTAAGATTTTATTTATTTTTTATTTTTGAAAAGTGAATAATTATCGACCATTTGACCTTTGACTTTGACTCACATCACGTGTCCTACTCGTGAAACCTGCACACATGACTTGCAGCATTCTTCGTTTGATTACCAGACGTTCGCAAACCTAAATTATTCATGAGAAGACAGAAGAAGTCTATGTTCAATTACCTTGAAAGCTAAAAAATATGACGAAGCAAAAGAGATACGTTGTGAATTCGGTAGAAAGCGAGAATGAAGAAAAAAACAGGCAAGGAACGAAAATGGAGCGTCATTATGGCTACCTTTGTGGCTGCTCTTGGCCCCTTGACGTTCGGGTATTGTATGGGTTATTCCTCTGCTGCAACCACACAATTAGAGATAAATGAAGACAATGTAAACAGTACACAACTGCACCTCACTGAATCTGAAATCAGCTGGTTTGGGGTAAGAAAGTACAGAAATTATAAATTAGTTTTGCTTGTAAAAGCCTCGAGTTTGGTTACCGGCACGAAACTTGAAAGATGAAACCTTTGGTTCATTTACAGGCAAAAATTGTCAATAGGAATTTAAAACACTAAATAAAGCCTTAACAGAGAATATCTTTACTGCACTCTTGCATTTTTTAGTCGTCAGGATCTTATCAAATTGATTGAAAACTAAGACGCAATTTTTTAATTAAATTTTTTATGTATAAATTCATAAAATCATTTATAATTTCATAACTTTTATTTACATTTTTCTGTTTATTTTGTCAAAGATTTGTGAACTTTTTTGTGATAGCACCGTCCATCATATACAATAAATCTTTTAGCAACCGCGGGAAAAAATAATTTTCTGGTTTTAATTTT
Organism: Actinia equina; assembly: GCA_011057435.1. Classification (NCBI taxonomy): domain Eukaryota; kingdom Metazoa; phylum Cnidaria; class Anthozoa; order Actiniaria; family Actiniidae; genus Actinia; species Actinia equina. Next base: position 1,192,448 of record WHPX01000729.1, read on the forward strand.
TAAATAGTCCAGTTGAAAAAAGGTTTTGAGTATTAATTTGGAAATATTGTGCAAGAAGGTCACTTCAGGTCTGACGTGCTCCGGTGGGTTGTGTTTGAACTCCCACACCAGACCGTAATACAAAACACAGGAAAACATAGTTAAATAAGTAAATTAGGTCTAGTTTTTTTTTTTCACTTCTCAGTCTGATTTCTCATTATAAATAACAACTGATGGGATGGGAGGTTAGTTTTATTACCAATCTTAGATATTCATTTCTTGATTAAACATTTCATTGTGTTATTGGATCTCTATTGAATTTGAGGGGGGCTCACTTGAATTATCTAACCACCCCTAGCGATGGGCCTGCAGTGGCTCAATTGTGTGCTCCTATGCAATGGAATATCAATTTGAATATTTTGCAAACACCCACAACCCCTCTTCGCCACTCATAGTGAGAATGAAGTGCACAACCAAACAAAACAGATATTCATCAAACCATTACAGTTTGCTAATAAAATTCATCTTATTCTTGTTGCAGTCCCTATTAAACATTGGTGCTATGATAGGAGGACCACTACAAGGCTTCTTGATTGACCTTCTGGGCCGCAAGATTGCTCTTATTCTCACCTCAATTCCTTTCTGCTCAGGGTATCTTTTAATTGGTTTTGGTAGTAATGCTTTAATGTTAAACAGTGGTAGGCTCATGTCGGGATTGGGAGTAGGAATGGCCTCTCTTAATGTACCTGTAAGTACTGAATACTCTTGTGTTTTTTTAGTATTCCATCCAATGGACAGAAGGAAAAGATTATCATTTATTGCCTTGGGGGAGGGGGCTGGGGGATTTCTGATCCCCTTTTTCCCCAAGAAGAGCTTTTTTTATGGTCCCCCATAGCTAGTGGTGAGAGTGATACCCCATTGATACCTGTAAATATATAGCTGATACCCCTCCAGTAATCTAATAACCATGTGATTTCCCCTAAATCATCCAAACCCCCACAGGAGATCCCTATTTTTTTCAATTACAGACCATGTGTCATTTTCTTGAAAATAAGCAAAATTCAGTTCTCAATCGTATTTACTATTTTGAGCAAAAAAAGCTCTTTGAAACAAATGAGTTCTCTCCCTGAGTATTACTGATGGGGTTCCTGTGGTTTAGGCAGGAACGTACGTTCGAAGGTCAACCCCTCTACTCCCCCTGTTCGCAAATTATTCTAAATGTAGCAAGAGTGAATGCTTGCCCAATGCTTCTAAGTATATGAACCTAAACGATTCCATTGTCAATGATTATTTCAAAGGTCTACATCTCAGAGACAGCATCTTCAGGTAGTCGTGGTGCTCTTGGATCTGTCAATCAACTGGGAATTACATCTGGAATCCTAATATCTTACATAGTTGGGTTCGCCATAAATTGGCGATGGTCGGCCCTTGTGGGCGCCTTCCCTCCAGCTATTCTTGTTGTTCTCATGGCGTTCATGCCTGAGACAGCCAGGTGGCTGATGGCCAAAAGGAAAGAAGAAAAAGCAAGGAAGAATCTCAAATGGTTGCGGGGACCTAATGTCGACGTTGAAGTTGAACTCGACGAAATAAGATTAACTCTTGGTGAGTGGAACAAACCTGTTTGGTGTTGTAGTCAAACCGGTTTCTCAATGCTTTACAGTGATCAAACCTGTTTTGGTAGCATGAAAATTGATGCGCGCGTTTCAAAAATTCTAATTCTAATAGCCATATTTGTGAATGAACCGTAAATTCCTTGTCGATTCAGATACAGTTGACCCAGTAGTAAAAACTTCTTTTCAAGAGAATAATTGACTCTTGAGCTCAAAAATACTTTCTACATGTATTTGATACATGATTGGTTAATAGCAGCTGTGACGTCACGATATTTTCCGGTATTTTTCATCTTAGTACAGTTTTTGGTATGAATAAAAAATTCGAGGAACGATCGTTGCATTCAATAATTTGCTATAAGCAGAGTTATAGCACAATGTGTCCAGTAGGATGTCGTAGATTCCGTGCCGTGACGTGACGTTTCGAAGTCATACAAATTCCACTCAATTATATAGAAATCTTCTCTCTGTGCACCGCGTCCCAGGAAAGCAGTGACCATCCCCTGCGGACCCTAGACTGTATCGTATTTGTCAAGTTTCTTACGTTCTGAATAACTTTTTTACATTGTAGCTTCCGAGAAAGGCACGTTTTCTCTCAAGGAGTTCGCTCAACCCGGTCTCCTACGACCCTTTATCATCAGCATGACATTACATTTTTTCCAGCAGTTCAGCGGCATCAATGCCGTCATGTTCTACTGCGCCACCATCTTCCAGAAGGCAGGCTTCGATAAGCAGAGTACTTTAGTACCCATCATAATTGGAGCAGTCCAGGTCTTATCGTCTGCTGTATCTCTATCTTTGGTGGATCGTGGAGGTCGACGATTCCTCCTCATCGCCGCAGGAATCAGCATGACTATTAGCTGCACCTTCACAGGTATCTACTTCCAAATCATCAAAAACAGCCCTGACAGCGCTGATGCACTCTCGTGGGTAGCGGTAACAAGCCTTTCGATATACATAGTCGCGTTTGGTTATGGGTGGGGCCCGTGCACGTGGTTGATCATGAGCGAGATCTTCCCTGTACGAGCCCGCGGTACAGCCAGCGGTATTGCTACTTTCTTCAATTGGTTTTGTTCATTTATTCTGACGAAAATGTTTAGTGATCTACTATTGACGCTGACGCCGGCGGGAACGTTTTGGATGTTTGCTATTATTCTGTTGCTGTCTGTCTTATTCGTTTACTTTTTTGTACCCGAGACGAAGGGGAAAACTTTGGAAGAAATTCAGCGAGAGTTCGAGGGGAAAGGAAAGGGAAAAGGGAAAGGAATGTACCGAGAGACAAATGTATAAAGACGTAATATATGGGAAACGTACAGTGACTAACTTCATTCTTCTCTTCAGCAAGTTGTTGTCAAGCTTGTTTGAAATGGCATTTTTTGACCCACGCAACTAAAATCTAAATATAAATCTCATAATTTCTCTTCATGTTAAAGGCTTTTCTATTTTTACGAGTCGTTAAGATCAACTTCCAATATAACTGCAATAGGCCTTCATTGCCTCTCTCTGATCGTTACAACAGTGTCCTTTCAAATATTGTGCTGCACACATTGGTATAATATTATCATGTATGGTGCATTATGCAAGATACTTACTTCAATTTAAACTGCACGCTTCTTTATTTTGCAAGTCCCCGAGAATTTTCTTCATGAAAAATCTTACATGTAGTTGGTTAGATGAAGGATACAAACTTGTACATCACGCCAAAAGAAGGCATTAACATGTGATATCACTACAGAATTCTTATATTTCCACCTTTCGTTTGATGATATTCAGGGGTTTTTTTTTTCTTTTTTTTACTTTGAAATCGTGTGTAGGTTGAAGGTTATAAAACCAGTTGTGGGACTTTATTGCACATATTACTGCACCAAAAACTTTAGTCTATTCACTATGAAATTTGGCCAAGTTTTAAGTATATTCCTTTGTCTTTTATCATGGGGTATTTAGCTTTTTTAATTGGGCATTAGGTTTAATTTCGTACATGTTGCATGCATAAGATAGATTCATTTCATTTGCAAACATTTCTTCTTTGACATTATGCATATAATACACACACAAAAACGTTTGTTGAGTTTATTCTGTGATTTGAGGGATTTTCTCTGGGTTCTCCAGTTTATCTGCCTTCACAAAACCCAGCCTTAATGAAACCAAGGATTTCAAAGAAAGATAAAAAATCACAAACAAGGTACTACAGGTAATGTTGCTAAAGTAGGATAATTTTCTACTTTAGCAACATTGTGTGTGACAAATCGTGTCGTGCTGGCTCACAACATCATTTGTCTGCAACATATTGCATGCCATTTGCATTGTCTGTAACTTGAATCTTTTTTGATTGTCTTCCCTCAGTTAAGAAATGTGAGCTTCAACTCACTGATAACTATTTCTTCAACTTGAAAAGCCTTTAAAATTTCATTCCTCTGACATTTAAGAACCTTTCATTTCCTTTATTTCATTCTTTGCTTCACTGTAAATAGTTATGACTAATTAATATATAAATTGTTTGTTATATTTTTAAAATATTTTAAAATAAAGTATAAACTCTATGATCTGTAATGAAGGGTTTTTTTGAGTGCCATAAGTTAACTCACTGGGTTAATATGGCACCTTCTCTAAAGTTTTTTTTTTATTGTATTGTATCTCTATATTTGGTACACACTTTTTCCACTACTTCATTGCCATGATATGTTCCATCTCCTTCTCAAGCTGTCTGACAAACCTGTGATTCATGAACAGCAACTATAGAATAGAGAAAGGTGTACAGTATGTTGAGGATTATTTACTAGAGAGTTTTGTATCATGATCATGCTGTGTGGCAAGGGACCTGAATTTTGCTTGAACAATGCATAGCCTTGCACAGAAGTGCTCAAGATGGGTTAATCAAATGTTTTTATTCTCATGAGAACATATGGTCGCCATATGATAAGCTTTCATGCCATAAAACTTTCAGACAATTGCAATAAATGCATTGTGGTCTAGCTTGGATACAAATGGTGGTGTTTGTACCAAAGCTAGAAGGAAAGTGTTATAGAGAAGCAGGAAAACTAATGACACGATGGTGCAAAAGGGGTTCTGTTTATGAGCATTTTGATTGGCTAAGCAATAATATTGCATTCTGTGATTGGTTGAAAGGACATTGTCAATCTTGTACCATGTCCCATGGTTTGGTATTTGGCCTTTTAGATTTAGGAGTGGATTGAAGAAGGGGATTTGGAATTGTATATTGAAAATAATGAAATCCTATAAATAGAACTTTTATTGTTTGACACTAACCTGACCATTTGGTAAAAATTGGAATAATATAGCTGAGAGTTTATCAGCCTTCAATATTGCCTAGAATTTAAAGGAATCCAAGATTAGAATTTCTGTCCCTTTAGCCACCTCATCGTCTCCTGCTTGAACTACCAATCTTGATTGCCACTGGTCTCATACTTCTATCTATCCATAGCTTTCATTTATAATAGACCTTATTCGTGGTGTGACAATGTTTTCCCAATTCAGCATGACAAACCTCTGGGGGAATAAAGAGCTGTTGTTTTGAAACTCTTCGGGATATTGTTATTCCTTTCGTTCCCTTTGGGATACTCATGAATTTTTCGAAAGAGTAAAACAAAGAAAATGAATCCCCTGCCCTTGAGGTTCGTCACACTGAATTGGGAAAACATTGTCACATCACGAATAGGTTTATCTGGGTGAAATAAATGGCATACTGGTGGAGAGATGGGGAGAGCACACTACAGGTGCAGTGTTGCAATGAAGACAAGGGGCAGGAGTAAGACTGCAGTCTTCCTCTTTGTCGCAGACCACAGAGCAACACAAATTACATGGGCAGATGAATCTCATTGCCAGCTATACAAAGCAAAGCCAAGGAAATTCTTAAAATATAGTTTCCAGAATTTATACTATTTCTGCATTCTGAGAATATTTTGGACCAAATAACATTTTTACTGAATCTCAAACTAAAAGGGGGACGGCAGCCCTATTCAATCCTAATTACACCTAATAACTGTATAAACATTTTACTGACACTTTGTAAGAACCTACCTCGGTCGGCTGAAAGATTACTCTGCAGTAATCTTGTAAGTACCTAGTGAGTAGTGTCAAGATATTCTCTGCCAACACTCTGTTTTCAGTCTTTTCACAAATTAATGTAAATCCACAACTGGAATAAAAATAATAATTTAGAAATAAATATTATGTAATATATACAGTATGAGTAGCAGTGTTGTATCCGATATACAAACTTGAGGCGTAGCAGAGAGTTTGTATATTGAATACAACACCGACACGAATACTGGAGATTACTTACTGTATCAAACATCTGGGTTCTTTTGTGTTTCGCTAAAATTTTCAAGATAAAAGTGAATCTGGCTAAGAAAATCCATCTTAAAGTTTATGCAAATGAACAGGATTCTGTATCTGATTTACTCCTCATGGTCGTGATTTCTGTTGTGTTATCCTCATGAATTATTAATGAGTTTAATAAATATAAAATGAGATTTTAAAAGGTCACATTGTAAATTTTGTACCTAACATGGCATTTCCTCTACTGGATTGACCTATTCAGCTTAGGTATTATGTAAATGTTTCCTATTTTTTGGCGGCTTTACTAAATATATATATATACTCAAGAATGTATCACTTTTAGAAATGGATCCAAGGTCACAATGGTGAAATTCAAAAGCTATGCAATACAAAATTCATTTTCCTCTGTATTCTTCCAACAGCATTTAGGTGACTCTTCATTATATTAGGCTGAGACTTCACAAGATTGTTGATGGTTCTACTAAAGCATGCTTTTCTAATCTCGGCTTCATCATTTTATATATAGAATGTTCTGATGTCTGAGGCAGTTGACCAATGCATAGGAAAAGGTACTTACTTTGCTATGCCCTTCCATACCACAACCTTTTCTGACTCAAAAGGATTACCATCTGCAAGCCTAGTAAAAACAAAGTAGAATGATTTATTGAATCCAATAGAGGCTTTGACCATCACTTGATGCCAGCCATGACAGGGGTCTTTTTCCCCTGGGAAACTGAATTCTTTCTCATGTAAATCAGATTAGACCAGATCCAATTGTTCCTGCCTCCTGTCATGACTGCCATCACGTGATAATGCGAAGGCTCTATAGAGAATTATTCCTTAGGTTACTAAATTAAATTCCTTGCACCTTTTAAAATCTACTCTACCTAAATATTCCTGATTCCAGTTGAGATAGGAGTCTGAAAAGTGAAAAGGTCATATATCATCATTCATCAGGCCCATAAGGACACACAATAGTAGCCTGCATTGTTGGTGGTGGTCTGCAGTGATGGCACAAAGAAAAGAAGGAGGCAAGAAAGGTGTCTACTGCTATCTTCTTGCAACACTGCAGACTCTCATGCAGGCTTATCTAATACAATAGTGGATGGTTTTTGAACCAATCACAGTGCAAAAGATTCTTAAGGCCATCCAATCAAAAAGCTTGGACACTGTGCCCTTATAGTACAGTACATTATGTCATGAAGTACATTTTCCAAAGTCATGAAAAGTGTTCTTTATCTCAAGATGAGAGTACAGAGACTTTGCACCATCACGTGATGGCAGCCATGACAGGAGGCACAACAATATAATCATTCTCCATCGGAAACTGAATTCTTTCTCTTGAAATTCAGATTAGGCCAGATTCACTTGTTCCTGCCTCCTGTCATGGCTTTCCATGGTGTAAGGCCTCTATAGGGTTCTAAATAATAGCCAGTAAAAAGGCAATGTCTAGACCGAAAATCAGAACCTGTTAAGCCAAATGCCTTTTAGACTAGTCATCTTGACTGCTTGACTAGTCACATGTTGTTCAGTCTTATGTGGTCAGTTATCAGCCACTGAGCAGCCACTATTCTTGGCCATGTTAAATACTTTCTTCAAATGGACAGAGGTGGAAAAAAAATTGTCAATTCTCTTATAGATGATCATCTTTTTTACTGACACTAGCTGATTCTTTGTGGTGAATTGAAGTAAGTAAATACTGTCAAATATGATGACTGTGGGGAGGTGGGGTAGGATCAAAATAGTTGTGGACGGGTTAGAATGCCATTTGTTATAGCTGATTTTTTCGGAAATGGAGTGGATAAAATTTGCCATAACTTTTTACATCCCCTCAAGAACAAGTAATCTTAATATATAATGTGATCCTTACTCTTCTGTAGTAGCTAGTCCATTAGTATCCACATGTTGAATGCTTCCTGATGTAACGTACCGAAAAGAAAATTCTGACTGGGCTCTGTTGGCAACATGAAGAAGCTGTTCTTTTCTTCTTTCTCGAGCATCTTCGATCGCTTCTACTTCCTATGCATATCAGACTCGTAAGTTATTTAACCATCATATACCCAATTTGTAAAAAGTTATATTTCAAATCGATTGCAAAATGATTTTACTTACTGGCTGAGCTTCGTGTACAAAGACTTGAGAAAATAGAACTCGACAAGGTCCGGGTCTGAGAGTATGTAAGATGAAAGCGTAAACCATAGCAGAAATATAAGCAAGTTGAAAAATTAATATTCGATCTTTTTAGTATTCCATTTCATTGATTTTTTGTTCGATTCGCAGGCTTGTTGCATTTATCCTTGTTGTGGTAAGGTAGCCAGGCCTTGAGATGGTGAAGCGCAAGGAATTGTGGGTCAAGGCTCTGGATGAAGTGGCTGCATGAGAAGAAAGAACAGGTGGACGTAAAGCGATGAATGAAGAGAATATAGGAAAGGAAGCTTCCTTAAGTGGTACAGAATTCTAGAATTTCATTAAAACGCAAATCAGATTAGAAGGTAAGCTGACAAATATCGGAGTGTAAGCAGTGTAATCCTGGAAATTCTAGGAGTATTGATTGTTTCAAAATATGTTTCTTTCCTTCATTTTCACGTTTTTTTATCTGGTGGTTCTTTGCAAAGCTTTTTTTATTTTTGTTTATAGTTCACTCAACAAAATTTCAGTAAAAATGCGAAGCGAGGCCATTCATATTTGTCTATTTGGCAGCCGATTTTTCTTATTTTTTTCTTATTTTTTTGCCGCTGTTGACAATATTTTGGCCGTGTTTCCGCATAGCGACTTAATTCGGTACTCCTACGGATTACAATTAACGCTATAATCGTACTCCTCTCGACCAATCAGAGTCGAGTAATTTTGTTTAGTGTACTATAAATCAAGGTATTAAGTCATCTGATACTACAGCAGTTAGCTGATAATTAGATATTCATAGAAAAAATCTTTGCATCGCGATTAGATACTTCGATTGCACGTTACATCATCACGGCCATGCCGGTTGGTGACATTTAACAAAAAATATCTCATCAGCAACCGTATAAGGCACCACAATGGCCGCCATATTTTTGTCTTTTGACACTCTTGGGAATTCTTGCGACCCATCAATTATCGCAAATTAATTTTAGAATCACTACCAATGTCCACCAATCCTTTTTGCACATACAATAGTCGTATAGGCGACTTTCGTTAAGGTGAATCCTTCTTGCACATCAATGAAAAAAATAAGTTCAAAATTTTTATTCCTTCATTTTTATATATTCACTGAAATTTGTTTTACTTTCGTTTGTCACTGATAAAACAGCATTTTTTGCCACTTCACACACAAATCTTACCTTGTTAGGGTTAAGCAGGAAAATAAATGGTCCGTCGGTAATGAGATACAAATATTTGCCTCGAAAAAGCTTTTTTGGAGATCCGACGCTTTTAATCAAATGTAATATATCAATGTCAACGAAAAGTGGTAATTGCGAGATAAAGCCATGAATTATTTACATAACTATCCAAGCACAAAGATGGAAAACTAACATGGAAATCACGTCTGCTTAGAAAACCGAATTACTAGTCGGGTAAGAGAATATTGTTGACTATCGTTACCCAAATTCAGTGGACAAAATCACGCAAGTTGTTGGTCTGTTAAGCTTTAAAAGTCGCAAGCTTTACTAACCTTTATCCGTATTATAAAATAACTATCTTTTCTCCTTCTCACATCCCTTTGTTTTCCTTTTTTCTTCTCTCTCTCTTTTTATTGGTTTTTCTTTCTTTTTTAGCAGACCAACGCAGCACAGCACTTGTCTCCAGGCCTTGGCCGTTGATTGTATTCCTATATCAAGTGTTTGTTTTGTATGAGATGATCGATCGATGACTGACTTCATACATGTCTAGTCTGTCTCTTGCACTGAATGCCTACAGTCTTAGCTCTCATTTCATTGAATTTATTGACAAAATAATCTCTGCTAGAACCAAAGAACTGACCAAAGCATAGCTACAGTAGCACTAACGCTCTAGCTCTTGTGAATCTGACAATGGATCAACTTTCATTTTGATTTAATATTGCAGACTGCTTTATTTGTACGTGGTCTGTAAGAACGCGGTTTCCAAGTGCATATCAAGTGCTCACCGAACTCTTGTAAGAGATCATTTACAAACTTCTTTTCAAGAATTTTTCAAAGAACCACGCTACCAATGTTTTGTCAGTTTGAAACCCCATCAATAACGTAAGTGTAACAACATCCAGGAAGACTCCTAACTGATTTTGCATTCACAGAACGTAAGTTTACAACTTTTCTTTAAGTATGCCTTAAGCACATGTGTCAGCAGCATGGTATACCTGGATTAAATCAAAAGCAGATCACAAACCCCGCGCGCCCGAACTTCAACGAGTAACAATTTGTTGTTGCACAGATATTTAAGCACTTCAATAGTAAAAGGTGTTACTTGAAAGTTTACAAAACTCAGTTTAATATTGGCGCCAAATTGGACAGGCAATACCTCATTGTTTAATTTTCTTCCATATCTTTTTTCGTAAAGTGAGTTAAACGAGGGTGAGTTGAAATCGTGAGACGGTCTTCGGTCTTTGAAGCAGTGAGGCATTAGTGATTCAATTATACAGTTTTGTATAATTACGGGTCATGAGAAAAGCAAACTGCGGTTAATCCTGTCCATCTTGTTGGCTTTCTTTCGGCCATGTTTACCAACCAACTACCGATAACTCACAAAACAGCAAAGACTTCCTCAGGGGAGGTGACAAAAAACGAACCAAAATTGCCACTCATTGTTAACAAATTTAAATTAATCCTTTCCTAGTTAAAAACACTTCGAAAATATTTTAAAATTAAATCTGTCATTTTTTTTTGACTGACCTTTTTTAATTACTGTTATCAGTGACAAAAATATGTAAAGAATTTGTTTTTTTAAAAAACTTCGTTCTTCTCAATCCTACGTAATATGACTATTTTTTTCTACTTTTTATTGACATTTGAAGTATCTCCTCCATACTTGAAATAATTCGCCAAATTTTTCTTTCACAGTGAAAAATAATGATCTTGTCTTAGGTCAGTTTGCGTTTCCAATAGATATTTTTCAATCCAATTGGGAATCGGTTATTGATAACTGTAATCACTAAAAGTTATCTCGTTCGGGAGTTTCCTGTGAATATCAAATGAAAAGTGTACATAAAGGTACGATCTCACAAGATGTAGTGTTACAGTGTTTGCATTGTTGATCGTACGATCGCATTCAATCCTGTCGATTGCTTTTGATTGGTGTTATGCGTGTTTATTCACCCTAGAACAATAGATTCTGTGTTTGTAAAGAGATGTATTTTTCGTTAGAATGTGTAAAAATGGATTCTTTGGAAGGGATGAAACGTAAAGAGAATAAAATAATAGTTGACACAATCTTTTACAACAACAAACCACAACAACAACACCAACATCCAAAATTACGCTAACCTTGCAATGGGAAATAATAGAATCGGATTTTTCTTTTGCGATAGTACAAAAAAATTATGATACCCGAAAATAATGAATAAATAAAAGTAAACTAAAATTATATAAACGTACAATATTAATCGAATCCAGATAGCTGATAACCATGGTAACGAGGAAACGAATGATTTTCTGTGAGAAGTAAGCAGGAGGGCAGAAAGTTGTGTTGATTGAAGTAATCAATGATAATTTATTACCTCGAGATCTTACTGCTGCGTGAGTTTAACCTCGTCAGTTAGTTTAACCTTACAAGCGAACGTAGTACACTGGATCACCCAAGATCCAGGTATCGAGAACCATTTCGTATCATCGTTTATGAAGGACTACCTTGAATTTCTCTGACGAACGCGGTAACCGACCAAAACGTTATTGAAGCAAGTAAGTCTATCTTCATGCGTAGATAAATTCCTATGACAAATATTTTGCTTCTTGAGGAAAAAAGCTCGGTGCAAAGCAACATGAATGTGGGCGTGTATAGCTTGAGCATTTCTAGAGACTTCAGATATTCTACCATACTGCAGAAAACTCAAACATATCATGTCATTCCTTCGCGAAAACCGGCTTACACATGGCTTCCACTTTAAATATCTGCCCGCGAGATTTTCCGGATTTCCTGAGGAAGGTCGTCACGAACAAAATTGTTGGGGAAATAGTTCCTGTGTCGGTTCCCTTTTATATTTCCTGCTTTAAAAATATTGCACAAATTATCCAAAAGCTTTTTTTTAAATAAATTCTTATCGATATTTTGCCATTGAACTTTTTGAATCCAAATGACCCGAACTTACTCTGATCTTAATCTTCTGCTCTGCTTCAGTGTATGCTTGGTTCAAATGCCTCAAAATTCTTACGCGAAAGAGGGATTTTTTTCGCGAAAATCGTTTTATTTTCTTCATCTAAGCGGACAAAATGACTAAGAAATGCTGGAGATTTATCTTACATACGTTGTGATTTAGGTTATCTTAATGCTCCAGTCATTTTGGAATTTCGCTTCTTCGCTGAAATGCTTGGTATCAAACCCTTACAATAGTTGGTACTTGAAAACAGGATCTCACGAATGACATCTTTAAGTACTTTTGAACAGATTAGCAATATGAGATGCTATGGATTCGTTTACTTTAAAGTAAAAACATCTTTATTTACTATCAAAATATCATGCACCCGTTGTCTGGCTCGATTTCTGACTTTTCCAAGCTTGTTGTTCCCACGCTCGTCAATTTTACACATGTTTCAAAATAACAAAGTGTTGATAGCTTGTCGGAATCGAACAGGTCTGGACAGTTTCAAAAGAATTGATTGTGGTCTCATTTCAGCATCTTTTAGCGCGGTCCTCCATGGCCTTAGCCTGGTTTGCAGACTTGATTTTTTTTACGCTCGGTGATCTCGCCAAACACTGAGTGTTAAAAAATCGACTCTTCAAAGCAGGCTATCATGGCCTCTTGATTTACAGCCATATTTTTCCAGCTTATTGAATATCTTGTTTTCGTATTCAGTGTCGTGTTTGCGCATGTTTTCGCTAACAAGCCTATTCTTAAATGGTGTGGTCAAAATATCTCAAGATCTTTCTAAAATTACCCCACATGCAATGTAAAGCATTTAGTTATGCGTAGCGCTTTCTATCTTTCGTCCAACTTGCAGGCGCACGAAAAGAAACAGGCACACAACTCTAGCTGCGCGCGTTTAGAACTTTTCGTTGTAAGCACCAGACGTTGCTCAAAAAATACAAGCTGTAACAGTGACTACATTTTATTTTCCGTCGCCGGGGTGTTCTAAACTGCGAGGGAGGCCGAGCCGAGGTCAATAGTATCAGGCTGATGAGTTCTGATTGATTTTCAGGGGTGAGTGACGGATTCTGTCTTCAATGGCTACCCTTGAACGAGTGGAGCACTATTGTAGTGTGTCTTTGTTTGTGGCCAGTTGCCTCAGGTAATTTTTTTATCTAGAACTTTCTCTCTTTCTCGGATATGCATGCTCAGTTGTCTTGACTTTATTTCCTTCGGTCCGTCCGTCTAATATCTAACATATGCATCCATACATCCCTCCTTCTCTTCCTCTCCTACTTGCCCCTTCCTCCTACCATCCCTCCATCCATCCGCTAGCCATTCATCAATCCCCCATCCATACATCCTCATCTATCCATCCCCCATCTGTCCATCCACCTTCCTATCTGCCCATCCGTCCGTCCGTCATCCATCCATCCATCCATCCATCCATCCATCCATCCATCCATCCATCCATCCATCCATCCATCCATCCATCCATCCATCCATCCATCCATCCATCCATCCATCCATCCATCCACTCTTTCCACCCATTTATTCATCCATCCTTTTTTCCCTCTCTTTATTCTTTACCGTATATCCCTTATCGACACAGGCATTCCTGTTCGGCTCACCAGTAAACATACATATCCCAACAACCAATCCAATGCTGGCAGCGTCGAGGTTTTGTACAATGGAACCTGGGGAGCCATATGTGACGACTACTGGGAAATCATCGATGCCCGTGTGGTTTGTCGCGAACTTGGTTTTTCCGATGCCCTGTCTGCACCATGCTGCTCAGCATTTGGTCACAACAAAACCAAACCCATCTGGCTCGATGATGTTCGATGTCAAGGCAACGAGACAAACATAAGCCAGTGTGATAGTAATGGTTGGGGAAATCATGACTGTGGATGGCAGTCTCATGCAAACGTGGTATGTCAGCCAAATAACTTTATCAAAGGTAAGTATAAATTATTCTTGGGATGCACGTAACGTCATAGCCGCCATTTTGGTTGACTTTGGAAAAATATTTGGTTAGGTTCATTGGGGTATTTCGTCATGTCAAAAGGTAAAGTGAAATGTAGGGAAACGATGAAAACGTGGTCAAGTTTGCCGTTTGCGGGAATGAAAAACAGGGATCTTAATCTGCCTAATAGCTGCAAGTCGAGATCAGGCTTGACGTTTTTACACATTGACATTTATTTTATTAAGTCGTAAAAGGGTAATTTCATTTGTATTGCGCTCTTCGAATCTGACTTTCGATGCGTCAGGCTTTCCCGTAGAAAGGAATCCGGATTCCTTAGCTTCTAATCTAGATTCCGTGTCCTTCATTACCAGCTTACCATGAAAATCATTGTTTGGTTTACTTGTTAATGTTTGTGTATGTCAAATTGTAGGCTTTAAGTTTCGTCTTGCTGGAGGCTTAGGTCCCCTATGCTGGCCGAGTAGAGGTCCTGTATGGAGGAGTCTGGGGCGATGTAGACAACTATGGCTGGGATCTCAACGCTGGTCACGTGATGTGCCGAAGCCTTGATTATCCTGCGGGGGCCCTGACTACAGTCACCCACTCTCCAGGCATATTTCCAGGCACGCCATCCAGTGTCAAATGGATAGATAATATTCGTTGTCTTGGCAACGAATCGTCTCTTGCTGATTGTCAATTTGATATTGAGACGAGGATGATTTCTAGTGGTTTTAACGGTGGTGTGGTGTGCAATACAGGAAATAACACAGGTAGTCCCCTCTTTCAATATATATTTTATTTACCCGTATCGTCCTTTCAAGTATCATTTACGCTGACCTTTTTCGTTTCGTTGTTCTTTAGTTTACCAATTCAGACTGGCACATAACGATAACACTCTGCTTTCATATGCTGGTCGCGTTGAAATCCAAGTGGCAGGGGTCTGGGGTTCAATTAACAGCATTCAATGGAATCTCGCCGCAGCCAACGTGACATGCAGACAATTGGGCTACCGCGCAGGCGCGGAAATGGCCATTCTTGGAGCGACTGTAGTTTTTAAACTTAGTGCAAGTGGTAATGAATGGATTCCTAATATTCGATGTTCAGGGTTTGAAAACTCGCTAAATGAGTGTAACTACTCGATTGAGTTTGGGCGTTCATATGATGACGTAGGAGTCGTGTGCTCGACGAACCATTCCGGTAAGGATAGGCACGTGTCATTCCCTTGAGTATTATTCATTTGCTCAATAGGTATATGCACTTGGTGTTTTGGTACTTATTAGCTATTACGAGGTCGAAGGAAAAACTGGGTTCATTTAGCATTGCAGTGCATTGTAAGACTTATTTCCAATATGGCTTCTATTTTGTCGCCTAAAACAGACCCACAATCCATTACAATGCCAACTTGACCCAGTTTTTCTCAACCTCGTAACGGCTTATAAGCAGCCGCTCTAATTAAAATTCGAGAAATCGAACTGGTAAGGAAAGGGATGTTGTAAGATAACCTCCTACCTCGTCTACAGCTCTTGTCAGTTGATCAGCTCACTCTTCTAGTTATCCATCAACCATATTTTATCTTTGCAGAGCTTTTTTCTGTTTGTTTTGCTTTTCAGTTTGTTTCGCTTGGTTTTTTGTTTTTTTGGCTTCGTCTCGTTTTTTTGTTTTTGTTTCGTTTTTGCTTCGTTTTTGTTTTGTTTCTTTTCTTTTCTGGTAGTAATGATTAAATTGTATACGAATTCAAACAGCCCTTTTTTATTTCATGCAAGTCGATATTTCAAGTAGCCGTGCATTTATTTACATCAGCTAGTTAGTCGTTTCAAGGTCCAATAACTAAAAAGCTGTTGTGTTTTTTTTTGCAGACAATAAATATCGCCTGACAGGAGGTACTAATTTCTCTGGACGAGTCGAGATTTACAACGCAGGAGTCTGGGGAACAGTTCACAATGCAGGCTGGGATATCAAAGCTGCAAAGGTGTTATGTACGAGTCTGGGCTTTAAAGGGGTTTCTCACGTGATCAAGTTTGCAGCTGGTCCCTTTGGACCTGGACTTGGGCCGTTATGGCTGAGGGACTTGAAGTGTGAGGGGGACGAATCAAGTCTATGGAAGTGTAGACATGCATTAGTCGTGCAAGACTCTTTCAGCCATGACTATGATGCTGGTGTTATGTGTGAAACAAACTCAAAACAGAGTAAGTCTACATTGTGCAGTTTGATAGGGTACGGTTGGTCGTAATCCCATTTCCCGACCCGCCCCATTTTGAGCAAATCCCATAGTACCAGCCTATATTCACAAATCCCATTCCCAGCCCAAAAACGGTAAATCCCAGCTGCCATTTTAACCCCTTCAAGACCCTCGTTTGACCGAAATAATCGCGATACCTTTGAGTAAATCAATATAGAGTCTAAAGGTTTGCAAGTTAAGGCCCATATTTAGTTAATTAAGGGAGTACTTATTTGTGGTTTGTGTTATAAAATCTTTAAAATTAAATCTTTAAAATAAAACGATTCAATCTTTCTTTAAGCTGCCCTGGAAAACATGAAAATTCGACTCAACGGATCCTATTTTGGCCGAGTAGAAGTCTGGTTTTCGGGAGTCTGGGGCACAATCAGCGGCGATTACTTTACCAAACAAGATGGTGACGTAATTTGTCGCCAGCTCGGCTTCCCGTACTCCATAGAGGCTTTGGGGTATGGCGCATTTGGTCCGGGGACTGGGCCTGTGTGGTTGAGCAAGATCAGTTGTACTGGTATCGAGAAGACTATCTCTTCTTGTCCGATTGGTGGGTTGAGCTCTGTGTATCCAACACACGTGAACGATGCTGCTGTGATATGTAAGACAAGTAAAACTGGGGATAATGGTAAGGACGTTAGACCCCTAGCTAGGACGATTAGTTGTCCCATTTAAGGCCACGTGTCATTTTCTAGAGTATCATTTCTTTGTTTAACGCTTGTGCATGACATTTGAATAGACCCCTTGCAGCACGTCGGAGTGCAACTCAATTTTGGAGGACAAAAATAATGGGTTTCCAATTCTCATGAGATTGAAGTTATTTTATTTTTAGACCTTTCGCGAATCGAATTAGTTTGAGTAACCATGAAATCATTCTCCAAGTCGAGGTTGAACTAGATCAATACAGTAAATGTATGATCCACATCAGGTACAACCTTGACTTCGAGCAATTGTTTCGTGGTCCCTCAAGCGAATTCGGGAAACTGAGGTCTATTGATCATGGAATATTTGAAAGTAGATTGGCTTTTATTTTCTCTCCAAAAAGTCCTTGCGTGGAGGGTCAAGGCGAGTCTTGAGGCGACGGGATGGTAGATTTTTAGCCAAATTTAGGTAAATATTTAGTTGAAACACTCAAAAATGTTATTTACGATTATTAGATTTTTCAATTCGTCTCGTCGGTGGAAACACCAGCGGTCGCTTGGAAGTTCAGTACAAAGGAATCTGGGGCAGCATTGTGCACGTGACACGAGACAAGTTATCACGTTTTGGACACGTGGTTTGCAGACAGCTTGGTTTCTCAGGCGTGCTGACGACATTATGGAATGCAGCTTCCATATATGGAAGTGGTAATGGACCTGTTTGGATGACGCATGTTCGTTGCCTTGGAAACGAGTCCAATATTGGAGAATGCTACTTTGAGAGGAATTATCACGGCGTTTATCCTGAGGTTGGAGTAGTGTGCAATCAAACAAGTAAGTACAGATGCTCTTTTTATCTAAGTGTATGAACGTTTACTAACTTAGGTTAATAGAACCTTTGCTACTTCAAGAAGAACATGCTCTTTTGTTCTTTTATCACCCTCTCCCTCTCCTCTCTCCCTCTCCCTCTCCCTCTCCCTCTCCCTCTCCCTCTCCCTCTCCCTCTCCCTCTCCCTTTTCCTTTTCCTCGTCACTTTTCTCTCTTCATTTTCTCTCTAGATCTTTTCTCTACATTTCTCAGGATACTTCTAACTATTTTGCTAATGACTTTCAGGGCTGCCACGTATTACGACCTCGAGCCCCACAAGTCGTACGACTTCAAAAGGTTTGTCCTTAGAACGCATAGAACTTGATAACTCCAAAACTGGTCGCTTTTTGTAGAACGAGAAACGACCCTTTAATCTTATTCAGATACGACTAAATAAATTGCAACTTCGACTATTATTATTATTTTATTACTATAGGCACAACTGCTCAAGTTCATATCGAACATTCCACTGACGGCCAATCAGGAATCAACTGGTTATAACAGTTGGGCTTCCTGTGCTTTTTGGACTGCTACTCTGTCTGATAATCTTGGTTTGCTATGTGCGGGTCTACAGAGAGAAAAGAGGAATGTACGATACAAATAATGAATTTATAAGGATGGATGACGTCACGGGGGTAGGTACGCAAGCGCTATGACGCGCACAATTGACCTTTCCAAAGTTCGGAGAAAGACTGGTAAAAATATCGTTGTGCAAAGGATTGTGGGAATATGTTTGTGGGCGAGATCAACTAAGTCCCACAATCCTTTGTACCACGAGGTCGCTTCCCGTCTCCCTTTGAATTTCGTAAAAGTGAATGTTTAGATCGTAAATTAATGTATTATTACTTGGAGGTCTTGGTAGAGAAATATTTGAGATGCTTGCACATTTCTATCTTCGTAAAAACGCTACAGTCCTATTCGATGTGTAACTGTCGTGTCCTGACTCAGATCATTTTCAAATTTGAACAAAAGTGAAGGTTTATAGTTAGTGTCTAATTACTTGATGGCCTTGGTAGAGAAGCTTGAACATTTCTCCTACATCATATTCCTGTTTAATCTGTGATTTTGCCGTGCCATGAATATCCCGAAGGTTTTTTCAAATATCGACAAAATTGAAAGTTCATCAGTTGTACACAGAGTCAAGGACGAATTTGTTTAGGCAATGACTGCAATATTTCATCGTCTAAGGCTCATATCAAACGTTGAACTTCACATGAGCCGAACCTAATGACATCAAAGAAGACAGCCTTGTTATCCATTAGATTCTACTAGGTTCGGTTAGTGTGAACTTCGACATTTGACCTGAGCCTTGAATATAGAAACGCGGAAGCCTTCGCCAAGGTCGAGGCAATAAAAACTAAATAATAGTGCTTCCGGCTAGGATCTTATCATAATACTTTCCACAAACCGTATTTTTTAAACCCTCATTCAGTATACAGAAAACAGCGATCTTTCGTACTCGTTTCGAAACTTAGCCCTGGAGAACGGCGACGACCGCTGGACAGTTAAAGGGTTACCAGACGAGCGGGACTGGTGGGAGATCCCTAGAGGTCGCGTCTTACTAGATGTAGATATTAGCTCTGACAATAGAACGGTTATATACAATGGAAGGCTGAAGAATGATGGGGGAATAATCAGGGACTGTATGGTGAAAACAGCTCGAGGTGAGTAACAGCTCAAGCTATGTATCGACGACGACACACGACGACGACAAAATAATGACGTCACGGTTGAGAAACCCTGGGGCGATAAATTCGTTTTTAAGAGCTCAAACACTAGCGATTTTTGCGTCGATTTTTGCTGCGATTTTGTATTGCGATTTTGTCAATAATAAATAATGGTACAGAATTTACTTGTAAAGTATTTTTTTCAGGATACCAAGATTTTCCTAGACGAATGTCTCTTTTGAAGGATGAGACAAAAGATTTCATGTTTTCGAAAATTGCCAAAAAATCGCAGCAAAAATCGCCGCAAAATCGCCAGTGTAAACGGGGCTTAATATCTATTTTCGAAATTATAAAAATAGTTTAGCCCTAAATGCTTTGCGCTACCATACGACGATTCAGCATTCGATGTCTTGAAGTATATGGTCTCCGGTTATCTTAATCCAAAACAACAACAACGCCACGACCAACAACAACAACAACAACAACAAAACAAAAAAAATCTTTAATTAGTTTGAACCGCGTGATAAAACTTACTAACCAAAGATTATTCCTTTATTTTTAAAGATCCAAATTATAGTAGTCATTCTGCGGATTTAAAAAACGAACTCCTGACAGTTTCTCGTCTAGACAAGCATCCAAATATCCTGTCTCTGATTGGTGCTTGTACACTTAGGGGTAAGTCTATCGCATATATGCCAGAGAGACCGCAACCCATACCTACCCACTATAAGGTGGCAATGTTACAATAAAATATCTTTTATTGGAACCGCTGAAGAGAAAACACTGATATTCTTTCTTGCATCTTAATGACTTGCGCATGGCGTGATGTTTTCAGCCAATGACATGCGATTTCAATCAGCAAACCGCTGGCCAGGATACCCAGGATTCTTTCTTGCACCTTACGGACATGCGTAATGGTGTGATGTTTTCAGCCAATGACATTTGATTTTCAGTAAACCGCTGGCCAGAATACTGAGAATTCTTTCGTGCACTCTCACAGACATGCGCATATCTCAACCAATGACAAGCCATTTTAATAAACCGCTGACCCGGACAGCATATTTTAGGCTCATTTTTTCATACTCATTGAGGCAGGAAAAGGTTCCACTTGTGATTTCCCTCAAATATTACGCGCGGCCTCGCTTAGCCATATGATTGTGTGTCCAACCTTTAAGAACTTGGATTTACTTCTTTCTTTTCTATTTTTATTTTATTTCCCTAAAATTATAAGCCTTAAAGTGAATAAAATCCAGAGATTCTTAAATGGACGCTAGGTTTGCGTTACGTTTACGGTGAGTGTTGCTTTATTATATCAGGACCTTTGCAGTTGGTTTTTGAGCGCCCACAGAATGGTAATCTATTGCGATACCTTCAACGTCACCAGACGACTGTAGACAGTAATGCCAATAGATGTGAGAACAAAGGATGTTCTCTACCCAAGGCAGAGCGGCTTAGAATAGCTATGGACGTGGGTATGGGCATGAGATGGCTCGCTGATCAAAAGGTACGACCTGTGTAAATTGTCCTTGATTTACGAGGATAACACGACACCTCTCTCGCTCCGTATGATCCACAAATTTAAATTTGATCCTGTTTGTGGCTGTTTATAGTGCGTTCATGGTAATCTAGCGGCAAGAAATCTTTATCTTGGTAAGAACGGCACCGTTAAAATCGCAAGTATTGGGACACCACGTGACTCCAAAGTAACCAAGGTAACAGGAAACCCCTTCCTGTCAATTTTGATTGGTTGATTAGTTCTGTTAGTAGTTTTGCTCATCTAAAGTTTATTTGATAATAATGAACAAAACAATGTATAGCTTATTTTATTCACATTAATTTTGTAGAAAATTTATGGTGATAGTTAGAAAGAAAAGTATTTATAAAAAGATGGGCTCCTTCGACGACACGGCGGCCATCTTGCCACGGGGGAAAACTAAATAAGGATGATGGAAAACATACAACAAAAGCTGCACATCGCACAAAACTCTAGTAGAGTTTTGTGTATTTGTTTTTTCCCCTATGAATAAAGGTGATCGATGTGCCGTCTTTATTCAGCTTTTGTTGTATTCTTTTGTGGTGAGTGGTTAAAATCGATCGACGTCATTACTGCAAACAAAGCTTGCAGGACGCCTTAATTATAATTTCTTGCGATCCAAGATGGCCGCAGCATCATCAAAGTAGTTCATTGACACAATACCATCACCGCAAAGTACCCTAAAAGTGGGGAGGTGGCTTAGATAGAAAATCATAGTAGATTAGTATGCATAAGACTGACTGTGGGAAGGGTGAGACTAGACTTGGAATTCAACATCTTTCCTTGGCTGTTTTTAGGACGATGTGTGTTTGAGGTGGATGGCTCCTGAGAGTATAAAAACATGAACTTTTCTACTAAAAGCGATGTGTAAGTATTTTCTTATATACAATATATATATACCGCAAGGGATCCACAATTCTATGGATTCAGTAGCTCTTATTGGCTTTACTTGAATTTACACTTTTTATTGTAGTTGACGAAACCATAAACACCTTATTCAATTCGTGTTTATTAAATTCGTGCTTATTCAATTCCTGATTAGTCGTATGCCGACAATAGTCCCTTTCACAATTCCCTGCGCCATCTTGAAAGGTAGCCTTGCCTTTGCAACCAAGCGAGACGAAGGGCGAGCTTGCAATGATAGAGACTTTTTTAACACCTTGAACAATTATTCACATGTCTCTATCATTGCAAACTCGCCCTTCGTCTCGATTCGATGCAAAGGCATGGCTATCTTTCAAGATGGCGCAAGGCTTTTTGAGAGGGATTATTCCTTTCCGCCTTGGAATGACCCTTTCGTGTATCTCTTTTGGCTCTGACGATCTTTTTTGATATAGGTGTATACGAATTTTTAAAAAGTGTATGCAAGATCATTTTAGTTTAATTATTCATTGCTTGATGTTTTTAAATTTCGTATATAACAAGATGGTCATATGGAACTCTACTATGGGAGATAGAAACAGGAGGTAAGGAGCGCCGTTATTCTCTAAATATTTCATTTATGATTTCTGGATTTCTTGCTGGCTAAATTCTCAGGTCTGCAATTCAGTTTAGTTCTTTTAAATATGTCGAATCATTAGAATAGAGTGAAACAAAATGCGTTTTAATCATTGCTGGGAGAGACGGGCAGGCACATGTGACAGGCACTGTGACGAAAAGGTTCAATGAGGAAAACGCTATGACACAAGGGATGGCGGTAGGTAGAGAAGAGGGCAGGACAAGGGGAGCCAGGAAAGAATGCCCAAAAGAAAAGAGGGTTGTTTATTTTTGGTGGAATATTTTATTAGCCAATTTCTGTTTTTCAGGTTCAGTTCCGTACTCTGATATAAAACCCTTTGAAATTGTTGACAAATTGAAAAATGGATACAAACTGCATCAGCCATTGAATTGCTCACACGACCTGTAAGTAATTTTGTTGCTACATGCATTTACATTATACGGTAGGTAGGGAAGCAGGTAGGCAGGGAGCTAGGGGGTAGGGAGGTAGGGAGGGAAGTAGGTACGGAGGTAGGTACGGAGGTAGGGGGTAGGTACGGAGGTAGGGGGTAGGGAGGAGGTAGGTAGGGAGGTAGGAGGTAGGTAGGGAGGTAGGTAGGTAGGTAGGTAGGTAGGTAGGTAGTTTGTTTGGGTTAGCAGGGTAAAGGGCTGGAGGTAGACCAAACCGCACTCAGTAAGTGTCTTAAACGATACTCTGGAATCCAAGTGACTTTACTATGAACAATCAAAAAAGAATTTCGCCCAATCAGAATTATTAAATAAAATGTTTATATTTATTCCAAGGTATGCCCTCTTAAGTAACTGTCGCCATGACAACCCAAATAAAAGACTGAACTTTACTGAAATATGTGGTACGCTTGAAATACTGATCAACAAGGAGACGGCATGCTAAAATGATCCCACCAACCATGTGGGCTACCTGTGGTTGGTCAGCCCACCAACCATTTGGGCTGATTGGTCAGATCCCATTGACTTGATTATCAGAAAAAACGAAGAGAAGCTGATCCTATGTGGGTTACTTGTGGTTGGTCAGATCTTAAGAGAAACTCAGGGAGAGAAGCTCGTCACATCAACCATGTGGGCTGCCTGTGGTTGGTCAGATTCAAGGGATTTGATTATCAGAAGACACGAAGAGAAGCTAATCCCACCAGCTATGTAGGCTACCTGTAGTTGGCTTGACCAGTTGAATAACAAAAAGTTTGTCCTACGCCCCAAATGAAATTCACTGATTTAACTATTAAGCGTAATTTTTGGATAACCTAATTAATTTTTAAACACAGTTTAAAATATGATACTTTAAAATATTGTCAATCCAATAAACCATACAATATTTCTTTAAGAGAATACATTTGAATATGAAAATCAATTACTGAATAAAGACCTTAAAATAATAATTCTGCAAACTACACAGTTTTAAAATGAAAAATTACACTTGAATATGAAAATTAATTGTTAATAAAAAGTTATAAAGATATCAAATTAGCCTTGAAGACACCTTAAAACTCCTTACTTTATTTATAATCATTTACTCGTATCTTAGCCTCAGTTTTAGACATTCAAAATATCCATAAAACTATAAGTCATACAATCAAAAATACAAACACTTTTAAGTTACACTGCCATTTCGCTGCTCTTTTAAAGGTATAACTCGTTCACGAACATACTGCAGTCACGACCGAATACGAACCTTTCGAAGCCAACTTTATCATTAACCTATTTCTCGTTTCCTCCCAGCGCTTGAAATATGCCCAGCTCCTGTTTTTAAAAATTTCTATCACAAAGATAATCGTACATATATGCAAATAAATAGTACATTTATTTTTGTAATTCATGAATTTCGGACATTTCGGTTAGCTAGGAGATAAAAATTCGAATAGAAAATATTTCGAATAGTTCAGGTTAAAATTCGAATAGAACATATTTCGAATAGCTCAGGTTAAAATTCGAATAAGAAAAATGATGTCGAATAGTACAGGTTAAAATTCGAATAGAGTGTCGGCTGTCCACGCAACGCCACCTCTGACGACCGCCACAGGTTAAGGTATTAGGACACGTTTACGACCACTATGCGCGCAAACTTAAATAACACACTGGCTTTATAGTATAACACAAACGAAGTATACATTTTCTGAAAGCTGAGTAAATATAGTTTATGAAGAAATCTTCAAAATGCGATTTTTTTTATTGTTGTTCACATTATTGTCCTCGAAGCAAAATCTGACCATGCCTCAATGAAAACGTTAACGGACACGTACTTTTTAAGCTATGTTTGCGGAAAATGGCTTAACATACTCACGAGATAATAAGCTCAAAAAGGGTGTCCCAGATGTTTGATATCTGTTTTCTATCTTTGGCTATTTTTGATCAAAGTTCAGCGATCGCTTTTGGAGTGTTGTTTGGAGTAAAAAGCGTCATAACTTTGGAACGAAATTAAATTTCAAAATTCAGAGACACTCTTTTTTGGATCATGAGTCACTTTATAAACTCTCCAA
The DNA here is from genome assembly GCA_011057435.1 of Actinia equina. Taxonomy (NCBI): domain Eukaryota; kingdom Metazoa; phylum Cnidaria; class Anthozoa; order Actiniaria; family Actiniidae; genus Actinia; species Actinia equina. The sequence continues at coordinate 1,217,457 of WHPX01000729.1, forward strand.
ATTTTAGTAAAATCGAATTAAATCCAAGTGACTTTTAGCTTTTGAAGTTGAGGTTTTAGCGGCAACAAAGATTCGAGAAAATTGCATTTCTTTGTTTGGAGCCGGAAGCTGCACGGCCGGAGCCACGATGGTGTTGGCCAAAACACCATGAGCCTTTCATTTTGTCACAAATTATCTGGTGTTCTGGACGATCGCGATGTAGGATCTTTTTACAATGACAAAGAAGCACATTTCCGGTCTTGATAAAGACACGACTTCGATTTTCCTCAAAATTTTGGCTTTTCCAATCAAAAATTGCAAGAAGTTTCAAAAACATATGAAAGATAAAGGTTTAAAATTACGAAATCAAAAATAATTGTTTTTCGAGAAATCGTTAATTTTCGTATCCTAATACCTAAGTGCTACTCTGACAAAATTGCTCAAACTTGGATTCAGCTGAAACTTCCTAAGAATACTCTTTAAAGGTCCAATAATCACTGTATGAAGTGTGTTCTCGATATTCAGGACGAAAGTGTGATATTTTTACGATTATTTTTTGGAGTCTGTGACGTCATACAATCAACATCAAACATTGCTACACGCATTTCTTTTTATATAAATCCCTAATTTATTTTATTCCTATGAAGCCCAAAGGGTGGCTAATGTGCTTATTTCACATTACCTGTGACTATAATTTATATTTTGGGGTGTTTGGGTATTTCTTTCTCCCTTTACTACTGATATTTTGATCGTTAACTACGAAGAAATGTATGGAGCAATGTTCGATGTTGAGTGTATGACGTCACAAGTTTCAGTGTGCAGCTAGTACCTTTTGTTTGTCGATAATCTTATTAGAGTGCTTTAAAGTCTCACTGTTGAATAGGTGACGTCACCTAAATTAGAAAAGGTATAACTAGCTAAAACTAGTGTGAGCTGCGTCGGTGTTTCTAATGAAACAGTAATGATGAAAAGGTAAATTATACACCGTGAAAAGATGAAAAAACTTACTGACGTTTCGGACGCTAGTCCTTCGTCGGAGTAAAAGAGAAAGAAGTGGTAGAAAGGAGTGTATATATGATAGAATAAGACAAAAGAAACCAATGAGAGCAAGGTAGGCAAGGAAACAAAAACAAACAATCAAAAGACAAAAGGAAAGGTTAGTTGAAAATAAAGCGTTGAAAATAAAGCGTTTAGTCCCAACGGGATTAATGAACGCTTTATTTTCAACTAACCTTTCCTTTTGTCTTTTGATTGTTTGTTTTTGTTTCCTTGCCTACCTTGCTCTCATTGGTTTCTTTTGTCTTATTCTATCATATACACTCCTTTCTACCACTTCTTTCTTCTCTTTTACTCCGACGAAGGACTAGCGTCCGAAACGTCAGTAAGTTTTTTCATCTTTTCACGGTGTATAATTTACCTTTTCATCATTACTGCTAAATTAGAAAAGTTTTTTACTATTTTAGCTGACGTCACCTACATTTGAAACTATGCCAGTAAACAGCTACTGAGATCAGGGGGACAAACGATGTCTATTCACTCATTCTCTGGTTAAAAAAAACCGAATTACCATGACCGTTATTTGGCGCTTTTTTACTATTTTAGTTGACGTTAACCAAAATAGTCATCTAAAATAGATAACTTATCTAACTATTCAACAGTGAGACTAAAAGCACTCTACCAAGTCAAGTCCTTAAGTTTATGACGTGCGATTTCACTATTAAAATATGTAAATTGATATGGGTCGTCTGAGTCTTCGCCATAGCAACCGAGTGTATCTTCCATCTCCATCAAGTACAAATGTGTACGAATACAAGAATTAAATTATACAAATCGATCAAGACTTTTTCTGCTAAATTTCTACAATTTTATTACTCGAGGTAAAGTACCAGTTATTTTAGATTTGGAGGATGCCATAGAGATATGATTTAAAGCCTTTAAACCAACAAATAAATTTCTGAGTACAATGGTTGAATGACTCCCAAGGGAAGAAGTCTTCGTTCCCTTGATTCACTCGACTCAAATTGGTCTAAAGAACTCGCGGCTAATGGACTACCTTTTGTCTTGTTATATTCAGTGTGCTCTAGAGTGATTCTTTCCCAGAAGAAATTATACGTAAAAGCGAAGGGCGGAGGGACAGATATCTCCAATGGAAGGTTAGTATTATAACTCGTGGACTTCGAGTTGTATTTGATGTGTTGAACTAGTAGCTGGAATCGCATTTTGGTGATTACATTTGTATAAAGATATCTTATCAAGGGATTTTTTTTGCCCTAATTGTTATCCAGCTGTGGAAAAAGCCATGAGATAAGACAGCGCAGAGAAAGAGCTATCTAAACATGACATTTTATTCCTTTGGAAATTTTTTTTATTGCATGAACTAAAATCATGTAAAAGGTCAGGGCTTCAAGATACTCGAGCAGTGTTTGCGTAGCTCGGTTTAAGGGTTTATAAAAGATGAAGGGATCAATATAGCATTAATTATAGGTTTGTTTGCACTGTATTATAAAGTCCAAATTAGTTTAGGATATTGAGCAAGTTTTTATCTAGGTTGTACACTATAAGTATATTGCTATCGTTGCAGAGTGACACGAGTATCGCTTGTTGTTTGTTGTTTAGAGATTTAACATTAAGTGCATGCCTTGTCGTTTTACTCTCTTCATCTACGGTGGTCGTCCAAAAATCTGCAAACAATGACTTGGTTGTATTTTCCTCTGGTTAAATACTGACTTATGGGGCCGTGCTTTGTATTCTTGCACGATTGATGTAACGTGTACCTTGTATTCGAGGGGGAAATGGGGACAGGAAGGGGTGGATGGGAGTCAATGTTATATGTGTTGCTTTTTTAAAAATTTTAATATAAAAAAGAGAAAGAAAAAAGGAAGCATTTTAAAGTGCACATGAACCCTTCGACAATACTTTCAGTTCTGGTTCTACGTGAAGTAAATAATTGAATGGTAAAATATTTCTTGATTTGAGGCGTTTCTAATTAAGTTATGAAGGTTTATACTTCCAATATGCTAATGAGTGTGACTTCTATTAAGGCTTATTTAATTAATACAAAATCGAACTGGTTCATAGATACAGTATTAAGAAGCATCATTATTTTACTCATGGTTTACTTGAAAGCTATTTTAAATTTTTATTTTCAAAATGGCCAGCATTTAGTATTACTAGTTATAAAAAAAACACTCAAATGCCTTACTTGACGTCACCATCATTAACATATTGGAAGTATGAACCTTCATAACTTAGAGTCACATCACTCAATTTACCAATCAGCTATTACCTTTATGCAGAACCAGTACTGAACGTATTGTCGAAGGGTTCATATGCACTTTAACAACAGATTCATTAGCGTGCTTTTTTTTGTCTGTATTCAGATTCAAATGAAGATGTCCCACCTGAGCAGGAAGAGGTGAAGGATTCCCAGAAAAAGGGAGATCAAAAAGAAAAGTCAAACAAAAGACCTGAATCAAAACTAGATAAAAAGACCCAGAAGCTTATTGCTGATTTAAAAAGATGCAAGATACAAATGGAAGAAGCCAAGAAAGCCATACAAAAGCCTCTAGTGTGAGTAGTACGAGACAGAGAATGGGTGTAGCCAGAATTTTCCAAAAAGTGGGCCCAAATTTGCCATTTTGTTTGGGATTCCAGAATGCTGAACAAAAAAAAAAAGAAGGAAGGAACCAGCATTACCGTGTTTACTCGAATAAGCACTTCCCCCCAAATAAGCATATCGCACCTTAAGGGGGCGCTTCCTCTGGTTATAGTATACTAATACTAGTACTTTTGTATATTAAAAAGTTGTGTATGTGTTTCCTCCTGTTGAATAAGCGCCTCTCTAGAATAAGCGCCTCTCCCAAGTAAGTGCCCCATTTTAGATGAGAAAAATTTGATAAGTGCCAGGGTGCTTATTAGAGTAAATATAATATGTTTAAGTTTTAATTTTGCGAAACTTAAGAATAAAAAATTTTAAATTAGCATACAAAATAAATAAAAAGCTGCCATTTTGTTCCTATGAAGTCAGGGGCATGGCACCCTTGCCTCCCCCTGCTTACACCCCTGTAGAGGAGAAGACATTCAGGGAGATTTGAAATGGTGCATGTCATCTTAAAGCAGCCTGTCCATTTGACAATATAGAAATGAACCAATGAGCTCCTGTTCCCAGTATCTCTCAGTATAAAGTAACAGATTCTTTTAATTTGTGTGCGTCAAGCTAACAACTGGTTCATGGGACTTCTCTCACAAACAGTACACATAGTGCAGAATTATTGCAGTTAGTGGTCCCCACAATATGATTGGGTGGGGTTGGGGTCAAACTTTTCCATAAGAGTGAAAATTGCCACATTGAAGGGGCTGGTTGTTTATTAATGATTTTATTTTTTTGTAGAAAACCCTTCACACCAGATATATTCAACAGCCTATCACCTTACTACAATGTCTACACTGTCAATTATCTACTAAAAGATCTAGAAAACCAGGTAATGAAAACTTCTTTGGTTAATCAGCTGCAAGATTTTCCTCTCTTGACACAGACTAGCATGCTAAATTCCAATTCAATCTATGAGTTAGCTGTGCCCTGACTTAGATCAGCCCAGATGTTGTGTCAGGGTTCAATCTGTAAGTTAGCCATGCCCTGACTTAGATCAGCCCAGAGGTTGTTTCAGGGTTCAATCTGTAAGTTAGCCGTGCCCTGACTTATATCAGCCCAGAGCTTGTTTCAGGGTTCAATCTGTAAGTTAGGCATTCCCTGACTTAGATCAGCCCAGAGGTTGTCTCAGGGTTCGATCTGTGAGTAAGCTGTACCCTGACTTAGATCACCCCAGAGGTTGTTTTAGGGTTCCCCAACCATTTGTTCCCCTCCCCTACCTCCTTCCCCTAAACCAAGAACACAGACTAATTTCCTGGTTTATACCTAGGATCAAAGCCCTCTCAGACAGCCATGGGGACAAAGAGCAACAGCCCTTGGATTACCAGGTGATCATCAGTGGGTTGATTTGATAGATTTGGTCAGTATACAGGCAAACAGTGCTTAGGGGATGGAGCACGACATCCACAGTCAACCTTCCTGTGGAAATTCATTAATTTTGAAAGCCAATATTAAAAGCAACCAAAGACCCTCTGTAAGGCTAGAAGAGAACCTGCTAGATATTGTTGTTAATGTCAATGATGAATGATGAATGATGATGACAATGATACCCATGGTCAGGTTGTGGTTGATATTTTTGTTGATGTCAATGATTTGTGATGATGATGATCACCATGGTCAAGAAGTGGTAGATATTGTTGTTGATGCCAATGATGATGATGATGATGATGATCACCCTGGTCAAGAAGTGGTAGATATTGTTGTTGATGTCAATGATGATGATGATGATGATGATCACCATGGTCAAGAAGTGGTAGATATTGTTGTTGATGCCAATGATGATGATGATGATGATGATCACCCTGGTCAAGTAGTGGTAGATATTGTTGTTGATGCCAATGATGATGATGATGATGATGATCACCCTGGTCAAGTAGTGGTAGATATTGTTGTTGATGCCAATGATGATGATGATGATGATGATCACCCTGGTCAAGTAGTGGTAGATATTGTTGTTGATGCCAATGATGATGATGATGATGATGATCACCCTGGTCAAGTAGTGGTAGATATTGTTGTTGATGTCAATGATGAATGATGATGATGATCACCCTGGTCAAGTAGTGGTAGATATTGTTGTTGATGTCAATGATGATGATGATGATGATTATCACCCTGGTCAAGTAGTGGTAGATATTGTTGTTGATGTCAATGATGAATGATGATGATGATCAGCATGGTCAGGTAGTGGTTGATATTGTTGGTGATGTCAATGATGAATGATGTATGATGATCACTATGGTCAGGTAGTGGTAGATATTGTTGATGTCAATGATGAATGATGAATGATGATGACGATAATCACCATGGTCAGGTAGTGGTAGATATTGTTGATGTCAATGATGAATGATGATGATGTTGATCACCATGGTCAAGTAGTGGTTGATATTGTTGGTGATGTCAATGATGAATGATGATGATGATGATCACCCTGGTCAGGTAGTGGTTGATATTGTTGGTGATGTCAATGATGAATGATTATGATGTATAATTCTAACTATGTACTTCATTTTTGTCTCATAGATCCCGAGTTGTCATTAAAGATGGACAGGTATGTTTAAAAACACATTCTCAATAATTAATAATAATGACTAATAATCCTATCCTATCTTAATTTGTTCCAATTTCAAACCATCTTTTTTACTTACATCGAATTGAGCAACCACAACCCACAAAGGAGCACAAACTATAACTTATGGAATCAGTCTAGGGAGAAAATGACACATCCAACAAACTCTATTCACATTTGTTGTCCACTGGACTTAAAACAGCGACCCAACCCTTAGGCCAATGTTTGAATACTACACTGCAAAACGTTTTTTTTATCATTTAATTTTTTTGTTTTACTAGAGTTCCAGGCCCGGTCAATCCATCACGGATTCCTGGAACGCTTTTCAGATCCAAGACTTGGTGAGTCCATCTCAGATACATAGCTCCATTCACTGGAGCAGAAATATACGATTTTTGCAAGCGCTAACAAAGTAGTTTAGTCTAACGTGGATTAATATATTGCCTGATGAAAAGATGCTTAAACTAAGCTAGGCCATGGTGCACCGTGAAACCTCATCAGAAAGGTAGCTGGGATTTCCTTTTGGGAAAGTTGGAGTCATTCCCTACCATACATTCAAACAAATCATCCCCCTCCCTCCCTCCCTCCCTTATCCCCCTGAAACATTTGCGGGTTTTTCCCACATTTAAAACCTTCTCATGCCTCTGTCTCTACCAAGACTAAACCTAATATTCAATGTATCCCATAGCAACAAATGAAGAATTGATTTAAAGGAATGCGGACGGCAGGGAAAGGGACGAGAGTGAGGAGCGCCAATACGTTTGTGCATGATGGCGTCCTTAACCTCTACTACCAGACTCCACTTCACACTTTTTTGTGTGCAGTTAATTAGCATCAATTGTCTTACTATTCTCATGAGGGTATACAAATTATCCTATTTCACTATGACGTCACATCAAAACAATCATTTGAGGATATTGGTCGTCGGAGGGGGTCAAATCAACGCAAATTCACCGAAAATTGTTCTAAAACCCGTATCAATCCACGAAGAGAAGTAGAATAATCAGCAAACGCTCAGAATATTTTTTAGTACATATTAACACATCATATGTGAAAACCAGGTCATCTTAGATTAAACTGTTTCGCTAGGAGCAAATTGCGTTGAAATTGTTATTGGATTTGGCGATTCTATCCCCCATTAGCAGTGACGTCATAGTGAAATAGGACAATTCAAATGAGCAAAATCCACCAACCATATGACGCCATCATGCAGCGTCCTATTCAAATTAAAACGACAATAAAGACATTTCTGACATGGTTTTATATTAGGCTCTCCATTATCAGAATCTTTTCCCGTGTCCATGCACCAAGTACAATTTCCTTGACATTTACTTTCAAACAAATCGATACCAAATGTTCTCTTTCCAAGGGCTAAAAACATAGTGGATCCAGACAAGAACCTAGGAAGTACACGTCTGCCACCGCTTCCAATGCCTTCTGTACCCAAATTCCACCATGCAACTTTTCAGCCTCATAAAATGAACTTCGACGAACTACAAAACTTCAGGTATTTTTCATATTTCTCTATAAGTAATATTTAAATTTTTCATATTTTTAGCTTAATCCTTTAAATTTTTCAATTATCTCTTAAGGGATCGTTTATTTATCTTTTATCAGAGGTGGCGGTGGGGAGGTGGGGGGGGGGGGGGGTGTGGTAAGACTCTAAAGAATACTGCAGGTCAAAATCGAATGTTTTGGGTCAAAATCGAATAGTTGAAAAACTCGAATAGTTGAGAAATCGAATAGTTTGGGTCAAAATGGAATAGTTGAAAAAATCGAATAGTTTGGGTCAAAATCGAATTGTTGAAAAAATCGAATAGTTTGGGTCAAAATCGAATAGTTAAAAAATCAAATAGTTTGGGTCAAAATGGAATAGTTGAGAAATCGAATAGTTTGGGTCAAGATCGAATAGTTGAAAAAATCGAATAGTTGAGAAATCGAATAGTTGAGAAATCGAATAGTTTAGGTCAAAATGGAATAGTTGAAAAAATCGAATAGCTTGGGTTAAAAACGAATAGTTGAGAAGTCGAATAGTCTGGGTGAAAATCGAATAGCTGAAAAAAAAACCCGAATAGTTTGGGTCAAAGTCGAATAGCTAAAAAATTGAATAGTTTGGGGGAAAATCGAATAGTTGAAGAAATCGAATAGTCTTTTTATTAAATTTGCGAATAGTTGAAGAAATTGAATATTTTGCCTGTGAAAATCGATTAACTTGAGCAAGACAATCACTCTATGGAACTCAGGGAGCCAGTACAATCGAACATTTTCAAATACGACGTCAATGACATTCATTGTATTTAATTTTCAAAATTCAGGACCGAAATGAAGAATGTATTGGTCGAAATGGAAGAAAAACGTGCCAAAAAGGATTACGACCGAACGCTGAAGGACTGGGAACGAATGAACCTGTCGGAACTGAAGAGCCTGCCTCCTCAGTCTCGCTATCATGTCAAGAAGGCGATCCACTCTTACCTTGGTACATCGCAGGGCTCAGCAAAGGCATTGAGACCTCTGACTAAAGAAATATGGGACGAAAAGTCTGATCAGATGGTGAAATGAGAAATGGGAAAGTATCAACGTTTACAATGTACACTTTGGCGGTCTGAAGTCGAAAAAACTTTACGGACAATTAAGGAGAATTATCGTGGTGATATCGCAAGATCGGATAAGATAGAATAGAATTGCTATTGATTTTTCTGAGGAGAAGGAAGAAAATGACGCATGGCTTAAAAAGGTTTCGATTTAATCTCAATGAAAACTATTATAGTTTTTCCTTGAATGAAAATATTTTCAGTTTCCTGTTTTTATGAATTAATATCGTAAGTGTTTTGCCGGAGTTTTACCGGCAATTAACTCAGTGTATTTTGGCGTCGGATTTATAGTAGCAAAATAGTTGAATATATGGACGATGTTTGAATAAAATAATCTGAATTTGTAAATAGATGTCATATGGAGTTCGTTTAGCATATTTTATTTCTACTTATGAGGACTCAAGTGCGACAAGAAGGTAATAAAAGTGTGTTGTACGCAAGTGAAATATTATTTTTTATATCAAGAAAATTTGCATTATTCCAATGGAACTAAGCAGATTTTAGATAAAGTCAAATTGAAGTAGTTTTGGCTCTTAGTGCAATGGATAAAAACTCAATGACATAAAACATAAAAAAGAAAAATTATGCCATAAATAGCCATGAAATTTCGAAGGCTGTAGCAAAACTGTGATAAAATTTCTAACTTTGTAAGCCGTGATAAATTTACATGCATTTGATAATTAGCTTTGATTCAACCGTTTTGAATTAAATACAATTCAGAAATGCCAAAGAAAATGATGCCTTTAGAACATATGGTACGATTTTCAAGAACCAAACTGACAGCCATGGATTTTTATTGGTCCAAGATTAACTGTACTGTGAACGATTTAAATTTTGTAGAAAACGTCAAGCTGACATTTAGGTTAACAATAAGTGCTAACATCATAAGCTCTCTGCAATCACTCGCAGATATTATTTGCAGAACTCATTAAGGTCAATTAATTAACTTCTAACTGACTTCTGAGCGATATCTAAATATTTCATTATTTGTACTCTCTTAAACAAGTCCACTGGGAATCGGGGTTGAGTCATTTTGGACGTTTCTATGGAAACATCAAGAAGCCAATTTAATGTTTTAAATCAAACTTTCAATTAACAAATTGACATCAGATTTTTATGTGTCTGTCCTCTTATTGACAATAAATTGCGTCATCACATTGTCAAAGTAGTGTGGATTCACGAGGCGTAGCCGAGTGGATCCGCATACTACTTTGACAATGTGATGACGAAATTTATTGTCAATAAGAGGACAGACACATAAAAATCTGATGTCAATTTGTTTTTTTACAATAACGAAAACGATCAAAACTTCTCATTTTTAGCGATCAAAACAACCAACGGAAAGAGCGCGCGCTCGTTGACGTCAGCTTTATCTGTCTGTCCTCTTATTGATGATAAAAAATAGCCAATCAGCGCGCGAGAAATTTCTAAGTTATTGTAAAATCAACGTTTGCTGTGAAGACACGCTTTGGATTACTTCTGATAGGTATGTAAAATTTAAGGCTGAATAAGATGTATTGAAAAATTTCAAACGGCGAAAAAAAATCTTGTTTTTGTGCATTTAGAGAACTGTGGTAATGTTTGATAATGCTTGACAAAGAAAGCGCGGATGTGAAGACAAGTATACTCGCTACGAGTGTTTCTTATTGTCATTCTATTTACCAAGATGTAACCGAGATGTTTTTTTTTCTTTTGTTAGGGAAAATGGCAGAAAAGAGCGAAGTAAGCTACGCTGAATCCCCGACGAAAGGTTCGTACAAAATAATAATCATATTCAGTACATTTGTATGTACTCTTAATAAAATTAAGATGCATGCTTTTTAGTTCGACGTAAAAGTTTTCCCACCTTTTTGAATTCAAAACTAACTGATTTGAAAGAAGTTTTGTTCACGCGTGCTTTTAAAAGTTTTCGTAAGCTTTCTCGATCAGTTCCTGTGAAGGTTTTCGGAGCTAAAGTGACTTTGAGAAAAAGTTTTTTTCGACTATAAAAACAATGTGCTAATTTTTTCAAACAAAGTCAGCCAAATGTAAGCTGAGACTTGCTATATTCTGCGGAAAAAGCCCTTCCTCAGTAACCGCCAAGAAAAAATACCAGTGATAGTTCTTTATATGAATTCGATTTTTTGCTGTATTTTCTCTTATTATTATTACTGAGCTTAGTTGACGGAATTTAAGTTTGGCCAAACTTGGTAATTACTAGGATTGTTTTCATACAGCTAATCCCCAAGCACCCCAGACACATGGAGCAGGGATTTGGCATGAATAGACTTCATACAGAGTCCAAATCCAGGACTGGCTTGTGATTGGATGATTTTCGTTTTACTCTCTTTTAATTGGTTGATTTTGCCCTTTTTGAGTGCTGTTTTTGAGTCATAGGCACGGAATGCACCAATGAAGAGCTCAAGCACATTGTAGAGAACGACACTCCAGCAATGGAGTCACCAACTCGTGCTAAAACTCGTACGCGATCACAAATACTCGGTGAGCTGCTGCGAGTGAAGAAGAAAATGGAACGGGGACCGTCTATTGTCGGCAAACAACCAACAGTGTAAGTAAATTTGAGTATATTTGAGTAAGAGATTTGATGAGATCATTATCTCATAAGAAAGATTGTTGAAAACATTTTATTACGAAAACCAGTGATAAAAAACTGAGTATAAAGTTTCGATATTTTCAATGTCATTATCAATTTGTTCATATTAATGTCGTAAAGACAGAAAACCCCAAACAGAGAAACAAAAAAAGCCATTTGGTAGCTAAGTCCAAGAACATTTAAATGGCTTCCATTGGAAAAGCCATTTCAGTATTTTACCAACCTACTCGCCTCAAACCAACCTATATGTTTGATTGTAAACGTTAACCGCTCAATATTACAAGACTGCTTGCGTAAGAGTATTTTACTAGGATTTATAAAACTGTAACTAACTTTTATTTTTTCCCCTTTGAATAATCAGCAAGGCCTACACCCCTGATACATCGAATGATTTAGCATCGTACTACAACAAGTACATCGTCGACTACGTGATAGCTGATCAGGTAAGCTAACATTTAGTTTACAGGTGTGTTTGGTTGGTAAGATATGAGGCGTAAAGGTGTTTTACACGGACCAACTTGCAACGCCAATTTTTTGCGCAACACTGTTGCACGAAAAATCGATGTTATGTAACATAGCGCCGAGGACGGATTTTTCGCGCAATTTTTCACTCTGCAACACGTTGTAAGTTTTTGATCTGGCGACAAACACTAGACGACGAATTTTCAGCAAATCGATGTGTGTAACATGTCCATCGCCGATTTGACGCGCAACAAAATGGCGCCGACTGTAGAAGAAGTAAGTTTAAAGAGTACAGCAAATGCAACAATTGTCTAAACCTACTGTAACAGATAAGATAAAACTTTCGTAGTTGATAAAAAATGATTAAAAGCAAGAAAAGTAGAAAAAAGATAACCGTGAGTGAGTTGGCAGCACGTGGACTGAATACTAAAGTAAATGTTGCGCGAAAAATTGTTCCCATGTAGCACCACCTTAAGGAACTGTGAAGCCGCGAGAATGGGTTTACAAATAAGATTATTCGCGGCAACCATATGAAATTCATGCTCAGAAAAAATTCCGAGATTCAGATGTAGGTGTTTTAGAGTATATTTCCCCCGTAATTTGACAGATCCAGTGATACTTCCTTATATATTCCTCTTCATCCAAAGTCCAAATAACATGAAATCCAAAATAAAATATAGCTATTTCAAAGAAGGTTGGTCAAGGTTTTGTCGCATGTTGCAATCCAATTGGATGTGCATACCAAGCCCGTAATGCACTATGGGTCATATAAATCAAATTACTGAAATGGTCACATGGAATATGTCATTTGCATTATGGCGTCATTTTACTACCACTATCAAAATGCTTCGTGAATTTTCATTCTTATTCAAATTTGTAGTTCCTCATGGGAATAGTGAGACAATTGGTGCTAATTAACAGAACAAAAGACAGTGTGCAATGGAGTCTGGTAGCGGTAGTAAATGACGCCATAATGCAAATGGCCTATTTGAACAAGCTTTATCCGGCTGCATGCATATATTTATTTTCTGTGGCATTATATTTTTCTGTGCTGACATTATTTACATATGAATATAATTCATTCCAAGCTTGGTAAACAACATGCATCATGCAAAATATGCAACAAACCTTCATCAACCCTTTTTGAATCTGTACTTGTTATACTCTTATACTCGGTTGTCTCATGGCATATTTATAGGAAGATTACGTACCAAGACCAGGCTGGGGTATGAGAGCAACCTCTTTGAAAATTGTCGGTAAGTTCCTTTGCCTTAAGGTGGAATAACTTGATATCAAAATGGGAATCTTTCTTTTAGGAGTTACGTGACATTATGTCAAAATGAACACCAGGAATGGAACGAACATCTCTATAGAGCGTTTCCACGTGACATCACAGCAGCCATGTTGGTGTTCCAAAACAATACATTTTCTATCCTCGGGAATTGAACTCTAAATTCTTATACAAAAACTTTCTATTTGCAAAAAGTTTCTAATGTTGGTATACCAATATGACTGCCTTGATTGAAAACGCTCTAGACTAGTTTAGTAAAAAGGTGAAGTTTCAAATCTCGATGTCATAAAAGACTAGGGAAAGGAATTTAATTTAATGGCGTTAAATTTAAGATTTAGAATACTTTATAATGATTTGTATGGAAGGATGTTTTCAATGGCAAGAGTAACTCGCGATGACCAAATAGCATTTGCACATTGGTGTGATTGATCTTAACTGATGTATTTTCTAATTTATCAATTCATTGTTAATTTTAAGAACCCGAAGTAAGCTGGAGAATGAACAAGTAAGTAAACAATTAAATTAATTCATAATCCATCAAACATACCGCCTTCTTTATGTGGGATTACTACCTGCGAGTGAATGCATAATTTGCGTACGATCTCTCGGGTACGCTGTCGTTTCGTGAAGCTTGTATCAGCTTGTATCGGAAGTGTGCCTGTCCAATAATGAAAAGAATATCGATCACATTTTGGAACCAGTCAAAGGCTAGACAAATATACCTGTTCTAATCCCATCCTACGTCCACATTGAGAAACACAAGTCAGTAAGGCGACCATTTCAGTGCACAGGGTTTTCGTCAAGTTGACATATATGATTCAATAGAATTTTTCTCACATTTTCCATTTTTAGACTAAGCCAGTCAAACGTCGAACTTCACTTTGGCTTTATGCATTGAATGCAAAGAATTAAACGAGACAGTCATCAGTCAAGTCTTTTATTTCATTAGGTTCGGCTCATATGAAGTTCGACGTTTCATCTTATAAGCTACATACACACGGGTGGAACATTGCAAACAATGTTGCAGGCAATCGATGTTGCGAGGCACGTCACGACGCAATTTTCGACTCGCATTGTTACTGAAGAAGAAAACGATCCTACTTTAGCGACAATGCCTGCAATATTGCTTGCGCGCAATGTTAACGTTACACCGTCTGCTTGCGCCTTGATCTTAGTGTCGGATGTCCCTTAATTGCCGCAGTCGTGTTTCTCGAATTAGGTAAACCTCGAATTAGGTAAACCCTAGGTAAAGGTTTTTAAGTATTATATAGCTATTTCCCCCTCGTCGTCACCAAAATGACTTGGGTTGGGCGCCCCATTCACTCTATTACCTCTTGTAAATGATAGCTATTTCTTGGGCAATGTATCTGATGTAATGTCTTCTTTTATATTTCAGTTTTCCTGGTCCGGTCTATGACTCAGTCGTCCCGCGAGGATACTACAAAGAAGGCTTGTGGTAAGCAAATAAATACACCTTTTTTTATCCAATATATATCAATATTATATCACTGTTATCTTGGATTCACTCCGAGACCCGCGTATACGTAAATAGAGCTTTCCTGTATGTGCTTCCAGGTTTTTTTCTCCGGTCTCATTTGTACAACACCCGACCGAACGAGGGGCACAGGGTCAATTTTTGTTGAAGCTATCTTAAAAGTGTTACTCGAAGTTGTTACAAGACTGATGTCATCAAAGGTGACATCTGTTACAGATTCATCTGTTTATGCCATGGGTGTGTCTAGTACTTCATTCATCTTCAGCAGACAGAACATATAATGCTATAAATTCTTTTTTTTATGGTCAAGTGTGATTGGATGGATAGAATGGAATAGATGGATGCGATACCCCTTTGATGGACATGAACATTTTGTAAATCTGATTTTCATGTTCAAATCTTTCAGGAGTAAAAACCTATCCGGATTGGATCCCAATCAAGGTAGTACAAGATTACCACCTATACCAAAAGTCAAGTTCCCTAAGCTGAACAATGACAACTATCGACACTTCAAAGTGAACTACGACCATGTGCAACCATTCAGGTGAAGATACTTTTTGTTAATTCTGTGACTTGTCATGTCATGCTTGTTGCATAGTTATGCGAGTGCGTTTGAACGACTTCTATCTCATATCATGCGACGCCATGAAGAGAAATTATTTGTAATGGAGCCAATCCTTTTGGGTATAATGTTTTGCCAAGTTATATCTAATTCTAACCCTAGACTTGCTCCAAGTCTCGCTAGCTAATTTTTTTCCGTTCAAAAATCGAATTCAAATAGTGCACTTCAGGTTAAGACGACTTCCCGAGGGTAATATTCGAGCTTACAACGGGAAAAAATAGCGAGCAAAACTTAGAGTTAAGTCTAATCAAAACCTTAATTTTTTTCTTTTTGCGATACTGGTGGACCAAATAATAATCAAGGGAGTGACGCGCGATCTGTAGTGAAAAAATAGTGGATTTTGCACTGCTGGACACAAGTCTAACGCAGGCGTTCTAAGCGTGAATAACAATTATCATCTTTTCGTGGTTAATCCCATTTTTCTTTGCTAATAAGCCTGAAGCGAGATGACGGTTTACCCCCGTCTCTAGACCATAATCCTTTTCACACTGCTTTTGTTCTTTAATTATGAGTATTGTTCTTGTATTCTCTAAGGAGTCAAAAATTTTAATATGAAAGAATTTTAAAAACTATTATGGTCTAGAGACGGGGGTAAAACGCCATCTCGCTTTAGGCTTATTCTCGTATTTCTGTTGGTAGGGCGGAAGTCAAAAATGTCCAGGACAATAAGTACAAACGTAGAATGGAAGATGACTACAAGAGAACCGTCAACGACTGGAACAGAATGAACCTGGCTGAAATCTACCAACTTCCTCCACAATCTTCGTACAACGTCAAGAAAGCCATCCAGACGTACCTAGGGGCCTCTAAGGGGTGCCACAAGGCTCTGAACCCTTTGTTGAAGGACATGACCCCAAGGGGATCTATATGTTCATCTAAGAATGATTAAATGAGAATCATACGCCTACAATTGCTTGCTAGAAGTAGGAAGAGTTAAACATATGAGAGTTCCCACTGTCTACTGCAACTAGTTGTAATAAACGAATGCCGAGGTATGAATTGATTTTAGGGATTCCCAGTTGTGACAGTCTCCTTACACAAACAGGGGACTTAAGATATGCAAAATCTCTGCCTGCAATGTTACATGTAACCACAAGCGTAAATAACTTCTTTGGAGTTCTGTTCATTAGAGATTTCATCCAAAACATTGTCAGTAAAGTAAACTCATCCAGAGAGAAGACAGTTTTTGAAGATGCAAAGCCCCTAATAGTGAAGTTATTTACATATGATTAATGCTGCTGTCAATATGATTGACAGTTGCAAATTATTACCTAAGATTGGTAATAATGTTAGTAGGGAGGGCTGCAAGCAAGACTTAACATTATGCTGAGGCCAACATGGGAGGTTTAACTATAAAGTATTATTTTGGAGTCAAGTTTGATGCAAGGTAACTCATCTCTAGGTGTATATTTTGATAATTGAGATAACAGTATGATAATTTTTAGCCTCAAGCATGTCGTAGAGAACTTGTCAGTATCTTATAGGGACTGAATTTGAAGTAGACACCGTATATAACTAGTATACTTTAAAGATATAATTTAGTTCAATTCTTGTACAGGGTGGACTAGTGTTATCAGATGGAGAAATCCTTATCCTTGAATTGATGCTGTTATCTAATAACTTTATCCACTGGAGTAGATTTAACTGTCCAATAGCACTTTCCACCCTTTAAACAACCTGGCCCTGATGCTTGATCAAGCCATAGGTATTTAATTGGAATTTAATTTAGGTTATCTAATGTAGAAAATTCTGAAAATTGAATTGTGTGAGATCAAATAAATGATTACAAAAGAGGATGGACTTTTTTAGTGACAGAACCAAAAATTTCAGACTTAATTCATTTTTGATATACTGTGGACTCAGACATTTTGACTTTTGTGAACATAAAAGCTTCCAAACGATTATTATTTTTCATTGACGGCAGCAAAAAACTAATTCCAGAATGCATCTTATAGCTATGGAGTTCGAAGAATATTTTTTAAAGGCAGCCATTAAAAACAAAACCATGTAATACAAAATGATGGTAGGTAACAATTTATTTCAAGATTTCAGTTTGTGGTTTTCTACAGGTGACATTACTTTCTTAAGATGATGCCGTCATACTGAAAAACAAGAGGAGAAAATAAATAAGTTATTGGCTGGGAGATAAGTTACTTAGAACTTTCACTCCCAATAAGCCCTGAGGTTAATTCTCCCTTTAAGATTACACGATGACAAGCATGGAGTTTACAAATAGACATTATTTTGTAGAGGTACAATGTTTTCCCATTTCAGACCTAATGTCATTCCCTAGAGTAGCATTTCTTTGCGTAATGGTTACACATGAGAAGACTCGCAAATACGGATAAATTTAAACTTATTTTCAATGAATGACACATAGTCTGTAATGGAAAAATTTCCAACACAATGAATAAGGTCTTTTGCCAACAAAAACACATAGGTTGATGTCAACCAAACTCCCTTGTTCTTGATATCTGTCTCTGCTAATGTCATGGGAATACTCTGACTAGCATCAAAACCAGCTTTAGGGCTCTAAATAACAGCCAGGTCCAACGAATGGCAAAATTGGAACTTTTACACCAGTCCTCTCAACTGATCAAATGTTAATCAGTTGCATTAGAAACCCATGTGCCTGGTAATCATGTCTGATCAGCTGTCATTTCGAGCCCTGTAATTCATACAACTATTTACTGACATTACTGTACCTTCTGTTGGAACCACTTCATAGCATCATCCTTTTTAAGCCTGTGGGGAGCACCAACCCTTGACCTGGCACGCCTCCTCTTAGAGATGTTCATTCCTGGTCTTCCTAATACAATATAGAAGTCCATACCATAGATACCAATAGAGGGATCATACTTGATACCAAGATCAATGTGTTCCTGGATACCAAACCCAAAGTTTCCAGTTTCGGAGAAGCATCCTCTAGGCAATTCATACTCCTTGACTTTAAGTCCTTTCTCAAGGATCTCTTCAGCCTTGGGACCTCTGACGGTGCAGTGGACAGAGATCTTTTCGTTTCTCCTGATACCAAAGGATCGCACAGTATAACGAGCTGAAATTTATTCCAAAATCTGCATTAGAATGGGTGTTCAGAGAGCAAACACAAGCTCTAATTCCAGTTCCTTACCCAAGGGTTTGATGTGTAATTTGATAACCTTACTATACTGTAAATTTTCTTAGAAACATTTTACTGCTAGTCTTATCATGAATAAATGCCCCAGGGATGCATCCCGATGCTCCACAACGCCCACAGATTCTCTTCTGAACACAAGGACAAACCCTATTTATTTAGGATGGCAAATTTTATGATTTTGCACGTGATTGGGGGAAGCACTCAAATGGCGAAGCAAAATTATAGAATACCCAGCAAATGAACTCCAGCTGTTTGAACTCTTTGTACAACAAGCCATACAACAATAGAAGTCATTGTTATTAAATATGTACATATGATTTGTGGGGTATTCTGTAATCATACTGCTCGTTTCATTGTGGCTTTCCTCAGAATAAATTCCTAGCTTACCCTTAGAGAAGACTGGTTGTTGTCCAGTAAGCTGTTCCAAGACCTTGGCAGCTCTGGTCAGCCTATCACCACTCTCGCCAACACAAACATTTAGGACTAGCTTAGAGATCCTTAAGTCCTTCATGGGGTTAGCCTTGGTTTCACCCTAAGGATGACAGGGAGTATGCAGTATGAGTACATCTGCATTTTATTTAGTCAGTGAAAGTGTGAGGACATCCATCACGCTAACTATAATCTTCAATGATGATCATGTACCACATTTTTACACATCTTGTCAAGGAAAAATGTCAATGCTTATTTGAAAACAATATTGTATTTAATCTATCATACTGGTATTGGACATGTGGACGTGAAACCGAATGCTATATGTAAAGCAAAAACAATCATCTCTAGGGAATCACTGAAACCGAATCACTGTGGTTAGTACAGTTTACTATGAAGTTATTTATACAAACATTTAACATTTTCCTGATATTTTTAAAAATCATAATATCTCAGTGGTATTATTGTTGCATTTTAGATAATTGCTTTGCGGCAAATCTTAGTTGATGAGCAAAGAGAAGTATAAACTACACGACACGAAAAGACTCAACAGTAGTACATCCTATGTAAAAAATCCATAAAATACGCCAAATCCTATATGATATCATAAAAATGACGACTTAGAAGCATTAAGAGATGAACAACCGTTTCATGCGATAAATCGATGCATTAAGTCTTAGTCTAGAATGACGGATGATCACGGATTGAAATTGTGTTAGAACTTGGACGAAAAAACACTCACCACCATTTTGAATCCTGGTGAAA
This sequence comes from Actinia equina, assembly GCA_011057435.1. Lineage (NCBI taxonomy): Eukaryota > Metazoa > Cnidaria > Anthozoa > Actiniaria > Actiniidae > Actinia > Actinia equina. The sequence goes on from WHPX01000729.1 coordinate 1,237,038, forward strand.
AGAGGCCGAGAGGGGTCTGAGCGCCAATAAATGAGGTTTCTTAACCCAGTCCTCCACAGTATTCGACCCCGCCCAAGAAGCAGTATCAAACATGGCGGACGTCAGGAGAAAGAGAACCTTCTCGTCTTGTTCGACGATTTCTTCCGAGGATTACAACGATGCCAGTGAACAGATCGTCGAAGATGTTACCCTAGAGTTCTTCTATAAGCCGCGTTCATTGACTCTGCTTGGCTGTCTCTTTTTATATCTGGTTTACTCCGCATTTTCCAGGTGAGTGAAGACGGCGGGTACTCGTGTTGTCTTCGTAAACCATTTCGACGCGAAAGAATAGGATATGATATTTTATGTGTAAAAAATAGTTTATTTTCCTTGAAATTCTTGGGTTTTGCTAGTAATTATAGCAGGTTAGTTGGTTATTGACAGTGAATGAATAAATATCAACTTACAGGTAACAGATTTACATAAACTTGTAGGACGCATAACTTATAGTATCAGAACGATTATTGAGGAGTCTTCAAGAATCATATATCCTTATCATTATTAGCAAGTCTCTATTCCTCAGACGAATTAAAATATTTTTATTATTGGAAAATACTACAGGGTTATTTAAAGATTTTTACATGTAAGCTTACCGTTGACTTGTATTGTGGTTAAATAATTGTCAACCTGTCTTTTGTCTGAGCAACAAATGTTTTTTCGATTTTTGTCCTAAATATAATCGTTTCCTATTGGCTAAGAAACAGCACACTATCTTTTTCAGCGGAAAAATGGATATGGTACTAGTTATGCTCTAAAAAAAGCCCTAAGTTGCATTTACAGAAAAATATGTACCAGTTAATTTCTTAATTTCAATCAGCTTATAAAAGACTATGAATCTCATTATCTGCTCCACTTGGTGGGTAAACACTGACCACCATGTGCTGTCAGCCAGAAAGAATTCTATTGAAAACTTGCGATTCAGCTGATGAACATTCTGACTGAGACAGGAAAGACGTCAAGTGAAAGCCCGCAATTAGCAAGCTTTATCATATTCTAGTTAGGGTTATTGTTTAGCTCCAAATTCATTATTGTGGCTATCGTTTTAAATTGTCTTCATGCTTCAGGTGCCTTGCAATACCAAGAAAGAACCCTCTCTTTTCTGGTAAAGATGATGCATTGTGGTCTAGCTTGGGTAGAAACATGTATAATGCATATATAGTGTTGATTATTTATAATTATAAGGGAGGTTAGACCAGAATACTCCTATAGCTGGCCGTCAGTGACGAAATTGTTTGATTAATTCTTACATTCAATTGCCAGAAATTTATTGAACAATTTCTTTATTTGGCAGGAACGCTGATGCCACTCGTGATGAGAATATATACAGTGGTGTTGTATCTCTTATTGTTGTGTTCCTAGTCCTTGGTCTGCTTGTTATGCCTAATGGTGAGTAAACCTTACTTGGTAATGGGAAACCAGTAATGGTTGTGTTTATAAGAACAAATATAGTGCATATAATTTTTTTACTGGGTGACTATTGATGGGTTGCAAATATTCCCAAGAAAGACAAAAACATGGCGGCCATTGTGGTACCATTAACAATGGGTGCTAATGAGAAATCTTTTGTTAAATGGTGCCAACATGGCTGCGATGATGTAAAATGCAAACGAAGAATTGAAACTGGGGTCATTTGGATAAGTTAGACAGCAAGAACCAATCAAAGTGTAGAATGAAGACAATGCATACCATCTTAGGGTAGTGGAGCCAATCAGAAACCTGGGCTACTGGAGAATGGTACTAATTTGACCCAGACATTATGATATACATGCAAACAACTTCTTTATGCTCTGATTAGTACTTGAATATGTTCTTTGTTCACAGGACCCTTCGTTAGACCTCATCCTGCTATATGGAGATTAGTATTTGGTAAGTTGGTTTCAATTTATCACTTTTGCTATTACTTTATCCATTGGTTTTCTGCTGTCATTTTATTCATTCATTGATTTTCAATTCAGGTTGCAGTGTACTGTATTTGATGTTTCTGTCCTTTGCCTTGTTCCAAACAAGAGAAGACTTCAGGAAGATTCTGTTCTTTTTTGACCCAGAATTGGTGCATGTTGGAGAAGACACACAAGTAAGTAAAACTTAAGTCTTTATGTTTTTAGGCTGGGTATGAATTTGTTAATAACAATGATGACAAGGTATGAATGGTGCTGGTGTTGGTTATGGTGAGAATGGTTGATGAAAATTATAAAGATGAGGATGTGTGTTGTGATGATGAAAGATGGATGGATGATGATGGTATTCATGATGATGATTCATGATAACGATAATGTTGATAAGGCCAAGCAAAAAAACAAGTGTGTTTCCTGTTGCATGAGAAAAATAATATGGTTCGGTAGGTTGGATTTTTGTTACTGATATGACAGTGGAAATTAGCTTACTGGGAACCTTGTGGTGCATTTGGAAATGAAAAAAGTATTAGGGTCAGCAAAAATTGGCAAGAAAATTAGGGTCCGTCGAGCATCAGGAAACACACTTATTTTTGTTTGTTTGGCCTGACATGATGATAAAGAAACAATGACGCTGGTCTTGGTCATGTGATAATGATTGATACCAAAGATAAAGATAAAGTTGTGTGTTGTGTTAATGTTGATAATGAATGACGATAATATTAAGATAATGCTGTTTTGTTCTGTACGATATAATATGATCTGTCAAAATTTCAAATATTCGTGAGGCATAGGAACCAGTTTCAGGACTTTCCATGCTGTACACATTAGTTCACTGGTCACTGTTTCTGGAGAAATGGGTTCCCTGTGTTAAGAGGGCTTAGCGGGGGAGGAGGAAAACATGGTCTAGAGAACCGTTTGTGGTTTTAGTAGATAAACAACCAGAAGAGAATAAAGAGTCTTTTTATCACCAAAACAGTCACATAAACCATTCAATAGTGGCATCAAAGTAGATCAGGGGATTATTCAAATTTGAATCATGGAGCCTCGACTGGAGACATGTTTGACCAGTGAACCAGTATATGTGGAAAGTAATAATTACTTTGATACAATATTACTTTTATTTTATACATTTTTTCCCCTTCTGTTGTCAGTTGTATGCTGTCAATTGCTCGGATGTTTCTCTGACCAGAATATGGGAGTGCTGCGACATATTTGCCTTTGCTCATTTCTTTGGCTGGGCATTGAAGGCAATGTTGATCAGACATGCTGGGATCTGCTGGATGGCAAGTGTTACTTGGGAAGCAACTGAGGTATGCTCGCAGTGTGGTGTAGATTGTTCAGAGAAGTTTTTGTTTGACTATGAAAAAGTTGGTGCCACATGCATGCCTTGCTTGGACCTCTATGCTTTTTAGAATTTTGATTTGGGTTTTTTTTTAAATCAATGTGATTGATCTGGCAGTTCTGTGATACAGTGTCTATACTACTTTCATGCCATATGTTTCTGGTATTTTATTGGACAGAAAGTAAATTCTCGTGCAATGTGATTGGGCTGGCATATGACTTGCCATGTCATGACAATGTTTATGCCATGAGCTTTTCACTATCAAATGAAAACTGCTCTATTTCCTTCTCTTTACTGCTTGAAGTGGTTGTCCTGATTTTTCAAGTGTTTGTTCAATCATATCTTTATTAAAACAATTATTTCATGTACCCAAGAAACACCACAATGCTACAATTCAGGGTTATCATACAGGGACCTTGGTGATGCTTTTCTTCTATTCTTCAGGTGTTCTTTTCTCATCTTCTTCCTAACTTCAAAGAGTGTTGGTGGGATGCTCTGATTCTGGATGTCTTGATATGTAACGGACTTGGCATTCACTTTGGAATGTACATTTGCAAAAAACTAGAGATGCGCAACTACCACTGGGAGAGCATCAAGTAAGGCATTACACCCATACTTTACAGTAAAAGTTTTCTTTTCTAGTGTGCACTGTCCATTTTACTCGTGTTCAAGGAAGGATTAAGGAAGTGAAGTGCACGATAGTCAATTCCTTTCAACGTTGGAGTTTTAAAAATAATATTAAAGGATATGATAGAAATATCTAAAGAGGAAGTCATATACAAGCAGGGTTGGATCTAGGGAAGGGGTGCAAACCCCCCTTAGACGAGCTGATATCTACAGTGGTATTGGTGCTTGAGTTTATGGTCATCTTGATCATAAATGATGGTCCCGCAGAAAAATCCGAGATCTGCCTGACATGCTTTCTAGATGATAGCTAGCCCCATTAAATTTATCCTGAATGTACCAATGTTTGTTAAAATGTTAAAATTATTGAAATTTTATTCTCGTTTTTTTTTTTTTTTTGTAGGGATATTCATACTACTACAGGGAAGATTACTAGAGCTGTCATGCAGTTCACTCCTGTTAGGTAAATAAATCATATATATTCTTATTCTATATATACATCTTTATGTATATATATCTAAGGCTTTCCTGAGTCCAATCCCCAAAGTGCCAGCACAAAGTTCCAGCAGTGCTCTCTGTCAAATCCAAGGAGCAAACAGCAAATACCTATATAGACACTTTTGTTTGGTTCATGCCTGAGTGATTTTTTAACTGTTTCAAAACTAAGTAATTGATAACTAAATATTTTTAAGTGCTACATGGTTAGTAATAATTGTTTTGCAGATACTTTTTATGGTGTGCATGCTTTTCTAAGATTCTAATGTTGGATAATTTGTCTACAGTTGGACCCATGTAAGGTGGATGGATCCCAAGTGCTCTTACATGCGCTACTTTGCAATTTGCATGATGCTTATGGTCTCACAGGTACATTCATGTAGTATGTTGAATAGCCTAGGTAGGGGCAAGGGGGGTAGGGATGAACCCCCCCCCCCAAAGGTTGCTCTCGGCACCAAGATTTAATTTAATTCATACTGGATTTCTGTGGATTTGTCAGGATAATGACACATTGCCCTCCCTATAGTCGAGACCCTGCTACTCCTCTGGAATTATGTTGTATTGATTTATGACTGGCACAGTGGTTTAGTAATAATACAGTGAAATTTACATAACCTTCATCCTTCAAAGATATGCAAGTGTTTCTACCTGGCTTCAAGGATCTTCATTATTGATTTTAATTTTTATTCTCCAGGTTTGAGATCATCACCCACACAAGGAGGGGGAGGGGGTAGAGGGGAGGATAGGACTGGGGGACTAAGAGTGAAGGGTACTGGCCATTATTAGATGGCTCATAGTTTTGGACCACCATACTTTTATTGATACTAATTAAAAATAATAATTGTCTTTTTTGAAAAAAGATATCATTTTAAATTAAGATAAAAAAGGATTTGCAAAGCCTTATGTCAAAAGTTCATATGACATAAACCTTTGTTATTCATGTGGCAACCAGAGATTGATTGGCTGTTGACACAAAGTAACTTCTGTGGAGCCATTGTGAAAATGCTTTTGCTAGTAGACATAAGGCATTGCTATACAGAAACAAATTAATGCCCACTCTGACTCATGAATCTGAAAATTTTGATCCATTTTCAGGTCATAGAATTGAATACTTTTTTCCTCAAACACATCCTGCTTATTCCTACCCGACATTGGATCAACTGGACAAGAATCATGATCATCAGTTTGATTGTTGCACCATCGATCAGGTACTACTGCTGAAACAAATGAACTCAACAAGGAACTCATCTGTCCATTTTAAGAAACTCTGCCATGGCCATCATGATGCAGCAGCCCAAGACAAGTTGCCTAGGCTGCCGAAACATTAAAAGCACTCTAATGCTGTTGCTGTACCTTATCTTTTCAGGCAGTATTATACCTATGTTACAGACACTAGAAGTAAAAGAGTTGGAACACAATGCTGGGTTTTTATGTGAGTGTGTCTCTTACCTACTCCATCACCATTTTTATCATTTTCTTTTGAAGCTTCTGGGCCGAAGGGTTGGGTATGGCAGGAATAGTAAATTAGATATTTTCTGGGTTGTTGCAATATCATTGGAAGAATTTAGGTTATTCTTCACTTAATTGAGAAGAAGCTTCTAATAGTCCCTTCCACAGTTCTCTGTGCCATCTTGAAAGGTAGCTGTGCCTTTACATCGAAGAGAGATAAACAGTGAGCTTGTAATGATAGCAACCTTTTCTAGCACCTTGGATAATCATTCAAGTCTCTCTATCATTGCAAGCTCGCTTCGATGCAAAGGCACGGCTACCTTTCAAAATGGCGTCTGGAACTGTGAAGGGGACTATTAGTTCAAACCCCTTTCTGTGAACAAGATAGGAGAAAATGGATGTTTTCTGGTTTGATTAGACATGTTTTGTTGTTGTTTAGTGCTATTATGCTGATGGAAAGCCTGATCTGCATCAAGTATGGGCTATCACTCTTCAAGAGGACTGAGCTTACACAGATCACTTTGTGGCTTCTCTTCCAGGTTTGTAATATTTTCTTTATGTGGGTTATAAGAATAGGTGATATGTGGTACTGAGGGAGTGTTAATGATTTATGGGATGGGGGGCTATGGTGAGGAGAGGTATATGTTTTATTATGGGTGGGGATTTGGAAAATGTTTTTCAAAGATAAATAGAGATTATCACATGTTAAGAACTTGATATCGTTTTTATTCACTAGTTTTTCTATCGTTTTTTCTATCGTATCGTGAACGAGCGAGTCCTCGAGCAATATCTAGTTCTTAACATGTAATAAATTGTTTATTACACATTTAAGGTCTATAAAATGAAAAACATTCCAGTTCCCAGTTTACCGTGAAGTGATATCGTATCACTTCACTGATATGGTTTTTATTCACAGCTTTATTACACAGATATTGACCCTAAATGTGTAATAAAGTATTTTAGTTACTAGAAGTATGTATTTTGGAGGTCACTCAAAAATATCAATGTTTGAGTGGGACAGGATGGGACCCAAAATATTATTTCTAATCCTAGAATCCTCATAACAGCGCCCCCCCCCCCCCCCCCCATATAACTCAGGACCGCAGTAAGTTTTCTTAGGTAGTGTATTTTTAGCGTTTTTCAGAAGTTTAAGTATTGACTGGTTCACATTATTTATTTTAGCTTGTGTTTAGTATGGGTATCTTGTACTTCATGGTAATGACTAAGACAAAGGTAAGAGATGTTAAAACTATTATTATTATTTAACAAATTTCTACTTTCAGTTCACTAGTTTAAAATAACTTCATCTCAATCTCATATATAGAGGGTCTATGTGTCAAATGATTTGTGTAATCATTTTGATTGGATGGACAGAGTGATCCCAACTCTTGATTGGTTGAGCAGATTGACCAATGACAGGCAAAGCCTGACCATATCATCTCAAACCATAAAAACTTCAGCAAAATTTTCATTACTTAAAATTCATAAATAAAATTTCATAACCTGAATTTTTAAAACCTTTAAACCTTTACTAAACACATTATAAAACTTAAAACTAAAGTATCTTAATCCATACAAGTAACATTAAAGTTTTGTTTAAAAAATGCTATTAAACTCATTTATCATAAACATTTAAACATAAAAAAACAATAACCCATGACAATAATACCATTAACAGGGTTTTCATTATGTTTTGAAATAATCGGAGAAGATCATGAACTGCTGGAGAATCCAGGGCCCAGTTGTAGAAAGGTTGGATAGCACTATGCAATAGATAAATCCTTATCCAGTGGATAATTAAAGTTGATGCTATTATCAAATAAATTTATCCACTGGATAAGATTAATCCTGTCAGATAGCCCTATCCACCCTTTGTACAAACGGGCAAAGGGGACCAACTGAGTGAACATTTTACAAATTACCAAGCTAGTAAGGGTAGTTTAAGCAAGTTACTGGAGAATTCTCCGATTTCAAACCCTTAATGAAAACCCTGCATAAATATAAAAGTTGAAGTATAAACCACATTTGAATATCAATAGGTCATATGAATTACAGCATCATTAATAGTTACTGTATCTCTATCATAATCCTGAAAAACTGAAAATTCCATATTTTAAAGTAAATATCTTCATCCCTCCTCGTCATATTAAATGAAGATTACTTAAAACTAATCTAAACAGGATGGAAAAAAAGTTAAAGCTGCAATAATGGAAAGAGTCAGATTCTTCAAGAAAGTAAGAAAAAAGTCCCTCACTTTTGTTTGGGAATAATCATATCATTATGATATCATTCAAAGATACCTTATTTCACTCTAACTGTAACTCAAAGGAGTATATGTTATTCTATTCCCAAGAGAAATAAACAAAAACTTAAACCAAATAAAAGTATAAACAATTGAAACAAGAAAATAAAAATATAACCAATAATAGGAAAATTCAAAACAAGTTACAAGAAATTTTATTTTTGTTTACCCTTCCTTTCCTTTCCTTTCCTTTCCTTTCTTTCCTGTTTCCCTCTGTTTTCCTCAGTTCTTCTCTCAATGTTTATATGCAACTGTTTATTTCCTTCCTCTTTCAAATGCCCTGTGGCTTCCTGTCTTCCTATTCTATTGCCTCTTCTTTTTTTCTTTCTTTCCTTCAGAAAGAAAAAAAAGAAGAGGCAATAGAAGAGGCAATATATATATATTACTATTTCTTCATTTGTTTGTTGGTTTTATTTCTTCCTTCTTAATTGCAAAGTTTAACTTAAAGCTACTGACTCAACTTCATTACTCATTCTTTGTCTCTCTATTTGATTATAAAACTGAGTTTTGTTTGTTCTAACAGTTTAATTCAAGGCATAAGAACCTAGAAGAATTCCCTGTAGAGGACTCGACAAGCAAAACCATCCACTATTTGCAAACCAATGGAACCGTTGTTGATGATGAGGACTTTGATCTTCACCAACAAACCAATGGTTACGTCAATGGGCACGTAGAGCCGAAAGAGAATGGATATGGACCAGATTTATTGCATCCTTCAAGTGCTGAACGTAAGGAAAAGAAAAGGGGAGGCAGCAGCTCACATCGTGGGATGCAGACATGCTTGAGAGCAAGAAAATCTCAAGCAGGGGTTTAGTTTATTTATTAACAATTTTTGTTGAAAGAGAAATCTCACTAATTTGTTTGATTATCACTATCACAAATGCAATATTGAGTTTATCATACTAGACAATAATATGAAAAATAATATTGTTTTTTTTTTCATGTCCCCACTGTCTAAATGCTAATATACGTTTTATTGGCTGTTGGGATCAACATACGCAGTAAAGTAAAATGGTTAACTGTTATTTAAGGTGTCTGTAAATGGTTTGTAAGGTGTCTGTAAATGGTTGGTGAGGTGTCAGTCAGTTGTTGGTGAGGTGTCAGTCAGTGGTTGGTGAGGTGTCAGTCAGTGGTTGGTGAGGTGTCAGTGTGTGGTTGGTAAGGTGTCAGTGTGTGGTTGGTAAGATGTCAGTCAGTGGTTGGTAAGGTGTCAGTCAGTGGTTGGTGAGGTGTCAGTCAATGGTTGGTAAGGTGTCAGTGTGTGGTTGGTAAGGTGTCAGTGTGTGGTTGGTAAGATGTCAGTCAGTGGTTGGTAAGGTGTCAGTCAGTGGTTGGTGAGGTGTCAGTGGTTGGTAAGGTGTCAGTGTGTGGTTTGTAAGGTGTCAGTAAGTGGTTGGTGAGGTGTCAGTCAGTGGTTGGTAAGGTGTCAGTCAGTGGTTGGTAAGGTGTCAGTGTGTGGCTGGTGAGGTGTCAGTGTGTGGTTGGTAAGGTGTCAGTCAGTGGTTGGTAAGGTGTCAGCACTTGACTCACTGGGAAACCATCAAGGTTTTGGTTGTTTGTTATCATTGTTTGACTAGGTTTTTATGCTAAGGCAATTAGACTTCAACCCATGTGGGCTGTGATGAATAGCAAACTAGGACTGCAGGTTTTGGTCTTGTAATATTTAAGTATGTTCTTTAACAACAAGAAATAATGATTGACTACTGATTCAACATAACATTGATATTGATACCAGAACATTTAATGCATGTACATAGAGGTTATCATGCTAAGAGCTTGATATATATATATTTTTTTATGTGTTTACATGTCATATCCAAAGTCCATGAGCAATTGAGAAATATGATATGGAAAACTAGTGATTGAAAAATATATCAGGCTCTTGAACATGTGATAAAAAAAGCATTATTGACAGTATTTTATCAGGAATACTTGGGAATTTATTTTCTAAGAAAAACCTCCCCCCCCCCCCCAGCTTTGTTTCCTGTAAATGGTTATCATGTATACCAGAGGCCAGAGCAGGAAGTGTGAAGAAGCTTTTTCTCATTCCTCATCCAGGTCTCTAAAACCCAGAGTTTAGTTATACAGACATTGTCATTGCTGTGCTGTGGCATTGCCATGGGCCAAGATGTTCTTACTCATTTTGAAAAATTGTTTTGCCTGTGTATATGTATAAATGAACACCAAGCAAGAATGAAAATAATATGGATGTCCAATCTTTGGTGTAAAGATGTAGAGATAATAAATGAATGCTAATCACTATATGGAATTATATTACTTAAATTGGTGAAGTGCTCAAGGTTCAAAACAATTATAATTTTAATTATATAATTACGAATGAAATATCTATTTTTCTCTATTTTGAAAAATTGATATCTTCGCACATGAAAATAACATTATTTCCATGTGTGAAGATAACACCATTGTGATGGCTAATTATTCAAAAATACACGGAAACAATTGCCTGAAAAAGCCAAAACATACTTCATTGATAATTATATAATAAACAGAATATTACATATAGGCATTTGGAGATACGAATTTTATCTTCTCATGTTTAAAAATATCTCGCGAGTGAGCATAGCTCACTAGTGAGAGATCTTTTCAACATTTGAAGATAAATTTCATATCTCCACGCACCCATGTAATATCCTCTACATATATAATCTTTAATTTTTGTGTGTACATATGTTTAAATACTAGCGTCCGAAACGTCAGTAAGTTTTTTCATCTTTTCACGGTGTATAATTTACCTTTTCATCATTACTGTTTAAATACTAGTGTATCTCCATTGTACTTGTCATCACTAATCACCAATAATTATTAAAATGTACAATGAAAACAATACATCATCTTTGAGTAGTCGAGCCAATCAGAAACCTAGACTGCAAGAGAATGGTAGTTTGATTCAGGTGTTAACTGTAAAGAACTAGATAGTCATCATTTCCTTGTGGGAATAAAAAGATGTGTTGATAGGCTATTGTTTTGTGCTGCTTTTGAGCTGTTTGGTAGCTCCACTACCCAAAGTCAGAATGTATTGTTTTTAATCTACGATTTGATTGGTTCTTGCTGTCCAAGCGGCCCCAGATAATATATTTTACCAGCAGTTAGCTTTATGCTTGTGACTTTGTAGCATCAGTCATAAGCCAAAGTAATGCCAAATTGTACAATTGTATACATACTGTTAAAAGTAATAAAACAAAAGTCAAATGAAAACAGAACATTGCATGATGCTTTTTACTAAGGGGGGTAACATAACTTGCTGAAAAAAGGAAATGAAACTCAATAAAAAAAATAGTAGTGAATAACGATAGAAGTAAAGGGAAAGAAAGAAACTGGATTAAAAAAATTATGAAAAGGTAAAAATGAAAAGATATGATATGACTCTTGTGCAGTTTTTTTTTAATTAGGGAAAGTATTTTTTTATTTGAAATGTGGGGGAGGGGGAGGGGGAGGGGGGGGGGTGAGGCTGGGTCTTCAGTAATCATCTGAAATTTTTGAAGGGTCAAACCTCTCAGATGGAAGTTGTGAAGCTGTGTCCATGCAGGGTTGTTGCCACAGAAATCGTTTTTCTGAGATTCTCGATTTTAAGATTTTCTGAGAGAACTTGCCCTCGAACCCTCTTATTTGTTTGCTTTGGCTAACTCTAAAAAGAAACTTTTGAAATAGTTTTCAAAAATGACGTAAAAGCTGCAGGGGTTTTGTGGGTTACCTGTGTTATTACCCACAATGCGTCGTCGATTTGTGTCTGTTGTTGCTATGTCCAACGAGCGCGCTCCAAATAGCAACCACAAGCTCCATGTTGGTTTAGTTTGAATCCTTCATCAAACCAAGAACTAGTGTTCTGAATTTGGCGACTTTTAAAAATACCAGGATAGATATATCATGGCTCTTCCATTTCTACCGGGAAATACCTTCAACGATCCAACGGTAAGAAACTATTTTTAACGAGAAAACCAATTTTTTAAGGGATTTTTATACCATTAAATTGAAAGTTTATAGCTTACTTAAACTCAGTGATCAGCAGTGAACTTACTCAAATATTTATATATTTGCTTCATAATAATACGCTGGTATACTAATTTTATCAACGCTAAACGAGATATAACTTTACGTATTAAACTTGAATTTAGTTTGTACAAGTTTAGCCTGAAATTAAATCTTATTCTTCACTTCTGCTCAGAAAACAAAGTTTCACAGACCTCAGACTTTAGGCTGGAGAAATGGCTATTCATTGCCAGTAGCTCCAACCGCAGGCATTGGTGGCGACCCTATTCCCGAAAATAAACTAACCCAGGAAGAACTAGACGAACTAGCCAACTTAAAGCCAAGTCTCACCTATGGCCAAAAGGTTCAAGCCCCACCAGAGGACTTCGTACCAGCTCATGTAGCCTTTGATAAGAAGGTTCTACTGTTCCATGCTTACTTCAAACAGACAGTACACGAGTCTCCTAAGGAGTATTATAGAGTACGACCAGTGAAAATATATTATTACTTGGAAGATGATTCGATATCCGTCGTTGAACCAATCGTTGAAAACAGGTTTGTGTTGAAACATTGTATTCAAAATGACCATTCAAAATAGTTTTTCATAAGCTTCCATTTGATTTAAGTAAGTTCTTTCTTTCCTATTAAACTTTTTATCATAGACTTAGATAAATACATTTATATAAAGTTGTATCTATGTTATTGTATCTATGTTTACCTCATATGTTAAGACAGACAAATAGCACACATATAATTTATGCATTTTTGTTTTGTCTTCCAGTGGTATTCCACAAGGAAAACTTATCAAGAGACAGCGATTGCCCAAGAATGACCTTGGAGATTACTGGCACTGGAAGGACTTCAATCTGGGGATCACTGTAACATTCTATGGAAAAGTCTTCTTTGTTTGTGACTGTGATGCCTGGACTAGGGTAAGAATACTCGGCCTCTCATCCTCTTTAAAGGTGTTAACACACAGTGCAACATGTGACAGGACTGTTGCAGCATGTGTCTACCCCACACTTGTTGCACGCAACCTTGAATTGCGCTCTACTCTTGCAGCAATGTGAGCAACAAATTTCATCATGTGAACATGGTTGCAACATTACCTGCAACATTTTGAAATTTCCAGCCAATCAGCTTGCACCAAATTTTTAACTGCTGACCAAATATCTTAACATAGCAGGCTGACACAAGCGATGTTGTGTGATTTTGTTGCAATGTGTGTCACCCTGATTCAAGTTGCTTTGCTAAGTTGCACCATGTGTCAGCACCTTAAGATTTTGGTGAGATGTGTATTTACCCAAAAATACAAATTTTATAGGGCTAGAGAGTAAGGGTTCAATTATTTGGTCAATCAACAGTCAATTTTAGAAAGTGAAATGTTATATGCAGCCTGTTAAGTCTTCCAGTGGTCATAATTGTAAATCCCATTGAGACAATTGTGAAATGTTCTATATTAAGAACCTCTCTCAGCGAAATGTTTATAGATGACTATTTTGATGTTGTAGTCTTTAAATTTAACAGGAGTTTATGGCAAGTGAGGGAATTGACTTGAACCCCCCTGAATCTATCAAGCCAGACCCTCATACTGAATCTAGAAAGCAACCACTTCGCTCCTATGTCACTCCATCTGACTTTGACAAACTCAAGCAGTTTTTAAAACTAGACAGACAAGTTTTGAGGTTCTTCTGTCTTTGGGATGACCGTGACAGCATGTTTGGAGAAATAAGACCATGTGTAAGTACTAATCTTACTGGAACTTAAGCTTAAGAACTTCTATATGAAGGGTTCTGTACTTTAAACAGTTTAGACATTTCAATGCAAAGGTGACTGGTTTTACCAAATAAGGCATGCAAAAACTCGTTTGCCAGGAAAAAGCCACTGCATAGAAGTATGTGAATACATTATATGTGGTCATACTTTTCCACATTGGGCTTTAAGATAATTCACACACTTATCTTAAACCAACATTGATTTTAAATTATTAATACTGGCACTGTCCTCAAGACCTCCTTATGTTTTGTGTCCAACAGGGACTATACATAATAATAGTTTGAGGGTGAAGCTAGATGGGGAAAGTGCAGGCTGATTACATTGTGTGCCTTTTTTTATAGATCCTGCATTACTACCTTGTTGATGACACAGTAGAAGTAAGAGAAGTGCACAAGCCTAATAATGGGCGAGATCCATTCCCAGTTCTCATCTGCAGACAGAGGCTTGCAAAGAATAGAGACACAGTAGAATGTAAGCATACTATTAGTTAATATGAGTGTGCGACAGGTGTTAGTATAATCTTAGACTTGAATGTAGAGTTTAGAGCACTGTAATTGGTCGTGCGACCGGTGATTCTGAGAAAATAATCACTGCTCGGTGATAATGAGGTTTTCCAAAGTTTGCCAGAGTAAAAGTAATACTAAAATGGTTTTTAGCCTAAATTTCGTTTTTTCTCTGACATTCAAGTCATATTCAAGATTATAGTAAGTACTTACCTCACTAATCGATCAAAGACTCATGACTTCGTAAATATAGATGCCACTGATAATCACTTCACCTTTTGTGCACTGCTAATGTGCCACCTCTCAACAATGCGACCCAAGTTCCGGTCCTGCCGACCTCAATGTTGTATGTGAGTAGAGTTGTTTGTTGGTTCTCTCCTATGCTTCAAGGGTTTTTCTCCGGGTTCTCCAGTTTTCCTCCCTCCTCAAAAATCGACTCCAAAATTCTAATTTGAACTTTGGGCTTTCACCTAGCTTGCAGCCTAACTCTGTTGTGATTGTCCCACGCTGTGATACAACAGCGAAAAGCTTTTTAGATTGTTAAGTTAGTGCCTCATTATCAGAAGTTTTTATAAATATTATCAAGCTTGGCTGTTTCATAATTTGGTGCAATTACTTAGAATAGTAATGAGCTATTTGTCTTGCTCATGTTGCAGCTTCCTTTCCTTCTTGTGTATTGGAGATGTCAGACCATGAAATCAAGAATTGGTTTTCCCCTGGTGACTTCATGGTTGGCCGTACTATTCACATGATGGGCCGGAGATTCCTGCTCTACCAGTGTGATGAATTTACTAAAAATTATTACAGGGAAAAATTTGGGATCACAGAGTTTGCCCCAGTTGAGGTTACAGAAGAACAGTATGAAGCAATCAAAAGGGTAATTATTATGTCTTCTACCACCCCTCCCCAGTGGGGGGCAGGTACTCCCCTATATTTGCTAAATGGGTACATGCTGCCAAACAGGGTATGGTTTTTAGTGATTCTATTCTCTGGAACAGGGTATATGAAATCACAGTCTTTCTCTGGAACAGGGTATCTATTTTGCAAGTAGTGGAACAGGGTTTTTTTAAACAATAAATCATGCCTTTGCTATACCTTCAGCCATTTTACTCTGGAACAGGGAATGAATTTTAGTGATCTTGCTCTGAAACAGGATCAGGGTTCAGAGGGCTCAGTGACACATCCCTACCCTAAGCGGGCACTCCTCACTTCTTGAAGTTCCTTTCATATACTAGCAAACTTATGTTTTTTTTGTTGTAAACTAGGTCTTTCCTCCTTACAATGGTTTTGGTTCACTGGAAGACAGTCTGCAGTCTTGTTTGTCTCTGGTACCTCAACCACCAAAGAAAGACTTTATCAAGATGTTAGAAAATGACCACAAAGTTTTGAGATATGCTGCAAATTTGGTAGGGATTGATGATCATTATCCCAATTTTTGTATTGTCTCTATAAATTTTACAGTTTGGAAAGTTAAATATTAATATTTTTCTCTTTTTCCCCTAGAAAACCAAATAATAATTATTTGGTTTTCAAAAAGGAAAAAAAGAAAAGAAAAAAAAAAAAGAAAAACAATTTTTTTGTGGCTTTGTGGAATTGAAATATATAAAGTTCTAACCATTACTTAATTTCAATCTATAGGAAACTGTACGACCTGAAGACAAAAACCGTCGCTTTATAATATCCTACCGCCTCGCTGATGACATGTTGACAATTTACGAACCCCCAGTCAGGAATGCTGGCATTATTGGAGGGAAAATTCTTGGAGCGAACAAGAGCAACTAAACCACGGTCTTCTGTAGACAACCCATCATTCTATACCCCAGCAGGATTTCAGTATTGGATCAGTCATTCATATCTTTAAACACAGATTCAGAATTGTCAATGCTGATGAATATGTCCTCAAATACCTGGAGTCCCATGCCCAAAGCTGTCCTATTGACACAATCAACTCAATTAGAGAAATCCATGGCAAGCCACCTACTACAACAGAGGATCTTATTGCCAATGTCCCACAAGGGGATACTGAACCCACACCTCCTGGTAGTGGACAATGGCATTAAGACAGAGTACCAACGAAGGTAAGAGCTAACAAATAGATAATGCTTGAGTATAAACAGCGCTAAAAATAATGGTTCCTAAATGGACAATGTCTGACCAAAAATGGGCACTTGTTGTCTAGTAAAACAACCCCAAAATATACTGCAATGTTAACTTAGGTTTTTCCTCAATCTTGGAATGACTAATAGAGTCCTGTCATGCACAAAGACTACAATCTAATCAACATAACTCATGCTTTTCGTTCTTTCTTTATATTTCAGGTTCTAAACAAGATGCAAAATGAATATCACTAATTGCTGATAGAAATATTATACAATACAGAAACAAACTTGAAAGAATGTTTATTCTTCTTTTTTTGCAAATACAATTAATATAAATATCTATAATTCCTCTTGCCTACTGCAATATTGTGAATGCCTTTTTGAAGTTTTCTCTTTCTCTTTGGTAGCCGTCCCTTATGTACATATGACAGTTGTTTTAGTTTCAAATAGGAAAAATCCAAACAGAGAAATATAATACAAATGTGGTAATAAGAATTTTACAGGTTTTATGGTTGCTTAATAAATGCTGTACATTCATATTTTCAAACTAAATATTGTTCAGATGGTTATTAACTTAATATTTTAGATGCTACTTTGTTTTTTCTCTACATTTAAGGTTAAATTGTGAAACTAGGTCCATCAGTTTTAGGTGTTCTGTGCTATATACTTGAACATCTTTATCCACTGAAACAAAGAAGGCATGATTAAGAATTGGCACACAGTGCAAATTCACAATATTCTTTTAAGTGCTTGTGGTGGTCATGCAATAGCTACCCTGGGACCCTGAGGGTATTTCATCTTGCTTTAGCAATTATTTTTTGATGGAAAAGTGCAACAAGAATATTATTAACCAAGTTGTTCCATTTCCTTTTTCACACCACCACAACCTCCAGAGGTTTTAATTTGCTGCATGCAGGTTCAGGTGAAACTTGGTGGTGTAAAAAACGAATGGAATAACTTGGTTATTTCTCCAGAGTCCAAGTTGGGTAATGGCTACTATGATGGTTGAACTCAACAGAAGATTCTTGTCATGTCAACCAACATGGTGGCTACATCTCTTTTCTTTGACCTTGCTTTAGGGTTCTGGGGTTAGATTCTTGGACTTGCCATCTAATGTTAGTAGAGTATGTTGTCTGCCCTTGATTTTCTCTGGGTTCTTTAGTGTTTATCCCTTTGTAAAAATAACCCAACACCTGAATTCCAATTGATCTTCCAAGTTATCCTGCCCTGGATTAGATCAGGGTTTGTTTCTGGGTTACAAAATTAAATAATATCATTGGACAAGCAATGATCTTGCATACTGTAGTGGGCTAAGAGGGTATGAGTAAGCTATCTTTATCTCTTATTATTTGGCCCAGAATGGCTACCCTCGCAAAGGTATTCATTGGATGCATGCAGAGGTGGCTAGATAGTGCATTGTTGCTGTTTCACTTACCAAAAGTAACTTCTACAAAGGGCTTGGATTTGTCATTTTTGACATCTATTGTGATTTGGCACTTTGCATTTGTTTCTATCATGTTCTTGGAATTTACTCTGCGAAGAAATTCTCTGTAAAAGAGAATAATCAACTCATACCAACAGATCATAAAGTGGTTTTACTTGGCCCAGGAAACAAAGTTCTATTAGCCATTCCAAAGTTGAGAAAAACAGGGTTAAGTTGGCATTACAGTGCATTGTGGAACTGTTCTAGGGGACATATAGCATCTATTTTATCTCCTAAAACATTGCCACGATGGAGTGCAATTCAAACTTGACCAAGTTTTGTCCTCAACCTCAGAAAAGCTATGTTAATTCAAGATTTACAGTCATGAAAGTAAAACTAAATAAAATAATGAAATTGTCTACTATTATCTACAACACTCACTAGAGTGCAAACAATATATCCGTGAAACACTAATTACTTAATAATTATTGTTCAGAATAGTGCTAGTTAAAAAAAAGAAAACAATAGAATTAGCATAAAATAGTGTAAGTTAATATTACTAATATTTTACGAATTTATATTGTTTGCACTCTAATACCTTCATAGGCCAAGTAAAATCCCTATGTTATCATTGCACCTTAGTGACTGTTCTTTTTCTTGACTGGTGAGTGGGGGCATTGGGATTGTGTGGGGAGCATTCACAGGGCTGACAAGACTTCCTGATTATCCAGGAGTTTCAAGATTTTGGATTTTATTTCCCAGTATTCCAGTTATCGTCCAAAATCACCCTGCTAATCATCAGTAAAATCCTAATTTTTAAAGTAATGTTTGCTTTTTTTGGCTTTGATGAATTTTGATGTGGGATGCCTTATTATTTTCTTTATATGATGACCTGGTCATGATCATATTACACAGCCAATCTGCTGACGATACAACCAATCCATAACAATAGTCCCCTTGAAAGGTAGCCATGCCTTTGCATCGAAGCAAGACAAACCGTGAGCTTGCAATAATGCACATCTTTATAATACCTTGGAAAGTTATTCACATGTTTCTATCATTGCAAGCTCACCATTTCTCTTGCTTGATGCAAAGGTACAGCTACCTTTCAAGATGGTGCAGGGAACTGTGAAGGGGACTATTGTAGTCTGCACCAAGAGGAAGGTGGGCTCTGGGTACGAGATTGAAATATCTGGTAAGGGTTACCAAGCGAATCCCACCCCCTCCTCCCTTCCCTGATAAAAAAAAGACTAGTCTCTAGAATGCATAGCTCCCCCTCTCAGGTTATGCTGAATGTTCTATGAACACATTGCCAAAATGTAAAGGTTTTATAGCTTCATAATTTCATAAAAAATCTTTCCACTTACCTAATAGTAGCAGTTTCAGGATCAAACGGACAAAAAGATCCACGTATTTTTAAAACATTCTTCAAACTCATTCCCCTGATGGCCGCCATCTTTCTTCTATCCCATGATACCTTGCGCACCGTGATATTTCAAACAACCCACGCACACTTCACGTGATCGATGATTTAAACCAATCAGAGTCGCGAATAGTGATGACCTCATCGTTCACCGTTCCTCATAACGCTTGTAGATAGAAGTAAGAAACACGCCATTTTGGTGGGATAAGAAACGCTTTTTAGGAATCTTTTAAGCCAGTATTCGCTCATGAAAATGCCAAGGAGCCACAGGAGGAGGCGTTCGTTGTACTCTAGAGAGAATAGCGTCTCGATTTATTACTCTAGGCATCCTCTTGATGAAGGTTATGACCGAGATTATTCGTCCACTAGTGAAAGACGGCATGTTAGAAAAAGACAACGAAGTCGTAGTAGATCTAAGGATAAACATAGATTTTATTATCGAGATAGGAGCGAAACCAGCTCAAAAAGATCGTACAAACGACGACACAAATACCATGAAGACAGTATTGATGGCTACAGTGTCCATGTGAGTACTAGGCCTTGTAACGTGAATTTGAAAAGAAGCCTTTTTGGCGCGATGTTTTTATGCGTAAACACAAGTTGAATTTTATGCGGGGGAAATTTAATTTTTTTCCCCAATAAGGTTTTTTTCCATTGCCTTTTATGTAAAAATTATTTCTTAATATTGTAGTTCAATTCTTTTTTGATGGGTTTAAGTCAAAGGGGATTCGCAAATATGCTACAATGTTCGAATGTTGTGTGGAAACGCGCTCGTCATTCATTCAAATCAAGTAGCAAGCTTATCTTTAGATTATTCCAGAACAACATTTCTCTATCAAAATAAGCAAATTTTTGTGATAAATTTTCACTAAAAAACAATAAAATCAAGTATTTTTTAAAGCATGAATATCTGACACTTAAAAATTGAATAATATGAACACTTTGCGCTGTTATAATTTTTTTATTTTACACTCAAGATTTTTGAATTATATCTGTATCTGGGATGAAGATCTTGGAATTGAAAACAGGATATTTTGCGGTGGAACCTTAAAATCCCCACTGTCAAACTATGGTATTTCTGGGTTTAACCACAAATTTTATGTTTTGTTGCGAGGAAATGTTTTGTATGTAATATTCCAAGATCTACAGACAGAACATTATAACCACATTTATTCTGAATGACCTCTCATGTGCTTGCTATGTCCTTTGTATATATTTGCTGTTTTTATGTCTGAAACACTGCTGGTGTCAAACTTGGCTGTACCGATGAATAATATGATGCCGATGCCGTGATTGAATGTGTGAAAATTGAATGAATGAACGAACAAAATGCGGTGATAATTCAGACGCAGCAGAGTAATGAAGAGGAGCGAAGCAGAGGTTATGCAAGTACCCGAGACGACAAAGAAGGACACCTGATTTATCATAAAGGGGACATACTGCACTCAAGATGTATATTTCTTTGTATATTGCTTTCAATCCTGTAGTTAACTAACTTGTTAGTGCACACCTAACAAGATAAAAATCCACTCTACCCCATCCTATCCCATCATTTATCTCTTTAATATACCTATTTTTCCATCCACCAATTCAACCCATTTCTTATATCTTACTACTCTTCCTCCATTGATAAGATTTATATCATTGTCTTAATAATATCACATTGTTTTTAAAAAAATCTTTGAATTTTATGCCATATTCTGATATTATATGCAATAGGCTTTCCAATCTTTGGATTATTTTTTCCTAACACCATTATTATATTTCTTGTTTAGATGAAGTTAGATGTTTATTAGGTGAAGGAACGTTTGGAAAAGTACTGGAGTGCTATGATAAGTGAGTAACAAGATCTGTTATCAGTGCATTACAGTCAAACCAGCTCATGTATTCCTATCAAAGTTCAAAGTCGATTCAATTCATTTTTGGAAGTTTGATTTCCATCTTGCTTTAGAGCTTGCATTAATGAAACGACATTGTAAATTTTTAATCTCAGTCTTTAAAACAGGATGAAAATCAAACTTCAAATGATAAAATGAATCTTTGAACCTTGATAATAATGTATGAGTTGGTTTAACAGTTAAAATCATTAAAATTTAATAATGATCTGTCTGATTAAGTTTTGGATATAAAATTCCATATCGTAAAGGAAAAGTAATATTTCAATATTGTGTAAACTCTGTAGTTGTGTTTGTTTTTGAATTGGGTTAATGCTGCTGGTCAAAATATAAAATGTTCCAACTGATTATTTTTGATTGACGGCAGCATTCAGCTTTCAGGTTGGTGAGTTTGCATAATATTAAAAATTGCCATCATTTTGTTTAATTTATCTTTGATTTTATAAGCTGTTGGTTTTTTTCTAATAGCTTTGCCTAGTTATTAGGGAATATAAAATATTAGTATTTTAAAGATAAAACTGACATTTATTTATTTATTTAACAGAAAATCAGGGGACATTGTTGCTGTCAAAGTTATCAAAAATATAGAAAAATACAGGTACCAAAGCTTCCATTACAGTTGAACCTGCAATGAGATTGTTTTGTTTTAAGAATCATATAAGGGAGGCAAGCAGGTTGATACAATGCTAGTTGTGTTCATTTGTATCTAATTTTCATGCATCCATAATATCTGCTATTACATAGAGTTTTATTTTCCTTAAAGGTAAAGGAATTTGCCTCTGCATTCAGAGCTTGGTCAATATGATGGTTTTATTAATATTGTATGGTTTTTATTCAATAGGGAAGCAGCCAAATTAGAAATCAAAGTGTTAGAAAAAATTAATGAAAGAAGTAGATCTGGGAGAAGGTAAATTTTAAAGCATTGCTGCAGTTCTACATATTAAGTGAACTTGAACATTCCAATAGTGACTCGTTGTGAATGGGTTTTTTTTGCTGCTATCACTGGGAAACATGAAAGGAACCAATTAATTGGTTTTGATAGATGGTAGCAAAAGCACATGTCACGACAAGCTGTTGGAATGTCTGTGTTGCCAGAAAATGTAAAACTGCAGCAATCCTTGATATCCTTTTTAACTTTACGACCTAAATGTGTAGTTTCAGAAATTATTAATATCCACTTCCAATTTTCTTCCATACAAACTCTGTAATTTTGTTCTTTCTCCCACCTCCCTACCCCTCAATAACTCCAAATCCCTCGGGGGGATGGATAATTTGTGGGATTGTGATCTAGGAACACTCGCATCTTAACATCTTGAAATAACTGAGGAGAGGGTGCTGCCTTTCTTTGTAATTACACCCCAATGGTTGGACCTTCACTTGGCTTGGAAAAACATGTTAGGGCCACCATTAGTTTATGAGTGTTATACTCTATAACCAAAGTTGATTTGTTTTAATTTTATATTATTTATACATAATGTTGATTTAATTTTATATAATATTTTAAGGGACACCTAACAACCAGCCCCTCCTCTCCACTTCCCCCCCAAAAAATCCAAGTACTGCCCATGAAAATTTACCTCAACAAATATTATATTTAATCACATTTTCCATGTTTTTTTTGCTCTAGCCTGTGCATAAAGATGTTGGACTGGTTTAATTATCATGGTCACATGTGCATTGTATTTGAGAAAATGGGCCTTAGTGTGTTTGATTTTATGGTGAGTAAGTTATATACTGCGTCTTTCTCTGTTCTATTACAGTGCAATTTGCAAACGTATGACCACATTTAATGGTCATGGCAAAGACTTTTATACATCAAACCAATAACATTTGATGCCAAGCTGGCCAGTTTTAACAATTTATGTGTTAAAACTTTTAATCTTCATTTGGCAGAGCAAAGCTTGTGCATATTAAATGTAGTCAAAGTTTTCATGTTGCACTGTAAAATGAGAAGTTGTGTGAATACCAAAGTGAACACCAAAAATAAATAAAGTTCTCTGTTGATTTTTAGGGTGGGGGAGGGACAATCAAAAAATCTATCAAACTGTGTACACAATAAATCATTACAGCTGATAGGTATTATTTTAACTAAGATAGCTTTATTATTTTTTTGTAGAAGGATAACAGCTATGATGCTTATCCCTTACTTCAAGTACAACATATGGCCTACCAGTTGCTTGTTGCAGTCAAATGTAAGTCACCAATATGAATTCTTCCCATAATCTGTTAAGATATTTTTTAAGGGGCTGCATACTATAGAATAATAAAGCTACTTCATGTGCTCCTCAAAATTTTCCAAATTCCAAATCATGGATTCACGGAAGAAAAGATATAGTCGAAAGCTTGATTACAAGTGCCATTTCAATTTTTTTCTTTCCTTTTTTCTTTTTTTATCCGCTCATAATTAATCATGAATTTCTGGAAAACCCTTTTTTCTCTCCAGATTTGAAATCAGCTTTAATAATTTCCTGGATTTTATTTTTTCAAGTTTTTTTTTCTATAGTTGGCAGCCACCTTAGGCCTTTAAATGAATATCAAGATTTAATTCTCTGTACCTGGGTTTGTTTTGATCTGAACTTGCAACCTTTGCTATCCCGTCTGGATTACTCAGTTAAGCCTTTTAATGAAGTTTAATTCTAAACCTAACATGACTGCTATTGATTGATGGCCACCCTTAATCTGCTTTACACAGACTAGCTTAGGCTTTGGGGCATTAGTTGGGATTAATTAATGAATTGTTAATATTAATGTTTTTCATGCATTGGTTGTATTTAGTTCTACATGACATGAAGTTGACACATACAGATCTCAAGCCAGAAAATATGCTGTTTGTAAATTCAGATTGTGATCTTTTCTACGACAAAGAAAAGGTACTTATGAATTCCTAAAAATAGTTTTCACAATAGAGTGTGTTTGCCATTTTTATGGTTTACAGTGAACTTGCTTACATACTGACTCACCTACCCAAAGTTGCTAATCTATATGTAGGTCAGTCAGTATGTAGGAGAGTTCACTAGATATCTGTGAAACAAAACCAAACATTTGTCTAATTGCAGCTATCTTGCTGCTGTTTGGTACAAAATAATGGATATTACTGAAGCAGAAAATTAGGGAATGAAAGCAAATACCTATACACACCTTTGTTTGGTTCATGCCTGAGTTATTATGTACTTATTGACTGAGTGGGAGGGCCGTACGGGAAAATATTTGGCTCGAGGTGATGCCGTACGGAATGAAGCGCAGCGAGGTCCGTACAAATGACCGAGAGCCAAATATTTTCTCGTACGGTCCCGACCTAACTCAGTCAATATGCATTTTATCATATGACACTCACGAAAATAAAAATAATTAAAAAAAGGAAAGCGCTGCGGATTCGAGCAGGGCTGGACGGGTTTTTTCGGCCCGCTTACGTCAACCAGTCCGGCCCCCATCACATGACTTTTTTCCAATGGTTTTATTAGAGCGCGCGCGCAGGGCCGTACGGGTCATATGATAATATTATTTATTTTACGAACAAATAAATGATAGCTTAATACTTTTAAAAGCTACATGGCTAGTAATAATTGTTTTGCATATATGAGATGTACTCTAATACTGTATGTCTTAGCTCACCAATTTTTGTCATAGAAAAAAGATGAAAGATGCCTTAGAAATTCTAACATGAGGTTGATAGACTTTGGATCTGCTACATTTGAGCATGAACACCACAGTACCACAGTGTCAACACGTCACTATAGAGCTCCTGAAGTCATATTGGGTAATGTATATAAAATAACAGGAGCATACAGTGTATATAACTAGGATTTGCTTGCTTTTGGGGAGGGTAAATCATCCCTCTCTGTCTTCCTGTTTAAACACATGCAAGGCAGGGCAATAGCCACATTAGGTGTCGATAGGTGGGTAACCTATCATTAACCTCAATAAATCATTTTTCTATACCCTGCCTTGCCTTGGGATCACAGACAGACACACACACACACCTTAGGATTACCTAGTCTCATTTATAGTGCCTCTAAGTGTGACGTCCAAAAACTAGAAAAACAACTTCCAGGTATTAAACGAAAAGCAGCTCTATAAATATTTTTTCTTACCTTATATCTTCACAAAAGCACTAATATTTTCCAAAGTTCTACTTATTTCAGCTGGAGGGTAATTGTTGAAAACATTTTTTCTTTATTTTAGCATTTTTGTGAGCAGTTGCACCCAGGAATACGTCAATACTTAACAGCTCTATTGAGATTTATAGACTTCAATTAGTTATGACACTTACTTCCGACAAAGTACCAGAAGTACTAACGTCTCTGAAACGTCAGTTTCACAAAGCTTTTTACAGTGATTCAATTTATCCACAAGTCCCTGCTGTTTCATTCAGAAACCCTGCCCCATTCCACGCTAGTTATCACCACTAATTATGACACTGATGTTCCTATTTATCTTCAAGAGCTGGGATGGTCATACCCTTGTGACATGTGGAGTGTAGGCTGTATACTATTTGAGCTGTATGCAGGATTCACACTCTTTCAGGTACTTAGAAGATTATCTTAAATTGAGGTTTTACAAAATGTTCAAATGAAAAGAAAATTATAGATATGTAACTGTTTGCTATATTGTTATGACATTACTTAACAAAGACTCAAAAAGGAATTTTTTGTTTACTTTTTAGTTCAACATCGTCTTTATTGTGTAGTATGCCAGTTTGTTTAGTTTGTACTATGATGAAAAAAATTGCAGAAAGTATTTAAAGAAATTTAGTTGAGATATTTAAACAGGCTGCATGCACTCTTATTTATTAATTAATGTGTGAATTAATTTGTTTATTTAATTTAATTGTTTATTTGTTTATTCATTTATCTATTTTTTATTTATTTATCCATATGGCACATTATATAATAATAATATCTTTTTTACCTTTTATCAGACCCATGAAAATAAGGAACACTTGGCAATGATGGAAAGAATACTTGGGCCATTGCCATCACATATGATCAAGAAATCCAAGTAAGCTAAAACAGCTAAGGACTCGTTTCTCGAGTAGTATATCTCAACTATTTTATAATCATTAATGATTTATTCTCTCAGAAAAACAAAATACTTCTACAAAGGCAAGTTGGACTGGGATGTGAGATCATCATCAGGAAAATATGTACGAGATAACTGTAAACCTCTCAAGGTATGTCATTAGAAGATAAAACTGTCATATTTACTCTCTTATTTTCTTGTTATATGAGGAAAGAGATTGCAATTTTGGAACTGTAATTTGAAATATTATAATTAATGTTTCAGAAATAATTGATATCCGTTATATTTACTTTTTTCTTGTTATTTGTTAGGGAGAGATTGCAATTTCAGAACAGGAATTTGAGTGTCTAGTTGTTCTAGCGCTTTCGGCACTAATTGGGGACACTTTTTACTCACATGCACTACCACTGCGTTCAATATTCTATGCACACAATGCTCAACTCACATATTGATTTTTACGGAGGGAGGAAACCGGAGAACCCGGAGGAAACCCTAGTAGCATAGGAGAGAGAACAACACATCTAACAAACTCAATTCAATTCAAATTATATTTACTCTTTTTTTGTTATGTGTTAGGGAGAGATTGCAATTTCAAAACTGGAATTTGAAATATTACACTTAATGTTTCAGAAATACATGCTATCAAAAAGTGAGGATCATGAACTTTTCTTCAATTTACTGGATCACATGTTGGAATATGATCACAGCAAGAGAATAACTGCCAAGGAGGCTCTGCAACACCCTTTCATTACGTCCATGTACTATGATGAAGGGCGACACTCACACAGCAAGAGTAGATGACTAGAGGGTTATCAACAGCCATTATAAAACGATGTTCTGTACTTATCTTAAATTCATCTTGACAACCATCTCACACTTATGTCGACAAAACAGCTTAGTATAATTAGAAATAGATTACTATTTGGTGTTCTTATATTTTGTTGAGTTTACTTTGTGCATTGTATACACTTATTTCAATTAAGTTAGTCGCCAAAAAACCTAGAAAGCTGAGATCACTGAGGATCATGGGAAACTTTTAGTATTAAAAAAGCATATATATACAAAGCTTTTTTAATACAAACTCCAGCTTGATGATGCTTAGAAGTGGTGAGATTTATCTGGTAAAAGATTTGCAAATCCATGAATAGTTATCAAGCAGTTGAACATATAAAAATGACACTACCCATATCCTTGTAGGCTTCAGCTTTATAGCTTTTCAGTTGACTAACTTTATAGAAATAAGTGTATCACTGCAAGCTTTCGTACTGATACCCAGTATTAACTCATAATGTTTACCATCGTGTGGCAAAAAACTATATCCCTTTGAAAGCCACCTTAAATTCAAACAACTTTCATGGGAATATTAATTTTGTTAAGTTACTATAGCAGGCTAGATTTCTCTTTTGTTTTTACTTCCATGCGTAATTTCATATTTCTATCATATTATGTCTTTCAAACTTATTTGAACTTGTTTCAAAATACCTTGAAGGCTTCTGAAAATCACCCTCTCTTGGGTTTCAGTAAATGACAGGAAGAGCTTGTCCACTTATTAATATGTCTGCACACAGTCAGACAAGTATTACTGCACCTCAACTCTTAAATTCATGAAAGGAAATACTGCACTGCCAAATTTATAGTATTTGGTTAAAAAAAGCTTAGTAAATGACAGGAAGAGCTTGTCCACTTATTAATATGTCTGCACACAGTCAGACAAGTATTACTGCACCTCAACTCTTAAATTCCTGAAAGGAAATACTGCACTGCCAAATTTATAGTATTTGGTTAAAAAAAGCTTACTTTAGTTGATATAGCTGCAAGATATTGAAAAAGATAAGAGAATGGAACAAATATTTTTATTATTCATCAACGGCAAATTTTATAAGCCTATAGTTATTTAATAACATTATCTTATATATTGTACATAAAGACCTCCAGAATCATTAAATAAATAAGGAATCATTAAGATACGGTACTGTGTTTGTCTTTGGTCACGTGATATGCCTGTCCGGAGCAATTGTTTTACTACCGATTTGAAGAAAAAAAAAGTCGATACATTTTGGTTTATTCCGAAATTAGATTCAGGTATGGATACAATTTCTTTTCTATTTTCGTTTCACTGATCCCCTCCTTTTGGTTTAATCGAGAACAAAGTTTCCTCACGTTCAGAGTGCGTGCATTCCAAAATGAGAAATGACTATTGCTACCTCGAGGATTAATTTTGGGACCTCATTTTTGCAAAAAAAGAAAATTCATTTTCGCTGGTCAGACAGAGCAAATTTGATTGTCTCGAGCTAGTCCAGTGTGTTGAATGGTTGTCAGTATACCTGTCAGTTTACTCATCAAAAATAGAGAAATTGGCAGGCTAGCAAGAAAATGGAAAAAAAGTTCCAAAATAACTTTTCCTTTCTCATGTTCTTTTCATTTCAGCAAAAATGTAAAGGATCTGTCTTTGAAAATAGAGAAATTGAGAGGGCAAGAAAAAAATAGAACTTTTCCTTTCGTATGTTCTTTTCTTGCAAAACAAAATATCTCTCAACTTAAAATGTTCTTATATTCAGCGTGATTAGAAATATTATTGCTTAAGAATAATTGAAGCTATTCAATCATTTGTTGACTAAAAAGTTCTCAAACAAACAATAGGATTAGGAGAGTGTTTTTGTAGATAACGTGACAAGAAAGTGGAACCTGAGATGATCGGTTTTAGTTTCAATATCTCATCACGCGGTAAAACCCAAACCTGAACTATGCCCGATAGTGACCTTTTTCAAGATTCCACAATCCACTAAAACTTGCCAAGTAACCAACCAAACATGACGACGAGGATGTGACTAACACCAATCAACAAGTTGGTCTCCCGAATCATCTCTTTGCAGACCTTTATCATGGTTATCTAGGAAAAATACTCGATGTAATAGGTAAGGAAATAGATACAACTATTTGCTTGATTTTGATGCTATCTGTAGGAACCTTTTTTAGTCACAATCGCAATCGCGGATTTGTTATCTCTTTGAGAAGTGGGGATTTCTCTAGTTAGCTTTAAACAACGCTCCCTAAACATAAAATCGTTTAACTAAGTGGTCTTTTTTCTGCGCGGAGCTTGCTGTGCCGTACTACTTTCATGTACTTGGGGACGCCCAGTTCTTTATATTATTCCAGCTCTATATTGACATTGAGTACAACTATTCAGGCAACGATTGCTTCGCAGTTTGCAGATTCTTGCAGGAATAACATACTTGCTGCGCGTGGTATTTACCGAATATGTAAATAATGATCAAAATTTCCCTAGCAGTGGGCAAGCGGTGAATATATGCGTCGTAGGAAATTGGATCAACGTGCGTTGTTGTTCAATAACAGTTTTGTACTAGTACTGATTTCGGATGTTATTAGTTTGAAATAAATAGAACGATTTTCTCAAAACGCATATAAGGTTATATTTGAAGCTCTCTTTAATAACGCAAGATTCCAAAAACAGCAAAGCACCAAGTAGACTGATGAAGTGAAATCGGCCATTTCGATCGAATCAAGAGTCTTCAAAACAAGAAACAAAATTAATTAACAAAAGGCACAACTACTCGTTTGACCCCTTGGTTTGGGGGCACTGGGAGCCAAGCTGCTAAGTGTATTACCATCTTGTAAGATGTCTGAAAAAACATGACGCGCAAAATTTGGCAGCATACTATCTGGTCGATGGTTGCATTTGGCGCGATTTGCCCTGCCAGCATGGCTTTCAACATGTTTTCAGAACCATTCTGATTCGGGGTTTTTACCTAATCGTAAAATTTTGAAGGTCAAAAAGATAGATTGTTTGTGAAAATAGGATTATGGTATGTACTACTCGCGGTAGCATTGAGACAGTATAGTAATGCGATCTACCGGGCTATAAGATTTATGCTGGCACGTGTGGATGCTGAAGTACTCTTAGTACGTGGTTATCCTTGTGGGTACTTGTGCTGTGTATAAAAATTGTGTATATGTGTATACCCTCCTTATACACCCCAACTGATCATCACCACGGTACCAACTCATATCATTTAATGGAATGGAATGAAAGTATTTAAACCGACAATCGTTGGTTTCATTACGCGGGGAATACTTTGATAAAATAGAATGACGAGAAATATTCCCGTTTGGAATCCATGGAAATGGAGAAAGAAATCCAGATATACTCAGTCCAGATCATCGAAGAGAATGGTGGATATGTGAGTTGAGTTTGTTTGATGTGTTGTTTTACTCCTTGCCACGAGGGTTTCCTCCGGGTTCTCCTGTTTACTCCCTCCGTAAAAGTCAACAAGTGACGAGTTGAGTTCGTTTGATGTGTTGTCCTCAATAAAGAATGTAGTGGTATAGTAGTGCGTGTGGTGGGAATCTCACGGAAGAGCCCCGTATTGGGGAGTGGTGGTTGTAAAATATAAGTTTAACTGAATTGAATTGATTCCAGATTAAAATCCAATGGTGAGAAAAAAATGCTTCAGGTCAAAATCGATGGTGAAAAAGTATTATGTTATATTCCAGGTTAAAAGCCGAATATTATGGGGAAAAACGAATACTCCAGATAAAAGGTGCGGTCTGGGGTATAACGACCATTACCAAGTGATGCATTCCCTCTAGGGGTAGTGTGGGTCTTGTGGTGTAGGGTATACTGTCAATGCGTTGCCTATATGGGCGGTCTTGAACCCTGAGGTGAAAGGCATGCGAAATCCTGTGCTTAGACGTTTGTTCTTTCCCTTTTCTTAATTCATCCAACCATCAAACTCGCCAACACACAAAAGAATATTAATAAAGGTATAGTATTTACAATTTATTTAATCTATTGTAATTTTGTAGAAAATTATACGAAATAAGATATGGAAGTATTTTGACCTTTGATTGACAGCTCAATCGTTCCGATTGCTTGCGTTGTTTGGTTTCGATCAATATTGGAGCCTTTCCCGCTTCTGATAAGCCGTAGTTTTATTCTAAATATATCCGTTCACGTGACAACCCTACTGTGTCGAATGACTCTAGTTGTCACAAGTTACCTGCAGTGAATTGAAGATACAAAATATCTGTGTTCGATTTAATGGTTGTAATATATTGATTTACTGGTGTGGATATCGCTTTCTAAATGGTGAGTTGAGCTCTTTTTCTCAAAGCTTGTTTTGTGATTTTATATCGATAATTCTTTATCTGTAATCGAAGTTGAACAGTTGTCCGTCCGAAGACTAATTTCTCAGTCAACGTAGCCAAAATCGAGTGCATTAAAAGGTCAGATATGAGTCATGTTAAGCAAAAAATATCGAATTTACTTGAAATTATCGCTAAAAAGTTTCTTTAAAAACACGATTTTTAGAAATTGAGATGCCGAATTACCTTTCAGTTAGCGTAAAAGTGGCATAAATTATGGTGTATGGTAAACTCGAGTTTGTGGTTGCGCGCGCTCCGTCGGGTTTCCGGGTCACTACAGGTTTACCTCGCGCAAAATATCAATTTTCACCTCCAACTGCCATGAGCGTTTGAAAAAATCCTTATTCTCTAACCTACAGGGTCTGTGAAAAGCATTAATTGCTAGCCATCATCAGACCATTCATTACGTATTGGTATCTCAATCGTATCTTGGACTGCGTATTCACTCATTCTCATTAATCACGCATGTTTGTCATTAACGTCCTGTTTAAATGTTTACATCGTAAAAATCGATATTACATCATATTGTGTGTTGAAGCGTTTAAAGAATTACATCAAGGATTGTTAATCTGATTTATAATGCCTAAAAATGCCCCTAAAAATTTCCTAAATTGAAGATTTTGGTTTCATGATTTCAGATATAAGACCGTGAGGTTTATCATTCCTCTCCCTCACCACGGAACCCTTGACAAAAAGGCTTATTCAGCTGTCAGAAGAGATTAGCTCTTTCCATTAGTTTTTATATAAGATTTACTGATAAAAGTGTGTTGAATACGTGAAGAAATTTGGAAATGCAGAAATAATTCTGCGATTGTATGGAGTTGTCATGAAAGTTTTTACTGTGAATTTTCGACGACAAAATGTTTCGTTTTATGCCTGACGCGCAAACCACCAATATCCCTACATCTTTTATATCATATCTTATAGTTTCTGAGCTAAGTAGTAGCTCATCTTGGTTTTCTTCAAAGATTTCATCTAAAAGCTGCTTAAACAAGCTTGTTTGAATTTGTATACATGGCTTGAACTGGCTAACTTGAGAGAAAGTCGTGAGTGCTTTCAGAAATCGCCGAGAAAGTTTGAAATGGTGCAATGAATTTCTGTATAAAAAAAAGCCACTTATTGTGGTATTAATGAATACACTTTGTTATAATGATTGTTAAAATGATGATGATGATTACTATGACGATGATGAATGATGGTATCATCGTCCCAGTACCACACGACCATCCACAGTAAACACTAGAAGAAGCTTAGCCGCGGTACAGCAAGCATAAAGATAACAGATTAACTCATTACTTATATCCGCTCATTTACGATATTGAGCTACTACTCGATCATTTTATGCCTTTTTTACAAGGATATGTCTAAAAACTTCAAATTCTTGCTCTTCTAAAAGAGTGTTCATTCATCTCTTGAGCTTCTTGGGGACCAAACATGGCGGAGGTTGGTTCTTGGGGTTATTGTTGTTTTTCTTTGGACGATAACTGCGCTTGCCTTTTAGCTGCTTTGCGCCTCGTTTGCAATTGAAATCCTTCATTGACTCTCGAAATCTCCATTTATGGCCAAGTAATTGGAGGTTATGCCTTAAAGGATGTGTTTTTACTTTCCAGAAATCCGCTACTCTGGGCTATTTGCACATGCAAGTCAACCGAGGCGAGCTACAGAAAGTTCGTGTAAAGCTTTCTCGGGAGGCCTTGACAATCCAGAAAGAAGGCGGTCCGCCATACGCCTCACCAAATGCTCAACAAGCTACAGGTTCAGGAAATGTAAGCTTAAGTGATTGCTTGTTTTGTTTTGCTTCGCATAATTTCAATGACTTTTTCCTCCCTTGACGCTAAAAACCTATCTCCTACGCAATTTTTAACTTGGTGGCGAAGAAATAGGGTCAAAAAGTCGAACTGCAAGCTACTGCTTGTAAATCTCAAATATTATATTTAACTAAACCTCTTTACGATCCTTGAGAATATCAGTTTGCACTCCATAGTCGAGCGAAAGTTCAATCAAATCAAAATAGAATTTGAACTTTCCTTGACATCAGCAAAAACCTCCGAGATTCAAAGCCTATTTTTTTTTAATATTTCGCCATAAATTTTTGAAAACAAATGTCTGCTAACGAATAAAAAATTATGCCTCGGCTTTAGATGTTTTGGGAATTATCTAAGACTTGCTCTCAAGGCTATATTGTCCTTAATTGTTATTGATATTTTGACTATTGCACGATTTAAGTTCAAATGATTTATTTATTTTCTATCCAATTCACGATTTAAATCCTCTGCCTTTTAAAAAATACATGATGTTTGATTAATACATCACTTTTCCCCCGTCAAAATAAGAATAAATAACTTTTTTACCTAAAGCTAAAATATAAGTAGAGCTCAGTTCTCGAGAAATTATGCAATAAAAAACGTAAGTGATGTTTTATATACTGTCAACAAGCTATACCAATTCATATCTTATTTTAATTTTTCATCAATTTTACAGATTCATTTATTCATTCTGTTGCTCGTGGCATGTAGTTATAGGGTGTTGGCATATTAGGGTGTTACAATCATCACTAATTTTAAAATCTTACATTTTTTATTGGATTTCAGTCGAAATTCAAAATCTAAAATCTGCCAGGAATTATTTTTAATTTCCCAGACAAAAAATCTCAAGAAAAAATATGTATTCAAGAAAAAATAAATCTAGAGAAATGTGTAAAAATTGACAAGTTCATAACATGTATCGTTGAGTAAATTTCATTTTCAACACATTTTGAATGGATTTCCTGAATTATCTCCTTTCTATACAATCCATACCTGAAAGTATTCATTTTATGTCTATAAATTTCTTCCAATTTGATTAACTTGGCAGGTTACAAAAATTTTTGCAGCAAATTTTATTAATTTCCCTTGGAGAGACAAAATTTTATGAAATGATAGAATAATCTCCATCCAGCTGGGTTATTATTTCCTATTCTAATATTGTAGGCACTCTTGACATATATAGGATGTTTGTGGTATTAAGATTTTTATTTTTTGATGAGATGTTTCCACTGCAATTAGATTTATTAATCTCTTTCCTTTCAAATTGTGTGTGTATAATCTCTGAATGTCACAACTCCATTGGAATTTTCACTATGTCCTGTTTTGAATTTGATTTTAATGAAATGGTGTCATTAGATAAGGACACCTCAGAATTATTGAAAAATATTATTAAAAGCATTGCAAGCCATGCCCTTTCTTCTGAGCTGAAGAGAATAAGCCAGTCAGCAAAAAAACTTGGTAGCCAGATATGTTACTGAATATTCCAGATCTGTCATTGACTTGCTAAGAAAAATTTTTGTCCTGGGCAAAAACCTGTTTTAGCATAGGTAGTGTGCACAAATAAAAATCCTAGACCAGGTAATCTTTTCACAACCAGCGATTAAATTGCTGAATTTAGAAGTTGATTTTTTTGGAGGAAGGAAAACCTGGTAACCTTAAGAAAAACTCTTGAAGCACACAAAAGACCCAACAAACAACTCTAACAGAATTCAAGAAGAATTCAACCTCGATCACTCTGGTGAGAGGCAAGCGTTCTCATTGTTATGCCTTTCATGCTTTCCAACTTTCAAGCTAATTCCACAACCGCTGTGTGCCAACGCACAATGCTATGGTCATGGGGCATAAACAACACAGTATAATTGCTTGTTAGTTTTTCCTGTACTTTAGGGTTTTTCTCTAGGTTCTTGACAAAAATTAACTTATAAGTAATTTTAGTTTGAAAAATAGAAATAATTGGAAAATATACAAATTTCTTGAAATGAAACTTATATCTATTATTCAAAGGTCTTTGTTTCTGACATTTTTCTTATTTCTTGACATTTTGGCAGACTGTTTTTAAAATGAAACATTAATATTTATTCCCAAGGGTTTTTTTTCTTTTTTCCCTGGTTTTTATTATCTTAAATTAAATAAAAAATTTATTCAAAACTTTGTGAAAAGATGTTATGAAAAATGTACTGTTCACTTCAAGAACAACAATATCCTCAGACATGTTTGTAATTAAAAGACATTCCAGTGTCTGGCAGAGCTATCAAGCTTCCATCTGCTTAATCCACAGTAATAGTCACTTAATTACAGTGTTGTGCTAGTGCTTTCTGTAAAGATCTGATAGATACCATGTAATATGCATCTTGAAAAAGTCTAGTCTGCCACATTTCGTCTTTATTTTGAATTTTGTTTTTGTTATTTTGATAGGAAATTTCAAAGATGATTGAATTTACCATGCAGACAAATTTTTCCTTGCTATTTTTGTTGGGCACCATTACTACGACAAATATTTTGTGTCCGTTACATTACTTCTTTATTTTGATGTTTTCTTTATTTCTTTTTTATTTTTATTTGGTCATTATATTGTTAGAAAATTTTAAAGCTGCTTGAATTTACCATGCAGACATTTTCATCCCACTTAAAAAATCTCTACCGTAGACACTTAAACTTCTTGTTTTTCTTGTTGCTATTTTCCCCAATAGTATTTAAAGAAAAAAGCACCTTAGTTTTTTTGTGTTATACTTTAAAGACTGCTTGCCCATTTTAAATGATGTGTCATTTCCCTTTGGAATAAGATCCTTGAACATAAATAATAATCTAGCTTCTAATATATAATTGATATATAAAAGAATGCTACTTAAGGGAAAGGCACACAGGCTAAGATGGGAGAACATTCACTATGTACATCTGTTATTACTTACAACATGAAAAAATAATTATTGTGTGATCCTAAAATATATAAACTGAAAGGCTTTAACCTTGGTGTCAAACAACTGGTCAGATTTTCAAATTTAAGTTAAATGACAACTTTTGTCAGGCAATATATTTTTGGAAAAAATGAAAAAAAATATTCTTGCAAATTCCTTACTCTGGTACAAGTCATCTACTTTGTTCTTTATTTAACTTCAGTGATAACATGTTGAATAGAAGTAATCCAAGATGATCTGTATTTACAGATAGTATTAAATCTTAGGGTATTTACTGATAAAACATCTAAAATCCTGTTTACTTATCTTTTCATATTAGTCAGGTCATTTGGCATCTACTAATAATCCTACATTTGTGATATTGATGTTAAGCCATAGCTTTTTTCTTTTCCTTATATTTTTATATTCGTAAAATACTATTGTAATACTTGAGTACAGAACTATTTCTTCAGGAAGCCTTATGCCAACATCAAAATAACCACAAAATTATAAATAAATTAAATGAAATGCACAAGTTCAACAAGTATATGAAGAAAAAAAATTCATGGAGCTTTTCAGAAAATGGAAGCTAACCTTGAACAAGTAAGAATTTGAAAATTTAATTTTCATTTTCATTTTATTTCATAGAGTCGCAGGGAGGTCCGTATTGCTCGGAGAAAAGTGGGTGGACTGGGAATGAGCATAAGGGTATGTACCAATGATGATGAGGAAGAGGATTATGCTTAGGGTGATGGTGTTGATGGTGATAGGGATAGTGAAGGTGATGGTCATGGTCATGGTCATGGTCATGGTCATGGTAGGTAGTGATGGTGATGGTGTGATGATAATGGTGATCATAGCAATGGAGATGGGGATGATGATGGATGATGATGGACAATGGCGATGGTAGTGAATACAACTTTATTGATAGTGAGCTAGAACAATGCGAAAAATTATGATAAAGGCTGGTCATAAGATTACATTTATCCCAACAGTACCTTAAAGGTCTATCATTGTTAGTTTTCCTTGTGTTATCTCGTAATGTTATTGGAAAAATGTTGATGTGAGACTTTTCTCCATTTCTTATCCAGGGTGGAAAAGAAAGCAACTTACCAATAGCAATCTCAAAAATATACAAGAATCAGTCAGGTATTGGTAAAAGAATCCTCACACTTATATATACCTATGAACGAAGTAAACCTAATATACTACTTGGTGATTTTCACTAATAATGGCTGACATATAAAAAAGTTATTTGTTTTATTATTATTTTCAGCTGCTGCTACTAGACAATTATATGAAGGAGATATTATCGTAGAGGTAAGTAAATGCAAATGCCAAAGATTCTAAATTCCCATTCTGTATGTGAGTTAGCCATGCCCTGACTTAGATCAGCCCAGAGGTTGTTTCAGGGTTCCATCTGTGAATTAGCCATGCCCTGACTTAGATCCTCCCCGAGGTTGTTTCAGGATTCAATCAGTGATTTAGTTGTACCCTGACTTAGATCAGCCCAGAGGATGTTTTGGACTTTTTAGACCAGACAATAATCTATTCCATTTCTTTTCATTTCCAGGTTAATAATCAAGATATGACAACTGCCACTCATGATGAAGCAGTAAGTGATTTAGGCAAAAGAATTCCATTAGGACATTTATTGTCCATTAAATATTCCTGAATTTGTCTACTTACTTGTTTCAACCTCTTCCTTAGCTTACATAGCGATGCTTTGGGAGAGGAAGGTGGGAGGAGGGGGCAGAGGAAGGGTGGAGGAGGGGGCAGAGAAGGGTGGAGGAGGGGCATAGGTAAGGGGAAGGAGGGGGCAGAGGAAGGGTGGAGGAGGGGCACAGGAAGGGGGAGGAGGGGCAGAGGAAGGGGAGAGGGACTCTGAACTTAGCTGAGGCAGAGGTAGCTTTAGCTTTAAGCTTTCTTAAAACGAAGCACTGATGTCGACAGGGGGTAAATTTTGCTTCAAGCTTCACATGAACCTAGGTGAAACAATGGATAACAAGGCGGCTGTATTGGATGTCATTAGGTTTGGCTCATGTGAAAATTGATGTTTGACCTTAGTCACCTTAGATTTATTAATGCTAAACAATGCTACTCTAATAGTTTTATCTATTCTTCATTTGTTTGTGTGTGTTTCAGGTAGTGGCTTTGAAGGAAAGTGGTCCAGAAGTGGTATTGGTTGTTGAACATCCAAGTACAGGATCTTTGGGTCGACAAGAAAAACAAGGTAAAACTTGTAGATGATCTCAAGATTACAGCTCATTTCATCATATCTCTGTGTCTGCGATGAAGGGCCATAGATTTGTGGAGGGCCATAGATTTCTCAGTGAAAATAATTTTCACTGAGAAATCTATGGCCCTCCACAAATCTATGGCGCTCCTCAAATCTATTTAATTATTGTTACATGTCAACCTTCTTAAATAAAGTTGAATGATTGATCAATTGATTTGTGATCCAAAAAACTCTTGGCATGCATGGTGCTTTTACTTTGATAATTAAAGCTGAATGGAGTAGCCTGAGTTCTTTTTTTTGGAGGCTAAAAAGGACTGCTCGTGAACTTGATTAGTCCAGTCCTTTTACGGGGGGGCTCAGGGAAATGTTTTAGACTTCTCTTTTTGAAAAAAAACTTTGGACCTCACATTGTCTGCAAACTCTGATTGATCAAGAACTGTGCTATATCACTACATATTATATACACTCATACTACATATTGTGTCAAAGTCTGCTTTGCTATAAAAAAAGGGTACTGTATTACTGTGCGATATACTGTGCGATATACTACTTAACAGGGCTGGGAAAAAGCTGTTTTACTTCTTGGATCCAAACAAAAAACACAGCACATTTATAACACAGGTTTGTGTTACTACTGACTACCTACTGTTCTGTCTTATTCAGCAAATGGTATTGTTAGGAGTATTGAAGAATCCAGTGAAAGGCAACGCTTCATGAATAGTACGGTAAGAACATCAAACTTGTTGGGTCTCTTCTTGATTCAAGGCTTTTAATTGGGCTCTCCAGTTTTTGCAAAAACTAACACCCTAAATTTTAATTCGCTTGTTGGATTGGCCGTACCCTGACTTACAGATCAGCCAAGTGGTCACTTTAGGGTTCGAGAAAATTGCTTTTTGATACACTGTATCCTTTTGTTTTGCCTATAGATATTTTAGTTAATTCTTTAGCAGTTGCTTATATTATTAATCTTTTCCTTTAGTCTTTCATCTTATGCAATAAAATTAAATTGTCACTGTCATTGACTGTGGTGGTACCTTGTTTTATTTTTTACTTGATGCAGTCTTCAGATTATGGTGAAACAGATTCCATGTCGTCCATGCAGAGTTGGACGGACAACATCATTCTTCCACTCACCTTTGCCTCAATCTCAAGATACAAGACCGGAGAAGATAATCTCAGGTATGAATGATACTCTGTGCCAGTTATGCCTACCCAATGGGACTATGTTCAATAGCAAGGTCACTGTTTCATATGGATCTTAATTCATTTTGAGTGCTCTTTAAAGTTTCATCTTGAATACTCTGTTGATACTCTATTTTCTGTAATGTGCATAAGTTTTGGATAATACTCTGCACCAGACATGCGCAAAGTTCCCCAAAGGAACTGTGTTCCAAAACGAGGTGTTCGTACTGATCTTAGTTGTTAATTTTGTGTGAGTTCTCAAATACACTGTTTAAATCTATCATGTGAGAAGAGATACCCATTGGAACTTTGTTTGAAGATGAGGGGTTTTGGTATAAATTTTATTCAGGGCTAAATTGTGTTATTACCATATCAGTGTGTCGGCATAAAGTAATGTACATTGTGCTGTATATGTCAAGGCTGTATATTTCCTACTCATACCAAACCCGCTCTATATCAATTCCTTCGTGTTATGTTGTGTTTCAGGTCCAATGCGTTTGAAGTGAGTTCAATGGATGGTGGTGCATCAGTTGTATTATACAGTGAGAATAGTGGAGAACTGTTATCATGGTATACAGCCATCAAGGACAGGATATCCATGCTCCTGGATCAGTCGGTAAAACTAACTCACTTGCTAATAGAGGACTTGACTGGCTTTGTTGTTATACTTGTTTATAGGGATTGTGTAAGATGATTTAAGCTCCGGTTCATTAAGCTGCACCATTGTAGGGGATCAATTGTTATCTCATGTAACTGTAACCCGATTTAAATTGATTCACGACCAAAGTTAAAAGTCAAACAAGCTTCTACTTCATGCAATGTTGTGCACCCTTTGTTGTGCACTGGAAGATAATATTGAACAACATGCATTTTGCGACTTGCAATGATTTTGTTGCATATGATAGACTTATGCATTTAGGGACACTATAGAAATCCACACTTTTCCTTATAAAACAGTTGTTGACTTGACATTTCCATTTATTTAGATTAACATGTCCAACTCGTCGTTACCTTCAGCCGAGCAGATCATCCACATGTGCTGGG
Source organism: Actinia equina (assembly GCA_011057435.1). NCBI lineage: Eukaryota > Metazoa > Cnidaria > Anthozoa > Actiniaria > Actiniidae > Actinia > Actinia equina. The sequence continues at coordinate 1,277,636 of WHPX01000729.1, forward strand.
TCTGGGAACGAATCCAATCAACAACACACTGGAATGTGTGGAAGCGCAAGTTTATGACGATTAAAGGCTGTGAAATAGCCTTATTTGAAATGCCTCCGGTAAATGAGTACTGTTTTTATTCCTCCGATAGATTAACATTCATTGGAAAATAAGTACAAATTACTTGCTTCAGTGTTATCAAAATTTTATTGATTTCATATTCCTTTGATTCCACAAATCAGCTCACAGTCCACATAATTCATCACCAGTTAATATCAGAATAAAAGCCTTGGTTTATGCCTCTGTATGCCCATCCTAATAGGTTTGGATGGTATGCGCCGCTTAGCTCAAGGCTGTGTAGCTCAAGGTCCAACTTTCATATGAACCAGAAATCAGTGTTATGTTTTTTCCAAGTGTTATTTTCTCCCTTGCAAGTAGGGTTTTTCTCCAGGTTTCCCAGTTTTCCTCCCTCCGTAAAGATCATCATGTAAGTTGAGTGATGTTTAATGACAGCAGTTATGTTTTGTCTGGTCTTTGCAGGTTGTAACACGTGACTGGCTTCAAAGTGAGATCACTTTTAATTTAATGGAAATTGTATTCCATGTTTGTCGGGTGCGTAATTAGTACTACCAATGTAAAAAGCACCATTTTACCAATCACACACTTACAAGATTACTGCTTGGATCTGATTTTATATAAAGTGACATTTATTGTTTTCAAGCATTCTTATTAGTTGAAGCAGTAATAATGCATGCAGTGATTCACTAAAAGGCATTTTTGTCATCTTCATAAACCTGTGCTTGAACATTAATCATACTTATTGAAATACTGCATGGGAGACGGAACGCCATGGTACAGCATTCATTTTGTATGTTCAAGTTTTCAAAAGTCTTTTAACTTTTTTTGAAATTTTTTTTTGAAGTTTGATTTTGTGTAAATCTGACATTCGGTCACTCTGACTTTTGCCTTTTTATAGATGGTCTATTTGAATCCTTTAAATGATACACTTTGCATCAGAATTTTCCTTATTTTTTTCTAATTTGGCTTTATTCCTCGTGTGGTTTATACCTTACACAGGAAGATGAACTTCTCGACAAGAGAGAAAACTGTTTTTACATTCAAACCTGTACAGGAGATAGCTGCTATTTTAGTGTTGGTTAGTACTCTTGATAATGCTTCTCTTTTAAAAGTTTATTTACCTATAAAGTACATATTTTACTATTAATACCAAACTTCAGCTTCCTTTTGTGTGGATGGATCACCCTTTGCTTAAGGACATGATTGTAAGCATGGAAATATTAGTAATCTCTGACAAGAAATACCATTGAGAAAGGGAATGACAAAAAAGAAAGTCATAAGTACTGGTAGTATCCTTTTCGTACCGCAGTTATGTAGACTAAACCAAAGAAGACCTTGGGCTTTCTGTTGGGAGAGACATCTTTGCAACCCTGCAATTTGTAGTGCATAAAGATGTCTTTTCTGAATAAAGGGCATGATGGTTGATCTATATTAATACCTCTATTAGATGATGGCTAGTGAAACTAGCGTGGACTGCGTCGGTGTTTCTAATGAAACAAGTTATCGTAGATTTATAAGTTTTACACCGTAGTGAAAATAGAAAACTGACGTTTCGGACGTTAGTCCTTCGTCGGAGTCAATAGAAAGTAAGAGTGAGAGAGATGTTTATATAGTAGAGGATAGAGAAAACAAACCAATAAGAAGAAAGCAAGCCATAAAACAAAAAGAAAACAAAAGGATAGAAAGCAACAATAGGTGAGAAAAAAGGGAAAAGAAAAGAAAAAAACAAAACAAAACAACTTAAATGTAGGCGAAGCGTTCGTTCATCCCGTGGGGATTGACGGTGCCCAGTGAATGAATAACACGCATAACAGGTCAGTTTTCTATTTTCACTACGGTGTAAAACTTATAAATCTACGATAACTTAATACCTCTATTAGGTGATACCTCTATTAGGCTGTCACAAAATTTATAGTAAAACTAACATCCATTAATGTCCATTTAATATAAAGCTACCAGTGAATATACTAAAAGAGGTTTTGACTTCTTACATGTTTGTAGATACACAAGCTGACTGTACAGACCTTTCTAACAGTGTACATCATGCTACTCACATCTCAGTCGCTCAAGTAGAGGTTGGTTTATGTTCCTCTACTTTTTATTTCCACTAGCTCAGGATTTACTTTACTTGACTTATGAAAACTGTATGGCATTGATGTCACTGCATGACGTAATTGTGACTTTAGCACATTCAAGCATTTTAATCACTCACATGACCAATAATTTTGAGTGCCGTGATTGGTGTTCAACGTATACTTATGAATTCTTTGATTCTGTACCCTGGCCATGTGATACCCCACAATATGGCACAGCCATACAAGGTCGCTTCCACCTTGTGCCTTATGAGTTGTGTGCCTTTAAGGCATGGCCAGACTTCACAGTTGTCATAATGAAAGCCTTAAATCCTGTACCAGTTAATGATGGTACTTTATCCTTCCTTCCAGTGTCGGACTTTTCCTGGCAAGTGGCATGGACGTGCTGTCAAACTTGTGCTAGATTTAAAGCGTGGTTTACGACTGTACAGTGCAGAGGATAGGGTGAGTATGTCAATGTAGTGTGCTTTGTAGCTGTTAAGGAGGTCATAGTTAGTAAAATGATTAAATCTTCCAGGGTTGCTAAAGACAACTGGAAACCAACTGACTTTGTCAGTTTTGCTTTCAGAAAACAGATTCACACTTTGCACTTGTTTAATGGTCTGACATATGCTTTCTTAGGGTCATTAAGCATGAGAAAAAAGCATTGCTTGATGACCCTAAAGAAGTATACTTACTAGTTTGATAAGGTCACAGGCATACAACATCAACTCTGAATACCAATCTTTTCTTTGAATATGAGGTTTTTTTTTACCCCGACGAAGGACTAGCGTCCGAAACGTCAGTAAGTTTTTTCATCTTTTTCACGATGTATAATTTACCTTTTCATCATTACTGTTTCATTAGAAACACCGACACAGCTCACACTAGTTTTTAGCTAGTTATATCCTCTTTGAATATGAGAGGTCATTCGAGAGTCACCAACATTTGGTACTGTCATTTTTGTTACAGACGTTGCTATGGCAATACAGATTTTCTTATCTAAGAGGTTCATCAGATGATGGACATAAGAAAATCACTCTTCTATTTTCACCTGCTCCAGGAGGACCATTTGACAGACAGGTATGTAAATGGGTTGATTTTAGATCTTGGTGAAACAGGAATGGCATTGTATGGGTGGCATAGTGTTGTTCTCCCATATGCCATTAGGGCTTTTGTTGGTTTCCTCCCCCCTAAAAATCAACATGTGAGTTGAGTGTTTTATGTTGAAAATATGGAAATAATGTAGTGCAATATATATCGATGTTTAAACAGTATCATGTATTCATGTAGTAGAACAAACCAAATAATGTAGTCAAAGTGCAGAATTGGTGGTATTTCAAAACCAATTAATAGAGCTTATATTACTGTTCTAAATGTTATGGCACAGTCATGGAAATGGAACATCCATTCAGTATTTTGTCAACATTTTTCATTTCATCAAGTATTGTTTGTCTGTAGTATGACGAGATTTCAATGTCTGTTCCACTTTGCATGCTGAACTCATCATATTAGCTAATTTTTATTCAAGAAGGTGAATTGAGGTGCATGATGTAGGATACATCCATATACCACCATGCTATATTCATTCATCACTTATCACTCCAATGCATGCCAAGTGTTGATCATTACAGTAAGTCACTACCAGATTTATTAAAGTGTTGTGATCTCCTTCTTAAGGAACTTGAATTCACCAATATGCAGCTAGTGCTAACAGTGATGCATGCCTTCTATGCTGCTAAAGTTGCTCAAGTGGACCCAAAATTTGTAATGGAAAATTCCTTCTAAACTCAAGAGGAATGACACAGATTCTACTTGGTGGAGTTTGCAGGGTAAACCTTAGCAATAATGACTGGTTCTTCTTTGGTCAGATTGATATCAATAGAAATGGTGTTGCATTAAATGCTGCCTGAGGAAATTTCAAGAAACCTAGGAATTCCAGACTGCAAATGATACCTAATAATTATTTTAGATAAGTAACACAGGTATATATCCAACTAGGGGAAAATGTGGGACAACTACATGTACAAAAGATGGGATAAAAATAGACCTTGCATAAGGTTGCTATGGAGATGACAAAAAACACAGGTTTCCCAAGAGGGTAAATAGGGGAGGTGGAATTTCAAATGAAAAAAATGATTAATGGTGTAAATTACATAAATGAGATTTAATATAAATTGATATTGAAAAATATGGCTAGATAAGAACAAAAATAGTGCAAACATTAAAATTTCAAACTTGGCTTGCTGTTCAGGATTAGATTCCTAGAATGTTATTCTCCCAGATGGGAGGTTGGTATTGAGAATAATTCACCTGAACATCTCATCATCTGCTCTCACAGTGCCATGGGTTGCATGCAGAGGCCTTAACACTCAGGAATGCTTTCAGATTCCATAATTTCTATATACCTATTTCAAAACAGATAGTCATTGCTAAAGGCAATAGACGAAAAGCTATAGGTCATTCCAAGATCCAAGAATAACTGGAATGACTTCTGTTTCTGCTTCTTATTCTTGCCAGAACATGGAACTTAGTATCGAGACTGATTCAATGTCATTTGTATTCAACAAGACCATTTCCATGTCAGAATGACCACCTATTGTCTTTGGCAACAACAAACTTTTTTGAACAAGGTGTATTTATGGGAGTGGATTATTAGCCGTCAGCCCAATCACCTACTGTACCTGAGGGCATTAAGCTGAACAATCCTGTAATGAAGATTACAGTTATCTTTGATCTATCTTTAATACTCAGTTCACTAAACACCTTTATTGTTGTTGATAGGAATTTATTATTTTTTCATTTCAAAATATTTCATCTCTTTGTAGGGGCAGTAAGAATATCTGATATAATTTACAGCAATGTTGGTTTGCTAATCTTAAGGAGCTTAAGGGGAGATTCTAGTTCTTTGACAAATCTTTTTTGCCTGATCTTATAGCCTGCATGTATTCTAACATAAGCCATCACTAAGGTCTCACCTTGGACTCTCAGACTCAGCATGCATCACATGTGAGTAGAATTTGGATCTCTTCTTGATTCAATTGTTTTCCTCCTGATTTTCCTCTCCAAAACCTCACAGTTTACTGGTACCACATTTATCTGTAGAACACACCATTTATGGCTCCAATTCAGACAATATCAAACTAATCACCAATGCAGAAGTTTTCTCAGTGGAATTAAAATCTTGTCCCACAAATAACTTCACAGTATCTGTTTTAAAGAGTACTACAATGATTAAGAGACAATTTTCTATTCTTTTCGTTAACTATTGAAACAATTTATAATCAATTTCAGTCGATTATAGTTGCTTAAATTCTGAGATATTCTACTTAATTTGTTGAGATTGTGGGACATAGCAACAGTAACTAAGGGGAGTCAGTACCATGAATTGGCGATCTATAACACAGTTTGCTGTACAGATTTGCAGTCAGGTCTAAAGTAGATGGATGGTTTGTGTTAGGATACATGCGACTATTGATCACATCCCTGCTCTCTATGAGGACAGAGTTTTATATTGTCAAATACTTTTATTATTGCTATTATAATAATAATTATAATATATTTACACACACATACATACATACTAACAAGCAAATTGATATATTTAAAGAATTTCTAGAAATTAATGTAGCATTAACAACTCCAGATAATAAATTAACAAATTTTGTGACAATTTCAAATTTTGAAATCTGGATTATATTAATTATTTTATTTTCCTTTTAGGAACTATTTGAGTGATTTTACCTAACCCTTGAATTTAATTAATGTTTAATGTGTAGTTCCAGAAATCATCCAAACCCACCCTCCAGAGATAGTGTAGGGTAGGAGAAAGAACGAAAATTACAGAGTTTTTATGGAAGAAAATTGGAATTTCTGGGAGATAGGGGGGTGTCTTAAAAAAATTCCTCCATGAGGGGGGTGTGGATAATTTTTAGAACTACACATTATGTGGTTTTAAATTGTCATCCTTGGCTTGGTTCTGCAAGAGGCTATGACTAGTTTGCCTAAGGCCTGATCAGGCTACCCCTTAACCATTACTTGATATACATGCAACAAAAAACAAAAATATCTACTAATATAATAAGTTATCGTAGAATTATAAGTTGAACACCGTAGTGAAAATAGAAACTGACGTTTCGGATGTTAGTCCTTCGTCGGAGTCAAAAATGAAACGTCAGTTTCTATTTTCACTACGGTGTTCAACTTATAATTCTACGATAACTCGTTTCATTAGGAACACCGACGCAGTCCACGCTAGTGTTCACTAGCCATCATCTACTAATATAATAACTTATTACAGCGATTTTACTTGGCCTGTGAGTAGTAACCATAGTAGTAGACACTAATACTATCGTTTTCTTTTGTTTTACTAACTGACTCTACAAAATCTACAAAATCCTTGTATTTCAGATTAGGAAATTTTCTTGGAGCTATTATTGGTATTCTCTAGCACCACTCAAAATGTAACTTACTTATCTCGACACTGTATCATTATACTAACGTCCGAAACGTCAGTTTTCTATTTTCACTACGGTGTTAAACTTATAAATCTACGATAAACTGTATCATTATAGCCATTTTGTCTCCACAAATGTCCACTGAGCGACTTCAAAATTACAAATCCCTGTATTGCAGATTGGGAAATTGTCTTAGAGCAAAAACTTGTATAGTTTGGATTGTAGAGGGGGGAGTTTGATTTTGCTTTCAAAATGAGTTCCATGCAGAGGTATGATATGTGAGATTCCATAGATATATCAATAAGCAGGATTCCACAGATGTATCAAAATATTGACCTTTCATTCAGAAGATGGGACTTCCTTCAAAAACGTATAGATTCTATCTCCTCTTGATCTGTGCTCCAGCAATGTTTCTGTAGAGAATACAAATCAAAGAAACTTATTACAAACTATATTTTCATGGTAATATATAAAGGATGAATTCTACAGTATCTATGTACTGTCAGATACCTCGAAGAGGAAGGACTCCATAATGGTATGGACGACACCCTTCACAGTGCCCGAGATCACTACTCGGCCAATCAAAAAGCTTGAACACATAAATGTCATATATGTCTGTACCATGATATTTTCGTCTGCACTCTACTAGTTTTGCTAATTTCATAAATTATCATACCTGGAATCAATTGGCATGCCTGGAATCAATGTACAGTATGTCCTACCTTTGATTCTTTAACAGTTTCATGGTTTTCTTCATCATTGGTGCTGGTCCTGAAACAAAATATAAGAGTCCTTGGTATGTTAGTAAGAGGTTTGAATATCCCCAGGACTTGAGCTGTGACTGTATACATGTGCACTTCATTTCCTTACCCAATCTTCTAGCCGGTGGTGCAGGAGCAGGAGCAGCAGAAAATGACTGCAACACATGACTGCTTGGTTTTGACGAGTGGGAAGATTTTGGAGCAGACGAGCGTTTGATTGGTGAGATAATAGGTATTTCAATGCCATGTCCTGTACCGTATCGTGCCTGTTTTCGGCGGATCTGAGGAGGTGGCTTGGCTTCTGATGTCACGTATGCTAACTTGACCTGCCGTTCTGTAGGTAAATGCGATGATTCAACAGTTGTTAAATATATATGAGGCTCTCAAAATGGTTGGTTGCTGTTAATTTGCATAAACGTTGAAAATTAATGTTTTTGGAGTGAAAACTATTTTAAATCATAAAGCTCTTTAATTTAGATAACGTGTAAGTTTCTAATGAAAATAATAAATCCTTTATAAGATAATTATGAGCATTTGATGTTTTGAAAATGCACCAAAACAAGGCCATCGAGGCCACCAGTGATAAATACATACAAAACTCTCTATTTTTGATATTTCATAACTTCTTTGGTATTCAGTCAAATGAAAAAAAAAAGTTTTCAGGAAGTTCTTTCTCAATTAGCATTGATAGTTTCTGGTAAAAAAAGCCTCATTTTCTTTATCAGAAAAAGCCTGCAAGGACAGGGGATGGTAGGAAAGTGGATAAATGAGTAAGAGTGAATGGGAAAAAGAGATTATCTTTCGAAAAAGATAAAGTCTACATAGTAAAACAAAGAAAACGAGAAAATGATGTAAAGAATGTGAGTGAGAATGAAAAAGAAAATAAATGGAAACAAATAAGAAAAGATATCAAAATGAATGAATAAGAGTGAAAAGATGGTGGAATCATTTGAAGATTTCTCTTTTGGGTTTGTATCAACACTTTTATTTTACCGTCAACAAAGAAAAGATAGACAAACTCTTCCCTTGAAATTCTTCATATTCTTTCATTAGTTTACCTGGTTTTTTGGCTGCCTGGGCTGCAGCAATCTTTGCATTGATTTTTTCAAGTTTTTCTTCTCTTTCTTGGCATTTTTGCTATCAAAATTTATTGAACAAATATGACATAAGTGTGAGAAAAGTCCTCAACCAATGCAAAATGTATAACCTTAAGAGCATAAAATTTGTGATAGGTACCAGATAAGAATCTCGCCATGAAAGACCGTCGACTTTCTTCTCACATTTGAATTCACGTCGATAATGAGCCATCCATAGCTCATCTGATTCTTCTATGAAATACTGCAATTTCAAAGTGTCTTTGGTGAGTGATGTCTGCCAAGAAATCACAGAGGGGGAGGGGAGGTAAGGGGAAAAATTGGAGTGGAAGTAAATAAATGCAGTGAAAGTTTTTCCATCTCCCACCACTCATCATTTCCCTTGAATATAAATGAAAATTCTTTCATTGAGTTTGTATTTCATATTATTTATTGTATTTTCTCAGCTATTACTAGACTAGTAAACGAAGGAAATAATACCTGAGGGAATGATACAAAATCTTAAATGGTGTGAGGAAGAATGAAGTCATTTTAATGGAAATGTCTGAAAAATCGCTATATAATATGACTGTTTAAGATCCTACCAAGTTTTCTTACGACTCAGGGAATACGTTTCATCACCCAATATATACGCCTATTTCAAAAAACGTTGTCAGCGAGTGATCTGAAATTGGCGATATGAGACTAAAAGAGATTTTTGTGCTTTTACATTTTCTGGTTAGAATATGAAAAATCTCATTTCTAACTCAAAGGTCATGCTTCATATACCAATCTGAAAGGAAACTGTTGTTTTCTATTTCATTTCACTTGTATTATACTCACAGGATTATACTCCTCAAGATGTAACAGCTGCTGGGGGCTGCATCTGCAAGAAGAAATGGTTCAAAATATTTTTGTAATGAACATTTCTAAACATGATGCAGGGCGATATAGGAGGTGCAAACCAATATGGTGGGAGCAGCAACAATGGAACAACTGAGGTGAATGAATAAGTATGGTGTATACTTACTTGACTAAAACAGGGTATAGAATATCATAGGGTACACCACCAGTGTCGTGAAGGGCTGTATAAGAACAGATGAACAATTTTATCAGGTTAGAAAGGTCCATTCATCAAAGTTAAAGACAGAGGGATATGATTCCAGGTAGTCATCTCAAACATCAAGAATGTCCCTTGAACCCCTCCCCCCCCCCCCCTTCCACTTGTATGATATCAACATGATTCATACATGATCTTACCATCAATGTGCTCTAGTAAGACTCTTATACAGCTATCAAACAGTGAAGTTACAACTGAAAAGAAGAAAGAACAGTGACAGCGAATGATGGGATACAACTAATATACTTTATAATAATTATATCCACTTGCTTGCAGGGCATAGACCAGACATCAATTATCCCTGAATTTGGCAACTCGATTCTAAATAATTATAATTTCCACATCTTAGTAATGTCTTATTTCTCAAATATTACTTAATGTAAACAAAGAAATAATACTCAATATTAAGGGATGTCAACTTACTTCCACAGGAAGCTGGATTTTTCCGTCCAGAGAATACCTGCGTTTTCGACTTCTTTGACTTGATTGCCCCAACAAATGTTCCATCAATGTCTCCTAGAAATAAAAACATAATATATTTTTCCTTTGCTTTACAAGTCCTTTACAGATCCCAAAGTGCAGAGTATTGATCACGGTACAGAAACATAAGCAGCCATTTTTATTGCTTTAATAAAATATTTTTGAAACATTTTGAGTGAGGGTGCCTACAGACAGTGATATAAGACACAGTAGCCAGCCAATCAGCATGCACATTATATATCTCAAACATTTTATCCAGCCAATCAGCCTGCATGTTTTATTTCAAATATCTTATGAATATGTAATATATACCTCCTCGTTTCTTGATGGGAGAATCATCAATGGAAGGTAGTCGTGATGGCTTATATGTTGGCTGGATATCTGGTAGAAGAGCGTCATTAACAAATGCCTGCTGATGGTAGAGGAGGTAAGTAATAGGGGCTTGCTGTGTGGTCATGGATTTCCTGGTTGCTATTATGATAAGATGAATTGTCTCTGGTTGATGTTGAAGATGATTGTGATGCCGTGGAGGGGTTTGGTCGATGTTTTTTCTTTGGTTTTGAGCTTTCTTTACTTATTTCACAACCAAACGATATATCACAGAGTTGAAGAGATGGAGCCTGTGAATAACAAAATATCTATAATTATTTTATCATCCAATACAATAAAGAAAATAAACAACAACTTTCAAAAAAATAATGTTGAAATAAGTTAAAACCAAATATTATTTATAGAATAGGATTATGTTGCGTGATGACACTAAAACCAGAAGGAAAGTAGACTATAGTAAATACTCCATTTATTATATTTTCGTTCGATGACCACGAATAATAGTTTCATGTTGAGGTTGGAGTTTCTGTGCATAGCAAAACCACAGTCTTGGTTTAATTGGAACTATTATTTGTGGCCACTGAATGGAACTGTAAAAATATGGAGTATTATGCCATGGTGATACAGCTGATCAACCACGCATGTTGTATACTTTTACTTTAAAAATAAAATATTCCTTAGTATTAATTCTTGCTTATGTTTTTTGGCAAAAAATTGGAAAAAAAATTTATTTTCTTCGCTTAAAATCAAAATGAACTAATTACAGGCCTCTGTCCTTGTCGCTATGCAGAGTAATTATATTCATGTAAATGACATTAAATGGCGAGTGAAGTCTTTCAGTTTTGTTTTTTTTAAAGTTTGTATTTAAATCACAGTCTGAACTAAATGCTGATTCAGTGAAACTTCATTTAAACGTAACAGCTAGGTACTGCTTCTATCAATATTGAAACTAGCCATTTGATATTTCTTTATGATAAAAGATTATCATTGAAAATACTAGTTTGAACAATAGAATAGCTGTCTCGACCTTAAAGTCTAGTTAATGTGGAATTTCTGAAACGACTGTTGGTCTTAGACAGCCTTTCCTGAATAGGGGAAATGCAGGAAGCTCGGGGAAAATCCCCGGAAGTGAGGTGCACACAAATTAACAACAAGCCTAGACCTAAACACAGCCAATTATTATTTGTATATGCTGAGAAGATAATGGGAAAAGATAATAAAAATTTAAAGTTTGCAAGCAATATTTATAAGAAATAGTGTAAGAAATGATTTTAAACAATCAATCGTGATTTTTGACATCTAATACTATTAATTTAATTTCCGTTTATCTTGCTTTCAATTTTTCATTTTTCCCGTCACTTCCTAACTGATGATAAATCACAGCCAAAACGGATGTAGCACGTATTAAAAAGAACCTTTGAATGAACAATTTTTAAAGAAATCTTTACTTCTTGTATTGCATCGTAAGTACCTATGCATACCCGTACATACAATATTTTCTTCGTCAATATAAAATGAGTATAAACAATTAAATATGTCGAGGTCGAAATACCTTTGTTTTGGTGTGATTGTCCTTTTCTGGTTTCCGTTTCTCCCTTTCTTTCTTTTCCCTTTCGTTTATTTCACTTCCTCTGTTTCGCTGTATTTCAGACTGCTCGATCTCAATTTCACTGTTCAATAATGATGACGATCCTGCTAATTTTGACGACGTCAACGAATGCGAATATTTTCCTACACTCTCTTTGATATTCTCCATATTCTGGTTACTAATAACAACATTTTTCCATTTTGTAACCAAATTGTTCGCTGCATCACAAACAGGTCCTTCATGCTTCTTCAATGCATTTACAATTTTTCCAATACCGGTATTCTGTGTTAATATAATAATTATAAAAAAATGTTATGAAAATAACACAGTATGTTACAAAACTTATACACATCATGAACAGTAAGTCAAGATTAAATAAAAACAAACCATCTTGAAGAAATATTCATTCCAACAGTTTCAATTTGTTATAATATTGACACAAATAACACGGTATTATTCAACACATTTTTCTCGTGTATTATCGTCAGATGTTTAGATTATTGTTCCTAGTATGTTCGGGGTATATTCTTATGAGGTTTCTATAGCGATAGTGAAAGATTCATCAGAGAAAATAATCCCTGTGATGATACGAGGTATAAGTAATTCCTTCCATTGATTGTTTCAACTCATACTGCTTTGTTTGTGCAGACGTGATTCAACATAAAATGATAAAACCCGGCTCAAAAAACCCCAAAATGTCCTCTTACATAGTATAATACATCCTACTTTACCTTTAAGATGTCTACGTTTACCTCTAGCTGGTCTAAGTGCCTTAGGATATTTTAATATCTTGAGAGAAAAAAACAAAATTTGAACGTTACTAGTTTTGATTTTCACAAATGCTGTCGTCAATATTGCTACGTTTTTCGGGATTTATTGACTCATTTATTCGATTTTACCTTTCTTTCTTCAAGCTCGTTTGATATTAACTTCTTTTTCACCTTCAAAATGTATTTTTCTACCCCCGGCATGGTTCAAAATGTACTATAAATGGCCAAATAAATACGATTTTATTATCGGCCAAAAAAATGATTTAGAAAGCAGTCTTAGAAAGGGAATATTTTGGCCTCGACTAGATGTAAGCACCAACTTCCGATTTAAACCGGAAGTCAATGAACTATTCTCTAGGCCTGCTCGAAGCTTTTAATGCACAGGGACCCCAACATTCTAGAATCATAAGCGAGTAGAAAAGTAAGTTTAGTGAATTATCATCCGTCAAAAAGGCAAGTTGATAACTTTATTGCTTTCTTGATTAGACCTCCTGTAGAATTCAATCTCGCTTTACGATATTCGCAATAATTGAACTCATGAAATTCTTTTGAACAGTTTCAGTTGAGAGTTTTAAGCTGTAAAATGGATTCGTAACAAGACTTACTGGCTCAAATACTAGTAAGTAAATGTACTCAAAAAAACCCAATTATATTCAACAAAGCTTTAGAATATTTATATGTACATAATGATGTATTTCAATGACTGGAATAGCAAGACTTCCAAATCTTTATCCAAAAGCAGGCTGGGGTAACCAGCTTTTTAAAATCCAAGATGGGGGAGGGGTTGGGAAAGGGCGTCATCCTACATCTTGTTCAAAATTAGTCAGTCAAGAAAATGTATCTAAAGGATTTATCACCACAGACTCTTACAAATTATCATGGAACATTCTTCGTAGAAAATATTTCCTTAAGGTTTACGACAATTATTTAATGTATGTATGTGTGTGACCATGCAACAGATCTATGCCTGAATGAAAATACATGATGAAAAAGAACATGGAAAAAGGGGAAGAAAAAATTGAAATAAAGATCATTTACAGATTATAGATTAGGCTTCTCTAGGAAGCTTGTGTATATTTTTTTGATCTCATTGAAGGTTTGAGTCACTGGCTCTTTGGCTTAATATGAAATACTGGTAATAATATGATGATCGTATGCTCAAACAAGAAGTTGCATAAAACTTTTGTTAGCAACCTGTGAATGACTTTCTTCTATAAAAAACAAACTTGTTTTGTGGCCTTGTACCTGGTACTGGTCAGTTATTAGGACTGATTTGGGCCACGCTGGTCCAGATCTACGAACTACTGTGTACTATTTGAGAACTTGCTGCTCGGACCGATCAGTTTGATTCAATGGAAAGTGCTTTTAAATGGACAAGAGTGATACCTTTGTTTAAGGCCTTACAAAATAACATGTTTTAGATGTTCAAGACAGTGCATGAATTGATGGTTTTCTCAGCGGCCATGTTGGAATTATGAATGAATTCTTTTGTTATATCCTCCAACATGGCCACCGTGTCTTTTATTATTTAATTCTCTTGGGAATGGTTGAAAACCATCAATAATCTGCACAAAATAACAAGTTTTAGATGTTCAAGACAGTGCATGAATAAGCTGTACAGAATAACATGCTTTAGATGTTCAAGACAGTGCATGTATGAGTAATATCAGAATTGAAATCTAGGTTGATAGACCAGACATTTTCTCTATCTTTATCTTTTCTTCATACTTTAATATTTACAGTTGGCACAAATATCTAAGCTGTGCCTGAAATTGCAAAGATATAACCTAAATTTATCAATAAATACATTTTCTTCTATCTACTAACCTGTGTAGTCAGCGAGGCCATAATATGGCCTTTGTCTGATGGCGTCATTTGACTCCCACTACCAATATGCCTCACGAATTTTCTTTGTGACTTAAATTTGTATTCCCTTGTGAGAATAGTAAAACAATTGGTGCTAATTAACTGAACAAAAGAAAGTGTGCAAGGGAGTCTGGTAGTAGAGGTCAATGACGTCGTGGACAAATGCACACATCATAAGTCTACACTAGAATTCTTTTTCGTTTACTGATACAAACAGTCAATCATACGGATCACGCAAACCGGGTTCTACCGTGACAGAACACGTAATGAGAGAGGGCATTACGTGATCACGCAAAAGCGTGTTCTATCGTGACATACCGTGTAAGGAGACAGAACATTACGTGATCACGCAAACCGTGTTCTCCTGTGACAGAAGATATAAATAAAGACGGAGTTATGAGGTCAATCAAAACCGCGACAGATTGTGTAAATAGAGAAGGAGTTACGAGATCACGCAAAATCGTGTTCTCCCGTGACAGCCCGTGTATATAGAGACGATGTTCGTAGTACCAGAAGAACTAATAGATGTTAACTTGTTCGATTTTTCGTTCAATTTAGTAATATTACTCGGCCTTGGGCGTGAAGGTTCGCCTTCCATGTCAACAGACTCGTCCAGTTTACAAGTCTTGGATTCCGTATCGTACGTACAAAATGCCTTGGACTCGGCGAGTTTGATTTGAACGACATTATTATTATACAAGTGTGTAGTGCTTTCAGGATGTTGATATAGCGAAGCTACTTTGCTTTCATAGATATCATTCCATTCGACGAAACCTCGAGCGTTCTCCATAATACTAATCCCATGATGCCTTGTGGACTGCACGCGGTTGCGCGTTACGAACGGATCCCCAGGACCACAGATTTGGATCCCGCACAACAAGTTCGAAAACACATCATTTTCTCGGATTATTCCTTTCCCCGAAATGTGTAAACCATGTTTATGGTTTCCATAGATACCGTTACCATGGATACTAGCCGAAGAATTGGTGTCGATGCTAATGCCGGATCCCTCGTTTTTGCATACACCGTTGTCCTGAATGGTGATGTCCGCTGGCTTTACGATACTGATACCGCAGCCCTTGTTGCTATGGATAATATTGTCCCTAATTAGCAGTCCTTCATTGGCGCAGAAGTGAATGCCGTGACCGGCATTGTCGTATATCGTATTGCTATCTATTGTGGCGTAGTTCTTGTCCGGTCTGGGGCCTGATGAGACAAAAATCCTTTTCAAGCTAATGTTCAAAATATGTTTTTTTTAAACTCCTCCTGCCATCGCGAGTCATATTACTGACATTACGAGCACTGCGTAGAATTTTGTTCTAACTGCGCGCACTCAGCGAAATGAATAGCGCACTGTCATATTGTTTTGCGCACAAAACAAACTACGATTCGAAGGTGCGCACTTGTAGATCAAGTAAAAGATGTTAAGGAGTTACGAGAACGATGATCTCTAAGTAAACCAAGGTTGGTTCGAAGGTGCGCACTAGACCAACGGGTCTTTAAGGGTTAAATAAGACTAGAGGGAGTTCAAGAACGCTGTTCTTTGAGTAAGCCAGTCTTTTTGCGGCTTTAAAGTAATTATTAGCTATTGATCAACGTGGAAGAGTTTTGTTCCATGGAGCATATTTCAACGTCGCAGTATCGAGGTGAAAAAGAGCTAACAACGCCGACTATATAGGGAGAGAGCGCAAGTCAAGTCAAAAGACTAATATAAGGGTGCTGGATCTGAGTCAGTATGATAAGAAAAGAGTTAAACATTGGGCCAAGTCAGATCGATAATGGGTGGTTACAATACTCAATAAACTAAAAAGGTGTAGGAACTGAAGTGTCCAGTCACGATAATTAAAATCAAGTGTGACCCATGCAGGCGGTTAGATTGAGTGTTGGTGATAACGCTCAATAAAGGGATCATATGGATAGTCTGGTGGTGATAGTACTACATGACATAAGGACTGAGTGAGCAGCCTACCTGTAAAATCTAATGTGTGGTCATGGTCATCAAAATTTGACGATGACGTCAAGTCTTCGTCGTAAAATAAAGGTTGAAGCAGCTGCTCCTGTAAAGCATATGGAAAGATATATTAGTTTTTGACATGATGATAGTAATGACAAAAAACATAAAATAAGAACAAGAATGACAAGATCGAAAGGAAGAAATGAAAGAAGTGTTCAGTGTTCAGGGAGAAAAACTTGGTAGGAAAGCAACTGAAGCAAAGAAGAGAACCAATAAACAACTCTACTCATTTATGATGGTGGGTTTGGTTGAACCCAGGACCACAGTAATGAGAAGCAGCGCACCAGAAGAGCGCACTTTGTCTGTACTTCCACTACACAACGAATGTTTTAGCGCACTTTGAAATAGCTTGTTTGGCGCCGTCAATACTGGATTCCTGGGGGTGGGGGATGGGCAGGGGTTAAGACCCCTCGTTTTATTTTAAGTTTTTTCATTTATTTTTGTATTGTTCATTCATTATCTGAATGAAAATTTTCTGAAAATCCCTTGTTTACGAATATGGATCAGTGGATCAGTTCTACTATATTTAGCTTAAATATCTCCATAACACCCCTACGAACCGAGGTCAAGTTGGGCTTCAAAACTCGACTTATATCCTAATACAGCACTTCCTCAATTTGGATCAAATCTCACCTACTAATAGCTTTTTTTAAATCTTCCATGGGTTTCCTGACATCCCTTCCAGGCTACTTTGAAAACAGGTTTATTTACAGAAAAGGGAAAAACAGCTTTGAGGGAGAATCCGTAGAGCAGCGATTATTTTTTGTTTTTAACAGATAAAAGATACTTTAAATAATACCGAAGGCAATTTTTGTCTGGTGGCTTAATGGAAAGGAAACATCTCGTAGACTAAATATATCATATACAGAGCGCCATTAACGGATAAAAATAAGATTTTATAAAGTACGTATCGTAGACCGCCACTATTTGGCTCTGTCAGAAGTTGTGGGTACGTGTACTGGGTCTTTTAAAAAAAAAAATAGTTCTAAAAAGCAATATAAAAAGATACTTTGTGGACCAATATTTATTATTACCCTGAAAATGTCGATATTGGAAAAAATATAAATCACTTTTTTCTCGGGGGATTGTGATATCTAGCATTTAAAATTCAATTTTCTGGTTTCGCGTCGCACTTAGAGCGTTTATTCCGGCTAAAAGTGTGTTCAGTATGCCGGGATTTCCTAGTCACAGTAAAACTCTGAGTCGGATACGCCTTGTGTTCAAGCTTTTCAAGCCTTAAACAACTTGTGGTAACTACTAGCGGGTCAATACTACAGTATTTGGCGTGCATGTCTTGTCATGAGAAATAAATAAATAAAAGAAAAAAAAATGGCCGCCATGTTGGTTCGTAAAAATAAAGATGGCCGCTATGACGTCACTGGCATACCAAAAATAGAAAAGACCTTCTCAGTCGTGACTTTTTTTCGGGTATTTATCAAATAAGACACAAAAATAAAGTAAGAATGAAACAGGGCATGTAGGTTAGGAAAGGAAATACTATGTTTGCCGAATCGATGTGATCTAACCTGATCTTGTTCTTGCTGAACGAACTGTGAGCTCAGCTGTTGGTTTTCATGGATGACGTCAGTACTGCTCACAAAGGATATGCCGCTATCACCGCTCTTGCCGATGCGGTTGCCGTAAATAACAGGCTTGGATATCGTGAGTAGCCATACGCCACACCCACTGTTGGCTGTTTTTAAAAGAACAACAAAATTTAAGTACGCCAAGTCAAAACCAGAAGACTCACTGAGAGGCAGAGTAGAATAGGTGAGCGCGACCAACCATGACTTGTGGCACTGATTCTCATAGGCCTTTCTGAGATCGACAAACATGGTGCATTGTGGTCTTGCATGGGTACAACAACACCATATGATGAACTAAAGATCTAGCTGTACCCAAGCTAGTCCACAATGCACTTTGTGTCCACTATTAGGAAAGGTTATGAACAAGAAAAGTTTAAAACAGGAAGAATTTCTTAACAAGGATTAAGGCGGCTGTAGAAATTTCACATGAATGTCAAATTTAATTTAAAACGACCCTTAAATGGCTTCCAGATTGGCTACGACTGGGAGCCACTTAAGTGCCCCTACATGGTACATTTTCCTAAATGCGATCGGAGTTAATCTTTTATTAGACGAAATAATTGCTTGTCAGTTGACGTTTCATGTTTGCAGTAATCAATTAGTCTCTAAATTCTCACCTAGAATATCGTTATCCATGATGATGCCCTTGCCTCCTTCACCAATGACGATCCCGTCTGCCTGTCCATCACGTATCCAGTTATTAGATACCACAGGATTCCCACCATTCCTGATGTCTACTCCACCCCATTCCATTCCACAGATATCGTTATGGGTAATGTGGCCGCGCCCTTCTTCGGTGATGGCGATTCCCGCGGCTTGCCCTGACCAGATACGATTGTGCCTTAAAATAGATGCAACAAGAAGTAAGAACGGAGAGTCAGAACGGAGAGAGGCGAGGTAGGAAAAAGTTCGTCTGCGCGTATAATGATCAGGAACTTTTAAATGGGAAAAGGACTTTAGAAGAGAACAAAAAAGACGCCTTTCCTTCCTACGCCACTGGAATAAATCTATTCGGGGTTAGAAGCACAATGCAATAAAAATCAGACTAGTACCCAGTTAAGGTGACTTACTTGACCACAGGGTTCCCACGATATAAGATATACACTCCAGCCTCAGCATTATCATAGATATCGTTATCCCGTATCAGACCTCTCCCGCGGTCCAATATCACCACGCCAGACCTCTTCCCACTGTGTATCCTGTTGTGCTGCAAGATGGGGTCCGAACCACTTCGAATATCTACACCAGCTTCCTTGTTCAGAAAGATATCATTCCCTGCCACGAGCCCGTGAGATCTTTCACGAAAAAATATCCCTGATGAGTCACAGTTGTGAATCGTGTTGTACAAGACGACGACTTTGGCGCCAGACATGCAACGTACAGCATACGAGATTCCCGCCATTTCGTTACACTCGATCCAGGCGTGTCCGCGCCGACGTACTAACACTGCTCCTTTACATGTCTTAAAATTATTATTTCTAACCACGCAGCCATGGATTGACCGAACTACGTCTCTACTTTGAGTGTCTAGTTGGTACTTCCCTTTACGGGGTTGCACAACGTCTGTCACAGAATTAAGGTAGCTGTGACCATTTGTCGTTGCCATGGTAAAGTGGGTGCCTGTGCTTCCTTTCGATTGGTTATCATTGTCTCTTAGCAACGCGCTATTGCCTTTATTTTTTTTAATGCCTCCTACTGTCTCTTTTGTGGAGTCCTTGCTCGTTTTCTTATTGCGATTCTTAGAAATAACGGAGCTGTGAGAGAATGATAAATCGTATAAATCTTCAAGTCCTAAAGAGTCGATCCCGTTAGTGATCATCCAGCCTTCGACCGGTCTAGAGATGGGTCTCTGTCGCGTGATTGGTGGAATTCCTTCAATGATGATAGCGGAAGTGTCGTCAGTGACGAACTCGCAATTCTCCACACGACTGAAGCCTACAGATCGTAGAATGATGAACGAATGATTGAAACTACAGTAACGAATGCTAACGCTGCCAGGGGACGACACTTGAATGTGTCCTTGTTCGAAGATACAGTTATCGACTTGAATATGACCTGTGGCGACCTAAGAAAGGGAGAGATATTAGTATGTAGAGCAACATACAGGGCAAAAGGTTTTTCTAGTAATAAAGAAACTATCATACAGGTGGAATGAAAGAGTAAATTTCCTTAAAAGGAAGAAATATTTTAACTTTGATTTTACGTCGATCATCAATAACGCAGAACAAGAAAGCAAACTAGCAAAAAATACCAAAAGAGTTTTCCGGGGTTTTTTTTATTTTCTTATTTTTGTTTGTTTTTGTATACACCTATTCAAATAAACGTTGAAACGTCGTAGGGATGGAAGACAGAATCAAGAGACTGAAGCAAAAAAAGAAATCAAATCTACTTTAAAATCCTACTTAGAAGCAAATGAGACCAATAGACGACACTAAGTAGAAGCACTTTATCAAATGCCGGATTATCCGAACTTAATATTCCTTCTTCGGTTACACGAGCTAGTTTTCGTGCAGCTCGTCTCGACTCTCAATTCTTCAGGCACGTTTTGTACATACGACAGTCTTGACATATAAGGATGTTAGTTGTACAGTCTTATCTCCTATATTTCACAGGCAAAAACTACAGAATTTTTTTTCTCATCCGGCTCCAATGAACTTTTCAAAACCATATCTTTGATGTGAGGCTAACATAAAAGGCATTTGTTTTATATTTCCATGTTAGCTTCGCATCCAAGATAATTTTGAAAAATCTCTGTTTGATTAACTCATGTTTTTGATATCATGTCGGCCGCCCAAAGCACTGTTTTAAAATTCTCTAGTTTTATTCTTTCGTTTATCCTAAAACAGCCTCTCCCTTTCTACGGGCCTAATCAAGGAACATTTACTTCTACCCTGTCCGCTTGCAGAGATCCTTCTATGCTTTCTTTGCATATTGTATTCCGATTATCTTATCTGGATTTTTTCTCAGGGAAGAAATACCTCACGTAACTGTGAAAAGTAATCCGGCACATAACAACGTTCATTGGTCTTTGGTAATTACTCTTTTTCATTGCACTTTGGCACAACAAAGACATGTTTTTTATTAAGGAGTAACGAATACACCCACTGCACACTTTATTTTTATCAGATCATATCTCTTCCCAAATATAATCAAAAATGTTATCCGTTTAGGGTTTATATGACATGATGTTGAAATTAAACGAAAATTTTAGATTAGAATCGTATCTTTTCCCCTCGGAAATGAAAACATTGAGAGAGTACTTGTGTGAATTTTAATCGCGACCTAGCAGACGTCGTCAAAGTGTCGTCCACCTGACGTGCCTATGTACACGTTTAAAGATGTGCTTTGTTATCGTATTGCTGCATGCGTTATCTTTGGGACAGCTGCTTAAATAGTATTAGCGAAGCGTAATGAAAAAGAGCCATGAATCGACATCCTTTTGTGATTTCTTCACTATTTCGCCCCTAATCCCTGTCTTCTTTTGTCTTTCGTCCCACCCAGCCGTTCTCTTTCTTTTCCGCCCCATAATTGCACTACATTGAACATCCGCAAACTCTAGGTATTGCGGGAGCATACCTAGAAAACACTAAATCTTTAATAATGGAGAAGAATTCGATAGCTTTTACTATGGTTACCCATATCGACAAATTTTTTTTTTGAGTGTTTTACTTAGTTCTAAGAAATTACTGAGCTAACTGATCGAGTGAATCGTCGTTCTTTTGTACGTACAAAAACGAACAAAACTAAAACAAAACACTGCTCATATTCGTCGGAAAAAAGTCAGACAAAAAACATTAATCTTAATATTAAGCTCAAGTGCCCAATCTAAGGGAAATTTTAGAGAATACATGGCAGTCAAAATATGACAACCGAGCCGTCAAAATGTCAATTTAGACCCCCTTGACTGTATGTCTATTACCGTGACGCTATACTGTACGTCAGTCCACTATCTGTTAGGAGATTTTACGGTCTTGTAAGATATATTTGTAACTTCTTCCGGCAGAGGTTCACGCCTTGCAACAGTTTTAAATGCCTTTTTTTTTAATTGGCAGCTCAAGGCAATTCTTCTTGTGTCAAACAATTCTTACAACCAGGCGTCGTTAAAGGAATTGAAAAAAAACTTAAACGAATTCAAAAGTTGAAAGTAATTTTCATTGAAACAGCTTGCAATCGTAAGTGTCATTAGACCTAAAGTTTTAGTTGTCTAGGCTGTTATTTATCTCTGACAAACCGAAACAATCACAGTTCCAGGTGCTTTCTGAAGAATCAACTTAATTTTTTTTACGATGGCCGGGGCGGAAAAAGGCGGGGTTCGGCAAAGTCGTGAGTTCGAAATGAAATCATGGTTGACCTGCCTGACTAAAACAAAATTCAAAGCTATGTTCTAATTATTGGGTAGGTTGACATTTTAATTGTTATTTAGGAGAGTTTTGGCAAGAACCACTGACTGGCATCCACCTTTGCCACTCCGACGATCGAGTGCCGGTGTACGTGCTTTCCCTCTCATTAAAACAAACTTTTAAACTGATAACGAATACATAAAATTATAGATAAGAACAAAATATCAATTAAGCGTTTACTTAAACCTGAAACACCCTCTTTGAGATGTACACTGCATTATCACGGAAATGGAAAAGAAGTATTTGCTTGCTTGGCGCCTTTAGTATCAGACTACCGGCTCACTCAGTATTGCTTGGTTTTATGGAGCTGTGTTTTCGTATTCTGCAATATTCTGCTTGTTAAGTCTTTTTGGTGTTTTTGTTCCACTTTTCGATTTTATGTAACGTTGTTTTTAAAAGATTGTTTGAAGTGTGTAAAAAACGAACATGTTTGCTCAGCCAATCGACAAGCACTCATAGATTTTGGAGGTTATTCATCTTCAAACGATGTGTTCATAGCTTGTACATTAAAATGAATCATATGTTAGTTCAATAAAATCTTCAAGATGATAACCGCATAACGGTAAAACTAATTTACACCGGCTGTAAACTAAAAAGCAATGAAAAAGAGAATAGCAACGAAACAAAATGATGAAATGAAGAAAAGAAATATCGAATGGATGGGAATGGAATATAAGCTATTGCTCAGTGCTGAGGTTCAGATAAAAAGCCAAAAATACATGGTAATGAAAGGTCTATTGACTCGACCTGACATGAAAGATGGCTTATCTGCACAAGACATGTCGATCATTTACTTGCCGGCACACTTGGTAAAAAAATAGAATACAGGTTAAATCTATCGTTTGTAACGCTCAGTACTTCAATTCAATCTACGATCTTTTCTAGATATCTCCGAATTTAACGCATTTGAAAATGCATTTACTTTTGACATTTTTTCTATCTTATTCTTGACATGAGTCGGTTATTTCATGAGTCTGTCAGGGCACTTATGCACTTTCATGGATTCCAATTCAATCAAAAACAAAAAGGATATTTAATAATATAGACATATTTTCAATCAGACTTGTATTTACACAAAAAAGTATAAACTGTCAAGGAAAATAAATTATATGA
This sequence comes from Actinia equina, assembly GCA_011057435.1. Classification (NCBI taxonomy): domain Eukaryota; kingdom Metazoa; phylum Cnidaria; class Anthozoa; order Actiniaria; family Actiniidae; genus Actinia; species Actinia equina. The sequence continues at coordinate 1,301,323 of WHPX01000729.1, forward strand.
GCTATAAATAAATAAATGATAAATAAATTATTATTCTCTTGAATATATAGCGATTTGTCTTTCTTTTATGTAGAATCGATGATAGTTTTTCAGCTATGGATGTTCTTTCTTTTGTAATAAACTTGTGTCATATTTATATAGCTAGCTAATTTTTGTCGGTAACGATCTTATAATAGCAGACATTTTTTTACATAAAATCAACTCAAAATCTTTTCAGATTTAGCTCTGGATATAGTCCTTATATCGTCCCAACTAACTTGTTGTGAAGTATAATTATCGGATTTAGTAAGTGAATTTGTTAGAAGGAGGAATTGTGTTAATATTCATTGGAAGGCATAAACTAATTTTGAAATACCATTCATGAAACTGTCAGGAATGACAGATATGAAATGTCGATAGCAAACAATCAATGAATGTCCAAATCTACGAGTAGTTACTAAGGTGCGAAAAAAGGAAAGACTGAATGCAAATGAAGAGTGATAATTTGAAGCTTTACGAACTTTTTTTGAAATAAATTTTAAAAGGTTTTTATGCTAAAGAATTTTTCGTTAATTTTTTTTTGTCAACCTAGTGTAGCCAATTGAAAAGAACAGTGTTGCCATAAACTAAAACTTGTGTCGTGACTGAATAATACCCTTTTGAAACCGGTAATATGATTAATTTTTGAGACAGTTTGTCTTTTATGATGTACATATATTTCCACAAGTCTTTGTCATAAAGTTTTAAGTTTATCAGAATATTGGTTTAAAATGTTTTTCAGGGCTATTTTCATAGAAGAAAAAAAAGAAATTACAACTTGTCTTAATCGTGAAATTACAGTACTGCAAGTCTAAATTCAAAAATACCTAACGTGATGACTGGTGAAAAAATTACGAATAATCTTGAAGATCTTTACATTTAGTGTTCTATAAGGGGATTAGGGTACGACCATACCAAATTAGCTATTTTACACGATAAATGGTAAAGAATAACTGCCCTACCTTCAATATAACTGGAGAATTTTGAACCAACATTCCTGTTCCAGGTTGAACTACGACATTAACCAAACGAGCCGTCGAACATTGCTGTTCAATAGTCATCTGAATTACTACATCTCCGATCTCTCCTTCCCCGTAAATCTCTATTGGAAATTTTAAGACTAAAAAATGCTGTTCGTCGTAAATCCCTGGGTGTAGGACGATTCGATCGAAAGGTGAAGCAGCGCTCATTGCATCGCGAATACTCAAGTACTTCTTCCCGGGGCCAACATGTAGAATAACCTTTTCGGGCTTTCTTCGCAAAGCGATAAAGAATGGAGAGCATCTTACGTCAATGCTTCGATTGATCCATTGTTGTGATGCAATATGGTGAGCTTTATAAGTGTTTTTCCAAGAAGAGGGATCTTTTTCAGTTGTATTTGGCCAATTTGGATGTCTCCACTTTTTTGCCGCGAGAAACAGTGTCTTCCATCTTGTACTATCAAGACTTTTGACCAGCTCTCTCCATTCTTTGCAAACTTGCGAACATCGGCAAAGATCTGCCACCGATAAGTACGAAAGGACAACTCTCCATAACTCTAGAGGTAATGTGGCTTCTTTCTCCGGCATCTTGCCCTTAAGGGAATGGCGATTCCCGATGATCTTATGGCTGTAAAACTTGTAAACATTAGGAACCTTCCATCGCCATATGTAACAATTGGCATCAGTCTTCTCGATGCTGATTGGTCGATACGGTGAACGTAATTTAACCATCGCTGAATCAATTAAAATGGACAGCTGGTACATGCACACAAAAAAGTTATTTAACAAAATCATAAATGAAAAGAAGTGAAAATTCCAATTCAAAATACGCTGAATTTTAAAGAAGTATTAAAAAATGCATACTAATATTTTTGGGTAATAATATTTCAGATTTTTCAGCTGGTGGTGCTTCAAACTGATTGTGCATAAAATGGAAATTTTTAAAATTCCCTTGTCAAAGGTGATTTAGAATATAGGAAATAGGATGTTATAGTAGGAAACTTTCATTCATAGAAATTGCTATCATTTTATCATCTTTTATTATATTTTGTATTGATGCATTACAACAAAATTAGGAACATTTTCTATTTTAATTAATTTAGCTTTCAGAGCACCTCTAACGTTTTCAAAACTTTAAAAAATATATATTGATCTATTCACCTATTATTTATCATTAAAATACAAGAGTATGAGATATTCTGAAACATTCTGAGTAAAAAAATTTTTCAATGTAATATATACATATTAAAATGCTTATATATGCTGACATAAAAATACCTTAGAAAAAAAAAGATTCATTCATCTATACAATAATATTCTTTTCTTTACTCAATTAGTTTATATTAAATTAGATTTATATACTAATATTACCTAGCCTAACCTAACCTCAAATTTGGTTGTAAATTACTGGCTTGATTACTCATATTCTGGAGGACTTTCTGAAAATAAGACACAAAATATCAATAATTTATGTAGAACTTTCTTTAGGGAAGGTTTGGGGGATTTACAGTAAACATTTTAGAAATGGTTGTCGCCCTTCACCTTTCATTCAGTAGAAAATACATGACCCTCCTTTTAACAAATTTAACAAATCCTCTCTAGATAAGTTGCAGGAAGGTTGTTAGGGCTGTTACTTGCAAAGCAATACCAATGAAAGCAAAGCATTTTAAATTGCAGGTGCAAGGTCGGACACACTCAACTCTCTTTGCAAATAGAAATGCAATACTTTCTTGGTCTGCCATAAAACCAGATATGTCAAGGGGATGTAGAAGAGCTGGTTGGCCATTTGCAACAGTGATTGCATTGCTGGTTGCAGGAAAAATGTTGTGAAAAATAGAAGCTCATTCAACTTTTTCTACAACTTGTTATGTTCCATTGCAAGTTGCACAGAGGGGGTATTACACACACAATCTCTTCTGCAACTTGCAGCAAAACAGTTTTGCATTGCAAGGTGCAACAAAAATTGTCTTGTGTAACAGGGTCTTTACTCTAGGCAATGTCTCAAGTTGTTACCACAATTGTTGCCAAAAGTAAATGTGATTATATTTCATGTAAGAATAATGAAGCAACACTTCAACAAGACTGTGAGACAAGTTGCAAGGGGTGTTACACTAGTTAAAGTTGCAAGAAAAGTTGCATGGTGTAACCCAACATTTATTCAAAGGCTGAATTTTATATACTTACGACTTTGATCAGAGGTATTTGGCTCACTTTGGTGTTTGATCTTAAATGGTTCATAAAATTCTTTGAGCCCAACCAACTCCAAATGCCTCTTACTTTTTTTGACTTTAACTCGGCCACATTTGTATGCAAACGGGTATCTCCCCATTGACTTGGGACGTGATAGATGACAAACTTTACTAAGTTTCCAGCTCCTGGATCCTTTTGCATTTATATGATTCTGTACCGTTGCACTCACGTTCCCCTCGATGTTAGCACTTTCATGTTCTTTAATCTTGAGATGTTCAGCCAAAAGAACTTCATAGATCACATACACATGTCTTTTTTTGCTCTCTCTGAATAACGCTGGCGAGTTCTCAGCAGTTATTCGCTTTAGGAAATAATTGATTTTACCATAAGGTATTGACAGCTTAACGATCTTCCCTAGTTCAAGAGCTTTCGTATTCTCGAACGAAGATGAACCACTGCATCCTGCAATTGGCAACAGTTCTCCTTTAATATCTGCACTCATTACCTTGGAGCCAGATACCTGCCCATGAATACATACTTGACTTTCTCTCTTATTTTCTTTATCTCCTGGGTCTTCTTCACAGTGGTCAAAGAGCCATCCAAGGCTGACAAAATTTTCCGACTCAGCTTTCTTCGGATCACTCCATGAGAATTTCTTTTTGATTGTTGAAGTCCAAGACTGGTTTTCTGGCTCATTTGTCGAAATAGGAGAACAAAAATACAGAATATTAAACTCAGATGAATCTGCTAAAGAAGGTACTGGGATAAATCTTTCAAATTCCCTATGTACTAGACATCTTAATTCATCGTTCAGAGAAGAAAATTCAATCTCGGCCATCTTCTTTCTTGCTGGTTTCATTATTTGAATTTTGGCGCCAAAATATTTCTTCCTTATTCCCCCGCGTACTAGACCCCACCGAGCAGAGACTGGATACTAGTCTATTGATTCTTTCTTATCCAGAGGTTTACTTTTAAGAGGAAGATCAAGATGCCGGGTCGACGAAAATCGGGCAAAAATGCCCCTATTTTTAGCCATGAGTTTATTATAACCAACCACGGAGACATAGTCTCGTGTATTTGTATGGTTTTTATGATAGGCTTGATGTTTCAGGTAAGAATTTCGAGGGGTTTTCCGAAGCCAAGGGTGGTTAATTTGGGATATTTTCACCGGACATATTTTCGTTTCTTTTTGATTTTCTCTAGGTAACTACAAAAATAGCCGCAGTTTTTATTGCTCCTCAACACAATATTACCAGAGAAATCAATGGTAAATAATTCCTTTATACCTTTTTTCAAGATAACTATTTTTCTAGTCTCTTTTACTCTCTCTTTTCAACTCAACATTTGTACACGTGATGAATCTTTGCGAAAACTCATTTTCAATTAAATTCAAACATTATAAATAAAATTGCTCTAAATTTTTCAAATTTTCTTGGCTTTTTTTAGAAAAAGTTCTGCGGTTGTTTAGTTTAAGCTTTGTTAGTAATGGTTTATTTTTCGTCCTCTGAAATAGTTTTTTGGGGGGGCTATTTGTTGCTCTGCGAGACAGTAAATTATCGTGTTGAACCAGGATTGGCTGAAATGGTTTCCAGACAATACTCTTCCTTTACCGTTGTTTTTCGTGAAAAAGTATATGTATTTGTTCGCTTTTACTTTAGCCAAAATAATCGGGGAAAAAACTTAATAATTTGATAATTTCCTTGATAAAAGGATTTTTTTGTGGGGTATTTTTGATATTTTATAAATGGCCCACCTTGTTTCACACCAGCTGCAGGGCTGAATTTTTTATGTTTGTCCAAGAACTGGAACAATAATTTTGCATCTGTGTCAATAATTAGGCTACAGTTTTTTTTTAAATATTTTGGCAAATTATCCTTATTCTGAAATAAAGTTCATAATTTTGGTTTTATTTTTTTATTTATTTCTTATCTTGAAAGAATGTGATTGCTCATCTTTTTTTGCGTATCTTTTTTACTTTATTCCTTTTGCAGGAACTGATGAGATCGTTACAACCTACAGCAATGGCCCCAAAGATTTCTGTACTATTTTCTTTTACAGTCTAGCATGGATTGTAGTTCATGCTATCATACAAGAATATATTTTGGATGTGAGTTTAATTATTGATTATCTATCTGTCCATCCATTTATCCTGCTATCTCACCCATCCATCCTTTTTATTTATTCAATGTCCTCATTCATTCATTTATTTATCCATTCTCTTTGTGGCCTACAAATCCCATCTTTACATTCACTCACCCCTCCATTCATTCATTTTTTCATTGTCTTTTTGCCTTATTTAGTAAAGACAGAAACGAAAATATGTTTTAATAACTTGCTTAATCATTTATTGTTTTATTGACAAGAATTTGCTTCTTTCTCAACTCATTGCACCACTAAGAAGACCCTGTAGGTTGAAATTAGGTAAAAATACAGGTTGAAGTAACAATTTTTAGGACTATTCAAAATATGAAGATCGAATTATTTTATTTCAGAAAGTAATTCGTAAGCTCCATCTTTCCAAGACCAAGAATTCTAAGTTCAATGATTCTGGGGAACTACTTCCATTTTACTTTGCATCTGCAGCTTGGGGAGCAGACATTATAATTAAGGTATATTTTTGTCCATCCATAGCACTTGTGTCTTGTCTCTTGATTGATTGTACTGTAATGTGAATGATTCACATTATATATACCACTTATTAATCTCGTCCGTTCGGTCATTACAGGGAAATCTCAGACCGAGGTCTTGACAGTATGGACCGAGCGCAGCAAGGTCCGTACAAAAAAGACCGAGGTCTGAGATTTCCCTGTAATGACTGAACGGACGAGATTAATAAGTTATTTATTATATGGCCTTTTTTAGTGCTGTAAGTGTAGTAAAATTCGCTTTCGCTGTGGCTCTCTTCGTCGCTCATTGTACACTGAGAAGTATCTCTAAGCTATACAATAATTTTTTTCCAGTTATTGAAAAGATAAATACTATTTTGTTTATGTTTTCGGTTGAATTAATGTTTGGTTTCGTAGCTTTTGATCGCAACTGAAAAGAGCCGTGAATGAAGCCAAGAACAATTTTTGTAATGACCGGTCATTACAAGAAAATCTTGCCCGCTAAGCAGCCAATCAGAGCGCGCGAAACATTGATGCCATATAATAAAACATCATCCATAGGCTATAGTTTAGGCAATACACCTGGTACATCTTGCAGGGCTATAATCATTATTTAATAACATTAACACTGAGGTAGTCAGTCACCGGTAATGATACCACGCCAATCAAATTAGTTTTAACTTAGTCATATCTTGTTTGTGGCTCAATGATTACTGGTCAAAATGACTTGCAAGGCAAAGATTTGACTGGACCACTTCCAATTCTTGCCAGACATTGTCTGATGACCAGCGGATATTTTTACCTCTTTTCCTTGTCGTTATTCAAGGCTGGTTATGTTGTTGGTTGCTATTGGTTGCCATAGCAACCATCATGGTTGAACTTAACAGATTCCCAGATATTATATATGTGAAATAAAGGTTGTCTAGTGCTAATTACATTTTTATTGATTTATTGGTACTTTTTATGTTGTTTTTCCAGGAGAAATTCTTCCCTACCATTACAAAGTTGTGGGAGGGGTATCCTCACAATGAAATGTCGTAAGTATACATAATTAAATAATTAAATAATTACAAAATGCATATATAACTAGGATCAATAGTAATCCAATAATTCATCAAATAAACTTTTAAAAGTTCACAGTCTGATTGGCTGATTTCTGTATTTTTAATAAAGAAGAATGTATAACTAATGTAAAATTCAACAAAACCCTATTTATATTAGAGTAGTTTTCGCATGACTGTGAAAAGCTCAGTGCATGCAGTGCTATGACCGTGATGTTTTCTAGTAATTTAATTGGCTGACTTTTTTGTCACGCAATGTGATTGGTCTGACAGTGCTGTGATCTTGGCGTGACCCTGTTCGTGCCGTTTTTATGCCGTGTTCCGGGTATTTGATTGGATGGAGAGTAAACTCTCGAGCAATATGATAGGTCGGGCAATCCCTTGCTGTGTCATGACTGTATTCGTGCCGTGAGCTTTTCACAGTCATATGAAAACTGCTCTAGTTTTTATGCTTTGCAGTGAACAGTGTTGAAGCTGAAAATAGAGCAAGAGAAAAGCTAGAGAAATGCTCTGATTGCATCACCCAATGCATGCTTCTCATGCTCTATAGTTCCAAGCATGTTTATATCACTGTATATAGACATAGATGTATAGAATTTATAGTGTCTTAATCATATATAGTATCTGCACTGTTTCATTTTTGGTATTTTTAGACTGTTTTCTTCTATTATTAGGTTTATGTTAAAATTTTACTTCATCCTTCAAATTGCTCACTGGGTGCACTGCTTTCCAGAATTGTACTTTATGAAGGCCAAGAAGGTGGGTAAAGGAGTGGTCATTACACTATACTCTGCATTAGGATATACCTTATGTAATTGATTAATATAATAATGTAGAAGTAGCTTAGAATCAGTTTTATTTAAAATCAATTCATCTAAAGTTGATCGACAAGATCTATCATTTCCCCATTTCTGACCATGTGTCATTTCTTGGGTATATAATAGAGATTCTTTATTTAAGGTTTTAAATGATAACATGAACTCCCAGTCCTGGCCATGTTAAATGGCAAGAACAAAATTTGCTTTAAACGACAAAAGATTCAGTTCCCCGAAGTAAAGGGATTCTATTGTTCTGCCCTCTAACGTGCTAGCTAGCAGCTGAACACGCAAAGCTCAACTAACAAGTAATGCTATCTAGGGTAGATACTTTAATATTGGTTACTCAAAAGTTAAAAAATGAAGAATCTTATTCACAAGAGAATGACACATGTTCTGAAATGTAAAGATTAATAGAAATATTGGAGTAGTAGTTGAAGTTCATTTCATCATTGTTATTTAAAGGATGAGATCTCAGCCAAGATCCAATTGTATATTGAATACCTGCTCTTCATCTGGGCTGCATATATGCTCAAGTAAGTAACCCTAATAATGGAAGTGATACTAATGGATATGATACACAGGATAAAAAACCAGATTGGGAATTGTTGGGAATTTCCTTGAATTCCCAATTCGAACACCAACGTTGGGATTTATCGTTGGGAATTTCCTTCTGAAACCCTATAGGAAAACAAAATTACCAACAAACTAACATTGGGAATTACTGCCATGTTTCCAATTTCGTTCTCTCTGGGAATGGATGGGAATTCGTTGGGAATTCAAGAAAATTCCCAACAAATTCCCAATTTGGGAATCTAATGATGAAAAGGTAAATTATACACCGTGAAAAGATGAAAAAACTGACGTTTCGGACGCTAGTCCTTCGTCGGAGTAAAAGAGAAAGAAGTGGTAGAAAGGAGTGTATATATGATAGAATAAGACAAAAGAAACCAATGAGAGCAAGGTAGGCAAGGAAACAAAAACAAACAATCAAAAGACAAAAGGAAAGGTTAGTTGAAAATAAAGCGTTCATTAATCCCGTTGGGACTAAGAGTGCCCAATAGGTGAATAAGCCGCATTTCTTTGGTCTTGCGACAATCATTGTTGCCGTTAAGCAAAGAAGGACCGAAAACAATGAAGTCAGAAAGAGAATGGTTAGCTAGATTAAAATGGCGGGAGACTGGTTTGGTGGGATCGTTATTGCGAATATCATAAAGATGATTGCAAATGCGATCACCAAGACGGCGGCCAGTCTCGCCCACGTACAAAAGATTACAGCGGGTACATTTAATACAATATACAACATTAGAAGTGGTACAAACAAAATGGTCAGTGATTTTAACAGTAGATTTAGGACCGACAACAGAAGTGTGAGATGCTATGTGAGGACAAGTATAACAACGTTTACGAGAACAGCGAAAAGTACCAGGTTCTTTGTTAGAGGGAAGAACTCCCTTGACCAAGAAAGAACGGAGATTACGATCACGTTTATAGGAAAAGAGAGGGCGGTTGTTGAAAATAGCAGAAGTGCGGGTATCAGAGTCAAGCAGAGAAAAGTTGCGGTTAACAATAGGCTTAATGGAAATGTTAATAGGATGATATGTAAGAGTGAAAGGAATGCGGTCATTAGAGGGACGAGTGTGAGGAGTGAGAGCGGTGGTACGATCAATAGTAGGAACTTTACGAATGGCGCGATCAATAATATGAGCAGGATAATTACGCTTAAGGAAGAAGGAACGCATCTCAGAACATTTAACAGAAAAATCAAGATCATCACTACACAAACGACGAAGACGAAGAAATTGCGAGAACGGAATAGCATTAAGAGTGTGCTTAGGATGAGAAGACGAGTAGAGTAAATAAGAATGAGAGTCAGTAGGTTTGTAATGGACACTAGTGCTAAGACGGTCGTCATTAACACTAAGCAAGATGTCAAGGAAAGTGACTGATGTTTCACTAACCTCCCACGTAAAGTCTAAGGCAGGGTGAAAAGAGTTAACAAAAGAGATGAAAGAATCTAAGTCATTACGCGAACAAGAAGTAGCACCAATACAATCATCAATATACCGTCCAAAAAACTCAGGTTTAGGTCCAGTATATTGTTGAAAAACAAGGTTTTCGATATAACCAACAAATAAATTGGCATCACTAGGGCCCATCTTAGTACCCATAGCAACACCGTTTACCTGCCGATAATACCGATCACCGAAAGAAAAACAATTAAGAGTAAGAACAAGTTCAGCTAAGCGTAACAAAGTGGGAGTGCTGGGCTCGAGGACAGGACGAAGATCGAAAAAATGCTGAAGAGCACGAACGCCCTCATAATTAGGAATAACAGTATACAAAAATTTGGGAATCTGTTTTTTTTTCCTGTGATAATTGTTACTATTGTAACTGTAATGTTGTGAACATACACTTAGAGCCCTATGTTCAGGGGGAATTGTTTTTATTACACCTGTGTTCAGGGAGGGGCTGATGGGTAGGCGAGGGGCTTCAACCTTCTTATAAAAATATCCAATAAATTTCAATTTTCAGTCCCCCAATGTTTATCCTAAATAAATGCACGAACACCTGGTTGTGGGAGGGGAGATAGCAGTGTCTGACAGAAAAATCTTATCCTGACCAGTGGTAGAACAGATTTGTATTTGTGCTTTTTAATTAAATATTATCATTATTATTATTATAGACTTATTGGATATCAACATTAACCCATTTTTGTCCATTAATAGCTCTATCCATCCTTCATACAACTGCACCAAAGTTTCACGTTACAAGCATCTATTAAGCATAATATATGATGTTCTAATAAATAATGAAGAAATAGAAAAAGTGTGCACATGCTGTGTGCTGTCATAAAGCACACTGGAATTGGCAGAACATGAGGGAAGTGTCCAGAAGCACTCTGTGTACACGTCGTGATTCTCCTAACACTTCTCTCGTGTTATGCCAACCCCCTTGTGCTTTATGACAGCATGCACACGCTTTTTCTATTTCTTCATTATATTGGAACATTATATATTATGCTTAATAGATAGGACATGACGCAACTGAAAGTGTGTGCGTGTGCAATGTGCTCTCATAAAGCACGCGCTCCAAACCAATCCAACATGACATTCATAACAGTTGAATTATTTTATAATGATTTTTTATCAAATTAAAAATGTGTCTGAGAAGTGGCAAATGAAAAAAGTTCAAAACAATCCTAATTTCCCTATCATAATGATTTTAATGTAAAAATATAAAATTTAAATGCCTTTATATTTATATGAAAATTTGAAAACATGTGCCATTTTAGAAGAGCCCAATATATAAAGAACCATTTCTTATGAAATTAGGAGAAAAATATTACATAACTCTCTATTCAATTTTTAAAATATATTTTTCAAACTATAAAAATGATACAATCCTTAGGCCAAACAGGTTGTTCACATAGATCAGTACAATAGGCTCTCTTATTGCCATCCAAATATCCTGTATGAATTTGGAAAACATTTGTTATATAACACTGTTGGTCATCCCATGTAGTGTTATACCATTACCACATTCTAAAACCAATGGTTTCACTGAGAAAAAACACCTGCCCAAATCGCACCAGGTGATATTTTATGATGAACGAGGATAAGAAATTAATTAATTTTCGATTTTTACTACTCAGAATTAATTTAGAATTTTTACTCTTATTTTGATGTCTCATTTGCCGAGTAGTATTTCAGCGATCATCAATCAAAGAACTAAAATAAAAAACAATATCTCGAGGGGGATAAATGAAAAAGTGAATTAAAGATCCTAGAGGATTCTTGATGATTAAAATCTTCCAGATTCAGTCTAATTTAATCTCCCTCAAGGCCTTCAAGATATTGTTTTTTTGTTGCAGTTCTTTGATTAAAGATGGTTGAAATGTTAGTTTGGGAAATGAGACACCAAACTTCGGAGGCTGCACTCATAAAGGTAGTTAACATGCAATTTCTGAAAATCAAAAACAAGACTAAACATTTTATTGTTAACAGAAGTTATGAAAATCAATTTAAGGTTTTAATTTTGACAAATATTAGACTTGGTTTCTCATTCTCATTCTCATCAAAATAAACTTGCCCCAGAAAATGAATTTAATTTTACAAATTTAAGATTATGAAATGTCAAAACATGTGGATTATATGATTTTTTAATCAAACTATATTTCTAGAGGAATTATCATTGTCCCTGCATTACTGTTGTTCCCCTTTTCCTTTAGTTAATATTCAACTGCCATATGCAAGCAACCATGCAGCAGGAAGCGTGATGTGGCAAACTTGTTTTTATGAATTTTTTACTGTATTTCAGACTTTTGAAACACAAAACATGCTAGTTTTACCTGTGAAACCTTATGTAGATATAGAAATATAGATAAGTTATAGTTCTTGGGAAAGAGGTTATTCCGGGTGAAATAACCTTGGAATTAAATTCAGAAAGAATTAATTTCCAACCTCGCTGGGAATCAAACCCACGACCTTCAGAATTGTACATTTAACTTGTATACATCATGCATAACTTGCATCCGTGACCTAACATCTATTTCACCAGGGGTGGATCCAGACTAGTGCCACTAGTTCCATGGAACTAGTCAAAGTTTTTGAAAAAAGAAGAAATTAATACTTTTTAAATAAATCATAAGCGAAATTCATACAAAAAAATCTTTCGACATTTTTAATCCCACGAAAATGCCTGCAATTCCGGTCGTTCTTTCCGGAAACAAATATTCTTGAGACAAAATTTGTGTATTAGGGTCGGGGCCCACGGAAATGTATTGCTTTCAATTGTACTGTCATGGTTGTCACGGCATTGATATGTGGCACTGGTCAAACGCTCATCCCATTGGCTGGCACCATTTAGCTTTGTTTTTTGGCACTAGTCAAAGTCGCTTGCTATTGGCTACTTATGTGGTTGGCACTAGTCGGCACTGGTAAAAAAGATGCTAGTCGACGTAGTGTGACCAAAGATTACAAGTATACACGTTATTTACAGGCAGATCAATTACAAAGCATGGCTTGTATTACTCGTGGAGAACCAACCTTTCGAAAGGGGGATTATTCTCCATATGATTTCACAGTCATTATTAGCTACTTCCATTATACACAAGAAGTAACAATTACACTATTGAAGATTTGGAATAGATGGATTTGAGAAGTGGCACTGGTCAGGAAAAATCCTAGATCCACCCCTGTTCACCCCGGCCTGCTCTCAGTCTGACTTCTAGCTCATCTGGTAGAGCATTGGTAGTACAATTCCGAAGGTCATGGGTTCGATTCCCAGCGAGGTCCGAAATTAATATTTCCGATTTTAATTCCAAGGGTATTTCACCCGGAATAACTTTGTTCCCAAGCACTATAACTTATCTATATTTCTATATTTTTATAAGTGCTAGGCGGTCCACATATTCTCATCTTATGTAGATAGTAGCATTCACAACTATTTATAAAGTTTTACGTGGGAAACTTGCAAGTTTTATCTTGCAGGAATCTAAATATAAACTTATAAAAACAATTTTGCCATGCTATGCTTCATGGTTGCTCGCAAATGGTAGTTTCTATGCCATATGTCTTTCACTTCCACTTTCCTCCAAATTAGTTTTTCTTCTTTTTTCAGTTTCACCCATCTTGCATTATGCTGCCTGACAATCCACTACATGGTGGAGTCTGTCTACCATGCCATGAGACTGCTACAAATCAGTGGAAAGAATGAAATGGCTAAGAATGTGTAAGTTGATGAAAATAAATCCTTTTTACATTGGAGGAAATGTTTTCCCATTTCAGACCATGTGTCATTCCCTTGAGAATAAAACTCTTTCTTTGAGTTGGATCCATATTCATGTGTCTTATCATGTGCAACCGTTAAACAAAGAAATGATACCCTAGGGAATGACATGGGGTCTGACTGAATAGGGAAGCATTACTCCCAAGCTTAAAAGGCCTATAGAAAATAATTTTGAATGTGAAAATAGCTTTAAGGGATTGGGTTGATTTTTGGGTGTTTATTTTTTATTAAATACAAAATATTTTTGGGGTGTGAGAGTATTTCCTTGGATTGGGTGGTTTTTGAGGTTTAATCCAAGTGAGATTATTGAGAACCCTTTTCATACAGTCATACAAGGGTATGATGCTCATGCATGCAATATACCAATTGATCGACATATTGTTTAGATATTGGATTAATGGACAGGACTGCCTATAACAGTTTTGTTTCTTGTTTCCTGCAGTTTCATGGTCTGGTCTGGATTGTTCATGCTAGCTCGTTTTGCTATCATAGCCCTGACTGTAATGACTTTTTGGTAAGTGCCAGTGTCGATCATGGTGATGACAGTAAAGATGATGATGATGATAGTGATGATAATGATGATAACAGGGATGATGAGGATATACCTGATGTTGATGATAACTGATGATGATGACAATGATGAAGATGACTGATAAGGATGACATTTATGATAATGATGACTGGTAATGAAGATAGTGATGACTGATCATGATGAAGACAGTGATGATGATTGGGATTGATAAGGATAACAGTGATGATGATGATTATTGATAAGGGTAGTAGTGATGATGATGACAGTGAAGGCAACTATGATGATGAGAAGGAGGAGGACCAGAAGAAAGAGAATAACAATGATAATACATAATATAGAAATAGAGGTTAAGGATCATTGTGATCATTGTGATCACAATATTGTATCATGAGATACAAATTAATTGTACAATTATTCATTTGGTAATTGAATTCACTGATTTTCTAAGGTATGGCCTTCCTCGCCTTGAAAATGCTGCCCTCAATGTGGATACTGGAAATTTCAATAGCCCTTTTATCAGGTAACTTTGCACCTGGTGATAAACAGGATTGCTACTTTGATAGCATTTGCAAAATGTGATCATCTTCATCCATTACCATTTTTGTATCCATATTAAAATCCATATCAAAAGTCATTATTATTTTTACTCTTCTAGGGCGACAGCTATGGCTGCTCTGGTGCTCATGCAATCTTGGCTGGCTTGGAATTTCATCACTTACCAGATCAGGCTTTGGCGAGAACATAGTGCAGCCACATCACCCAAGAAGAAGGAACCACGCAAGAAGGCCAAAAAGGACCAGCCAAAGAAGAAGATGACTGATGACGACGATGAAGGAGAAAGTGATGAAGAAGTGGCCGAAGAAAAGGTTGTGACTAGAAAGGAAACCAAAAAGACACAATAATGTTGTGCCATGGCTAGTCTTACCTTATTGACCTTGCATGCATGGTTGATGGTCACATTTAGGGGCTTTCATTTAACACATGGGGAAGGGAGGGTTGGCAAAATCACATGGAAAGCTTTACAAACATAGCCCAACCACTCTCAATGATAGGAGCAACAACTTCATAACCTCCCTCATCATCCTGCAGTATCTCTCAACCCCCTAAACATGTTGTAATCCCCTCCCCCTTTACCACTTTCTCGAAATATGCTAACCCCCTACAATTTTGCTGAACCCCCTCGAATGCGCTAATAAATGAAAGCCCCCTTAAGAGATGCATTAGGATTGTTGCTTTTCAAATTACTGTCATACTTAAAATAACAATAGTATTAAATACTGTACTTGCTAACCCTTAACCCAGTCATAATAATCATATTCACACAAGGTGGCACAGAGATTACATATGATGTAGCAGGATACATAAAAATACCAAAATGTAAAACTTGAATAGTCCTATCCTGAAGTCAATACTGAACTTGATTCTTTTATTCATCAAGTTTAACCTCAACTTGAAATAGGATAGGTCTATTACTGGTTTACTCTTCATAATTTCATACTTAGACTCGATATTATGTATACAGTTAATTTTAAAAATACCAGTGCATGAAATGTGATGTGGACTCCCTGTGCCACCCTATTCAGGGAACAATGGAATCATGCTTTAAGTATTTGAAATAGATACCACTCAGATCCAGATAGAGTGAAGTCATTAAACCCGTGCAATAGATATTAGACTAATACAAAGAAGATATAACTAGCTAAAAACTAGTGTGAGCTGCGTCGGTGTTTCTAATGAAACAGTAATGATGAAAAGGTAAATTATACACAGTGAAAAAGATGAAAAAACTTACTGACGTTTCGGACGCTAGTCCTTCATCGGAGTAAAAGAGACTATTACACTTTAGTAGACCCTAATTCCATTGTTTGTTTTTTTTGTGTCTATTTGACTGTTACACGTTGACTTCTAATTTTTATTTCACAGGTTAAATGCCTTCAGTCTAATAATATAAAAACACTAACATAGGTCTTAAATGCATTTTATTGTTATGTAGTTGTAGTGTAATTAATATGAGGATTGTAAAACAACCTTCCTTCCTCAAATACTTTGTTTAAAAACATTTTATTTTGAGCATGCATATCTTACCACTGTTTCATTTCAAGTCACAGAGCTATGTTGCTTGTATTATCCCCCTCCCACCCCCCCTCCCCCTGCATGCATTCTAAAAAAGGTATTTAAGAGAACTTCTACTTCATGCAATAAAGAAAACCTGTTACAGGTATGGTGGTAATCCAAGCAACACCGTCAACTGTGCTGCAACAGGTTGCATAATTTTATATTCCATTTTATTGCATCGTACGAACGTAATCATTAGAGCGCGACTCGGAAAGTTTGATATCTCATTCGCAGATTAACATTTCAACAACTGTCAATCAAAGAACTGTAATAAAAATCAATATCTTGAGAGAGATTTTGGACTGACTTAAAGATATTGGAGGATTAGATATTTAACATCTTTAAATTCACTCTATTTCTACCTGGAGATATTGCCTCTTGTGTTACAGTTCTTAGATTGTCAGCCATCGAAATGCTGGTCGGCGAACAAGACATCAGACTTTGCAGGCTTACTTCAATAATAAGGGTAGTAATTTATCTGTTGATATGATTAGCATTCTTTCAGTAAAGTTATTTTAAAGTGATTTAATTTAAACTGTGAGAAAGAAATTGATAATTAGTGTGTAATACTGGAAGGATAAAAATGTATTATACTTGATTTAATACCGAGTAGGGCTAGTTCCACTTAAAACTCTTTGTATTAGACCATCAAAACAAATTAAACTTTAAATCTAATATTTTAACATTTTTAGTTCATTTTAGCCATTGACATATTGGAAATATAAGCCTACATATCTCAAAGACCCAACATTCAAATGACAAATTCTTTTCACAATCAATTATTCACTATTTAAAGAATCAATTCTGAAAATATTGTGTAAAGGCTTATAAGCACTTTAAAGGTTGGGAGCTTTGTAGTGAAGATACAGTAAGTGATCTTATTGTACTGTACCTTCTAGATATTCATTGCTTAGATGTAAATTCCATATGGCTCCACGAAGCATTTACAGCTTTTGTTCCTAGCACTGCTGTCCATATCTCTAAAGTAGGTTATTATTTGCCGACTTTTTAGGAACAAAAACTTCTTAGAAATAAACTAGCTACCTTAATGTAAGGTTGAATTTTAACTGGGCTCCCTGTGTCGAAGGCCGACTAATTTCCCCCCGCAACCCCTCCCTTGATACCAGGGTCCCACAATGCCTTTCGCTCCTCCACCAGTTGGTTCAAAGATGGCGACTTCCCTGTTCGGTCATGCCGGGCGCTCAGCCTCCAAGAATTTACTTGAATTCCGAGCTGGAAAGATGAGCTTGACTGGCACAACAGTTACTGCCGACAAAAGGAAAGGCCTAGTGTATATTCACCAGAGTGAAGATTCCCTCATGCACTTCTGCTGGAAGGATAGAAACACTTCAAAAGTCGAAGACGTGAGTCCCTTCCCAAACCATGACTATGCGAAAAAAATATCGTTAACATTTAATACCGTTTAATGTTTTTTTTATTTAAGCAAATTTTATTTTGTTTTATACGTTTATTGATAGATATTGAACCTTATATTCGACCAAGAATTTGTTTTGGCCTTTCAAAGTCTAATTCTTTGAACAAAGAAAAATTTTCAGAGCCTGAACGAAAAATTGCAGATTTTCGTTTCAATTTTTGCCTTTAAACAACATCTCTCGGAAGTCTTTAACAGGTTAATCAATATACATTTATATCTCAATTATTTACCTTTTCAGTGAAATAATAGAAATATTTTGGGTAACATTGAAATGTTGGAAGAATTGGACAAACACCTTATTAATGAACCAACATGGAGGCCATGCCTTTTTTTATTTTACTCCCTTGTGATTGAATTCCTTATTTTTATAGTGTTGGTAGGGCTTATAATAACAGTCTATATTTTTTCCCAGTCCGGTATCCTAAAAAATCATCCATTCTGATTGGCTGTTTCAGAGGGTGGTATTTTTTCAGTATCTGCTCGCGGTCTGGTATCCTTTGCCGCTAAACAGCAAAATAAAAAAATATGGGAAAAAATAAAAAGTTATTTACCATCCTATAGTTGGTCTTGAATTCAGACCTCGACCTAACGGCCTTGGTCCATATATTTAAGACCTCAGGCACAGTTTTTCCCTATCTGGACCTCCTGGCTGGTAAATAACATATATATAAGTTAGTTTTATCTTAGTCATACCTTATTTCTGGCTAAACATTACTGGTCAAAATGGACCAGTAAGGCAAAAGTTTGACATGACAAGCCCCAGTTCTGGCAGGACATTGTCCGATGTTAGGTCGATATCTTAGTTCCTGGTGGGACACTGGGTCCAACCAGACGATATTGAAGGATGTAAACGATGCTATAAACATCTCTGTTTCCCAGTGTTTTTTTGTTCATTCAATCAAAATTTTGCTGCATTTGTGGAGCTCAGTTATATTATGTGACTACATACAATAGTATTACATTGAAAATGTTTTCAGTTTTCTGTTCTTCCCAGTCCTTCCACTGGATTTGATACTTTTTTGCAATTTTCTTCTTTCATCATCCAATCCAAATTGAAGTATTCTAACCCTGTTTGCTATGTTTCATTGAATAGGATTTGATCATTTTCCCTGATGACATTGAATACAAACGTGTCAAGCAGTGCAACACTGGAAGGGTCTATATCCTCAAATTTAAGTCCTCTTCCAGAAAGTTCTTTTTCTGGATGCAAGAGCCAAAGACAGATAAAGATGAGGAGTTCTGCAATAAGGTCAACAGCCTCCTTAACAACCCACCAACACCGGGATCTGGAAGTAGTGCTGGGGGGACTGGCATGCCTAGTGGACTTGCGTCAGCACTTGAAGAACATCTAGGTTAGTTATATTTTAGGCGATAGACACCAATCAGGGGAGATGGTCAATAACAGACCTCATCTAGTTTGAGCAGACACTAGAGAAATATGTTTGTGCATGCGTTCACTTCCTAATATATTAAAAAGATCAGGAGTTTACTTTTTCAGACTAAGATACTGTATAACAAACACAATATGAAAGAATAAGCCTTAAGTTTCAAGCATGGACATTAAGTTTTGGCATTTTGTGAAGTCCAATTCATCAGGCATGTTTGGAAGTCAAATTTACTTATCTTTTGACTAATTTGCATACCGATTCAGAGCATGCGCAGACGTTTTCCACTTATGACGTTTTGGTATAAAGTTTTTTCTAATTTATCAAGAGTCTTTGTTTGAGCTGCACCCATATTACCCATAGGTGTTTTCTCTGCACAAACAAGTCTTGGTTTCCTACTTTTCTTCTTCTCATGCTCTCTCAAACATCCTGTCTGTTTAGATCAGATTATTTAAAATGGAAAACTGTTGTATATTTTTAACTTTAGGGAATGAAATGTGGTCGGAAATAGAAAATGCTCCCTCAAACTATTAGTGTCTTATTTCAGCAAGTATCAGTATCTGATGTTCTAAGATGTGCTTGTTGTTTTGCAGGTGATAGTCAATTGCAAGGCCTACTAGGAAACATGGACCAACAGCAGCTATTACAGCTGTGGAGTGGTCTTGGTGGAATGAGTGGCCTGACAGGGGCAAGTGCTACTCCACCTGCTGCAGCTTCACCCACGTAAGTTGCTAACTGGCAATCAAGTGACCTGCAAGGCAAACATTTGACAAGTTTCAATTCTGGCTAGATATTTTCCGATGACCAGTCATTATCTTACTGTGGAACTACTGTAGCTGGCTGTTGCCACTTAACCAATTAGAATCTAGAATGAAAACAATGCATTCCATTTTTGGGTAGTCACGCCAATCAGAAATGCATGAGAATGGTTATTTACTCTGATGTTTCATGTGAACAAATAGTCATCCACATTTTCTTGTGGGAATAGAAAAATGTATTTGGATTTTTTTCTGCTGGTTTCTGATTGGCTCCCCTATCCAAAGTTAGAATGTATTGTTTCCATTCTGCAATTTAATTGGTTTTTGCTGTTTCTAGTCGGCAGTGGTTATAATAATGATAATAATGAATTATGATCTATATAGCGCTAATAGCCCCATGGTTCAATGGCGCTTTAAAACAATCAAAATCTTTAAACAATAATTAGAAACAACTTTATAGATATATTTATTATTATAGTAGTCACACTGTAAGCCTTGCTGAGTATTATAAGAATGCTTGCACAGTAACTGTCTTTCTAAAGGATAATCTTATTCTTTTTTTCAATTTAGTCCTTCAAGGGTACAGTCCTCTCCAGGACCAAGAAATACAACATCAACCACTCCATCTGAGACACCAACCCCCCGTCCTGCAACTGCTGCCCCCTCAGTCCCTCCACAGACCCCACCTCCAAGACAGGCAGTTCAGCTTAGTGATCTACAGAATATATTGTCAAATATTCAAGGTATGTCACAGAAAAGATTTTGTATGAAATTAAAAATTTACTTCTGAATCATGTTACAAAAGTGGCTTGGTGTTGATGGCATCATATTAGCAACCTTCAGATTTGACCACAAGTACGAAATTGAGTACAAGTACGAGTTTTAAAATTGGTCCTGTACAAGTGGTTAACACTAAATCGTAGTCAATTTCCGATTTTTACAATTTAAAGTTTCAATCTACGTACACAACCACGAATACGAAATGTGTGTCAATCTTGAAAAGTTAGAAACTTGTACTTGTTTTCTTACACATTGTCAGATCTGAAGGTCTCTGTTAATAGATTGGCATACGACCAATCATGATTATTACTCTTGCAAGCATAACCTGTGAAAAGATATGTAAATGTAATACTATACGGGTGAAAAAATGCTTTAATATTTTTCCTTTTTTATATCTTCAATGTCTTTGTTTTGAAATAATGGCCCATCATTTTAATTATTTAATTCTTGTTTTTTGTTTTTAGTTCCTATGGAAAATGAACAGACATCTAGTGCTGAGAGAGGAGAAGGTACTTTGAATTATCCTATCACGAAAACATATATTTCTGAGAGAAATTTCTATAAAAATTGAATTACTTTTAAGTTTCGTAACAGAAACTTGTGTCAAGATCGAATAAATGTTTGTAAGCCAAGTTAATATTCATGATAGTGTGTCAAGATGTTTCACAAGAAATTGTACAGTACCTTGGATACTCATCAATGAAGTGCGTGCAATTCATTACACACATGTTTCAGCTAAGCATCTCCCTTTTTAGCAGCCCCTAAAAGTCTGACTATTGGAGCTGAAGCATTCTATAAAATATAATTATATATCACAATAAAAGAGATACAGTAATTTCTCATGACTGAGGAGTTATTGTGCCTGTTTTATCTCCAGTGATTGATCTGTCTCGTGTTCTGACACCAGAGGCTCTTGGCCCACTGCTAAGTAATCCTGAGTTCCGTGAGAGGTTGGCACCCTTCCTTCCATCTGGGGGAGAGCTACCTCAGCTACCCAGTGATGTGTCCTCTACTCTCTGGTCACCACAATTCCAACAGGTTTGTAGAGTGGTGTGTTGCAGGGCTAAAATAAATAACTGGTGAACTGACATTGTCCAGCCAAGACTGGCCGATTCTAAATGCTTTTTAGGCAGGTTCTGTTGACCAGATGCATTGACCCGACACATGTTGATCATCCAGATCTGGCTGGTCATAATGTCAAGCCATCAAGCAGTGATTATTTTAAACCCTGTATTTCTGAGTGTTACTCTTCTAATCACTTGACCAATGTTCAGATCAGAAATAGTGAGGAATTTCATGCCAAAATACAGTATAGGTGGGTGTTAAGTACAGAGTATTAATGGCAGAGTGTTCTGTCCTAGATAATCATCAGTTGTAGAGTAGATTAGTAATTCTACTTAGAATTTAAAAGTTATTTTTTGCAGAGGGAGGGAAACTGTAGAAAAACTCTTGAAGCACAGGAGAGAATCACCAAGCAACTACGCTTACAGGGCACATTATCCGGAACTCAAACCTAATTCACCTTGACAAGGGATGAGTGATCTCACCACTAACCCTCCTTTGCTTCCTGATGCATTTAAGTGAGAAATAGCAAGCATTCTCCGACTCCTTTGATTTTAATGGTGGCAAATATTTGAACATGTTTAATCCTGTTATAGGCTGTTGGAATGTTCAGTACTGCCTTACAGTCTGGTCAACTTGGGCCTTTGATGAGTCAGTTTGGGTTTAACCAAGAAGTTGTTGATGCTGCTGGAAAAGGGGGTAAGTCATACTATCATACAGTTTTCAGACATAATACAATGTAACACCATCTACACATTAAAAACAAATCATGACCAGTGATTAACCAGCCACTATTGAAAGCTATGACATTCAGGAAAGCACTTGTACATTATGGGTCAGAATTACACCTGAAAGGATAATGTGGGAAATTAATGTAGTACACTCCTTTTGTGTTTCAGACATGGTTGAATTTGTCAATGCCCTTCAAGCATCATCCAGGTCAGGTACTGCTGACAATACAGGCACTACAGGAAATGCCTCAAGACCACCAACCTCTGGAGAAGAGAAGCCTCCAGGGGGTGGTGACAAAAAAGATGATGAAGATGAACACATGAGTTTAGACTAGATTGTTAATAACTGACACTAAGATAAAGTCCTTTGTCCTTCTTTAACAGTTTAATGTAGAAGTCAATAAAAACTTTTGTTGCCAAGTATAAAAATGTGCCAAGTTTTTGTAGCAACATCATGCAGGTGCATGTTCTTGCGATGATATGAAAAAAAGCAATGCAATTGCAAAAGAACAGAATATTTTGTTTTTCTTGCCTTGCCTTACACTTCCATTGCTTGTGAGATCCAGACTTAACCAACTCATACTGAGATGAATCCCATAAGTAAGCAAAATAACTATTTAGCAAATATCTTTATTTTTACATTAATTTCATAAATAAAAATGCATTTGCTATCCTGGACATCAAGGCATGTGGATTGAGAGAGACTGCTTTTAGTTTTGACTCTTATTATCTACTGAAATTAGGATAAAAAAAGACAACCCGTCTTTCGTAGTCTCTTAGGATTTTTTCTTAAGCAATGATCGTATAATACACAGTATCAATGATGCATGGATATTGGCCATTACAATGTAATGCTGTGGTCGATGCTCTGCTTAGCAAATTCTCAGGCTCATCGTGCGTCAAATACAACCACTGTTGAGATATTGGTTAAGGAACTATATGATACCAAAATAACTTATCAGGGTTCTAATTGGACCTGTTTACCGATTATATGTGGACAGCTGTGTATAATTGAAATATTATTATACATGGATAGTGACCAAAGAACTTTTTTCATGATCCATGACAGTATTGTAGCTATATATTCTGTTGGACAGTAGGAACAAAGCATTTTACATCTAAAGCAATTCGTTTCCAAAGAATAAAGAAATTATATTGCTCTGCCATCTATTGGTCACATGACCACTAGCACATGATCGTTCAAAACCTCTATTAACAATAGACCGTGTGGCCAAGTAGCGAGGGGTAGAGAGAGCAGTAATGATAGGGAGCAGAGACTGAGGTTAGAGTGAGCTGAACAAGGTTAGGTAACATAATGAGAGAAGTATGAATAGCTAGAAGAGATAAGGTAATGAGGACAGTAGGGAAAGTAAAGAGTATAGCTAGGGAAGGGAGAGGTTTGTAGCCGAGATAGGAAGAGTCTTAAGGAGAGTGATAAGGTAAGCAAGGCAAAACAATCTTCACAGCTTTTTGCTTAAAAAGTAGCAAAGGATACTTCTTTTAGTTCTCTTCTTGTACATTATTCTGTAGCCGCATTCTCTGCATCGAATAGGGTCCCTGGATTTGATCTCGTTTTCTGTATGACATTCTGCAACAAACAACAAGCTTTGAACTTAGTTTTTATCATATATCTGCAAATGTACCACCTTATTCGGGTATCTTTAGTAAGAAATAGAAACTTTTTTGCTAATTTTAACGCTGCAATTAAAACAATTCTTCTATTTTTGCCTTAAGCAGGGTTATAAACGCAATAGTTAATATTCAATACGACAATGACGATTCATCATTTCGACACGTGGTATCAAAGTTATCAATAACGTACCCCCACAAATATAAATCATAGCTTGCTGTCGTGTACTTTGGCCTTGAGACTGTTGACTGGTATCCATGATTAAATATAAAAGTCAATAGATTCGAGGAAAACAGAATAATTTCGAAGCTCTTCCTTCTGTGAAAATCAAATATGGCGTCTGACAATCAATAACACAGGGACCCCATAAAACCTTCGATAATGATTTCACCACAGGCAACCCAATACCAAGTTTTATTTTGGATGCTTACTGTAGAACTTGGTTTTGGTTACCCTGGGTTTCAGCGGCTCTCTTGTATTTAGTCCTTCTTTATCGCGAGAGAAACTTCTTTATTAATAATGAACTGAGAAGCACTGTAATGAGAAAGACTCAAGAACCCATGGTAGTTTTTGGAGTGCCAAATATTAGGGGCCGCACAGGGGTGGGCTACATCCTCCCTTTTCCCACACTAGTCTCATATTTTTCAATCTTAGCCCCCCTACTTTTCTCCACACTAGTGTAATATTTTTCCAATCTTTGCCCCCCTCTTTTTAGGGTGCTCCACAGCCCCTTAATATTACAAATCCTTTGCAATGCTAACAAAGATCTTTATTGCTGTTTTTTTACATATATTTTATTAACAGATTATTATTTTCTGTTTTTAAATACAAATCCTAAAATAAAACAATTTCTGGCTCAGCTTCATCTTTAACATAAGGTTCTGATACCCTAACAACTTCCTCATCTATATCGGAATCATCATTATAACAATAATTATTATTGGAATCATTCTCTGATGATATTTCATCATCTACTTCATTTGAATCATATCCATTGATCATTTCAGTGTCTTCCTCTGTTGTGTCTTCTCCAACAACTTCTTTACAGATGGCTGAATTGTCATTATCCATTTGACTTTGACTAAAGAAAAACTCTGACAATTCTAGAAGATTTAAACTCTGGTACTCGCAGCCTAAAACTTCTCCAAATGGAATCAAATTCCACTTGGTCTCATGTCCACTCACAGACCAACCAGAAGATGAACAAGGATCATTTCCCTGAACTGGTCGTTTTACACTTTCTGATCCCTTACCATCCGATATCTGTTCAAGTAATCTACATTCATAGGATGCATCAGGACTTTTCTCAAAAGAATCTTCGACTAAGTTTATGTTTATCAATGAAATTGTGTTTTGTTTTAAGGTGTCTGGTATGGAAGGTATTTCTTTTAAGATCAAAATAACACACTCTCTGGTAAAAGGATTTGGATCCTTAAGACATATTTCAAGCAGAGTTAACCATGGAAATTTAGCTATAAAGGTAGAGCATGAATTCAAAACCCATAACACCCAGGACTTAAAGCAATTTCTGCCTTGGATCTCCTTTTCCATATTCACAGACTGTGGATCTAAAATAGATACCAAGAACAATGGTATAAATTCAGAAGACTCTTTATCAAAAGCTTCAAAGAGGGGTTTCCAGCATTTTATTTCTTCATCTGAGAGTTGGGATGAAGGTGTTTCTGTTTCTTCATCTTGGAGTTCATTTCTTAACCCATTCTTAAGAAGTGAAACTCGAAGGTGTGACCTTAAAAGGAAATAAATTTCAAAATCTGAGAAAGGGAAATTAAGAAAAATATAAATTTTGTAATAAGGGAGGGATGGGTTGGGAAATGCTTGGTAATTAGGTTTTTGGTGGAGGGTGGTCTATTATTTTCTGGGTATTTTCTGGCATTAAAATTTTAAAATAATAAAAGAGATTAAGCGAACCCACCAGAGATTATTGGTAGAAACAAAGTCAGTTATCTCCTGAGCCACAACCTTAACTCTTTGCTCTTGTTTTTCAAAATTCTTTTTCTTCTTCTTTTTCTTTGCAAAAAGTGTCTGGTAACTGTCAATCATCTCCCAAAGCTTGACCTCAGAATCCCTGTGCATCTTGATCTGTGCCTCCCAGTACTCTGCCCGTAACCATGACAACGCCACCTGTACCCCAGCACGCAATGTATGCTGGGAAGGAAGGTTTGCGTGGGTTGCTTCGTGCCTCAAATCAACCAGCCAATCAGGAAGCCCTATTTCTTCTGCAATAGCTTGAACAGAACGAGCATAAAGACCCTTCTGGTTCAAGTCTACCATGCCATTAACAAACCTTACAAGAGCCATCGAAAGAATAAGTTGTACTTCTGGAGTGAACACCTGTGAGTCTGCCAAATGAGCTAAAATGAGATCGAGGGTACATTCGATAGATAGAGGCAGCTTTCCTCCGCTACGACTTTTCCAGGCCATTATTCGATTTACGCCTTTTCTTTGAAGATATACATCATCAAAACTGTAAAGACACTGGTAGATCTCCGTCCATTCATCTCTGTTTGCCCAGCAAACTACACGTGGAGTGTTCGCCATTGCTACGAAGTCATTTCTTACCAGGCGTTACTTCCTGTAAAGAAAGGCCGGAAACCACAGGTAGCCCAAAACCCGTTTTAGAGGAATAGCCTAGTTATTGGCTGGCTGAAAAAATAAATTTAGCGTATGTATTTATTCGCTGATCTTAATTTTTTTGGTTGACTTTAATTGATATCCGAAAGAGCGTTGAAAAATTTGTTATCCTCAGACTACTAGTAATCAAAACATTTAGTCTCAAAAGTTTGATCAAATATAGATGCAATTCATAAAATACACATAATTTTTTTTCATTATTGCTTGGATAAAAATACAGTAAAAAGATACCCTTTTTTCATAAACAGCGATTGTTTGGGCTTCCTGTGTACAGACTGGTAAATGGTATCAGTCCTAGGTGCATGCTGGGATATCCCGCCCATGTGCGCCATTTTGTTCTTAATACTTGCTTTATTGTTGCAACAAAAACACTGGTTTTACGCATAATTCCACGAATAAAATGGGTGACAGTGACGAAGAATACGACCGAAGGAGAGCTCGAGACAAATTTCGCAGAGAAAGAAGTGATTACAACGACAGAAGGCGAGATAGAGATGATCGCGGAGGGTCGAGACGTGAAGACTGGACTGACAGGAGACGCGACCAAGGTTCTTGGGAACAGAGGCGGAGGGGAGACTACAGAGAGTTTGAAAGAGGCAGGAGGGATAGCTCTGGGAGACATCATGAACTGAGTCCTCCTATGCCTAAACGAATGAGAAGAGATTGGTAATAAAAGTTGTTTTTTTTTTCATTTCTTTGCGAGTCCCAAAATGGCTTCCTGATAAGACTCGGAAAACCACCCATTGTTCTGTGATCATGCCCAATGAAATAACTGAAAATGAATTTTGATAGCCTCCAAACTTCTTCCCCTGAATTCAAATCATTTGGATCCAAAGAAAAACAACTGGAAAAACTAGTTTTACTACGTAGCTACATCACAAAAGCAATTGAAAGGGTTTTTTTCTTGGATTGATCACTATGTCAACATTCAGTTCATCAGTGGAGATATCCAAAGTGTTGCTGCAGTAGCTCTTTAAAGAAGTTTTTGTTTTATGTGTGTCGTTTTACTTGACCTTCAGAGCTTTCAATAATATTTTAGTAGGTGGTTAGTCCTAAAATGTAAGCGGCTGAAGCCACTGGTGTTTGTATATAGCTTTATTTGGCAATGAATTCATTTTTTGTCAAAATAACCTGCAGTTTAAAGTGAAGTATCCAGCGATAAACTGCCAGTAGTTGCCCCTGGATCTTTGTGGATTTTACCAAGGCAAAAAATAGTGGCCAGACCAATAACCAGCTACATTGCACTGATTTGACCAGTCAATGTGACTGATTGAGAGGATTGGCCTAAGAGGTGTTTGTCCAGACAAATGCGAATCTTGGCTGAACTTTGAATGTGGCCAGCTGTTATCAGGGTTCGTGCTACTCCTTAAACTCCTTGAAAACTCATTGAATTTAATTCACTTTTTCAAGGGCACTAAAAAAGCTCTTGAATTTCATGATTTTGGCGAAACTCCTTAAAAACTCCTTGAATTTTTGCTTTGATCATCACTTGCATAGTTCTGAAATAGATCTAGTCAGAAAGATTGGAAAATCTGAAAGTTGGCCATGTGCAACTATCGTGTAAAACCTTTGAATAGTTAGCTGAAAATTCATTTTTGGGTCTTCATATACCCCTTGAATAGTCCTTGAATTTTAAGTGGATACCTCAGCACGAACCCTGTGTTATTTTGAGCAGTGTACTAGGGGACTAATCTTGGTCCATGGATGTTTGACTAAGAGTTTGTATTTCCTACCTAGGGATGACGCATTCCATACTGAGGGTAACTTTCCTTATGGTGGAGGTGCTAACAGTGCAGGTGGTGGTATGCATCATGGTGCATGGAATCACCCTGGTGATGGTGTACAACAACAACAAATGCAAATAGGGGGACAAGATGCTAGACAAATGAGGTGTGAATAATATTCATATATTTCTTCATTTTATAATATACAAGTTTTCAGTGCATACTAGCTAGGTACTCTATACTTTTGCATAATCCATTATGCTTTGCTTTGGGGGGTGGGGGGGGGGGGATGAGAGTTATCAGTCAAAAACTTTCCCAAAATCAGATACTTCTTGTACCTGGACTTATCAGTAATATTATAAAATTACTGATTGTCTGTTCATTCTCATTATGAAATTAAGAGGTTTGGTGTTAGAGGAAATGTATTGACTTTTTCGTTAAAAAATGTTTAACATTGACATAATTTGGATTTGGATTTCAAAAGGGGCATTTTCAACATCGTCTCATTAATCTATAGCATATTAATATTCCTATTTTTCCTCTGGTTTCCTTTTCCAAAACCACAAAGTATTATTGGTATAAAAAATTAGACTGATTAGTTTTTTAAAAGATATTTTTAATATTTTTTGTTAGACCCGATGCTCCTCATCCTGATGCACCTTCTGGCCCTTCCATGTTATCCTTCAAGCAGTTCTTGAATGCCCAAGAAGATGACATTGAAGACACAGAAGCTGTCAGGAAGTACCAAGAGTATAAACTTGAATTCCGCAAGACCCAGCTGGGTGACTTCTTTCAACAACACAAAGAAGAAGAATGGTATGTCCTTTCTTTTAATGTAAATGAAAAAAGAAATACTCTAAATCGTATCATGGATTCCTGTTAATAGATAGATTCACAATATAATTGGCTTAAGAACAATTAAAAGGGTCATAAACGAGCAGAAGTGTTCTGCTTCAGATCATGGAGGCATGAGTATCGTATATAAATGTGGATCAGACTAGTCCATCAAATGTCAGGCAGTCTCCTATCCCTTGTCAACATATCTTGTGCTTAATGAAGCTTGTGTGGGGTAGGGATCAATGATAAGACTAAGACACCTAAACCCACCAACTAGGTGCTATAGATCTATTATCATATGTCTTGCAGTGATTCCATTTGAAAATATTGGGAAATACTCTATTTCACAGTTCTGTTCAGTGACCACAAATAACAGTTCCAAGTTGAAATTGGAGTTTCTGCACATAGCAGAACTATACTTTTTATCTTGCACAGGAACTCCAACCTTGGCTTTGAATCATTCATGGTCACTGAACAGAACTGTAAAAGAGTGTACTAAGCGAATATAGCTCAGCTACACCTCAACCAACATTGGAGAATGTAATGTCATTTTCAGGTGATAATTATTTTGATAAGATTATTCTTCATTGCATTCCACATTTCTGATAATGATGCTTTGCTGTCCCAATTTTGTCCTGTTGGGTGCTTTTTGCTTCTACCAATTTATGGTTGTTATTGGAGAATGAATTTGCATCATGTTTTAAGCATTAGCAACATATACAGACTTAGTTCAGAGCTAAAAATTAAAGGCTGCTCAATGGCCAGATATTAGGACCATCCAAATATAACCAGTCAAGAGGAACCACATAAGAGTTGTTTTTATCCTGAAAAAGTGCCAATTTTGGACAGAGAATGAGAACTGAGAATGCTGTGTTTCTGTGGACAGGAAAAATATAAATGGCTGTGGAAAGGAGAAAATCGTATCAATCAGCTAAAAACATATTTTTGCATCAAATTTACCATAAATTTTCTCACTTTCTGATTGGTCAAGAGCCATGGTAAATAAGAGATACCAAGAAATTGTCAATAAATCAACAGCTCGCAAACAGAACCAGCAAGTGCTAGAAACCACCATTTTTATTTCAAATTTTTATCATGTCTTTTCGTAGTAAGAAAAAACAAATTTCCATTTGTTTTTTGTGATATGTCCTCTTATTAACCAACAGTTGGTCAAAACGTGTCCTATGAGTACATGACATTTTGACCAACTGCAATGGCATATCATGCTAAATAAGAGGTCATACCATGCAAAACCATCATAAACTTGTTAAGTTTATTGTGTTGTGTTGCCGTTTATTAGTTTTTAGTTTGTGTTTGTTGCTAACCCACACCATTGCCTTTACAGCCAACTGTGTGTAATAACTAAACAAGAACGCTTGGTGGATGTAGTACTTATTATGCTGGTTTAGGCAACTACCGCATTAAAGGCACAAAGCCCCCAATATTTCATCAAACACAGAGCTGGCTAGCCAAAACACAAGAGCTAAAATCACTTTTAGTTGATTACCTCTGCGCACAATGCAGTTGGTTCTTTAGGCTTAGAGTTTTTTGCTCAAAACTTTGAGCTTTTTTGACAAAGCCACAAGGCTTTTTACTAAGTGTTAACAAGAAATGTATGTTCTTTCGAATGTGATGGTTGTGTTATTGAGTAACATTGCGAGGGCAATAAGGACACTCCCAATCGGAATCACATAGGTCATGCCTAGGGGTTGCACCCAGTCAGGTAACCTTTATATATACAGTTCATAATACTTAAGATTATTCTATTCTCATTACAACAATAGTAAGACATTTTTCCTAAATATGATCTAGGTTTAGAGGAAAGTACCATCCTAAAGAGGCTGCAGTCCGAAGCAAAGAGATGCAAAAGGCAGTGAAGAAAAGGGTTTCAGTTTTCCTAGAGCTGATGAAGTCAGGCCGTGCTGACTCTCTTCTTCTTGACATGGATCATGCAGATAATATAGTAAAACTCTTAGATGCAGGTATAGTTTCTACGGATCATAGAGGGAAGAGAAAGAATAGTTAATACTCCTGTGAAGGCCCGTTTAATATCAAAGTATTCGTATTGTTAGAGCTGTACATTTTTTACTTTACTGTTGGGATGTGAATATTTAGACACCAATACAAAGCTAAGCTCGAGTAAATGAGTCTATAATAAGGAATGTAGCAGTAATTTTTGAACTTGATAATGGTCAGTTTGTTAAGCCCATTGGTTTAGAATGAAATTCTTTTCACCTTATTCAACAAATGTATATTGTTAATATCCAACTGGTTTACCTCCTTGCCAGTTGGGATTCTTAAACCACTTTATGTTTCTTTGATTATTACTTCATTTCAGTTTATTAAATTGTGGACTACACTGTAAACTAGTAGTTAGCTAAGTGTACTCTTGACGGTAAATAAAGTTAATTGATTAATTAATATATATTTGATACATTCCCCAAAATGTTACTTATCAGTCTTGGCAAAGTAAGTAATAGCATTTTTTTTCTCTTTCCTACAGTGGTCATCAAACTAGAAGGAGGATCAGATTTTGACCTAACCATTCTTGACCGAGCACCTTCCCCAGAAAGAAAGATGAATGAAGAGAAAGAAGCTCACTCTTCTGATTCAAAGAGAGACAGAAGAAAAGGAAGATCACACACACACTCACGATCACCTTCACCAAACAAGTCCAAAGATAACAAAGGTATGTAGTGCAGTTTACACTTGGCTGTGAAAAGTTCTTTGCTGTATGTGTCTAGAACTATCATTGGCTGATTTGTTTCTCGACGCTGCTATATTGTTACAAAAAAGTTACTATCATAATTCTTTTTCAATGTGGTATTAAATAAGCAAATTTCACTAGCCAAAAAATCACTGGTATATGACTAGTTGACTACCGTCAAGTTCAAGCCCTATGTAATTTAAATCCACTCTCTCAGTCCAGGCTCTCAATTGAAGGGGGACTAGCACTAAATTTGGTCAATTTTAAACGCCAATTTCTTCACCCCAGGTGGTGATATATAACCTGATTTTTCTTATTTCACGAAAATTTCGTCGATTTAGGAAGAAAACGGTTAAAATTTCGACTTAAAACTCATGAAAAATCGCTGGTCGCCATTGCTTCGTTGTCGCCTGCTGAGTCCGCAAGTTTGCGTCAGCGGTTTCTTCTTGTGACGTCACTTACTCAACAAACGTCTCGTAAACTAGTAAAATTAAGTAGATAACATGGTGGATGAGAGCTATTCTTGGAGTTCTCCCAATGTTTCTGAGAGTTCTGGCTCAGACCTAGAAGAATTATCTACTTCCACGGACTTGGCTTGCAATCCATTGATTGAAATATTATGACTCATTGATCAATAAACAATGCGCAATCTGGTCACTTTAATATAATATGTCGGCGCGCCACGAAATGTTTCACTCAGATGAATATAAAGGTATTAAAAACCAAGCAAGAGTATACTGATCCTATAAAGTTATGATAGTAATTGCAATTTTGAATTCTCACCACTACCTACCTAAAAAATCTTAAGAGTATTATAATTTCTTTGGCTAAAGCGTAAAGAAGTTTAGGCTGATCACCTTTCGGCGGCTTCTGTCACTGATAAGTTCGTCCTGACTGTTGAAATCGGGCTTCCAAAGGGTTGGTACAGATCCCGGCTTTAGTATTCTCTTTGAGCCTTCCACATGCACTGCTCTTTCAAAGCAGCTATCCTCAAAATGCTCAGAGCTCACAGTGAAACGATTTTCAGGCTCGAAGTTAAGGCGGTGCAACGTGACAAAACGCTTCCACTTCGCGCGTTCCTGCTTGTCAATCGGCGAAGAATGCACTGAAATGCCATTTTTTTGGATCAGATTTATTACTGCATCCCTGAACCATACAACGATTAGATGGCATTCTTAATAGCTTTCAATTTTTGAGGGAAATAAATACAGATAAAGCTCCGAATTACCGGCGCGCTACCCGTACTTCCTAGTCTTCCTTAGAAAAGTTCTCACGTTGATTTGTTTGGGTTGAGTAAGTGACGTCATATGCGCTCGACCCAGTTCTCCCCCGAGAGAACAGACAAGCGACAACTGATTAATGGCGGCCAAGAAGAAAAACGAAAATTTAATGAATTTCTTGCGGTAATATGTAAAAAAAATGCTAAGGGTATATTTATGTAAGTAATATTGATCATAACAGCGACTTTTTGAAGAGTTTTGAAAATTTGACCAATTTTCGTGCTAGTCCCCCTTTAAGCATATAG
This sequence comes from Actinia equina, assembly GCA_011057435.1. Classification (NCBI taxonomy): domain Eukaryota; kingdom Metazoa; phylum Cnidaria; class Anthozoa; order Actiniaria; family Actiniidae; genus Actinia; species Actinia equina. Next base: position 1,334,656 of record WHPX01000729.1, read on the forward strand.
TTCTATACATTTTACCTTAGTTTGTTACAGGACTAGCTTTAGATTGGCCTTGAGCATATCTGATTTGACTTTAGAACACATCTCATTGTTGTCTTCTTTATTTATAGATTCAGAGATCAACCCAATATCACCATCGTCAGTTCCTCTACCCGATGCCCCACCCCCCTCAACAACCCCTAGTACAAAGAGTGATCCAAAACCAATAACCATAGCTGACCCCACCCCTGAACAGAAGAAACTACAAGAACAGGCACAGTTTTACCATCAACAGAGTCAGCTCTTTCAACAACAGGTGAGAAATCTATGGAAATTTTACAGAGCTTGAAATAACATCCAGTCATTGGACAATCTCTACCCAAAAATGACACTTGTCCAGCCAAATACATTTTAAACCAGTCTTCTGGACTGGTTACATTGACTGGTCACAGGTTGATCCGTCTGATGTGACCAATAGTCATGTTTGGCCAAACAAGTCTCAGGTCATTCCTCTTGACCAGTCACATTGACTACTGACATGTAGATCAGTCTGATGTGTCCAATAGTCATGTTTGGCCAAACAAGTCTCAGGTCATTCCTCTTGACATTGACTACTGACATGTAGATCAGTCTGATGTGTTCAATAATCAAATAACCTGGCCAAACAAGTCTTAAGTTATTCTTTTTGACTGGTTTTTTGCACATCAGTCTCAGTCATATTTCACACTTATTTCACACAAAATTATTTTTAAAGAACTTTCAGATTTTGTTGACATTATCTGAAACTGCATGTAGAAATATGATATAGTGTGGCATTTTAGACCAATAGAGCAAAATACCCACTGAGTATGAAAAATATCCCCATAGATTTTCTATTATTTGTGGCTGGATGATATAACGTAATCGTGGGGCAATATCTCCATTTCTACAGCTAGTAACAACCTTAAAGTTGGCAGAAATGTAGACATTGTTGTGTTCTCTTTAAATATGAATATTTCAAAACCGAGTTGCAAAATGTGGAACTTGATAACAGCACACTTCAGTACTCCATATATATTCCATCATGTGAGTTCTGTACGATAGATCCAAAGAAGCAATCGCTGTTATTAAGCTTTTTTGTTAAGCTAATTATGTCTTTTGTTTAACATAGCAGCAGGGAATGGCAGACAAATCAGGACAACAAAAGCAACAAGAACAAAAACCAAGCGAAGGAAAGGTAAAAGACGTCTTTAGCTTCGGCATAAGGTTTTCCCATTTCAGTACAAGTTTCATTCCTTATAAAAATAAGATTCCTTATTTCAGTTTTATCTATATTCATGTGTTAAACAAAGAAATAAAACTCTAGAGAATGACTGGTAACATCATGTCTAGTTAGTGATGGGATTTATGAAAGGTTAAAGCACAAACAATAATCTAAGCTTCATTAGTATTTATGTCGTAGTACTATGGATTTCTTAATGGACTTTTCTCAATATTACCTTAGATGTGAGGCTAACAGGAAATTCAAAAAAATCACACTTTTTATCAATGGAATTCGTGGAACTTCTTTTGCATTTTTATTTAGATATAACCCATGCATGCTCTGATCGGTCAAAAAAAACTGTTTGAACATTCATTTTTCCTGTGCTGTCATTTTTGTGTGCTGTTTAGATGCGCTTCTCATTGTAGTTTCCTCTTCTTCCCTCTTGTTCTCTTGGCATCCCAGGTGTTTTGATAAGAGTATCAAACATGGAAAACTGTTATATACTTCTTCAATAATGGTTATTCAGTTACCAGTTGATAATTACTTGTCTTTTTCTGAAGGAGGAAGCTGGAAAAAAGAAACGCAAACATCGACATAGAGAACCATACTATTATGATGCAATAGAAGATGAAAGTGAGAGTGAATCTGATTCAGAGTCTGATTCTGAGCCCGCTCCCCCTGGGGAGGAAATGTCATCCAACGAAGCAAAAGGAGAAGAGGAACTGTTACCCCCAGGGGTGGAGGCAGAGGCAGCACCTGCACCTGATGATGATATCAAGCCACCAGGTGAGAAATATTGTCCTAGCGCTATCACCACAACGCCACCCATGCTTCCCATAAAAGTCTGTTTGCTCACCATTTCTTAATCTTAAATACATTCTTTTCGCAAAAATGTAAAATGGTATGATTACTTGCCTCAGCCTGAAATTAATTGGAAATGGTTATCTTAAATAAACGTCAAAAAACTTAACATGTGTTGGATGTCTAGAGTAAGAAAGTGTATAGAGAACTCCACTTTTTTATTTAGCACCATCAAGAATATTATCTTAACAACAAAACAGAAAAGTTAAACCATTACATTTTGTATCATCAGGAGTTGATGATTCCTCTGCAGCAGAAGCTGCCATCCAGCTGCCAACTAGTTCATCAGGTGTAGAAAAAGATGATAAACCAGGTGAGAACAAATTATGAAATATTAAAGAGTTTTCCATCTTAGATACTCTATTTTTTTAATCTAAATCTATTAGACTTTGGCTGTTGTATTACAACATTTGATAATCACAAAAGAGCTAGTCTTGAACCAGGTTAAAGCACAAAGACTGAATTAGAATTTCAAATTTGATTTCTAAGTAGGGGAAAAAACTCTGATAAGCAGGATGGTACCAGCAGGATGATATCAAGCGGAGTGGATTCCAGCTTCTTAAGTTGACAAAAATAATTACAGTATATAATACACAACAAAATATGAAAACAAAATAGATAAAGGATATTATATGGGTGCGCGGAGTTACAAAATTTATCTTTGAGTGTTGAAAAGATCTCTCACAAGTGAGCGCAGCCAACAGGTGAGAGATTTTCAACATGAAAAGATCAATTTCGTATCTCCAAGCGCCCATGTAATATTCTGTTTATTATACATTTTTCCATAAGATAAATTTAACAAGCTTTTTATTATTATAAAAAGTTTTTATTCATAAACTATAGCTTAAATACACATGGTAACGATATTGTCACATGTGAAAATAACATGTTATTTTCACATGTGAAAATATCCGCGTTTTGAAAAGGAGTAATATAGGTATTTTATGGATAGTTATATGATAATACAAAGTATTAAATAAAAATATCACGGCAAAATAATATTATCACAACAGAGAGAGAGAGAGAGAGAGAGAGAGAGAGAGAGCAATCCTGACCTGTGTCTCCCCTGTGTTTGTTCCCCTGTAGATTCAGCTGCAGATGATGCTGTTGGCTCCAGTGAACCTGAAATGGAAGTGAGCAGTCAAGACACCTCAACAACAAAACCAACTAAACCAGCCCCAGGCACCTCAGGTAGATAGCTTTTCTAAAATACCTTCTCATTTCTTTTAATAAGAATTAAATAGAATTATAGCTGAAATAAACTTTTTTTTTCTAAACTGCCTTCTCATGTCTGGATATTTTCTGGAAAAACACATTTGCAAAAGTACTCTGAACTAGCAAAGCATAAGGGGTTTTGCACAAGCATGCTGGCAGCCTTGTTAATTGCCAGAATCTTTCTTATTCATGAATGGATTTTATTCTCACGACATGAATTTTATTCTCATCAACAGATGATTCTGCAATAGACTCGACACAAAGTCCTGACACTAAGCCTCAGTCTGACAGCCCTGATCAATCAGAAGAGAGTATCAAGAGGCAAACAGGGGACCCACAAGTAGGGTAGTAGTACCATAAGCTCAGATGCCACAGTTAGTTCCTGCTGCCAAGGACAATGAAGATGTAGACATGGCACCAGAATCATCTAGTGATGTTGTCAGGAAGATCTCTGTTGATGGTGAAGCTGAGTCAATACTGATGTAGAAATGCCTTCAACCCCTGTAACTCCACAAAACAAGGTATACTTGTCAGATACTCTGGGTGAATTAACAGGTTTTATTATCATTTTTTCATAATTATGCAACCTAGACAACTAACTATAGTTCAAACCCTGAAAGAACCTCAGACTGATATAAGGCACCAGCTGCGTAGCAAGCATGGTGCACAAAGCATGAGTGGACAAAATTAACATCCTTAAGCAATTTTTGGAGCTTGAAATACCAGGCAAACATGGTGTACATGTAGTAAAGTGAAATTGTTTTTTATTATTTCTGCTTCTTATAGGCAGATATATTATATTTTAGTCAAATGAAAACAGAAAAATATGCAAAAGTTGGGTTATAGTAGCTTTGAAATGAGGGCCAGCAACAAAACCGCTAAACACAATGTGATTGGCTGAAACAAAATGTGTGTTGTATTTTGTGGGCCGAGGAAAGCAAAAAGAAAACCTGAATCAAGGGAGAGACCCACTATAACTCTACTCACATAGGTGAAAGGCTAGTGCAATGCTACTACACCAACCTAGGAATCCACCAAAGTCTTATCATCATTAACAACAACTTGATAGCCATGGTTGTCATCATCAACATCAACAACATCGACAGAGACATCAACAGCAGCTTAAACGACACATCGACAAAAGCAGCAATATCACATAACAACAACATCAGCAATATAATGACATCAACGACAACAATAACAACATTGTGAATGAAAAATTTGTTTGGCTTCGTTTGTTTAATTGTTTCCTTATAGAATCAAGAAGAGATGGATTCCAACAGACTGGCAGAGAAAAAAGAAGTGAAGGAGGAAGAGAGTCCAGTCAAACCCTCTCCTGCCAAAGAATCTAAAGAAAATGCTGTTGAAGAGAAAGAGAAAGATTCAGCTGAAGATGGAGAAGAGGAAAAAGAAAAGCCATCACAACAAGGCAAAGAAGTGGTGGCGCAATGCACCAGAACCTAGACCATTGCACAAGACTTATTCTCTGTTTATGAGAAACATTCCACCTAACATATCCAAGGGAGACATTGCTGCAGTAAGTTGGTTATTAGAAAAATAGTACAAATGAAAGAATGGGAGGCAGGGAATTGGGAAAATGAGAGGTTAAGCTTATCTGGTATATTTCCTAAAATTAAATTTGATTTTTAGATTAAATTTATTTCAAATTTTGAGATATTTAGCTAGTTAGTTGAGCTTCTGGCATAGCAACATTAACTAAGGGGAGTTGGAAACACATTTATTGCACAGTCAGCACAAGTATTGGTCCATCAGTATCAACCACTTGTTTCATAATCATAACCTGTGCTACAGTAATACTCACTTTGCAACCCTCATTCATGCCTTGGTTTTGATTGAGTTACTCTTTAGTGGGAACATTTTAACAAAATAGGTTTATTCACTACTTTCCATACATTGGTTCACTGGTCAAAAACAGAGCATTTAATATAAGCTGTAAGGTTCTGATTTGAATAATAGAGACCTTTAGCATCAAGTTTACCACTAACCTCGAACACAAACAAATACTCAGCCTCAATGAAATTCAATTTGGCAGCTCTTCCAGCAACAACTTTGTTATGCTTGCTAAATTATGTTGAAAGTTAGTCAAAACACCTGACATCAAACTGCAATTTGAGGTTTGAGGTACCTAGCAAGAACATCATGTTAAAGGTCTCTAATCCTTTGAAACTAACTGAGTTACTTTTTAGTGGGAACATCAGCTTTTAGCTTTATCTGGTCTTGTAGTAGTAACCCGTGAAATATTCATAAACATGTCTTCATTTTTTCTCTGTGTAGATTTGTAAAAGATTTACTGGATTTCTAAGAGTCGCACTCTCAGATCCAAGCCCTGATAGAAGGTACAGGAAGAGAATTAATTGCTTTTCGAAAAACATTTTAAGTAATGGTATTCTTGCATATAGGATGCATAATAAATAAAGATTTTAAAATCTCATGTACGAAATTTGTACATGATTCTAGCACAAAATAGGTAGGTAGGTAGGTACTTGTAGGTAGGTACATGTAAGTAGGTAAGTACATGTAGGTAGGTAGGTAGGGTACATATAGGTAGGTAGACAGGTACATGTAGGTAGGTACCTGTAGGTACTTGTAGGTAGGTACATGTAGGTAGGTAGGTACCTGTAGGTAGGTAAGTAGGTACCTGTGGGTATGTAGGTAGGTACATGTAGGTAGGTAGATAGGTACATGTAGGTAGGTAAGTAGGTACATGTGGGTATGTAGGTAAGTCCCTGTAGGTGCGTAGGTAGGTACATGTAGGTGGGTAGGTACATGTAGGTAGGTGGTAGGTACATGTAGGTAGGTAGAGGGTGGGAGGTAATTGATGAATTAGTGTAGTTGTTTCTCATAGGCTTAAGGCCCAATTAACCAATATTAAAATTCTTCTTTTATAGATTTTATCGAAGAGGCTGGATAACCTTTGAAAGAAGTGTGAATATCAAGGAAATCTGCTGGGACCTCAACAACATAAGGGTATGGCCAGTCTGTTGTTATTTCTAGATATTATTTGTTTTTATATTGGCACAAGAAAACAATGTATATGTAGTGCATTTTGATTTTTCGTCTTAGATTTTAAAATAATTGAATATTTTTTCCCCAGCTATATTTTCATCTTTCAGTTTTAATTAAATTGGGCTCCCTGTGCCTAGTATTGGGAGCTCTGCTCTTAGGCAGTGTCTGAATTTATTATTATCCATAATGCATATTAAGAAACCATGTATGACTTTCTAAATCCATATTTCTAAGCTTAATTTTTTTTTTCAAAGTTAAAAGATGCTGAGCTCAACCCTGTGGTGAACCGTGACCTGTCCCGTCGTGTACGTACAGTGAGTGGTCTGACGTTTGCCAAACAAGTCATTCGGGAGGATATCAAGCTTGCTGCCCAGCTTATCAGGATACTAGACAAGAAATCTTGTGTTTATGAAAAGGAGAAAAAGCTGGAGGAAAGCAATGGAAAAGATAAGGATTCTGAGGTACACAGGCTATTAGATTAATATCTAGACAATGTTATTAAGTATCTTAACTTCTTATGACTTTTTAATGAACATCACATTATTATTGTGTAGTTCCAGAAAATATCCATACCCCCACAATGGAGGGAATTCGTAAAAGACCCCCCCCCCCCCCCCTGCACCCAGGAACTTCCAATTTCTTCCATACAAACTCTGTAATTTTGTTCTTTCTCTGATGACCTGTCCCCCCTCCAGAATTTCTATTTCCTCTGTGGGTTGGTAATGGATATTTCAAATTTGTAACTTAAATTTTGAATATTTTAAACTCAAATTTGTTTAAAATATTCAGCATAGCCATCTTTCAAACAAACTTTACTTAACATTAACGGAAACAAAATAAATTATATAGTCTATATTATTAATTATAGTATATAATATAGAGTAAAAACTGCACAGTCGGCACAAGTATTGGTCCATCAGTATCAACCACTTGTTTTATATTCATAACCTGTGCTACAGTAATACTCACTTTGCAACCCTCATTCACACCTTGGTTTTGATTGAGTTACTCTTTAGTGGGAACATTTCAACAAAATATATTTATTCACTACTTTCCATACATTGGTTCACTGGTCAAACACAGAGCATTTAACCAAGGCAGTGTTCAAATTTGAATAACTCTTTGAGACTACCTCACAGCCTCGATTGAATCCATGCTTCGTGTGATACCAGTGAACTGATGTATAGAAGATAGTCAGTACTGTTTATAAACTTACTCAAGCCAGACAAATTTTCTCCCACAATAAACATTCTTTATTTAAATTAAAACATTTTCATCCCCAAGAAAAAAGAAGAAGGAGAAGAAGGAGAAGAAAGAGCAGAAGAAAAGGAGACCAACCTCAACCTCCCAGACGAGAACCCCATCCTTGCATCCCTATCAGAAGATGCCACTGAAGAAGAAGAAGGGGAAGAAATGGAGCTATTAGGGACATCTTCTGGAACACCCGATGCTAATGTAGAGAAGTCAGAGGTTGATTTGACTATTGATGAGAATTTGCTTCGAGTGTTGGACAGACTGGTTCTGTATTTAAGGATTGTGCATTCTCTGGATTACTATAATGGTGGAGATTACCCACATGAAGATGAGATGCCTAATAGATGTGGGATAATTCATGTCAGGGGACCTACTCCTGAGAAGGCTACTCAAAATGAAGGTTGGTTTTGACACCAGACTGCAGTACACCACATTACATCACACCAAACCACATACCATCACAACACGTCCATATTACATCGTGACACATCGTGACACCACATTACATCACACCACACCACATAACATCACAGCACGTTCATATTACATCACAACACATCGTGACACCACATTACATCACACCACACCACACCACATAACATCACAACATGTCCATATTACATCACGACACATCGTGACACCACATTACATCACACCACCACATACCATCACAACACCATATTACATCACGACACATCGTGACACCACATTACAACACACCACACCACATAACATCATGACACCAAATTACATCACGACACATCACAACATCACAACACCACATTACATCACAACACATTACATCACAACGCACCACACCACACCACATTACATCACAACACACCACACTGCATTACTCAAATCGCATTACATCACAACACATTACATCACAACACAACACATCACATTACATCACAACACAACACATCACATTACATCACAACACACCACATCACATTACATCACATTACATCACAACACAACACATCACATCACATTACATCACAACACACCACATTAAATCACGACACACTGAATTGTTTTGCATTACATGACCTCACCTTGCATCACATTTCATATTTAACTAACATAACTTCTGATATAATTCTAAAATACCAGTGTGTTTTATTCACTAGTACAAGAATGGCAGAAGACATTAAAACAGAAACTAGAACCGTTCATGCAAGAAAAAGGATCCATTAGTGATGAGGAAATTACTAAACTCGGCAAAAAAGACCCTGAAGCATATCCTTTTATTCATTGAATATCAATGTCGATGATAAATTCATAAATCAAACATAGGGGAGAATTTAGTTCTTTCAGATTATTAACCTGGCTGTACGTTGACCCTTGCAGCCAGAACTGCACACACAGGTCCCCTTTTTACACCAGAGCTTCCAAGTGATGCTTGAAACCTTAGCTACAAGGACTTGAGAAAAGTAGAAAACGAAGGTGTGTGGGGTTACTGCTCACCTTCTCTTGAGTACCATTTCTTTCTTTAATGGTAACATTCAGATAATAATGGTGAGGACTTTATTACATAGCCCATTTTTGAAAGCATACTTAATGTGTGTGGAATAATATTAATAATAATAATAATCTAATAATATATTACTTATCGTAGATTGATAAGTTTTACACCGTAGTGAAAATAGAAAACTGACGTTTCGGACGTTAATTCTTGGTTATTCTTGGGGATTTGGATTAACTTATTAACTTATTAACCGACGCGTTCGCTTACGTAAGCGGTCACGAAGCAGGTATAGGATACAGTAGTTCGTTATGTACGATTGAACCGTTGGTCACAGCAATATTTTTGGCGTATATAGACGGGAGAACTGAACAAATCAAGCCAGCACATAGCAGTACAGATGCGTAACAGTTTAAACAGTTTCTAACGTTTAAAAAACACCAATATAACAGAGTCTAACGGCTAAAAAAAACACCAATTTTTGCCCTAGCGCCCTTGGTCGGAGTCAATAAAAAGTAAGAGTGAGAGAGATGTTTATATAGTAGAGGATAGAGAAAAGTTTTCTATTTTCACTACGGTGTAAAACTTATCAATCTACGATAACTGTTTCATTAGAAACACCGACGCAGTCCACGCTAGTTTCACTAGCCATCACCAATATATTACTTATGTACCGAGTCACTTGCCTTATCAAAGTACGTATTAGATCGTTTTGTGTCGAAAAAAGAGTTTGTTTCTCTTGACTGTTTTCACTGAAATTGAAAAGTTCGTTGAAGCCAACACCCAAGAGCTGGCGAAAGACAAGTGGCTATGTCCACTCAGCGGGAAGAAATTCAGAGGACCAGACTTTGTCAGAAAACACATATTTAACAAACATGCAGAGAAAGTTGAAGCTGTAAGGCTAGAGGTAAGATACCTTCTTTACACACACTCTCTCACTTTACTTTATTTGTTTTATTGACTTTTTCAATCTTCTTTCTCTATTTTATACCATATATAATCCCCTTGAGTACCATTTCTTTCTTAATGGTAACATTCAGATTATGATAATGAGGAGGACTGTACTTTTATATTTTTTGTCTTTGACATTTTCAACCATCTTTCCCTATGGAGTGACATGAACGAAAGTACCATGCGGTCATTCTAATGGTCCATGTCATTCATCTTTCCAGGCCGAGTTTTTTAACCGTTATTTATCAGACCCCAGAAGACCTCAGAACCTTGAGGTGATGCAGAAACAAACCGGTCCCCAGGGACACATGGGAGGACAGATGTTTGGACAGCAACATGATGGAGGGCAAGGCATGATGGGATGGGGTCCCAGACCTCACATGATGATGTATGGTAAGTCAAACACCTATCCCAAACCCAAAGAGTTTTCCTGGCTCCCAGATAATTTGTTTTCAGCTGTTGCATGTGATTTGGGAGATCGCACCGTTTGCCTTTCCTCCAACTTTGACGTCATTTCAACTCTGCGACCTCGCAGGGATTGACGCATTGTACGACCTTCTTTGTCGTAGCATCGTGGCATTCAGTTCGCACGCACAGTAAGCCATAGCCAGGATGCAGTGTTAGAGGACTACCACTAATTCGTTAATTTAGTTGACTATTTCTTGGCAAGTTTTCTCTTTATTTTTATCCTTATTTGTTGGAAGGTCGCGACAATTCTCTCATTGTTACAATCATCTTTTAATTACATGGCAGGTCCCCGTGCTCCTTACACACCACCATCTTTCGGAGGAGGGTTTGGCCCTGAAGGATACGGACGAGGAGGTGGCGGGCACACTTTCCCGCCAAAACCAAGAAGGTACGCATATCTAGATCTATGAAAATACTATCATTAAATAGTATGCTCGTGACTTGCGCGCACTGGATGGTTCTAATTATCAAACTAATAGCTTTTGCGAGCACTGTTTTGTTTTATTACCACATTTAGTAGAAAGAGTGTGAGTGGCTTTAGTGATTATCAGGAGAAAGCCCATCCATTTCCCTACTTCTATTTTAACAGTCAAATGTCACAAGGATCCCAACAAGGGTTTTGTGTTCAGTTGATTGATTTGTGCACGATTTAATAGCAATATTTAATGTTGTAGATTTGGAGACGCTGCCGGGCGATTCAGGCAGCAAGAGAGGTTAGTTTTATTTCATCAGAACTTGTATTTCTCAGAGAGGAAAGAGAGAGTCGTATAACATCTAAGTGAAGTATAAGTGTAAAAATTAATGGCATACTGCAGATAGTTTATCAACGTCTACGCTCTGCGAAAAACGACCGTGGTCTGGTCTTGAATCCATGTCGTAATTCGACTCGATGAGCTAAACACTTCATATTGAAAAAATAGAAAACGCGCGCGCGTGTGCTGTGTGCTCTCATAAAGTACGCGCTCCCAACCAATCAGAACGAGAGATCATAACAGTTATGTTATATATTTAAGTGCATCCATCAGCCCTGACATTGTACGACCTTCTTCGATTTGTGGAGTACTTTCACAGTCTATACTTGCGCGTTACATCAGCGAAAGAGAATATTAAGTTACTTAATATTGTCTTGATCAGCGTCACATTTTCTTTAGTGTTTTCCTGGGTTTAAGGTTCATGGGTGGCATGCGCTTTTAAGGCGCGTCTTTGATGACTGCGAAAATGTCGGTGCCGTATGCGTGCCTTACCGTGCCTCGAAGGCTCTCCTATAATGTATAACTCATCAATTATTTGAAAAATCCCCTTTTACAGGGTCAGAGATTTTTTCACGCCCCAATAATAAGTAATGATCGATCGGTCCCTTCGTTGCCGTAAAACTGGTGTGTGAGATTTACCAGTTGACGTCATAATTGTTTTCTTTTCCTGCAGGCATCCCAGAGAACCAAGACAAATCGTTCAATACAGAGACCTTGATGCACCTGAAGACACAGACATGTTTTAGAACGACAGCAAGGAAGGACTGATATCCAATCCTATTGCGTTGAATTGTGGGTTAAAATGTGACCCAGAATTCCATGAGAGACGACAGTGGTTATAACCAGTTAAGGCTTTTCTAAGAGAAAACTAGTATAAGATGACAAAAACGACAGATAATTGCACATGTGATGGAAAAAGAACACATTTTAGTGCCTTATTACTGCAATTTAGAAAAAACTAGACAAAAGAACTGATTTTAATCTTAATGAGCTTCTTGCAAAACACAGCTACAATAATATAACACTATTACTTCGGATGCTCGATAAACTTACATTAATATGGCATTAATTATATTATAGAACGTTTTACCATAATTACCAGATTCATTGTCTTATCTCTCGTGAAAACAGGACGATCTTCTTTGCGGCGCGGGCGGAAAGAGGGGGTGGGAGAATTGTTCGACAATACTAAGCTGAACATCGTGCTATTCATAAATGAAACTTAGGGTTATATTTGTAGACCATTACAAATCCTATATTATGATTACTCTAATTTAATTATAACTTTTGTCTAATGAAGCATTTGCCGGTTCTCAATCAGCGTGTACCCATCGATCTATCGACATTTTTTTATTCCGAACATTCGAAACGCAGAAACGTAGCATGTATAACGTCACAATTATTCAATATCTCACTGCCACGCATTTTGGACTGCCTGTGGTTTAGCTACACCAAATCGAGAGAAAGACAAATGCGCATGCGCATGCATTTCAATACTTTGTACAATCTCGTACCCAGAGCCCTTATTTCTTACTGCGCATGCTCGACGAAATAATTGGAAATAATTATTTCGTCGAGCATGCGCAGTAAGAAATAAGGGCTCTGGGTACGAGATTGTACTTTGTAACCAGAGGCTGCTCTACTCTTGGTCAGCACCGAGAAACAAGGTCTGGGAAGAATATCCCATTCAATTGAGTTGTAGTATGAAAAGCAATGCTTCATCTTAATATTCTAAACATTTCAATGGTATACTTCTGTCGGCCGAAGACATCGTGTTAGGCAAGACAATAAATTTCGATTTTTTTGTAGTCAAGTTGTGGGGTAAGTCAGTTTTGTTCATTTGTTGTAACACGTAGACCTAGTAATACTAAATGATGACCATTACGAGAAAACAATTTTATTATAATAAGTTTTAAGTAAAGTACGAGTAAATTAATAGTGCTTTTTAGAAAACATTGCCATTCAACAATCCGCTTTTGGTAGAATCAATACTGAGAATACATTGAAGCATATTTAGAGTTGTATGAGCATGTGCTTAGGATAATCACTGGTATTTCATCGAGCATGCGCAGTAAGAAAGTGAGATTTCAGTAAAGCAAAAAAATACTGATTAAGACACTTTCAGGGATTTTGAATTCATGAACATTTTATTATGACAAAATGCAAGAATAGACAATTATTTCTGAACTCGTCCTCGATCGAGTTATTTCTGAAGCCGCCATTTGGTACTTCTGAATTCTATTTCAATTATTTTATACATTTCGCTTAATATGCGTACAGCACGTAAATGAGAATGATTTACAGCTTTTGAAAGCGTGATAAATTTATATGGTGTATTTATAATTGATATTATATAAGTGATGGAAAGGATCAACTGAGCGCAAAAGGGATCAAGGGAAGGAAAAGAATAAGCGTTGCGTAATCCTCCTCCCAAAATTCATTGCGAGTAGGAAAATCAATGTTAAGGACTGCAAACGAGTCTGTATTCAATTTATATTTCTTCTGAAATCTGCTGTTTGATGGTCGTGTTTGTCGTTTGTCCAATCAGCTGGTTGCTTTTCCTCATCACCTTCGGAGCTCGATTTTTCCTCGTAGTGCAATCGAAGTTCGCTCGGTGACGATCACGAGACGAAGGGCTTGAGAATCCCCGACCACATTTCTCGCACGTGTATGGTTTAGCTCCAGTGTGCATGTTGATGTGAAACTTTAGCTCGTATGACTGCGCAAAGGCTTTTCCACAATATTCACATACACATGGCTTTTCTTTGGTATGTGTACGACGCACGTGACTGTCATGCGCGGCATGTGACGCAAATGCGCGCCCGCAGTGCTTGCACTTGAATGGTTTCTCGCCACTGTGTTGTCTGATATGCGTGCGCAGGATAGAAGACGCCGTGAATGCCTTCTCACAATGAGGACATCGGTACGGTCGTTCTCCACTGTGTACGCGCATGTGTTTATTGAGACTGGAAGACTGCGAGAAGCGTTTGTCACACACCGTGCACTGGTGAGGTCTGTGCTTTTCGTGGACGTGAAGGACGTGAATCCGTAGTCTGTCACGCTTGTCGAACGATCTGTCACACAACGAGCACGGGAATCGACGGTCACCTTGATCAACGCATCTTGTGTACTTGAGGTGTCTGTCACGGTAGTACTTGTATGCAAAGACTTTATTGCAACGATCGCAGAAATAGTTACCACTTGTACCTGGAAAATGAACAGAAAAAAATTATTATTATTTTAAGATCTTCTCATACATCGAGCAATGCAAGAAGTGAGTCACCAGGCATTCTTAGTCTACGCAGTTAAGCGTCAGATACAGCGGTTTTCAAACACGAATTTGCTCTGATGATCAGTTAGAGCGCCTACATAACATATTGAAACATTGAAACGGCGTCCCAAAGTCGGCAGTATGATATATCCAATAACGGCGCTTTACGGAAAATGCGTACACTTGAGGTCTTGGACAAGATTTAGAGCCAGTCAAGTTATCTTTTCACATTATCTCCAGCTGATGCAAAGCAATCCTTTAAAGACCTATCAAATCAGCTCAACATTTAGCCATAAAGTTTGCTGTATCTTGTAATTTGCGCAAATGTTTGCGCAACGATTCATAGATGTTAAAGCTAACCGCAAGTGAATGGATAAAAAAAAAAAAATCTCGCGAAAGCTCAGTATCACCAAAGAAAAACCTTTTTGAAATTTTATCTATCATAATTATTTTATTTATTTTTAATTTTTTTTAAAGGAACCTTTGACAGGGGCTTACCTTTCTGAATTTCCTTTTTGTTTTCGGTAATCTTGGTTGCCGTCAGTGCAACCCCTACTGGAATGCCCATGTACATCTCATAAGTCTTTCCATACCAAACCAACAGCTCTTCTCCACAAAAGATATCTCTACTCGCTTCATAGTATATCTTATCATTTTCTTGAACAACAGCGAGGTTTTGTTCTATACTTTGACGCGCGCAGTTAACAAACTTGAGCCAGTTGTCGTCATCTGTAGTGCCATCGATGTAGTAACTTAATCGATTGTTCTTGAACACCTTTATTATTGGGGAAAAGGGACTACATCAATGTTTTGAAAAGATAAAACTAAATGCATAGTTACGACTTAGACCGCTGCAGTCTTTTTCCTAATGGAATTGAAATCTTATCCCACAAACAACAAGACAGTATCTGTTTTAAAGAATGCTACAAGGCAGTAATTTTATTTTTACAGGACAGTAAACAATTGAAACAATTTATAATCGATTTACGGCGATCAGAGTTTTATATTCTGAGATAATCTAGATAATAATGACATAGACTGGCCCATGGAAACGTTCGTTAAGATCATTATATGCACCTACTATTTCAAAAAACGTTATCGCCAAAATCGATAGGCAATAGGCGAAAAGCGATAAAAGGTAGGTTCTTCCAAGAATAGCGTCTTATTCTCGTCAAGAACATGTAACTTAGTGTTGAGACTGATTCGATTTTGTTTGCAGTCCATAAAACCATTTCCGTGTCGGAATGAACTATCGCTTTTGACGATGACAACGGTTTTTGAAATAGTCGTATATAGCTCTATGATAATCCAATAGGTTTTCGTAACCAATGAAGTAGTGGAAGTCCCACAGAAATGAGTGGGGCGTTTTGGCACAAAATATTCAATTATAAATCTCCCCCTCTGACTGAAAAAAGGGGAAGAGTAAAAGTGAGCGAGATCACAACTTACCTCCCACATATGCGGGTTATCCTCTCCAGCACTCACATCACCAGGCTTCACCAGGCGACCTGTGTAAGGACCAAAACGCGTTCCCTTCATAATCACTTTCTGATTACAAAAAATAGCATAATGGATGCCTCTTCCCATGGTAACCGTAACCAAGCGAAATCCGTCTGGCAGTGCGCTGGGTGGTTTGCTCAGCGGTGTCTGTGTCTCAGATATTCCTCCGTAAGTAATTTTGAGAAGATTAGGTTTGCGCTCGATTTGGATGAAGTCATTTCATCTGAAAAGGAAAGAAAAATGTCGATATTACCGCAGTACTGAATTTTATTTTCGAACTTTGTACACTAATTAAAATCTAACAAAGTGATTGGCTTAGAATTGACGACCACGTGATTTCACCTCATTTGTGTACTGTCTGCGCGTTATACAATAATCAAAAAATGTTGCGTCCGCCCTTTCACACTGAAAAAGGACTTTTTAACCGGCATCAAACATTACGTAATGTAGTAGACGTCAACAGAACTCTCAGGAAGTTGATCTTTAACTAAAGTTTGAAGATAAACCAAGCAAATCCGGTCAAGTTAGTTGACGACATGCGTGAAGCCTAATTTTTGTGGGTTTGCTAAAAAAAATACGCTTGAACTTTTTAGTATGCTGTTTTATTTTCAAAATA
The DNA here is from genome assembly GCA_011057435.1 of Actinia equina. Classification (NCBI taxonomy): domain Eukaryota; kingdom Metazoa; phylum Cnidaria; class Anthozoa; order Actiniaria; family Actiniidae; genus Actinia; species Actinia equina. Next base: position 1,351,261 of record WHPX01000729.1, read on the forward strand.
TATTTTTGGGAGAGGGATAATACAAGCTCGGGAAAGCACTAAAAATATTTTTTACTTATTTCATTTTCTCTTTCACCGAGTTTAAAAATACGCTTTATAGTGGCCTTTAAATGGCTTCCAAACCAATCAAAGGAAGCCTGCATGTAGTTACTAGTAAGAAGCACTAAAAGGGCTTCCCGTGTGCTTGGATAATATTCATGAAAAAAAAAAACTGAGGAAAAAAAACCTCTTGACAAGAATGTTTTTAAAAAGATACTTCCAGTCGCAAATAAAAACGTTTTATCTATATTCGTAGTTATGTTATTCTTCCATAGTAGTTTCCGATAAATACAAGCATACAAATTATTTCCGCAAAAATAAAAAATATTTCGGAATATGATTTTGTGATAGATTCACATTATTCGCGAATGCGGGAATTAAAGCACGTGAATGATTAGTAAATTCAATTTGATACCATGTCTAGAATACCTTACTCGATTCTAGTTATTCCTTAATATCTTTTAATCCCAGTAACTGTATTTGAAGTTTTCTCTCACTTTTATGCTGCTTAATAGAAAGGCAGACAAACTAAAAGATTATACATTCTTTTCTTTCAAACTCAAGTCACTACTGACCCCAAAAATAGTCTTATTCCTTCTCGAGTACTGTACAAATCTTTTCTCATTGAAGTCTAAATTAATTCAATTAGACTTTTGAAGTCAATGAAATTCAAAGCAATAGGAATTGAGAATACAATCTTAATCAATTTAAAAAAGATACAATAAAACCATAGGGTTTCTAAGAAATATAAGACAATCTTTAATCAAAATTGATACCAAGTCTAATTCGTATAATGGGATAAATTATCATAATTACTTTAGAAAATTTTCCTAATTGATAAACAAAATACACGACATTTCAAAGGCTTAAAGTTTGGCGCCTTTGCAGCTGGGATGGTTTGGAGTTTACGATTTAAGCCTGCCTTCAATGGGCCAAATGGTTTTTCATAGACGTTGAAGGGCGGGCGATTTTCATCAATAAATTAATTCAACAATAACAAAAATTATGTTTGATTATCCTCAAACACGTGCCCGTTTTGCCGTCATTTCAATACATCTTATTCTCAAAGATGATATCATGATAAACATCAAGGAAAGTTTGGCTTCATAACTTCTAAATGATCTGATGATTGGCAAAACTTCATCCGGAATTCCTTCATTCAAACTACATAAGCATTATTTGCACGGAATCATTAAAAAAATGTATACTATAACCATGCTAGCCTATCTATATCAATTATTAAATAACAAGCATTTGTAAGCTACAGAATTTTTAAATGGTGTATTTTTGGCACATAGTCATTTTCGATTACATACTAAGTACGAAGGCGCCATGCATTTGGAGCATAAATTCTTTTTTCACCGAATGAATATTATGTCATAACTTTAGCCATGCTTCCATGTTTTTCGTGTCTTGTTTTCACTAGCGATTGACTGAATAAATTCTAACTTAAACTCGTTAAACTCCCTACCTAAAACTCGTTAGTCTCGTGTTTTATTATTTTCGTTATTACTAACAAAAACCTATTTTAATTAGTCCAGTCCCTATTTGACAACTGACGAAATTTTCAGTACAAATATATAAAGAAGTGAGGAGACTATGGCCACCAAAGTGGACTACAGAGATGTGTAGATAAGAGCAATAGGCATTCCATGGTTTAGCTGTGTGTCATTCTTGATTTTCGGCGGGGATAGCGTATTAAGACTAAGGCTATATAGATAGATAGATATCTATTTTGATATTTAAGAATAGTATTGAAGAACAATATGGCTATTCAAGATAATTTGGAACACTACGAGTGTAAATATGGAGAAGTTTCGCTCATATATTTGCCCAATTTTTAAACGCAGAAGCCTTTTGCTCATGAGTAGTAAAACCTATCTTTAACGTCTTAGTTTGATAACAAATAAAATGTCTGGTTTTTTTTTCGAAAAATCCGATAAAAACATTCTCGCATAGTTAAGGACGCAATACACTTGAAGTCATTTTCAAAGAATGAGAAACTGTTCGATTCATGTGAATGTTAAAAAAATTTTCGGATATACATCGCCCCTCGACGATGTATGTAGTGATAAAGCGTTTCAGTTTTAACTATGCTTAGTTCTGGAAGTTACGGAGGATCGACTTTTTCGCGTTTTCTCTGATTATATTGTTTTATTTAAATATTTATTTTTCGAATATAAACCTACCTTTCTTCCTATAAAATATTCACACAAATATAAAGCCTTGGAAATCATTAAACTCGTGATTCCGAACCGAAACAAGAAAACAAAAATTGAATACTAAAATGAGAAATTAGATTTGAAGGAGTATAAATTCGCTAACAATTTTCCCGCCTTTTTTGAACTGGGTCAAAACTTCTCAAGTTTGCGAATAATCGAAGAGTCTATATATTTATATTAGACTTGGCAGTAGATATAACAGCTTGCCTATGCAGATAATTCCAGAACACTGTTTATTTGAAGTGTTAGAGCCCATTCATCTGATTGCCAGCCAGATATTGAGAATGGACAAAGTTTAATTGAGTATAATAGACGAATATTTAGCAAAGAAATTGGATGAAATTAAATTAAAGAATTGAACGCCTGCATCTGCTTTGACGAATTCGCGCTGTCAATTCAATCTATTCTCATGCAATAACAATTTTCTTAGGAATCAGAAAAGTTGAATGACATTGATTGAGAATTATTTAGATTTTCAAATTTTGGGCATCGTTCGAAAATTTTAATTTTCTTAAAAGAGATGAAACTATACTAAACGTTTTGAGAAGAGAGATAGAGACATTGGAAAAGAGGAAGTAGGAAAGCTGGTTTGGATTTATATTTTAAGAATTTTTTGACATATATATGTTGTGGACGCGTGCTCCACGAACAAGCTTCAAATAAAGAAGTTAGCTCACAATACAAGGTGCGCCATTTTTTGGTTTGAATCTATGAACGAATAGATAGATACACATAGAGTCTAACAAAGTACATTAAATAATCTAACAACCCGCCATTGATGTTTCAGATAATATCTAACAAAAATGATATAAAGAAATTGCAATTATTTTGACTAGAAGGACGACAGTAAGATGTCCATCAAATACCGATTTATTATCGAAATTACGAGTCAGTCAATCAAAAAATATTTTTTAGTTGCCGGCCATATAATTTTCTATAAATGTTGTCGCAGATATCTAATTTATAGGTCGTTTTGACCTCGTTTTGCATATAAAAAGGTTATTTTTTGCTTCAGTTATTAGGATTTATCTCGGCGTGTCGCCTTAGTGTAATAAGTATTAAGTGAGTAAACTAGTAGCTAGCTCGGTAGATTCGCACGCCTCGTCAAACATTCAGGTTCCTAACACAGACCGGGGGAGCCATCAACTCAGCTAAATGGCCTCAATATATCGCCATTTACGTAATAAAGTAAAAGAACTAGGATTGGATTGTAAAAGTAAAGCTGTTTTCAAAGAAACTAAGGCAGTATGGAATAGCAACACAGCCGACGAAGTTAGAAAATATTCCTCCTAGATTCTGGGAAAGTTTTTGTGTTTTTGGTCGATAAAAATTGAGATGGAAAGAAAACTAGAAGACCACTACCCAAATGCAATTTAACCATAGGGAAACGCCTTAACCTTCCCTTTACTCTAAGTACTTAAATGACTTAACGAACGATCTAGAAGCTCTCGATTCTTAAAGGAGTACGACAAGTGGTTTCGTGTAACCTTCGGGTTTCAACCTTTGAGATATAATATTAAGTGTTATTACTGTTAACAATTCCATTGGCTTCATCTTAGTCAATAGTTTTGAATAACCCAAGAAATAATGGTTGTTATAAACGGGTGTTTTTGGCTTGCTGGGTTGATGATCTCGTCACGAACCACCTCGCTTATTTCAAGTTTTTCTAAGAGGGGGGTCATTTGGATTGATTAAAACCAATTGAAGGAGAACAGCTCGTTAATTTGAAGTGTTTTAGAGACTATCGATTGTGAAGACATTACAGAATGATAACAAAAATGATTACTTTAGAAAACGGAGTTGCTTTGACATTCCAGTGAAATAAGAAAACCACTAGGCTTTGTTTGGCCGTTTTCTTTGGCTATTTCAAAGCCCCTCTTAATTTAGTCTTCAAAGACAAAGATAATAAATATATCTCAAAGCAATTAAATGTTGAAAATACAAGTATGTCTTGGACGTCAGAATGTAAGTGAAAAAAACCACAGTTCATTCAAAGGCATTTGGGAAAGCTTTGTGGTGAGGTATTTTGACGGTTTTCCTAGCAGGAATATTGTGAAAAAAATTAAGTAACTTTTAGAGCATAGATAGTGTTAATTTACAGAGCCATCCTTCCTTTGAATTCAGTACAGCCAGTCAAATTCCTTCAAATATTCTCACTAATTCCTTTCAACCTTACTTCTTTAGTAAGATGATTTGTCTCTTAGACTTCCAAGATCATTCGTTTTTAACACTTACTTTCTGAAAGAACAAAGGTCTAAAAAGAACGTGAAAGACAACTAGACTAGATACTGAGTAACTTTATTTTTCCCGGCCAAAACGAGCGGGGAAAAAAACAAAACTTGACTTTAAAAGGAGTTTTTCCAAAATATATTATTTTTAAAAATTCGTCAATAGTTCTCGCGATTTGTAAGATGTCCTTAATTGAGGGTACAGGTTCTGTATTGCTTTATTCAAAACGCGGACAATGGACAGTAAATCAGTAAATTGTGTATTCAGTAAATAAACTCCACGGGCTCTCCGCTACTCAACCTCTTCCCATGAATACCTTAGCTAAGAATTTAAAAAAGCCATTTTCGTATTTCTCATTTGGGCAAGCGCCCTTCGAAATGACTGAATATCGAAGCTATAATGTTGTTTATTTGTGCTTTTAGAAGCAAGTACAATACTCTAATTTTTCCAACACAACTAGTTTTTTTCACATAGAATGTCTTTCTTCTTGGCTTTTGAAAGTTTCCCGAGGGACTCAAATATCGCGTGAAAACTGCTTGTATAATTTTTGGTTAAGTTCGTTAGGCCCTTTTGAAACGGATGTCCTGGCTTAGCGTTCTTGTTGTCTCTATTGTTCGATGTCAGTGAAGCCTGTACTAGATGTAATTACTACATAAAGAACAAAAACCAATTGGTGAATGTCTAGTTCTTTCTGCTACACAATGCCTTAAATCAATAAAGAAAGCTGTTTTGGTGATATCTGTAAATAAATCTTGATTTTGTGGAGATTAGAATCCCAAATAAAGGTAGAAACGTTCTCCTCCATAAGCCCACACATCCTTTTTACCTACCTGGAGAGCCTACTTCCTTGTCTAGAGTCAGGGAATCATCTTGTATGGTAAAATATCCGAAGAGTGAGGATACCAATTCCTGACTCGTAAACTTCCATGTGCTCTTTCTGTAAGGTCGTTCTGCAATACGAGGCGATGGTATCTTTGCTGTTGGAATATTTCTTCCTTCCGCTATAAAACAATACAATCAATATAAAATATCTCAAACATTAAACTTGTGAAGTTCGACCTTTTTGAAGGGCTTTGAACATCGTGTCGGGTGTTAAAATCCTGTGTATACATGCTGTTATTTAGACCAAATTTGCATTATTTCTCATGCTTCGAGAGAACTAAAAGTTAGGTTAGCGTCAACTGCAAATTTCCTTAATGTTAGATGTGGACCACGTAAACAATTGGCTTGTAGTGTTTAAAAGAAGCAAATAAGAAAAAACAAATTGTTTTATCCTTCGGCATTGACGGGGATATCAAGAATAATCTCGTTATGTTACTACATCACTCTATTGAGGAATTACTAAGCTTAAAAAAAAGATATGAAAACAAGCTTATCGAAACGCAAAGATTATGCAATGTTAAATATTAAATGACTGGGATATATATAAACTTGATTGGAGTTTAGATAAATATTCGAACTAGGTCATGATGGTGTATGTACACTGATCTGTGTGTCCAAAGGACTGGTTAAAGCTACTCTCTCTCTCTCTCTCTCTCTCTCTCTCTCTGTCGTTTACCTAACTAAAACAACATGCGCATTCATCAACTATCTATAAAAACCTTCCAGTTTGCGGGAAACCTAGAGTTTCGCGAAGTTAAGAAAAATAGAAGTCAATAGAGTGACGGAATGTTGACTGACTAACCTTTACTCATATCTATTGTAGTCTTGACTTCTCTTCAGTCCACTTGTCTCTAACTTTGTTCAGTGAGCTGTGTTTAGATTACCCTAAACACTCACGCCTTTATAGGCTGCACTAATGAGTTTGTCGCGCGCATTTAGCTTTAATGAGCGCGCATGCCCTTTGGGGCCTCAAATAACCATCTGCCTGGAACGACCCACTTCCCGTGAAACGAGCGCTGCTTACTGGTAGAGTAATCCACAGGAACCCCGCTGTTTAGAAAAAAAATTAATGCGCTTCTAATACCTCCGACCCATTTAACTTGATATTCCCAATTTTGAATTAAAGTTGCAAGAGTTTATGATTAAGCCATAGATTTGACATATTGTCGACATGTTAAGAATTGATTTACAGCGCACACGCCACTATTCCTAAATGTAGATGTCAATTACATCAGGGTGTAGTTATTAATTGACTTGTAGAGCATCAAATAGCTCCGTACCTTGATCAATTGATAGGGAACCTATGAACTCCTTTATAAGATGCACGCATACTTGCGTGAGACTTCTAAACGAGTACATATTTTTCTTTATCTGAGAGTCAAAGTTCAGTCCTTTTGGACATAGTTCGATCTAATAATAATAATAATAATAATAATAATAATAATAATAATAATATAATGATAATTTTCCTGGGAGTTTTTAACGATCTCAATGCTCTTACAAAGGGTGTCCTGAGTTTTGAAAGCGAAAATCAATTTACATTGTTTTTTGAGATATACAATAAAAAGATCTATAACTATTGCTATTAAAACTATACTATCTAAAATATATATGACTATTTCATGAGAAACAAAGACAAAACGATCTCATGATTTTGCGCGCATATACAAACTCGAAGAACCACAGTTTGAAGAAAATGCAAAACAAGGTGTGATCTTTCAAAAATAAGACAATCATTAGTGTGCTTTTGGTGAGTTTTCAGTTTTTTTTTGTTTGTTATTATTAGTACGCCGTGAAAAAACGCACGTACTTCCTCTCACACGCGTCAGTGTTTATTTAACACCAACGCATTGCAGAGTAGTTCATAGGATAGTTAAATACTCCTTGTTCGCAGCTACATATACACCATAATAACTAAAAGCAGGAACCGTATTTCTATTCTTTCTTTCTTTCTTTCTCTCTTTCTTTCTCTCTTTCTCTCTTTTTTTCTTTCTTCCTTTCTTTCTTTTATTCTTTTTTCAATGAAAGCTTCATAAAACCCCTTCGTTTTTCGTTTCTTTCCTTATACCTTTTTATTTATTTATTTATTTTAACACTTTTCTTCTTATCTTTCTTTTCTTCTCTCCATCCATTTCTTTTTTCCTTCAGTTTTTCTTTGTTTTCTTCCTTCTTTGTTTGCAGTTTGAATTTTCCTTTTCCCCTTCTTTTTTCTCGTCTTCCACATTTCCTTTTCTTTTTTCATCTAGTTCTTTCATTCCTTCTTGCATTTCCCCCATTCAGTCACCTTCCTTTTAATAGCTTCTATCGCCGATTGACCCATTTGTCTAGTATCCTTCCATCAACCTGTCCGTATCCCTACCAGCTTCTAACATCTGTTTATGACACTAATCTATCTTATTATTCATCTATAATCACGAAACAAATAAATAAGCTCCGCTTTCTCCTTCTTATTTCTAGTATATCGATGCGTTTAAGTACGCATATCTGTTGACATCATCGACGTCGTGTACGTCAGTCTTTGATCGTTTTAACCAGGTTGTTTGACTCGGTCATATAAAATAAGGGGTCCCTTAATGTTATTTTGACTGTGGGCACTAAATCTGCACGTCATGGCTCATTCAATAACATCGATCAATGAACTAAAAGTGACTATTTCACGAATATTCTTTCGATTTCAAGATTCCAAAAAATAATGAAAAGGTAACATTAACTTCGTTGGCTGGTTAGAAACCAGGAACCATTTTACTGTTTAGTGCTGTTTTGGAAGGTAGGCTTCTAATAAAATGCAGGTGTTACGCCAGTCAGTTCTGATAAGCGACAGTTTTATTACTATACCTTGAATCACTAGTATCTTAAAAAATACCAAATCCAAAAATTAATCATTCCTATTTTGAATGAAAGAATTGAACATTTCTCTTATAGCAGCTTTGTAGCGTGGTGTCATGTCGTCAAGTTAATCGATTTTAGTTTTAGCGGGAAAATTTTTTCACTTTAATAAATAAAAAATTGAAGGTGTTTGTTTAATTTATATTCAAATTTCACTAAAATGGTTTTCAATTATATATTTTTAACAGTTTTTAAATTAACATTAAAAAAAATATGTTAACCTTGCTGAGACTAATCTTTTGACTCTGTCGCTGATTGGAACGAAAATCAATTCTTGTCGATTTAGTTTAATTTATATGTAAAAGGCTTTTTCACTCAAAACATTACTCTATTAAAGCAAGTATGATAAAATTAGACCTTTTGTCTTCATTTTTGTTCATTGTTTAAAACCTTTGTCTAGTTTAGTGAGTGGCTAACTGTTAAATGAGACCTATAGTGGAGCCGGGAGTAATAGTGGAGAGGCCTATGTAGGTACGTATGTATGTATTAATGCGAGTGAAGTTCTAATCTATTTACCACAAAGAGCTTTTATAACAATCTTTAAAATGAACTGCATGTAATAGCAAACAATAGTCAGATAGCGTTTTCCAGCTGCGAAACCATCAGAGTAAGGTCCAAACTATCGTCCTACGTGGCTCATTACCCATCTATATAACCCAATAATTTTTGCTTAAGTGCTTTCGGGCCTTTGAAGTCCACATCAAAAAGCCATTACCAGCAGGACGCGAGCATCAATCAAGGCCTTTGCACGACGTGTGATAAGAGGCAGTTAAAGGTCTTATACGCTACACTTTTCTGAAAAATTGGAGTAAATTGACAATGTTCTATCGTAGCTCATTAGAAATACTTCTAGTTACAACGTTGAGTGTTTTTTCTTGAGTGAGACCATCTTGGAGCCTTTCCACTTTAAAAATCACAAGGACACTCTGCAATGAAGCTGCCAAACTTCTTTTAATTGGACCAGTTAATTCGTTTTTTCTTAATCTCAAGAGTGTTTTAACTCTTCGTTTTTTCACGCCTAAGTGGAAAATATCCAACTCGAGTCTTCAGCAAGGTGGTTACTGAATGTGGTAATGTGTCACCCTAGTTAAGAGAGAAGTAATGAGAAGAGAGGGAGGAAAGGGGACTTTAATTGCATTGCTATAAAGTGAAAAGATGAAAAAGGCTAGGTAATGTGGTTGTCAAAAGCTTGTCAATGAGGGAATTGAAGTGTTGTTTAATAAATAATGATGAATAAAAATAATAACAAATACTATTATGGAAAAGGGAAGTTAGTAAGAACTGATCAAAAAGCCGCGAGCTAGAATTTGAATGTGCAATAAAAAATAAATTTCGGGTTAAAAATAAAGATATTAACAAAGATTCTTTTCTATAAACAAAGGATAAATTTCGAAGATAACTTTTGATGTTTTACAGGTCTCCATTTAAACCAGAATAAGCTGAATTAAACTGCCCTGTCAAAATATTGCTAATGAATAAGGTTGAAAATACTTGAGCTCTAACTCTGGTGACATGCACTAAAAGATGTTCTTCCCTTTTGTCTGTTTTTTTTCCTTCCTGTATTTTTTCTTTCCATCAGAGATTGTTTTGATTCATGGGGTTCCTGTGTAAAGATGTCAAGGCCTGGTTGTTATGTGAAGATGGCGGACGAAAGAACTTCGAGAAAAACCAGGCGAACAAAAAATAGGTCAAGAAAGATAGGAACGCTTTTCTTGTTGAACCTCATTTGTACTTTTAACACAGCGTTCGCTAACGGTAGACAGCATTTACCTAAATCTTGTAAAAATACCAAGTCAATTCTAGAGCACTTTACAAAGAAAACCATCTGCTTGGAAAGAAAACTCGTAAACTTTGAAAGTTGGGAATTTCACGAAACAAATTTACTTTTAGAATCTTTTCCAATTGAATTAGAGACACGAAACTACGTAAGGCAAGTTAGAAGGGCCGTATTTTCATTTGTTGATCCGATTTCTTTAAGGACAAGAACTAGTATTGTTGCAATCTCCCAGGATGTTTTTGAAAATATTTTGGACATTGACTTCAATTCTGTCGGACAATCTGATACGTTTTTGGACTTTGTGTCTGGTAATAGGCTGATTAATCATTCAGTTCCTCTTGCTCATCGCTATGGTGGACACCAGGTACTTATCATATTAGATGTGTTAATCTCTGTTTGCAGGGAGGCTGTAGAATAATTAATAGAACTTTGTTTGTGCCCTCTGATTCGCAGATTAATGGTTACGATTTTGAGAATTATAATAAAAAAATTAAGGAACCACTTGCTACCTAAAATAGCTATCTAAAGAAGCAGCCTATCCTGAAACTTGAGAGTCCTTTACCTTTTTCCATTCATTGATGGGTCGCAAGCATTCCCAAGACAGTCAAAAGACAAAAACATGGCGGCCATTGTGGTACCATTAACAATGGATGCTAATGAGAATTTTTTGTTAAATGGTACCAACATGGCTGTGATGTAACATGCAAATGAAGAATTGGTTCACTTTAGCACAAAGCATTCAAACAGACTGTTTGAATTGATTATTCAAATTAGAATCATGCAGCCTCAATTGACTGCTTTGTGTTTCACAATTGAAACATTGTATGGAAAATGGTGAAAATTAAAGGTGAAGTCTTGAATTGAGCAATATTACATATGTACCACATTTACAGTACTCTGATTTTCGACAATCTGTGAACTTGGTAGCTGCAAGCTGTACACTGAAATTTGTTTTTTTCACTTATCAGTAGGTACTTTTTATGTTCTCTACTGGCAGCAGTTAAAGAACAAATTTCACAACAATTTCTTAAGTTCTCAGAATAAAAAACTGTCAAAGTTAAATTGTGTTTTAAATTATTCTTTCTTTTAGTTTGGTGAGTGGTCTGGTCAGTTGGGAGATGGAAGAGCTGTTCTTCTAGGGGATTATGTCAACAGGTTAAATCTAACTCATTTTTGTTGATAATAATAGTTTCATAGATATTTATGTGTATATTTTGATGGTCTTCCTGCAAAGGTCTTTTTATTTTCTAGAAGGGCAGTAATCTAATTCAACATTTGTAATCTTATTTCACAGCAAAGGTGAGAGGTGGGAATTACAGCTTAAAGGGTCAGGAAAAACACCATACTCAAGGTACAGTAAGTTGAAATTTCACCTGATATGGTCCACGTTCATTCATTCATCTATTTCATGATTTTTTAATCTGGCATCAATATAGTTATAAATATTATGGGATTATTTCTTACAGACATGGTGATGGTAGGGCAGTACTAAGGTCATCAATCAGGGAATTTCTTGCTAGTGAAGCCATGCATCATCTTGGTATTCCAACCAGCAGAGCTGCCAGGTAATGACAATGTTACAGCTTGTGACTAAGCATTGATCAACCTTTCAAAGGCAACATTAAAGGAATGGTCAGTGCTTAGCATTAACCATATTTATTTTTTTCCGGTCTGGTATCCTAAAAAATTGTGCGTTCTGATTGGCTGTTTGAGCGGGCAGTATTTTGTAAGTATCTGCCCGCGCGTGCGGTCCAGTATCCTTTGCCGCTAAACGACAACCCAAAACGATTACAAAAACAAGTAAAAAAAATGAGGGAAAAAAAAAAAAGTTAATTACCGTCCTATAGTCGGTCCAGATAGGTAAAAACTGTGCCCTCGGTCTTGAACACAGACCTCGGTCCGTATATTCAAGACCTCGGGCACAGTTTTTCCCTATCCGGACCTCCTGGCCGTTAAATAACATATATATATTATGCTAATTTCAGTGAAGTTAGTAAATTAAAAGCTACAAAGCTGAGACCAGAAAGGATTAAGGATAGATACAGTGTAAAGTACATGTTTAACAGCTTCATAAATACAAATGGACTTGATATGGACTTAAAAAATCCAATTCAGTCTTAAATCTCTCTCATTATGTATATTTTTTATTGCTGTCCTTAGATTGACAGTCATTAAAATGCAAGTCCGTGAATAAGACCTTAAACTTCACAGGTCAAGCTTCATAGATAAGTGGAGTAACTTGGGGATTAATGTTTTTCCACTCAAACCATGTGTCATTTCCTAGAGTATCATTTCTTTGTTTAAAGTGCCTATACCACCTCACTTAATATTTTCAGTATTGATTCTACATGAAGTAGATATTTGAAGGTAAAAGATTTTCATATGATTTGAGTGATACATCTTGAAGATATCAATTTTTATTACTTCCAATATGTTAATGAGTGTGATGTCATTATAGGAATTTGAGTTTGTTTCTCATCGCTTTTCAATTGCAACACTGATTAATATGAGAAATCACATGAAATTCTTTTACCATTCAAATACTCACTTTATGTAGAATCAATACTGAAAATATTGAGTTGCACATGAGAAGACACCTGAATATAGATTCATTCCAATAGTATATACATACTTATTCTCAAGACAAATGGGAAAATACTCCCAAACTATATGATAAACCTGTGTCCTTTGAAATTCAGCATATCTGTAAGCAAAGATCCAGTCTGGAGGGACATGTTCTATGATGGACATCCAAAACAAGAAAAAGGTACATAAAACATTTCTTTATTCTTCTGGTGATTAGAGAGTGTGTGTGTATGTGGGGAGGGGTAGAACGTGGGTCTCTACTGTATAAAAATTATTAGTCGGTGGCCCAGTGCTTGAGAAATAAAACAGCTTTTCTGTGCTCCTTCCAGTAATAGTACTTAGAAAGTGCCAAGAACTATGTATAGGCAGAAAAAGCTGTTTTATCATATATAGCTAGAGAAAAAAGAATGTATTGCAGTTTGCAAAACAGGCTGCATGTTTGCAGATGATGTCGACAACAAGCTCCATTCACAAATAAAGGCATATTTCTTGACCAATCATAGAACATGTCAAATTTAAATCACCTGAGTGGGTCCTTTTGTATAGAGGCAATGAGTTTTTATCATCAGGCATTTAAAAATTCTTTTTTTTAAAATTCTAATGACTTTGTGTGTTTTTTTTTGGGCCCATGCTAAATTTTAGCTGCTGTAGTGCTTCGTCTTGCCAAGTCATGGTTTAGAATTGGGTCTCTGGAAATTCTCACCAGACAAGGAGAAACAGATTTATTGAGGTAAAAAAAGGAAAAATATAAATGAATAAATGAAAGGGCGGGAAAAGGGTTGAATGAATGGGAAGTGAATGAATCAATAAATGATCAATAAATGAGATGAGTGATCAATAAATGTTAGAATAAATAAATGGATAGATGAGTAGAAATAATTATGACTGTGACTGGAACTTGCATCAAAAAAAGTTTTGATTTTTTACCTTTTGAAAAGCAATGGATAATCTCAATGTACAGTAAAAACATGCCAAACTTCTAAAACTTTATTTCTCTTTATATGCCCGAATTTTGAGTGTTTTTAATTTTGAAAAATCCAGAACTGTACATAGATAGAATGGACTAAACTGTGTTTGGCTGGATCGTACGGAACATAGAGGTTTTTTTAGGCCAAATTTGTGGCTTTCAAAGACCAAATTCAAAACGCACACCAATGTGAGGCTTAAGTTGTGAACAAAGGAATCTGGTATTGAATCTGGAATGGATGGGTTGGGACTGAAATGGATTGGAAGTAACTGGGTTCAAAGTAGCTCAGGCCTGCGGGCTAAACTAAAGATAAATATTTATTAAATGTACAAGCAGAACCATACACAAGACAACAACCAACAGACTCGTGTCCAAGTCAACAATTTCAACAAACAATAGACTGTTTGTAGAAACTCTTTAACATTCCAAACAAAAAAACATAAATTGCATAAACAACTTATCCTCATTGTTATTAATACAAGTCCGAGGCTCCTCGACTATGAAAATACATCGAATGGTGTCTTGAAAGATTCCAAAATGGTCAATGTCTTTCGGGATATATTCTCTGTGTCCCTTCTTGCTAAAAACTTTGTTTGTTCTTTTGAGTACATTTGAGTCCCATTTAAGTTAGATTTCAGATGATTTGAGTTCATTTCGTGTAGCAATCGACTCTGCAGTCATGTGATTTCAATTCTGTCTCGTTTTCATAATTGCCTCGATAGATAGATAGAAAACCTAAAATTAGACTCGGCCTACCACAGAAAGCCCAAGTAATAATTGTGTGTACTTCATTACTATTTCCCTTAACACTATCATCAGGAAGGTTGTAGACTTCGTAATTGACCATCACTTTTCGGACATCCAAGGTGAAGATGAAGACAAGTATCTTGTAAGTATCACACTTGAATAGCATATTATCAACTGGCCATGGCCAGGCAGTAATCTAGTGCACTTTGATTAGCATGGGAGGTGAGGAAGGAAGGGAGAGAGACAGGAGGTATGGAAGAATCAAGGGTGGGAGGAAGGGAGAGAGAGAGATGGGAGGTATGGAAAAATCAAGGGTGGGAGGAAGGGAGAGAGAGAGACAGGAGGTATGGAAGAATCAAGGGTGGGAGGAAGGGAGAGAGAGAGATGGGAGGTATGGAAAAATCAAGGGTGGGAGGAAGGGAGAGAGAGAGACAGGAGGTATGGAAGAATCAAGTGTGGTTTAATGGTGGTGCACTCCCCTTCTCACTTCTGGGTCCTCAGGTTGGATTCCTGGACTCAGCACCCTTTCATCAAGGCTTTTTTTTGCCTGGCCCCCACTTTGGAGCCTAGTCATTTTTTGGATGACACCCCTCACTTACGCCAGTCCCCCCTCCCTGCTAAAAAATAATCTGTCACTTTTTACAGCATCTTTTTTTCTGCAAATATTCCCAAGAGAGACAAATGGCAAAGACATGTACATTTTTCACAAATCCAATTACTATTTTTTAATTTCTTTTTCCTCCCAGAAATTGTATTCCAAGGTGGTTACCATGACAGCAGAGATGATTGTAAAGTGGCAGTCAGTTGGCTTTGCTCATGGTAATGCATCATCATGACAACACTCGCATAACTTGCTCTCTTGCTAACCTACTCTTTGTTGTATATTCTCATGGACAGGTGTGTGTAATACAGATAACTTTAGCTTACTGTCCATTACTATTGATTATGGACCGTTTGGATTCCTGGATGACTACAACTCAGGTATATGTACTTGGTATATATCATACCTTTAACTACTGTTTTCATGTTTGGCATGCACTGAGCTCGACAAACTTTCCTGACAAGTTAAGAGAAGATATGTCTTTTTATGGGGGAGGGCTGTGGGTTTTGTAGTAAACTTCACAAAAATGGTTGTAGACCTTCCCTTTACTCAGTAAAAAAACTATTTTGTTCATTTTCTAGATTTTATCCCGAACTCATCTGACGATGAAGGGCGCTACAGTTTTCGTAATCAGCCAAGTATAGGGTTCTACAATCTAGAGAAATTACTAGATGCATTATCACCCCTTCTAGATGTGAAAAGGTAAAGCGTTTTTATCCCCTGAGATGTTGAATTTTACTTACTTACCAAGTTGAAAGGGAAAATAACAATAAGGAAAATGAATTGCAAATTTGACTTTAGTTTAGTCGAATGGAGTAATATATATGTGTTTTCTTTAATTCATAGAGGCCTCAAGATTCTCCATAAATATGCAAAGGTTTTCAATAATAGGTCAGTCAGTTTATACTCCAGTTTTAATTTATTTTTTCAAATAATCGGACTTACCACTATACCACTTAATGGTGGACGGAAAGCCTCACAGATCTTAACAAATGATGACAATAGTTTACTTTCTTTAGGTTTGATGATGCATTTAGGAAAAAGCTTGGCTTACAAGGAAAGATAAACAATGATGATATGTTGGTCAAGTCTCTACTTTGGGTAAATTAATAAGGACAGTCATCATTGTCATCATCATCATTGTCATCTTCGTCGTCATCATAATCATCATCACCATCATCATCATCATCACCACCATCATCATCATCATAATAACCATCATCATCATCACCATCATCATTATCATCACTATCATCATCATCATTATTACCATCATCATCACCATCATAATCGTCAACATCATCATCATCAAAATCAGGTTTTAGGGCGGTTTTTGGTTTGCGTGGAAAGCGATACGACATATTACGGTCGTATTGTAGCTGTGCCATAACTTACCGTGACCTTATCTACGCGCTATGATTGTATGAATTACTAGAAGATTATGAGAAGCCATTTCAATGTTATGGCACGTACCTTGTATGTTCTGTAAGTCAGTACCATATGTTTCCCACTGATACGATGATCATTCTTATGGGAAGCCATTACAATGTTACGGCACGTACCTTGTATGTTCTGTAAGTCAGTACTATATGTTTCCCACTGATACGATGATCATTCTTATGGGAAGCCATTACAATGTTACGGCATGTCATACCGTATGAGTGTTTCCTACTCACGGGGCAACCATTACATCATTACGTGATGGCAGCCATGACAGCTGGCCGTGGGAAAATAACTCTATTGTTGTGTCATATCTGCCATCACGTAATGGTGCAAAGCCTCTATCGTTAGAGGCTTTCAACAGTATGTCAGTTGTTGTTGGTTTTCATTAGATGATGGAAGTAGCTCATGCAGACTACACGATGACCTTTAGAGAGCTCAGTAACCTCACAACACAGCAAATAGAACGCAATAACCTACCTAAGGAGGCATGGGCACTAAGGCGCCTCGCAAAGCACCCAAACTGGTTTGAATGGCTTCAACGTTATCGTGAACGCTTGGACAGGTTCGTATGTTGGAGCTCGAACGTTTTTCGGTGCCGTTTGACCACTTTTCATGTTGGTCGAGTGTTGGTCTGGATGTCCATTTCATTTGTTCTTTCTATTGATGTTTGTCTATTAGCCATTACGAGCTTGAGGGGAAAAACTGGGTCGAGTTGGTATTGCAGTGCATTGTAGGACTATTTTAGGGAACATATTTCAAAGATGGCGTCTACAGTATCCTACCCACCCAGCCACCCACATACCTACCCTACCTACCTAGGTCCTACCTACCTACCTACATACCTACCCACCTACCCATCTAACTACCCACCCACCAACCCATCCACCTACAAACGTGCCTACCAACCTACCTATATATCTATCTATCGAATTAATTAATAACTTTCTGTCCTTATTCTCGCAGAAATTTTGCTGATGACACAGATGAAAAGCGAATTCAGAGAATGCAATGTAAAGATCTTTTTACAAATGAGCAGGAATGGGATGTGGTACAAAAAAGGGACGGACCAGCCACTCAGCCCCAGTTTCCTTTGGTCATAAGAATTGGACATTCTAAGGGTTACATATTATGTCTGGCAAATGTTGTAAAGTAACAAATAATTAATGAAGGGACTACTGTTTATTGATCCTCGCCCATCAGGGTATACAGCAATGTACTCAGTGTCAGACTCGTACCCAGTCGCTTCTCTTG
Organism: Actinia equina; assembly: GCA_011057435.1. NCBI lineage: Eukaryota > Metazoa > Cnidaria > Anthozoa > Actiniaria > Actiniidae > Actinia > Actinia equina. Next base: position 1,368,891 of record WHPX01000729.1, read on the forward strand.
TCTTCTTGATCTCACGCTGCGGTTGATGGGAAGGATTTAATGAGCTCCCGGTGCATCAGGGGAAGAGGGAAACAAAGCGTTACTTTTTTCTCTACCTTCCCACTCGCCTATGCGCACCGCAAAGAGTCAGCGTTAAAAAGTACATTGCGGATCGATCTTTCGGCTGATGTGAAGTTCGACGTTTGACCTGAGCCTAAGCTATGTATTTTTTCTGTTTATTGTAGCTGTCAATCCACGTTACGTACTTCGTAACTGGATGGCCCAGTCAGCCATCAACAAGGGAGACAAGGGAGATTACAGTGAGGTTATGTCATACTATACAATAGACAATGCTCACATCTTGAGCAACACAAATTCAAATATTTTTTTCGTGCTTTTCAGGTTCGAAAACTATTGCATATCTTGGAAAAACCCTTTGAAATACAGGTAACTGAACGTATGTGTCTATCACATGAGGCAGGTCGCAGCTTTATACCTGTACGTGTACATAGGTGTAAGCTTCTATTTGAATGTGTACGTGCACGTGTGTGGTTTTAGGAGGTGAGGGATAAAGAATTATGGAATGACTTGCAGGGAAGCTATCATAAACCACAGGAAACTCATAAAGAGTTAAGTTAATTTTCTAAAAGAAGCAATCAAAATAAAGTCGGGTTCCCTGTGGTATCACTAGATACATCTGATTAACACACGTCCCATGTATTTCGAACTTAGCTTCTATTATATGTTCTGTGTTTTGATCGATGGTCAAGGCAATCTGCACTAATCTAGGAATTTATTTTCTCTATTTTCACAGGCCGAAGCTGAAGCAGCTGGTTTTGCCTTACCTCCTCCCCCTTGGGCTTCTTCACTTCGTGTCAGTTGTTCTTCATGACTACTCTTGTTGCCATAACAGCAAAATGTCACTGTCACGACCTCCTTAAATAAAAATATCAAGCAAAACATTTTTCAATGGTTTTATAAAGCTACTTCAAGAGAGGTTGAAGACGGAATACTGCATACTGGGTGGTGCATTCCAAGACCGAAGTGCATTGTGGGTCATTGTCTAAAGTAGGATTAATAATAATCATTGATACTATTTTTAGTGTATTCCATCTGAAACAATATACTTACTACATGTGGAGAGTTAATTGCTGTATATTTACTTTTTATTTCAAATTAACGAGGCTCACAATGCCCTTTGGTCTCGGAATGCACCATTCAGTATGCAGTATTCAACCTTTTTTGAAATAGCTGTATATTACATTGTAAAACACTGCAATACCCTTTTATTCAAATGATAACGCAGACGACGCCGAGGACGTAAATGATAGAGTATCAAAAAAACTTCAAATCTGTAAAAATTAAAGATAATTTTATTATTTCATAGTCGGACTCCTCAAGTGAAGGTTTTCTCTTTTCAATAAATTTTCAACTATTTATTTAGCACGCTTTTACTGAATAGAGAAATTTCTACAATGGATTGTCGGTTGAGAGCTAATCTTAAAAAGAGCAGAAGTCGGACTGGCCAATAGAGGCTTTGCACCATCACTTGACGGCAGCCATCACTGAAGGCATAACAATAGATTCTTTTCCTCCTGGTAAACGTAATCCTTTCTAATGTAAATCAAATTAGAACAGAATCAATTGTTCCTGCCTCCTGTCATGGCTGCCATCACATGATGGTGCAAAACCTCTAGATTTAGAATTACTGCTGTCACATGGCAGTTGCGTATGCTTTATTGGTACACAGGCTAATACCAGAAAAAGTTGTTTTTGGTTCGGCTCGAAACCCTGTGACTTTTATATATGTTCAACGCAAAGTATAGGATAGCTCTTGAGTTACGTTAAGGTAATCCATTTGCGTTGTGGTGTTTTAAGGGAGGGCTTTTACACCTTGTTGCTTTGCATAGCAACGTACGCAATGTATTCTTGGGAAGATGGAAGGGAGGTGGACGAAAGAAATAAAGGACATAAAAAATATAGAAATAAATATATATAGTAAAGATTGGATTAAAGACGAGACATGTTAACTGTAACTCCGAGTTTCGTGTGCTTACGCACTCATCAGACAGACTTTAATCTTTACTATATATCTATTGCTCTGCATCCCTACGCATCGAGCACTGTTTCACCAGTATAGACCACATTACATACTTTGTTAGAAATAAATAAATAATATAAATAAAAATATTGTATCATTTTCGATCGTATCTACCCTGGTGTTGATGGACGCAAATTTTTCGATGTGTTCTCAACCAGACGTAATTAGGTCCAGGGCTCTAATTAGGCATAGTCGTCTTATTCATGTCGACTCGCGCTGTGGTTTCAGAGCACGTTTCTTATAGCGTGCCATGGTCTTTAGTATAGTCTTTTCTTCATTCACCTCAACGCGCGGTATGGTTTTCGATCATTCCAAAAGAAATGAATTGAAAAAAGACACGGCCGACATGTAGCCATGGTCAGTATCAATGGGGGTAGGGAATGTTGTGGCTACCTGGCTACGCGTAGCCATGTGGCCATTTATCAATGGGGGTAGGGAATGTTGTGGGTACTTGGCTACGTGTAGCCAGTAGCCATGTAGTCATGGTTATTATCAATGGGGGGAGGAAATGTTGTTGCTACTTGGCTACGTGTAGCCAGTAGCCATGTAGTCATGGTTATTATCAATGGGGGCGAGGAAATGTTATTGCTACTTGGCTACGTGTAGCCAGTAGCCATGTAGTCATGGTTATAATCAATGGGGGCGAGGAAATGTTGTGCCTACATTGCTACGTGTAGCCAGGTGCCATGGTCATTATCAATGGGGGATGTTGTGGCTATGTGTAGCCAGTAGCCATTTAACCATGGTCATTATCAATGGGGGGGGGGGGGGGGGATGTGTTGCTACCTGGCTACGTGTAGCCAGTAGCCATGTAGCCATGGTCATTATCAATGGGGGAGCCTACTTGTGTGCCTACTTGGCTACGGTTTTATCAATAGGTGGGTTGGTGGGGAACTATTGAATTTGCACTGATAACATCTATTGTGTTTTTCTGTGTTCAGTCAAAACTTTATCAACGCATATATCAACGTTCTACTATGACGTTTCCAGTCTCTAAATCGTTATTTTGCCGCAAAGTTAAAAGAGCCTGTAAAGCACGCTCCTTTAAAATTACTTGCGATTTTCCTTTGGTTTTCTTGTCTACATCCCGGGTGTAGAGTGCAGCTCGTACATTTATAGCATTCTAAGGGGTTAAGAATCTCCGTATGGGACATGAAAGAAAAATAAATTAGATGGGTTGCAGCCAACTGGAAAACAACTGGGGTTTGCTCTATTAGTGGCGAACTTCCTTCAGAGAGTTCGGGGCTTGGTCGAGGGGCAATCGACCGTTTTATATCCGAAGGATTCGCGACGAAATACGAACACAAAATGGCAGCAAGTGTGTAGCATTCCAGTACATTTTTATTTTTAACTTCTGAGCTCTTGGTTTTGACTATAGGACGTCTTCTGACTTTACTAATCCAGCCAAGGTATTTATAAACATATTTAATAAGTGCACATTTTTGAACGAGGTAGATTATAGACGTGAAGAAATACGGCGAAGTTTTGAAGTTGTAAAGAATTTTTGTAGTAAAAAGCTTTTATACGTTTACTTTGGAATAACTGAAAAATGCTAGTGTACTAAAATACCTAACAGTTATCTAACTATGAACTCAAATTTTAAGTCTACTTCAAAGATTTAAACTTTAAGCTTGACTTTAAATTTCAGCTTATTTGAATAAAAATGTAAATGGCATGAGGACAACAAAATATTAAGTGAAAACTGGTTCTATCGTCGTGTACGGATTAACAAAGTGCGTCATAGAGTTTCCGAACACACGAGTGAGACTTAGAAATTTTGGTTCTCCTCACTTAGAAAAAAATTAAGTGAAGACACCAAGAATCGAACTCGGTACCTTCGGCACCAAAGGACTACTACAATGCCAACCCCAACCCTAACCCTAAACCTAACCACTAGACCACGAAGCGAATTCGGTTGGGTGGTCTCATTTTTGAGTCATATTTAAACGATGTATCATTAGCATGTGCACATAAATATTTATTATAGTTTAATTTATGCTATCGTAGGGTACGACTACTAGCCGATTACTCCAAATTTGCATTTGAATAGAATTCCCCTGACAATTCCCGTACACGACGATACAACCTGAAAACTTGACATAACATTAGTGAAGTATAGTAATTCTCTTTGATATCTATTAGTTTAGGTTGTTTATTAGTAATACGTGTGTTTGGGTGTAAAGCTTTATCTGTAGCTGGATAAGTACTAGTAAGTAGTATTCCAGTTCATTATGGTCGCTATGTCAACATTATGGACCTATCAATGTTAAGCCCTGGGGGGTAATGAAGAGGGAGGTAGGGGCTACAGGTTAACGCAGGGGAATTGACATTATTCACTGCCCCCACAGTAGTAGTGTATAAGCCAGGACCCCAAAAAAGACGAATTGTTACCACTCAAATGGACAAAGGCTCATGGCCATAACAATTTAGGTTATTAACCTAAATTTTTATTTTTGGGTGATAGCACTGAACAAAGTGTTATCTTCATGGTTTAAATACCATTTTCCCACCCCTCCCTACACAGGCAATTTTAGCTCACTTAGGTTGATGAACACGAGTTAAAGCATTTGTAAGTACCTAATACACCCATACATTGGTTAAAAATATGTGCACATTACTTTTTATCGACTAAACCATCACTCTCAACTCACATGTGAACATAATGATCACGTGATTAGTCACTTGGCCTATAAATGCCAAATATACCCAAATAGCCCGAACACATAAGGATTCAGATCCACAAACACCTTCAAATTTGTATTTTCCTGCATATCTTGAAAATATTCGACTTTAAATGTTTGTTTTGATAGCGCAACATGTGATTCTGCTTCAAAACCAAATATTTCAACTCAATACTATTAAATATTCACTTTTACGGACTAGTTACCAGTCCCCTGGATTCACGGCCAAAGCTGTTTTAGGCATTGCCGCTTCGATTAAAAAAAAGAATTTAAATTATTGATTTGGGTATATGATTCTCGCAAATCAAGTTAACTTTGTGAACAGAAGGATGGACCTTTCATCCATTGGGGATATTTGTTTTACATTTAAGAAGGCCAGCCGATAAATCTACGCTATGGCATAACCCTTACGAAGAAAACTGGATCTGTTTGCTGTGTCTTTGAATCCAGTCAAACCTAAACCTTGCATCAAGACTATCTCTTAACAGCAAAACTTGAGTTACTATGGTTGTTGACATTCTGCAATAGTTTTTTTTTCTCTTTTAAGTTAGTTATTATATCTAATAACCGGCTGCTACCATTCGAGCTCTGACTATTTTATGTCGACTAACTAAAGCGAAGTTCAAACCCCTAAGTAACCTATATATGCATGCCTGACTTCATAACTTTCAAAATGGAAAAACCCTGTAACTCTAATGACTTCAGTAATGCACGACAAAGTTTATTAAAAGTCATCATCATCATCTTCGTCAACGTCATCATCGATGACATCTGCAGAATTGTCTTGGGCCGGCTGGTTAGTGCAGTCCTACAGAGTGCAGAGATCTGTGCACTTTAATCCACTGGTCATGCAAACACAGCTCGAGAGTTCACAGGTCTTCTTACATTTACAAGCCAGCAGTTGCAGTACAGCAGAAGGAGCGGCCTGCCCATCCATCCAGTTGATCAGTAATTCGATGGATGAGCCGTCAGTGGAGGTCTGTATCGTCCATCCCAATCCATCTGGACTGGGGATGTCTGGGTTAGCTTCCAGGCTCCGTCTCCATATAGCTGCAGATGTGAATCAATCTTGCACTATTATATATCATTCTCATCTAGAGTTAGAAGACAAATAATAATTCAAATATTGGATAGAAGCAAGCATGTTCAACTAACCTGCTTGGTAGTTCGCACGAAGGACGTGTTTTCGAAAAGAGTTCTGGCAAGGTGGTAGCTGGTGCGACTCAATCTCCCCATTCTTTGCACAGAACAGCTCATACCTTGCATCATTCACACGGCTGGTGTTGCTGACCACTTGTGACATGTACATAGAGCAGGTGAGCTTCTCCAAAAGAACGAAGAGATCTTCCGACACCGTCCATGCCTGCCCAAGCTCCCGGAACATTCTTCTCGCGCTATCGTCACTCTTTAGGATCTTGAGGGATCCTATCTTCCCTTTACCAGCGAACGCACTAACTGTGTCACATCCTGTGAAAGAATGCAACCCAATCAGTGCCTCGCATACCTCTTGCCCTGTTCTCTGAACCACTCTTGTGATATCTACAAGTCGTGTCCTAGTTCTGGAGCCGCATCTCATGAAGAGCTTGGCATTGATGGTGCTGCAGAAGTTTAATAGCAAGATGAAAACGTCTGTATCTTCAGAGCAGACTGCGACTGCCTCGTATCCCTCCTGGGCAGCATGCGCGGCATGGAGCAGCAGACGTGTATCAGCTTCCTCCTGGCTACTTGTCAACTCCTCTACAATGTGGCTTTCCTCTTCCGTTATCTTCCAACATTCGTTCTCGGCAGTGACAAACAAGGCCTTTTCATTCATTCTTCCCATACACGCTACACTTCTCCATTCTTGTGAAATGAATTTTATTAGACTAGTTTTTTACCTCAGACAAGAACACCCTCCACTGTTTGACAAGCTGAGAGGCGCTGATGTCTGACAGCTGGACTCCAGCAACTTCTCCTCGCACTGCTCTCTCTGCATTCTTGATTGAGATATCTCGGTAAGTATCGAAGACCACGTCGATTCTGCTACTCTGGGCACCCTCGTGAAGAACGTTTGTTAGAAGTGAAGATGCAACCATTCCAAAGGTTGTCTGTCGCCCACTAACCAAACTCTGACTCCAGTTTCCTTCTCATGTGTTTCTTGGTCGATTCTTTAAGTGGTTCTTTACTTCTGGATTGAAGGACTCAAGCTTCTTTGTTAAATCGATCATAGTTACCACGACTTGCGAATCTAAAACATCACTTCTAATAAAACGAAACAATTCTAAGAAAGCGTCATATTCGGCATCATCATCATCGGTCTCATTTTTCTCTAGGTGTGGCTGTTGAGTGGGACTGGTGTAGTCACGGTAACAGGATCTATGGTAATGCGCTTCTGCTGCGACGATGTCTCTACTTGTAATAGCCAGGATCTTTTCGTCACATCTCACGGTAGCTATCTTGCGCAGCGTCTGGTCCACTCTTAACTGAGTAGCTCTGACAAGCTTCTCTAGTCTTCGGTTTACATACTTGGGTCTCTCACAGAAAATACATTCCTGTTGATAGACCCGGGATGAGGAGGATGCACTTCTTTTTCTTGGTGTTTGAATTGAAGCTTCATCTTCATAGATTTCCTCTTCCAGGACCTGTTTCTTTTAAGCGACTCCAAATCTCTCTTGATGGTAAATGCACTGCGACATTTCCTATGATAATATATTTCGGGTACAACCCCTTCACGGGTATTTCTTGCGATTTCAAGGAGCGCATCATGTTTTCGAATCTTCGGCAGCTTCTAGCAGCGTTGCCCACGAATCGAAACTTTCAGGGGTAACCAAATGGTCATCTTCGAATTTCAAGCTTTTGTAATGAATAATGCAAACTTTTTCCTTTGCATCCATCCATACCGTTGCTGATAAAGGCTGTTTGAATAGAATAACAAAGATAAAGTCTATTTCAACAGACCTATAAGCCTATAGCTCTATAAATCTTTAGTTTTCTAGGATTTTTTCAAGTGACTAATTGATTGTGTGACTGAGAAAATATCAATTCAATTGAATTCAAGGACAAAATACAGCATATTAACAAGTGTAATCGCCCGTTCAAAACACCAAACTAAATTCTATTACTCAATGTTGATCTTTGCTCAAATGACGAGGCGGCCATTTTGAAAACTTACAGATATTAAAGAGACGAAATTATTGGCATTAAAACTCTAATTAGGAAGATTAATAAGAAAATAAGATTCTTCTGAAGGTAAAAATTTATCTTTTTAGTTTAAAAAGTTCATTTTGAAGTGCAACGACCACCTAAAACCATAATTTTACGACATCTAAAACTTACCTCAAGATAAAGTTCACTGGACGATGTCACCAGCACGTACTGTGGGCTCAAACACACCGGCAACCCATGAAACTGGGCTTTTGTCATTTATTTCCATTAATCCCAAACGATTTTTTTTTTTGCTGCTGCTGGTGCTTATTCTCTATTGTTATTTCTGTTATCATTGTTATTTTGAAAACTGCATCCCAAATTTGTGTCTCGATTTTCTCTTTCCCTACCCCTCCCCTGAGGATAAAGATGGCAGGCTAACATTTTCAAACATAATTCTGTGCCCTGAGACTGAAGTTTTAAAAAATAAATGCTTGCAAACTATAATTTAAAATGTTTTTGGGATATTTCTCGCGCAATTAAGGAGCAATACGCAAGTTTCCATAAGGGGACATTGTGACCCACCCCTCCCCCCTAAAAACACAGAAGATGACACTTTGGTCAATGCTATCACACTTATTTATGAACAACAGGTAAAATACATCAAGAAAAACCACAACTGCCTTTTTCCATTAAAATGGTACTGACAACCCCCCCTGGCTTATACACTATAGGGAGTTTCACATGTTCCTCATAATGAAAATGCCATAAAAAAATAAACATATGTACTTGGGGTGGAAATTTGACTTTTATCAGTTGTCCAGTTATGAGGATTTGAAAAATTGTAAATTCAAAATTCTTTTATCCCCCTGGGGTTTCCTGCCCCCCCAAATACTGCAGCTAAACATAGATAGGTGCATTACTGTTATATGTGTTATAATGTTATAAAGCAAAAATCAAATTTTCGATGACAGGCCAATGGGAGACAAATCTCAATTTTTGGACTAACCCTAATCTGGTCTAATTATATCATAGAACCTTTCAAATATTAATTATTACATGATGAAAGCTAGCTCTAGTAGGTATTTAGCTCAAAAATGGTTTCGGTCAAAATTAGCCCAAAATGGTCATTTTCGATGACCGGCTGGTGGGGGCAAATCTCAATTTTTGGACCAACCCTAATCTGGTCTAATTCTGACTCTAAACATCATGGAACTATTCAAACATTAATGCTAAGATGATGAAAGCTAGTTCTAGTAGGTATTTAGCTCAAGAAAGTTTAAGTGAAAATGAGCCCAAAATGGTCATATTTTCGATGACCGGCCGGTGGGGGAAAATCTCAATTTTTGGACTAACCCTAATCTGGTCTAATTCTGACTCTAAACATCATGGAACTATTCAAACATTAATGCTAAGATGATGAAAGCTAGTTCTAGTAGGTATTTAGCTCAAGAAAGTTTAAGTGAAAATGAGCCCAAAATGGTCATTTTCGATGACCGGCCGGTGGGGGAAAATCTCAATTTTTGGACTAACCCTAGTCTGGTCTAATTCTGACTTTAAGCATCATAGATCTAATGAAACATTAATTATTAGATGATGAAAGTAGTTCTAGTATGTATTTAACTCAAGAAACTCTAGGTGAAAATGAGCCCAAAATGGTCATTTTCGATGACCGGCCAGTGGGGGCAAATCTCAATTTTTGGACTAACCCTAATCTGGTCTAATTCTGATTCTAAACATCATAGAACTATTCAAACATTAATGCTAAGATGATGAAAGCTAGTACTAGTAGGTATTTAGCTCAAAAATGTTTTTTGGGAAAATGAGCCCAAAATGGTCATTTTCGATGACCGGCCGGTGGGGGCAAATCTCAATTTTTGGACTAACCCAAATCTGGTCTAATTCTGACTCTAAACATCATAGAAGTATTCAAAAATTAATGCTTAGATGATGAAAGCTAGTTCTAGTAGGTATTTAGCTCAAAAATAGTTTTGGTCAAAATTAGCCCAAAATGGTCATTTTCGATGACCGGCCGGTGGGGGCAAATCTCAATTTTTGGACCAACACTAATCCGGTCTAATTCTTGCTCTAAACATCATAGAAGTATTCAAACATTAATGCTTAGATGGTGAAAGCTAGTTCTAGTAGGTATTTAGCTCAAAAATAGTTTTGGTCAAAATTAGCCCAAAATGGTCATTTTCGATGACCGGCCGGTGGGGGCAAATCTCAATTTTTGGACCAACCCTAATCCGGTCTAATTCTGGCTATAAACATCATAGAATTATTCAAAAATTAATGCTTAGATGATGAAAGCTAGTTCTAGTAGGTATTTAGCTCAAAAATAGTTTTGGTCAAAATTAGCCCAAAATGGTCATTTTCGTAGACCGGCCGGTGGGGGCAAATCTCAATTTTTGGACCAACCCTCATCCGGTCTAATTCTTGCTCTAAACATCATAGAAGTATTCAAACATTAATGCTTAGATGGTGAAAGCTAGTTCTAGTAGGTATTTAGCTCAAAAATAGTTTTGGTCAAAATTAGCCCAAAATGCTCATTTTCGATGACCGGCCGGTGGGGGCAAATCTCAATTCTTGGACCAACCCTAATCCGGTCTAATTCTGGCTCTAAACATCATAGAAGTATTCAAAAATTAATGCTTAGATGATGAAAGCTAGTTCTAGTAGGTATTTAGCTCAAAAATAGTTTTGGTCAAAATTAGCCCAAAATGGTCATTTTCGATGACCGGCCGGTGGGGGCAAATCTCAATTTTTGGACCAACCCTCATCTGGTCTAATTCTTGCTCTAAACATCATAGAAGCATTCAAACATTAATGCTTAGATGGTGAAAGCTAGTTCTAGTAGGTATTTAGCTCAAAAATAGTTTTGGTCAAAATTAGCCCAAAATGGTCATTTTCGATGACCGGCCGGTGGGGGCAAATCTCAATTTTTGGACCAACCCTAATCCGGTCTAATTCTGGCTATAAACATCATAGAATTATTCAAAAATTAATGCTTAGATGATGAAAGCTAGTTCTAGTAGGTATTTAGCTCAAAAATAGTTTTGGTCAAAATTAGCCCAAAATGGTCATTTTCGATGACCGGCCGGTGGGGGCAAATCTCAATTTTTGGACCAACCCTCATCCGGTCTAATTCTTGCTCTAAACATCATAGAAGTATTCAAACATTAATGCTTAGATGGTGAAAGCTAGTTCTAGTAGGTATTTAGCTCAAAAATAGTTTTGGTCAAAATTAGCCCAAAATGCTCATTTTCGATGACCGGCCGGTGGGGGCAAATCTCAATTCTTGGACCAACCCTAATCCGGTCTAATTCTGGCTCTAAACATCATAGAAGTATTCAAAAATTAATGCTTAGATGATGAAAGCTAGTTCTAGTAGGTATTTAGCTCAAAAATAGTTTTGGTCAAAATTAGCCCAAAATGGTCATTTTCGATGACCGGCCGGTGGGGGCAAATCTCAATTTTTGGACCAACCCTCATCTGGTCTAATTCTTGCTCTAAACATCATAGAAGCATTCAAACATTAATGCTTAGATGGTGAAAGCTAGTTCTAGTAGGTATTTAGCTCAAAAATAGTTTTGGTCAAAATTAGCCCAAAATGGTCATTTTCGATGACCGGCCGGTGGGGGCAAATCTCAATTCTTGGACCAACCCTAATCCGGTCTAATTCTGGCTCTAAACATCATAGAAGTATTCAAAAATTAATGCCTAGATGATGAAAGCTAGTTCTAGTAGGTATTTAGCTCAAAAATAGTTTTGGTCAAAATTAGCCCAAAATGGTCATTTTCGATGACCGGCCGGTGGGGGCAAATCTCAATTTTTGGACCAACCCTAATCCGGTCTAATTCTGGCTCTAAACATCATAGAAGTATTCAAACATTAATGCTTAGATGGTGAAAGCTAGTTCTAGTAGGTATTTAGCTCAAAAATAGTTTTGGTCAAAATTAGCCCAAAATGGTCATTTTCGATGACCGGCCGGTGGGGGCAAATCTCAATTTTTGGACTAACCCTAATCTGGTCTAATTCTGATTCTAAACATCATAGAACTATTCAAACATTAATGCTAAGATGATGAAAGCTAGTTCTAGTAGGTATTTAGCTCAAAAATAGTTTTGGTCAAAATTAGCCCAAAATGGTCATTTTCGATGACTGGCCGGTGGGGACAAATCTCAATTTTTGGACCAACCCTAATCCGGTCTAATTCTGGCTCCAAACATCATAGTAGTATTCAAACATTAATGCTAAGATGATGAAAGCTAGTTCTAGTAGGTATTTAGCTCAAAAATAGTTTTGGTCAAAATTAGCCCAAAATGGTCATTTTCGATGACCGCCGGTGGGGGCAAATCTCAATTTTTGGACTAACCCTAATCTGGTCTAATTCTGATTCTAAACATCATAGAACTATTCAAACATTAATGCTAAGATGATGAAAGCTAGTTCTAGTAGGTATTTAGCTGAAAATTGGTTTTGGTCAAAATTAGCCCAAAATGGTCATTTTCGATGACCAGCCGGTGGGGGCAAATCTCAATTTTTGGACTAACCCTAATCTGGTCTAATTCTGATTCTAAACATCATAGAACTATTCAAACATTAATGCTAAGATGATGAAAGCTAGTTCTAGTAGGTATTTAGCTCAAAAATAGTTTTGGTCAAAATTAGCCCAAAATGGTCATTTTCGATGACTGGCCGGTGGGGACAAATCTCAATTTTTTGACCAACCCTAATCCGGTCTAATTCTGGCTCCAAACATCATAGTAGTATTCAAACATTAATGCTAAGATGATGAAAGCTAGTTCTAGTAGGTATTTAGCTCAAAAATAGTTTTGGTCAAAATTAGCCCAAAATGGTCATTTTCGATGACCGCCGGTGGGGGCAAATCTCAATTTTTGGACTAACCCTAATCTGGTCTAATTCTGATTCTAAACATCATAGAACTATTCAAACATTAATGCTAAGATGATGAAAGCTAGTTCTAGTAGGTATTTAGCTGAAAATTGGTTTTGGTCAAAATTAGCCCAAAATGGTCATTTTCGATGACCGGCCGGTGGGGACAAATCTCAATTTTTGGACCAACCCTAATCCGGTCTAATTCTGGCTCTAAACATCATAGAAGTATTCAAACATTAATGCTTAGATGGTGAAAGCTAGTTCTAGTAGGTATTTAGCTCAAAAATAGTTTTGGTCAAAATTAGCCCAAAATGGTCATTTTCGATGAGTGGCCGGTGGGGGCAAATCTCAATTTTTTGACTAACCCTAATCTGGTCTAATTCTGATTCTAAACATCATAGAACTATTCAAACATTAATGCTAAGATGATGAAAGCTAGTTCTAGTAGGTATTTAGCTGAAAATTGGTTTTGGTCAAAATTAGCCCAAAATGGTCATTTTCGATGACCGGCCGGTGGGGGCAAATCTCAATTTTTGGACCAACCCTAATCTGGTCTAATTCTGATTCTAAACATCATAGAACTATTCAAACATTAATGCTAAGATGATGAAAGCTAGTTCTAGTAGGTATTTAGCTGAAAATTGGTTTTGGTCAAAATTAGCCCAAAATTGTCATTTTCGATGACCAGCCGGTGGGGGCAAATCTCAATTTTTGGACTAACCCTAATCTGGTCTAATTCTGATTCTAAACATCATAGAACTATTCAAACATTAATGCTAAGATGATGAAAGCTAGTTCTAGTAGGTATTTAGCTCAAAAATAGTTTTGGTCAAAATTAGCCCAAAATGGTCATTTTCGATGACTGGCCGGTGGGGACAAATCTCAATTTTTTGACCAACCCTAATCCGGTCTAATTCTGGCTCCAAACATCATAGTAGTATTCAAACATTAATGCTAAGATGATGAAAGCTAGTTCTAGTAGGTATTTAGCTCAAAAATAGTTTTGGTCAAAATTAGCCCAAAATGCTCATTTTCGATGACCGGCCGGTGGGGGCAAATCTCAATTCTTGGACCAACCCTAATCCGGTCTAATTCTGGCTCTAAACATCATAGAAGTATTCAAAAATTAATGCTTAGATGATGAAAGCTAGTTCTAGTAGGTATTTAGCTCAAAAATAGTTTTGGTCAAAATTAGCCCAAAATGGTCATTTTCGATGACCGGCCGGTGGGGGCAAATCTCAATTTTTGGACCAACCCTCATCTGGTCTAATTCTTGCTCTAAACATCATAGAAGCATTCAAACATTAATGCTTAGATGGTGAAAGCTAGTTCTAGTAGGTATTTAGCTCAAAAATAGTTTTGGTCAAAATTAGCCCAAAATGGTCATTTTCGATGACCGGCCGGTGGGGGCAAATCTCAATTCTTGGACCAACCCTAATCCGGTCTAATTCTGGCTCTAAACATCATAGAAGTATTCAAAAATTAATGCCTAGATGATGAAAGCTAGTTCTAGTAGGTATTTAGCTCAAAAATAGTTTTGGTCAAAATTAGCCCAAAATGGTCATTTTCGATGACCGGCCGGTGGGGGCAAATCTCAATTTTTGGACCAACCCTAATCCGGTCTAATTCTGGCTCTAAACATCATAGAAGTATTCAAACATTAATGCTTAGATGGTGAAAGCTAGTTCTAGTAGGTATTTAGCTCAAAAATAGTTTTGGTCAAAATTAGCCCAAAATGGTCATTTTCGATGACCGGCCGGTGGGGGCAAATCTCAATTTTTGGACTAACCCTAATCTGGTCTAATTCTGATTCTAAACATCATAGAACTATTCAAACATTAATGCTAAGATGATGAAAGCTAGTTCTAGTAGGTATTTAGCTCAAAAATAGTTTTGGTCAAAATTAGCCCAAAATGGTCATTTTCGATGACTGGCCGGTGGGGACAAATCTCAATTTTTGGACCAACCCTAATCCGGTCTAATTCTGGCTCCAAACATCATAGTAGTATTCAAACATTAATGCTAAGATGATGAAAGCTAGTTCTAGTAGGTATTTAGCTCAAAAATAGTTTTGGTCAAAATTAGCCCAAAATGGTCATTTTCGATGACCGCCGGTGGGGGCAAATCTCAATTTTTGGACTAACCCTAATCTGGTCTAATTCTGATTCTAAACATCATAGAACTATTCAAACATTAATGCTAAGATGATGAAAGCTAGTTCTAGTAGGTATTTAGCTGAAAATTGGTTTTGGTCAAAATTAGCCCAAAATGGTCATTTTCGATGACCAGCCGGTGGGGGCAAATCTCAATTTTTGGACTAACCCTAATCTGGTCTAATTCTGATTCTAAACATCATAGAACTATTCAAACATTAATGCTAAGATGATGAAAGCTAGTTCTAGTAGGTATTTAGCTCAAAAATAGTTTTGGTCAAAATTAGCCCAAAATGGTCATTTTCGATGACTGGCCGGTGGGGACAAATCTCAATTTTTGGACCAACCCTAATCCGGTCTAATTCTGGCTCCAAACATCATAGTAGTATTCAAACATTAATGCTAAGATGATGAAAGCTAGTTCTAGTAGGTATTTAGCTCAAAAATAGTTTTGGTCAAAATTAGCCCAAAATGGTCATTTTCGATGACCGCCGGTGGGGGCAAATCTCAATTTTTGGACTAACCCTAATCTGGTCTAATTCTGATTCTAAACATCATAGAACTATTCAAACATTAATGCTAAGATGATGAAAGCTAGTTCTAGTAGGTATTTAGCTGAAAATTGGTTTTGGTCAAAATTAGCCCAAAATGGTCATTTTCGATGACCGGCCGGTGGGGACAAATCTCAATTTTTGGACCAACCCTAATCCGGTCTAATTCTGGCTCTAAACATCATAGAAGTATTCAAACATTAATGCTTAGATGGTGAAAGCTAGTTCTAGTAGGTATTTAGCTCAAAAATAGTTTTGGTCAAAATTAGCCCAAAATGGTCATTTTCGATGAGTGGCCGGTGGGGGCAAATCTCAATTTTTTGACTAACCCTAATCTGGTCTAATTCTGATTCTAAACATCATAGAACTATTCAAACATTAATGCTAAGATGATGAAAGCTAGTTCTAGTAGGTATTTAGCTGAAAATTGGTTTTGGTCAAAATTAGCCCAAAATGGTCATTTTCGATGACCGGCCGGTGGGGGCAAATCTCAATTTTTGGACTAACCCTAATCCGGTCTAATTCTGGCTCTAAACATCATAGAAGTATTCAAAAAATTAATGCTTAGATGATGAAAGCTAGTTCTAGTAGGTATTTAGCTTAAAAATCGTTTTGGTCAAAATTAGCCCAAAATGGTCATTTTCGATGACCGGCCGGTGGGGACAAATCTCAATTTTTGGACCAACCCTAATCCGGTCTAATTCTGGCTCTAAACATCATAGAAGTATTCAAACATTAATGCTTAGATGGTGAAAACTAGTTCTAGTAGGTATTTAGCTCAAAAATAGTTTTGGTCAAAATTAGCCCAAAATGGTCATTTTCGATGACTGGCCGGTGGGGACAAATCTCAATTTTTGGACCAACCCTAATCCGGTCTAATTCTGGCTCCAAACATCATAGTAGTATTCAAACATTAATGCTAAGATGATGAAAGCTAGTTCTAGTAGGTATTTAGCTCAAAAATAGTTTTGGTCAAAATTAGCCCAAAATGGTCATTTTCGATGACCGCCGGTGGGGGCAAATCTCAATTTTTGGACTAACCCTAATCTGGTCTAATTCTGATTCTAAACATCATAGAACTATTCAAACATTAATGCTAAGATGATGAAAGCTAGTTCTAGTAGGTATTTAGCTGAAAATTGGTTTTGGTCAAAATTAGCCCAAAATGGTCATTTTCGATGACCGGCCGGTGGGGACAAATCTCAATTTTTGGACCAACCCTAATCCGGTCTAATTCTGGCTCTAAACATCATAGAAGTATTCAAACATTAATGCTTAGATGGTGAAAGCTAGTTCTAGTAGGTATTTAGCTCAAAAATAGTTTTGGTCAAAATTAGCCCAAAATGGTCATTTTCGATGAGTGGCCGGTGGGGGCAAATCTCAATTTTTTGACTAACCCTAATCTGGTCTAATTCTGATTCTAAACATCATAGAACTATTCAAACATTAATGCTAAGATGATGAAAGCTAGTTCTAGTAGGTATTTAGCTGAAAATTGGTTTTGGTCAAAATTAGCCCAAAATGGTCATTTTCGATGACCGGCCGGTGGGGGCAAATCTCAATTTTTGGACTAACCCTAATCCGGTCTAATTCTGGCTCTAAACATCATAGAAGTATTCAAAAAATTAATGCTTAGATGATGAAAGCTAGTTCTAGTAGGTATTTAGCTTAAAAATCGTTTTGGTCAAAATTAGCCCAAAATGGTCATTTTCGATGACCGGCCGGTGGGGACAAATCTCAATTTTTGGACCAACCCTAATCCGGTCTAATTCTGGCTCTAAACATCATAGAAGTATTCAAACATTATTGCTTAGATGGTGAAAACTAGTTCTAGTAGGTATTTAGCTCAAAAATAGTTTTGGTCAAAATTAGCCCAAAATGGTCATTTTCGATGACTGGCCGGTGGGGGCAAATCTCAATTTTTGGACTAACCCTAATCTGGTCTAATTCTGATTCTAAACATCATAGAACTATTCAAACATTAATGCTAAGATGATGAAAGCTAGTTCTAGTAGGTATTTAGCTGAAAATTGGTTTTGGTCAAAATTAGCCCAAAATGGTCATTTTCGATGACCGGCCGGTGGGGGCAAATCTCAATTTTTGGACCAACCCTAATCCGGTCTAATTCTGACTCTAAACATCATAGAACTATTCAAACATTAATGCTTAGATGGTGAAAGCTAGTTCTAGTAGGTATTTAGCTCAAAAATAGTTTTGGTCAAAATTAGCATGACCGGCCGGTGGGGGAAAATCTCAATTTTGGACCAACCCTAATGCGGTCTAATTCTGGCTCTAAACATCATAGAAGTATTCAAACATTAGTAGTATAGGGAATGGGGGTTCTAGCGCAGTGACGACCGGATGATTACCCGCCTAAAGTGAATTCTCCGATTTGTACCGTTATTACCCGCATTCCCTGTTTTAAGTCTATAATATGTTAGTCTATATATGGAGTGCGAAGAATGTAAAGAGTTTGTTTATGACTTCTGTGTAAAGTGCTTGGAACCTAAGTTCGTACCTACTAAGCCAAATAAGTATATTTGTTGTGGTAAGAAAATGCAAATAGAAGACGACACGTCAGCACAGTGTTACGAGTGTGGTAAGAACATTCGTAATGCCGTACCAAATGCTACCAAAGAGCAGTATTACGCCAATGGAGGTCGTAAGAAGACCCCATACAAAAGAATAAAATACTTCCGAGACTGGATGAGTCATATCCAAGGTTTACATTCGGTATATTTGGACGACGAAGTAATGGAAAGGATTATAGACCACTTAGAAGAGCCAACACCGCAAAGCCTACGGAAAACGCTGAAAAAACTAAAACTAGGGAAAAATTACAAAGCTATTCCCTATCTTTTGTCTGAAATTACCGGTAATTCTATTCCCGAAGTTTCTGATATGAGCAGAGCCGAGTGGATGTTTTGTCGTTTGAATAAGGATATTCCTTATTATCCTGATGTAATTTACGAAATATTTTACAAAATAGACCCCAACCACCCCCTGTTAGGATGGATTCCAAGAAGATAGTGGATCTTATGCCATAAGATGAGAAATTAGCATAAATCTTATGGCATAAGATTACGCGTAATTTCCAGACTGTCGTTCGATATGTAAATAGAATCCTGTCACGCTCTTTTCAAAACTGATGTCTAAGCGAGTTTTCTTTGAAGCTCTTCTTTCGCTTCTTGGTAGATCTTTTTGCGAGATTCCTCGGATAAATCTTTTACGACTGTTTTTTTATTTCTGATGTCCATCTTCAATTTCTCGTATTTTTCCTCTTCGGCTAAGATAAGCGAGAATTCTATATCGTCTATCTTTCTGTCACGCAAAGCCTTTGAGACAAGGTCAGTAATCGTATTTACTTTAGCCCTTGACAGAGCTATTGTCGTGTCATGCTTGGATATTTTGCTTGACAACTGTTTCATAATACCCGTAGCAACAGCCGAAATGATACCACAGGCTGCCCCAACGCCGGCTAAAGGAACTCCAACGACTATTCCCGGCCCTGTAAGCGAAGTAGCAACGCCAGTGCCTGTTAATGCTACGGACATGGATCCTGTAGTTATCGCAATTTTATGTAGCGTACTTCGGGCTCTGACGTATTTCTTTCTGACGTTTTCGTAATGTTTTGCCTGCCCTTCCAAGTAAGCCAGAATTAAATTCGCTTTATTCAAGCGGAAGTTTTCAGCGTTTAATTCGTTAGGACCCGTGTCCTTAGGTATTTCTGGATACAACTGAGGTGCTGATGGTATAACATCCATTATATATACTAATGTACGACGCTTTTGGGAATGATATTGAGGAGCAGCCACATCATAACAACAGGGATTATGCTAACTGGAGAGCATTTAGGAAGATGTTTCCGCATGCAGACGCCAGTAAGTTCGAGCGTAGGCCTGATGGTATTTACTTTAACGGCTCCAGAATGTATAGCAATGCCGACTTGGAGCCGAAGGTGTCCGCCAAACATCCTAAGACGGTAGAACCAAATTTCCCAAAGAATCTATTACCGGTAACAGAGGATTACCCATTTTACAACAACAAAAGCGGAGCGGAGGACTTTGCTAAGATGGTTACGTCCTTAGAAATCCCCGTGGGTCCTACGACTTTTAAGACAAAAGTAAGAGACATCTTCAGAGAGACTCGGATGAAGCACACGTCGGGAAAAGAATCCAGAGAATGGTTATCAGGCCCCAGCATGCGATATTGGCCGCAGCAGTTAAACTTTGCTGTCTGGGCTGCTACTAAAGGATGTGGTATAGCCGCGGACATGCTTCATATTCCTTTCCTGAGGTTTCATGTTGCTTTTACTATTCGCAGAATATTGTATGAGCTAGGCGCGCCTTTACCGGGTGACACTGTCTTTAACCCAAAGGATAACAAATATGACAAAGTTGCATGGGAGCGATTAAGAAATGAGTTTAAGCTTACCGACCCTGACTTTCGCAACAAAGAAGGTGCTGCCCACGGTCTGGGAGATACTTACACTTATGCTTCGTACGTTGGAGCCAGCATAGAAAGTCCCGGCATGGGATATCCCAGCT
Organism: Actinia equina; assembly: GCA_011057435.1. Taxonomy (NCBI): domain Eukaryota; kingdom Metazoa; phylum Cnidaria; class Anthozoa; order Actiniaria; family Actiniidae; genus Actinia; species Actinia equina. The sequence continues at coordinate 1,388,928 of WHPX01000729.1, forward strand.
CCTACGAATTCTCAGACTTAGGAGGCAGTGGAACAAAAGGAAACTTAATTTATTTCATAGAAAGCAAAGAGAAGTATCCTTGGGCGCCATTCTTTGCCGCGAAGGGCATTGGGTTAAAGAATCTAGCAAGGATTAATCGAAGCATCGAAGCCTTTGTTTACTGCGTCCTAGGAGCCCAGGTTAGCACTCGCAGCCCCATCGTAGATGCCAGTGGTGCTTCACAGGAAACACAACAAGTATTCCTTGTTCTCTTTGAAAGCGCTGTTATTGAGAATGAGATCTCTAAGTCAGTTCAAAGGTATCAACTTGCGGTGCAGCAATCAAAAGTTAGACTGGATTATGCCTTGTCACCCGGTTGTTGGTTAATGCCAAGTAATTTGGTTATTAACGCCAGTTCTGTTGTGGGTTACAACAACAAACTACAGCGAGCAACGAAAGACATGAAGTTTGGGGTGAATGACGTGAACTCTGACACTTTTAAAGGGACTCCACACTTCGTAGAGAAGCCAAAAAAGTCGCATTTCGTAGAGAAGCCACGCGAAACACCATCAAAAACCGTAAAAAAGAAGGTTCCTGAGGAATATGACCATAACTTACTAAAGGCAGGTCTAACCGCCGCAAGCATTGGTCTGAGTTATTATATATGGCGATGAACAACCCCTACGTATCCGGAATGGATTGTGTTTATACCGTTTACCAAGGCGAGAAAAAATACACCCAAGCATCTTGGGTTGATGTCACGGGGATGTCCGTGGACTTGAACTACTCAGGAAAGAAGTTAATCCTCTGCAGCATTTGCATTGGCACGAGCAGCCATGCCAACGTCGGCTTCCGCTTCCTGGATGAGAATGGCATACTGCAGCCCATGCGTGTGAAAACGAACAACAGGGAGCCTGCGCATTTTTCCGTAGAACCCAACCCCCAAAGCGTTGAGAATCTTTCCGTCTGGACTTTCCACATGGTTGCTGATTGCCATGGAAAAGTAAAGCTGCAAATACGCGTAGACGATACTGGGAGCGTTTGCATAAATAGTATAGAAAATCAAAGAGATACTATCTATAACCACGCAACCATTAGCACTCTTACGGTGGTTAGTCTCTAGGGAAAATTGTTTACGATTTTCTAATATACTATGAATCCACACACAAAAGAGGATTGGTTTTTCAATCATTTAGAGGATAAGAAATACATAAGGGGCCATAAATGGTATGACACCGGAATATGGGTGGAAGTTGGAGGTCTAGGATTAATTATGTGCACCATTACCATTAGCGGAATGTATAGCTGCAATGCTGGGTTTAGGATCATCGATGAGAATGACAATCCGTTACTACCCTACAGGAAAAAGATAAATAATAGGGTCTCCACTCATTTCACGTTTGAGCCCACGCCCTTAAGCCTGGAAAATTTGGTGTCGGTGACTTTTCATATGATAGCCAATTGTCAATATGCGAAGTTACAGATTTACCCCAGCGATGGTGGGGGAGGGAATGACGGTACCGTTTGGATCAATATCGTCGACCAGGACAATGCTACCTGGAATCATAAGACTATTAGCACTATGAGCGTCCTACCCTTGGTACCAAATTATCAAGGCGGCGCGAATACTATCTTTACTTATCCCCAGTCGAGGATGCCTCGGGCACCAGACGACGATAAGCCACCAGTAACGTACCCAGATAAGATCAACCCTTCATCTTCTTCAGGAGTACCACGCCGATAGCTACGACTAAGATCCAAATGTTATTTCCCACGAACTTTAACAGTTCTCCTCCGGTTCTAAGTACCAGACCGATCACGCTACCAAGCAGCCCAGGTAAAGAGGCTGCCATCTTTTTCCCCAAGTCCGCCAGCCCTTTGCCTACTGCCTTTACGCCTGCGCTCGTAGCTTTAAGGGAGCTAAGGATCACACCTACTACGGAGGAAATGGCGACTGCAAATGCAAGTGGAATGCCATATTTCACCAAAGCTCTTTTTATTTTTTCCTTGGTGGTAAGCCCCAGCTCCTTTTCCAGCTTTTCCTTTTGCGCCCGTAATTCCGCAAGGCGCACCTCGAGGGTTTCCGTTTCCCTTTGGGCAGCCTCCCTTTCTTCCTCGGAGCGGGTTTGGTCCGCAACTACTTCTCGCTGCCGCTCTATTTGCCCCTCCAGGTCTTCAATAGCCTGATCTCTTTGCCGGATTTGTTCCTCCTTAGTATTGATTTCAGCCATTAACCGTCGCCGTTCCTCCAAAGATCCGGCTATGGTGGTTTGTAGGTTATCGGTATCGTCTTTAATTAAGTCTAACTCCTGCAGGGCGAGGTTAAGAGCCCTTTGAGTTTGATTTCTTTCACGTCGAATTTGGGTTCTTTGGTCTACCAGCTCACTTATTTCTTGATTTTTAAATTCGACTTCCCTCCTATGCGCGTCGGCAAGCCGTTGGTTTTGCTTCATGTATTCCTCCTCCCTTTCTTCCAACGTTTCCCGCAGTGCTTCCACTGAGGCGCCAGAGCTTTGGGCTTCTCCTAAGTCCTCCCGTGCTTTGTCTAATTCGCGCAGGGCCTGATCCACCTGATTTCCTATTTCTTTTATTCTTTCATCTTGATGGGCGGACTTCTTTTCAGCATCGGCAAGTAGCTGACCTTGCTTTGCATATTCTACATCTTTTTCTCTTAACTCCCTTTGCAGATCCGCGGCACGTTTTTCCGCGTTGGTCCTTTCGGTTAAGTTGTGCAGCCTTTCTAACAGGCTTCTAGTAGCACGCTGAAAGCCTTTTAATCTCAAGACGTCACCCCTAACGTTGCCCTTCTCATCGAAGAGGTTTTGCGGTTTTGTCCAGCGGTCTTTGTCGGGAAATCTTAAGTCTTGGACGCTTATAAGGACTTTGTTTCCCTTTTCCGTGAGCTTTACGTCGTCAGCATCGAAGTTGTCGTAGCGCAGCTCTAGCTCTTGCTTTGCCCACTCTACGGTTTCCCGCGCGGCTGCTTCCGGCTCGCCCATGTTTTGAAGCTCTATGTGCTCACGCGGAAACATGTACTCGCGTGCTTTGGGATGTCTTAGGGCCTTTGCAATCCTATCCCTTAGGGAATCGTCGACTTGTTGGGTGGGAAGCAGCGGTTCTTCATCACCGTCGTTAATGTCAGCCTGACCTTCCTCAGTGGTGGGATCGAAGTCGTGGTCTGTTCCTTCTACTTCCATTATATATGATAAGCTCAAAGTTAAATCCCAACGTATTACCTAAGCAGGTTGGCGGACTGAAAGCAGAACGCACCTTTCACCGGGTCACATTCACACCTTCTAGCGCCAAACCAGGGGAAACCCTGTACGTAGGCGTGCCCCGCCTAACGGATAACTTAGTATTGGTACCCGGAACGTTAGCGTTAAGGTTTGACCTAGCAATACAACCAAGTACGAAAATAGAAACTTACACAGTGAACAACGTAGGTCGCAACTTGGTGTCTAAGATGAGGATCAAGTTTGCAGGGGAATCCCTTTTGGACTTAAATAGGTACGACCTGTATACCACGTACAAAGACGTATGGTTGACCGCGTTCGACCGTGCACAAAGGATAGAACAAGGAATCGGAGGCGTTATCTTAAGGAAATTGCGAAGTGATACTAAGACAGCACCTACGGACTCCGGGGCAGCAACCGCAGTAGCAGACGCTACCAGAGTAAAAACGGCTTATGGCAGCAAGTACGTCATTCCCTTAGACTTTGAAGTTATTTCTAACCACGGCGTGTATTACCCCAGGCAATTGTCCGAACTGCAGTTTGAAGTAACTCTAGCAGACACTACCAACATCCTAGAAATGGACACAGCACAGGCGGCACTTACTGGTAGTATCCATCCTTATTCTATCACCAATTTAGAATTACAGTACGAGACGGTATATTCTGAGGAGTTGGCCCGAAGTGCGGGTATGGAATACAGCTCGGGCAAGGCATTCCTTTACGACCACGTAGTGATGTATAAGACGTTCAGCTTCCTGGATAAGACGGATGAGGTTATTAACCAAAGTATTAACCTCCCCCGAAGAAGTCTCACGGGGTTGATGTTGGTGTTTGCCAAACCCTACGAAGCAGGTAAGCGCGACTCCGAGGCCTTTCACAACCCCAACATTACTAACGTGGGCGTAAATATCAACGGAGTACCAAACAAAGTCTACTCGCAGGGGATAAAGCCCGCAGATACGTACAGGGAGGCAATGCGTAAGTTTGGCGACCAGGTGTCTCCTGAGGAATTCTTCAAAGACAAGTACGCGCTGTGGATTGACATGCGCACGACGAACGACGAAAGTATGCACGGGCAAGGTCTGCGGTTGGTAAATACACAGGATGGCATTACATTGGAGATCAAACGCACCAAGAACACCAGTGCAAGTGATGCGGATAAGATAAACTGCTACATCTTTGTGGTGTCAGACGCGCAACTAAGCGTAGAAATGAACCAACTAAAAAGTGTTGCCTATTAAAAAGTTAAAATATTTCTCAGATATACGATGCTTCGCGTATTTGAAAACAACGATACCAAACTGCAATGCATAATGCAAGGCGACAAACTGTACTTTAAAGCAAAGGAAGTGGCAGCTGCATTGGACTATGAAAACACAAAAAAGGCTATTAGAGACCACGTTTCTGAGAAGCACCAGAAAAGATGGTCTGAATTAAGGGGAGCGATTCGTTCCTCTTCTACCATTCACCCACATTCCGTGTTTATCTCCGAGCCTGGGTTGTATCAATTGATATTTAGCTCCAAGATGCCAAAAGCAGAGAAGTTCAGTGATTGGGTCTTTGAGGAAGTCCTACCCGCGTTAAGGAAAACAGGTAAGTATGAAATAGAAAGGCGGTTCGATAGTCCTAACAAGTTAGTCTTCAAAATGGAAAATGAGTTTGACCTGCATAAGAAAGTCGTGGACTACATACGCCGCTTCTACCCACAGATGCTCATAGCGCCCGGCTTAGGGGAATTGCAGGATTCTGACAGCAAACGCATAAAATGCTGGCAGAAGGGTTATCAAAGGGGTCAACCCGACCTCTTAATACTGAACGCGCATTTAAGGTATGAAGGGCTTTGCATCGAATTAAAGACGCCGAAAGGAAATGGCATACTCTCCGCAGACCAACGCAGGATAATTTCGCAGTATGACGCGAATGGTTACCTGACCATGGTTAGCAACGATTATGACGTCATCTGTCGTGCCCTTAGCAACTACGCGGAAGGCATCCGTATTCCCTGTCGGCGGTGCTGCAAACGCTTCAAGACTACGGAGACAAGGGCAACGCAGTTAAGAATATTTCATAGATATAATGATCGTCAACCAAATACACTGGCGTGACCTGATTTGCGGTAAAGCATACGAAATAAAAAATTACGTCGTCTTCGAAGACATCGACCGTTTACGGTTAGTCCTCAAAGACTTAGAAGGCAAGGAATATTCCCTTTGGGCGCCGGATTGCGTGCGGTACGTAATTCAGGGCGAGGAATTCACCCACTTACGCAGCTATGGTAAGGTAAATGGCCGATGGAAGTTTGACATCGAAAGAAGAGTCACTCCATCTCCTCTATGTAGTTAGGATGTCTAACATAGTCCTTTGAGCCTTTGGGTCGGCTGAGCACCAATGCCCCACGAAGGATCCTTCAGAAAATACCTTGCCGCAATGAAGGCAGGTGTATTTTTTTCTTGGTTTCGGCTTACGAGAGGCAATGCAGTCTGCTGGGGGTTCGCAGGTAATACAGTCCATATATACCTAAGACGATCAGGAATAATGCCATTGCGTGTGCTATCATATATTGCAAGCACCCTTAAAAGGGGCTCTTATTTTTATTTATTATTATTAAATATCCTTAATTATTCTTAATAATAATAAATAAAAATAAGAATGGGATTTGAGACTCTTTGCACAAACCCTATCTTACTATTTTAAGACGCCTACTAATCCTTACGGGCTTTCCTTGCGGCCTCGTTACTGGCATGCCAAGCTTCGAAGCGATCTAAGTACTCCTTAAAGCCGCCTTGGCCGTCGTAAAGGCACTGCCAAATATGTTGGTCACTTCTTTGACAGCCGCAGCGCTCACAAGTTGCCTCCCAATGTTCTCTATCCTCCCACCTTACGCCTTCGACGCGGTCAAACTCCGCAAAGCGCTGGTCAATTTCCTTCTTCCGGCGCGTTAACTTTCTTTGGGTTTCCTTTGGGCAACATCGTGCGGCAACGTCGCCGTGCTCCTCACATGCTACGCTCAGCAGGTCGTAATTGCCGCGGCACCGATGTCGATGCCATTCGTCGTTCTTGTCCTCCTCGCAGCGCTCACATACGTTCTTTAGGCAAACGCGGTTATCCACGTGGTAATCCAACATCTGCGCGCTGCTAAAGAGTCGGTCACACTCCTTACAACACCTTTCGCGTGCCTTCTTAGCGCACACCTTCTTTTCCAGGTGGTATTTTAACATTTGCTTGCTGCTGAACTCCCTTTCACATTGCTTGCACTCCATATATAATAAGGATTTAATAACCCTTATATGGGATACCACATGAAGTCCTTAACGGCCAGAAACTATTTCAAAGAGTGTCTCAGAATGTTGACAATAAGGTTAAATCTTTGTTAAACTGGAAACTATTCCAAAGAGTGTCTCAGAATGTTAACAATAAGGTTAAATCTTTGTTAAACTGGAAACTATTCCAAAGGGTGTCTCAGAATGTTAACAATAAGGTTAAATCTTTGTTAAACTGGAAAGCCCGTAATGGTCAGTAGGCGGCTTAAGATAGTAAAGTAGGGTTTGCGCAAAGAGTCTCAAATCCCATTCTTATTTTATTTATTATTATTAAGGATAATGAATAATAATAAATAAAAATAAGGACCCCTTTTAAGGGCGCTTGCGGGATTCAAAATAGTAAATAGTTTCCACATATACTTAACAAATATTTAACCTAATTGTTAACATTCTGAGACACCTTCATTTTGAGGTATGTCATTCCTTAACAATTATTAACCTAAATGTTAACATCCTTAGACACCTTCATTTTGAGGTATGTCATTCCTTAACAAATATTTAACCTACAGTGGATACCGCATGAAATCCACAACGGACTCTTTTGCCCACGTTGCCATCGTCATCAGCGCACCAAACCTTTCCGCGCGCTTCAGACCACACATTTCATCATACAATTCCTGCACGCGCTCTTTCAAACGGTCTATCTCCTCCCTTTGCATTTCGATGGTGTCTCTCTTATCTTTCATGTCGCCGGCAATCCTTCTTACTGCTTCCACTGGGTCCATCGTATATATATTGGGTCATTGAAAATGACTCCAGAACATATTCCCTGCAATGCTCTGATAGTAGGACCAACCGGCTGCGGAAAGACCCAGTTCGTAGTGGAGCAACTCCTGGGACCCTTTAGATACCGTTTCGACTACATAGTGCTATTATGCCCTACCTATGTGAATAACCGCACCTGGGAAGGCATAGGCGTGAAAGATGACGACTTCTTTGTGGATATTTTGGACCCTAATGAGTTATCCAACCACCTTAAGTTCTGGCATCGACAATTCCCTAAAGATACTCAGACACTCCTCATACTGGACGACATTGCCTGCGGGGACGACGTAAAAAGACGCACATCCGAATTAGTGAAGCTCGCCTTCAGTGGCAGGCATGACAATATCAGCGTTTGGTTGCTCTCGCAGCAGCTTACCAGCGTCTCTAAACCCTTTAGGGAAAACATAGGATCCCTGGTCGTCTTCTACACACCCAGTCGGAGTGATTTGGAAACCATTCTCTCCGACTACGGTGGCGAGATAAGCAAGGAACAGTTACACGAATACATGCGGCATTTAAAAACGCACCAACATTCCAAAATGATCTTCTCTTTGAGGTTTCCGTATTCCGTTAACATATATGGATATTGAGCAGCTCTTAGACGAAGTCCCCGTAGATGAAAGTAACCTTAAAGAACAACTTAACATCCTGGTGTCATCGGGAAAATGTAAAGAAATGATAGGCAAGGAGTTGACGCATGAGCAGGTTAATAAGTTGTCAGAGGAGGAGGTAAAAAAGTTCCATAAGAGATACGAAGCCGCCCTTGCAAGTAAAACCACGAATGCCGTAGCAGACTCCGCTATTAAGCTGGCCACCAAACTCCTGGGACTTGCACTGCCCATAGACGACGTGGAGGCGCTGCGGAAGGACATAAGCGAGGACTATGTCATATCCCAAGAACTTAAGATAACCTGCGGGTGGTTGTCTTTGAAGTGCGGTAAGTTAATGGCAGTCGCATCTTTGGGACTTCACGTAGCTCAACATGTCGACTTGAAGGAGGTACTGGTGTCTTGGAAGGACTACAAGAAAGATAAACAAGTCGAGGAGATCTTCAAGGCAGCACTTGATCAAGTCGATGTAAGTCCTTCTGAAGTCATTCACGGGACTTAGTCAAGTCATTATCAAGTCGTCGTCAAGTCATTCACGGGACTTAGTCAAGTCATACGTAAGTCATTGTCAAGTCGTCGTCAAGTTACTATAAGTCCTTCAAGTCCTTAGATATAAGATGAGTGACACCGAAACAAAGGCGGAGGAAACCCCTTGAGAGCAAAAGATCACCAAGCCTAAATCCCCGGGCAGAGTCGCTGCGGGGAAGAAGCTCGCGGAGATGAACAGGAAGAACAAAGCTAAAAAGAAGAGAGGGAAGAGGAAAAAGAAGAGGAATCCTTTTGGAATCCGGGCTACGTTATCGGAGCATTAGGAATTGCTATAGCAGCAGGCAGCCTCTACTTACAATGGCGGGCTGCTAAACCAAAAGTGGAACCAAGGGCAGAAATGAGGTATGTGGAGCCTCCTAAGAGAAGTAAGATACCCGAGATGGAATAGCAAGGTCATTCCATTTGGTATAACCTCGCTTTGTAATATAATGTCGTTTATGAAAACCGTCGAAGATGCAGCTATTATTACTTCCATCGTTGCGGGTATTGGTTGGGTAGGTAAGAAAGTGCTCAAAGAAGACTTTACTGAAGACCCAAGCAAGAGCATTACGGGCTTTGCTAAGATGACTGCTGCAGTAGCAGGTAGCATTGCCCTTAAGGACTACCTACAGAAGGAAAAGTACCTGCCTAGGCCGTGAGGCCCTTATATATGGCAAGCGTATTGGTAGGTGGCGTTATTGCAGCGTTAGCATTCACGGGAGCTAATTATGGCGGTCAATATTTGGATAGATTAGTCAGAGGCAACAAAGGCGATGCCGAGAGGAAAAGGCATGATTTGGCGCTGGAGAAATATCAAAGGGACGTGGCGGCTTGGAATGAAAAAAGACAAGCTTACAGGGATTGGTTGGACAAGAACTACCAAGACAAAATGCAGGCGGATAAGAACTTCGAAAACACGGACTACGCCTTTAAACTTTATGCACAGACACACCCCGACTTTAGAATGAGAAAGCCTCAGTTTAAGAATTACTACCAGCCGTCAAAGAAACAAAAAGACAATGAGTTGGTCTTTGTAGGAGTCGCAGGGCTGGCAGGGGGTGCAGCCTTGGCGTATTTAATATAATGATCGTCTTTTTGGAAAGCGATAAGAATGACTTTACCACTTATTTGAATCCCCCCATCAAAGCCCATACGGTTCGGTTGGTCAGTTGCTCTTTATACAATTCTTGGTATAATTTAATTAGGGGTATGGTCACCGCGCAAAAGACGCCTAACACTTACCAAGGCGTAATGCTCCCAGATGGGCATTACACGCCAATTACCCTCGCTAAGGAGCTAGCCAAACACGGTTATACTCTTACCACAGGGTTGCCGCACGAAATGACCCTCAAACATAACCTACCTAGCGGTGCCACAGTAACCCTCTTGAGGGTTAAGCCATTGGGATCTTTACTTGGAGTTCATAAGAGTCAGGCGATTACCAACACGGCAGTTCCCGTAAGTTGGAAAGTCGCATCCTCTTATGAAGTCTATTGTGATTTGGTCTGCAGTTACAGCAATGGAAATCCCTCCCATCTTATGTCTAAGTTTTCACCCAAAGGTAATCCATTCGACCTGGTAGAATACACACCCATTTCTTTAAACTATGACTTGCCTTCTGATTTGGTAGAAAGCATAAACATCACCATCAAAGTGGACGGAAAAACGGTGGATTTCAACGGACGCAAGATCAATCTCGTCCTGGAATTCATATAATGGGTCGAACTGAGGACAAACTCAAAAGGATTTACTACGGTCCCAAAGGCTATTGGAGAGGAGTTGCGGCTATCAAGAAACTCGCTACGGCAGCCAGGGTATCCGACGAAACGGCTAAGAATTGGTTAAAGAAACAAACTATCTGGCAGGTTTATCTTCCCGTGCCCAAGTACATTCCCAGACCCAGCTTTACCGTAAATACCCCTAATGAAGTTCATCAGGCGGATTTACTTTTCTTACCGCACGACACGGTAAGAAGAAAGACCTATAGATACGCTTTGACCGTAGTTGATATCGCAAGCAGATACAAGGACGCCGAACCCATAACCAGCAAGGATTCTGGGGAAGTCGCAGAAGCCCTAGGTAGGATTTATAAGCGCGTTTTGAAATGGCCTAAGCTGCTGCAAGTGGATGCGGGGACGGAGTTCATGGGCGTGGTTACCAAGACCCTGAAAGACCACGACACAAAAATTAGAAGAGCCGAAGCAGAGTACCACAGAGGTCAGAGCATCGTCGAAAGATTCAATAAAACCCTGGCTGAGCGTCTCTTTGGATACCAGTATTGGAAAGAGTTGGAAGATCCCTCTAAGCGAAACAAGGAATGGACACAAAGACTCCCCCAGGTCGTCGCAGCTTTGAACAACGAGGCGGCCAGGGCTACGGGAATAAAACCCAAGGATGCCATAAAAAAGAAGCACGTGGAACACAAGTCCTACGTCAGAAGTTCAAGGGCGGTCTTCCCCCATGAAAAGAAATTAGGTAACGTCACGGTCCGATATCTCTACGGGCCGGGTGAATTAGAAGGAGGATCCAAAAGAGCTACGGATCCTAACTGGTCTTTGGAAACTTACCAGATACGAAGTGTAATAGCCAAGGAGGGTCAGCCCATCTTGTATTATCTTCACGATGGTCCCACACGTGGGTTCGTCAAGGAAGAACTGCTTATCGTGTGATGTCCGAATGCTATCGTATGCACTCCGTCATCGCACATCCATCGCTTACCGTCAAATGCAGACAGTGACACCTTCTCCTGCGTGACGTTATGTATCTGATGACCATAGCTGCGCAGGCTGTTCATCTTGTGCCGCTGTTTCTTGCGCGTGCGTAATACGTTCAAGTAGGACTCGTGCGTAATGTCCTTCTTAACGACGTATTTTTTGACGCCTTTGGCTTTCTTCTCCACACCGTCCAGCTTTAGCACACTGTACATCTTTGGCTTCAACCCCACGTACTCTACTATGGGTTTTCCTAACATCTCGTCTTTCATCTTTCCTATTACCTTCTTGTTCTTCGCAGAGTAAAGGAAGTGCTCCTTTGGGTAACCGCTGGTGTCGTACTCGTCTATGTCTTCGACGCAATCCTGGTAGACGTCTTCCGTTTGCACTTCTAGAATTAGAGAGTCGGTGTCTGTGTACAGGAGGTGACAGCGGTCTCCGTACTTTGGCTTTAGTTTGTCGTAGTAAAACTCATACATTAACAACTTAGACAGATCCAGCACCGTAAAGCCGGTGTATACGGGTTTATTTAGAAGCAGGTTCGCCTTCTTCATGTGAATCACATAGAAGTTCAGCATTTCTACGTATCTAACGAATCCAGGCTGTGACACGTATGCTTCTGCTTCCTCTTTGGTGCTAACTATTTTTACGCTTACGCGCTTGCGGATGTTCTCCATCGTTTTCCCAAACACGCTGTTGTTCATCAGTTTGAAGAGGTTTTTCTCGAAGTCATTCTTAGCTGCGGTACGCTTTTGCGTGTTAAAGTCAATGTAGGGGCGCATCCAGGGCTCCTGCGTGAATTTTAGGACTCTGTGGATCTTCTTTACGCGCATTCCGTGTCGCACGTAGAATTGCAGGTTGCGGTAGTGGACAACGTACTTCTTCTTATCCATCAGATTCATTGTCAACTTCCTGTATGGCTTGTAACCAGGACACATTTGCTTCTGCAGCGGCGACAGCTGTTGAAAGGGTATCTCTATTGCTTCTGGTGCTAAGGGGAACTCGTTGTGTTCGTCGTGCAGGTGCTCTGGGTACTCCAGATCCACTTCTAAAACGTAACCCTTGTCTTCCTCCTTTCCTACCTGCATGTAGAAGTCTATGGGTCGCACGGTGTCCCATTCGAAGTCTCTCACAGGCAAGTACTGTGACATTGCCCAACCGTAAAGGTTGTTTGCGTCCAGGTAGTAAATGTAGGTTGTTGGTTTCTCTGGGTCGTGCTCTACTAAGGGGTTGTTTGCGCGGGCATAACGTCTGCTGGGTCCGCAAACGCCACCACGAATACCGTCTTCCATAAAGCGGTACATGTCGTATTCCGTTAGGAGATCCAGTTGCGCGTTTGTCTTCTTTAACAGCGCACTCCAGCTGAGTCCGGGAGCTGTGTAGAAATTAGCAGGATCCAATCCGTAGTATTCGATAGCCATCTTTCTGAAGCTTTGGAAAACATCTGCGAGCAGCACTACATCTGAACGTAGGTAAATGTCGTGGTAATCCCCCATGTTCTCACAGGAGTACTTTTCCCACACGTCTAACGCATGCTGGTACTCCTCGTCCTTTATACCGGACTCGTTTAGGGTGCTGTAGAAGCAATCTTTGCTGGGCAAAGATTCTTGGAAGCGCTCCCAGGAGTCCATGTATTCATATGGGTAGACTCCTTTCCTTTCTGCGCCGTATTTACTGGAAATGGGAAAGTTGGTGTTGTACTTTACGAGATTCGCTAAGGAGTCTGCCATGAATTGCTGCGAATCTAAGAACTTTAGCTTACCCACAGTTACCGACATGTAACGCTCTTTGTTGTTAGGTATGCATTTGACGTCGGATCCGTCTGTTCCCTGAAGGAGTAAATGGGAGTCGTAACCGCGAAGGTTGTGAAAGAACACGGGAATCTCCATGTCTGGGTTTACTTTGAAGTTTATATTGCATTTCCAATGGGCCGCTCCTCTGTATTTGCCCGTGATGTGGCAGTGATCTCTAACCTTATCCACGTAGAAGTCTTCAACGAATGCTTTGTGGCAGTGAATGCAGTGAGTGGAGGGCTTTCCTGGCTTCTCGCCTTTCTTAGCATACTTCCCGCATTTAAAATGAGCTTCCCCTAGATACTTTCCATCTTCATCCCACGCTTTCTTTGCTTGTCTTCCAAACTGAAGAAGCGTATGTTGGCAAATGTGACATTTCTTTGCCTTGTGAAATTCCTCCTGGTTCTTTTTGGTAAATTCCATCTTCTTTGGACGTCTTAATTGTTCTCTTATCTCCTCCTCCTCTTCTCGCAATGCTTCTAGAAACTTATTAGATACGTTTTTACCTCGGTAAATCACAGGAGGGTCGGCCTTGCCGTCTGATCTAACTACTACGTAACCAAAGGAGCAGATCTCGTGTAATCCTACCTTATTCGTGGCACCACTTTTCTGCTGTTCCTTAGTTATCAACGCTTCGAAGTCTGCATATATTACGTAAGGCACCTGCATCTGCTTTTGGTGGTCTGCGTATGAAAGCTCTTTGTTGGCGGGCATCTGTATCCGTTGCGCCACTTCTTCGACTCCGCGGCAGATTTCGTCGTGGTTCTTTAAGGCTTTTAGGGAGGTAAATGACAGTAAACAACAGTCGCAGAAATACTTTTTGCCTTTGTGCTTAGTATGTCTGTAAAATAACCTGATGATGTGCTTAACCCATGAGTAGTGTCCGCCGTGGTAAAACAGGTGTACGCGCTCTCCTTTACTCTTTGACAGGACTAACGGTACTATCGTCTGCTCTCTGACTCCGTAAACGTTAATTGCTAGATCGTTTATCTCCTCAAATATGGGAATGTCTATCAACTGCATGGGAAATTCCACACCATCCCACTCTAAATCATCTGTGGGATACTTACTCATCCTGCAGGGATCCTTCTCTGCTGAATACAGTGCAGACCTGATTGCCCACATAAAGCATCGGTTGTCTTCATTCTTCACGTTTACGATGGCCTTCTTCCTTTCTACCCACGCTGGTAGTGGTACGTAACTTCCTCCTCGGATGGGTACGTACCTTGCCATACTTATCTCTATTCCTTCAACCTCCTCCACTGTCCAACCTGATCCATCTTTCGTGTAGTTAGACAGCGACTCCATTATTGCTTCTAAGGCTTCACTGAGTAACCTATCCAAATTCGTAGATTCTAATATCACTAACGACTTTGATCGCAGCATTGCTGTCGTCGTCACCTCGTCTTTCGATAGGCTCGCTTCTACCATTATACTTACTTTCAGGGCTCCTAAGTCTTCTATACCTTTTCGGAGCGTCCTTTTAACCTTCTTTTCTGACTTTCGCCAAAACTGTCTAACGTCAATCTCGCCGTTACCGGGTATCGACACCGTTTCGAAGTTGCTTTGGGATTCCATCTATATAATAGGAAATATTTTATACCTAATACCAAGCACTTTTCAGATCGTCGTAGTCGTACTCACAGTCCTGACAATGCCAATACAATTTAACTTTCGTCTTGAACTTCTTACCACATCCGCAATCATAGCTGCTCATACACTTCGTCTTCATTTTCAAATGCTTCTTCAAATCCGCTTCTTTCTTAAAAGTTCTCTTACATTCTTCGCACTCCATATATAGACTAACATATTATAGACTTAAAACAGGGAATGCGGGTAATAACGGTAAAAATCGGAGAATTCACTTTAGGCGGGTAATCCTCCGGTTGTCACTGCGCTAGAACCCCCATTCCCTATACTACGAACATTAATGCTTAGATGATGAAAGCTAGTTCTAGTAGGTATTTAGCTCAAAAATAGTTTTGGTCAAAATTAGCCCAAAATGGTCATTTTCGATGACCGGCCGGTGGGGACAAATCTCAATTTATGGACCAACCCTAATCTGGTCTAATTCTGACTCTAAACATCATAGAACTATTCAAACATTAATGCTTAGATGGTGAAAGCTAGTTCTAGTAGGTATTTAGCTCAAAAATAGTTTTGGTCAAAATTAGCATGACCGGCCGGTGGGGGCAAATCTCAATTTTTGGACCAACCCTAATCCGGTCTAATTCTGGCTCTAAACATCATAGAACTATTCAAACATTAATGCTAAGATGATGAAAGCTAGTTCTAGTAGGTATTTAGCTCAAAAATGTTTTTTGGGAAAATGAGCCCAAAATGGTCATTTTCGATGACCGCCCGGTGGGGGCAAATCTCAATTTTTGGACTAACCCAAATCTGGTCTAATTCTGACTCTAAACATCATAGAAGTATTCAAAAATTAATGCTTAGATGATGAAAGCTAGTTCTAGTAGGTATTTAGCTCAAAAATAGTTTTGGTCAAAATTAGGTCAAAATGGTCATTTTCGATGACCGGCCGGTGGGGGCAAATCTCAATTTTTGGACCAACCCTAATCCGGTCTAATTCTTGCTCTAAACATCATAGAAGTATTCAAAAATTAATGCTTAGATGATGAAAGCTAGTTCTAGTAGGTATTTAGCTCAAAAATAGTTTTGCTCAAAATTAGCCCAAAATGGTCATTTTCGATGACCGGCCGGTGGGGGCAAATCTCAATTTTTGGAAAAACCCTAATCCGGTCTAATTCTGGCTCTAAACATCATAGAAGTATTCAAAAATTAATGCTTAGATGATGAAAGCTAGTTCTAGTAGGCATTTAGCTCAAAAAATAGTTTTGGTCAAAATTAGCCCAAAATGGTCATTTTCGATGACCGGCCGGTGGGGGAAATCTCAATTTTTGGACCAACCCTAATCCGGTCTAATTCTGGCTCTAAACATCATAGAAGTATTCAAAAATTAATACTTAGATGATGAAAGCTAGTTCTAGTAGGTATTTAGCTCAAAAATAGTTTTGGTCAAAATTAGCCCAAAATGGTCATTTTCGATGACCGGCCGGTGGGGACAAATCTCAATTTTTGGACCAACCCTAATCCGGTCTAATTATGGCTCCAAACATCATAGTAGTATTCAAACATTAATGCTAAGATGATGAAAGCTAGTTCTAGTAGGTATTTAGCTCAAAAATAGTTTTGGTCAAAATTAGCCCAAAATGGTCATTTTCGATGACCGGCCGGTGGGGGCAAATCTCAATTTTGGACTAACCCTAATCTGGTCTAATTCTGATTCTAAACATCATAGAACTATTCAAACATTAATGCTAAGATGATGAAAGCTAGTTCTAGTAGGTATTTAGCTGAAAATTGGTTTTGGTCAAAATTAGCCCAAAAAGGTCATTTTCGATGACCGGCCGGTGGGGACAAATCTCAATTTTTGGACCAATCCTAATCTGGTCTAATTCATGCTCCAAACATGATAGAAGTATTCAAACATTAATGGTTAGATGATGAAAGATAGTTCTAGTAGGTATTTAGCTCAAAAATGTTTTTTGGTAAAATGAGCCCAAAATGGTCATTTTCGATAACCGGCCTGGTGGGGGCAAATCTCAATTTTTGGACTAAGCGAAATCTGGTCTAATTCTGACTCTAAACATCATAGAACTATTCAAACATTAATGCTTAGATGATGAAAGCTAGTTCTAGTAGGTATGTAGCTCAAAATTGGCTTTGGTGAAAATTAGCCCAAAATGGTCATTTTCGATGACCGGCCGGTGGGGACAAATCTCAATTTTTGGACCAATCCTAATCTGGTCTAATTCTGGCTCCAAACATCATAGAAGTATTCAAACATTAATGCTTAGATGATGAAAGCTAGTTCTAGTAGGTATTTAGCTCAAAAATGTTCTTTGGAAAATGAGCCCAAAATGGTCATTTTCGATGACCGGCCGGTGGGGACAAATCTCAATTTATGGACCAACCCTAATCTGGTCTAATTCTGAATCTAAACATCATAGAACTATTCAAACATTAATGCTTAGATGGTGAAAGCTAGTTCTAGTAGGTATTTAGCTCAAAAATAGTTTTGGTCAAAATTAGCATGACCGGCCGGTGGGGGAAAATCTCAATTTTTGGACCAACCCTAATGCGGTCTAATTCTGGCTCTAAACATCATAGAAGTATTCAAAAATTAATGCTTAGATGATGAAAGCTAGTTCTAGTAGGCATTTAGCTCAAAAAATAGTTTTGGTCAAAATTAGCCCAAAATGGTCATTTTCGATGACCGGCCGGTGGGGGAAATCTCAATTTTTGGACCAACCCTAATCCGGTCTAATTCTGGCTCTAAACATCATAGAAGTATTCAAAAATTAATACTTAGATGATGAAAGCTAGTTCTAGTAGGTATTTAGCTCAAAAATAGTTTTGGTCAAAATTAGCCCAAAATGGTCATTTTCGATCACCGGCCGGTGGGGACAAATCTCAATTTTTGGACCAACCCTAATCCGGTCTAATTATGGCTCCAAACATCATAGTAGTATTCAAACATTAATGCTAAGATGATGAAAGCTAGTTCTAGTAGGTATTTAGCTCAAAAATAGTTTTGGTCAAAATTAGCCCAAAATGGTCATTTTCGATGACCGGCCGGTGGGGGCAAATCTCAATTTTTGGACTAACCCTAATCTGGTCTAATTCTGATTCTAAACATCATAGAACTATTCAAACATTAATGCTTAGATGGTGAAAGCTAGTTCTAGTAGGTATTTAGCTCAAAAATAGTTTTGGTCAAAATTAGCCCAAAAAGGTCATTTTCGATCCCCGGCCGGTGGGGACAAATCTCAATTTTGGGACCAACCCTAATCCGGTCTAATTATGGCTCCAAACATCATAGTAGTATTCAAACATTAATGCTAAGATGATGAAAGCTAGTTCTAGTAGGTATTTAGCTCAAAAATAGTTTTGGTCAAAATTAGCCCAAAATGGTCATTTTCGATGACCGGCCGGTGGGGACAAATCTCAATTTTTGGACCAATCCTAATCTGGTCTAATTCATGCTCCAAACATGATAGAAGTATTCAAACATTAATGGTTAGATGATGAAAGATAGTTCTAGTAGGTATTTAGCTCAAAAATGTTTTTTGGTAAAATGAGCCCAAAATGGTCATTTTCGATAACCGGCCTGGTGGGGGCAAATCTCAATTTTTGGACTAAGCGAAATCTGGTCTAATTCTGACTCTAAACATCATAGAACTATTCAAACATTAATGCTTAGATGATGAAAGCTAGTTCTAGTAGGTATGTAGCTCAAAATTGGCTTTGGTGAAAATTAGCCCAAAATGGTCATTTTCGATGACCGGCCGGTGGGGACAAATCTCAATTTTTGGACCAATCCTAATCTGGTCTAATTCTGGCTCCAAACATCATAGAAGTATTCAAATATTAATGCTTAGATGATGAAAGCTAGTTCTAGTAGGTATTTAGCTCAAAAATGTTCTTTGGAAAATTAGCCCAAAATGGTCATTTTCGATGACCGGCCGGTGGGGACAAATCTCAATTTATGGACCAACCCTAATCTGGTCTAATTCTGAATCTAAACATCATAGAACTATTCAAACATTAAATGCTTAGATGGTGAAAGCTAGTTCTAGTAGGTATTTAGCTCAAAAATAGTTTTGGTCAAAATTAGCATGACCGGCCGGTGGGGGAAAATCTCAATTTTTGGACCAACCCTAATGCGGTCTAATTCTGGCTCTAAACATCATAGAAGTATTCAAACATTAATGCTTAGATGATGAAAGCTAGTTCTAGTAGGTATTTAGCTCAAAAATAGTTTTGGTCAAAATTAGCCCAAAATGGTCATTTTCGATGACCGGCCGTTGGGGACAAATCTCAATTTATGGACCAACCCTAATCTGGTCTAATTCTGACTCTGAACATCATAGAACTATTCAAACATTAATGCTTAGATGGTGAAAGCTAGTTCTAGTAGGTATTTAGCTCAAAAATAGTTTTGGTCAAAATTAGCCCAAAATGGTCATTTTCGATCCCCGGCCGGTGGGGACAAATCTCAATTTTTGGACCAACCCTAATCCGGTCTAATTATGGCTCCAAACATCATAGTAGTATTCAAACATTAATGCTAAGATGATGAAAGCTAGTTCTAGTAGGTATTTAGCTCAAAAATAGTTTTGGTCAAAATTAGCCCAAAATGGTCATTTTCGATGACCGGCCGGTGGGGGCAAATCTCAATTTTTGGACTAACCCTAATCTGGTCTAATTCTGATTCTAAACATCATAGAACTATTCAAACATTAATGCTAAGATGATGAAAGCTAGTTCTAGTAGGTATTTAGCTGAAAATTGGTTTTGGTCAAAATTAGCCCAAAATGGTCATTTTCGATGACCGGCCGGTGGGGACAAATCTCAATTTTTGGACCAATCCTAATCTGGTCTAATTCATGCTCCAAACATGATAGAAGTATTCAAACATTAATGGTTAGATGATGAAAGATAGTTCTAGTAGGTATTTAGCTCAAAAATGTTTTTTGGTAAAATGAGCCCAAAATGGTCATTTTCGATAACCGGCCGGTGGGGGCAAATCTCAATTTTTGGACTAAGCGAAATCTGGTCTAATTCTGACTCTAAACATCATAGAAGTATTCAAACATTAATGCTTAGATGATGAAAGCTAGTTCTAGTAGGTATGTAGCTCAAAATTGGCTTTGGTGAAAATTAGCCCAAAATGGTCATTTTCGATGACCGGCCGGTGGGGACAAATCTCAATTTTTGGACCAATCCTAATCTGGTCTAATTCTGGCTCCAAACATCATAGAAGTATTCAAACATTAATGGTTAGATGATGAAAGCTAGTTCTAGTAGGTATTTAGCTCAAAAATGTTCTTTGGAAAATTAGCCCAAAATGGTCATTTTCGATGACCGGCCGGTGGGGACAAATCTCAATTTATGGACCAACCCTAATCTGGTCTAATTCTGACTCTAAACATCATAGAACTATTCAAACATTAATGCTTAGATGGTGAAAGCTAGTTCTAGTAGGTATTTAGCTCAAAAATAGTTTTGGTCAAAATTAGCATGACCGGCCGGTGGGGGAAAATCTCAATTTTTGGACCAACCCTAATGCGGTCTAATTCTGGCTCTAAACATCATAGAAGTATTTTAACATTAATGCTTAGATGATGAAAGCTAGTTCTAGTAGGTATTTAGCTCAAAATTGGTTTTGGTCAAAATTAGCCCAAAATGGTCATTTTCGATGACCGGCCGGCCGGTGGGGGCAAATCTCAATTTTGGACTAACCGTAATCTGGTGTAATTATGACTCTAAACATCATAGAACTATTCAAACATTAATGCTAAGATGATGAAAGCGAGTTCTAGTACGTATTTAAGCTCAAGAAACTCGTTAGGTCAAAATGAGCCCAAAATGGTAATTTTCGATGACCGGCCTGTTGGGGCAAATCTCAATTTTTGGACTAACCCTAATCTGGTCTAATTCTGATTCTAAACATCATAGAACTATTCAAACATTAATGCTAAGATGATGAAAGCTAGTTCTAGTAGGTATTTAGCTCAAAATTGGTTTTGGTCAAAATGAGCCCAAAATGGTCATTTTCGATGACCGGCCTGTGGGGGCAAATCTTAATTTTTGGACTAACCCTAATCTGGTCTAATTCTGATCTCTAAACATCATAGGAACTATTCAAACATTAATGCTAAGATGATGAAAGCTAGTTCTAGTAGGTATTTAGCTCAAAAATAGGTTTTGGTCAAAATGAGCCTAAAATGGTCATTTTCGATGACCGGCCGGTTGGGGCAAATCTCAATTTTTGGACCTAACCCTAATCTGGTCTAATTCTGACTCTAAACATCATAGAACTATTCAAACAGTTAATGCTTAGATGATGAAAGCTAGTTCTAGTAGGTATTTAGCTCAAAATTGGTTTTGCTCAAAATTAGCCCAAAATGGTCATTTTCGATGACCGGCCGGTGGGGGCAAATCTCAATTTTTGGACCAACCCGTATCTGGTCTAATTCTGACTCTAAACATCATAGAACTATTCAAACATTAATGCTAAGATGATGAAAGCTAGTTCTAGTAGGTATTTAGCTCAAAAATAGTTTTGGTCAAAATGAGCCCAAAATGGTCATTTTCGATGACCGGTCGGTGGAGGGCAAATCTCAATTTTTGGACCAACCCTAATCTGGTCTAATTCTGACTCTAAACATCATAGAACTATTCAAACATTAATGCTAGATGATGAAAGCTAGTTCTAGTAGGTATTTAGCTCAAAAATAGTTTTGGTCAAAATGAGCCCAAAATGGTCATTTTCGATGACCGGTCGGTGGAGGCAAATCTCAACTTTTGGACCAACCCTAATCTGGTCTAATTCTGATTCTAAACATCATAGAACTATTCAAACATTAATGCTAAGATGATGAAAGCTACTTCTAGTAGGTATTTAGCTCAAAAATAGTTTTGGTCAAAATTAGCCCAAATTGGTCATTTTCGATGACCGGGCGGTGGGGGCAAATCTCAATTTTTGGACTTACCCAAATCTCGTCTAAATCTGACTCTAAACATCATAGAACTATTCAAACATTAATGCTTAGGTGATGAAAGCTAGTTCTAGTAGGTATTTAGCTCAAGAAAGTTTAAGTGAAAATGAGCCCAAAATGGTCATTTTCGATGTACCGGCCGGTGGGGGCAAATCTCAATTTTTGAACTAACCCTAATCTGGTCTAATTCTGACTCTAATCATCATAGAACTATTCAAACATTAATGCTAAGATGAGTTCTTATGTTTCTAGTCTGGTTGGTTTATGGTGTACGATTACCAATAATTAATTTGTTTTATGTTTTGAAGGGAACGTTTTAGGTGGTGTTATCAATCATTAGCTAGAGACAAAGGATATTGCGATGCAGTTCGAAAAATATTGGGATGTTTGTAAATACCTATTTTCGGATAGAAAATATGGATGGCTTTACAGTGCAGCTTTATTCATTTATGTAGGTTTGTATGAGAATGTTTGTAGTTGCTTCAATTTTGATGTATACACTCAATTGAAGATTCGTTTTCGGGTTCAGAAACATAGAACATAGAAGCTGAGACCGAAATGGCACATGGGAAATGAAATAATTGTAATATTGGATTTTTTTCATTTGCGCCATCCATGCAGTCGGTTTAGAATGGTAAACGCGTATTCATAAGACCTGCGTTTGAGAGCCGTTTGGCTTCTCACTTTTATAGGTTGCAGCGTAGACGAAACCGCTTAGCTTATTTACTTCCCACGTGCCATATCGGTCTCACCTTCTATGTTCTATGACTCTGAATCCAACAACGATTCTTCAATTGAGTGAAATGTCAGTTGTAAAGAGATTATTAAAATACAAGAAGCAAAGTCGGAATCTTGTCCAGATAGATTACTCGTGACAATATTTGTAAGTAATTAGTGAGTATAGGCAATGTGATTGTGCAAGTGATTTCGGTCAATTATTAACGACTTTCAATTTCTCGTACAAAGAATCTTCGAATAACAAATCATCACGTCATTGTTGCATATGTCTTTGTTTATCTCATCCATACCTTCAGGATGTATATTTATAGCTTTGATTAATAATTGAAAAACATTACACATTCAAATGTATATATCATACCATCTTAACTGATAGAAAAGGTTAAAAAAGCTATGTAGTTTTATAACCAAGGTTTCGTCTTCGGTTGCTAGAAGGCCAATAAACCTCAAGCACAACGACGGTTCATTCCTACGCGTCCAGGATCCCTTTCGGTAGCTTTTTTGTTATGCTAATTTTCACTGTTATCTTGGTATTCTCAAAGGGTTTTTAACATTTGAATATGAAAAGATGCTTTGAAAAGGATTGGGGTAGTTTAGGAATGAAACGTCATTAGATTTAGGGTCTATAGTTTTGAAAGTTCTTGAATTAAAAAAATGTGAAATAAAAAGTAAAATGGTTGCTACTTAAGATCAAAAAATGGAAATTAAATTCTCAAATTAAGTATTTATTTTTGTTCACTGAAAGAATTCAAGACAAACAGGGTTCAATCAACAAATTATGTCTTCTGTACAATAGTAACCAGTTTACTTTACTTGTTAATTATTTAAATATTTTTTACTAGCTGAAGGAAATAAGTCCTCGAAGCAGCAAAACTCCAAGTAAACCAAATGAATTAACGTTAAAGTCAGAAAGAAATAATTATCACCGATACCGAGGCATTTAATATTTATTTTCGTTTTCTCGCTCTGTGAATTTCACCGGAGGTGAAGTCATGTGATAAAACTTATTAATCATCCAAGATTCATAGTAACCAAAACATGACTTAATTAACAATGTTTTCGTAATTTCTTATCCAATTCACAAAAAAAAAGTTTTACTAAAGACCATGGCTAATTCTCCATTCATCTTTCTTCCAAGGTAAGCAAAATTAAATTTCTCAGCTTTAAGCAATAATTTTACATCATATTACATATCTTATTTTTTAAAGCAAATATTAAACCCGATATAGTTTTTACTTTATTTTTAAATTTATAAAAATTAATAATTTCTCTAGACCTGAAAAGTTTATTTTTAAGATTATTGTTTTACTAAGCTATCAGACTGAAAACTTTCCTCGATTCAAAAAGGAAGATAGCCTTTAATTTTCTAGTCAGTTTAGTTTGTTTTTACGTTTGCGTGCTAAGTACGAATGTTTAAGCCATTATTAAAAAAGTAGTTCTTAAAAGATTTTACCTAAAGTTTGCATGAGTTGTCTTTAATTACAATTTTGACCTTCTATACTCGTAAGCCTACACAGTCTCAACTATTTGACTTATTTAACCGTTTTATTCAATTCAAAGGAATACAGTTATGAAAGTTTTTGTCTTTGGTGTTTTGTTGTTACATAACGAAGGCTTCGCAGGTTCGCCGCCGTCATCAGCAAAAATCGGTAAGTCAGAATATCAAAATCCTTCTCTGAACATTTTAGCATTTATTCTGACAGCAATTCCATTCTATTTTATAAACTTATATAATTTGTATTTCTTTTCATAGCTTTCATTCCAGTCCTACAAGACAGTCAGAGCTTGGAGGCGATCAAGTCGGCTTTACGTCAAGTCAACAGCGATCCGTCTGTGTTGCCAGGCACGACATTATCATTATCGAGCTTAAACTACTCCAGCGATCAAGTACTAGAGTATGGTGCGTAGTATGTGCATGAATTTGTTCATCAACTGGTTATCATAATCAAAATCGATCGATCAATATCATCATCATCATCATCATCTGCGTCATTATCATTATTATCATCATCAACACCACCATCATCACAAACAACTCCATTTACATGCACCATATCACCACCGCCACTATCACTATCGTCATTCTAATGTGCATGATCATCATCGTAGTCATCATCAACAACATCATCTGCAACAACAACAACAACAACATCAAATGATTGACAAATACACTCCCGTTAGTACAAGTGGTAGTGAAACGTAAGGTATGACGTTAAAACACGGCTATCTTGGTATATTTACTAATTCTGGTTAACAAAGGCAATATCCTAACATGTCGATATTGCGTACATTACCCACGAGGAGCGAGGTCCTCATCAATAAGTAGGGTAGAGTAATTGTTATTCTCTCGGACAGGGAATGGACAAAGTGGTTGTAGCTAGATAGTCACTAATGATATACAATCATGCAAAATACAACATATTTATAATACTCCAGTTCTTTGCTACTCAGGGTTAGTCTTGCATTTGTGCAGAATATTCACGTGTTCCAGTATAGGTCCGTGGAAGTGTTTTTTATTGCTGAAGTTGTGCATTCCTTACCTTACCCATGATATTTTTAACTATTTAGACACTTATACGAGGCTAAGCCTGAATAAATGAGTCTAATCAAGGAGCATAGCGGTTATTTTGAAATTCAAAAATATCTATTATAAAACTTGACGAAAATGCTGAGAAACAAAAGGAACAGAACGATTTTCCCAGACCTTATTTCATAGGTGATTACTTACAGTAGATTGTTGATTGAAATAATCTATTTTGTTTAATGTAGCTGCAAACTTGACCACTGAAAACAATCTGGCTTTGTTTCTGGATGGATACCCGTCTCCTTCCCATGAGCTCTTAAGCGCCATGCTCAAAATTCCCTTGATAACCACGCATCCGAGACGAAGAACAGATGTTAAGTCTAACGTGATATCATTGGCTGCGAGGAAACCTGACGTCAACAAAGGCATACATGACGTTATGAAGCAATACCAGTGGACATCTGTCTTGGTTTTGTTTGATGGTAAGCGAACTCTTCAGTTTGGAGACATGATAGAGGAATGGGTTGAGTTTCTTAGAGAGAAAAACTATTTTTAAATAATTTCTACTGCGTATTAAATCATATCTGTCGTCTTAAAAATCTATGCAGTATACATGCACATATATGTAATAGATCTTTCTCAAGATACAGTCAAGCACTGATTTTATTTTCTATTTTACGTAACCAGAAAAAGGGGATGACGTTATGTTAATTTGTCCCACCATAACGCTTGACATTTTTTCCCCCTCAAGTTCGCTGGCGTGACCAAGCGTCCCAATTCCTGTCCATCTTGTCACCCAGTATAACTCGAGAAGCTGTTGAACTGATTCTTGACCAGAAAGGAAAACTTCTTGAAGACACGAAAAGGAAGTTGAAAGAACAAAACAACAAACTAGTTGAAGCTATAGTTCTTTTCTGTGATGCTGAGTTTGTTACTGTGGTAATTGAAGAGGTGATCTAACCTATACTTATTTTCGCTTGATATTCTCTGGTTTCTAATTATGGTCTTTGAGAGGCGCTTGTGGTAAATACAGTATCTTGCTAACTTCTATTGCCACGAGGGGGGGGGGGGGGGGCTGACTCCCTTGGCCCCCTGACCACGTCCCTTGCATTGTGAAGAATAAGAAACTATGGTATAACTGTAAATTATAAATTAAATTTGTTGACGGGTCACGACAAACGGTCTGTCTAAACAAAAATATAACTAATGATAATTATCAATTTAATCAGTTTTTATGTGTTTGAATTGCGTCATCATTGTCAAAGTAGTGTGGATCCACGAGACGTAGCTCGTTGACGTCAGCTTATTTGTCTGTGCTCTTATCGATGCTGCCAATCAGCTTGCGAGAAATGAGTCTATGTCCTTGTAAACATTTATTTTTTCAGACTTGCCTTTTTTCATGTACCTTGTTAGCTATGTCTGCATTTGGGACCAAGACTGATTGGGTTACTTGCTAGCAACCTCTTTTTGCAATTGGGGTCCCCACTTTCCATCGGTTATAATCTATACAAAGATTTTCCATGCGCTAATATTCAATTCATTGTAGTACCCATATTTGGTGATCACCGTGACTGTCCCCATATTGAATTATCATAGGTCCACTGTACGTGTTCGCGTGGGATTGAACGTGCTCACTAACTGGATTCTAGCTGACATGGTACGTCATCGCCTAACGTTGCACATTACGTCACCTGATTAATAATAATAATTTCCTTAGATATCAGATCTTATTCGGTTCATAATTAATCGTTACACGTCATCGCGGGGATAAACCTCGATGCAAGGTGCAAACATGCTTGTACCAAAACTAGCCCATATTGAATTCACCACCATGTTCACTGTCTCTGAAAATACCTATTCTTACGTACGAGATAGCCAATCCTTATTTGAGTGCACTGACAATTTCTCTACTTTCCCATAGCCCATAATAGGCTTTGCTCTAACCAATCAAAAGACTGTCCCAAAATTGAAACGCCCTTCAGTTTAATATATACTATACTATATCTGTAAAACACTGACTATCAGATCAATCTAAGCTAATTTTGCGCGTTTAGAACAGCAAAAGGTTTGGTTCTACGAATTGTT
The DNA here is from genome assembly GCA_011057435.1 of Actinia equina. Lineage (NCBI taxonomy): Eukaryota > Metazoa > Cnidaria > Anthozoa > Actiniaria > Actiniidae > Actinia > Actinia equina. The sequence goes on from WHPX01000729.1 coordinate 1,415,797, forward strand.
TTGGCTTAAGAAAGAATGTTTAAATTTACTTTAAACTTCATCAACTAATTATATTTGTGTATTTTTTGTTGAAATCATTTTTTTATTTTAACAAAATGTTGGTCTACAGCAATGCTGTGTATTCAAACTCTCTTTTTCTCAGCTCCCCTCGTTTAACATGGTGACCGAGTCAAGTCAAGTAGTCATTGGATTTACTCCTCACATAGTAACCAATGTGCATTCACAACGACTCATGTCAGACCTGTCGGCTGGAATGAATGACATTAAGGCAAGTATCTATGCATAATACTACTGTTTGCAAAAAAAAAAACAATCTTAAGGCACAGGAAACTGACCCAAGCAATGTACGGCCCGTGGCTCGTAGAAAGGCTAAAACTCGTAGGATTGTCCCCAAATTTGCGAAAAGAAACAACGAACAGCAGCAAAAACACAGGCGCAAAAATTGGTAAGCTTACTTCGGAAATAACTACAGGCGTATACATATTCTTATGATTTACAATTCCAAATATATTTCTTTGTAATATTTTACAAGTAAATTAATTGGGCTTGCTGTGTGTTTGGCTGCTATCAATCGGCGACGTCATTTCCGGTTTCACATACAGTATTTGAAAGAAATTTAAAGTAATGATTGAGCTTATAGGAACGTTATTGATGAGATTCATACCTATATTTCTTTCATTCTTTCTAGAATCATTCGTATCTTTTATATGATTCGGTGCTGACCATCGCGCATGCGCTGAACAAGATCATCGCAACTGGACAGTGGGTTTCGCAGACCAGCTCCATAAACGTTGCGCAATCCCAAAATGGAATGAATATTTTGAAGGAGATGAAAAAGGTAACCATTTGATGATTTCGTTTTTGGTGGAGTTGAGGTATAGTAGGAGAGGAAACTGATGAATCAAAAAAACAAAAACAAAACAAAACAAAACAAAACGAAACAAAACAAAAACCAATTCAGAAGCGATTACACGGAGCAGTTTTTTAATGCAACTTGTCTTGCAACGACTTTGCGCCACAACATCCATTGAGCATTGCAGCGTGTAACCTAAGCGCATTTTGAAACAATGTTGCGAGACAAGTTGCGGCAATCGTTGCGAGAAATTCCTTTCTACTTTAGTCAACGATTACGTCTCCATAACACCTTGCAAACGTACGGTACGCGTCAGTTCTTAAGGCCAGTTCTAACCAACACATGTTTTAACTAGTTCTGTTCCTGTCTTATATATCTACAATACGTGCATGCTAATGCAAAGTTATTATAACATTTAAGGTGACTGCCTACTTTTGGAAATTGATTTAAACTTTTTTTTAAACTTTTATTTTCCTAATTAAAATTTAATGCTGATTCCAAATCTGGAAAGAAAAATTGGGTGTCCCGAGTTTGATTTCGAGATAATCAGCATTTAATGGAAGCCTACGCACGAGCTTTTGGAGTAAAAATTGCGCCACCGGAAGTGATTAGAAAACAAATTAAGATTCATAAGATTCATAATAGTTATTTGCAGACTATATGATTGCACGAATGAAAGCTAGTCAATCATTCTACAAAAATACATGGAAATTTTTGACAATATGTCAAAAAGATACATTGATTTGTCATATTTTGTAGTTTTGGTGCTCTTAAAAGATCTCATAAAGTCGAACAAAAATGCCCACAAAAATCTATTTTTTCATGTGTTGCTGATTTAAACATTTCCTAAAATGTTGATATAATATAGATTTGTATGAGCTTTTTCGAATGAGCTATTAGAAAATGTAGAGTCCCTTGCAAAAGTTAAGGGTTTTGCCCTGTTGAAGCTCAAAACACGTATGGTTCTTCAATAAAATCTTGTAGATGTTTCAGCGGTTTTTGAGCGCGCGCACATCGTGGGCTCAGTTCGAAAGTTCAAAAGTTGGCAGCCACCTTAATGACTTTTATTGCCTGGGACGTAACATATTTTGAAGTATTTATGAAACATTCTTCCCATTTTCCAGTTGAGTATTACCGGTACAACTGGATCTATTAGGTTTAATACAAGCGAAGGAACTCGACAAGGGATGGGCATGGACGTAATGAATCTAAGAAATAACAAGTTCGTCAAGGTAACATGCAGTATATGTTCAGTTTAGAGAGAACTAGATTGGTAGAATCCATTTTATGCGACCACCATCGCCATCGAATAGTTCAGGTTACAATTCGAATAGGAACATTTCGAATAGTTCAGGTTACAATTCGAATAGGAACATTTCGAATAGTTCAGGTTAAAATTCGAATAAGAAACATTTCGAATAGTTCAGGTTAAAATTCGAATAAGAAACATTTCGAATAGTTCAGGTTAAAATTCGAATAGAAAATATTTCGAATAGTTCAGGTTAAAATTCGAATAAGAAACATTTCGAATAGTTCAGGTTAAAATTCGAATAAGAAACATTTCGAATAGTTCAGGTTAAAATTCGAATAAGAAACATTTCGAATAGTACACTTAAACTTCGAATAAGAAAGATTTCGAATTGTACAGTTTAAAAATCAAGTAGTGAAATAGTGAATAGCGTATACATGTAGCGTCAAATCAGCGTCTCCGATTCAAAAGCCTAGATTTACTGGTTGTTTTGTCTAACAGTCCAAAAGTAGAATTCAACATGACTATTGACTTGTGATCGTCTTTTAATTTGAGGTTGGTAATTGGAGCTCATCGGGACTTATGATAGCTGGCGAGGCAGGACAAAATAAGAAATCTGATGAAGTTGTTCCACTACAAAAACTGAACAGGAAGCTAATTGTGGTTATTGCTATGGTAAGAAAATATTTGTAAAAACGAAGGTGTGTTTTGTGTGCTTGGATAGTTATCAAATATGTGAATTATAAGATGCTTCTTCAAGCGAATGTTTTATCTCAAAAAAAATCCCGAGAAAAATTTGCTTGAAATATCTTGTTTGTTTAAACATTCCCAAAATTATATTGTCACTCGATAATTGAACCATGGGGATATTAACGCTATATAAATCATTATTTATCATAATAATGATAATTATTATTGTTATCATTATGATTATAATCTACAATTCCTTTCCCTTGTGATCACCTTTTTTTATTTTTCCTTCCCTTCTTTCTGTCCTTTGATCGGACAATGGCCACCCACTCACTCTCCTCCCTCCCTGTCTTTGTCCTTATTCATCTATCTATCTATCCCACCAACCACCCATCAACCATTCCACCAGCCAGTCCACCCATCCATTCACCTATTCATCAGTCTATCTATCCCACCAACCACCCATCAATAATTCCACCAGTCAGTCCTACCATCTATTCAACCATCCATCTTTCCCACAAACCACCCATCCAACCACCCATCAACCATTCCACCAGTCAGTCCACTCATCCATTCATCTATTTATCCCTCTATTTATCCCACCAACCAACCACCCACCCATCAATAATTCCACCAGTCAGTCCACCTATCCATTCATCTATTCATACATCTATCCCACCAACCAACCACCCATCCACCCATGTTTCAAAAATTCCACCAGTCCGTCCGCCCATCCATTCATCCATCCATCTATCTATCCCACCACCCAACCACCCATCCACCCACCTATCAACAATTCCACCAGTCCGTCCACCCATCCATTCATCTATTCATCCATCTATCTATCCCACCAACCAACCACCCACCCATCAATAATTCCACCAGTCCATCCACCCATCCATTCATCTATTCATCCATCTATCCACTAACACTAATATGAACACAAACACACATTTATCTGGGATTCGCTTCTTTTTTCCTTCCTTCATTTTACTTGCATTTCATCATTACTGAAAAATTTCGTATTCAATTTCTCAGGATCCTCCATTTGCATTTTCCGTCAAGGACCCCAAAACAGGAGAAGAAAAGTTCGAAGGTTACAGTATTGACCTTGTTAATGCTCTTGCCAAGCTGTTGTTTTTCAAATATCAGATAGTCGAGTCGCCAGACTGGCAAATATGGCGGGAAGCTACCTGATGGCACTTTCAATGGCATTGTTGGAGAACTCACTAAACAAGTAAGCTTTAAAGTAATTGGCTTCGTACAAGTTAACATATAGTCACTGCGGGAAGCGGTTTTTCTTGGGGCTGAGTTAGATTCTTTTAGAGTAGAGCGGACAGCATTGATTTACTTTATTGGTTGGGTTTGGGTGGAACATCAATATCACCTGCATAAATATAGGCTAAAAAAGCAATAGGGATGAAGGTAAAGGACAATGTTTAATCATGATAATGATGATGATGATTGATGATGATGATGATGGTGATGATAGTGAGGATGGTGATGATGGCGATGATGATGATGATGATGATGATGGTGATGATACTGATGATGGTGTTGGTGATGATTGATGATGATGATGATAATAATGATGGTGATGATTGATGATAATTGATGATGGTGATGATGATGATGATGGTAATGATACTGGTGATGGTGTTGGTGGTGATGATGATGTTGGAGATGCTGTTAGGGACAAAGGTAAAGCACAATGTTTAATCATGATAATGATGATGATTGATGATGATGATGATGGTGGTGATAATATTGATGGTGATGATTGATGATGGTGATGATTGATGATGGTGATGATTGATGATGGTAATGATACTGATGGTGTTGGTGATGATGATGATGATGATGATGATGCTGGTGGCGATGATTGATGATGATGATGATAATAATGATGGTGATGATTGATTATGGTGATGATGATGATATGCTGTTGGTGATGGTGATGATGATGATGATGATGTTGTTGGTGATGATGATACTATTGATGATGATCATGGTGTTGGTAGCGATTGATGATGACGATGACTGTGGTGGTGAAGATGATGATGATGATTTTGGTGGAGTGAATGCCGATAGTTGATGAGTATGATGATGTTGGTGATGATGATGATAACAACGATGGTGTTGGTGATAAGATGATGATGGTGTTGGTTATGGTGAGGATGACTAATGGTGACAATGACTGTGATGATGGTGATGGTGATGGTGGGATTACTGATGATCGATAATATGATGGTAGTATTGTTGATAACGTCGGTAGTGTTGATGTGATGTGTTAATGTTGAGGATAGTTATTTAGATACGTTATGTCGCATTTTTCATTCCAGAAAGGTGACTTTTCCACGTCCCCCCTGACAATCACCGCAGATAGGCTACAGTACTTAACATTCAGCAAGCCATACATGCAGTTCACTATGGACTTGATTTCGAAGAAGCCCAAGGAACAGGGAGCAGATGTTCTTGCCTTCATGATGCCTTACTCCATCCCAGTATGGTTGATGGCCCTTGCTTGCCTTGCTTTCATGACAATAATGCTGACAATCATCAACCATTTCAGCCCTTTCAGTCACAAGTAGGTCATTATATATTCAGGTGACGTCATAGGCGCCATATTGGTTGACTTAAACAATATACTTTGGATTTTGTCAATCCACTATGTCAGCCTCGTGTCACTTCATTTTGTGCCCGGTTAAACGAGGGGTGGCTAGCGCTATCCAACGGATAATTCTTATCCAGTGAATAAATTTATTGGATAACAGCATCGACTTATCCACTGGATAAGGATTTATCCTGCCGGATAGCGCTATATATCCACACTTTGTACAACACAGCCCTGTTAAATAGGGGTTTTGCACCTCCGAGGTGACGGCAGCCATATTAGATGGCAGAAACAATATAATCGTTTTACATGCGAAAGAATTCAATTCCTGGGAGAAAAGAGTTTTTATTTTTCTGCCATCTAACCACAGGTAGCCCAAGCTATGTTTTGCGCGTGGGCACGTGATGGTGCAAAACTTTATAGGGTTGCACACACGCATTCAGAGATGCATAATTATCTTGACGCTTACAAAGAGAGTTCTTCCTAATATGAATTAACTCGAAGAGCTAAGCAAAAACCACCAAAACAAAGTACTAATAAAATAAATAAGAACGATTGACTAATTGTACCATATATCCGTGGACAACGTTGTAAGAAATTGTATAAATTTGCACAAACAAGTAAGTTTAAATGAACGTAGACCTACAAAAACTTTGCACTAATTTGTACAATTTTGTTAGTTAATTTTTTAAGGATATATGGTATGCACTCTAAGGAAACGAGAGACTTGAAAACATATTTTAAACAAAGATTTAAAACGTTCAATGATTTGATTCTCCAACAAATTCCCTTCTCTAGGCATGGTGATAATGACGGCACTGGAGACGAGTTCAATATTTTCAACAGCTTTTGGTTTTCCTTGGCATCAATGTTGTGTCAGGGGGGTGACAACACACCCAAATCGCTCTCAGGTATGAAGCATTTTATTACATCTATTATTTCTTTAGTTGTTGCTTGTTCCTTCCCTCCCTAACCCCATCCTTCCCACCCACCGTCCATCAATTAATCACTCATACGACTGTCCGTCTTTTTCAATTTCCTTCCATCCATGCATCATCCATCTATTTGCCCGTGCTTCCATCTCTCCATATGTCCATCAAGACAACCATTCCTTCATCCATTCGTCGCTATTGTTTTGTTGATAAAAAGACTCTTGATTTCTCTTCAGTATTATTTTCAACAAACGTTGAAAATAAGAAACAAACGTGCCAAAAACCACGTTTCTTTCCCTCCCCCGCTAAGCCCTCTGGGGCTAAACACAGGGAACCCATTTCTCCGGAAAAGCTATGTTTCTTTCTGTCCGTCTGTCCGTCCCACTATCTATCAATCAGTCTACTTATGTCTTTCTGTTCGTCTGTCCATCCAACTATCTATCAATCAGTCTACTTATGTCTTTCTGTTTGTCTATCCGTCCCACTATGCATCTATCAATCAGTCTACTTATGTCTTTCTTTATTCCCAGGCCGTGTTCTCGTCGGGTGTTATTGGTTCTGTGTTCTTATCTGGGTCTCTACTTACACTGCTAACCTAGCTGCCTTTTTCTCGTATCGTCATACTGGTAGTACCATCAATACTCTTCAGGAAATTCTTGATAAAGACTACCAACTTCATATCTTGTCAGATACTGCTTTAGAGGAAACCTTCAAAAACTCTAAATACAGCCTTCACCAGTAAGAACATATTTGAAAAACTGTATACAGCAATTTCAAAAAGGTTTGGTTAGGTTATTTTGCTTGCTTGCTTTATGTTGTATACCAAGCCCGAAATGCATTGTGGACAATGTGAATGCGATCAGCGAAAGATCACAACAAACAATATGGTATTTTCCCAAACTTTCGCCATACTTTCTTCTGCGCTGACATTATTTACAGATCATCCACGATACGTTTCAAGCTTGGTAAGCAACATGCAACAACAAAATAGGTCTTTGGCTATTCAATTTTTAGTTCGGATTAATTCAAGAAAACGACGTTATTTTCTCGGTTGGTTTGCAAGATCCTTTTACAGTGCCGGACCATTAACGTTTTAGGCATTCAAAAAGCAGGGAAAGTTGTTTTGAAACACCCAAACCCTGCAAGAAAAGAAAGAATGGCTGTGGTGCCACTCCAAGGGCATATTTCCGATTGACTGCCACGATAGCACATGGTCATTCAACTTAACCCCCTTTTCTTTTTTCTTTATTAAGAAAACTTTATCATCACATGGTTGCAGAAAAGACTATCGTCAGCACTTTTGACGAAGGATTCACGAAAGTTCGTGAAAATGAGAAATCAGTGTACATGGACGAGCATCCATACTCCAGATATATTGTTCAGCAGAAACCGTGTGATTTAATATCAGGTTTGTACAAGCTTTCTATGACGAGAAGCCTAGTTTATAGTAGAGGGCTGAAATGAAAATCGAGCCTCAACAAATCAATCCTTCCTCCTTTCTCCAAAAACATATATAATGTTAATGTGAACGGGACCATAGGCATCCTAAGACCCCCTGAATACGTTGCTTCCCTTTGATTTAGTTAAAGATATATCGGAACCAAGGTCGGAAAGGTCGGAAAAGTTTCGTGGGTTCGAATCCCAGCGAGGTCGGAAATTAATTTTTAAGGGCTTACTCCGGGAATAACCTCGTTCCCAAGCACAATAACTTATCTATATTTCTATATCTTTAACTATTTCATTAGTGCCACGCATTCCATTCCATACTCTCTTCCCTTTGATTTATTAGGTCTTGTGACCAGCAATGACAGTCATCGATGTACATTCCAATAAAATTCCACTCAGCTCCGGAAGTGACGAATATAGGAAACTATTTGTCTTGACTTAACAAATGATAGCTTGAAGTGTGCATACCCGTAATTGCCTCCCCGTGGTACTATATGATTAACCTCGCCGCTACATAAAAATAAGATATCTTAACATTTGTTTCTTGTTTTATTCAAAGTCAAGGGCTTCATGGGCGTCAAGGGATACGGTATTGCAATGACCAAGAATTTTGTCTATGCTAACAACTTCACCGTAGCTTTACTAAAGCTGCAAGAAACAGGAGTGTTGGAAGAACTGACGAGAAAATGGTGGGATTATCGAAGCCAGTGCCATGGCACCAGCACAGGTTAGATGCTAAGCTACCTTTGGTTACCTAGGGCCGTTTGCTAAATGCGTACTCATTAGTTACACTAAGATTTAGTGTTTGTTTAATAATTTACTAATTTATTAATAATGGAAAAACATAGCTCTAAAGACTATGAGCTTTATGAGCAGGACACGATCTATACGAGGAAAGAGGATACGAACTATGTAAAAAAGGATCGGGAAACGAACTGTCAAGGACTGGGACACGTAGTATGGGCGAGGGTCAGAACACGAACTATGTGAGAGGCGGGACACTTGTTTAATGGGAGAAATTTGACAAGAGAATGAGAATGTCGTATGATGCCCAACATCATGGAAGGGAAAAGGGGAAGGGATACGAGGGGAGGGGAGGGTAGGACTAATTCACATGGAATACTTAGTGTCTTATGATGCCCAACATGGAAGGGAAGAGGGGAAGGGATACGAGGGGAGGGGATGGGAGGGTAGGACTAATTCTCATTGAATACTTAGTGTCTTATGATGCCCAAAACCATGGAAGGGAAGAGGAGAAGGGATACGAGGGGAGGGGAGGGTAGGACTAATTCACATGGAATACTTAGTGTCTTATGATGGCCAACACTATGGAAAGGAAGAGGGGAAGGGATACGAGGGGAGGGGAGGGTAGGACTAATTCACATGGAATACTTAGTGTCTTATGATGCCCAACACTATGGAAAGGAAGAGGGGAAGGGATACGAGTGGAGGGAGGGGAGGACTAATTCACATGGAATACTCAGTTTCTTATGATGGCCAACATCGTGGAAGGGAAGTTAGGAAGGGATACGAGGGAAGGGGAGGGGAGGGTAGGACTAATTCACATGGAATACTTAGTGTCTTATGATAGCCAACATCATGTAAGGGAAGAGAGGAAGTAATAGGAGGGGAGGGGAGGGGAGGAAATCCTGGATTTATTAATTTTGAGCCCTACTTTATATGTTCTTGGACTAAACGTATTTCCACAGGAGCATCAACTACTGAACGTCTTGGTCTGGCCAACATGGCGGGAGTGTACCTAGTCATTGCCGCAGGGTGTGTTCTTGGTATATTTTCAATGCTGTGTGAACTTATATGGAAAAAGAAAGAAGAGACGATCAAGAGAGTATTCACCTGTTGCTTCTCCAAGAAAGCGTAAGTCATGGTAAAACAACTGAGAAGGTTTGTTAATTTTATATAATTTTCTTTAATTGATTTTCGGAAGGGAGACGAGAAGAGTTGAGCTCTGATGAGATAAAAAAAAAGAACAGAACAGAGTAGAGCAGAGTGGAATAGGGTAGAGCAGAGAAGAGTAGGGTAGAGCAGAGAAGAGTAGGGTAGAGCAGAGAAGAATAGGGTAAAACTGAGTGGAATGGAGCAGAGCAGAGACTAATAGAGGAGAACTGAGTGAAATGGAGCGGAGCAGAGAAGAATAAGGTAGAGCAGAGACGAATAGAGGAGAACTGAGTGGAATAGAGCAGAGCAGAGAAGAATAGGGTAGAGCAGGGCAAAGCAGAGCAGGAGAGAGCAAAGCGGTGCAAAGCAAAATAGAAGATAGGGAAGTCGAGCAGAGAAAGGCAGAGCAGAGAGAGAGAGAGCAGAGAAGAGGAAGAAAGAAATAGGAGAGTAAAGGAGAGATGGAAATGAAAGAAAAAGAAAAGCGGAAAGGGGAGGAAAGAAAACCGGAATAGTTAAAAACGTTTATCTACTTCTCAATAGTGACCGCGTTGTTACTCATTTTTGCAGGTCAACGCCAACAAAGGTTAAACCATTTGAAGCTTTCAACTAAACGAATAAAGAGATCATAATTTTCATGCATGTAAATGCTAAACATTAAGGGATAATACACTCAGCTAACACAACTAAACTTTAACTTAACAAACTGATAAATGACAACATGTTAAGTCTTCACTGTAAAGAGAAATGATACTGTCTTTCATTCAATAACTGTTATAATAAACCTCGCATTCTGATTGGTTAGGAGCATATAAATTATGAGAGTACACAACACGCGTGCGCACTTTCTATTTCGGCTACTCTAGTTTGCGTTTTATGAAAGAAATGAAAAACGTGCTTGCTGTGCTGTATGCAGTCATAGTAGAAACACTTGAGGAATGGCAGAACACTCGAGAAGTGTCGAGAAACTGTTCTCTACGCGTCGTGCTTCTCCTTACACTTCTCCCGTGTTGTGCTAACCCCTCGTGCTTTATAACCTGAAACAGTACGCGCGCGCGTTTTCTATTTCTTCATAACTGTTATTATCGAATACATTCAATTATAAAATCATTGTCTGGTTCAAATCATAGAATCTTAGATCGAAATGGTACGTTAATATGTTAGTATGTTAATATGTTAGTATGTTAATATGTTAGTATGTTAGTATGTTAATATGTTAGTATGTTAGTATGTTAGTATGTTAGTATGTTAGTATGTTAATATGTTAATATGTTAGTATGTTAATATGTTAGTATGTTAATATGTTAGTATGTTAATTAGATGCACGTAGTGATAGAACTCGTGGAATGTTCATAAATTGTTGCACTATAACAGAAATCATGAAACATATTTTTCATAAGAATACATCAGTCAGACGATCATTATGTTATTTCCCAGAACATATGCTCAGTAGCAACCCGACAATGACTTTGCAATTGAGTGTATAGAGATTAAGACCACGTTTCCATAACGTTAATCAAGCATAAGAAAATCGTCTGTAGCTATAAAAAAGTTCAATTAATTTTTGTTAATTTGTTCATGTTTGTAAAAACCTTAACACACGGACGGGGCGTGACCTTGACGGTACCATGTATGAGTATTTTGATTGGATGAGTATTATTCTTGCGTGCTGTGATTGGTTAAACAGATTATAACAATTCCGGGCCGTGACAGTGCCGTGACAATAGCGCGTTTGCAGTCATGAGTTTAAGCCTCTCGCTTACGGTAAACGTGAGACGTGAAACGTCAGTTGACATGTAAAACATTCTTCAGAATTATGGAGAATATTCTGGTGAGAAGGTTTGCAAAAGAATTGAATTAAATGAAATCCAGGGAAACGATCAAAACTTTGTTAATCCTGCGGTTTAGTGCCTGAAGGAAAAACGTGATGCTTAATCAGTCTGTTATCTACTTTATAAATGTAACCTGTTGTAAAGTTTTAAAATTTAAACATTTTAAAATCAATTTATAACTCAGCAATAAAACTTTACAAAAGTACTTTTGTTCTTATTTAGCAGAATAAACCCTTATCCTTGGATCATTCAACCAAAAAAAAACCTAAATCGTACGATCGTAAAGATATAAAAAGAGCTAAATAAACGTTGGAATTTTTTTTGTGGAAAGCTAAAACTGGTTTCCGAGAGAAATTGTTCTGGGGGATAAAACAATGGTGTTTTTATTAGATAAAACGACCTCTTGCTTTGTCTTTGGCTTCTAAAACGTTGGCGACTTCACATAGTTTTCGTCCTTGCCTTTCTTTTGAAATGTCTCTAGAGGTCCTGGGAGTAAGAAAAAACTAGTGGAAAGACTGTAAAATCTTGAGGGTATGCTTGAAGTTAACATACATTTTTCGTTTGCTAGTTGATTCCTCTCTGGGTCCTTTTGAAATGTGTGTGGTGTGTTTGGTGGGTGTAGGGTTGAGAGCAGCGAACTCCCACAACCAGGTTGACAAAAATAAAGAACGCAAGTTTTTTAAATACTATTTTTAATTCAAACGTTTCTACAGAGATAAAAGGTGATCATCAAATACAGAAACCGATCTTCGCCCACATATACCATAGGTGCAAACACGTAAGCAATGTTCTTGTCGCCTTGGCTGTAGAGTTGTTTGTAGGGACAAAAGGTAATTTAGAAACATAGAAAAGTTTTAAAATTGCGCCTGTAAGTTTAATTAGAAAAATAAAGCAAAAAGGAGACAAATAAAAAAGCTGGAAAGATTCAAAGCAAAAGCAAAAGCGAACAAGGAGAAAGGGAAGATCGAAAGAGCAAAAACAGCTAGAAAAAAAAACAAGGTTAAGAGAATGAGAGCCGAAGCGTGAGAGAAAAAAGAAAATTGAAAAACATAACTAAGAAACGAACGAAGAGGAAAGCCACGTATCAACGTCTTATTGGCTTTCACGGAAAACAATAATGAGCTAAAGCGGTTAAAATTCTAGTAACCAAAGTTTACTATCAATAAATATATAAAAAGAATCTATAATGAATATTCCGAAAGACTAAATCTCATAAACTTGGACTTATCATAGAAGCAATTATCATTGAAAGGAAGCCGCGGGAAGTAAAATACATATTTTGAGCGTTCGACACCTGCGCTGCTATGTAGTCCTTCACTTCTAGTCGGTGTTTGTTAATGTTGTTAATGTTAATGAGTTAGGTTTTACGTGAACTATTCCTAAGAACTCATGTCTTAGTCAAGGGAATAGTTTTTGAACGGAATATATGACCGTTTCTAGGGTTTAAAACTCTGAATTTGATTCTAGATCAAAACAACTGGAGACGTCAGGCTGTTAATCGACATAATTGAAATGCAAAGCTAGCGATTTGGTTTACTGTCGCTACAAGGATAACTATCTCAAACTTTGCCTGGATTAGCTCATAAAATCAAGTGAGTAGATTTAATTTTGTTGTTTGTATGTGTATATTTTAGGGAATTATTTCTCGTTTATATATATTTACCCGTTTAAAGTTAATAAACTTAGTACTTTAAATATAAAAATTGGGTAATAAACTAAAGAAAGTTACATAAAGAAATATTATACACTTCACATTGGATTTCAAGTTCTTCTCTGCGATAAGATACTTAAATCAAGGTATCAAAATACTTAAATTTCAAATACTTATGACTTTAGTCTATCTACTTTTTATGTTTGATTTTTGAACGTTTTGTTTAATATGTGACTCGAAAGTGTTGTACACTCTAGCCCTATTATGAGCCTTATTAACTCCTTGTCCTATCGATTCAGATGCCAATTATTAGTCTCTCTTTTTCCTAAACGTACCAAGAACATTCTTCCTAATGGTCCAAACAAACAGTCGTACATTTGACACGTTTTTGTGTGTCGTGGAAAACCGGCATGGCCGAAACACCGGAGTCCAACATTCATCCAACATCAAACATAACTTCCTAACACTATAAACAAACTGTCCCAACATTTGATTCAAAAGATATAGGGCCGATTGTCAGTTCTTTAACACACTGATTTTCGATTATGCCGGTTTAAAACTAATTTAAAATAGCTAGTTAATTCTCTTAGCTCTAAAGATATTTTGCTGTTTTCTTATATCCCTAAAACCCCAAGCAGCTGCTTATTAAGAGGAATTTGTTTTCAATAATGAGCAATAATGGCAAAAAAAGCGCCAAAAACTAGACTTTCGCATGAGTTTTGATCCCAATGTATGTTTTGGCTTAACACTCGAAAGCTTTTTTAAAACGGTTAGAAACTGATGTACTATGATAAAATGCCTGTTTGAAGCGGTATTTGTGTCAGTAGAATGTTGCTTTGTCAGGTTATTTTATAGAAAATGTATGGGAAATAAGCAAATGAAGGCCTAAACTTCATTTTCGAATAAAATTTCTGCTTTGGGTTAATACATTGGTTCCACTGACTTTCATCGGTCGTCTCCACTTCCAAACAAGTTAAGGAGGCTCGAAACTGTTTTTCTTAAGCGCGCGTGCGCGCTTTAGGTCCGATGACGTAGAACTTGCAAAAATGAACATTTCTTATTCATAAATTTTAATATTCAACTTGGAAAAACTCAAACATTCTGTGGTGAAATTAGGGGCTTTAGTTTATGTTTTCAAAAACTTTAGAAAAAATTTAAAATATTCTGTAAGAGGAAACTATTCCAAACAAATTTTATTGATTTTTACGAATTCCCCTTTACAGAATTTTTTCTTTTTTTGTCAAAATTAAAGAAGATTACGATACAAAGCTTAAATATTCCGGTTTTTAAAAAATTAACCATTTGGTTCCTGAGTTATGATTTTTTAAATAAGCATTTTTGATGGCATACCAAGGGTTCTGATGTTGTCATAGCAATGTCTTGCGTCATTTTTTCATGTTCATTGTCATCTTTGGTTCATAGTCTTTGACTTTCCAGATTTACTTGCTGTCATATTATAGTCATATTATTATTTTTTAGTTCATAATTGGGAGTGTATGTGAAGGCACAAAACACTTTCCAGCCTCCTTAAACAGTTCTGAATAACAAGATTTTAGCCTCGTACAACAGCCTTCCTTCAAGAAAATAGTTTTTCTCGCTCACTGCTTGAATACGGAAAGAATTCTCTCTTAACAATCCAAGCTAACGGAACTCTTATAGGTCTGATATAGTTTTTAGTTCTCATAGGGCGAAAAAAAACCCAAATTTTGAAACAGAAATTCGAGATTATTTGAAAGACTCGTTCTATGATTTTATATATCCTAATTTTCTTTCTATTCTGTCGCAAGTAAAAGCTAGGCTTTAATGTTCAGATAACAAATCATGAATCATAAATCTTATTATTTGAATAAAGTTTATATCAATTTATATTAGCTTATATTTACAATTTGAATGTTTATAATATGTTGTAAAATGTTTAATATTATTGATGAGTATGCTTATATCATTGTTTCAAATAAACCAAAAAATGTTTAAAAACAAATCATTATTATTATTATTATTTTCAGTTATCTTACCGGAGTTCAGTGCGCCACTCTAGCAACTAATTATGGCAGTGGTGTTTCTTGTTTCGTTTGCGGTGTTTTTATCGTCGTCACTTGCATCCTTCTCAATTCCAAGTGATGTCTACATTTGTGAGTAGAATATTCTTTGAGAAGTATAAATGAAAATCATTTTTCTTCTTTTTTTGTTCTTTCGTTAATTTCATCACTTCATCTATTTTTTATTTGTTTGTTTGTTTGTTGCTGTTTTTTTGCTGTGTTTATTTCTTCCTCTGGTTCGTTCGTTCGTTCGTCCGTTCGTCCGTCCGTCCCTCCCTCCCTCCTCTTACAACAAAAGTCTTCTTCCTTCCCGTCTTTTATTCCAAGATGTATTTCCTCGTATCTCTCCCTCCAACATTATTGATAGATTTATAAGTATTTTTGGTTCTTTCAGCATTCTTTTCCTCCAACATGGCGTCTCAACATAAACAGTCTGTTTTATCTGCCATCAGCCAAGTCAATCTCGATTCTTCTCTCCTTCCCAGCACAACACTGCATCTGGCCGACACAGCATCTCCTCACCGAAACCCCTTCAGTGCGGGTGAGTAACAAATTATAGATTTTTTCCCTTCTTTTCTTTTTTACTCCACTGCATCAGGTCTAAAAGGTATTCACTTATGATTAACTGTTTTCATTTTTGTAGCTTGGAATATTTCCCAATATAAGATATCTTCCTTGATTATGGACTCTAAACCCACGGAATCCCATGATGCTTTGAGCTTTATGCTTCAGACTCCGTTGCTAAGCACCCATCCATCAAGAGCATCACCTCTAAACCAATCATTTAGTGGTTATGGTGTTAATATGGTGTCCAGTTCCCACGCCGTCATGATTGATTTGATAACCAAGTATTCGTGGACAAATGTGATAGTTCTTTACGACTGGTGAGTTCATGATAATCATAATAATAATAATGATGATGATGATGATGATGATAATGATGATGATAATAATGATAATGATGATGATTATGATTATGATAATGATAAAATTATATAGGGACAAAGAAGCACTTATTTTACTTTACTTTGAACTGTGAGGCATCTCTTTTAACTCGAGGCTAATTTGCATACAGACTATTTATTGCTGTCTTATTTAGTTGGATGGCGAGAAAGCGCATCTCTTTTCACTCTAGGCTATTTCGCATGCGCAGACGTTTCCTCTCGTGTTGTCTTTTGGTTGCTATCTTATTTATGCATGGCCGCCATATTTGGTTTTATTTACCAATGTGATTTTTTTTCTCTCTTAGTTCAGTGGCGAGATGACGCTTCTCTTTTCGTGTCCAGTATGCCCTCCAACGTCCACTACCATGTGTTAGACATGGTTTTGGATCAAACTGGAATTCTAAACAAAACCACTGAAAATAAGCTAGGCTCTCTGTCTATGGATTCCGCAGAAGCTATAGCGCTGTTCTGTGATGCTTCTCTAGTGCAGAGGATTATAAGTCAGGTAGGAAAATATTTTTTTCTTCTTATACATCGATCATTCAATCGGTTTTATGCCTATTTGTTGCAAGTGATGTGCCCGCTGCCTGTCTTTGATTGTCTGTTCCAATGTCAAACCCCCATGGAATGTGAGTAGGACACACGTGACATTGCCTTGAGTATTATTTCTGTGTTGGTCAGTAACACGTGCACTGAGGAGATGCATTGACGTGAATGCAAACCTTATTCCCGAATGGAAGCTCAATGGATTTCCTTTTGTATCATGTGTAACGTCAGTTTGTTTGCAGGTCCATCCATTACTGTCGATTAAGAAACACAGGTCCCATCGGTGGTTGCTTGCCGACCCTGTGAGTAGATAGTTTATTGGCAATAAAAACCCTTATATGTACTTATATTTTACAACCATCACTCCCCGTACGGCGCTGTTCCGCGAGGTTCGCTCAACACACACTACGACTTCATTCTGTATTTACAACATACAACACAATAAAATAGAGTAATAAAACAATAGACTATATTCAAATAGTCCCCCTCACAATTCTTTGCGCTATCTTGAAAAATTAATCGTGCGTGTCTCTGCATTGCCTTTTTTAACACCTTGGCCAATTATTCACGTCTCTATCGTTGAAAGGTCTACGCTCTTTCCGCTTCGTTGTACAGGCACGGTTATGTTTCAAGATGGTGCAGGAGACTTTGAAGGTGACATTCGCTCGATACCGATTTGACTCATTTCCTCAGGGTCAAGATCCTTGGAGAGAATCCCACGTGTGTTAGTTGTGAGTTTTGTAAAGCGTCGTATACCTAAAACCATAGTTAATATGCTTAATATAACCCCCTTTCTTTCTATCTGTGAAAGATCACTTCCTTTGAGCTTACGACAGAGCTTTCTCAGATCGTCATTGGTTTTGCACCACGTGTTGTCGTAAACCCAAAAACAACAGCGCTAATGGCAGCATTATCCACCAATATCACTACTACCAGAGTAAGTATATTAAATATCCCAGCTCCTTGCTTCTGCATTACATTCCTACGTACCTCCCTTCTTCCCTGAGTCCATAATTTCCTGATTCTATTCCAACTATTCCAACTCAATTATTCTCTCTTCCTTCTCCCAACTCTCTTCTTCTGCTTCAATTTCCACCTACTCAGTTGCGTGCCTTCCTCCCTACCTACTTCTTTCCTTCCTCCTCCTTCTCCTTGCTATGACCAACTTTCCTACTCCCTTTTTCCTCCATTTTCTCTTCCTCAACTCTCAACTCTACCTCCCTCCCTCCCTCCCTACCTCCCTCCCTCCCTCCCTCCCTCCCTCCCTCCATCCCTCCCTCCCTCCCTCCATCCCTCCCTCCCTCCCTCTCTCTCTACCTACCTACCTCCCTCCCCCCTCCCTCCCTCCCTCCCTCCCTACATCCCTATCTACCTACCTAATTCCCTTCCTACCTACCTACCTCCCTACCTACCTACCTCCCTACATCCCTCCCTACCTACATACCTACATACCTACCTCCCTATCTACCCCTACCTCCCTACCTCCCTACCTACCTACCTCCCTACCTCTCTACCTTCCTACCTACCTACCTACCTACCTACCTAGCTACCTACCCACCTACCCACCTACCCACCTACCTAGCTACCCAACCACCCACCTACCTACCTACATACCTACTTACCTACCCACCTACCCACCTATAATTACTTCATTTTATTTTATTTTCTCATTTGTCCTAGTTTTCTTCCTTCCTGGTTTTTGATGCGGTAGTGTCCTATGCTCATGCACTTCACAACATGCTCGTGGCCAACAGATGGCAAACCCTGAGTACTGGAAGTAACATAGTCAAATTTCTAAATGGACCTGACCTCTTGAACTACATTAAAAAGGTACATGCATTCCTCTTATTAACCTTTCTTTCGGTAATTGTCTTAGTCGATGGAGGATGTTTAGAGGCCGGAAAAGGAGCGTATTCTCTGGTTAATAGCACATGACGGGCAATATTTTGGGCGCTAAAGTAGCTGGTAATGAGATTATTCTGCTTAATTTTAACGCATACGGTAACGTTGTTTAGGTGACTACTACAGGGACGACTGGAGTCATTCAATTTGACAATGGCGGTCACCGTAGAAATGCAGTGGTAGACGTCATGAACTTGAGAGGAGGGATCTTTAAAAAGGTAAAAAGGAATTGATCAATAAGTAGACCTTTTCAGCCTCGTTGTTTGTTGTGTACAGTTTCAAACAATGTGATGCCACCCTTGGGACATGATTCTTTTCCATGTCTAAATATTTTAATATTTTTATAGTTTTATAGTTTAAATAGTTTTTCATAAGAGAACAGTTCTCAAGGGAATGGGCTATTTGCACACGAAGCTAACAAGGTCTATTGCTTTATTTTATTTGCCTTTTTGAAGTTCGAGGGAAAACTGGTAAATTCCTGGTGATGCAAAGGATTGTGGGGCCAATGGAAAATACTGGAGCTTTGTTTCTAAATAACATCCCATAGTCCTTTGTATTACTGAACGTCGGAAAGACAAATCAGAAGAAAAATGAAATAATTCGTTCTCTCGGCAGATAGGAGAATGGAGCGAGATGGCAAAACTTACAATGATGTCACCTGCCATGAAAAACAAACCTGTCGTTATTGTTGTACCTTTGAGCCAATTACAAAGAAAGTTGAAAATAGCCCTCGTTGAGGTAATCTTAGTTCGCTTTTATGGCTTGCGACTTGTTTAATTTTGACATTTTTGAAAAGAGATTGAAAGTAGGTGTTTCCTCTCCGCGTAGTTACGGCTACGTAAGCTACAATGAATACTTTGGTCTGTTTCTCCCAGGATCCTCCCTTCGTATGACTGAAGTTAATAAAGAAACAAACACCAAGGAGTTTGTGGGATTCAGCATAGACCTGATTAAGGGGATTGCAGATATACTCAAATTCCAGTACGAGTTTTATTTGAGTCCTGATGGTAAATACAGCGGTACGAATCCGGACGGTTCTTTAAGTGGAGTCATTGGAGAAGTGTTTAAAGGGGTAAGGAAAACACTAGTGCAATCTAAGTAACATTCGTGGGGACATTGGGGATGAAATGAAGATGAAGGTGGGTGCAGATTGGGAAATAGGAGTAAGGTTGGAGGGAATTAGAGGAAACCTGATGAAAAGGGAGAAGAGTTAATTAGGAAAAAAGGTTAATAACCCTGAAAAAATATAGCACATGGGTAAAGCTTGTAGACACACTAATTTTGGCCATACTTGGTAAAGTGCATACCATTTATCCATGAAAAAGTTAACTAAATAAATTGTACAAATTAGTGCAAAGTTCTGTAGGTCTACGGTCTACTGAGGTCTGCTGAACTTACTGATTGGTGTAAATTTGTGCAATTCCTTACAAAGTTTTTAGGCCGTTTTGACATTGTTCTTATTATCTCCAATAGAATGCAGACATGTCTTCAATGCCGCTTACCATCAACTCAGAGCGACTGCAGTACATGGGCTTCAGTAAACCATTCATGTACATCTCTATGGATTTGGTCATGCGAAGACCAACGGTCAATGATTTTGATATCACAGGTTTCATGACTCCCTACACTATCATCGTGTGGGTCATGACTCTTGTCACGTGGTTTGTCGTCACAGCTATCTTGACGTTGGTCAATTATTTCAGGTAACCATGAAGATCGACTTTACTTTGATTGCCTGATGTATTCTTTGGCTCTAAACATATTCGGCTTTTCGGAGTCTTAAAGACGTGATGGGGCCGTTTTTAAGCACGCTTCATCAGTCAGTTGACACTTTATGCATCAAGAAACGAAAGAAATTTGAAAGTTAACACGACAATTCAGCAAGTAAAGCAGCCACATAATACAACGCGTCATACAACTCACAACAAGAATTCACAACTTCAACATTACCAACACTCTGAAATCCCACGGACCTTCACAAGAACACGTGAATATTGCACAAAAAGCTAGGCTAATTTGCAAGAGACAACTCGAAACCGGAGTATTGGAGCTATAGAGTGTCAGTGATGTTAACATTTCTCTCATCATTTCCAGCCCCTTTGGACATCGCATGTGTGATGAAGAACAGAACGGGGACGAGTTCAGTTGGTTTAACAGTCTCTGGTTCTGCCTCGCTTCCATGTTACAACAGGGAGGAGATGCCACACCGCGCATGCTATCAGGTAAATACCACTGACACATATGTTAGGGTTAGCCTAAGTAACTTGATAACTAACTTCAGTTGCTAAAGATGTTGGAAGTAAGCTGCGTGAGTGGTAAAAGGGAAAAAGACAATAGTATATTCTAACTTTTAATAAGATTTTTAAAAAAAGGAAAGAAAAGAAAAGAAAATAGACCCCTGACACTGAGTTTTGAGATGAATTGATCTGGGGGAGAAAACAATGGATTTTTGTGCATAAAAAGGCTGCTCATTGTTTTGATAAAAGGTAGATTATACACCGTGAAAAGATGAAAAAACTTACTGAAAAAAAACTTTCTCTTTTCCTCCGACGAAGGACTAGCGTCCAGTTTTTTTCATCTTTTCAGGGTGTATAATTTACCTTTTCATCATTACTGTTTCATTAGAAACACCGACGCAGCTCACACTAGTTTTTAGCTAGTTATATCTGCCTATTGTTTTGTTGCAAGGAGTTAATGTTGATTAGTACTATGGTACGTATATCTTGCACTCAGGTCGTATAGTCGTTGGAAGCTTCTGGTTTTGTATCCTTGTCTGGGTCTCAACTTACACGGCAAACTTGGCCGCTTTTCTGACCAGCTCTAAGACGAATGTCCAATTGAACAGCCTCGATGACGTGCAGGAGGGCGAATATCGGCTGTACATCATGAGGGATACTGCACTTTATGAATATTTCAAAACATCTGATTATCGTGTCTATCGTCTCCTCTGGGAGAAAATGTCAACGGATAAGACTTTTGTGGACTCGGCGAGCGAAGGATTTGCAGCGGTCCGGAGGCAGGAAAGGACTGTCTACTTGGAAGAAAGCCCTTTTTCCGAATACCTTGTCAATCAAAACCCCTGTGACGTCATGTCTGGTAAGTTTAGCTGTGTCTATAGCTGGTCCTAAACTTTGGAAACTCTCTATCCTGCGGTTTCTTTGTTGTTGTTTATTATTTTTGTTTCGAACTTTTTATTGATAGATATTTTTCACATTTTACATGGCCTTTTTCAGAAATATTTCATTAGTTTTATTTTCTTTTACATTGTTTATATCGTAAAGAGCATCGGGGTTTTTGTTTGTTAAGCAATTTTACTAATTTAATCATTATCATCATCATTATCATCATCATCATCATTATCATCATCATCATTATCATCATCATTATCATCATTATCATCATTATCATCATTATCATCATCATTATCATCATCATCATTATTATCATCATCATCATTATCATTATCATCATCACCATTATCATCATCATCATCATTATCATCATCATCATTATCATCATCATCATTATCATCATTATCATATCATCATCATTATCATCATCATCATTATCATCATCATTATCATCATCATTATCATCATCATCATCATCATTATCATCATCATCATCATCATCATTATCATCATCATCATCATCATCATTATCAAGTTTATGACGTCATGTTCGGTATGTTGCTAGGAGTTGTCACTGCCGAGGAGTGATGGATGCACGCAAGTGTTTGCTAAGCACGAACGAAGGGGCATGTGAGTCGTGTGCAACTTTTGGTTCTTGAGTGCTTGAATGGTCAATTCAAGTATTAATACAACTGTATAAAGTCCATTCATCCGTTTAATAATTAACAAAAACTATTTTTCAGCTAAAGACGTGACAGGTTCTAGTAGTTACGGCATAGCAATGGCCAAAGACTTTCCTTACATCAACAACATTTCAATTGCCATCTTGAAAATGCAAGAATTGGGGCAAATTGAAGATCTGAAACGAAAATGGTGGGACGAGCGTAACGAGTGTCCAGAGTTCAAAAAGCTCACATCTGAAGGTAGGCAATACATACGTCACTAATACTGCACGTCACATTACAGTCACGCCGCCAATACTGTCACGCCACAAACATTAAAAACTGTTTGTCTATCACTAATGGACAATAGTAGGTTAGCCAATTAGCGAGAGTGAAGTAAAAGTGAAATAAAATGACAGACTTAGAAAACTATGATATTAACAAGGAAATATCATCAAAATATGCTGCTGTAAATGTCTTTGATGGTGAATCGACTGGGTTTTGTTTCATTTATCACTATCGGAATTACCATAGCAACACAGTGACCTCATGTCAATTTTTATACATTTCATTTTCGGCGAAATCAGACATTTATTCTAAAACTGGTTTAAGAGTACTTACAGCTCATATGGCCGTTTTCCATTTAACAAAGTTTCGATCATTTCTATGGAAGAAACGACTTGCACTAACACGATATTTAAAACCATTTAGTAAGATGATCGGGATATTTGGTACCATTTCTTCATACATTAATATTATCAGGATATTTGGTACCATTTCTTCATCCATTAATATTATCGAGATATTTGGTACCATTTTATCCATTAATATTATCGGGATATTTGGTACCATTTTATCCATTAATATTATCGGGATATTTGGTACCATTTCTTCATCCAGTAATATTATCGGGATATTTGGTACCATTCCTTCCAGTAATATCATCGGGATATTTGGTACCATTTCATCCAGTAATATTATCGGGATATTTGGTACCATTTCATCCAGTAATATTATTGGGATATTTGGTACCATTTCATCCAATAATATTATTGGGATATTTGGTACCATTTCATCCAGTAATATTATCGGGATATTTGGTACCACTTCATCCAGTAATATCGGGATATTTGGTACCATTTCATCCAGTAATATCGGGATATTTCGTACCATTTCTTCATCCAGTAATATCGGGATATTTCGTACCATTCTTCATCCAGTAATATTATCGGGATATTTCGTACCATTTCTTCATCTAGTAATATTATCGGGATATTTGGTACCATTTCATCCAGTAATATTATTGGGATATTTGGTACCATTTCATCCAGTAATATTATCGGGATATTTGGTACCATTTCATCCAGTAATATTATCGGGATATTTGGTACCATTCCTTCCAGTAATATTATCGGGATATTTGGTACCATTCCTTCAAGTAATATTATCGGGATATTTGGTACCACTTCATCCAGTAATATTATCGGGATATTTGGTACCATTTCATCCAGTAATATTATCGGGATATTTGGTACCATTTCATCCAGTAATATTATTGGGATATTTGGTACCATTTCATCCAGTAATATTATCGGGATATTTGGTACCATTCCTTCCAGTAATATTATCGGGATATTTGGTACCACTTCATCCAGT
Source organism: Actinia equina (assembly GCA_011057435.1). Lineage (NCBI taxonomy): Eukaryota > Metazoa > Cnidaria > Anthozoa > Actiniaria > Actiniidae > Actinia > Actinia equina. Next base: position 1,439,840 of record WHPX01000729.1, read on the forward strand.
AATATTATCGGGATATTTGGTACCATTTCATCCAATAATATTATTGGGATATTTGGTACCATTTCATCCAGTAATATTATCGGGATATTTGGTACCACTTCATCCAGTAATATTATCGGGATATTTGGTACCATTTCATCCAATAATATTATTGGGATATTTGGTACCATTTCATCCTGTAATATTATCGGGATGTTTGGTACCATTTCATCCAGTAATATCGGGATATTTGGTACCATTTCATCCAGTAATATCGGGATATTTGGTACCATTCCTTCCAGTAATATTATCGGGATATTTGGTACCATTTCATCCGGTAATATTATCGGGATATTTGGTACCATTCCTTCCAGTAATATTATCGGGATATTTGGTACCATTCCTTCCAGTAATATTATCGGGATATTTCGTACCATTTTATCCAGTAATATTATCGGGATATTTCGTACCATTTTATCCAGTAATATTATCGGGATATTTGGTACCATTTCATCCAGTAATATTATCGGGATATTTCGTACCATTTCTTCATCCAGTAATATTATCGGGATATTTGGTACCATTTCTTCATCCAGTAATATTATTGGGATATTTGGTACCATTTCATCCAGTAATATTATTGGGATATTTGGTACCATTTCATCCAGTAATATTATCGGGATATTTGGTACCATTTCTTCATCCAGTAATATTATCGGGATATTTGGTACCATTTCATCCAGTAATATTATCGGGATATTTGGTACCATTTCATCCAGTAATATTATCGGGATATTTGGTACCATTTCATCCAGTAATATTATCGGGATATTTCGTACCATTTCTTCATCTAGTAATATTATTGGGATATTTGGTACCATTTCATCCAGTAATATTATTGGGATATTTGGTACCATTTCATCCAGTAATATTATCGGGATATTTGGTACCATTTCATCCAGTAATATTATCGGGATATTTGGTACCATTCCTTCCAGTAATATTATCGGGATATTTGGTACCATTTTATCCAGTAATATTATCGGGATATTTGGTACCATTCCTTCCAGTAATATTATCGGGATATTTGTTAACATTTTGTCCAGTAATATTATTGGGATATTTGGTACCGTTAAATCCAGTAATGTCGGGACATTTGGTTGATACTTCTGCAATTATTTGGTAAACTATGAGGGCTATTTCCATTGTTTTTCAGTAATGTTTGATTGGTTTAAAATATAATAAATTTTTTTTTGATTTTAGGGGTGATATGCACATTAACTTGTAGTTTTAAAAAACTTTACCATCCATTAAAATCATGAAATTTTGTCCTCTTGGTGGTGGGAGTTGAAGGGGGATCAGTTTATAAATTTTAAAGTTGTCGCAAGAAATATCCCTCTCTCCCTCCCCCAGATGACAAATAATGACTGGTTCATATTGAGACCCTTATGCCCTTCATCTAGTCATTCGCTGCGTTATCTCACACTCACCATCTTTTATCGTACAATACATTGCAGAGGTGATCGAGAGCCAGCGCATTCAGATTGGTAGCATGGTTGGCGTATATATGCTTCTAGCTGCAGGAGGCGTCATCTCAGTTGTCGTCATATTCGTCGAGGTTTGGTGGAAAAACAGACGAGACCGAATCCATGCCAAAGTACGGAAAGGTTGGGCTGTGGTCAAGGGAGCTAAGACTGTGATTGGGTGAGCAATTTGATTAATATTTCTCTGTACTTTATATTAGTCTCTTGCTGGGATCTAAATTGCCGCTCAATAATTAAAATTATCTCATTAACGTACTGATTAATGACTAAATTAAATCAATTATTGAATCTATTGATAAGTATATGAAGTTATGATTAAGTCTCTGAGTGGATCAATCAACTAAATAATTTATTTTTGGTTTTTTGAACATTTTCTTTTCTGGGATTCTTTTCCCAAAAGGCTGCAAAAGGAAACAACCAGGCCCGATGCAAGTACCGTTCAAGCATTTCAAATCCCACCCAAGCTGCCTCCAACACTTCTCCAACAAAAGCATACAACCATGCCAGATGCGAATACCGTTGTTCAAGCATTTCGAATCCCACATAAACGTCCTTCAACAATACCAGGCAGGGATCTTGGTATCAGTAACAAGGCTTGTGACGATGCTCCCCCTCCCAGCCTAGATCTATGGGGAGGGAGTACCAGAAACATTTCGCAAGCTCAACCCAGTGAGAAACCCGCAAAAATAAGAGTCGCCAAAGACCTTGGAATGTACCAGAACTCTAAGGCCGTTCCCACCCAAACTTCTACAAACGCGCGAGAAATAATCTCCGAGAAAGCCAAGCAAAACGATGCACCAAAAATGCGAACGAAAGACCTTGAAAACGGTAAAGATTTGACTGACAGCGCTCCCGCTAAAAAACCTTCCATTAGTCGGGGGCAAGTCTCCAAATCGAAATCATCAGAATTCAAAGGAAAGCCTAAATCGGATGCAAAATACGATGGTTACATGGACAAAAAGACCAGTGGAGGTTTTCCCGCCAAAACTTCAGTCGATCTAAATGCACCGAAAGCGAAATCTTCGAAACCCAAAGATACTCCGAAAAATAAAGACCTCGGTATTTCGAAAAGTGACGAATTGCTCACCACAAATTCTTCGGCTACAGAAAAGGCTTCGAAAAAGAAAGCCAAAAGAAAAGTGAAAAAGGATGGGGAAAACGACTACAACGCGGACGAGAAGTGATTTAGTAGACTTCAAAGTATCGCATCACTTCCTTAAAAACGTTTGAGTTAAATTGTAAAAAGATAAAAATACAAAACGATTTTGATGTAATCAATGAATTTAATACACTATAAATGCACCATTAACCTTGGATCCCTATTATCTCAAAACTAAATTATTTCATTCATTTTAACCTGATAAAGTTTTCTGATAAAGTTTTCTCACTAAAGCAAAAATGCCAGGATTCAGTTTAAAGTGAAGTTTCAGATATTATCGCGAATGAAATCTAACCGCATTTTTTAATTAGAATCCCATTGCTTTATTGCTAAATAAGTGAGTTATAAAGATTAATTTTTGGAATAATTTAGGATATGTTCCTTCGGAAAAAATGACAGCTTTGGTTGATTCATGTATTTAAAAAAACAGATTTCGCATCAGGAGTGTTTAAGAAACGACTTTTAGTTATTTCTAAACAAATATATCACTTTTATTTTAATTAATATTTACAATATTTAACTATAAAAAGGGTTTGCAAATAAAAATGATTGCATTTTAACGTCTAACGCTTTCATTTTTACAGTTGACTTTTAAATTCAACATTTCAATCAATTAAAATCGTTTAAATAATCCTCTCCTGCAGTTGAATTTTTGAAATAAATAACACTAACATTTTTTTCCTTCGCTCATGAAATGCTTCAATAAATATTCCGCTATGACTGTGGAAAGCAATTAATCGTTAATTACGTAGCTGGTGTATCGCACGATAAGAACGGAGTTTTTTCCTTTGACAATAGGAGGCGTTTGACTTAAGTATTGATTGAACGACATTGAGAAATTCCTTAGATATTTGCGTCATAATTTTTATTTTAAACATTTTAAATCGCAGTCAGAGTTGTAATTCATAATGGTATTCAAGGCTTATTATCATCTAAATTCGAATATAATTTTTGAGTGATTCGTACTTGTGTACTTTGAAGCTAAATTCTAAAGCTAAAGCTAAACTATAAAGAATCCTCTTTACTGAAGACAGAGTTAAGTCGACACTGCTAGCTAAAAAGTCATAAAATTGACTTAATTATAACCAATGCACTTTGTTTTGAATTTCCAAAAGTGATTTTCTTAGCATAAATTTTAAACTTCTCTCAACTCGTTCACTGAACTCGCAACATTTCGATTGTAATAATTTCACTAGTTATACCAGGTTGGATGTAAAACTTTTCGATGCAATTAAAGAATATAAAAATGAGTTTCTAAGTAGGTATGTTATAAACCTGATAAGATTCTTCTTTCATTCGCTAAATGAAGATAAATTGTTTGTAGCGGGAACAGCTTTGGAACCAGCAGCGATGAAGACCACAGTAAATGATTGGCTCGACGGGAGATCTCATCTCGACCAGTAGCTTGTTTGATTGGATTTGGTTCGAGTTGCAGGATAAACTGAACTGAACCGACGCATTGGAACTGAACATTTTATGATCTGATAACTCAATTTTTTATATTTGTGTTATTGGGATCGTCACGAAAGAATGAAATTATGGTTTTAATGTGAATAGGAATTAACGATTGGACAAAAACGAGATAAAAAGACAAAAACGAAGGTAAGATATCTTTGTTCAGTATTCTGTGAAAGTAAGACATTATCTATTCAATACTGTATTAGGTGATCAACCATTTAAGGGAGGATAAAAACTACGAAACGAAAATACTTTTAGGATCATTTATTTAAGAAATCTCAAAGTGTTCATCTTGTGCTTCTTCTTGAAAACTGCGGAAACAGAATTGTAAAATAGATGAAAATTGAAATTGGTTGAAAATTATACCAATTTGAATGCGAATCTAAAGGTGAAGATTTGCGAAGCGCGAATCTGTTTTATCCTTAATAAATTTGTTATTAATACTAATAGTTTTTCTTGACAAATTATGACAACTCAATTTTTAATTTATTTACTTGTTGCGTAAGTAGAAAATGGTTTTACTTTTCTTCTTCGCGCGTTAAATCGACCACAGAGTGCTTAGTAGTTGATATATGAATTATCAATGCTAAAAATAACCAATTTTGGAATTTTGAAAACCGCACTATTCTCTCTCGGGGTACGAACGTTTTTAGCTAGTACGCGCCTACTATCTTGACTTATCTGTTGCAAAACTTTGATTTTCTTTGACCAGATAAATTGGATGCAGTTATCTCAGTTTGAAGACAAGGAAAACCCGAACGAAAACAACGAGATATAGATGGTGAATTCCAAACGCCTACGAACCGGAACGAACCGGTAATTCCTTTAAAATCTACTCGACTCTACGTGAGTTTTAAAGGTATTTTTATGATATTTATTTTAATACAGAGTACGATATTATCGATGTTTTTGCTTGAGGAAAACTTCAAAGAAACCGCTTTTGATCTTCCGTTTGAAAAGTCAAATACGTCCAGTTTAACTTATGCAGTTGCTTACTGTACTCATCTTTGTTTTTGGCTCGAGTATTTATCAATTTTGAATTTTCAATTTTGAATCTTTCTCGTGTGAACGAAAAGTGAAACAAATAATTTCTTTATGAGATTTCTTTATTTATCTATTTTTATATTTCTTCCGCGTTTCGTTTTTGAATCACTTTTAAGCAAGTAATTTCACTATTTTGTCTCTCTTTTATTGCCTCTGCGTGGGCTGTTTTTTTTCCGCGTGATTTTCGCCTCGTCGGGTCTCCGTACGTTTTTCGTGAACTTTTCGATATCCCGACGAACTACAAGGGCTACATTATCACTCCATTTCTATAAGACTAAAACCATAACTTCGGCACCTCGATGACTGGTTTTGAAATATTTCTTTGCCATTTAGTTTAAAAAAATGATCAGGACTGTTGATGGCGGAAACGTAATTGAACAGTAAGGCCCCGTCCACACGTATCCGCAAATTTTATAAAAAACGGATAGTGTAGACGGGGCCTAACTTGATAGTTGTGACGCGCACATCAACAGACTAGTGGAAATACGGTTCTTGGAGAAAGCCACAACTATGACATTAAAAGTGGTATTTTAGTTTTGAAATCTTTTCCGATCCAATTGTTTTCTTTTTGTGGCATATATTTAGCAAGAATTAAAACTGACCCAGTGTAGTGTATGTCTAGCAGGAGACGTACAGAAACTAAGCTGTCCGTGGAATGTTCAGGAATATTCCACTCGCTACATTCAGCAAAACAATCTAGATAATTCAAGACTTTCTTTCTCAGAAAAAGAAAAGAATTTTGTCTCCATCTTTACCTAGAAATTTTTTTTTATTGGACGAGGATTTTAGACAAGAAATTACTATAAAACATAAGGTTTTCTAAGTGTTATCTTGGTTTTCGAACTCCCCGCCCCGTGTTACCTGTTGTGGCCCGTTGTTATTGGAAATTTATGTAAGCAATTTCATAGTGTGCCGGACAGCTTCGTTTGGTGTCGCTTCTTTTGAAAAAAAAGTTGGGATTTTTTGTATTGCGATTTCCTGCTGTTCAGAGGTCGACTCTTAATTGTGGTTTTCTTTATCACAAACGGGAGATAGTGCGAAGATTCCTTTACGACTTAGAACGTTGCTTGGATAACTCCTTTCGCCTTGGCCCGACTAATCTAGAATTTCTCGTATTTTTGTATTGCTCGGACGGTTTGCATTGATTCTGATTTAAAGATTTTTGCTCGGTTTTACAACTCGTTTGCGGCAAACTTTTCATATCTAAGTTTCGTGCTCTTTTTAAATTGATTATTTTGCAGTACTCACTCCTAATCAAAATACTTAATACGTCTCTAGATTGTTGTGTTATTTGTTTCGATTTCAGCGTCTCTTAGTAATCTGTCGCAGTTCAGAGTTTTAGTCAATTGATTCACTGATATTAATATTCTCAAACGCAATTAAAAACCCTTAACACCCCATTCAGTTGCTTTGTACCCATGTGCCATTGCGCGTTGCGGGTATCATCTGTAGCATAGTTGGTTTTATGGATAATTAACTTCAAAGTTTTTCACGAATAAAGGTCAGTCAGAAAAAAACAAGTTAGACCCGTTTTAGGAAACCAATTCAAAAGAGAAAAAGAAGGTTAAAACTGGAATATTTTAGTATAACTGTTTAGTGACAGATGAGCTTTTATGTTTCATCACTCAATAACGAAAGTACGCAACACAGCACGCCTCATTTAAAAAAAAAAAATTTCTGTCAACTCTGTGTTTAAAAGAGAAGTATTTTATTATAAATCTTTTTAATAGAAACCTATAAATACGTAAATCCTTTGGTGTGGTTGTGACGAATATGAACTTTACTTACTTCAGTTTTGCATGAAGAAAACGTTAATCAATGCATTTTCGTCTTTCTTTCTACTTAAAGTCTCACTATGGGCCTTAACTCGGACAATATCAGTCTAACCTCATTCTACTAACCTCAGGCTAATTGCCTGCTTTATTTTTAAAAAGCTAATTCTTTTTTTTTTTTAATAAAGAAAAACCAATGTTTTACCGCAGGTCTTTCATTGCAAGCAGACGCCGTGCAACTCGACGCGTTACCGTAATGGTACAGGCAACACTACCATGGATGGCTTGGGAATTTATTTTTTTGCTTGTGCTTTTTCAAACTGCATCGGCAAACGCTGCACCGAAAACTGTATATATAGGTATGTATGCAACCGAAATATTCCTATCTGTGCTGTATCTGTAAGAGCAGGGTACTGAAGTCCGCCATCTTTTATATATTTATCAAGTGGTTACGTTTTCAAGTTAAATACTGAAGTACGTAATAATGTTGAAAAGGAGGTCACGGGTTTAAAACCCGTCTATAGCTTTTTATCGAAGAAAAAAATCTTACAAATATTTACGTCTCTAATGGTGGCACTATTATGAATTCATTATTTCATGCAAAACAGTGAACAATGAGATAAGATTTGTTCTCACATCTGTAAAAAAAATTAACTTAATAGAAGAAATTTTATCCGTTTTCCTACTTTATTTTCTGCAAATTTGACTTAGTAAAAAGGGCTGCAAGGACAATTGTACTTTTTTCTATCGGCAGCATCAACAAGCAAACACCATGATGTCCTTCTAGAAAAATCCTTGATATCTGCAATAAACTACATCAACAATAACTCTAGTATTCTACCTGGCACAAACATCAAATTTATCTCCAATACTACGAAGTCAATCAAAGAAAACTTACTGGACTACGGTAATGTACCATTTACTACTTGCTTTATAGAGTTTACAATAAGGCTTTTTGTGTTTTTATTTTATTTTTTAAAATTTTATTTTGGTAGTCAAACTGTTGTTACAGTGATTGTGTTGATGCAAGCATAGTTTCGTAATATCTGAGGTGCCTACCATATTCACGGACGAAGGGTATGTGTCATTTCGATCGCGGAGAAGTTACAAAAAACTCTGTTTTTAATTTTTAATTTTTAATCCACTTTTCCCGCTCTTTTCGGTTCTTTCTGTAGACGCGTGTACCATTTTTCTAAGGTCAAAGTTTCCCGCTCTTTTCTTATCATCAGCGAATGAATTTCCAACTAAATGGATTGACTATGTGAATGGTATGCACCCTGGCAGTTCGTTTCTGTCACATCGTACTTTATCTATTTCAGATCATGCTTGTAACCATTATAGCATAAGCTTTTCGGAATAACATTTTAGCCTTACATGTGTTTTAACAAAACTATCTTTGGTTTAGATTAAAAATAGTCTGTGACTGATTTTTGAGTTTCGTGTACTAACCACTCAGTATAAAATAGCCTTGATTTTGCCCACTCATCAAGCCCTTTATCAGTAAGGTCATTAGTTATTTACGGCTTGATTTTGCCCACTCATCAAGCCCTTTATCAGTGAGGTCATTAGTTATTTAGTGAATACGGCTTGATTTTGCCCACTCATCAAGTCCTTTATCAGTAAGATCATTAGTTATTTACGGCTTGTCTTTATTTTCAATGTAGCTTCCCTGCTAGCTAAGCTCAAAGCATTTGTACAAATGATCATATCAGATCTAAAAACTGTGTGATTTTTTTTCTAATTAATTTAGTTATATTATAAATGATTAAGCTAATAATTTGGAAGTCATGGAACGTTTAGTACGTGAATTATATATAGAAATTATTTTATGATTTATATCTGATATTCTCAGTTTTTTTTATTTTTTACGAAGATTCGCCATCTTCCATACATTAGTTCATTGGTCAAACAAAAAGGATTAAATCGAAACTGTAAGGTTCAAGTCTGAATATCCTTTGAAACAACCTTGTAGCCTCGATTAAATGCTATGTGTTTGACCAGTGAATCGATGTATGGCAGATGGTGAATACTCCAGTTTCGAGTTCTCTGTTGCTCAGGGTTATTCTCCACTTTGTGCAAAATATGCACCTGTTTCAGTGAAGGGTCGTGGAATTCCAAAGTGTTTGTATAGTTGAAGATGTGCATTCTTTACTTTGCTGGTATTTGTGAATATTTAGACACTGATACTCGCCCCGACACAGGAGTTATTTGAAACTCGAAAATGGTCTATTAACAACTGTAATTCTTCGATATTTCTTTACGATTAAAATTTGACAAAAGCTTTAGAACCTCAAAGGAAGAAATAACAGACAGATGCATAGTCGAAATGAGTCGGATTAGCGCGAAAAGCATTCAAGCCTGTTGAGAACCAAAGTCAAGCCAATTAATCATTGATTAAGAATCGTTGTCGTGTTCAGAATCATAGAACTAGACATAAAAGCTGAGACCGAAATGGCACATGGGAAATGACATAATTATATTATGCAGTCGGTTTAGAATTCCAAACGCGTATTCAGAAGACCTGCGTTTGAGAGCTGTTTGGCTTTGCATTTTTATAGCTTGCATCTTAGACGAAACCGCTTATTTACTCCTCATGTGCTATTTCGGACTCAGCTTCTATGTTCTATGCTTCTAAACCGGACAACGATTCTTCAATTGAGTGTATGTAGTGTTTTACGTTACGATAATTGGTTAATAAAAAGAATGAAAGGAAATAAATAATTAATGGACGTGAATACGGAGTGTGTTACGTGAGTACTATAAGACACTATTTGCGTCAACGCCTCTGGCTTTAAGGCATTGGAACCCAAAAGTTTTTACTTTTTCAGACGTCTTTCCTTGATGTTGAGGCTTATTTAATAGGTGAATTTGTGTTCTCAAAATCATTACCTCGGGAGAGAACTTGCTTGGGTATAGACTTCTAACTTTACTTTGAGCATAGTGTTTTTCCATATCAGACCCAGTGTCATTCTCTTGAGAATAAAGTTTTTTAGTGAAGAATGATATCCATAATCATGTGTCTTGTCATGCACCACGGTTAAAGAAAGAAATGATAACCTAGGGAATGACGCATGGTCTAAGGTTGGAAGCATTACGCCCGAGCTAAAAAGGTCCATTGAGGAGAAAATTATTCATCCGAAAACAATTTAACTCAATCTTAAAACTCTGTTATTATTTCCCATCATGCAGTACAATTATTATCCAAGCTGGACGTCATCGCCGTAGTTGTAAACTCTCGTCCCGAGTCCACACTCGACATTCTTGGATCCATGCTGCACATTCCCATGATAACTAAGCATGAAGTACATGGCCATTTCCCTGGCAACGAAACACAAGCATCAAACAGTGATTGCCTGGGGCCGAGTTCACATGACGTCAGATTGGCCATGGTTGACATTTTGAAGGAAAATGATTGGACTGATATCCTGGTGATGTACGATGGTAAGTGACTGACTGACTGACTGACTGACTGACTTCCATTTTTTCGCTTATCTTTTTTTACTCATTTATAATTTATCTTTTATGTTTTCACTTTCTCAGTCCAGTGGAGAAGCCAAGCAAATGCGTTCATTTCTGTTCTTCCACCCAATACAAAGTACAGTAAGCTTGCTTTAGAGATCGACGAGAAGAAGGCTCTTTGCGACGACACCAAGAGGCAGCTAAACAGTCTTCATAATGCTCCAGTACAAGCTATTGCACTGTTCTGTGATTCAGATCTCGTGGCGTCTGTTATGGATCAGGTAGAACATCATGTGATCATTCGATACCATTATCATCCTCCCTTATCATTATTATTCTCGTCGTTACATTCTCAATCAAACAAGAATAATCTCTCCCATGACGCTACCTTTGATGTGAAGATCATCATTGTCGTAGTCTTCAAGAAAAACACCACCACCACCAACAACAACGATAATAATAATATTAATTATAATAATTATAATAATAAGTAATATTAATGAGCCTTTTTTTATTGAGGGTAATACTTTATAGTATAAAGGTACTAATAAACTCGTAGCATCATTATCATCATCACTACCATGATCACGTCCATTGTCATCATAATCAAAATCAGCCTCAAACATGTCATCATCAATGATCATTATCTGATTTATCAATTACCAGCACAATCTTCGTGACAAACATCAACAACATAACAACCAACTATCATCATCATTTATCAACTTGGCATCGTCAATAGTTACTGTTAAGCAATAGAAATTATACTCAAGGGAATGACACGTGCTCTGAAATGGGAAAACATTATACTCAAGCTGAAGATCGTCATAATGATAATTCAAACCTGAATATTGTCTATTATTTTACAGGAACCTCTTCAATAAAACTGTGATAACAGTGTTAGCCAATCAGATTATCGGGTTCTCGTGCTCTTATTTTATCCATGTGCTAACTGATTGGCTGGTTAAAAAATATTAAACTAAGTGTTGCAATATGATTGGTTAAAGATAATAGTTTATCAAAGTTGTCCCGGCTGGAGTATCCGCACTGTAAATACTCATCAACATTTCCTGGTATCATTTGTTTCCAGGTACACTGTGTCTGCTCTTTTCGCATAGAAAAACCACATACCTGGCTGATGGCAGATATGGTAAGTAGAACGAAATGTTTAAACGAGGGCTGGAATTTTCCCTGTGATTTCAATCCTTTTGCGTCCATCATTCCTTTTAAGTCAAGTTTTGGTTAGACGAAGGTCGAACTTCGCATGAGCCGAACCTAACTGAAACAAGGATAGCAAGTCAGTCTTCTTTAATGATACTTTTTTTTAAAAACCTTCTTTTCCTTTAGAGAGATGTAAAGAGAGATGATAGAGATATAAAACGTACAATTCTTTGCTGCAAATTCGGGGGGGGGGGGGGAGTGAGGTACTCCCCTATATTTGATATACGGGTACGTGCCGCCCAACAGGGTATGGTTTTTAGCGTTTCTACTCTGGGACAGGGTATATGAAATCACGCTCTCTCCTCTCTGGAACAGGGTATCTATTTTCGTACTACCAGAAAAGGTTATGGTTTTCAGCGATTTTACTCTGGAACAGGGCCAGGGTTCAGAGGGCTCAGCGGCACATGCATACTCTAGACGGGGAAGAGTATACCCCCCCCCCCTCCCCCCCAACCCGGGATGCAAATCTACTATTAATTGGAAAACGGTCTACTCGATTAAAACCAGGTCGACAAAAACTTTTGTTCTCAGTTAGTAATATTACAGATGATGGCTAGTGAACACTAGCGTGGGACTGCGTCGGTGTTTCTAATGAAACAAGTTATCGAAGAATTATAAGTTGAACACCGTATTGAAAATAGAAATGACGTTTCGGACGTAGTCCTTGTCGGAGCCAATAGAAAGTAAGAAGTGAGAGAGATGTTTTATATGTAGAGGATACGAGAAAACAAACAATAAGAAAGAAAACAAGCCTATAAAACAAAAAGAAAACAAAAGGATAGAAAGCACAATAGGTGGAGAAAATTAGGAGAAAAAAAAAAAGAAAGAAAAGAAAAAGAAAAGAACAAAACAAAAAAACTTAATGATGTAGGCGAAGCGTTCGTTGTCATCCGTGGGGATTAACGGTGCCAAGTGAATGAATAACACGCATTTCTTTTGTTTTGCGATGATGGTTGCTGCCGTGGGTTAAACAGAAAGACCAAAAACAATAGCATTAAGCTCAGAGTGATTAGCAGAATTAAAGTGCCGAGCAACTGGTTTATCTAAATCTTTCTTTCGAATGTCGTAAAGGTGGTCTCTAAAACGATCACCTAATCGGCGGCCAGTTTTCTCCAACATAGAGCATGTTGCAGCTTGAACATTGAATACAGCAGATGACTTTAGAAGAAGTACAATCAAAATGATCAATAATAATAAAGGTGGATTTGGGACCTTTAATAGAAGTTAGTGAAGCAACAAAAGGGCAAGTGTAGCAACGTTTGCGAGAGCAGCGAAAGTACCGGGTTCTTTATTAGAAGGAAGTACACATTTAACTAAGAAAGAACCGTAAATTGCGATCCCTTTTGAACGAAAAAAGAGGGCGTGAAATGTCCCAAGTGAATTCAAGAGCTGGGTGAAACGAATTGACATAGAGAATAAAGTCTTGTTTTGAACAAGAAGTAGCGCCAATACAATCATCAATGTAGCGACCAAAAAGTTCAGGTTTAATGCCTGGGTAGAGATCAAATATTTGTTGCTCGATGTAGCCAACAAATAAATTAGCGTAGCTAGTTCCCATTTTGGTGCCATAGCTACACCGTTGATTTGTCGAAAAAAAACGGTCGTAAAAGGAAAAACAATAAAGGGTGAGAACAAGTTCAGCTAAACGCAATAGAGTAGGAGTGCTAGGTTCTAAAACGGTGCGTCGATCAAAAAAATGTTTGAGATCATTGAGACCTTCATCATTAGGAATGACAGTGTATAAAGATTTGATATCCATGGTAAATAAAAACTTGGATTGAGAATTTTGAAATTGAAAGTCATTAAAAATCCTGAGGGCCTGATTAGTGTCTTTAATGTAGGTGGGTAGAGTCTGAACGATAGGTGACATAAGAGAGTCAAGAAAGCTAGAAATAAGTTCGGTGGGACAACTACAAGCTGATACAATAGGACGGCCAGGGTTATTGGTTTGTGAATTTTAGGTAAAAAAGTAAACATGAGAGGTTCTTATATGGGTTTATATATTATACTTCAAATACCTAACAAATAGGAGATCGATACCTAAAATACCTAACCATAGGAGATCGATCCTAAAAGACCTAACAATAGGAGAACGATATATGGAAATACCTAACCATTAGGAGATCGATATATGAAATACTAACCATTGGAGCGATCTATGAAATTTACACACACCATTAGGCAAAGATCAATACCTGAAACTAACTACTAACCATAGGAGATCCGATATATGGAAATACCTAACCATTAGGAGATCGATATATGAAATACTAACATTGGAGATCGATACCTGAATACCTAACCATTAGGAGATCGTATATAAAACCTACCCATAGGAGATCGGTTGGAATATGCATGGAGCAGCGGATTACCCAGTGCCACCACCAATTAGGAGATCGATATATGAAATACCACCATAGGAGATCGATATATGAAATACCGAACCAGTAGGAGATAGATAACCTTAAAATTACCAACCATTAGGAGACGATATATCAATAACTAACCATTAGGAGGATCGATAGATGGAAAATTACCTAAACCATTAGGCCGAGCGATACCAAAATACCTAACCATTAGGAGATTCCGTATCTGAAATACCTAACCATAGGAGATCGATCTCTGAAATACCTAACCATAGGAGATCCAATACCTGAAATACCTAACCATTAGGAGATCGATATATGAAATACCTAACCATTAGGGAGATCGATATATGAAATTACCTAACCATTAGGAGATCGATATATGAAATACCTACCATTAGGAGATCGATAGTCTGAAATTCCTAACCATTAGGAGATCGATCTAGAAATACCCGAACCATTAGGAGATCGATATATGAAATACCGACCATTAGGAGCTCGATATATGAAATTACCTAACCAGTAGGAGAGATATACTACCATGTTAGGAGATCGATATATGAATATACCTACCCATTAGAGATCGATATATGAAATACCTAACCATTAGGAGATCGATACCTAAAATACCTAACCATTAGGAGATCGATACCAAATACCTAACCATTAGGAGATCGATATATGAAATACCTACCAGTTAGGAGATCGCATAGATGAAATACCTAACCATTAGGAGATCGATACCTAAAATACCTAACCATTAGGAGATCGATATATGAAATACCTAACCATTAGGAGATCAATATAGGAAATACCCTAACCATTAGGAGATCGATATATGAAAATACCTAACCATTAGGAGATATAATGAAAATACCGAACATTAGGAGAGCGATATATGAAATACCTAACCATTAGGAGATCGATATATGAAAACCTAACCATTAGGAGATCGATAAATGAAATACCTAACCATTAGGAGATCGATATATGAAATACCTAACCATTAGGAGATCGATATATGAAATACCTAACCATTTAGGAGATCGATATCTGAAATCCTAACCATTAGGAGATCGAATATATGAAATTACCTAACCATTAGGAGATCGACTATGAAATACCTAACAAAGGAGATCGATATAGGAAATACCTAACCATTAGGGAGATTCGATTACCTTAAAATACACACCATAGGACGATATAGAAATACCGAATCATTAGGGAGCAATATAGAAATACTAACCATTGAGGAGACTCGATATAATGAAATACCTAACCATTAGGAGATCGATATATGGAAATACCTAACCATTAGGCGATCGATATTGAAATACCTAACCATTAGGAGATCGATATTGAAATAACTAACATAGGGAGATCGATACCTCAAATCCCTAACATGAGGCGATCGATATATGAAATACCTAAACAATTAGGAGATCGATACCTGAAAAACCAACCTTAGGAGATCGATATATGAATACATAAAACCAATTAGGAGAGTCGATATATGAAATACCTAACCATGAGGAGATCGAACTTGAAATACAAACCAATTAGGAGATCGCTATATATGAAATAACTACACATTAGGGATCATAGAGAATACC